>OZ017741.1:193476917-194790332 GCA_963969285.1 Odontomyia ornata
TTTGGTTATAAAGATTTCTTCCAAACATTGTAAGAATATTTCTGACATTATTGAAGACATTGGATCTCCCATTCACAGACCGTTTTTGGCAATATATGCGTTGTTATTGAACCTAAAATAGTTCTTCTTGATTGTGGTCTTTATGGGATTGAGTAGTTGATGTGTGAATCGTCGGCTGTTATTGAATGAAAGATTTTCTTTTAGCATGGTCAGTGTTTCATCGACGGGTATAGATGTATAGAGGTTGGTGATGTTTAGTGATAAAATTCGATGTGTCAGTCAATGTTATAGAGGTGGTAGAGTTTGGTAGACCACGGCTGTTCTTCAATGTGTATTTGTCTTCAAGGTGCATGACATCAGCCATTATCGTTGCCTAGTACCGTGCTCATTGGTATGCAGGAGCTGGGCAGTTGTTGACGACAGGCCGGATAGGGATTTTGGGTGTGTGGAGCTTATGTTGTGCTTTAACGGATGGTGTGGATGGATTTGGGTTTATGTAGTGGTGCTTAGTATTAGAAGGAGTTATTAATGGGATTGTATAATAGCAGTACATAAGTCTGTTTGGAACTTAGTAGTGGTGTCTTTGTTTACAAGTTTGTATCCGTTGGCGTTAATAAAATCTATTGTTTTTGGAACGTAGTCCGTTGTTTTAAGGATCACCGTTGTATGTCCTTTGCAAGTCTTTGTGACTGTTAGCAGGTTATCCGTAAGTTTTTTTCTGAATGTGTCTTAATATCTTATGATCTTCGTGGAAATTCGTTTTACTTATGCTAGGCCGCATTTTTTGTAGTATATCTGCAGCAGTGTGACTTGCATGTATCTGTTGTTCTTGTGGCAGTTTGTTATTGCTAATTCTTTGTCAATTACAAGTTGTTCTAGGTCTTTGTTGCGGTTTGTGTTACATAGGTTGTGTTTTAGTCCCTTATCCAACAGCTCCATTCCCTGTGTCTTAAAAGGCATTTATGATAGATTCACAGTCCATGGATAGAAGGCTCTGTTCGTTGGTTTGGTCATTGTGTTTTGTTTTTTGATCAATTTGTCAAGTTTCTTTGTCATGGTCTCATATTTAGTTTTGAGCTGAGTATCAATGTTTTGTCCCAGGTCATAGTAGGATTGTAGAAACTCTTCAGTTTGTATAGTGTTAGTTGATTGTAAGTGTGAATGTAGTAGTTTTCGGTAGATTTCGTCCTTTTTTATGTACAGTATTCGTTTTTAATGCGAAGTATTTGTGCACTACGTTGTGTGTTTCGTGCAGCAATTGCGTTTTACTTTAATGCGATTTTTGCAAATGCTGGTGTAATGTTGTTTTTTAAACACTATTTGCTAAATAATATGTTTACTATGGTTCGATGAAGTCTTAAGGTAAGGTTGTCTCGCTTTCAGCCCCAGCTGCTTGCCCTGCAGCAGGTGACTTTGCTACAGCTGCCTTCCAATTTATCACCGTACGAATCGCATTTACCTGTCCATTGGAAGCAACGACAGGCGCTACCACCATCCCAGTGGAACCGATTACTGCTTGGGGACTCCTATTGAGAATGTTGGTTTGCCTGTAACCCCATTATGCTCATCACATACCCCACCACTTGCCTGCCTGCTAGTTGTTGTTGGCTTTTGAGGTTCGTCAGTTGTTTTTGATGTTGCTGCTTTTATTATTATTATTATGATATTGTGGGTTAAGTCTTTCACGGTTCGGGTTCGATGTGCGGTGCAAACCCATCACACGGGTTTCTATATGAAGTTCTGTATTTCTGGGTGAGGTTCCGTCACAATGCTGTAAATGTCTCTGCATTCAAGTTGTAATTGGTGTGTGGGTCCGAACTCCGCCAACACAACGATACGCATGGCCATGGCTCGTGCCAGCCACTCTAGGAATTAGCTGAGGTCACCTAGTACAAATTCTTAATACGTAATACATTTGCGTGTACGTTACTTTACGCTTTCCTTTATGTGTGTTGAGTTTACAAGGTACAAATTCATAATATCTAAGGCATTTTTGGTGTACGTTATTTTACGCTTTCTGCTCGTGAGGTTAGTGTTTATTCGCGGCTGATTGCGTAAAGCCATGCCCTTACCCTGAGACTTCATCGAACCATAGCAAATGAATGGTTTAACAAACAGTGTTCAAAAAATAACATTACACTAGCATTTGCAAAAATCGTCCTTACTCTAAGGATTCTCTTCTTTGTCGAGATGAACACTACGGTTTTCTCCAGTCCTAGGTTGAATCTGCGAGCAGTCATCCAGTCTCTCATTCGGCACATTAGCATACCTAGTCTAAGTTGCGCATGTTCAACGCATAGTTCGCATAGCCGATCAAGCGTGACTCATCTGACACCGTACTGGCAAAACTACGTCCCGTACGCAACCGTTGAATGTGCTGAGCAGCAAGTCAGGACAATTGTGATAGACAAGTGGCAACACCTCAGCTGGAACATCATCTGGGCCTGGAGCCTTCCTTGGTTTCAATGGTAGGTCGGACTCCTCCAGTTCTTGCTGTGTGAAGAGTGGGTTTTACCGTGGACCCTGGATTGCTGTTCCACCGTGGACAGCGTCAACATGGACGGGATGCGCGGGAAAAAGTACCCGCACTTTCTCGTCCGTCTCTTCTTCTTCATGTATGCAAATCGTCCGTAGGGCACCAAGCTTCCGCATAACTAGCTTGTAGTCAAGACCCTATTGATTCTTGTTCACATTCTCCACTAGGTCTTGTCAGCAGCGAGCCTCGGTGTTGTTAATCAGTTTGCGAAGGCATTTATTGGCCGACTTATACCCGGTTCCATTCCTCGTCGTGGTTCCGTGCCGTTGAGCCTCACGCCAAAGCTTGTGGCACTCTCTTCGCTTTTTAGCGATTTATTCGACCACTAGTACACTGGGGGCTTGCCGTGCCGGGTTTTTCGATGTGGAATAGAAGCGCTGCAATCAGTAGTGATGATGGTCATAGTTGAGTTCACCACGTCTTGAGCTGCCAGTTATTCTGTATCCCGATGTAACTTACCTCTCGACGTTTATCCTTCCAACATCATTAATCTCAAGCAGAATGCACTGATGATCACTGGCTGAGTAATCCTCTAATACTCTCGTTTTGTGCATCCTCCGTACTAAGGACTCGGAGGCGAATGTTATGTCCAGTTCTGTCACAGCCAATTCTGCGGAAAATTGGTCAGCGTATTTCCTATGTTTAGTGCGATGAGCGCCGTGTTGGCTACTATTTCTAGAATTCGTTTTCTGCACGTATCTGTTAAAGGTATGCTCCATTCGATTACTTTAGCGTTGAAGTATATCATAACCAGCAGGTGGCCATCTGCGTTCGAGACAGCGCCCTCCAAAGCATTAAGCTTGGCTTGAAAAGATGATATCAGTTCGTTCGGCATTAGTTACACACTGAAGAAGGTGGTCCCTGAGCGCCGAACCCACACGAAACCATCCCCCGCCCACAACCCTCCGCCTGGAAATCACTGTTTCGAATCCAGATGGCGGCAGTACCCATTTCATCAAAATTCCATGATGCAGAACTTTTAACATGGTGTTACCCACTCAACAGCAAAACGTGGGCTTTCGCTCTCGCAAACTGCTCAAGCAGGTTTTGGGCGGTTGGACTGTGGTGTAGGTTTAACTGCAGCATACGGGTTAACGAAGTTCTGATTTGACTTTGGTTAGGGCTTCCTTAAAAACCTGATCCTAAAACATACCCAACATAATAATGATGTTGCTTTGCCGATTGACTCCAAATGATTACTTAATAATGTAATTTCGTCAATAAGAACGCATTTAGTACAATTTTTTTATGTGCATTGGAAAATCCTCATCTTCTTAGCTAGCCTATTATTAGAACTAACTGTCTGCTTAACCTATTGATGTATTGCAACCAGGTCAAAATATGATAAGACCAAAATATTTAATGTCAAACATTATTTGTAATTTTTCGTCATTAATATTTAGGTCAACATCAGCCTTTTTCATTCTTTTGGTTAAAACCAATATATTTTGTCTTTGCAGTGGTCAATGCTAGTTTGATTTTTAATTAGATACTCGTAAAATTGGCAGTTTAGTCTTGTCCTGTCATGAAATGGGAGTTTTGTCCTGTCATGAACTGGCAGTTTAATCCTGTCCTGAGTAAAGTACGAGAAGTACTGTGTCGCCAGCATATAATGTATGATATCCAGTGAGTCTACATGTGTTTCAATTATTTGTGTACAGCAGGAACAATGTTGGGCCAAGTATTGAGCCTTAGGGATCTCCTGATTTGATAGGTGCTCAAGATATTTAATAGTCGCTCAAGATATTGTTGACTAATGTTTTCTGAGATCTTCCTTCCAAGTAACGTTTAAAAAATTGTTTTGGTCTGCCTTGAATACCATACAATTCAAGTTTACGAGGTAATGAGACATGAACAACTGTATTAAATGCTATTTTCAGATCCACAAAAATTGCAATGACATAATCACGTTTGTCAAACAGAAAGTAGCGCATCTAAAGTAGTCTTGTTCTTCTGAAATCCTAACTGTTGTTGGTCTAAGATAAATTTGTCAAGTAAGAATGTTAGGCGAATGTTTATTAATTTTTGAAATATTTTACTGAATCCTGTCAGAAGTGCAACCGGACGATAACTACTCGGGCCTAGATGCCCTTCTCTTTTAAATATTGGTACTATTTTCGCATGCTTCTCCTCCTCCGGAAATTGTCCATTCCTAATATGTACGCTTATAGAATTTGCCATAAGCACAGCTATGTTCTCCTTTCGTACTAATTTCATTCATGGTGATGTTATCGATACCTGGCGCCGTAATTTTTTTTTTAACCTTGGGTCCTTTTTATTCGTTTATACAAATATGAAAGATGGACTTCAAATTGCTTTTTTAACTTTGCCCCCATTTTCTTGATGTTTTTTTCAGCAATTGTTGAAAAGAAGTTATTTAACGAATTGCCTGCATCGTATGGGCACAATATATTAGTGGTAACGACAACATTAAGTTAGAAGTTTGGTGATATGAAAAAAGTTACCCTATACTTCATTTATTATTTCCCATGTTCATTTATTCATTCATTCATTTATTTTCCATTCTTCTAAAGATATATGAGAAAGCCACTTTCACAGGGCTTTCGATTCTTTTTTCGCTTGCATATTTACATACTTAAGAACTTTGTCTTAATTGCTCTTTTTGTAGTCCATCGTATACACCTTTTTTTAAACTCGCCTCTATAATTTTTTTCGTTATCTATGTTTGTTGTAGACATCTGATCTTTCCCTCGACAGTAGAGTTTGCCTTGGATTCTGTGATCATATTTTTGAGTTCCATAAAGTTTTTCGGGTTTCCGGTTCATGAGTTTTGTTTTATTCTCATTGATTTCCAGCCCTAATAGTTTTGCGTCGCTGTCGAGTTTCAGGAAAAGTCCTTTGGTGGTTGTTAACAGCCGTGACAAAATGTTGATACAGTCCGCATAGGCTACCAATTGACTCGACTTGTATAATCACGTACCTCTTGTATCGACAGATAGTTTTCTTATAACGTATTCCTGGGCCAAATTGAATAGGAATAATGCCAGTCCATCTCCCTGCTTTAGTCCGATATTTGTGTCAAAGACGGCGGTGAGTTGGTTATTGATGCGGACTTGGCAGGTTGTCGACTAATTTGGCTGGGATTCCAAAGTGAAGCATTATTTGGAACAGTACGATAAGATCAGTACCGTCGTATGCTTGCTTAAACTCAACAAAAATTTGCTGTACGTCTATGGCATTCAAAGGAGTGCAACTGCTATTGTTGGTTTGTGGTCTCCGATTCCAGTGAAGCCGACGGGGACTGGCGTTCCCGGGGTACCCGAATCGCTTAGTAAAAATAATAGGATTGGAACTTGATCCGAAACATAGTAGCTTTATGATTGTTCGATACCAAGATCAACTCATTGCTGCGAACCTCAACCCTGGAGGTATATTCAGGTACCACGGGCAGCTGATGAGCCTCCATCTTGAAGATGGTCAGCTGATTGGTTGCGGCCCTTCGGGGAGTATCGTGGTGGCTAGTGGTGCAAACAAAGGTTGGCGTTGACCTTATAGCGTCAGATATAGCTGGGTCCCGGATCCACCAGTATGAAAGTTGAGAGTTCCCTCAATATAAACTGGTACCGAACTTGGGGGCGAATGATTGGCGCTTAAACCAATCGTAGTCTAATGGTGACCGTGAGATTAAGCAAAATAAAGGCAGGTGCTCACGTTAATCAATACGACACATGTACGTCTATGGCAAACTCGGAACATTTCTCAAATACCTGCTTGACTGTAAACAATTGGTCTATCGTCGATCTACCTGCTCTAAAACCACCTTGATACTCCCCAATCTTATATTCCAAGATATTTGACAATATTTTGTACGCCGTACAAAGTAGTGATATGCCTCTGTAGTATTCGCACTGTAGCTTGTCAACTTTTTTGTGGATAGGGAATATAACATAATTGACTGGTTTCACTCGTTCGGCATATTTTTTGTTGCCAACTGTGGCAACAAATGGCAATGTGTGTGGATGACTTTATAGATGGCTTTAAGAACACCGCAGTCACCATATTTAATGAGCTCCACTGGAATCTCATCGATGTCCGGCGCTTTATTATTCTTTTGGGCTTTGATAGTGGAACAAACTTCATCCAGAGTTGGTGAGGCCAATGGAAGCTCTTCGGGAATATCTATAGGCTCCGATGTTCTGGAGTTGTGTGGAGAATTTAGAAGGTTCTTGGAATGTAGTGCCCATCTTTGTTAAGTATAATCAAATATGTGTTAGGGATTTTGCTGCAATTAAACATGAATCATTCAGTTTATGATTAAGCCTCGTATAGTTGCATATAAGTGCGTCAAATTTCTGGCACTGTATTGAAATTGTAGTCAGTGCTCCTCCTGGCGATTAAAATTCTACGTTGAAATTCAGGACACTCCATCGAACCTGTCCTGTGAAAGTGATCAGCAGTCTTATTATTTATAACACAGTTGTAGTGGTTCTCGTGCGTGCTTTTGCAGTCCTTTAGTTCATGTTTTCTTCTACATTCCACACATATATGTTCCCCTTTACATTTCGATTTATTATATTTGTGGCATCTAAAACACCTCGTGACGCTGTAGTCATTGAAATTGTATACCAGATATCGTTCAATACCATGTACTTTACCAGATAATTATTTGTAGTGATAAGCGGATATAAGTTGCAAATATCGCTGGCTAAACTCTACAGAATACACTAAAATCCAAACAATTAAAAGAATACTATTTCCGGAGCGGCAACCAGTTTTATCATTATTTATTTCGTCGTCAAATAATTTAGAACCCATAAAAGCATTATATTCTGCCAATAGCAAAACCACAAATGATCCAACATTCACTTATGAAAAATTTTTTTTGTTATGCAAACATGATAAATAAAATTGATAAATTTATGAGTAATAACCGGGCGAGCAGATTTCAAATACGTTTTAACAAAGAGCATTAAATAACGTTTATGCCCCAAATATTGGTTTTATAAAACAATTAAATCGAAAAACATTGAAAGCAATTTACCCATATATTCCTGTATCGCATCCATAGCTTTCATCCTTCCTGGTTTGATCATGCTATCAAAACGACCGACCTCGTCCTCATTTATCTTTCCTCTCAACACATCCATTTCCAGCAATAAATTCTTTAACTGCTTAACAACCCGCATCGCATTTATTTCCTCTTTTTTCACTTTAGTCCAATCGCCCAGCGCAATACTCTTTTCCATGTTACTTTTATGATTTTTCAGCAATCCCAAATGGTGCGGAATCGCCACTTCATTGAACTTTTTCACCGACAATTCGGCCCGCTTCAAGGATATCTTTTCCATTTCGCTTTATGACCAAATACTAATTGGAATTTCATAAAAAATCGCGAGGCCCAATTTGGTTTAGTAAACACGACGAATTTAACTACGCCATGAAAGACAAATAAAACTAAACTAACTTGCAAGCGATTGCGGGCTTGTGACAGCTAACAGATGATTGTGACACACTCATTATGCGCTTTCGCGACCTTTTTCAAGTTTTGTTTTCTATTTCTCTTCCATTCCCATGCATAATGACCTTGATACCATAGGAGCAGGTAATACGAATCAAAACAAAATCAGAGTGGTTTGTGTCAAGACTATCAATCAACAAAACTATTTGACACATAACCAACTCAACCAAAAGCGGTAAACAAAGTTTCTGTCTATTATCCTAACAATCAAAGAAAACAACTTTTCATTTTTTTCGAGTCATTTCTTAACCAAAACGTCATTTTACAATTCTTAATATACAGATCTACAGATGTTGAATAAATTTACAACGGAACAATCGTTGTCGACCATGCTTGCTTGAATCTCTGTTTGCGGGCGTGAAGAAGTTTCCTTTTCTTCTTCTCAGTTTTGCGTGGTTTAAACCAGGCGGGGTGTGATCCATACTGGTCCTTAAAGGTTTTTGTATTGAAAACATGAACCTTTCCGGTTTTTTCATTGACGACCTTAACGTCTTCACCTTTATCTTCTTGGTCCTCTATTTCAACCTTGACTTCCTCCTCTTCTTTCTTCATGCGTTCCTATAACATTAAAATAAATAAAATATGCTTACGGTTTGATGTGATTATTCCCACCTTTTTAAGTTCCTTCGCTGTTTTGATTGTAGCCACTTCGGACAGATCTTTCATGTCAACATTGCCCTGCTCGTCCACAATTCCAAGCATCTTTTTCAGGCGCTCGAGCTCTTTTTTCGCGTAACGTTCACGTTTTACGCGGTTCATTGAGTCACGACGCTTCCGCGACCGATTTTGACGACCCATTTCGTTTGGTTAATGAATAATTGTTCCAGCAAAATGATTAGGAACAAATTATATGTGCACGGCTTTTAAGTGCACGTGTGAAGGAAAGACAGATGTCACATTGAGTCAGTAGGACCAACATTAGAATATAAATATTTTGCTGTTTCAAATAATTAATCTACCCCATCAACTACCAAATGGGTTTTTCTATTGAATTCGATTACACTGCCACACAAAAAATTAAAGCAGTCTGTACTTCATGTACGATAATTGTGTTTCCTTTGAAATTTATGTCCGTTAAAGTTGGACGTTCCTATTCACGTTTACTTCATGTTCAATCCGTAAATCGTAGGTCCGTCATTTAACAATTAGTATTTATTCGATATTCCTTTCAATTACTCTAATGTTTCTGATAATAATCTTTGTAATATCTATACTAAGCTTTTTTTTATTGGGCAGTCGACTCTTTTTATATCAATTTAATGTAAATCTATACGATAATTTTTGCCCTACACTGAGCTTTTTGCGTCGTGCGGGCATCGATCTCGATTTCCGGATGGTTCCGATAGCATCAAATTGCTTATGAAAATTGTTTGTGTGTAGCTACTTCATTGAGTTGCATTAGTAATTTTTCAGAAAAATAATTAGAAAAGAAAAATGTCAGAAGAAAGTGATTTCGACGCGAATACCAATTCTCATTAGGGCATCACATTATTAGACACTCACGGACGATGGCGAACACCATACTTAGAGGTGAGAGAATTATTCTAATTTATTCTGCTCATGCCAATTCAATATGTTTTTGTAACTACGAATTATGTTCAAGTCTTTGCTAAACCTTTTTATTGATGATTCGACAAAAAAATTATCGTTACATTAAATTGATGTAACAAGGGTCAAATGATCTGTCGGAATTTTACATTTTGTATTGATAGACCGACCACGTAAGTTGCTACTCATATTTTATTGCTGCGATGTAGCTTCTAATCGTATTTTCCATTCTTTTACTTTGTAGTAATCGAGACGTCACACAAGCAAACTGCTCGAAAATCTCCCTATCTCCTGCTCAAAATTTTATGGCAGATTTAGAAAAAATATTTAAATATTTACATTCATAATTGTAATCTGTTTAAATAGTTTTCTTTTTTATTATCATTATTAAATGTAGTTTTATATCAATTTTCCTTTGTATTTATATCAATTTTCCTTTAATTACATTCATTATGAGATTTAACTTTTATTACTATCTCAAATCCTCTTCATTTTTCTTTACTTCCGTTAAATTTTGTTTTTAAAAAATTTCAAATCTGCCACACAAAATTTAAAGTATGGGAACGCTGATCTAGTACACCCCAACGGTGTATTAGATTGGTGAAGGCAATCGAATCCAGCTGATGCAATTACTGTATATACGGTAATGAAAAGAAGAAAAGGTCGGGAATTTCTGGGACAGAGGGCGAGTGGACTTACAGCCGCTACTCGAAAGACAAGTTCTGTGACGGATTGTGGAGTTGACTGACGACCGCGACACGGCAAGCAGGCGGAGGCGGATATTTTATTAATACGGCGGCAAGCGGTGATTAAAAAGAAAAGTGAAATTTCGAATTCCAAGTGGCTCCAAAGTTTTCATCGTTGAAGATTCATGTCTACCGTGTGTTAGCTAGCGAGAAAAAGTGAATTTCCGCCTATTTGATTATTCTTGCCGGCATATCGTTTCGTGTCTATCTGTTCCGAATACCAAGCAAAACATATTTGGAAAATATTAAGATCGCGGAGTGTAATGTGTGCAAAATCATAATACAAAGGAAGTGGTTTTGGACGGATCGAAGCCCAAGGGAGATCGTAAAAACCACGGGGAAATTGGCGAAGCGCTGTCCAAAAAAACCTTATTGTATTACAGTTGATAGTGTTTGAAATTTTCATTCCGTCCTTGGAGCTTGATTCGTAGTGAACAGAGAAAAACGAATTTTGTCGTAAGGACTAACTGCACACAAGCATTGGATCGGGGGAAATTCGAAGAAGCGAAAGAGTCGAATGCTGTGGATCGCGCGGTGTTTTTCGATTTTCATGCGGACAACTAGCGATGAGCTTGGATATCCAGGTTGAATAATGAATAATATTCGAGTGTTAGCAGTTACTTTCATGTGTAACGCTTTAGTTAGCGAAAATCTTGCAAAATTTGTCCGAGTTAAGCTATTTGCAGGCGCAATTGGTTTTGCCATCTTGGTTGTGATTTTGTACATAGGGAAATCCCTTTGATGACAAGTCCAAAAGCATTAACATGTGGGAAACTGCTGTACAATAATCGAATAAGGGAGAGTGTTTCGACTTCATATGTGTCAGAATAGAGATTCCGAGTCAGTGTTGTCTTCAGCGGTTGAATAATCAAATCAGTGGGTTGAATTTATTCTCATGACGGGCAGAATGCTGATCACGCGGATATAATTGTGACGATCAGTGTCGAAATCATCAATCCGGAAGCCAAACGATATTTTATTAATATCCACATAATTAGATTGACACGCTTGACCAAGGAAATAACTCCGTATCAACGTCTCGTAGAATTTGCACAGCCTTAGCCCCAAACTCGCTTCAGTTTCTTGCATTGCGATGAATGATTCATATTTTAGTTCTGGCTGAGGATACGGTCTTCTCAAAATCAGGCATGGCACAGCCACGCCATTAGTGAGACGGGAGTAGTCAACCATACGTGTATGATCTGACCAAGAACATGTATTAGAGCGAAGTATCTGCTGGAGTTCGTCACTATAACTAGCCTTCAATTTTATTAATTTTTTTGATGAAACGTAGAGGCGTTAACACCACTGATTGTAAACAGTTATATTGTAGTAAATTCATCTTTGTTAGCAATTTACCCACATCCCAGCGAGGATGTTGGGTAAGTACCCTTTTGTTATTTTTTTCTGTTCAATTATTAATTTTCTCAATTGTTTTCTAAATTTTTTCTATATTTAAATTTCCCTTTTAATTTTGCGATCGAACGATAACGATCAAAAATCGATTTCGAAAAATAAAATTAAAAAACACGCAAAATTAAAAGGAAGGTTTTATTCTTTTTTATTTTCAGAATTATTTTGCGAAGATGGAATCAATTACGAACATTAAAATTTATTATTTGCATGATTTTAAATATTATTTCCAATGTTTGGTTTTTATAAAAATTGTTTAATTTATAAAGGAAAGTAAAAACAGTAAAACAAAGTAGTGTTTTTTTTTTTGATTATTTACGTTTCATTCTACTAATAATATAGCGTATAATATTTTTTTTTCAAATCAAGCAAGGCGATCATGTATTTATCTAAAAGAACAGGACTAGAACGTACATCGTTTCAGTAAAAATCTTTCGAAATAGAACTAGAAGTCAACCAACTTATCAAAACATATAATTTTTATAGATATACTCGTATTAAGTAGTTGATTCAAATGTAACGTCAACAACATTCCATATGAAAAACTAAACATACATTTTATAATATTAAATAAAGTTAATGAGCTACATATTAGTATACAGTAAACCAGTTAACGAAAATTTACATGGGAAAATATTAAAGAAAAGGAAAGTCAAAGCGATTGTATGCGGATTAATTGTTAGTAGTGACTGAAATTTTGATAGAGATTGAAAAATAGCTTTTGTATAAAATATAGAGATGAAAAATAATAATGCTTAGATAAAGTTAAAATTAAGCTCGGTCTTTCCTTTCCTTCAACGTGACTGGGTATGGGACCCGCAACGATAACCGGCCCCTCCACAAAGTGAACTAGCCATCGCACTCCTCCTTTTCTTATTGCGTTATAGGGGCTCTTGCTAGGTAGAGTGACCTTCCGCTCGCAAACCCTTTTATGGTATAGAGTAATGTGATTCCATCGCCAAGGATCCATTCTTGGACCAACCTTGTTTTTGTTATACACTAATTTGAATATATGTAAACTGAAAGCTCACCACACATTATATGCTGATGATACTGTACTTCTTTATCCAGGATATGATAAAGTTGTCATGGAGAATATCGTCAACAAGGATCTAGATAAATATCGTTCATGACTTATCGAAAACAAGCTAGCATTGAATACTACTACATGATTTTTAAACAGAAGAATAATGAAGACATAGAAGTTGACCTAAAAATTAACGGCGAAAACTTGCAAAGAGTATTTGAAATTCAATATCTCGGTCTTACCATAGTTCATCATTTGACATGGTGGCCACACATAAATAATTTGAGGAGACAAGTAGCACCAATGATAGGAGTGTTGAGAAGATATGGAGGTTTTCCAATGCATATAAGAAATTTGTATTAAATGCATTTGTACTGACAAAGCTACATTATGCGGTGGTCATTTAGAGTCAATCGTCAAAGCAAAATGCACTCACATTCAGTCAAATCATTACTATGGAGAAAGCTAAGTTTATCTTCAAATGCCTGATTTCCAGTGGATCGGAACGAAGCCCCTTCATAAAAGTATCACAAATAAATCCATATAATTCAAGAAATGCCAACAATTTTGTAATACCTTACGCTAGAACTGATCGACTAAAGAACGATGCAACGAATGATGCTCTGCGTATATACAACAATCTTCCAGAAACAGTGAAAAACGTAAACTCATTATTGGTTCTTAAGAAAAAACTTAAGGAACATCTAATAAATTCAAATTAATGATAAGTCCGGAGGATTGAAAATGCTGTACCTTAGGGCATTTTAGACCCTAAAGTCGAGATACTTAAGACAGCTAGTTTTTATAAACTCAGAGTTATTTTTTACTGCGTCATATTATATTTTTTTTATCTCTGAGAACTGTTCACGAATCGGACTAGACTAGCAGGAAAGGAGCACTTCACAGCATTTGGTGTGCCCCTTATACCGATGTTTTAGCATTGCCTGGAGGCACACGTAGTAATTGACGACGTGTGAAGTGCAGATTGCACGAGCGTTGTGCGACGATGAAAGAGTGATGGAGAGAGTCGTAGGAAGTGGAGGTATTTAAAAAAAAATCCGTAACATAAATTGGCCACGTCTATATTTCTCATTTGATGGGAAAATTCATGCAAATTACGTTTGTATGAGTTTTCCACTCAAACGGGAAATATATGGCCGCATCTATGTTTGGATCTTGATCCGGTTGGGAGGGTGCGAGGGGCACCACCTCCACCTGGATGCTCCACTCTTATTTGTGGGCCAAAAGGATCGTCGTTCATGACGTCCGTTTTCTCTGGGCCCAATTTGTTTTTCGAACAAACATTGCAACCCTTAATAGGTTACCTCGGCCTCGGCACTAGTCAATCGGCATTCGACCCTTTTAATTCGTGAATGCGAAATATTTTTGTAGTGGGTCCTTGTGCTGGGAGGAAAGAACCCATTCTACGACACCGCACCGCTAGCCTGCCAGCGCATTCACGATATAATACTTTGAGACTATCTAACTTGTTCGCTTCTTCTGTACTGTGATTAATATAAAATTTATTAAAGTGACTTGACAAATATCACTTCACTTACTTAACCAAGCGGCTAGGCCGCAGAGAATTCTGGCGAGGAGTCTTAAGATCCACAAACGCCATGGTTACTAAGGGATGAATTTACAGTCACTATAATTAGCAGCGAGTCCTAGCAAAATTCAAAAAGTCGCTACAATTCGCAGCGGTTCCGCAGTCAAACAGCGTTTAGTCAAAAACTGGATATATTTTCCTATCTTTTCTTGGTATTTACACATTTTAATTCTTACAAGCTAATTATAAAATACAATAATTAAAATGACCCAATTCTTAATTTATTATACTGCAAGCAAAACACTTGACCATACAAAATGCCACACGTGAACCCACATGAGTCATCCCTGCATATCGTCATACACCTGGTTCTTTGACATGCGGTCAATATTGACTCATTAAGTCTCAAGTGTCGCGTACTATGCATAATGAAAAGGGAACATGAGATTTCAGTTCACACATTAAGTGTGAATGAATTTCCATATCGAGTCTTCGTATGGGATTCATATTACACTTTAATGTGTGAATGAAATGAGTTTCAAGTTTAAAAATATTTATGGTCATTGGATACTAGAACTGTACATTATTATTTGAACTCATGATAAATTTATTTTCTAATGTTTTTATTGCTTTTGCAGTAAAAATAGTCTCGGGTGATAATCATTAGATTGATTAAGCATTAAAGCAATGATTATCACTAGATTTGCTATGAAAATGGATATCATTACAACGCGTCCCCAGTCAAGGCCAATCTCGGCGGATCTTAACCTCCTCTTCCACTGAGGCAGCGAACCATCGCTGCAGTCCTTCACAGTCATTTTTTCTACCTACTTTCACTACAACTTTTTCCTTCAGAATAAAAAATGGCCTATAACCCTCAAACATACCTGTAAATATTCATAGTTTTCCTCTACTCCCACACAAATAAATCGACAATTTTTAATAGCATTAAGTCGCGACAATGATTGCTTGGACCTTCTTTCCTAGAAACTGCTTACATACACATGAAAAAAAAAATTCCTTATTTTGAGAGCTATTTATTATTAAATTTGCTATCCAGATCCCGGTATTTTGATATGTACGAAACTTTAATGATAATAGATATACTCATTTTGGATACAACAATGGTGTCAGAAGTGGGATAAGTGTAGAGCTTTTTAAATAACTGATAAGTGATTAGACTGAGTGAAGTGAAAGTGACTAACTGTAAATTCTAACTTTGTTTGAGAATTTAAAATAAAAAATGCCTACAATGAAATCGTTGTTCGAGCTCAATGTAACTGAGCTCAGGAAGCTGTGTTTGGAACGCGGTTTGTCCGTAAGTGGAACCGTGGCAACTTTGTTAGCGCGAGTGGAAAAATCCTTGAAAAAGGATGGCGTTGACATGGAAAAATTCCGTTATGAGGTGGAACTCGAACTTGAGGAACATTTGGCTGAAACTTTGGATGTTCATGAAGGAACGACAGAACTGGAGGAGTCAGTTCCGGAAAAATATTCTGAGGAGCCGAAACAACAGGAACAGAATGCCATATTGAATTTGCTGTTGCAAATTAAGCAACAAAGTGAACAGCAATCAGCCGAGCTTAAACAGCAATCAGCCGAGATTAAACAGCAGATGGAAGAGCAAAGCGAACAACAAAAACAACAACTTGAGCAGCACATGGCACAGTTGGAAGAAAAACTCCAAGCTCAAACTACGGCAGCATTACAACAAGTAGACGAAATTAAACAACACGTTGCCATAACAGATGAACGCGTTGAGATGGTTGAACAGAAATTGGAAAAGCTGCAACTTGACGTGGAACGGATTCGAACTAAGGGACCAACATCAGTTACAGAAAGTGGTGCAAAAAGCCTGAAAGCTCCAACTTTTGATGTTCAAACATCTTGGAGCATCTACAAAACACAGTTTGAAGCCGCAGCAGTAGCGAATCACTGGAACGAGAACGAACGAGCGACTGCATTAATTCTCGCATTCCGAGAGCCTGCAGCAGAAGTACTTCAGACTGTACCTGTAGAGCAACATCACGACTATGCTGCGTTGGTAATCGCCATGAGCATGCGATACAGGGATGACTACATGAAACAAGTCCACCAAACGCAGCTACGTAATCGCACGCAGGAAATAGGTGAGACACTGCAACAACTCGCCCAGGAGATTGAAAGGCTAACCCTCCTGTCATATCCGACATCCGATCCGGAGCACCGCAATGAGACAGCAACGGAAACATTTATCAATGCTTTGCAGGACCGAGAGCTGCAGCAGAATCTCCATTTGGCGGATAAACCAACTATTAAGGATGCGTTGACTTATAGTCTAACCTTCGAAGCAGCAAAACACGCTTCACGAAGCGCAGTCCGAGTACGTGAAGTCGTCGACGAGTACCAGTGTCAACGGCTGCGAAGTCCAATGGAGCACCCACCACCTGGAAGCCAGAAGCAAAAACTCGGGCATCTGCAACGCGAGTGCCGCGAGGCGAGACGACCTCTATTTTGTTCTAGATGTACAGCTAAGAGGCAACGATTGGATCCCTCGGTAGCTGGCCAATCTGCTTCTTCATCTGAGGAAGCGGGAAACTCTTAAGAGCCAACTTTACGGGGCAGAGGTTGGCTTGGAGATTCGACGACCCCAGCATCACCATAGGCGTTTCGCGAGTGCATCGTGGCGAAAACGACTTGTGTCTTAATGGAAAAATTGGATAAGTTCGTTGTACAATCACCATCGACACTGGTGCAACTCGATCAATCCTGAGACCAGACATTGTGGAAAATCTTCGATTGACCAATCGAAAGAATTTTAGGCTGCAAACAGCAACAGGACAATTCACAGCAGTATGTGGTGAAATTATGCAATAGATGCAATTGGGAGATTTGAAGTTCCAGCATGAATTCCTAGTAGCCGAGATAACTGATGAATGCATACTAGGAGTAGATTTCTCGCGGTTGCATGGTTTTCGATTGGATCTGGGGCAGCGACTCCTAATATGGTAAAATGTACAGATTCCAATTGACATCTCGGAAACGGAAACCCCAAAATTAAGAGTTGTTGTGAATAATGACATTAACGTTTCAAAGTCATCTGAGAGAGTTATATGGGCCAAAATAGATGGTGATTCTGGGGACCATCGATTCTTTCTCGTTGAGCCAACAAAAACACCAGCGCTAAGGAACCTGATGCTAGCGCGAAACCTAGTAAGAGTTGACAAAAATAAGTGCGTACCTGTAAGAGTGCTTAATGTGTCGGATTGCACGATCAGTATCAAGGAAGGTGATACTCTTGGAAGCTGCGAACCCATTTCATCTGTAACATGTTTAGAAATGACTGAGAAACAATAGTGCAAGGAGAAGCCAGTGATCTACAAAACTCAGCAAATGGTACAGTCTACCCTCAGGAAAAGTGGGCTAACAGCAGAACAACTGGCGGCAGACGGCAGAAATAATGATTAAAAAATACAATACCGTATTTTCCATCGAAGAGGGAGACCATCGCAGGACGAACATGGTAACCCACCGAATCAACCCTGAAGCCTCAAAACCAACCCGACATCCCCCTAGGCCCTTACCATTGGCCAAAAGAAGTGAGGCAAATGACATGATAAAAGCGATGGAGAAACAGGGCATCATTGAACCATCTAATAGCCTATGGACCTCACCAGTTGTTCTTGTCAAAAAGAAGGATGGAAGTACCCGGTTCTGTGTAGACTACCGACGGCTGAACGATGTAACCAAGAAAGACAGTTATCCTCTACCACAAATCGATGACATTCTCGATACATTGGCAGACGCAAGATGGTTTTCAACTTTAGATCTCAAGAGTCGTTACTGGCAAGTTGAGATCGAAAAAGGCGATTGGGAGAAAACAGCATTTTCCGTCGGCTCCAGATTATGGCAGTTCAATGTCATGCCATTTGGCCTTTGCAACGCTCCAGCCACTTTCGAACGTCTGATGGAATGTGTACTACGAGGACTCAGCTGGAAGACATGCTTGGTGTACCTGGACGATGTCATTGTCTTCAGCAAAACCTTCGACGAGCGCATTAAGAGGTTAGAGGAGGTATTCTCACGATTACAAGCAGCGAATCTGAAGCTGAGTGCCAAGAAATGTACCCTTTTCGCGAAGGAAGTGAAATACCTTGGTCATATTGTGTCGGCTGACGGTGTTCGGACGAACCCCGAGAAAACGGATGCTGTAAGAAATTGGCCTGTTCCGAAAGACAAACACCAACTTCGAAGTTTTCTTGGCTTAGCAATGTACTATCGACGATTTGTGAGGGACTTCACGAGAATTGCAAAATGCATGCATGAGCTGATCGAGAAAAATCGACCATTTACCTGGACTGCACAATGTCAACGAGCCTTCGCGACATTAAAGCGGGAGTTATGCGATGCTCCTGTACTGTACATCTTCTCTGGATTTGGATATCCAGAGAAGATGTTCATCATCGATACAGACGCCAGCAACATGGGAATAGGGGCAGTCTTGTCGCAACGAGACGGTGACACAGAGAAAGTCATCGCGTACTACAGCCGTGTCCTCTCGAAAAGTGAAAGAAACTATTTTGTCACAAGGAGAGAACTATTGGCGGTGGTTGAGGCAACAAAACACTTCCACAAGTACTTATATGGTCGCAAATTAGTCTTACGTACTGATCACGCTGCGCTACGATGTTTGCTGAGCTTTAAGGACCCTGAGGGTCAAGTAGCACGATGGATAGAGAGGCTACAAGCCTATGATTTCGAAATTGTCCATCGTAAAGGGAACATGCACAAAAATGCTGATGCTCTCTCTCGTCGACCATGTAGACCGGAGTGCGGACACTGTCAAAGGCTGGAAGGGAAAAACGTGAATGAACTAGTAAAATTGATTGCAGTATCACCAAGCCAAGGATGGTCGCCATCGCAATTGTTCGCTGAGCAGATGTTGGACCCCGATCTCTGAGACATCATTGCTTGGAAGGAGATTCCTCATCGACCAGAGCGAGAAAGCATTTCTGGTAGGAATGAAGTTGTTAAACGATATTGGACCATTTGGGACTCATTGCACCTAGACGGAGGCATGCTCAAGCGAAAGTGGGAGTCGACCGATGGAACATCACATCGTATGCAGATCATTGTTCCCCGTAACAAAGTCCAGGAAGTGCTACAAGAAATACATGAGGGACCATCAGGAGCCCATTTAGGAATGAATAAGACCCTGCAGAAGATACGTGAACGATTCTATTGGGCAAATGTTTGAGAAGATGTGGAAGATTGGTGTAGAAAATGTTCGGTATGCGCAGCCACCAAAGGGCCGAGGAAGAAGTCTAGAGGGGAGATGAAGTTGTACAATGTGGGACTACCATTCGAATGAATTGCTGTCGACATAGCGGGACCGTTTCCAGAGTCTGAACAGGGAAATCGATACATTCTAGTTGTTGGTGATTACTTCAGTAAATGGCCGGAAGTCTCCGCGATTCCTAACCAGGAAGCATCAACCGTTGCGGAGCAGCTAGTATCCAATTGGGTCAGCAGATTCGGAGTACCACAAGAGCTTCATTCCGATCAAGGGCGAAATTTCGAATCCCAGCTCTTTGCTGAAATGTGTCAGATACTTGGCATCAAGAAAACGAGAACGACACCTCTTCACCCGCAATCCGATGGAATGGTTGAAAGATTTAATAAGACATTGATCGAGCACTTGGCGAAGGTAGTGGCTGACAATCAACGGGATTGGGATCGAAAGATACCACTATTTTTAATGGCCTGTCGAGCAGCAACGCATACTACCACCCAAGAGTCGCCAGCAAAAGTAATATTTGGGCGACAGATCAGATTGCCAGCGGATGTGAAATTCGGGATACCATCGGAAGAAGGCATAACAGTATCAAACTGTATTGCTGAACTGCGACAACGCTTGGAAAAGGTGCATGAAGATGTTCGAAGTCATATCCGGCTGAACACGAATCAAATGAAAGCACGATACGACCTGAGAGCAAACTCAAGAGGATTCACACAGGGCGATCTGGTATGGTTCTACAATCCCCACCGGAAGAAAGGCTTGTGCCCAAAACTGCAACGGAACTGGGAGGGGCCATACCGGATCATAGATCGAATCAACGACATTGTGTACCGGATAAAGCACGATCGGAAACCCAGATCTAAAATGAGAGTGGTTCATTTGGAACGATTATCTCGCTATTATGGGGCTAATCCACCAGCGCCAGGCAGCGAAGTTGTTCGGGACGAACAAAACTAAGGAGGGGATAGTGTTATATGCGGACATGAAGTTTGGTAGCACTGAATGTGCTATTCAGTGTATATGCTCTGTTGAATAGCACTGGCAATCGATGAGCTGTGCGAATGACAAGAGAAAAAGGGGACGGATTATAACGGATCATGTAATTTAGTTTTTGGTTTTGCAAGGGCGAGATAGAGTGTGTGGAGCTGAAGACAGAGATGACCAGGACGAGCGTGGAAAGCAAGCATGACAGGATTGCAGTGATTTGGTGGATACAAAAAGTATGTTGAAGAACTTCAAAAAAAAAAACGTGTTTAAGCGAGATGGCTTGGTATTGTGGTTTCGATCAGTGTAATAAAAGGCAGTTGTGTGAGTTTCGATTGATTTCAAAAATCTATATACAACAAAATGTATTCTTGATATGTACGAAACTTTAATGATAATAAGATATACTCATTTTGGATACAACAATACAATTATAATGTAATTAAGGGTTAGCTGAGGCAGGTAGAAAATTAACAAAGAGCTTAAAGATAAATTTGTTACAGTGAATTACAAAAAGTTATAATAATGCAATTACGGTGTAGCTACAGCAGGTAAAATAATTATGGAGATTTTATTACAAAAAATTAGTTATTTGATAATTTTAATTAGGTCACTTTATCTATTCCCTAGATCCATATTTAAACGTTGTTCACTGGGGACTCTCGAGATCCATAAAGATTCGCAAGCATCCAACTTTTTCCAGT
The DNA here is from genome assembly GCA_963969285.1 of Odontomyia ornata. NCBI lineage: Eukaryota > Metazoa > Arthropoda > Insecta > Diptera > Stratiomyidae > Odontomyia > Odontomyia ornata. The sequence continues at coordinate 193,498,182 of OZ017741.1, forward strand.
CCTGGACTTTCTGTACTATGTCTAGATTAGCCCATTGAATAGTATGAGATTCCTCAATAAAATGTCTGGCTAATGATGATGATAATCTGTTCAGCCTCCTTAATATGTTCTTGGAATATTGTTTTTACCAAGCGTTTCGTTTGTCCAATGTATACCTTATCGTATTTTGGGCAGCTGATCCTATAAATTCCACTCTTTTCTTCCTTTTTCTTTCCATCCTTAGTTGATCCAAGAATTGTTTCAACGCTGCATTTTCTGCTAGTGCTAGCCGTATTGTGTACTGAATGAGTGATTGGCATCCATTTTCGTAATTGTTGTCGTTCTTGAAGAAATAGTGAAATGAGTCCATTTTTCCTATGTTGTTTCTCCACTTTCCGAATACGTTGCTCGATCAAATTCCTGCTGAGCCCTTTTTTCCTAGCCGTGTCCACGATGTGTTGTTTTTCTCATTCTTTACGCTGGTTATTTAACGGTCCCGTTATCATTTGATGAATCATACAATTGTATGCAGCCATTTTCTGTCCAAAAGAATGGTTAGACGGACAGGGGATTGTTCTCTAAGTACTTGTGCTCTTCCTGTAGATGTCAAATTCTAATTCACCTTGAGCCTTTATAATCAAAAGATCCAGGAACGGTAATTGGCCCTGAGTCTCTTTTCCCATCGTGAACATTATTTTAGAGTGTATCCTATTGAGTACATGTAGTAACTCTTCCGCCTCATTTGCTTTTACCATCGTGAAAATGTCCACATATCTGACCCATACCTTAGGCATCATTCCTATTTTCTTCACCTCGATCTCCAGCAAATCCATGAAAATATCACTCAACAGAGGTGGAGGCGGGTTACCCATAGCTGTTCCTATCGTCCCTTTGAAGAATTTGTCCCTGTAAATAAATAATTTTTCATTCATACATACAGCTGCTAATTTACTATAGCATTTAACCCATCTTCTCCATTCCATTGAATCACTATGTTTCAACAGCCAGTCTTCAAACAGTGCCAAGGACTGCTTAACTGGCAGGCTGGGAAGCAGTGATTTGAAATCATAGGAAATCAATAAATGGCCCTCCTCTACTTTCACATTTTGAAGCTTCTCCACCAGTTTATCTCTATTCCTCACTGATCACATGCTTGGTTTATACGGAAGTTGTGCGCATTCTTTTAAAAGCTATTGGGTTATGTTCCTTGTAGGTGCATTAGTCGCTGCGATAATTTTCCTCAATTCACTCCCCTTCTGATGGATTTTGGGCAGACACTTTATTCTTGGTAGGCAGGGGTTAGACACTCTAAGTTTTTTAATGTCACCAATTACTGGTTTCGATTCTTTAAGGGCTTTTTCCTCTATATTTATCTAGCCCGGTAGTGGGTCTGCTCTTGATTGGTGGTAATCTTCGGTATTCAATTTTCCAAACACTATATCATCATACTGCTGCTTGTCTTTTATTACCATATAATTCCCTTTGTCTGCCTTTACATAATACACTGGTTTTTCTTTTAGTTCCTTTAACAGCTTCCATTCAATATTTTGGTTCATTCCTCCTACTCAACTTGCCCCTATTATCTCCACCGTTCTCTTCCGTATAAATTACTTTTCATCAGAATCCATGAATCGTATTCCAGCCTCAATATCCATGGTCCCACCGTTCCGTGCGAAACCAAACGTCATCCTTCCTTTTCCCTTTTGACAACTGTCAAATGGCAGTGCAATGCCAGCGAGTGGTAAAAAGGTCGCCCCCCAACCGCCAACGTCAATAGCGTAGAATACCTGGGTCGGCTGATCGGCGTCAGTGGCGTAGGGCTAATTTATTGCAACCGTAAACGTCTAGTGAACAAATAAAAAAACTTCAGAGTCAGGTCAGAATATCAAAATGGCGGCAAGGCGAAGTTCAAATGTTGAAAGCTACTTAAATCTACAATTATTGGATTTTTATGAAGCCTTAAATCAAGGTAGACGTTGATTAGATCTTGGACTAAAATGTATCAGAACAAAATTCGATTCCTATGGACACTGCAGATTTTAGTAGTAGTGAGTTTTGCATTGCAGTCAAGAAATTAAATGTTAATATACATGGTACAATGTTTTCAAAAAACTGAATTTTAATAGCTTTGGAATGAAATAATTTGCCCCCAAAAAGGATGAAATGAAATAAAAACAAGAGAGTTTTCCTACTAGAAGGGTACTATAAAATAATTAGAAAATCAAGCGACGTCTTCTGAACATTAAAACTGAATTGAACTTAGAAAAATAATTTATGGTTATCATGTCCAATATTTTAATTTACCGCCATATAATTTTCAGTCTATAGTCATGATAACATATATATGTTTTAAAATCTGTAGTGTTTGTATCTTTTACGAACGTGTATTTAGAATGTATCATGGGTGATTGTTGTTGTAATCGATAAATTTTAATCTTCTATGAATTAGCTGTTTGCGGCTTGATTTTTCTGAAACTTTCAGAAAGCATTTTATATCAGAAAATTGAGTTACAAATTTTTAGCAAATTTAAGGGTCATCCTTCGATTTTAGATACGAAAACATAAAATTCATAAAATCTACTATTCTCAACAAAGTTGATCGAATTTTAACTCCTGAGATATTTGTTAGCTTTGTACTCATAAGGACTTACTTTCGTGATTTTTTTTCAGATTTTTCTGTCCGAAAATGTCCAATCGAGAGGGGTCAGAATACAAATTTTTCGTACGTTTCCCTTCCTCCTGCACTCCTCCTAGCAAATGTCTCCTGTTTAGGAACTGTTTTGAAAAGATCTCTCCAAAACTTTTCATTTGACACCCACATTGCCTACCTTTGGTAAAAAAAAATGTTTAAGAGCCACCCCCTGTTTAGGGAGACCTCCTTAAATACCTTAAACTATTTATTTGCACTGCTAAATTAGAGGGGGCACCTTTTTGACCCATGCAGATAATTTTATCACTCTATCTCTTGTGGATTGCTAGGAAATTTGCTATGATGCCTGGGTGCACCGACGGACAGACGCACGGGACCGACTGACAGGTCGCAATTTTAGTAGAGTATTGTAAAACTCAAAAAGGTATTCATTGCGGGAACTGAAGAGTGGAGTCCCGTGGAAAACCGAGGAAATGTTGCTCTGACTCAGTCAATGAAAACAATCCATCGCTGCTCGAATTTTGTAATTGGAGGGCGCGGTCAATAGACTGAGACAGCTGGAGGTACTTGTTACAGGAACCGAAAGACCGAGAGGAGCTGATGTGCTGCGAAGAAAAAGAAAGAATATTTTTTGCAGTTCAAAGAAACAAATTAATCAATAATCTCTTGCTATTTAAGGGGGCAAATTCAACAGGAGAACAGTCAAAAATATGTGGCACAGAAATCTGTAACCAGATCTTCTTGGTGACGGACGGCGTGACCACAGGGATCGCCGGCCAACCTGTGCAGATGGGTCGTGGGGCATCACGCACTTATTCTTCCTATCCCCAAGGTCACCTGATCACTTGAAGCGCAAACTCTCAACCAGGGCGTTCCTAGAAGAAAAACGAAAGAAAACGGCGACTAATGAAGTTAAAAAAACTAACCCCACATAATCAAAAGATAAAAAAGGTGAATAGTTTACAAGTGAAAATGGCTCGCAACCTACACTTTGTGGCCACTTTGCCGCAAGCACGGAATGTTTTTGTGACCTGATACTAATACGGACAATTGCGGGAGCAGAATAAATGAATTCTAGTAATTTCTTCTTCTTCTTCTTCGTAGCACTGCAGCCCCTCTCGGGCCTTTGCTTCACGCAAATAGCGCCTCCAACTATCTCAGTCCATCAACCACGTCCTCCAATTTCAAAATCCGAGCAGTGATGAATTGTCTTCGTCGACCGAGTCAGACCAGCGTTCCTCGGTTTCCCCACTGGTCTCTAGCCTTCAGTTCTAACAACGAATTTCCTTTTGGGTATCTGGTGTTCGTCCATACAATTCATGTGTCCAGCCCATTGCAGCTTCCGCATCTTTCAATCGTTGAGACCTCCAGCTCGTCAAAAATTTCATACAGTTCATGGTTGCATCGAATTCGCCATTGGTGCCTATCTAGCTTCGTTCTGATTATTCGCCTCTGGATCCATCGGTCAAAGGCGTTCAATATATTTGCGGATGCTTGGGTTAGGGTTCATGTTTGACACCAATAGTATAACATAGGTGTTATCACAGATTTGTATTCTTGGAGCTTTGTTTTCATGTGTATGCAGCTGGTCTTCAAGATCGTCAAAACTGAATTAAATATTTAATTTGCGAGCTATATTCTTCGGCGTATTTCGTCTCTTTCATTACTGGTTCTTGTTATTTTGGCTCCTGAATACACTAATTTGCTCAAATTTTCTATAGTGTATTCGTCAAGTGTGATATTTTGTATATGTGAGGTATTTTTCCTCGACTGCGTCATGAGCTTTGTATAATTTTTATTGATTTATAGCCCGACTAGTTTTGCTTCGCTGTCGAGTTTCAGGAAGAGTTCTTTGGCGGTTGTTAATGACCGTGACAAAATGTTGATGTCATCCGCATAGGCTACTACTTGGCTCGACTTGTATAGTAATGTACCTCGTGTATTGAAAAGTAGCTTTCTTATGACGTACTCTATAGCCAAATTGAATAGCAATGGGACCAGCCCATCTCCCTGTTTTAGTCCGATATTTATGTCAAAGCCATCGGTGAGTTGGTTATTGATGCGGACTTGGGAGGTCATCATGTCTTTGTCATTTTGGTAAGATGGACTAAGTTGGCTGGAATGCCAAAGCAAAGCATTATTTGGTACAGTACGGTGCAATCAATACTGTGGTACGGTTGCTTAAAGTTAACGAAAATTTCGTGTACGTCTATTTTGAACTCTCAGCATTTTTCAAGTACCTGCTTGACAGTTTTTTACCCTAAACGTTGTGGTCCCCCTAGCTTTTGCCACTCCAAACACCCTCTGGTACTAAATTTTTTCAAATTTAATTCCTACTTGGAATGCCAGCTATGAGCAAGTTCCCACAATAAAAATGATCTGCCAGCAAAATTTTCAATCGTTTTCCGCTTACACGGGAATTTTCACCAACTAGGTTCACGACCGCAAAAAGAACAGACCAGAGCGCGCCAATCCTCAATCTTTTATGCCTTTCACCCCAACGGAGGATATATGGTCGTTCATTGATCACTGATTTCTTCCATTGTCAGTGAACGTTTCTTTTTCTTCCACATTTCCCCGAATTTCAATTCTGGTTGGTCCAAAACCAGTTGGTCAGCAACTTTCAACTTCTACCTGTTTTGTAACAAATCTATCAGCAACAATTATTTCCTAACGCTTTGCAATAAAATTGCTCACAAACTTGATCGTAAAATAGTTCGAATTGTCAGCAGCGCAAGATGATAAATGACAACTGCTGCAATTTGGTCATACTTTCTTTCCCGCTTGCCATGATTGTCACGTCATTTGTATGAATTTATGCATGGATTATATTCCAGAGACTTAGTATAGGCAGATTTTACTTCATTTCATAGCACTTCAAAAGCGGCTGCACGATTTTGAAAAAATATATCCATTTTATTTGTGGACGGACAGGCTTTGTTTCTTAATCCTAGTAATTAGTGGCTTCATCGTATTCTCCATTCCTAAAACAAGTTTTGCTTTCATTTTTGTATCGTTGAGCTTGAGCTACAGGTGTGAGTATCTCTTTGTGTTCTGTTGCTTGTTTCTCATTACGTGGTGGATCTTTCTCACTAGCTGATTAAGATTGATTTCTCTGCTGAGTCTACAGTGTCTTCAGATAATGTTTTTTTTTGTTTACTGTTGATATAATAGCCTATTCCAATTGCTACGGGTGGAAATGGTTGTGGGCCTGTGCTGCCGGTTGTCATCATTGTAAGAAAAGTCGAAAGTAATTAGAGTTCCAAGCAGCTCCAGATGTCGATGCATGGAGAATAAATTGCGCCAATCCTTCGTCCAGCGTCTTAATGGTAGATAAGAATCAGTCCAGAATTCAACAACGGAATTTGATTTATTTGGCTTCCATTATCATACTTGGCCATATTATGAATGATATTAACAATGTCCCTGAATGACTGCAGTGGTGTCCTGCGAGCGAAAGATCAGGGCTCAGCTGGATTGTGCTTGCCTGAAGACGTGTGAATGCGCTGGCAAGCTGTTCTGGGGTGGAATATTTTCTCATGGCGTAAAAGCCCACTACAAATCATTTTCACACTCACGAATTCGAAAGGTGACCGGAGTCAAAAACGAAGCCGATTGTCTGGTGTTAAATGTGCCAATGGCCGAAGATACCTACCGACATGAATAACAGGAGAAACAAGTTGAAGTAGTAGGAGAGTGCTCCTGCCAGTAGGGTATTGTAAAACAATCAGTAAATCAAACAATATATTCTCCATATCAAAGATTGACTAATATACAGATTCCACAAATTGAGTTGGAAGAATTATTTTATTTTTATTTTATTTATTTAGCCAAGCAAGGCACTGGTACAAGAAATAAAAATATACAAATTTTGTACGCTAACTCACAATAATTACTTAAAAAATACAAATTAAAATTAATTAGATTGATACAATAAAAATATGGTGTCAGGGTTGGATACATGATGGGATTAAGATGCTAGGGCATTTGATAGCAGAGCTTTGAAATGGGTTCTGGACATGTCTGGGGAGTAATGCGCACCGTGTGAATTAAACGTTTTGCAACATCTATTGATAGGCTCATTATAGGCATAGATTGTGTGGTGCCGCTCTTCCACCAACAGACGAGAGTGCCTAGTGACTCGCAAGGGCTCATGTACTTTTATTTTATTAGTTAAAAATGGAACATTTATCGAGCCTCTGAGGACATCAAACGCAAAACAGCAGGTTATCGTAATTCTCCGGGAAGCAAGTGATGGCATATTCAAAATTTGCAGCCTGTGCTCGTAGGGGGGTAAATCCTGAAAATTTTTAGGATCATATAGCGACCTCAATGCAGACAATACAAACTGTTTTTGAACCGATTCAAGTCTGTCAATGTGGACATGAAAAACAGGATCCCAAATAAGCCAAGCATATTCAAGCATTGGGCGAACTAACGCGACGTACAACGTCTTAGATACCCAAATATTTTGAAACTCTTTAGATCGACGTTTGATGAAGCCGAGTAGCTTATTGGCCCTAGAGATAACTTCATCGTAATGCAAGTTGAATCGAAGTTTATAGTCCAACATAACACCGAGGTCTACGACACTGTTCACTCTGTTAAGTTTGTGGTAGTTGAGATGATAATCGCAAGCAAGAACGGAGTTTTTACGGGAAAAACTTATTACCACACATTTTTCGAAATTCAGAGAAAGTTGGTTTTTTTCTGACCATTCTAAAAGAGAGTTTACCTTGTTTTGAAGGAATGCCATGTCCTTAGGAGACGTTACTACATTGAATAGCTTAAGATCGTCGGCATAAAATAGATGGGGAATATCAGACAGCATAACAGAGAGATCAGAAATAAAGATGTTAAAAAGTAGGGGACCAAGATGGCTGCCTCGAGGTACACCAGAGCAAACATTTATTTCTTTGGACACAAACCCTTGAAATTTGACGAATTGGGTCCTATTTTTGAGATATGAGTCGAACCAGTCTAGCAAAGGACCACGGATTCCGAAGATTTTTAATTTGTTTGCTAAAATTTCGACGCTTTGCTGAAGTCAGTGTAAATCGCATCAATTTGGTTACCTTTTTCCATTTCACAGAGGATACTAGAAACCATTAATGTAAGATTTGTAACTGTTGAGCGATTTTTTTGGAAACCATGCTGTTGATCGTTTAGCAGAGGCTCAATGATGGGCGATATTTTTGAACAGACTATTTTTTCAAAAAGTTTAGGAATTGCTGATAGTATTGCAATGCCTCTGTAGTTTTCAACTGATGCCTTATCTTTACTTTTATAAGTTGGAATCAAATGGGATGTCTTCCATATTGTTGGGAAAATTCCAGAAGAGTGGGATTTATTGAAAATAATATGCAGAGGAAGAATCAATTGCTCTTTACAGTGAAACAAGAAGCGAGGAGGGAGTAAATCAGGACCAGGCCCTTTATTGATGTCAAGTGCCTCTATTGCGTTGGATATATCATTTTCAGAAATGCAGAGTTCCTCGATGGGAGACGCTGAGTTTTCGACTGAAGAAGGTATGTAGGATGAGGAGTTGGTTGGACAGTACACGGATTGAAAATGACTTGCAAAAAATTATTATGGTTATTGTATTTTTATATTCGCCGCAATTTTGTTTCAAGTGTTTTGACCCCGTCGTTTGATTAGTCATGATAACACATCAATATTACAAACCATTTCTAAAATTTTTCTCAAAATTCCTACATATTTATAGGGGCTAGGTCCGTTGCAAACATGTATCTCCCTTGTATCACGTGTTAATGTTGTTGTAATTGTTAAATATTCAATCGGCTATAACTTAGTTGTTTATTGTTCGATTATTGTGAAATTTTCAGAACACATACAAATGCTTTCAAGAAACTCAAATAATAGTTTTGGGGAAATTTAAGGGTCCTATTTCGATTTTATAGGCAAAAACGTAAAATTTATAAAATGTACTATTATTAACAAAGTTGATCCAATTTCGACTTCTGAGACATTTTTTGCTATTGTACTCCTGAAGTCACACATCTGTGATTTTTTTTTCAGATTTTTTGGGCCAAAGGTGTCCAATCGCGAGGGGGGAGGGACACAAAATTTTCGTACATTTCCCTTTCCCCTGCACCCCTCAAAACAAAATTTGTCAGTTTAAGACCTGTTTTGGAAAGTTCTCATCAAGACCTTTCATTTGATATCCATACTGCCTACATGCAATGAAACTTTTTTTTTTGGGGCCACTCACCGATAGGAGGAGACGTGCCTTGAACACCATATAAAAATTTTTTTTGCAATAAAACTTTGAAGAGGGCATCACTTTACACCTACTTACAAAATCTGATGTTTCTACCTTATGTAGTTTGCGAGAAAAAGTGGGTGACACACAGACGGACGGACAGACAGGACGCGCCGGCAAAGGGTTAAAGGAAATTCAGGCATAATATGTCCCAGATCAACTAAACAAACGAAAAACCAGCTGCTTTGTGCAAATTGTATGGGACATCAATTTCCCTCCAATTTGATCACAATGAACGCAGCCCTTTTAGATTGATATGGGACGATTTAAGATTTTTGAGAGGGCGCAGGTGTGGTAATCAAGTGAAGGAGGAGGAGGTTAAGTCTCGTGGAGTGAAAAGTATCTGTGACGTTCATAACTCGTTCAAAGTGATTGCTTTCTGCGAAAGGATCCCGATCATGTTCAACCTTTAAAGGAAAAAAACTAAAATCCCAGCGATATGGGATATGGATCCATCTGATTGAATCCAATATATGGTGAAAACGAGATCTTTCGAGCCTAGTCGTCGTACACGCGAGGAGTTTAATTTCCAAACTGGATTTGACAAGTTGTGCCCGATATTCGATTGGCAGTTTTATTTCTTGCCTGTGTTTAATTTGTTTATCGTATGTCCAGCCAGAATTTGCAAGACTTTGACCCCTTTGCTGATGCAATCAATTGTGCTGATGATACTGTACATGACGGACTTGCGCACATAAGAATTCAGCAGAGAAATGGTCGAAAAACACTAACTACGGTGCCGGGCCTTTCCTCGGAATATGACCTGAAGAAAATTGTGCGAGCATGTAAAAAGGAATTTGCGTGCAATGGCACAGTAATAGAGCGTCCCGAATACGGTGAAGTATTACAGCTTCAAGGTGATCAGCGAGAGAAAATTTGCCAGTGGCTAACGAAATCTGGACTTGCGAAGCAGATCAATTCAAGGTGCACGGTTTTTTTTAAGCGAGACGAAGGTGCGTATGATCGAACAATATTTTTGGACATACTGGAAAGAGAATTTATTCGTCATTATCTTCATCCATCCCAAAGATAAATTCCCTGAAGCAACTATTGATTGCATTATTACGTTCGACCGTGTACCGCTATTTGTTTGATCAGTTGTTATTACTGCCGTTTTATTACTTTTATCTCTTCCTGTATTAGCGGGGGCTATCACCATATTATTAACAGACCGAAACTGATTGCCGGAATTATTTAGCCGAACCTGATTTTTATTCCGTGTTCATGAAGTTTATGGTTTATGGTTCGTGTAGTTCAGTGATAGCACAGCGCCCGCCTTGAGGTGATAAGTCCTATTTGCCTTTGGCGCAGATTGACGATTGACGTTTTGAATATCACAGTCAACGAAAGAACAAAGGAATTGTTTAACCGAATCTGATTTTCATTCCGTGTCCATTAAGTGATCGGTTTATGGTTCGGGTAGTTCAGCGATAGCAGAGTGTTCGCCTTCAGGTGATGAGTCTTATTTGCCTTTGGCGCAGATTGACGGTTGGAAGTGAGTGGAACTATTTTCTGCGACGCAAAAACAGTCGACTGATTGTCTGCAATAACAGGGTGGGGCCCTTATGTAAATACTATTGTTAAAATTTTGGAAGCCTGGATATGCAACGGATTTCCTACTCTAAAACTTACTTTAAACAACTTGTCCAAATAATCGAGACGACTACGTTCTACAAACGACTTGTTTAAATAATCGATAGAATAACATTTAACGTACAGCAAGAGCGCCAGGAAGCTATTAAGACGGATCAACTCGTAAAACCGGCAAAATAGTCATTCAATGTTGTAAATGCCTGCTTTAGGACGCAGCCGACGGGCATGCTATTTGTGTAATCAAAAAGTAGCTATGACGGAAGAAAAATTTGAATTTCAGGACCAGCCACATCATCAGCGGGCGCCCAACGAGGATGTTTGGGTGAGTACCCTTATATTTCATTATATATTTTTTTTTTTTCTCTTTTGCACATTTTTATACATATACATATATTCTTTTTGTATACGTTGTTATATATACATATTTTTTCTCTTTTGCACATTTTTATACATATACATATATTCTTTTTGTACACGTTGTTATATATATATATATATATATATATATATATATATATATATATATATATATATATATATTTTTTTTTTTTTTCCCTTTTGCACATTTTTGATACATATACATATATTCTTTTTGCACACGTTGTTATATATATATATATATATATATATATATATATATATATATATATATATATTTTCCCTTTTGCACATTTAGATACATATATTTTTGCATATTTTTTTTTGTTGCGATCAGTTTATACATAAAGCTTTGCGTTATATTCCACAAACACTATTTGAAATGTAATCAGTTAATTGGAGTCGGAAGAATATTATTTAATTTTTTTATCGGTATATTGACCACAGATTATACAGAAAAGAAGAAACACTTGTGAAGAAATATAAGGAAAAAATGAAGTGCTAAATTTTTTTGAAAATCGGTCTTTCCTTTCCGATAACCTTTGCCCGGGTATAGGACCCGGTACGGTGGCAGGCCGCTCCCTAAAAACATGAGCCAGCCGCCGGGTACTTAACTGATCCTTCTTGGTTTCAGGTGACATCGTGGGCTGAGTGGCCCAAGCAGAGTGCCTCTTTATGGCATAGCGTTATGCAATCGAACTGTATAATTCTATGGCATAAATTGATCACCGGGGTACTCCCCTTCTGATGGAAAAGTTCATACAAGTCAAGTTGTATGAGTTTTCCACTCAGAAGAGGAATACCTGGCCACTGCAACAAAATATGGATTTATTCCGGTTGGGTGGGTGCGCAGGGGCTCCATCACCACCCGGTTGCCCCTCTTGTGGGCCATGAGCTTCGTCGGTTAATGACGAGGTTACCCCAATTCCGCCTTTCTTTTCAGGTTCCACTTGTTCTCGGAACAAGTACTATCTCCCTCGGTGTAGTTATCTACACTTTTTGCGACTTCGGTCGCCTCTTGATTAATTGACCATCAAATTCGTGAGTGCGAAATTTTTTTGTAGTGGGTCCTCGTGCTGGGGAAATGAACCCGCCCCACGACACCGCAATGCTAGCCTGCCAGCGCATTCACGCGTCTCCAGACGAGGACATTCTCGGCAGATACCTCCATCTTCTTCTGCCGAGGCAGCAGAACATCGCTGCAGTCCTTCACTGACTTTTTGAAATTCTTTAATTCACTACAATTTATTTCAATCTTTTTAGGGCATTTTGAAGTCTGTTTTCTTTATTTTTCTAAACGTTTTTTTTTTTAATTTCTTTGCGGTACCTAATGGCTAGAGGTAATAGCTGCACGATTGACAACAAATACTGAATTGAAAAGTTACAATATTGCACACAAATGGCGATCAAATTACGTTAGTTCAGATTTAAAAATATAGGACGTGGCGAGAATTTAGATTGATGAACTCTTAAAGGTGCAACATTATAAGGGCGTTAGTTCATCTGGGATAAAAAATTTTCTCCCATAAGGATTTACTGAGAACCTGGAATGTAAAGGAACCATGAATTTGTATCTTTATCTAAACGACTCGACCATCTACAATTTGTATATGTAAACGAAAATATACCATTAACCTTTTGTGCGGTTGTCCTGTTTTCGATACACAAAAGCTAATTCTGCTTGCCTTATTTTTTTGAGGTGAAAGTATTCTTTTATCATACGACCCTTAAGCTTGCCCCTTTAATAAATTTTAACGCTCATTCAATTAGGTATAATGATCTAATAATTACTTAACAAGTCGTTTTCTCACCCATCTAAATTCACACTACATTTATGCATCACAGTACCATACATATGTATTTAGATGCTTGTATGCATTGAAAGTACGAGTCCGAGCACATCGCAATACCATGCTTTAGCTACGGGTGCTGGATGAGGGCTCATGGCATGTGCTTGTCGACGGTTATCAGAACAAAAGACGAAATCTCATCCGTAGGGACCGCGAACTCACGAACTTACTATTCACGCGCATACATAAACGTATAATGGCACCATTCAGTCTACTCAATTCTTTATTTTTGAAATCCCTTGATCATATGCAAAGTACGCAACTTTTGAACACTCGTCACACATACTCGTATGCATAACGGTTCCTTGCCGTCGGCTCAGTTGTCTGTTCTAAAACGTGATAACAAGGCGTGAATTGTAATTGAACATGCTGCTGAAGTACTTTCATGAGTGCACATGGTTCGCTTACTTTTTTGCCGTGTTTTATTCATCATCATGAATTGCAAAGCATTAAATGCACAAAGGCCGTCTAGGCTTGGGCTGTTATCAATTTATTCAGCCTTTAAGTTTATATGAATTGTAAATACGCAGAGTAATTTGTAGATGGGCCAGTTGCATGAACATGCATTTAAACATGCTGTGTAAGAGGGCGGTATTATGCATCATTTCACCTATAATTTACGGCATATAACGCTTAATTGGGAAAAAATTTTTAAGTTAAAGTCTATTGATAGTAACACAAAATATGGCGATAATACTAATTGTTCCGGAATCAGTCTAAAAAATATTAGTTAAAAAAATGTAGGCTAAATTTTACTTAAGTAATAATTATTTTAAGTTGTTGGAATTTTAAATTATAATTAGAATATAACGTAAATATGCAAGTAATTTAATCAGGTCAGGTATTATAACATTTTGATCAGCGTCTTAATTTCTAACAACAAGTTTTCAGAGAATTATGTTAATATTTTTTATTATAATAGAAGGATCTAATACAATTATGTGTGAAACAGAGTATCGCCAAAATGCTCGCCACGGCTACGGTGGCATGCTTCTATCCGATGGTACATATTTTCAACGACTCTGAGACAGAATTGAGGTTCAATGTCGTTAATATGCTGAATTATCTCATCCTTCAGCTCTTGAATTGTTCTTGGCTTATTCACGTACGCTTTTTCTTTTAAATACCCCCAGAGAAAGTAGTCCAACCGTTTCAAATCACATGATCATGGCGGCCAATTAACTTTGCCACAACGTGAGATAACACGGCCATTGAATTCCTCGCGCAAAAGAAACATTATTTTGGTGGCTTTGCGGCAACCACATATCGTCCAGGCCCATAACCTCAATTTCTGGCCACAAGAAGTCTGTTATCATCTCGCAATAGCGAGCACCATTCACGGTAACTGCTTGGCCGTCCTTATTTTCGAAGAAGTACGGCCCAATGACGCCGCCAGCCCATAAACCGCACCAAACAGTCACTCTTTCTAGATGCATCGGCTTTTCAACAACCACTCGTGGATTTTCATTTGCTTGTTCACGAATCCACCGTGGTGAAAATGTGCCTCGTCGCTGAAGATGATTTTCTTTGTAAAGTCACTGTTTCCTTCTGTCTGTTCGATCAACCATTCGGTGTATTGCCGACGCTTGAAATGGTCAGTAGACTTCAGCTCTTGAGTCAATTGAATCTTATAAGCGTGTAAATTCAAATCTTTATTCAACATTCGCATCAGTGATGTTCGTGAGATGTTCATTTGTTAGGCATGACGACGAGTTGAGGTTGACGACTCTTCTGCCATACTATCGTGAACAACAGCAATGTTTTCCGCAGAACGAACTGAGCGGGTGATTTCACATTTCCTGCAGACCCGGTTCGCTGAAATTTGTACACAATTCTCCCGGTTGTGGACACATTTGGTCGATTGTACTGACCAAAAAAATCACGAAATGCATTTTGATTTGAACGCACATTTTTGGCTTCAACTACCTTAATGGGCTGCTCAATTGTGTACCTCTCCATAGTTAAATTTGTCAAACACTGAAACAAAGGAATGTCAAATTAAGTTGGGCGAAAAACTTGACCTTAAGGTGCGACTCACAATTAACATCGTGCATTATATATATATATATATATATATATATATATATATATATATATATATATATATATATATATATATACATTGTCGCGTGTTACGGTTCGCGGCTGATAAGTTTAATGTTTAATGTAAGTGAAAACACACTGCTTGTAAATTAAGTTAAAAGAGTTTATTTAATAAGAATGCACAATAATTAATTTCCCTTTTTTACAAATCGCACTTTAATTTACTTTTTACTTGTATTATCAATTTATGTTTCAACTGTCTTTCAATATATCACGAAAATCTTTTATTTCCCTTTCAATCAATATCGCCTTCAATTCGCGCTCCACTCTTATCACAGTTTTACTATCGCGGTTTTACTACTACTATATGCCCCAATCATTTAGCTCGGCTTTATATAGGGTCTCTAGTCATGCAATCCATTTCTCGTATATTGATGAATGTTCTGACGAGAACTACCTGGAATATTCGAGAAATTCTGAATGCCCGCAGTGGTCCATTCTTGTGCTTTTAAGTATATGCTTTTGACGTCAACAATTGTGACATTAGCTCATAGAATTGTGTGGACATGTAACACTACTTCCATCTCAGTTCTTTTCGCCCCAGTAGATGTGTCACCAGTTGTAATTAAGTCTCCCTGAATGCAATATGGGACAAGACGGTCCAGGTGCACGATTTTTGTTTTGGCTCTCGGCTTACGATGTTCCTGTATGCAATATACAACGTCGTTGATTCGCTTTGTAACTTGGTATAGTATTATGCTGCAACTCCGGAGACCTACCCTTCCACCGTTGTGGGTTATATAGCCACAGCAAGTCATCTTGCTGGAAGTCAGTTGAATTTGCCTTTAGATCATACCTGGTCTTCATGTGGTCAGTAGCCGGTTCGAGGTGTTTTCGCACTGTCCGATGTATCTGGTTCAACCGTTGCCTTAGCTTACTTGCGTACTCCGAGATCGTTAGGGGTTTCTCAGGGGGTGTTCCGAACTTTATATTGGCCGGCAGACGAATAGTCTTTCGAAAAATTACTTTTTCTGGGGCTTGGCCCGTCGATGCATGTTCGGCTGCTCTATACTCCATCAAGTCTAGTCCCTTTGTTTCTCGTCTACCATCTAGGCCAGGTGTTTATGGAGCGTGCCGTTGGAACGTTCGACCATTCCATCGGATTGAGGATGCAGTGGTGTTGTCCAGCAGCTCGTACATTTTGCCAAAAACTAGTGACTCAAAGTTTCGACCTTGATCCGAATGTAGTTCAAAACGTACGCCGTACCTACTGGCCCAATTTAACACTAGCTGTTTGGCTACAGTAGTTGCTTCCTGGTTGGGAATGGAGTAGACCTTGGGCCACTTGCTGAAATAATCGGTCACAACCAGCGTGTATTGATTTCCCCGTTCGGTTTCAGGAAAGGGTCCTGCGATGTCAACAGCAATCCTTTCAAACGATACCCCCACGTTATAAGTTTGCATTTGTCCTCTCTGTCGTCGCTTTGGACCTTTGACCCAAGCGCAAATAGTGCATCTATGACACCAGTCCTCTACGGCTTCTCGAGCATGAAGCCAGTAAAACCTTTCCCACAATTTCGCTAAGGTCTTGTTAACACCAAGGTGACCTCCCGAGGATGCTTTGTGCATTTCCTTAACCACATCGTAGATTTGGCTTTTGAGATGTATAGTTTGCATCTTATAGGAGCTGCCATTCGCCGTTTCACATTTCCGCTTGAGTACGCCACCCTCCACCTGAAGGGAGTTATATTGTGCTCAATAACTTTTCAGGGTGGCGCCATGCATCGAAACGTCTTTTCACTCAGGTTGCCCAGTTGCCTCCCTCCATACAAATACTGGTCCGATGTCTTCATCGGCTAGCTGGGCATTTCGAATCTCCTCCAATGACCAACCTTCATCAAATTCGGATGTTATCGACCGCAGATCGATGGCCTCAATCCTCAATCCATTGGCAATGCTTGCAGTTAGGTGGACATGGACGACGAGATAGGGCGTCAGCAACAATTTTATAGCCATATGACTGCAATCTTTCGATCCATCTCGCAACTTATCTCTCGGGGTTTTCGAAGTTAAACAGCCATCTCAGCGATGCATGGTCTGTTTGAAGAACAAATTTCTGCCCATATAGGTACTTGTGGAACTGCTTGGTGGCCTCTATTAAAGCCAATAGCTCCTTCCTGGTCATGCAGTAGTTCCTCTGACTTTTTGAGAGAACTGGACTGTAACATGAGAAGACTCTTTCTTCGCCATCGATCTGCTGGGAGAATACAGCTCCACTCCCACCATTACTCGCATCAGTGTCAACTACAAACATTTTTCGGGGTTTTGGATGTGATAGCACGGGTGATTCACACAGCTTCTCCTTCAAGGTCTCCAAGGCTACCTTGCATTATTGTTCATTCCAGACATACGGACAATCTTTCTCGGTTAGCTGATAGAGACACTTAGCTATTTTGGAAAAGTCTTTGACGAACCTTCGATAGTAGGCCACCAGAGCCAGAAAACTTCGTAGTTGGCGCTTGTTATTTGATGTTGGCCAGCTTTTCACGGGTCCAATTTTCTCAGGGTCTATTTTGATCCCTTCTGCTGATACAACGTGTCGCGGGTATTTTACTTCAGCTACGAAAAGGGTTCATTTTTTGGGACTAAGCTTCAGATTCACCAGTTGCAATCGGGAGAATACCCCTTCTAAATTCCGCATATGCTCTTCGAACGTTCTCCTGATAACAATGATGCCATCTAGGTACACAAAGCAGATCTTCCAGGTTAGGCCTCGTAGCACGTATTCCGTCAAGCGTTTGAAGGTGGCTGGAGCATTGCAAAGCCCAGATGGCATCACCACAATTTGCCACAATCTGGTTCCAACTGAAAATGCGGGCTTCTCTCGGTCCTTCTTGTCGATTTCTACCTACCAGGAGCCACTCTTGAGATTGAGTGTAAAAACCATTTTGCGTCGGCTAAAGTGTCTATGATGTCGTCGATGCGTGGAAACGGGTAACTATCTTTCTTAGTGACGTCATTATGCTGCCTATAGTCGATATAAAAACGAGTGCTACCATCCTTTTTAGGGTATTGTAAAATCATTTTACAATACCCTACTAAAATCGTGTCCTGTCTGTCCCTCCGTCCGTCCGTCCGTCCATGTGTCACACCACTTTTTCTCGCAAACTACATAAGCTAAAAATATAAGATTTGGTAAGTAGGTGCAAAGTGACGTCCTCTTCAAAGTTTTACCACGAAAAAAAATTCATAAGGTCTTTAAGGGGGGTCTCCCCATATAGGGGAGTTGCCTCTGAAAAAAAAGTTTTCATCGCATGTAGGCAATATGGGTATCAAATGAAAGGTCTTAATTAGAACTTTTCAAAACAGATCTTAAAATGACTAATTTTGCTTTGATGGGTGCAGGGAAAGGGGAAATGTACGAATTTTTTATGTCCCCCCCCCCCCCCCTTTGACCCGAAAAATCTAAAAAAAATATTGAATTTAGGCCTTTATGAGTACAATAACAACAAATACATGTGAACTCGAAATTCACTCAACTTTGTTAGTAATAGTATGATTTATCGGTTTTCTGTTTTCTTGAATAAAATCTTAACGGTGCCCTTAATAAAATTCAGTACACAGATGACTATTTATAAGATTAATCTGCCCTGAAAGTTTCATAAAGATCGAATGGTATTGAACGAAGTTAGAGCGATTTTAATTTTCCTGTATTACTATGGAACAAGATGCGCTGTATTACTATGGAAACATACGAGTATGGCTATAGAACAATATGCGCTTTTTACCGACTTAGGCACTACAGCTTTGCTAGGATTTGCATGAAAATCTTAGGAATGACAGGTATCATGAATATCTTTGAGAATTGGCTAAGCTAGTGGTATTAGTAATCGTCAAGCAAAATAGTGGCTGTTTTAAATGCGAAGATTGAATAATTTTGAGTTATTTTGCCCCAACTTCAACGTTTAAGGCGCATGCTTTTAACACTTGATTCAATTTAATGAATGGCTGAAGATGAGTACCTTCAATTAATACTCATATGTGAAACAAGTCGAGGAGGCAGGAGAGAGCTCCTAGCAAAAGGGCTTTGTAACCATTCTAGGATTCGAAAAAATTGGCCATGAATCGATGATTACAGTACAGGGGGGAGGCCGCTGAAAAAAAAAATTTATCAAATGAAAGTTCTTTATAAGAGCTTTTTAAAACAGTACTTAAACTGACAATTTTTCCTTCACAAGGGCAACAAATACCTTAGAAGCCAAAATTTGATCAACTTTGTTAATAATAGTACATTTTATAAATTTTGCTTTTTACCTATAAAATCAAGTTGGGACCCTTAAATTTTCCAAAATCTATATTTTAAGTTTTGTAAAAGTAATTGTATGTGGTTCGAAAATTTCACAATAATTGAACCATAAACAGCTAAGTTACAGCCGATTGAATATTTAACAATTACAACAACATTAACACGTTATACTAGGGAGATACACGGTTGCAACGGACCTAGACACTACAAATATGTAGGAATTTTGATAAAAATTTTAGAAATGGCTTGAAATATTGATGTGTTATCATGACTAATCAAGCGAGGAGGTTAAAATACTTGAAACAAAATAGTGTCGAGTTTAAAATCATAATAACCATAATAATTATTTGAACTCAATTTACGGAATCTGTATATTAGTTAAGTTTTGATATGCAGAATATATCGTTTGATTTCCTAATTGTTTTACAATACCCTTCTGGCAGCAGCATCCTCCTGCTGCTTCAATTTGTTCTTTACTAGAACTACTGGCACGGCCCATGGACTGACAGAAGGCTCAATAACACCCTGTTTTTCCATGTCCGAGATTAGTGCACTCCCTTCTCCTTGCTTGGCTATAGGAAGACGTCTTGGTGCTTGTCGAATCGGCTTGGCTCCCTGTGTATCTATGACGTGAGTTACCATACTCATTCGGCCTTGGTCATCCGGGCTTGTTGAGAAGATGTCACTGTACTTGGTGACCAGATCAGAGGCTTGCTTGAATAGCTGCACTGGCAATTTGGTCTGTTTCAATATTGCAGAGGTGAGTTCCCGGGCTTTGCCTGTGTCTTGACTCCTTTTCCAATGATGGTCGTGAGTAACTTCCAAAGAGGTGAAGGGGGAAACGCGCTGGCAGCTGCCGATAACTTCCCTCGTTTTGATGCTTGTGGTTGAGTTTGCGGTGTTAAGGACTCTAACCAGTACATATCCATTCCTTATAGATCTGACAAGGCCTAGTCCTACAATCAAACTGCGCAATGCTGACGTCTTCGTTGACTCTATCAGATAAAATCGGTGGTCTCCAGAATCACCATCAAGTTTGGCCCACACAATGCTCTTCGAAGATTTCGGTACATCAGTGCCGGCACATACTAAAATACCACATTGATCTTGGGAACTTGGACCCTGGGATCCTCCATCAATACTTCGACACTCCGCCATTTCAATACCCGTTAGCCCAAATCCAACGTGATTCCTCTTGGTCTTAGAAAATCCACTCCGAGAATGCAGTCAACCATAACATTCGCGACCATAACATTATGTCGGAACGCAAGGTCTCCCAACTGTATCTGGAGGTTGACCTCTCCGTGGACAGGTGCAGTTTCTCCCGTAGCTGTCCGTAGTGAGAAAATCCTGCCCTTGTGAAGTAGTGGTTGCCTCATTAGGTCTGGTCAGATTGTCGGACGGGTTGCACCAGTTTCGATTGTTATGGTGCAATCTTCTCCGTCAACTTGACTCGGAAGGCATAAGTCTGGTTCTCTACAATGTACTCTTGACACGGTAATGGTGATGCTGGGGGCATCGATCTTCTTAGTCCACTTCTGCCCCACGGAGTTGGCTTTGACGGGCTTCCATTCTGGGCTCCTGGCTTGGTCTGGATCTCCTCCACCCTGCACAATAGCTCGATTTTCTTCGCTTCTTGCAGTCTCTTTGTAGGTGCCCCTTCTCACCACAATTCGAGCATCTAGGCACACCATTTATCTGCGGCTCTCACTCAATTTCCACGCGCGCACACCTGCACTCATCTGTCACTATCTCGCGAACCCGGGCAATTCATACTTTAAGCCAATGCGTCCTTAACCGTTTGCTTTTGTCCTAAACGCACGGCTTGTTGCAATTCCTGGTACTTTAATACGCTGCAAAAGCTTGGCAGCTGTACCTCTTAGAGCAAGAATTAATGCAGTTGCTGTAAATACTCAAAACCGTTTGCCCGTCGAATATTGGTGCTTTCACCCATGTTTCGCGATGCGGTTAGAAGCGGGGCTGGTGAGATGGTTACAACTGCCTTCACTGCTTTCAATTCCTTTTTCATTTTTTCCATCTCATGGTTGATTCTCTCTTCAGCCTAGCTGGCCTTCTCCTCAACCTGCTGAACCTTTTCCTTGACGCATTTAATTTCGTTGTCCGGACTACCGAGCTCCGCTTTGACTTCGGTTGACTGTTTTTGCAAATCTGCCTTGATTTCGATTGCCTGTTAATCTAGTTTGGTTGATTGCTCCTCCAGCTTCTGTGTGATGTATGCCTTGATTTCGATTCCTTGTTGGTTCAGCTTCTAGTTAAGCTTTGGTGATTGCTCATTTAACTTCGCTGATTGTTCCTTTAGCTTCATAGTTAAACTGGATGCCTGTTGTCGCTGCTCTTGCTGCATCAGCATCAACATTTGCATCAGCGCATTTTCTGTTTCCTTTGATTTTGGTGTTTCTGCTTCTCCACCTTCTGCACGTTTTCCCACATCTGACGGCTCACCTCAATCCAGATACATGCCTTCCGACTCAAACGCGTAGCGCAAATGTGGAATCAGTGTGGCCTTTGTACCTTGCGTAGCCAGATTTTGCTGTTTCAACTCTTCCTTAAGCTCCAATTCATTAATTTTTAAATGTAAGCTTCGTGGCATTTTTATTATTTTGGCTTTTTTGTCCACTAGTTTCCACGTTAAATTTCACTATTGTGCACTTTAAAAATGTTTAAAAGTTTTCACATTCAAATTTTTTTTCTCACTTCTCGACGCAACTGCCGCGTCTTATCGGATGAAAATTGCGGGCACAGTAAGCGACCAAACCTGGAAATCTGCACGAAAAGTGCACGTGTTCTAGAAACAGCCATTTCTACGCCTCCTACACGCTAGATAATTCGCCTGAAATATTTTTCGACCACCAAAACACTAGTTTGTGTTAAGCCTTTAAATTAAATCGAATACACGCAGAATTCGCACGTTTAAGGGGAGAAAAAGCGATTTAAAGTGTTGGGGGGGTGTATTCCTATTTTAACCTTAATTAAAAATAGCGTATTTGTAAATGTTACAAACTTGTGCTTGTCAGAAAGAATACACTGGCAGCGACAAAATGAAATTTTGACAATCGGATAGAAACTGTGGGTACAGTGAACGATCAAAGCTAGAAATCTGCCAAGGAAATTGACGTGTTTTTGGAAAATCCATATCTAGAAGACAGAATAAATCCTAGAGCAGTGTACCTGCCTCATCATACTGTAGTACGTGATGACGTGATGAATAGAGCGAAGGATACACTGGAATATGAAATTAAGCTGTCGCCATTAGAGACATCTGTTACAAAACGTAAGGTGGTTTCCGATATAGTGCGGTTGTTCGATCCACTGGGCTCTAATAATCATAACAGAGAAAATATTCATACAAAGACTTTGGCTGTCCAGAATCGAGTGGAGGATCAAGAGCTATCAGAACCATTATTAAATAACCGGATTATCTACAGAGAAAAATTACAAGTTCTTTTTAGTTTGTCTAAACCCGATGGACTGGATGTTGCAAATCTGCTATGCAAACTGAATTACAAGGGTTCTGCGATGCGTCAAATAAGGCGTATGCAGCGATAATCTATTTGCGAACGATAGACGAACAAGGTGAAGTACACATTAGTCTTATTGCATCAAAGACCAAGGTCGTGCCTGTTAAAGAAGTGTCTGTCCCGCGCTTAGAGTTGTGTGGAGCGGTATTACTATCTAAACTTCTTTTAGATGTATCATGAGTGCTAGACATAGCCAAAGAAAATATACATGCATGGACTCATGCACTCATCGGTTGTTCTCGGATGGTTAAGTAACCACCCCAGTAAGTGGAAGATATTTATTGCGATTAGAGTTTTGGAAATACTTACCATCATGGACAATAGTCAATGGTCGCATATCCGATCTGAAGAAAATCCAGCGGATTGCGCCTCCAGAGGTATACAAGTATCGGAACTGATAATACTAAATCTATGGAAGAAAGGTCCTCAATGGTTAAAAGAAAAAGAGATCAAGTATGGCGAAGGAGATTTTACAACTGTGTTAGAAGAAAAGAAAACCGAGAAAATGTGTTTTGCAGCAAGCATTAATGAAGACAATAGCACAAAATTCATAGAGCAATTCTCGTCACTTACTCGAGTGCTTAGAGTTGGATCCTATTGCAGAATATTTCTTGATTTTAAACAATCAAAAGATGAACGTCCTAAAAGGTCAGAGCTTATTATGCTTGAAGAGATAAACTGTACGTTAGTAAAACTAATAGTTTTGGTTCAAGGGGGACATTTTACTGAGGAAATAGAACACATTAAGTCTCACGGTTGTGTTTTAAAATGAAGTGCATTACACACTTTATGTCCAATATTAGAAGTTGATGGTTGACTGAGAGAAGGTGGACGCATCCAAAGATCAGAATTGAATTCGAGCAGAAGCATCCAATAATATCGCCAGATAAGGATAATCTCACCCGCTTAATAATATCGGATGCGCATAACAAAACTCTCAATGGAATGCCACAAATTATGTTGAATCATATCCGTTAAACATTCTTTATATTGAGAGTAAGGATCCAGGTTAAAAAGATATATAGAGCATGCGTTATTTGTCGAAGATTCTCGTCAGCGAACAGGACACAACTAATGGGACAGATGCAAGAAGTCAGATTAAAGCCCAGCAAACCTTTTAAATCAACTGGCGTAGATTACGCTGGCCTAATCAATGTTACGTTTTCTCCTGGTAGAGGTTCCAAATGATACAAAGGATGTATTTGCCTTTTTGTATGTATGGTGACACTCACGTTGCATTTAGAGGCTGTATCTGATTTCTCAGCCAAGGGGTTTATTGCAACGTTTGGAATGTTCACTTCACGTCGCGGGTACTGCCAGGACCTATATAGTGAAAATGGGACAAATTTTGTTGGATCCCATAAACAGTTGTTGGAGATGTTAAAACTTACTAATTCTAGATGACCCGATGAAGTGATGCAACTTTTGACACTCGAATCAACCAACTGGCACTTCGATCCTCCCCATGCGTCAAACGTTGGTGGTTTGTAGGAGGCAGGAGTGCACAGTGTGAAGAATCATCTAAAAAAGGTCATAGGGGATAGTACGCTTACGTTTGAGGAGTTGGCAATGGTTTTGACACAGATAGAAGCGTGTTTAAATTCGCGTCCTATTTCGGTTTTGAGTGACAATCCTGATGATCCACATCCATTGAGCCATTGATAAATCTTATTGTCATCAACATCGTAACATTTTACATGGATGGAAATTATGTCAAAAAATGATTTGCGATTTTTGCAAGAGATGGTCAAAAGAAAATTTGGCTAACTTAAATCAACGCTACAAATGCAAATGATGTTGTAACTATTAGAGAAGATATGGTTCCACAGGCTAAACGGGTAATCGGTAAAATTATACGGAAACATCCAGGTCCTGATGATATCACGAGAGTCGTAACAATCAAATGTAAGAATGGAGTTCTGAAAAGACCAGTTAGTAAAATTTGTGTGCTTACTAAATAACTATTACATCAGGACTTGAATGTATCTTGTTACGGGGGGCGGTTAGTTTTTAAGTCACTTTGTATAACGTTAAAATCTTTTAATTTAGGTTCTTACAATATTACATTATTTGAGTTTGTAAAATTGAAAAGCTATGATCATTTTGTGTATCTGAAGGTCAAATCCCTGTTGGGCGGCTATGTACGATCGAACACTGTGTAGTGAGCTGTTTACGTATAACAATTTAGCCATCACATACTAGATGGCGGTGTGCGTCTTGTATGGGGATTCATTCCACTTAAGACTACAAAAATAACAACCAAGTCTTCTTAATTTACAGATATATATTTCACAGCGAAAAGATCATAAAATCACACAAAGGCGGTTAGATAGCGAATGAGAGATAACAGGGAACAAGGAACGTCAAAATAATTTTACTCCACCGATCCCTGTCTTGTCATTTCGATGGTCGAAATCACGATTGTCACTGCTAGTTGCCACTGTACTCCCTCTTGGGTGCATTTGACGGATGACAGTTGTTTATAGTTGAATACATATCACACATTACTGAACGATACGTTTCGGTTTTTCGATTTCGGAACAGAATACGTTCGGGGCGCCAGATTTTGATGAGTTGTAGATGATTGCATCGCTGGATCTGCAGTGTATTCAAAGTAGGCAGGTTTCAGACGATAAAAACTGATGTTCATCGGTTTCCCATTGATTTCGAGTTTAAAAACGTTTGCTGATGTCCTTTCAATTACTTTGTAGGGTCCTTCGTATGGCAGTTCCAACGGCTTCCTTACACGGTCGATGCGCAAAAAAACGTGCGAGCATGACAAAAGGTCCTTATGGATGAAAATCTTTCGTTTATCATGGCGTGATGCTGGAGTTGCTCTTATCCCGTTCATGTGTTGCCGGAACTTTTGTGCGAATAGTTTTGGGTCTGGCGGCATATCTTCATTGTAAAAAAATTCTCTCGGCATTCGGAGTGTTGGACCATAGCCCACCACCACATTGCACCAATGTCGTCCTTGATACTCGTACGAAGGCCAAGTAAGACGGTTGGAAGGATGTCAACCCACTCATTATCGTTGTGGCACCTTATCGCCGCTTTCAATGAACGGTGTCATCGTTCAATCATTCCATTCACTGCAAGATGATATGCTGTTATCCGGATCTTCCTGCAGCCAACTAAATGTGTCTGTGACTGAAAGATGAGTGACTCTGAAGTCAAAATGCTTGGCGCTCCAAAGGGCGCTATCCAACTGCAGTAGAATGCGGTTGCAATTTCATCAGCCGTGATTGTTTTGATGGGTATAACTTCCGGCCATCTCATGAAACGATCAATGATGGTCAGTGCATATGGGAAACCTCTCGAAGGGTTCAAGGGACCAGCTATGTCTATATGGACATGGCTAAACCTTGCGTCGGGCATTTCGATATGGCCTTGAATTGGTTTTGTGTGCTGGCCCGTTTTGCTTCGCTGACACGCGAGACATGATCTGGCCCATTCGAGGATATCTTTGGACATTGCTGAGCCAAACGTACTTCCGACTAATAATTTTCTTCGTTGCTCGTCCACCAGGATGAGACAGACCATGGGTCATATAAAATATTTTCCGTTGCAGTATTTTCGGAATGTATGGCCGGATTTCCGCAGTAGATACATCACAGTAGACAGTTGTATCAGTGTCATCGATACGAAGTTTACGTAACTGTAATGCTGTATCCGCTTGAAGTAATTGACTAAGTTCGTCATCCTCTTTTTGAGCTGCTTCCAAGCCCTGGCTGGTGATTGCTATCGGCATTGTTATCAAGTTGGATCGAGATAATGCATCTGACGTGGTGTTCTCATTTCCCACGATGTGAACTAAAATTGTCGAAAATTGACTAATGAAGTCAATTGCCGCAGCTGTCGTGATGAAGCTTTATCGGCCTTTTGTTTGAAGGCAAACGTAAGGAGTTTATGGTCGTTTTGATAATCAATGGCCATCCCTCTATCATACTGCGAAAGTGCTGCACGGTGCTGTATATGGCTTGCAATTCTCGGTCACAAGTGCTGTATTGGGTTTGAGTGGCGGTGAACTTTTTAGAGAAGAACCCAAGCGGTTCCAACTCGTTGTTATTTCTTTGTTCCAATACAGCTCCCATGGCAGTGTTCGACGCGTCGCATTTAAGTGCCAATTGTGCATTTTCAATGGGGTGTCGTAGCAGCGTTGCATTTGCAATTTGTTCTTTGCACTGTTTAGATGCTGCCACAGCTTCAGGATTCCATATTATTAACGGCTTATCTTTTTTCTTAGCGATCTCGATGTAGTGGTGCTTGAATTTTGGCTAAGTTCTGTAGCGAATTTCGATAGAATTTGATGGCACTAAGAAATCTTCGTAGGTCCCCAATCGTTGATGGTTTGGGGAATTCCAGAATGCTTTGCACACGAACAGGAAGGAGACTAATACAATTTTCATCAATGAGGTATCCAAGATATTCCACGGATGAGGTTTTGAAGACGTATTTCGAGACGTTAATCACGAATCCGTATTCTTGAAGCCGCTCATAAATAATTCGTAGATGCTGTTCATGTTCTTCATGCGATTTCGATGCTATCAAGATATCATCGATGTAAGCATAACAAAATCTTAATCCTCATAACGCTGAGTCGATGTAGCATTGGAACGTTCGATTTCGTGTTCGAATTTCCAATCGTTCTAGTCAGTCAGGTGGATTTAGTAATTCCAACATTAAATCTGCCATCTTGGCTAGTTTCTTGACGTCTGGCTTGCTTGATATGGCTAATACCAAACTTATGTTTTCGGGGAGTTGCTCCAACAACAGTGGCCTAAGCACGGTATTCTACGTCTAGCACTCGTTGCGTGTAGACGTGTTTTTAATCGCTCCTGTCATTAATTTTAAAAATTAATTAATTTTTCGCAACAGTCAGTTTCAAACAATTGTAATATTTTTTTACGAGCCAGTCAAAAGCAAATTTTGATTTTATTGGGAAAACCATCACCGTTGAGTTATTCGAGCATTTATCGAATACCTGAAATTCATTTCCTGAAGAAATATCAAAAGTGGAAATACGTTCAAGGGAAGTCCCGGTCTGAGAACATTTCCTCTAGTCTCGCTGCGAAAGCGCCGAGATGGAGGAGCCCGATGGCTTCAGCCATCAATCAGGATCATGTCCATCGCCAATGATGACGGGCGAAAAAAACTAAAAAGAAGTCACGAGAATAAAGCAGAAAAACCGACAATCCTATCGGTTATGGAAATCGAACAGCTTATCCAAGAAAAAGAGAAAGCTGAAAAAATCGAAAAAGAAAATGAAGAACTCAAGCTTCGAGTTAAATCGTTAGAAGCACTTGTTGGAACGTTAACGTTCAACAAGGATAAAGAAAGCAAGAAAGGCCGACAAGCAAACCCAAAAATCGAAGACAAGAAAATTAAAAAGCCACAGGAAGAAGCTAATCAAGAGGATGTCCTCAGCGCAGGAGGCGCAAACGAAAGCAGAAATTATTATGCAGCGCTAGCTGGTCTTGAAGAAAGATGAACGTTGAAGAGGATACAGGTAAAACGTCAAAATTAGATAATGATTTCATT
This sequence comes from Odontomyia ornata, assembly GCA_963969285.1. Lineage (NCBI taxonomy): Eukaryota > Metazoa > Arthropoda > Insecta > Diptera > Stratiomyidae > Odontomyia > Odontomyia ornata. The sequence goes on from OZ017741.1 coordinate 193,526,344, forward strand.
GAATATCTTAAAATTAAAAATCGGGAGAAAAAACCAAAAGGTTTGTCTGCTGGTCCGTCTGCTGGTCCGTCCGTTAACATTAATGAAAAAAAAGAAAAAGTCCCACCAATCAATGTATTTTGGCAAACGGGCAAAGATATGGTTCGGCTTTTGGCAGCCGAAAATAAACTAAAAGATTTTCAGATAAAAAGAGTCAATGCCGATAAATTGACAATAAGAACTAAGTCGCTGGTTGATTTCCAGGCAACGAAAAGTGCCTTAAATTCTGGAGATGTTCCACGTTTCACGTACACCCCGAAAAGCGAAAAGAACCAAACCTTTTTATTGAAGGGTCTGGACTGTGGTGAGGACACAATCGATCTCCTTCAGGTGCTCCAAGAAGCTGCACCAGAAATACAGTTTATTACAGTCAAAAACTTTGCAACGAGAAGATCGATTGTGGAGCGCAAAAACTTGCCTCACTACTTAGTCCAAATTTCCAGCAAAAGTAGTTCGAGTGCCCTGCAGAAAATACGGTACTTAAACTTCCGCGTGGTGAGGTGGGAACGCCTCCAGAAAAGTGAGGTCAACCAGTGCTACAGGTGTCAAAGATTCGGGCATTCGGCTGCCAATTGCGCCATGAAATATAGGTGTGTCAAATGCAAAGACATTCATGCTCCCGGCGAGTGCAAATTGGCTCAGGCGGAGCCAAAAGAAAAACTATATTGTGTGAACTGCGGTGCCTTTGGTCATCCAGCATCATACCGAGGATGCCCCCGGTATCAAGATGCAAAGCACACCGCAGTGTGATACCTACCAACTTCGTCAAGCCAGGGGTGTCATTTGCACTTGCTGCGAGAGGACGAGCAGAAAATGTAAATAAAATAAATAATGTAAGTGGCAATAATGAGCTGCTTATTAAAATTTATCAGCAATTAAATTCCTTATCAGAGCGAATCGATAAACAAGATTCGAAAATTAACATTGTTTTTCAGCGTTTGGGACTTTCAAATGCCTCCAAATAAGTTGTCATCCAGCCACATTCCCACGGATAGGATTCGTCTCATCTCGATCAACGTCAACTCCATTGTCACTATACATCGGCGTGATTATCTCCTTGAATTCATTGCCAGACAAAAGCCTGACATCCTGCTTCTAACCGAAACCCACCTCAATTCATGGCACTCCATGACATTCAAGGATTTTTAATTCGTAAGAAACGATAGGGTAATAGGTGATGGGGGAGGTGGCACCGGGATATTGGTACGAAGACCCTACCGTTTCCAAAATATTCAAAAAGTCGAGTTCAAAAGCTTTGAATCTCTTGAAGTGTCCGTTATCAAAATCTCACTGCCAGGTGGGGATAACTTCTTCGTTATCTCTGCCTATGCAACTGGTGGAACTGTTCTCAAGCTCAAGGAGGAACTCAATTCCTTGTTTGAAATACTCGAATTGAACAGGCTGCATAACTTTTATATTCTTGCTTGTGATCTGAACGCCAAGCATACATCATGGCTGAACGCCACCAATAATCCAAGAGGTGTATTCCTGAAATCGTGGATAACAGAGAACCAAATTGAATACAGGTGCAATCTATATGGGTCGGGGTTCCCAACATACCCTAGGACAAACTCATATTTGGAACTTTGCATTGCTGACGCAAGACTTGAATTCAGCTTTAATAGTCCTCAACGGAAACTGCAGGTGCTTCCTTATGATAGCGACCATAACGCTATCGTAATGGAAATTAATCATCACAGGGATGATTCCTTCCTCATTCCAGTTCAACATGAAAATCATCGGTTGAATTTCAAAAAAACAGACTGGGGAAAGTTTCAAAAGAAGTTTAATCGCGAGTACCAGAAGCAATGTCCCCCTTCTAATGGTGGCAACTCTTGCTCAATGATTCCTAATGACAGGAATCTAACTAACAATGAAATAGATGTCTATTTGTCGAAGTTACAGAAGCTGACGTTGGAAACGATTGAGAAAGTAGTTCCCAAGATTAAGCATCGAAACAATATGGAAGGATATGAAACACCAACCATCGCAAGGTTGAAAAGATTGAAAAGCCTCCTTCTCACACGCGTCAACAATATTTATCGACGATTTTTGGACTACAACCATCCCTCATTGTCTTTGTTGAAATTACATCTGAAGAATGTCCGGAACTTAATCCGGTCATACTTCAGGAGTGAGGTCAGCAATCAATGGGCGGAAAAATTGAGGGGTATTAGCCCACAGGACCCAGACGGCGTGTTTGCGAAAGTGAATAGCATATTCTGCAAGAAGTTTCGAGTGAAGGTATCGAATCTTGAAGTCACTAGTGATGAGATAAATCTTCTCGATAGGGCTGGTATCGAAATTGATAGTACGACTCCGGATAGAAATGGAAACAGGATTATTTGTGAAGGATTGGATAAACTTGCCCTGATTGAAACACATTTTGAATTGGTTCATCTACCAAACCCTGAGAGAGGGAACGAAATATTTTCCGAGGTCGTTGAAGCAAAAGTTTCCGACTTCAAATCAAACCTGAACGGCCAATCAATTCTTCATTTCAATGAAACATTAACATCTGACCTCATACCGAGCTTGAATCTTATTGATTATTTTGTCAGCTATGAAAACTTGTGTTTCATATTTCGCAAGATAAACAACAAGAAATCATGTGGTACTGATGGTATTCCAAATGTAGTTCTCCGACATTTGCCTGAGGTTGCTATTAGGAACTATTGCATGTTGTTCAATAACATCTTGAGCAATTCATATTTCCCAAATGAGTGGAAAAAAGCTAAGGTATTTCCGATCTTGAAGAAAGGAAAAGAATCTTCATGCCCCAAAAGCTATCGCCCAATCAGCTTGCTGCCTAACATCAGCAAGGTGTTTGAAGTGATACTCAACAGAGCATTAAACGCCCACATTGAGGAAAATGAGTTGACGCCGAATTGCCAATTTGGTTTTCATGCCAGGCATTCGACCACACATGCAATAACGAAAGTAACCTCAGGCATCTGTTGGAAACTAAATGATAGACAATGTGTTGGAGCATGTCTCATTGATATGGAGAAAGCCTTCGCTACGGTATGGTTAGATGGACTAATTTTTAAACTCCTTCAGGACAAGTTCCCCAGACACCTTATCGCCATGATGTGTAATATGTTATCCGGGAAATCGTTTGTTGTAACTGATGGAAATCTGACAACAATGCGCGAGTTCAAGGTCTTGAATGGTCTACAGCAGGGAACAGTTACTGCGCCTCTGCTCTTCTCAATATTCATTCGCAAGCTATTGAACGGCTTTGATTTTAACGTCTCGCCAACGCGATCATTGGTAGCGTTTGCTGATGATCTGATCATCTATACGGCAGACCGAAAAGCTACAATAGTTCAGAGCAATCTCCAAAAAATGTTCAATGATGTACAGCTGTACACTGACAATTGGCGAATGAAAATCAATGCGCAGATGTGCGAAACAATCTTGTTTCGGACAACGCTGCAGGGGGTCAGTCAAGACCTGAAACATAATTGGAAAGATTTCCACATCATGGCTGGCGAGGGTAGTTTAGGACGAGTTCCACATAAATCCTGTGTTCGATACCTCGGTGTTTATCTCGATCAGTATCTGTACTATACTGAACATGTGAAAATCATGCTCAGTAAGGCACAAATAGTAGTCATGGCCCTTCGAAAGCTCTTTCATTCCAGATACATTGATCAAAAGGTCAAAATTATCTGTTACAATACACTGGTTAGACCAGTTTTGACATATGGATGTCAGATCTGGTACAACCAGAGTGCTAGTACTATGGAAAAATTGAGAGTTTTCGAAAGGAAATGCCTTCGTGCATGTACTGGTTTGTACAGAAAGCCTGAGACGGATTGGAAACATTATATATCGAATAGAAGAATTTATCAAACTGCTGAAGTGACTAGAGTCGATATTTTCATATTGAAACTTCTTCGGAATCATATCGCAAGATCTGTGACTGTGAGTGAAAACCCTTGGATTTCACAGCCGTTCCACCCTACAGATGGGTATATTGCGACTTGCCTCGCTACTGGCTTCATTCCTCCAGAAGCATTCGTGTATTTGGACATGAATCGATATGTTTTTGATTCTGACGGCGTCCCACCGGCCACCGATAAGAAGATAAAATATCCTCCGAACTTGAGTTCACGAGATCAACAATTCCAAGGGAGATACTCATTTGCTAGATTCGTTGAGGCTGATCGAGTTGAGACGGGGCAATCTAGGTATTGGTGGCTGAATGACAATGTCTAAATTATTCGTGTTTATTTTCAGTTTTGGTGTTTTTCGTTATTTAGTTTTTTGAGTTTCAGCTCATTATTGCTACATTTAGTGTTATTGTTTATTTTTGTTAAAAATTAGGGATAGGTTAGGTTTATATTATGTTTATTATATTAGGTTAGAGATAAGGTAAAACGCTTAGGTTAGGAACATAGTTATAGATTTTTTTAGTATAAGATAAAGTTTTTGATTGCATTTATTAGAATTAAGTTAAAACATATTAGGTGTAGGATCAAAGTTCACTGTAGTGTTAAGATGATAAATAATTTTAGAATAGTGTTGGTTGGTTTTTTCTCCTTTTTCCAATTGAATTTTAAAAATATGTAACAATCTTCATTGATTTGAATTTGCTAGTTTTTTTTTTTTTTTAAATGTGTTTAATGATAACGTACAAATTTAGAGAGCCATTTGGGCCATTAAGTTTTTTATTGTTATTGTTTGGATTTTGCTTTATATTCTTTTAAAATTTATAACGATTAGTATTAAATAAAGCGCTTTTGACTTTGACTTTGACCTAAGCATGGTTTCGGTTGCCTGCATTTCTCCTGTATTGTGGAGTCCCTGCAAAAAATGCGATGGTTTCTTGCCTCCCGGATTTTGGCCTTTTTTTGTGGTAGGGAGGTGAATGCTATTTATGAACAGAGTGTGGAACTACCATGCGTGACTGCACTACCCACTAATCACCTCTCCTGTAAACCTGAGAACCTAGCCTGGAACCGTTTGACACATAACTTTGGGACAGGTCTCGTTTTGTTACGCCGTGAGGCGCCTTCAAGCAGGGGGATCCCTTTCCTAGCTGAAGGCAAGAGGGGAAGAGGAAGTGCCAGAAAAGCGACCCTGGCTGCTGTGAGTCCCTTTTATATTTTAGGACTGCCCGAGCATAATGTGCCACCTGGTTCCATTTGCCAACCGATTCGAGCATCACCGCAACTATATTATCCGGGGTGAGCTCTCCAGTCTCCCTGAAGAGTTCCCTTCGCAGTCTGAACCATTTTGTACACGCAAAAAATGTGTGACAGGCATTGTCCTCCTCTCCTGGGCAAAACCGACAATCGGGGGACCGTGACTTACCGATCTTGTGCAGGTAAGACTGAAAACACCCAAGCCCGCTCAAAAGCTGGGTCAGATAGAAGTCAGTCTCATCATGCCTTCGATTCAGGCATGGTCTCACAACTGGGATGAGGTGCGCAGTCCAATTTTCCTTCGTGCAATTGACCCAAGACTGCTGCCAATCGTTGAACGAGCGCTGTCTCTCCTCACGGACAACCATCTCCCTCGCATCCTCGTTTCGGCAGAGCAGCGCTCTCTAGCAAGGATGGCGACAGGTATCACGATTGCAATCACTCTCACCGCCAAGTCAGAGACTGTTGGATACGAAGATGCAATTCTCAGTGCTCCTCTTCTCTGTGCCTCTGCCAAACGTTTTTGGTATACCTCATTGCTGAGAGCGTCGCCCCATACCTCTGCTCCGTACAGTAGCACTGACCCTACAGTACTCGTCAAGCGGCGTCTTGTTGATGGGCTGGGTCCCCCTACGTTGGCCATAAGTCGACTCAGAGCCGATATTCCCGAAGAAGCCTTCTCAGCCGTTGCCCTGATTTACTCAGAGAAACTCATCTTCGAGTCGATCAGTAGCCCCAGGTACTTCACCGCTGGCTTCGATTCGATTTGTATATCTCCAATACTGATCATCCTTACTCTAGGGATTCTCTTTTTTTTCAAGATGACCACTTCGGTTTGCTCCAGTGCTAAAATGGGTCGGCGAGCAGTCATCCAGTCCCTCACTCGGCGCATTAGCATACCTAGCCTAAGTTGCGCTTGTTCAACGGTGTGTCCAGCGACCAGAGCCGCAACATCATCCACATAGCCGACCAAGCGTGACTCATCTAGCATCTCAAGTCTCAGTAGCCCGTCGTAAGACACGTTCCACAGGTCCGGACCAAGGATAGATCCCTGGGCAACACCCGATGTGATTCCCATCCTTCGTTGGCCCTGTGTCGTGTCGTAGAGCAGGCTTCGGTCCTTTAGGTAGTTCCTCAAAAGCCGCATTAGATATTCTGGAACTTGAAAAGAGTTTTCCAGCGTATCCAGAATATCCACCCATCTAGCGGAGTTGAAGGCATTCCTGACGTCGAGTGTCACCAACAGTTCGATCCGTCGCCTGGTGCGACTATATGCCTCTGCTCTTTGGACCACGTTCACCACCTCTGCATTCGCATCAATGGTAGAACGTCCTGCTCTAAAGCCGTACTGCCGAGGAGATAGGTCCCCAGCAGTACGAATTGCGTCAGTGAGTCTTGCCTTGATGAGTTTCTCTAGCACTTTCCCAGCCGTGTCTAGCATGCATAACGGGCGGTATGCAGACGGTGATTTGAGGTTTCCCTTTCCCTTGCTGATCAGCACGAGCCTCGCCACCTTCCATCGTACCGGGAAAACCCCGTATCCTAGGCAAGCGTTGAATGTGCTGAGCAGCAAGTCAGGACAATGGTGATAGACGAGCCGCAACACCTCAGCTGGAACACCATCTGGACCTGGAGCCTTCCTCGCTTTCAATGAGAGGACTGACTCCTCCAGTTCCAGCTGTGTGAAGAGTGGGCACTCGACTGCTGTTTCACCATGGACAGCGTTTCACCGCACTATCGCGTCCATCTTTTCCGCGTCATGTATACAAGGCTTCCGCATGACTAGCTTGTAGCCAAGGCCCCACGAATCCTTGTTCACATTGTCCACTCGGTCTTGCCAGCAGCGAGCCTTGCTACTGTTGATCAGTGTGCGAAGGCATTTCCTGGCCGACTTATATGCTGCCACCTGGTCGCATGCCTCGTCACGGTTCCGCGCCCGTTGAGCCTCACGTCGAAGCTTGTGACACTCCCTTCGCTTTTCAGCGATTTCAGTTGACCACCAGTACACTGGGGGCTTGGCGTGCCAGGGTCTTCGACGGGGCAAAGAAGTGCAGCAAGCAGTCGTAATGATGCTCATAGTAGAGTTCACCACATCTTGAGCTGCCAGTTCTTCCGTCCCCTCCGAAGCTCCCTGCAGCGGCTCACCTGCTGTGAGCACCTCGATGAACCTCTCGACGTCCATCCTTCCGATGTTCCATCCAGTTGTGGAAGGCCCAGATTTTGGCCTTGGAATAAGCGCCTCAGCATTGATTCCGCAAATGCCGTTAAAATTAATTGCTTAACTGCTTCATATCTATTTTCCGTCGATGGATTCCTTACCAGGGAAATGACGTGTGGTAGTATCTCGGGCTCAGCATACTGAATGATGTACTGGAATTTCGTTTCGTCTTGGGTGATTTGATGTGTGTGGAAAGTGACTTCGACCTGATCAAACCAAAATTCCGGATCAGGTCCATATCGCGCAGGAAATTTCGTGATTCGCGACGCTTCAACAAATAAATTCGCGGATGACGAAGGTCTTGGCGTGATTAGCGGTGAAATTTTGTGCGTTTTTGGCGTTTCATCGTTTGATGCGTTTGCCATTTTGAAAAGAAAACGTTGGCGTCACTTCCGCACTTTCGCGAAAACTAAGTTTTTTATCAGGATTCCTTTTAAATCACTTCAAATTAGGGGATCACGTCGGGGTCACCACTATGGGGAGTCACTCCACTTAAGTCTACAAAAATGACAACCAAGTCTTCTTAATTTACAGATATATATTTCGCAGCGAAAAGATCATAACATCACACAAAGGCGGTTAGATAGCGAGAGGGAGATAACAAGGAACAAGGAACGTCAAAATAATTTTACTCCACCGATCCCTATGTTGTCATTTCGATGGTCGAAATTACGATTGTCATCGCTAGTCGCCATATAAGAACACGCCAGCAACTTGTCACTCAAAATATAATGAAGCTAAGCTATGATCAAATTGTGAGAGTTTTTCTGGTAAAATAAATCAATTATGTGCTTAAAAGTGGTTTAATTAAAGATCAAAGTTCCTACAAAAATGAACATTGTACATAACAAAATCTGTTTGAAAAAAACGTTAACGTTTGAATTCTTTCTGACACCCCGATTTCGGTATCTGAATCTGCTAATGCTTAGGAGAAAAAATATGAACTTATAAGCAGCAGAATTTACATGCATTTTTGTTAGTAAAAACTGAAGGCGGAAATCGAAAATTTAAATAAAATTTAACAATCGAGATTATTTACGGAGATATAAATAGCATTTCACAATCGACAACACCAAGAAAATGTTTTTATTTTACATATTCAGCCACAATACGCATGCTCTGGTAACACTACCCGTTGTTGCTCTGCAGGGGTCATCTATGTACAAAAATTCTTCTTTGTTTGGAAGAAGCTTCATTCAGCTACTCCTCAACGTTCTATTTGCTGTATCGTGTGTGCGCGCATATGTTTCAGCTCAACGACCGTCGTAAACACTCAGTATATAGCGCACATACGTACATAGCATGAAGTCGTTTTTCAAGTTTCAAACTGTTCACAGTATCCGCAAGATAAATGTGTACAGATACTTTGAACTTTCCTTGTTCAGTTTGTTTTGGTAGCATCAAATGTTTATTCGAAAGTTATGATCTTCATCTTATTCTGATAGTGATGTTGATAACCTAACCTATTTTGCTAGTTCATGTTAGACTGGTAAATTTGTAATCGGCTATACGGAATCTGAAAATCTGTACAAGGGATTTAAATCGTTTGGGGATACAAATACTTTTGTGTTTCACTTTGAAAACTTCTCATCAACAGCGCACCCAGCTGGTCGCTGTGCGACCTGGTCTGGTTTGGGTATCGACCAGCCATCGTTTCTGAGTTTCGCCTGGCAGAACTTTTTGTGTACAAACATCAGTCAGCTGAGAGCGCGCCCCACAAACAAGTTCGAATAAGTTTCTGTCTGTTTATATTGTTAATAAATTAAATAATTACTGCTGTACATACATAAGTATATAACACTTAAAAATTAATCAAGAAATTTAAAGCTCCATTTTTCTGAAACGTAAACAAACACTTGAGAACTAAAAATTCAATGAAATTTTAACTTTTCCAACTCAAGTTTTCCAACCACAAAAATAACAAAAGAAAAGTGTGTTTAGTTCCGCTTGCAATAACTGACAATTTCTTCTTCAAAGAAACGCATCAAGTGTAATTTTACGGAGAAAAATCGACTCCAGTAAAATTTTAAAGGCGACCAGCAGAAAATCGATAACGGGTGAAAAGTCATTTCGGGAACGTTTACAAACATTTTTTTCGAAGAAAGTTTGAACATTTTACAAGAAATCAGTGATTTGTAATGTTTTAAATAAATTGAACGGGAATTATATAACGAGAACTCTGAGATAATTTTTTCGCTCGTAACATCAGTGCAGGCATCCATATAAAGTATCTGAACGAGGTGAGTTATAGGCGAAAGCTTTTCACTACTAAATTTAATCCAAGTACTCGTATTGGTTCTGTAACTGCATGACGAACCAATTAGCCAAATAAAACTATTAATAGAGTGCCAAGTGAGCTGAAACGCTTGTTCGAATCATTTCGAGGGTGTAATTGATGTTCTCACTTCCTGGTCCGAGATCTATGAATACGACTTCTGATTCAGAAACCTTTGAATCTATGGAAATTGATACTGTTCATTATTTGCACTTGTTCTATTCAGACTCTCCTTGTTGGGGAGCTACTGCAGGTTGTGGCAAGTGCCAGTGCCAGGTGAATTTAGCGTTCAAGGTCTGCTGCGAGTGCAGGAAGGAGCTTGTGCCCGGTTGAATGGTAATTGCTCTTCATCAAGCATCCATACATACTTGCATTTTGTACGCAAAGCCCATATACGAGTATGTGGATCAGTGTTTGGAGGCATGTGCAGAACCACCAATAGCTCGAGCTGAATTTTATTCCAGAAAACAAAACAATCTCCAAGTTGAACGCCTTTCAGGGGTTCTGGCCACGGATGTATTCGTATCCTTCCCGTAGTCTTGTTCTTGGCCTCTGAGAAAATCAATTTACAATGTACGATACGGAAAAGAATTGTAGGGTTTCGCTCGAGTGAAGATTCCTTTGTGTTTGGAAAATGACAAAGATTGGTTGGCAACCTTTGCTCTAGGGCCGACATAGTTTTATTCTTCAATTAAATTTAAAAAAAATGTTTGAACCCACGGCTGGACCTGTCTTTCTAAATTTCTTGTTTTTTGATTGAAATTCGTATAGTGTTTTGATGGAATGTGTTTGAAGTTCAGATATGGACATGAATATTATGTGAGCTATAGAAAATACTTTTCCTTTGTAAGCTTACACATTCCTCTACAATACATTGTTTAATTCTGCAATAAGGAGTAGCCGATTACGTACCTAGTGAAATCGGTTAATTATTTATTATTTAGTGTTGAATCGGCCAGACTGACTATTAATTGCCTCCACCATATAAAATCTTTGAACAAGGATACCACTCCTTTGTGAACAGTTGCAATCTTTTTATTTTGATACGAACTAAAATCTGCGAGCTTATGAATAAAAGACAATATTTTCTGCATGTCTAAGTGAAAAAAAGGCCTTAACAGGTCACCAAAAGGTCGTAATCAGTGCCCAAAATATCCTAAAAAGCACCTAACTTACGATTAAGGGCCTAAACATGGCCCAAACAATAAGCATGAAAAATTAAGAGTCAACATATACCGATGAGAAAAAGTTTTGGGACCTGCGTCTTCTGCTTCAAATTAATCAAAATAAAACATTTGCCACTACAGCACTTGTTTCCGTTATTTAGCAACAAAATGCTGTCCATGATAGGATAATGGGTGAAAAAGTGTTGTAACAATAAGTATATCATCACTGGAAACGCAATACTTCACAAAATAATGATGTGTTATATCCTTTGCGCTTAATCACTTCTCTTAATCGGTGGGGCATCGACTCCATACTTGTTTTTTTCGCATAAAATGCGAACAATGTAAAGAACTCCAAATGTTACAGGAAGCAGCACCAGCTGTCAAATTCATTAGTGATCAACTGTTGAAGGCCAAATATTACCATTTTATTTGGTACAAATACCTAACGATAGCATTCCAAGTGCCCTCCAACAAATAAGGTATTTGAGCTTTAAAGTTGTGAGATGGGAGCGTCTCCAAAAAACTGAGGTCAACCAGTGTTACTGGTGCCAAAGATTCGGTAATTCGGCTGCTAGTTGTGCCATGCACTATCGCTGCGTTAAACGTAAAGATATTCATGCCCCCCGTGAATGCAAAATAGCTCAGATGGAGCCAAAAGAAAAAAATGTTAACTGCAATATATTTGGATATCCAGCATCACATCAAGGATACCCCCGGTATCAAGATACAAAAGTTAAATTTTCCCCAAAACAGACCCAAGTATATGGCAGTGTGTTACCTTCCAACTGCGTCAAACCCGGAGTATCATTTGTACTTGCTGCTAGAGGACCAGCAGAAAACAATGTAAATAAAATAAATAATGAAGTGGCAATAATAAGCTGCTTCTCGAAATTTACCAACAGCTTCAGAAAGAATAAATAAGCAAGATGAAAAATGATTTTCGTTTTTCGACGTTTAAAGCCAACATGCTTCAAAATAGTTAGTCATCCAGTCACATTTCCATAGATAAGCTTCGTCTCATCTCGATTAACGTCAACTCCATTGTTACTCTACATCGAAGTGACTATCTCCTTGAATTTATTGTTAAGCAAAAGCCTGACATCATGCTTCTCACTGAAACCCACCTCGATTCATGGCACTGATGACATTCAAGGATTTTGAATTCGTAAGAAACGCTAGGGAAAACCTCAATGAGGGAGGTGGCACCGGGATATTGGTTGAAAGACCCTATTGTTTTCAAGATGTAGATGAATTTGAATTCAAAAACTTTGAATTTCTTGAAGGATCCGTCATCAATATTTCACTGCCATGTGGGGATAACCTCTTCGTTATCTCTGCCTATGCAACTAGTCAAAATGTCCTCAAATTCAACGAGGAGTTCAATTCCTTGTTTCAATTACACAAATTGAACAGGCTGCATAGTTATTATATTTTTGCCGGTGACCTGAATGCCAAACATGCATCATGGCTGAACGCCACGAATAATCCCCGAGGTGTATTCCTAAAATCGTGGATAACAGAGAACTAAAGTGAATACAGGTGCAACCTGTATGGGTCGGCGATCCCAACATACCCTAGGACAAATTCATATTTGGACCTCCGCATTGCTGACGCAAGACTTTAATTCAGCTTTAATAGTCTTCAACGGAAACTGCAGGTGCTTCCTTACGATAGCAACCATAACGCAATCGTAATGGAAATCAATCATCACAGGGATGATGTCTTCCTCATTCCAGTTCAACATGAAAACTATCGGTTGAATTTAAAAAAAAACAGACTGGGGAAAGTTTCAAAAGAAGTTTTATCGGGAGTACCAGAAACAATGTCTTCCTTCTGATGATGGCAACTCTTGCTCAATTCCTAAAGACAGGACGATGAAATAGATCTCTATTTGTCGAAGTTAGAGAAGCTGACGTTGGAAACGATTGAGAAAGTAGTTCCCAAGATTAAACATCGAAGCAATATGGAAGGATATGAAACACCAACCATTGCGAGGTTGAAAAGATTGAAGAGCCTTCTTCTCACACGTATCAACAATATTTCTCGGCGATTTTTGGACTACAACCATCCCTCGTTGGCTTTGTTGAAATAAAACCTGAAGAATTGAAATGAATTTCCTTTTTTTTCAAAAATCCGTGTAGGACACGGGTGCCGATGGTCTGGCACAAGTGTCAGCGAGCTATAAACAACACCGAGCTCAGCTAACTAGCTTTGCTTACCGACCGTGTACGCGTGCTTGACGACTAGCATTTGCGGGATCATATGAGGCGGGTTCGTATCGAGCTACAAAGCTACACTACAAAATACTTATCACGTGTACTCTACTCTACGAGACGTACTGATCAATTTTTATTATTTTTAGAAATGTTATATTATATGTCAATTAAGCTACTCCACAGTGCTTCCAACATTTTTTTTGCCTCGTTAAAGTTAGCGGACACGGAGGCTTGAGACAAACGCAAACCTGGTTTTCGTGCCAGGCATTCGACCATACATGCGATAACGAAAGTAACCTCAGACATCTGTTGGAAACTAAACAACAGAGAATGTGTTGAAGCGTGTCTCATTGATATGGAGGAAGCCTTCGATACGGTGTTGTTAGATGAACTAATTTTTAAACTCCTTGCGGACAAGTTCTCCAGACACCTTGTCGCCATGATGTGCAATATGTTACAGAGGAAATCATGTGTTGTTACTGATAGAAATCTGACAACAATGCGCGAATTCAAGGTCTTGAATGGTCTACAGAAGGGAACAGTTACTGTGCCTCTGCTTTTCTCAATATTCAATCGCATGCTATTGAACGGCTTTGATTTTAACGTCTCACCAACGCGATCATTGGTAGCGTTTGCTCATGATCTAATCATCTATACGGAAGACCGAAAAGCGACAATAGTTCAGAGCAATCTTCAAAAAATGTGGATGTGCAGCTCTACACCAACAACTGACGAATGAAAATCAATGTGCAGAAGTGTGAAATAATTTTGCTTCGGACAACGCTGCAGTGGGCCAGTCAAGGCCTGAAACGTAATTGGAAAGATTTGCACATTCTGGCTATTGAGGGTAGTTTAGAACGGGTTCCACATAAATCCTGTCTTCGATACCTCGGTGTTCATCTCGATCAGTACCTCTACTATACTGAACATGTTGAAATCATGCTCAGTAAAGCACAAAAAGTAGTCATGGCCCTACGACGACTCTTTCATTCCAGATACATCGATCAAAAGGTCAAAGTTATCTATTGCAAGGCCCTGGTTAGACCAGTTTTGACATATGGATGTCAGATCTGGTACAACCAGAGTACTTGTACTATGTACAGATTAACAGTTTTCGCAAGGAAATCTCTTCTTACATGTACTGGTATGTACAGAAAGCCTGAGAAATATGGAAGCACTGTATATCGAATAAATTGATTTAACGAACTGGTAAAGTGACAAGAGTCGATATCTTCATATTGAGGCTGCTTCGGAATCATATTGCAAGATCTGTGAAAAATCTGTGAGTGAAAACCGTTGGATTTCACAGCCGTTCCACCTTACAGACGTGTATATTGCGACTCGGTTCACTACTGACTTCATTCCTCCAGAAGCAATCGTTTATTTGGACATGAATCGATATGTTTTTGATTCTGACGGTGTCCCAATCATATAGGGTGGTCCAACCATAATGCACGATGTTAATTGTGAGTCACACCTTAACGTCAAGTTGTTCGCCCAACTTAATTCGACATTTCTTTGTTTCGGTGTTTGACAAATTCAACTATGGGGAGATACACAATCGAGCAGTGCTTTAAGGTTGTTGAAGCCTTATACGAAAATGGGCGTTGAAATCAAAATGCATTTCGTGCACTTCGTGATTTTTTTTAGTCAGCATAATCGACCAAATGTGTCCCCAATCTGGAGAAATGTGCGCAAATTTCAGCAAACCGGGTCTTCAGGAAATGTGAAATCACCTGTGCATACTCGCCTAGTTCGTTCTGCGGGAAACATTGCTGTTGCTCGCGATAGTGTGACAGAAGAGCCGTCAACCTCGACTCGTTGTCGCGCCCTACAATTGAACATCTCACGTACATCACTGATGCGAATTCTGAATAAAGATTTGAATTTAGACGCTTTCAAGTTTCAATTGACTCAAGAGCTGAAGCCAACTGACCATTTCAAGCGTCGCCAATACGCCGAATGGTTGATTGAACAGACAGAAGGGAATGGTGACTTTACAAAAAAAAAAATCTTCAACGACGAGGCACACTTTCCACTCGGTGGATTCGTTAACAAGCAGAATTGCCGCATTTGGGCAAATGAGAATCCACGAATGATTGTTGAAAAGCCGATGCATCCACAAAGAGAGACTGTTTGGTGCGGTTTAAGGGCTAGCGGCGTCATCTGGCCGTACTTCTTTGAAAATGAGGACGACCAAGCAGTTATCTTGAATGGTGTTCGCTATTGCGAGATGATAACTGACTTTTTGGCCAGAAATTGAGATTATGGACCTGGCCGATATGTAATTCCAGCAGGATGGTGCTACTTGCCACACAGCTAGCGAAACAATGGCTCTTTTACGCGAGAAATTCAATGGCCGTGTTATCTCAAGTTATGGCGATGTCAATTGGCCGCCACGATCATGTGCTTTGACACCGTTGGACTTCTTTCTCTGGGGATATTTAAAAGAAAAAGTGTACGTCAATAAGCCAAGAACAATTCAAGAGCTAAAGAATGAGATAATTCAGCACATTAACGACATTGAACCTCAATTATGTCTCAGAGCTATTGAAAATATGGACCATCGGATAGAAGCATGCCACCGTAGCTGTGATGAGCATTTGGGCAATATTTTGTTTTACACATAATTGTCATAGATCCTTCTTTTATAATAAAAAATATTAACATAATTCTCTGAAAACTTTTTGTTTTACAATATTTACAATTACCATCGTAGGCTTTGGTTGGAGCACTCTTTATATCACATATATAGACGGACCACCGATAAGAAGATAAGATATCCTCCAAATTTGAGTTTACGAGACCAACAATAATGGAGATACTCATTTGCTAGATTTGTTGAGGCTGGTTGAGCTGGTACAGAGCGATCTAGGTATTGGTGGCTGAATGGCAACGTCTAAATTATTCGTGTTTATTTTGTTGTTTTGTGTTTTCTGTGGCATGGTTTTGAGTTTTCTGTGGCATGGTTTTGAGTTTCAGCTATGGACACTCCAGATTATAGCAGTAGTAAGTTTTGCATTGCAGTGAAGAAATTAAATTTTAAAATACATGGTACAATGTATTCAAGAAACTGAGTTTCAATAGATTCGAACAAAAAAATTTGCCACTAAGAAGGGTGGAATAAAATAATTTTTAGAAAAAAAGAAAACCGACTTCAAAATGCCTTGAAAAGTATGAAATAAATTTTATGGAAGCGGTCCCAAACTATTCCAAACTATTCCAGCAGGTATTTGTGACTAAATAAACCATCTTTTTCTCCCAATGGTGAGATGGGTATAGGTTTCATCCATATATTTCTTTCATTTGGTTGCTTTTATCAAATATATTCATGCATAACTTTTAGATACAGATTGATAGAGGATTCCTGTTTTCACCAAAGTATTGGATTTACTTTCTATTAGGTCTCTTTAATGAAATATGGATACGAATAGTATCAGATGAAGGTAAGGGGCAATTACCCTTAAAAAAATTATTTTATTTTGTGGCGTCTTTTTGGTTTTACCGAACGCGGTTTGCAAATATGATGATTACTTGTGAAGGATTGCATACCCAATTTTAATTTTAGTTTTGCTCTGCAGGTATTAACAATAACATCTGGTCCATTTTATTTGTGTTTTCATAAGAATATATTTGGTCCAGTAGCATGCCAATTATAAAATTTTTCCTCGAATTTACGTAAACGTAAAGAGCGTTATAAACGGGAAAGCGTTATAACCGGAAACATAAAATCCACAGAGAAAAAGCGCTTGCGTCAATATTGTCATATGCATTATAATTGCTTAAAATTTTATTTAAAAAAAAGAATGGAACAAATGAAAAACCTTACTGAATCAGGAATAAACTATATTCATGAAATTATCAATTAGTATCAATATATGTACTTGTACATTGGAACTTAATTTATTTTGATTTATTTGATGGAACTGGGTGAAGGTATTCAGTAATTTTTTTTTCGTAAGAACATAAGTAACGTTCCAAAAATGCGTTTTCCAAATTATTTATGTTCCTTAGTTCATGCGAAAAATGCACGAAATGTCTTTATGGCATCGAGTACCTCAGCTATTTTCGGCTGGGCCGTGATATATGACCCAGTTGCATCTTCTTTGTCTTCACTTTCTTCGTCTTTTTGCGTTCCATTTTGTTCATCAATCCAATCTTCAAGGGAAAGTATTTCATTAGTTACCAGGTCGTTGTGAAATTCAGCAAATTCTTCAATCTATCATCAATTAAAATGTCATAGCTTATCTATAATAAAACCAAATGGATAACAGCAATTTTAAAAACTTCTGATGAATTTGAGACGAAATTTACCTCTTCAGTTTCTTGCTGTGTAGGCATACTTCCAATGGCAGCTTTCCTAAAACATTGAAAAATAGTCTCCTTCTTTATCTCCATTCAAGCAGCATTTAAAAAGTGCATAGCATCCAAAATCAATATTTTAGGTAGATTTGAACTGTCCATCGTCGATAAATATTGCTGGACAATCCTTCTCCTGTTGCCCTGCTTCAAAACTTTATGATGCGTTGGTCGAGAGGTTGAAGCTCACTCGTTGTGTTGGGTGGCAAAAATACCAATTTAATGTTGTCTAAATTTTGTTGTTTTGGATGGGCAACACAATTGTCGATAAGTAAAAGTATTTTTCGACCTTGCAATTCATTGTCCCAATCAAGAAGCCATTGCGTAAATCTTTCACCAGTCATCCGCGCTCGATGTTTTGATGCATAAAGACAAGGAAGAGTTTTAATATGTTTAAGGCAACGAGGATCCCATATTTTCCGATTACCAGTGGCTTTTTCTTGTCCGTGCCAGTCATATTTGTGCGAATAAAAACTGTCAATCGTTCTTTGCTCAACCATCCACCATGACACTTTTCTTCTTTTAAAACCAACGATTTATCCGGCATAACTTTAAAAAATAGCCCAAACTCATCCGCATTGTAAATATCCGGCCATTTTAGTCGGAGGTGAGGGTTGGGAGACAATTTTTCCAATCGGTCGTTATATGAGGGTTAACAGAACTTGACTCCCCACTGATTTGCTTGTACACAATCGAGTGCCTGGTTTTAAATCGGTCAAGCCACCCAGTCGAAGCAGAAAAATTTGTGCTCTTCAAAGAGGCAGTCACTTTATCGTGCCCGCGGAAGTCACCGCAGTTGCACACATTAAGTTTTGGCAGAGGGATGTGTAACCCCGGATGGCATACTGAGGCCGGCTAACGCTCAGTCGTGTCGCGGGTCTTCCGGGACACCCTCTGCTCGTGCTGAGCCACTCTACATATAAAGGAAAAGGACGGGAAAGGGGGAGGGCATATTGAGAAATGAAAAAAAGATTGTTAACTTAAAACATGGTGGCCGTTTTTATTTTAAATTAGAAAAACACACAACAACAATTCGTGAAAAAAGAATAGTATTGTAAAACAAACTAGTCCCTTTGTTTTCAAATGAATTCCTAAAGTGATGTAAAAAATCGACAAAAATTATTGCACAAGAAAAAATCGCGACAGAATGGAGAACAAACAAATACTGAGAATAAAATCCACTCGTATGTTTATTGTGAGCCCAGAAAATCTAATCTGCTCTCATCTAACTTGTCTGGTTGTTTACATTTCCTCCTATACTTTTCTCAGCCATTCGTATAAAATTCATTTCGGAGAATCATTTCAAATCAAAAGAAATTTATTCAACCTCGACTTCTTCTCAATTTGTAAACAAAATTTGTTGAAAAAAATCTGGACGGAAGAGTGGAAATGCAATGAACAATGAACGTTTTAAGGCATTATGAGAGTTGACAGCCATTAAAAACTTATTTTCCGACCATTTGATTCCATACTGCGCTACAAAGAATTTTGTTTACACAATTTCAATTTTATTTGAGGATAAAAATGCCTGTCGCATACTTTCTATGTTATATGCTACAATCGAAGCGTTATATCTGGGAAACCGGGACGCTATAACGAGATTTTTTTCAATCGAAAAAGCCGCATGGGGACCGGGCCAACGAAAATAAGCGCTTTAAGCGGGAAATCGTTATAAGCGGGAGCGGTATAACGAATCTATTGAAATATATGCCCATCGAGAAAAAACACCACATTAGAGAAGAAACAAGGAAAATCATCGAATCAAGGGAAAGTAAAATTACCCACCACAGCAGAAACGAAATCAAGCTCCTGAAAGAATTGAAGGAAAAACCTGTATATTTTTTTTTAAAGGCGGACAAAGGAAATAAAGTAGTTATCACGGACAAGGAGCGCTACGATGATTTAGTGTTCGAAAAACTCACGAGTGAGGACTTCTTCGAATTAAGGAATGATCCACTCCCAGACTCAGTAAAAAGGGTCGAGAAAACGTTAAAGGAGTGCAAAGGAATAATTGAGGACGTCAGTAAACTACGAGTTCCCAACCCTGTTTTGTCGAGAATCAAATGCCTTCCGAAAGTCCATAAAGAAGGCAATGAACTACGAGAAATAATAACGTCTACAGATGCTCCGACAACGAAAATTGCCAGATGGGTACTGGAGGAATGTGGAAAACTAGGTGTAGTTTCGAGCAAGTACCCCATCAGGAATAGAGAAGATTTAGTAAGAAGACTAACAGACAGTCAGAAGATAAACGAAGGAGAACAATTGGTGTCATTTGACGTGAAGTCTCTTTTCCCTAGTGTTCCAGTGAAGCAAGTATTGGCGCTTTTAGAAGACTCGCTGGCAAGAAAAGACCCTTCAATCAACGGGAAAAAGAAAGCTAGAGCCATTACAAAATTAGCAACAGTCTGCATGGCAGAAAATTATTTTACCTTTAGGGGTCGGTTTTTCAAGCAAAAAACCGGCGCACCTATGGGCAACCCGTTGTCACCTTTACTTAGCGAATTCTTTTTAAGAATGGGTGGAGAACAAAATTGAAGAGTCTGGTTGGATGCCCAGGATTTGGTATCGTTATTTGTAATTGCAGTTATAGAACGGAATGAAGCCCAAAACATATTGAAAAAACTCAACTCCGTACATAAAAACATGACCTTCACAATGGAAGTCGAAACAAATGGCACTATCCCATTTCTAAATCTGAAAATAACAAGGACAACAGGCAGTTTTGAATTCGATATACACCGAAAAAACACCAGCACACAAAGAACGGTACCAGCTACGTCAAATCACAGCTTTTCGCAAAAAATGGCATCTTTCCGGACTTGACTACATAGAATGATTATCGTCCCCTTAAGCCAAGAAAACCGGAAAAAAGAGGAAGATTACGTCATGAACACAGCTGTCAAAAATGGATACGACCCCATGTTAGTGAGACGGATGGGGATAAAATGGAAAAAAGAGCACAAAGACGCAAGCTCACAAAACTGAGTATACTCAAGGACGAACCAACGCAAAGAGCAGTAATGATCATGTCGGAGGTCAGCGGTGCCCTGAATAGAATGATGAGTCACGGCATCCAAGTGGTGACCAGAAGCTC
This sequence comes from Odontomyia ornata, assembly GCA_963969285.1. Lineage (NCBI taxonomy): Eukaryota > Metazoa > Arthropoda > Insecta > Diptera > Stratiomyidae > Odontomyia > Odontomyia ornata. The sequence continues at coordinate 193,546,870 of OZ017741.1, forward strand.
ACAGTTTCAGCTTAAAACCAACGTAGCGCAAATCAAAGACACAAGGAGCAAACATGAAAAGCGAGGGATCTACAAGATTAACTGCCAGCAATGCGAAAAAGTATATATTGGGCAGACAAAACGCAACGTGAAAGTCCGGTTCAACGAGCATGTTCGAGAAGCACAATCAGCACTAACGAAAAATAAAGTAAAAGACGTTCGATCATCGGTAGCCCGTCACATTTGCGAAGGACACAACGTCAATTTTGAGCAGTTGGAAGTTATCAAAGAAATACGAGATTTGAGGAAACTGGACGCGTACGAGACACTTTGGATTATGCGGCAACCTATGGAAAAACGATTAAATGATGATGTTGGCAATGGAGACTCACCTCTTTTAAAATTTCTTCTAAATAATTAAGTTCAGGTTACAAAATTTTTAAAATAATTTAAAATAAATTAATAGTTCCACTAAAATTCATTTGACCCACGTTTAAAATATACTTTTATGACCTGTTATTTCATTGATATGCATCCTTTTGTTAAGTACGGTCATTAATAACTAATTAGCTTTAGCATATATATTGTACATCTTGAGGATTTCTCTTCGGAAAAAATTAGACACTGAAGAAGGGAGAACATTTACTCCCGAAATATATATATTTGTCGGAGAACAAATAAATAACGTTGCTTTTTTTCAAATTATATTTTTCTTTTTGGTATAACGAAGTTTTACTGTAGTACACAAAGACCGCTGGGTGTCTCAGTTTGATAGATATGTACATATATTTCAAATGAGAAAGCGTTGTTTGTGTCAAAGAATCTTTGATTTGAAAAGAAGCCACTAGGTGGCCCATCCAAATGCTGATCTGACGCAGTTCGAAGGATCCAGACAATTAAAGGCACTATTTGTAGGAAGCGATGGGCCGGGTCGGGCTGTAGTACTAAAAAGATGCTGATGGCGCACCTTCTAGACAAACCATTGTATTAATGGATGATCTTCATCATTTGGTTCCAAAACTCTTCCAATGGGAGTGTATTAATGAAAACTCGTCTTTTTATTCATACAACTGTTTGACTTCTGTGGGAATAATTTATTGAAATAGCGAATTTAATGCTTTCAATTATAATTTGCTATATTGCCAAAAAATACTTCAACTTCGAGGATATTCACAAGTATCTTAAGTTAATAAATCTACAAATTTAGGTCAAAGCACTTTAAAATTGCAAGCTTGACACCACTGGATTAAGCAAAACAAAAGCATTGTATGAGAAATAAAATAAACAAACAATTGAACGGAAGAAGATATGCAAAGTGAGAAAAACACTAAAAACAAACATCTTAAATCCATCGTAAGTTGCAATGCTAGTTTTTACTTGTCCATGATCAAACCAGCTGACTAAGAGGAGCTCATCCACAACTAGATGATCTAGAAGTTGGAAGTTGTTGCTAGCTTCGCTATATGATTTTTTGTTTTATTTCTGTTTGGCGGTTTTCATTGGGGCAAGCATAGATGTCAATTATTTTACTGTAACTATACTTACATGAATATCGTACGTAACGAAATCTAAGCAATTTTGTTCATGGACACAGTAGCGAACGCAAGGTAATGCCACTAGACAATTATAAATAATTTTTGATTTGATTCCGCAACGATAGCTTACTTAAGTGCTTACACAATGACATGCGATTATATTTGAAAAAGTTAATTTCTTGGTCCTAAAATACGAAAATTTCGGCTTTTTTTCATTTGTGATGGATTGGTTTGTTTTTTTTTAATCTAAACGGTTTGACCTGTTTTGTCCTCTACTCTGCTTGAAATATCTGCATATTTAGATATTGTACATAAATTGTGATAAAATTACTGTTCATACTCGTACCTTCTTCCACGACTTAGGAATAATGCATGCATGATATACTCGTACAGTACGAGTACGTGTTAATCAAATGTAATATTGTTACTGTTGAGGAAATTACATTAGGCAATATACATTATTTCATTCTTTGTGTTAGAATTGTAGATAATCTACTGATCTTCTAATTTATTGTCAGTTTCTTGCCCAAAAGTGAAAATGAACCAACAAAACGCTCGACAAAAGGGAATCTCTTGAAAGAAAATATATTTGGTTGGTTTTTTCCTTCTTACCCATGCCAGACAAATTTTATGCAGACATAAAATGAATATACCTGGGCCGTTTACCTGTTGCATGGTCTTTTGTTTGGTCAACAGACCAGACAAATTTTTTTTCGTCTGTTATCGCTTTCGATATTTGAGATCTTACGCATTAGCGGTTCAGCACGAATATATGGGTTTATGTCTGAAGTTGTGGAATTCCCCTTTGATCCTGTAGATAAGCATAACACAATCATTTGACAATCGTATGCGATATCTGTGATGAAGGATATGAATTTTTGAAAAAAAAATCGATGTGTTCACGTGTTCTATGTTAGGAGTATTTTCAGGATTTATAAAAACCTTATTTTTAATATGCCTTGTCTTAAAACCTAACTCGATTAAGCGAATAAAGGAAATGTAGTTTGGCTGTAACTATGCAATAGAATTTTATCTTATACTGAAGCAAGCCAAATACGCAAGAGAATAATCTTCTCTGAAGGGTGTTCATTCAACGGATGAAATACAGTTATTTTAAGCTTTTAATAGATAAACTTAAGAAACACTCAGATTGGATATAAATTAACTATGGCGAAATAATCATATTTTTATGTAAGTAAATGATAATCATGCGCAAAATTCACGCATTAATTTTAATTGGCTGTTATGTCCATATTCCTTTGTTGATGTCGATATACTAATAAATTTCTTATATTTGCACTCACAATAAGTAACAAAAACTAGTAATTCTTCAAATTTTATTACAAAAATCGTATTATTTTGCTAAAAATCACACTTTTTTACTTATATACTAAATACTGAGAGAATGTTGCCTGTTATATAGAACTATAGCAAAATAAAAACTATTCAGATGCAGCTTTGATACATATTAATATTGTGCTCGCGACATATAACTTTTTTGCATTCGTTGCACGAACTCCTTGCTTTTCGCCTTATTTAATACGGGCAATAGCCACAATAAATACGTTTTTTTTGGTTCTGGCTCATTAATGCTTTCTTTTGATTAACTAGGAACGTCTTTTACTAGTAAATTTGATATATTTGAATGTAAGTACCTCTTAAAAGCAGGAACTTCTAGTCTTTTAGCCATAAATGGCGATTGCAGCTGCATGCACAAGTTTTTCATGAAGTTCTTCCAATTTAAGGGCACTCACCTTTGTTGCTTATATTATGGCTGTATATTATATAAGGATTAATGCATACAATATTTATTATGCCATAAAATAAGGCCATAGACCATCCATTTGTCTTCCTGCTGCAAGACATTATTGCACACATTTCATCAAGCGTATCAACACCACCTTTGGTTTGATAATACACAATAATACACAATCATTTCTGGTTTTCTGGAAGTTTCGTTAAAAGAAGCGTCTTCATTACAAGATGATAATAAGTAAAGAAAGGTTTATAGAACACTAGTGTAAGTGGCCCATCAAAACAAAACATTGATGTTCCCACTGGTCTAGAGCGGCTATTTTTCATAGCTTTAGGTATCTCGAGTTAATTTGATCGAACAGTACCCACCAAAGTTAACTTATATGGCTCTTTGAGTAGCTTTGTCGACAAGGAGATTGAAGTAAACCAATTGTCGCACGTTATATTGCGACAACTGCCTTGTACAGGCTTTGACAACTCCATCACATAGAATTCACCGAGAGGTATACCGTTTGTTTGAGCTCCTCTTCCCAAATAAGGCTTGCATTTACCATATACTTTGTACCACTGTCATACATCATCATGATTTTAATGCCATACTTGGCTGGCTTGCTGGGCATAAACATCCTAAATGGACATCTACCTCGAAATCCATGCAATTGGTCATCTATGGTTAAGTGAGCTCCCGGAGTATACCCATTTTTACATTGGTAAATAATGAGATCCCCGACTTTTCGAATTGGAGTAAAGACATCTTTTGTCATCCATCCTAAGGCATCAGCCCAAAAAATCAAAGCGATCACGACTCATTACTGAAAAATATATCATTGACAATGATCGATCGAATAGCTCGTCGGTGCTCAAATGGTTTTCTTTTCTCACTGCAGTCATTACGAAGATTCCAATCAAAGCATGGATTTCATCTTTACTCGTGATGCGGAATTCAGCATTAGTCAGCATAGAATCTCGTCGCTTCAAAGACATCTCGACGTTTGTCCATTTTACGATTTCGTCAGTAACGAAAATGTTGAAATATGAGACAGCATCATGAACAATACGGTAGACGCCTACCGGACCCCTTTGAGCTTTAACAATATTAAGTGCTGAAATTCGGCAATGCACTGCACGTGTGCGGGCTTCAAAGTCGACCAGCAATGTTTATTTTTACCCCTGATGCTTCTCTCCAGTAAAAGAAGAATTCGGCGGTCAACTGATGTTGAAGCCAACTGTTCATTTTCTTCGCGTAAGAACTCAGTTCCATTGAGAACTAGCTCTTCACCTCTTCTATAAAACCATCTTCAATATCACTTTCAATGTTATCTTCACTCAAATGGGTTTTTAATTCACTATCACTACCGCCACTCTGATTTTCTTCTTCTTTCTCCAGAAAAGCAGCCAGAATTTGACCTTCATGCAAACTTCGACCCACCATAATAATTTTTGGATCTGATTCTCCGAAAAAATATAACGAGAATAAAAAAATTCACTAGTACTTGGGATATAAAACATCGCACGAAATATAAACAACCGCTAGAAAGTTTTGCTCGTCGGATATCTAAAAAGTCACTCAAAAGATAATCATGCGCTATTTTGACTCATATTTCCCCTATAATTCAGGATTGTCGACTATTTGCAACTGACGACTGAAGTGTCATAAAAGGACAACAATATAGTTGCCTTATTAAGAGCGGGGGAGCGATTTTTCAAAAATACATGAGTCATTTTGACGCAAATTATCTTTGTCGGGCTGAATACTATGATTTTGAAAAGATAATTTTAGACCCACTATTTTATTTCACTATTGCTGATGCCATTGACAAAATAGATTTTTTCTAAAGTTGCGATTTTTTATATTTTTAAGGCATGACAGTCATATGTTTAACTACCAGAGTATGAAATTTCATTGAATTTAAAGGCACCTGTACGAATTTTTATTAAAGTAAATATAAATATCACAATTTATACTATTATTGACAAAGATTAAAAAATGTTGAGTTCTAAGGTATATTTCGCTCTTGTACTTATAGAGAATCTCCTCCGGGGAAATTGTGGAGCGCAAAGTATTTGCTGGCTCCCCCTTATATCGCATCCCTTAATGAGGATAATGCTGTTTCTCATCAAGGCCTTTCAGTTGACGCACATCATGGCCACCTTCGGTAAAAAATATTTAAGGATGACGTGGACCCTCTTAAAGCCTTGAACATTTGTTTGGATACCAGAACTTCGAGTCTTGAATAAGTTTTCTGCGACTGATGTACGAGGGCGGTCCGACAAGTTATTAGCCTCAGCGCCCGATATGCCACTATTACAATAGAGATTCACTATCGTGTAGTACATTCTCGTAGACGGCTACCATCAAAATTTCAGCCGGATCGGACTCGTAGTTTCGTTTTGTGTGTGTGTGTGGAAGCGGGCGTATCCGCGGACTTTAGAAAAATGGAGAAACAGCAATATCGGTCGGTGATCCGATTCTTGCTTTTGGAAGGGAAATCGCGCAGCGAAATTAAAGAGCGCTTAATTGCTGTGTACGGTGACTCATCTAGTTTAACGAGTTTCAACGCGGTCGCACGTCGGTTTTTGATGAGCCACACCCAGGTGCCCCGAAAATGGCTACCACGGAGGAAAACGTGACAAAAATCCGTGTATTGACAGACCGCCGGTTGAAGGTGCGCCAGATAGCTTAAACAGTAATTATCTCAAAAGACCGCGTAGGTCATATCTTGCTTGAAATTTCGGGTATGGAAAAGCTGTAGGCGCAATGGGTGCCGTGTTTGCTTACTCCAGACAACAAAAGCAACTGGGAGACCACTTCAGAGCAGTGGTTGACGCTGTTTAAGCGCAATCCAAAGGAGTTTCTGCGTTGTTTCGTGACTGTCGACAAAACATGGCTCCACTAGTACACCCCAGCGACCAAGAAGCAGTCGGAACAGTGGGCTTCACCCAGCGAATGCGCTCCGAAGACTATCCTATCAGCCGTAAAGGTGATGGCGACCGTTTTCTGGGATTTACATCGACTACTTAGTCAAAAAACGGTCAAAGGTGCCCTTCCACCATGACAATGCACTGGCTCACACCTCCGCCGTGGCCATGGCCGAATTGGTTGAATTGGCCTATTTTGCAGATCTCGAGAAAACGTATTTTTCAGATGGGTTAAAGAAGTTGGACCTTCGCTAAATGAAGTATATCGAGCTGAGAGGAGATTATCTTTAGAAATAAATTCCCACTTTTCCAAAGAAAATTTTTGTAGGTTTAGTACTTATCGGTTAATAGTTGTTAATACAACACATAAGAACTTGAGTTAACCGAAAAGTGCTCTGGAAGATTGGATTTTTTACCAAGAGTTTAAAGCAAAATGGACCCAGTGCAGTCAAATCAGAAAAAAAGGAAAAGATCAATTTCAGGTTGCTAGCAAAATTATGTGAAAAAGCAGATTGGTTAGAATTTAGAGATTGTGATTGTTTTTTACTGCGTTGACAAATTCCCAAAATTGTTTGACATCTCCGCTTTGGTTTATGTCTCTTATTTTTTTTTTGTGCCAGAGTTCTCTTTTGACTTTTGCTACGCTTTCTCTCCACCTTTTTTGCCATTCCGAGAATTTTGCTTCAATTTCATCACTTTTTAGTTTCCGGAAGTCGTCCAAGCTTTGGTCTTTTTCCTCCATATGGTGTTTATTTCCTTTTACCACCACGGTTTCGGGCTATATTTAAAAGTTTTTTTTATTGACCATGTCGTTGATCGATTCCATGTTTTCCGAAAGGCTGCTGGTTAAGTTAGTTGAATTGATTTCCTCTATGATCTTGTTTCTGTTTGGTGTTAGTCCTTTTTTTTATTCCAGTCATCATTGGAGTATAAATTCGATGGGGGCATGGTCGCTTTAACCGATCTTGCAATTTTTTGTTGTCCATTGGGTCCAGTATCTTTGGTTGTTTGTCAGGGTAATGTCTACGTTTAACATTTGCATATTTTGTTGGTTGGTTTTGCTGAAAAAGGTGAATGTGCCTGTATTAAGGGTTGTTATTTTGTTATTAGTAATGATGGATTTTAGAATATTTCCTTTCGCGTTGTTGATTTTGTCACCCCAATCTTTATGTCTTGCATTGAAATCTCCTCGAATTATGAATAGGTTTTTGTTTTTAATTGTTTTAGTAATTTCATGAACTTACTCTTTGAAGGTTGTGCTATTCAAGTCAGGGGAGAAATTAGCAAGCGCATATGGCGATGTTTGGTTTTTGGTTTGTGGTAGTTATCTTGTTATTCATTACTATGGAGACTCCCCCTCCGTTTTTGTCTGATCTTATTTTGTTAATAAATTGATGATTTTTAATTCTTAAGTTTGGAGATTTTTTCGTTAGTAGTGTTTCTTGCAATAGAGCAATGTCGATCTTGTTACTGTTCATTATACTCTTATTCTAAAGTGTCTTTGTTTTTAGAAATACTTTAAACCTTGTGTTGAAGAAATTTGATATTCTTATATTCGTTCAAACTTTAAAGTGTTATTACAGGGTGTGTTCAAAAATAAGCGAAACTGAGCTGAAATAGTAACGACAGGAGCTTTGTTCTGATAAATTCGAGTTTATTTATTCAAAATATTCTCCTCCGGCCTCGATACACTGTTTTGCGCGATCCAAAAGCTTTTCGAAAGAGTGTTTCACGTCATTGACCGGAATGTCTTTCAGGATGTCTGTACAAGCCTTTTGGATGCCCTCTATGGACGCAAAGCGTTTTCCTTTCATGGCCAAATGCAATTTCCCGAGTAGGTAAAAGTTACAAGTAGCCATATAAGGTGAATGCAGTAAGCGATTGATGGTTAAAATGTGATTTCTATTCAAAAAATCAAAAAAAAATTTATGACAAAGACTCGTTTTGGAATAAAACGTGCACAGACCTTTCGTAAGCCCAAATGATCGGTTAAAATGCGATAAATCGATTTTTTGCAGATATTCAACTTGGATTTCATGAATTTCAACGATGATTTCGGTTCATTTTTGATAAATTCACGCACTTTTTCAATGGAGTTTTCGGTGATCACTGATTTTGGGCGGCCGTACGTTCATCGTCATTTATGTCCTCACGACCATCTCTGAAACGTGTGAACCACTCATGAACTCTGTCACGAGATAGACAATCATCACCATAAACTTTTTCCATCAATTCAAATGTTTCAGTAAACGTTTTACCGATTTTAAAACAAAATTTGATATTCTCTTAGTTCGAAACTCATTTTTGTACCGATGACATAAACATACTGTCACTTTAGACGCAATAACTTTGCTTTGAACCGAATGTCACCAAACTTTCACAGGAAGTCAGGGAGGGATGTAACTTTCCAACGCACTATCTCATCCACAGATGGCGCCACCAAAAAAAAATTTATGACAAAAGTCTGGTTTAATTTTTGAACGCCGTTTGTATTTGTAAGCCAGTCGGTGTATTGTTAGTTGTTAGTAGTGGGTCTTTTTGACAGTGGGTTGTTAAAGTTTTGATTATATCTTTGATTAGATTGGAGTCAATTTGTATGAACTTAGCGTTATTTTTGTTTTGCAGTTGCTATTTAGTAAGTTTATTAATTTTTCTATGGGGGTCGCGTGATTTACTGCTCATGGGGAACTTAGGTGTCTGATTGGTAGTTCACGTATGTTGTATTTTAAGTGTTTGAGTGTATTTGAGTTGCTGTTCATTATTTTCGATTTGGATTATAGGGGGAAGGTTGAATTCATGGATTCGTTGTCTTTTAGAAGCTCGAATTGGTTATTGCTACGGAGAATTTTTCTAGCTTCTTTTAGGGTTACATTTCTTATGAAGCAGACTTTTACTTCCATATCATAGTCGACCCACCTGAGGCAGTTTTATCCATAGTACTATGATTGAGGTCTCCACATAAAAAGCATTTAATGTTTTTGAAATCTTTCTCTAGACATTCTTTTTCTCCGCACTTTTAGTATCTTTTGTTTTCCCTTGGAGCTCTTTGCAAAAGCACTGGGTGTGACCTAGTCTGAGACACTTTAAGCATTGTTTAGGTCTAAGATAGTTATATTTGACTTGAGTTTTCAGGTAGTCTAGTCTAATTTCATCTGGTGGTTCGTCTCCTGAAAACGAAACTGTGACGGTTTGCGTTGGTATGAGTTTTTCTCGGTTTTCTGGATCTTTTCTTTTGATTCTATATACTTTTATTATTTTCATTTATTTTTTTTTTTGTTGGATCCCGTACGAGTTGCTAGGAATACCATTTTTGGCTATTTCTTCTTATGAATGTTAAGAAGTACTCTTTTGAGTCTTCCATGTCTCATGATGAAATTGTTTGGCATGAATGCTCTTCTCCACAGTTTTTGATTTTGCATCTTCAGGTTTATTGAAAGTTAGTTTGATTCTGTTGTACTCTATATGTTTAATGTCCTCTATATTTTTGATGCTCATGTTTTTGTTGATTGAGTAGAACAACATCGGTGTCAGTCTTACTTTCTCATTTGCTTTTTCTCTGGATAGGTCCATTAGAACAAATAACTTTTTACTGTAATCATTTTTGTCAATATTTTGCTAGGCTTTTGTTCGTTCTGTATTAGGGCTATCACTCGCCTTTATCACCGCCATGTGATCTTTTAATATCCGGGTTATTGTGTTTTTGGGTTTTAATGTTTTGTTCATGGTATCGGACACAAAGTTTTCAATGTCGTCCATGGGTGTGGAAAGGGTTTGTGTTGTTTCCAGTATTTTAATTTATTTCATTTTTACTTGGAGTGCTTTAAATTATACTGTTTGATAACTCATTCATTTCTATATCTAGTGTGTCCATGGGTTCACTTCTTTCACAAATGGCATTTGGATTGAGTTTATGAACCTTACATGTGCTGTTTCCTTTGAAGTTTCTCTTGATTCTATTCGGATCAACTTCGTCGATATTTTTCCTTAAACATATTTCCTTCCATTCCCCAGGGTTGGAAGGGACCTTCTTTTTATTGGGTAGGTTTTCCATTATATCATATTACAAAATTCTTACCTGTGGCGAAACTCTAAGGAACTTACCCTTTTTAATATACGTCTCACTAACTTCAGCCAGTTATAATTTCTAATGTGAACGCTAATATTTAGTTGTTGTAGGGTTTGCCGACACTGATGTTAAAAGAAATTTTAATATAAATCAGAAAATTTGAATCTACTCAAGTATAACTATTTTTTTTTAGGTTCACTTCGAATTCAATCACTTGCGAAACGCTCTGCACTCTCGGGTGATTGGATAGGGAGTGAACATTAGTGTAGCAGAGGTTTTAGCTGCTGTCTTCCTGATGACGTGTTCCAGCAAATAGCATTGGGGCAAGCCATCCAATTGTTTTAAGCCTGATTGTATTATGAAGCTATCCGTTAGTTCGCCGTTTACCTTGACCTGGGGCTCTGTTTTTAGCATCGTGACTTCGACCATGCGACCAGATTTGTTGTGACGACAAAGTTAAGCATTATTTTGTACAGAATATTTCTGTTACACAAATAGTACTCTTTTTGTTTGAATAACAATTTTAAGTAGAGTAGTTATTTCTTTGAACAAGGACAAAGTTTATTAAAATAAACACATTTCATATACCGTGACGGACAACAGTCTACAACAATTCCTTATATTGTGAAGCTTTAATCAAAAATCCATTGAAGTGCATTCAGTAATGTAAATATATTTATAAAAAATAAAGATAAAAAATTTTCATACTAGAATTAAGGAGAAAGTCCTAAAAAACATAAAAAATTGAATGGACAAAAGTCTACGACGGTCAGTGTTGACTCAGTTATACACAAAAAATTTCCAACTAAACGTAACGGAGTGTCATCAATATTTGTTTACTTGGTATTGCTATCATTCCGTACATGTGCTGCTGCAATTCTGTTTTGGTTTTATCACTAGTATCTAACTGTAAGGACCGCAAAATGACATCGCGGAAAGAAATTTCTAGTGATATCGGAAATTTGGTCGTACAGTATAAAAAAGACAATAAATCGTGCTTGGAAATCGCGAAATCACTGTAACTTAAATGAACATTCAAAAACTTTGAAAACAGTGTTTCCATTGAAAACAAGCCGCGAACTGGCCGACCGAAAAAGTTGTCTCGCAGAGACATTCGGTTTATTCTAAAAAAAAGTGAACAGTAATCCAAAAATAAGTGCTTCAGATTTGGCGAAACAAGTGGCTACGGAAAGGAAAAAGGATGTCCATGCAAGAACCATCACGAGAGCATTAAATACTAAGGGGTTTCAAAGTAGAACTCCACGTAAAAAGCCATTAATATCCGCCAAACCGACTTCTGCGTCTAGAGTTCGCCAAGGCTCATATTGACAAGGACAATGATTTTTGGAATCGCGTCCTTTTCACAAATGAGTCCAAATTCAACATTTTCGGAAGTGATAGTCGCAGTAAAGTATGGAGGAGAAGCAACACGGCTTTAGAGTCCAACAACTTGATTCCTAATGTCAAGCACAGTGGAGGTAATGTGATGGTTTGGGGATCCATCGCTGCATCTGGGTTTGGCAGATTGGCTTTTGTTGAAACTACAATGGACCGTTATGTTTATAAGAACCTGTTAGAACAACATCTGAAGCCATCAGTGGAGAAGTTGGGTCTTGGAGAGAGTTGGATTTTCCAACAAGACAATGATCCAAAAAAAGCAGCACTTTTCGTCAAGAACTGTTTGTTGTACTACGCTCCTCGGCAACTTAATACGCCACCGGAAAGTCAAGATTTAAACCCAATAAAGCATGTATGGGAGCTTTTGGAACGGGAAATTCGAAAATGTCACATTAAAAATAAAAATTTGTTGAAGGAAGCGCTTGTTACAGAATGGGAGTAAATCACATCTGTAGAAACTGCTAATTTAGTTGCCTCTATGCCCCGAACACTGCAAGCAGTAATTGATGCGAAAGGGGGTGCAATCAAATATTAAGTCAGCAAAAATTTTTAAAATTTCCAATACATTTAGTTGAAAATATTTTGTGTACAAGTCAGCCAGCACTGACTGTCGTAGACTTTTGTCCATTCATTTTTTAATGTTTTTACGAATTTCTGCTTAAGTTTGTTATGAAATGTTTTTGTCTTTGTTTTTTGATAAATATATTTACGTTACTGAAAAATGCACATCAATGGATTTTTGTTTAAAACTTCCAATTATCCTGAATCTCAATATAAGGAGTTGTCGTAGACTTTTATCCGCCAATTTAGATGGTAGCATTTTCCGGAAATTTAAGTATATCACCAAAAATTGTTGATTTGAATCAGGATTTTTCTGTCAGTGCAAATGGTATTGCTTTTCCACATCAGCCAGTAGCCGTACTTTGATCAGTTTCTCGTCAGTCCTGTCAATAAAGGGCACCACAACTGTGTATGTTTTCTTTATAGCGTATAATGGAAATAAATGAATAGGTCGTATCGAAATGCTATTAAGGGATGTTGTAGCTCGCGCGTTTACATAGTTTGGATGGAATTGATCACGCGTAAAGTAGGATTTTCCCGATTTTTCTTAACTAGGGTGTACTATTGAATTTTTTCTTTTAACCTGACCATTTTAATAACAATAATACATCGATTTTTTGTCTTGAACTTTATCCTCACTGAATTCTTAAAAATTGAGCGGCTCATATCGCTGTTTGTGGCGATTATTTCATAATCACATAATCATTTAAATGCGAACTCTTAAATTTTCAATTTAGCTAAGAATTAAAAGAGCGTGACTAATGGCAATTACTGCAGTAATTGCTACAACATCGTCCAGTTTACGCATCGTTTTCATGCAGCATGGTCTTTAGCAATGAAGATCATTTCAAATTGGATGGACGTGTCAATAATTGAAAATGTCGCATATAACCATTCAAGCTAATTACTACACCCATAAAAGTTACTTTTGGCGGGTGGATTGTGAGTGAAAGGAGAAATCAATTTATGATTTAGAAAATTAAAATACAGTAAGAGTGAAAGGTGACAAACTACAGTGCGAAAATTATGGAGGCATATCACTACTTTGTGCGGCGTACAAATTATTTTGTAAAATCTTAGAAAATAAAATCGGATCATGCGCCAACAGTATTATTGGAGAAAATCAAGGTGGTTTAGGGCAGGTAGATCAACAACAGACCACTCGTTCACAGTCAAGCAGGTACTTGAAAAATGCTGGGAGTTCAACATAGACGTACACCAAATTTTCGTTGACTTCAAGCAAGCATACGACAGTATTGATCGTACCGTACTGTACCAAATAATGTTTTGCTTTGGCAACTCACCGATGCCTTTGACACAAATATCGGACTGAAGCAGGGAGATGGGCTGGCCCCATTGCTATTCAATTTGGCTCTGGAGTACGTTAAACGGAAGGTATCTGTCGATACGCGAGGGACATTAACATACTATAAAAGTCAAGCCAAGTAGAAGTCTATGCGGACGACATCAAAATTCTGTCACGGTCATTTACAACTGCCAAAGAACTCTTCCTGAAACTCGACAGCGAAGCAAAACTAGGAGGGCTACAAATCAATGAAAATAAAGCAAAGCTCATGACGCAGTCCTGGAAGAATACCTTAAATACACAAAATATAACACTTGGCGAATGCATTTATCGAGAATGTTAGAGAATTTGTGTATTTAGGCGCTATAATAACGAAAACGGGCAATGAAAGAGACGAAATACGCCGAAGAATATAGCTCGCAAATAAAATGTTTTATTCAGTATTGATGATCTTGAAGACCAGCTGCATACACAGGAGAACAAAGCTCCAAGTATACAAATCTGTGATAAGACCTGTGTTATGCTATGGGTGTGAAATATGGACCCTAACCCAAGCATCCGCAAATATACTGAACGCCTTTGAGCAACGAGTCCTGAGGCGAATAATCGGAGCGAAGCTAGATGGGGACCAATGGCGAATTCGATACAACCATGAGCTGTATGAAATTTTTGAGGAGTCGGAGGCCTCAACGATTGTAAGACTGCGGAAGCTGCAATAGGCTGTGCACATGAATCGTACGGACGAACAACGGATGCCCAAAAAGGTATTCGTTGGGAGAACTGGAGGCCGGAGGCCAGTGGGGAAACCGAGGAAATGCTGGTCTGACTCGGTCGACGAAAACAGTTCATCGCTGCTCGTATTTCGGAATTGGAGGACGCGGTCAATGGACCGAGACATTTGGAGTCACTGTTTACAGGAAGCGAAGGCCCAAGAGGGGCTGTAGTGCTAAGGAGAAGAAGAGTGAATTGTGCACATTATATGAAGAGCAATATTTTTTTATGATAAAATGGAGGTATGCCACCGATGTTTGGCTACCTAGTTCCTGAGACTTAACCCTGTTGCACATTTTCTTTGGAGCTATTTAAAAGGAAAATTATATGCCAGCAAGTTGAAACAATTCATAAACTGAAAATAAAATTAAAAATGAAACCAGTAACTTCAACGAGTTAAAGTGTCTTAAAACATTTTGGTTTTCGAAACGATTTTTCAAAAACCGGTCATGGTGTTTTCATATATGCTGAAAATTGAAGCAAGGCTCATAATACCCATAAGTGATGAGTAGAAAGGACATGTATTTTTGCTGGTTGAACAAGAGGCGATCCAAAAGTAATAATAATCGATTTAATAAGCTAAAATTTAATTTTTTCAAAGTCAAAATACAATTTTCTTTTGAAAAAATAATCTTTATTTTGATTCTCCCAAAATGCTTCTGCAGCGGCGATCACCTCGCTATCATGTTAAGCTGCTCTTTAAGTCGGGAATATAGATAAGAGTCATTGGAGGCCAGATCTGGTGAACAGGAGTATTCAAATAATACGGATCCCCTTCTAGGATGGCAACTTCGGCTTTGTATGCGGTTGTTTTGCCCTGGTGAAACAGAACCCTAGCTCGCAGTTTGCTCTACTTTTTTAATTATCCCCTTATTTGGTTTGCGTAGTCAGAACCTGAAATAGAGACTCTCTTTTCCAAGTAACTCACCGTGAAAATATACTGGGAATCGCAATTCATGACTTGTGATTTTCGTACATTTCCCCTTTCCCTGCACCCCTCAAAGCAAAATTTGTCATTTTAAAACCTGTTTTGAAAAGTTCTCATTAAGACCTTTCATTTGATACCCATATTGCCTACATGCGATGAAAACTTTTTTTTAGGGGCAACTCCCCTATATGGGGAGACCCCCCTTAAAGACCTTATAAATTTATTTTCGTGGTGAAACTTTGAAGAAGGCGTCACTTCGCACCTACCTGCAAATATGTCTTATGTTTCTAGCTTATGTAGTTTGCAAGAAAAAGTGGTGTGACACACGGACAGACAGGACGCAATTTTAGTAGGTTATTGTAAAATGATTTTACAATACCCTAAAAAATGAAGGAGTACTGTACTTTAATGTTTCCGCCAAAGTAGCATGTATTCTTTTGGTGAACTTTTTTTTTGTCTACTCATATCCAATTGAATGTACTTTCGAAATGTAATGGTGTATTTATATGATTTTTTTGCGATGAACAAACAACGATATAAGCAAGCTGTATTGTTTAGAATTATGTAACCACGAGAGGTATCTGATTTCTATTACTTTTACAAGGCCCCTCGTATTATTCAGATAGAAAAAATTCAACAAAAATAACATTTTATAAATATTCAACAAACCTAGGATAATTTCTAAAAAACATAAACAATCATATTGTTAGGGTTTTGTAAAATAATTTTACAAAACCCTTCTAAAATCGCGTCCTGTCTGTCCGTCTGTCTGTCTGTCTGTCCGTCCGTCCGTCCGTCCGTCCGTCCGTGTGTCACAGCAGTTTTTCTCGGAAACTACTTAAGCTAGAAGCATCAAATTTTGTATGTAGGTGTAAAGTGGTGATCTCTTCAAAGTTCAACTACTAAAAATTTTTATAAGGTATTTAAGGGGGGTCTCCCCATGTAGGGGAGTGACCCCCCGAAAAAAAAATTTCATTGAAGGTAGCCGATATGGGTATCAATGGAAAGGTCTTGATGAGAACTTTTCAAAACAGGTCTTAGTTTGGCAAAGTTTGCTTCGAGGGGCGCACAGGAAGGGGAAATACACGAAAAATTTGTGTCCCCTTCCATCCGAAAAATCTGAAAAAAATCAAGAATGTAGGCCTTGATGAGTACAACAACAACAAATACGCGAGAAGTCGCAATTCACTCAACTTTGTTAGTAATAGTATGATTTATCGATTTTATGTTTTCTTGAATAAAATCTTAACGGTACCCTTAAATTCAATGGAATTCAGTACACAGATGTCTATTTATAAGATTGATTAACCCTACAAGTTTCATAAAGATCGCATCATATTTAGCGAAGTTATAGCGGTTTGAATTTTCCTGTATTACTATGGAACAATATGGCTGCATGTATTACTATGGCAACATATGGCTATGGAACATCATGCGCTTTTTACCGACTCAGACACTACAGTTTTGCTAGGATTTGCATGAAAATTTCAGGAATGATAGGTGTCATGAATAACTTTGAGAATCAGTTCAGCTAGTGGTATCAGTAATCGTAAAACAAAATAGTGGCTGTTTTAAATGCGAATATTGAATAATTTTGAGTTATTTTTTCCCAACTTCAACGTTTAAGGTGCATGCTTCGAACACTTGATTCAATTTAATGAATGACTGAAGCTGAGTACCTACAATTAATACTCATAAGTGAAACAAGTCAAGGAGGCGGGAGGGAGCTTCTAACAACAGGGCTTTTTAACAACTCTAGGATTCGAAAAAATTGGCCATTAATCGATGATAACAGTACAGGAGAGTGGCCCCTGAAAAAAAAATTCATCAAACGTAGCCGATATGAGTATGAAATGAAAGTTTTCATGGGAGCTTGTCTAAACAGTTCTTAAACTGTCTGTTTTTGCTTCAGTGGGGGCACAGGGGGGAAATACATGAAAAGTGTGTTTCCTCCCTCGCGAATGGACATCTGAAATAATTATCAAGGGAGATATTTATGAGTATAAAAATAACAAAAACCTCAGAAGTCTAAATTCTTTCAACTTTGTTAATAATAGTATGATCTTCGAATTTCATAGTTTCTCCAATAAAATCGTCATTGACATGCTTCTTGACTTTATTCAATCTGGTGACTGCATTTTGAAAATTGAATACAAAACCCTTCTGACATGAGCGTAGGTCTGTTTACCCAACTTGTTTTTTCAATAATTTTTAACTTCCTGAATATCTTCCCTGACGCTCGTAAGTCTGGTTGATATGACGTTCGTCTAGCGTACTTGAATTCCGACTGCAATGAAGCTAATTAAACAAAAACAAATTTAATTAAATAAGTTAATTAATGGAAAAGTCTATGGTAGTAGTATATCATTAAAATGATAGCCTCCCTAACCACACGCGTATAGGAAACATCATTGAAAACAAAAATGCATCATAATGAAGATATTTATATTTCACGATGCATTAATTGTAAAATCAATAAAATCCCCCGCTTTGACATTCCATCTATCTACAGCTCTTACGTAGTGTTAACAAGTATTTTAGTATTCTAAGCGTGAAGAGAAAATCTCGAGCGATTAACGTTATATAAATTCAGCAATGATATCAAATGAATTCAGCATAAATCAGTATTCAGCTTGAGACAAGTGTAGCATGCGCATTTTTGTCGAAATTATTGAGAAGGAATGTAACTTCCTTATAAATAAGGAAGCCAATTTGCTTCAGTATAAGAATAGGAACTACTTGTTCGTAATTGGTGGAACAATGAATAACCTCTGGAGGATTGAGTCGAGTTTACAGCGCCATTTCGAAGTTTAACATTAAATTTGTCTCTATTGCATCGTGTAATATAAATTTTCAAGCGAATAGTAGAATTACATGAGAGGCATAGATAGCGTCGTTTTTCCGCCAACCTAACACACACCAACCCCTTAAAAAATGTTGATATACTCTGCTGGGTAATGATAAGTCATGCGCTAACTTTAGGGATGAAAATCAATGCCCTGACTTACCCCGGAATCACTGATAATAATGCTTCCATCCTGCACATGAAAAATAACGACAAATCCTGCGAATTGACAATGGAAAAACCAGAATAAGGAGTAAAATAAAAGAATAAAATATGAATGAAGAAAAAAGTCCTTCGAACGCTTGTGCGTAATACGTACAATTTTTATCGTCCAAGAGTCATGGTACGTCAATGTATTTCCTAATGAGGTTATTAACCGTAGGGCTTGTAACGTCGCACTTTGTGGTCTCATTGAATTTCTCGAAACAAATTTAAATGCTGAGGAGTGAAATAAATTTAATATTTCACCAATAATCTTTTATTTCACTATTTAGAATTCTTAAATTAAAAATATTTATCACTAAATTTTAATGTAAATTTGTTCTGCAGTAAATATCAATGTCGTACTTGCAAAATCCCAAGGATCTTTAATTGAGATTCCAGATATATTTTCTTATCCCAAAATAACTCATTGCTATCCCATCTCAAAACATTAACAGATGAAATTCCACATGAATCCCCAATATTATAAACATTTATTGATTCTTAATAAATTCTTGAATAATACCACATTGTTTATAGAGAAATATCAGAATGAGATAAACACATTCCTGGCAATTTACGCCAATTGCATCCTATTCGCAAGTACGTACGTTTTTTGAAATTTTCTGGCATGGTTTCAATGAACGAGGGAAAATCTAAACCAGGTGAAATATTTTTCAAATGAAAGTTGTACCCCATTTTCGTGTAATTTCAATAGGTACACTCGTATGTATGAATATTGGAAGTATGTGGTCGTGACATTGAAAAAATCAAAAGTTCGCTACAGGAGGGACATGTGTGATGTGATGACGTCAATCATTGAAAAGAAAAAAATTCACTATATATAGCCAGCCATTGACGGCTCGTTATGGTGTCAATTTTGGCATTGTGCCGTAAAGCGCATTAGATCATATTAACATATGAGGGATGTACGTATGCCTGGGGTTATTGTAAAAATAAAATTATGTAAATTGAACATAATATTGTAAGGGACATCGTATTACATTGTTTGGGCTGTATAGTAGTTATAAGAGCTGAGGTTACATCTTAAGCATTTCAAGCTTATAATTCACTATAACGAAGAATGTTACAAATCCGCAGGCCACTTCCAATTTTTCTCGGAAAGCCATCGGGCCTTGCTCTATTTTTTTATCAGACGTGGTTCGACTCGCCTGAGTCATCTTCAATGTTTAAAGGATGTTTGGAAGTTAATGACCTTTTTTTTGTGGTAGGGAGACGAATGCCATTTATGCACAGAGTCTGGGACTCCCATGCTCGCAAGAAGGCGACTGGACTACCCACTAAACACCTCCCCTGTCAACCTGAGAACCCAGCCTGGAACCGTTTGACACATTACTTCGGGCCAGGTCTCGTTTTGTTACGCCGTGAGGCGCCTTCAAGCTGGGGGATCCCTTTCCTAGCTGGAGGAAGAGGGAAAGAGGAAGTGCCAGAAAAGCGATCCCCCAGCGCCCCCGGCGTCCCTTTTATATTTTAGGATTGCCCGAGCATAATGTGCCACCTGGTTCCATTTGTCAACCGATTCGAGCATCGCCGCAACTATATTATCCGGGGTGAGCTCTCCCGTCTCCCTGTAGAGTTCCCTTCGCAGCCTGACCCATTTTCTACACGCAAAAAATGTGTGGCAGGCATTGTCCTCCTCTCCTAGGCAAAACCGACAATCGGGGGACCTTGTGCAGGTAAGACTGAAAACACCCATGCCCGCTCAAAAGCTGGGTCAGATAGAAGTCAGTCTCACCATGCCTTCGATTTAGCCACGGTTTGACATCCGGGATGAGGCGCGCAGTCCACCTTCCCTTGGTGAAATTCACCCAAGACTGCTGCCAATCGTTAAGCGAGCGCTGTCTGTCCTCGCGGACAACCATCTCCCTCGCATCCTCGTTTCGGCGCAGGAAAATAGCGCGGCGCTCTCTAGCAAGGAGAACATGTGACAAATTCTACAAATAAATTTATTAAGATCAAAAATTCAAAAGATAAAATGGGTAACCTCGTCTTGGATTTGAAGTTAAGATTTATGTGGACGTAGATGAAAGATTGACTGACTGAGCGAATGGATGAATTAAGGAACGAATGAATGTTTGATACTTGTGTTATCCACTCCTTGTTCACGAAGACGTCACCCGTGTTGTGGTGTTCCGTACTGCACGGAGTTAACGTAGACATCCTGGAACGCAGATCCTTTAGGAAGCTTGAATCATTCATACCAGTATGAGAAGTGTTGAAAAATTCTCCGGATAGGCGAAGTGTCATTCCGTAGACCATATCGGCTGGTGCCGACCCGATGTCTTCTTTCAGCGTTGATCGTAATCCCAGTACTACGATTGGTAGCGCCTTCGTCCATTGGGGTGAGTCATGGGAGCGCATCGCGGTTTTGACTGTGCGATGCCACCGCTCCACTATTCCATTGGACGCCGGGTGGTAGGGTGTCGTTCGCAAGTGCCTGATTCCAAGTATCCTAGTCCTTGAAAGCCTGGCTCTCGAGCTGTCTACCCAGGTCGGTTGTGAAACGTGCAGGGACTCCAAAACGGCTGATCCATATGCTGATTAGTGCTTCTGCCACTGTTGTTGCCGTGATCGTCTCGTTTGGTATCGCCTGAAGCCAACGGGAGAACCTGTCCACAACAATGAGACAGTATCGGAATCCTTCACTTGGTGGCATTGGCCCGATAAGGTCAATGTTGATATGCTCGAATCTAGCACCGGGTAAGTTGTATCTCTGCAGCGATGACCTCGTGTGCCGAGTGATTTTGTTGGCCTGGCATGGTAGACAGGCTCGAACGAATTTGTGATGTCGCTATTCATTGAAGGCCAGCAGTATAGGTCGGTAATCAACTTCCTAGTCGCTCGGATGCGTGGGTGTGTGAGGTCGTGGATGTTTTGCATAACTATTGCTCGAAACTTCTGCGGGATGAAAGGACGCCACGACGCAGTGGAGAGTTAGGGAGGGGTCGTTTAACGTCTGCTGTCTCCATTCAAGTGGGCAGTCACGCGCTCGAAGCTCGGGGTCATTCTTCTGTTCTAGGGTGATAGTGTTAAAATCGATCTTTTGAATTATATTCACCCTCGAAAGATAGTCAACGACGGTGTTTTCTCAGCCTGGAACATGTCGTATATCCGTGATGAACTGAGCTTGTGGTCGGTGAAAACTCTCCCTTCGACCATGTGCCGGGATTGTTTAATTGCTTTGTATATAGCGAAAGTTCCCGTTCGTACGTGCTGTACTTTTGTTGGGCGCTTGTTAATTTCCTTGAGAAAAATCCAAGTGTCATTGCGATTCTTTCCTTCGTTTGTTGCAGTACGGCCCCGGCATCGTTGTCTGAGGCATCGACGAAAAGAGACCATATAGCGTTGGAGTCAGAATGGGCAAGAATCAGTGCCTTTCCTAAATCCGCCTTTGACTGCTCAATCGTAGCTGCCACTTCGTCCGTCCAGTTGAAAGGCGAATGATCGTATTTGCGGTTTCCTGTGATCAGCCGCAATAGGGTGTTGGGCTGCATGTGGGAGGAGACGGCAGTAGAAGTTGATCATCCCCAAGAAGGACTTCAGTTGGTGTACGATCTTCGGTTTCGGTGTTGCGGAAATTCCTTCCGTTTTTTCAGGTAAAGGCTTCAACCCGTAGTTGTTGATGGCGTGTCCTAAGAACCTAATTTTCTGCTTTTCGAATTCAAACTTAGGAATGTTGATAATCAGGCTGAATTTGACTAGTCGATCCAACACTTGCTTTATATGAACCAGGTGTGCCTGTTGGCTGGGCGAGAATATCAGTATGTCGTCGAGGTAAACAAATATGTTGCCCAAGCCACGAAGCACCTCGTGCATGAAGCGCTGAAACGTCTGACCTTCGTTGCAAAGTCCGAATTTAATGTACATGAATTTGTATAATCCGAACGGTGTGATGATGGCAGTCGTCGGAATGTCACTTAGTTCCACGGGAATTTTGTGGGACGCCTTCTGCAAATCGATTACAGAAAAAACCGTCATTCCGTGGAGGGACGCGGTACAATCCTGAAGAAATCCGATTGGATAGCGATCTGGGATTGTGTGGTTGTTGAGTGCACGGTAGTCCCCGCATGGTCACCTATCTCCATTTAGCTTTTTCACCATATGCACAGGGCTGCTCCATCCACTTTTTGATAGGCGGTAAATTCCGAGTTAGATAAGGTAGTCAAAGTCGGCTTTAGCGGCAGCCAGCTTGTCGGGTGAAAGTCTTCGCGCCTTAGCGTTGACCGTCGGTCCCTTACTTAGGATGTTATGCGTGGTTGACCACTTGGAGTTTGGTTGTTGGTTGTCCTCCGAGAGGTTAATGTAGTCCAACAGTAAAGATCGTAGCTGCTTACTGACATCATTCGGGAGCAAGTCTACTTTGGGCGGTTGTTTGTCGATGTGCGCTATAATCGTTTTGAGGCGTGCGCGTTCAATAAGCCGTCCCCCCTTCATGTTGATGAGGAGCTCATAGTGTTCGATGAAGTCGGCCCCAATGATTGGAGAACTTACATCGGCTATTGTGAAGGTCCACTTGAACGGCGTTGAAAATCCCATGTTTAGTTTTACTGATCTTTTGCCGAATGTTCGAATCCGTGAACCATTGGCTGCCACCAATTTGGAGTAGGCGTCGTCGGAACTAAGGTGTCGGATAATGTGGTAGTACTGAGACATCTGCGCCGGTGTCGATAAGAAAAGCACTTTTGTTTATGTTGTCGTGGATCTTCAAACGCTCGATTGTCTGGTGGGAGATCGCCACGTGGTCGGTACACAATTTTTTGAATTGGAGCAGGGTTGTCGGCATTTTTTTGCGCTCGGTCCATAATGCTGATGGTACCAACAAAGCTTATCACCCGATTCTCTGATGCGGCGTGTTGGTGATGCCTGCTGCTGCGTAGGCCGTGTCGCGAAGTTGATCGCCGTCGGTTACTTAGAGCTTGAAGTGCGTCCTTGAGCTTCGTCATTCGGTGGCTGAGGTCACGTACTGCGGAGGCGCGATTGCTTAGCTCGCTTGTGATTCGCTGCATTGGTGGGATGCTGTGTTGCGGCTCATCTTCCTTTGCGACTGCCACGACTGACTATCGGGTGACCTCGAGATCCGAAAGTGGGGCGTCGTTAGCCGATAGGATGCTCCTCAATGTGGCGTCGAGGCGGTTGAGCCCCATCTGTTAGGAGCAGAGTGTCGGACACATTTCCGCTAGCGAGCGTGCGCATCAGGTTGAGGAGCTGTGACGAGCGCTGGCGTCCTAGCTCGATCTTGGACAGTAACTTTTGAATACGCTATTGGGCCGAGTCAGCGTACACGGCCAATAAGGCGCTGTACTGTTTGTCGGATGGGGGGTTCGCTACTATGCTACGAACCCGTTGCATCGCCTTCGTATCGAGGTTCGCCGTGAGGACGTTGAATTGGTGGTGTCTTCGGGCGATCCAAAGCTCCGCATCCTCCTGCCATAAGGGTGGAACTCTGAACGCAACATGTGCCATCCCTTCCGTGTCATGGGCCTCTTCCTTCGGCGCGGGCCCGGCTCATGGAACGAGCATTGTGGTTTCTGTCACTCGTGAAACCATTTTAGACGTTGGTGGGGGCTGCGCGACGTTTCACGCCGCGAACGTGACTTGGGTACAATTTGTAGGCGAGGCTGATTGAATTAATAGTCAGCACTAGCACTAACAGCAACTCGATTTGAAGTTTCTATACGTTAAAAGATCTCTTCAGATACCAGTGCTTTCCTTCTAACGCATGGTAGACCTTCTATCGTTTTCAAATATAGTCGAATTTTCATCATTACCTGAGTATTTTCCGCTCAATGAAGTTATCTCAATATTCCTTTCAAAAAGGTTTAAACTCTTTGTGTGCGAGTAGATGTAACTACAACTTCGATTTTCCAAGCAAAACGCAATTAAAAGCCCTCGCACTATATTGAAAATTAGCACCACGAAAACCTTCAAACGATTAGAGATAGAAAATAAAAAAACATGCGTTGAACACGCCACCGAGGTTCCAACAATCGAAATATTCCTATACATTTCTCTGCAGAACTTGTCTCTCATTGTTCACAAGCCAACAAGCGCACACAATACCAAACTAATAAAAGCGCAACCACTGCAATGTACCTTTTGTGCGGGGAATTCCCGAACCGGTCGCAATTAGGCAGGATCGTTTCTGGATGGGTCCGGAAAATAGTTTTTGGATGCGTTTAGAAAAATGATAAAGAAGTTCATGCTCCGTTCACATAAACAAATGAAATTAATTGATTTTATTTTTCACTTTATTGTGAGCACTCTTATTATTCGAAACGGTCGTATATTTTGCGTACAATTTTGAATACATGATCGTACATCGTACCAGGGCTTGAAAGCTCGTATGAATGCGATTTAAATCGTATGTTTGGCAACACTGAGGTGGACTGAATGATACCGCTTTTTGAAATACGTTAGAACTGATTTACGGTGCGATGTCCTGCAGAACGCTACCACCGGTACAGATTTTAAAACTGCAGATAAGACAATACGTCGTTTCAGTCAAACGGTACAATGGATATAGAGCAAATTGACACGCCACGAAATGATTGATCTCCGTGTGGCCACCAAAAGTTGTAAAGAGCTATCGGGAAACCAGAGTGATAACTTGCAACAACTATAGGGAGACGGTTCATGTTTCCATTAATTGGCCTTCACCGCAACGGCGAACACGATGTTGGTGCCAAAAGGTTGGCCCCAGCAATGAAACATGTCGTGCCTGCGAATCCGATTCCGAAATGGACAATAGAATCCAAATAGAGATATTGGAGTCAACGCTAACAACGGTTACTAAAAATATTTCCATGGATAGAAAGGACGTAGACGCCTTTATTGATTCGGGCAGTAACAAACCGCTGATACGTCAATCGAAGGGCTCAAATTCACTAATATGAGAGTCATTAACCCTGAAGAGATTTGCGGGTCGTGCTTTCGACTGCGTTCAGAAAATACGAGCTGTATTGGAGATTGATTGACAATTTAATGACCAACGTCAATTTCTATGTGGTACGTGACGACCTTATCCCCAAAACTGTCCTTCTTGAAATGGACACCTTGTGCAACAATTCACATTGAATGGTCATAAGTCGCACGAATGCCGAATTGAGAAACAGCCTCCTCAGATTGGGAACTCCATTAACAATCTTTCAGTGCATGAAAACCCAGTATTTTCGAAGATGATGCATGACTACCGTGACTGTTTTGCAGAGAGCATCGCGGAGATAGGGAGATGCAAAATTTAATCTATGAATATCAAACTAAAGTCGAATAGTCTAGTTGTTTCCCGGCCATATCGGATGCCTATGGCAAAACGAGATAGGTTGAAGAAATCATAAAAAAAATATTAACGAATATTTTATCATCCGTCTGACTACGTGTAAATATTCACCACCAATCGTATTGGTGAACAAAACAAAATGGAGAAGATCGACTCTGCATCGATTACAGTGCACTGAACTCTCTTACCGAAAAGAAGCCCTACCCGATGCCAACAGTGGAGGAGCAACTATCGCAGATTTCCGGAAACTACTATTTTACATTACTTAATCTCTTCTCCGAATGCTTCCAGATCACTCTAGGGGACCAATCGTGTCCGTATACTGAATTTTTTACCCATAACTGTCACTTGAATACAATATCATGCCATTTGGGCACATCAAAGCACCGATGGTATTCCAAAAAATATTTCAAAATCTTCAAAGAAAAATTATATCAACGAAAATAATTAGCTTCATGGCCGAGGTCATCATTCCAATTCGACTATCACTGAGAGAATGAAAATTTTAAAAGAATCCCTACAACGTTTAAGGAAGTTGGTCTTACCCTCCGAACGAAGAAACGTACAATTTTTGCAACCGAACTTCCATTTCTTGGACTCCATGTTAGCAAAGAATAGATAAAATCGGCAATTACAAAAGTCGACGCTATCAAGAACTTCCCATCCTCAACAAACGTCACCGAAGTCAGAAGAATCCTTAGACTAACAGGACTCTTCCGAAAGTTTGCAAAAGAATATTCTCCTATTTTGAAACCAATAACTAACTTACTTCAACATAAAGAGCCACACAAATATGTGGAAGGAGATCTCGAGTCACGAAAACTGGAACCCAAATATCGAAGCCCATATGTCGTCTCTGAGGTATTGAGGAACGATCACTACGTCATCGACGATCTGAAAGAGGTTCCAAGAAAGGGCTGTACCGATTATTATCATATTACATTAAAATTAGTTTTTTGTCAAAATAAAAAAAACAGTTTAATTCACTTTGTATAAACACAATGACACAAATACAAATTCCCAGGTACCTGTTTTTGTGTAGAATTTAATATAAATACGAATGAAATGCAATGAAGTATAGAGTGTTAATTTTGCCCGTACATGGGAAGTATCATGCGAAGTATTATTCAATAATAATAATAATAAAGTTGTCAGAAACATTGAAACAATTAAAGAAGTATATTGAAAATACAGGAGGAGTCACAAAGCACGGGAAAGTTGCAAATATGATACACTCATTAAATTCAGATAGTGCATTTCACGAAGTGTAGGACATTATTCACACTGAATTTTAGCCTATGTCTAGGTGTTCCAATCTAGGTCAAATCGGAACTTCCGAAAATCGTCCAAATGTATTTTGATATCAACAGCTCGTTCATTTGCAATCATTGGCCATCAATCATTAATCAGTAATATCAACACCAAGCTACCTAACAGTAAAATTGTAGCTACTATTCATGCTTACACTACAGCCCTAAAATCGCCAACCAATCAACCAAGGAAATTCCAAGGTTAGCACACAAGCAGTAAACAGGAGAGGCGAGTATTGTGGACATAAGCCGAGCCAAATAATTTCGTGTCCGCCTACCACCAAATTGTCCACTGAAATACAAAAACGGAGCGAATCCCGCGAGAAAATCGAGGAATACGTGTCTAAAGCTCCTGTGGCAGCTATTCTTTCTCCGAATCTCTTCGATCAGAGCAAACTTCAATGACAATGATAGGGAGGACGAGGAAATCGGGACGACTCCATGTCAGACCGTACGGTGCAACCTGGCAATGTCGCCGAGTAAAACAGGAAACAGTGGATAGTCACTGACAGTCAAGTAACACACGTTTAACAAGGAAAACATTGAATAAATTGTATTCATACAAATAATACGATTCTTTTAGTTGGTAATATTTGGCTAATCTGATACGTGGTTGAACAAAGATGGTTCCAACTGTCATTTGCGTGCGATCATTGACGCTACACGTAGCCAATATACATGATTCTTACATCCCCATATTTATAAAGGGGCTGTTACTATTAAAGTAGCATTTGGGTATAAATTTGAATTTGCTTTTAGCACTACAACCCCTTTCAAGCCTTCGCTTATAGATAGTTAGAGTATCTCATTATCTCGACTGGATGTATCGGCACTGGAGAAGGTGATATGGTCAATACCACGCTTTGAATTTGATTTAACTGTTATATTCCAATCAAACATAATCCCTATGACAAGTGTAATTAAACAAAAATCGCGATATTAAAAATTATGGAAAGAAGTCAGAATTTCGTTTCGTAATTTAAATTGGTGTTACCTCCTTTTAAGTCTGCAATAGTTTCTCCTGATTTTAATAAAATTTTGATGAAATCGTTCATCATTTGAATTGCACAACATATTATCCTCTGACTCAACCAAATCGATTCCTACAAAATCTTGCAAAATATTTCATAATAATTCGTAAAAATTGAGTATTTCACCATCGTACTGAGTGACGCACTATCCTCACCTGAAACTAAACACATGGAGTCTGTCTAGTCGATTGTTTCCTAAAGATAGGATGGAAATAGTCTATGAACTGTTTGCATGCTTGAATATCATGAATATAAATCTAGTCCGAGGTAAAATCAATCCAAACTTTTTTTTAACTTGCCAGCAAAATCACGCTTTCAAGATTAGAACAAAAATAAATAAATTCCCAAAATAAAAAGGAAATACTTTTACTCCAAAGTTCATGGTCAAAGAATAAAATATACATACATATATATACTTATAATTACAATACATTTCCACCTTGTAGTAAGAACAAGAACTTTAACGAGAGGATGACATAATATACACACAATATAAAATAAATATTTATATCTTTATTTTTCTGGCATTGCGCTCGGTAACCGTTTGATAAATTGTCGCACGCAAGGTGTGGGTGGTGGTTCTTGGTCGTGGATTTTCATGCTATGTGCCGATATGTATAAACTTGAAAATGTTAACAGCTGACCATGTACCGAAAGTTAGCGAGCAAACTTACATATGTTCATAATATCCACATATGAGGACGCCAAGACTGTCTTATTTGCTGAAATACATATTATCACCATAAAAATAGGAGTGAGTCGGTCATTAGAGCTTTTAGATAATTTTAAAAAGGAAAAATTAACACAATGAGGTAAGCGGGTTTCGGCCGAAGTGGTTTTTTCTAGAATTTTATAATAGCTTCTGGTTAAGGAGGGGCAGTTTAATTAGATAAATTGGCTTTAATAATGACATGTTCTCTTCAATTAATTAATATAATCATTCGGTTCTAAAAGATAACTAGGAAAGATCAAAGAAAGCGTGTTACTTAATGTCGACCTATTTATATCTCAAATATTAATTTGTATTGACAATGATTTACTGAAATGAATATTCTGCTGATATTTATATTTGGGCCGAAATAGACTTTTACTGGATGTTTCCCTTGAAAGTTTTTATTCTGGTGAAAAGTTTTATTGAAATTTGCCTGACATGTCTCCCAAGGTCTATTTCGGGAGTTTCGATCAAACAAAATGAAATATGAACTTCATGTTAAAAGTTCTATTGTATATACTTGGCATTAGAACCAAGAAAATCATAATACTATACACGATTTAATTATATATTGCAACTTTTCCAGTCGTTTATCAATTTTCTCAACATTTACAATGTCCCATTTTATTACCGAAGAGCTAAAGAGCTTGATTCTTTAATATTTTCAAATGAAAGAAATTTTAATTGATGATTACCGATAACACTGACGTAATATATTAACTCGAGAAAAAGCTTTTAGTATGGAACTTACTTGTTCTTATAAAAGGGAATATAGCCGTTGAGATTATGAGCTATTGATATGGATTGGGTAAACTTAAACATTGAAAATAAAGCGCCAATCAGATTTTCATTATTTTCCGATGTTAATGCACGTAGTCCGGAAATAGCTGGATTAAATTGTTTGATTTCTATTGTGCTTTAGATTTATGAAATCTATTTGAGTTCATTGATTTGTTTTGATTGAAAAATCCAGAGTACAAAAATATCCAAAAGTAATGCCTATAAAATACAATGTCGTATCAGTCTAAATTTTGTTTATTATTCAATATAAACTCTTTACAAGTTATTTTTACTGTTCTCTAGTGCACCAATTCCTTAAAAAATGTCATGTTAACAACTTCAAAACCCTTCTACAGTTTCCTTGTTAAAACAACACACTTTGTTGCATCCTAAGAAACTGGGAAAACAACTCCTGTCGTTAATTTCAAAATTAAAGCATTTTATAAACGTGAAGTGGAACTATTAATTTTATTTCGGTACAGCTTGAATACAGAAACAGCAAAGCGAAGAAATCCAAAGGCACTGCAGAACCAGCGGCATGAAGGAGCCCTACGGCTTCCAGTCGTTAGGGCAAGCATCAAATACCATTTGAAGTGAAAAATTCCTCGAAAGAAAAATGGAAAGTGAAGTAAAATTTTAAATATTGACACAGTGAAGATTTGAAGAAAGCAGTGAAAGAAAATAAGAAGATAAAGCTAACGATTTTTTCGTTTGAGGAAATGCTGA
Organism: Odontomyia ornata; assembly: GCA_963969285.1. NCBI lineage: Eukaryota > Metazoa > Arthropoda > Insecta > Diptera > Stratiomyidae > Odontomyia > Odontomyia ornata. The sequence continues at coordinate 193,576,990 of OZ017741.1, forward strand.
AAAAGTTTGTCAAACATACTATAGTGAATTGAGGTAGGTTAGATGTCCGTGAAGGACTGCAGCGATGGTCTGCAGTCTTAGCGGAAGAGGATCTTGAGTCCGCCGAGATTGGCCTTGTCTGGGCACGCGTGAATGCGCCGGCGGGTTCTTTCCCCCAGCACAAGGACCCACTACAAAAGAATTTCACATTCACGAATTAAACATGGTAACAAGCCGATCGACTGGTGTCGAGGCCGAGGTAACCCACTAAGGGCTAAGAAATTGCTGGTTCAAAGAGCAAATTGGGCCCGGAAGAAACGGAAAACAAAAAAGTTTTTAATTTATATTTATTAATAATTTTCAATTTTTCGCATAAAAAATGTCCTGCTGTGCGACCAAATGCCACGATTCGGGTCATAAGTCCCCTTCTGTGCTACGTTTCGGCTTCTGTGAACGGTCTTATCATTCGGCTTGCGTGAACATCAAAGGTACTGTTGCCGACGTTATAAACGAACCGGACAATGGCGTCCACTGGTACTGCGAGATCTGTAGACGCTATTCAAATTCAGCCTACGTTTCAAGGCTCCGCATGGCTAGCTTAACAGTGAAAACTTTATGTGATGAACTAAGTGCTTTGCACAATAAATGTTCGGTTGCGTATAATGAGATTGCTCCCTTGCTCTAGTTTGCTGACACTTTATCTGCGCATCCTCTAACTGAGACGAGCCTTGAGACTCGCGATGTGTTACAGCCTTCCGCACCAGATCTTCCTTCATCGGAGGAGATTACTAGAATAACATTAGATAATGCTCCTGCTATAACAACGAGAAGTAAAACGCAAGCTAAACCTGCAACAAAAAATAGCGCTAACCTGTTGACCAGCAATGATTCAGAGGTTGTATTTCAATCATCACCTGGGCCCTCATCTTCTCGTCGAGGGGCTATATCGAAAAATCGGCCCACTTGACCCAACACTCTTGTAACGGTTATTCAACCAACGCCAGTAGCTGATGTTTCTAATTCCGCTTTTAATCTGCCAGCACCACAGAAAGTTCCATCTCTTCATGTCGTGGCGCCGCCGAAGCAAATATTTATATCTCGTCTGGCTTATGAGACATCGACAAATGACATTTGTGATTATGTCTCAACGAAATTTGGACCTTCAGTAAAGATAATCAGCTGCCACAAACTGACAAAAGACAACATTGAGGGAAGAGTTATATCGTCCTTTAAGCTTACTGTGCCGTCAAACTGTAGCAAAGTTCTTCAACCAGAAAACTGGCCTCCTGAAACACTAATTAAACCGTTTGAGGCAACCAAAAGAAGAAATTTTCATCGTGTGGTAAGCTCTCTTCCGAAACTTTAACAACCGGTCACCCTACAACTTCTTCGAATATTAATTTAAATTTTGATATTCAAAACACTTCTCGTAGCTTCAATCTTTATTATCAAAATGTACGTGGCATGCGAACCAAGCTGGAAGCTATTAAAATTGCCTCTTCCATTTCCGGCGATGATTTCATTTGTTTTACAGAAACCTGGCTAACTCCTGATATTGCCAGCAGTGAAATTTCTCCACTATATGATGTCTACCGAACTGATAGAGATCGTTTGATTTCAGGTAAATCTGACGGTGGTGGTGTCCTTATTGCTACTCATAAAGCCTTAGACAGCAAACTCTGCTCTGACTTTTCACCATCTCTTCCAGTAGAATGCATCACTGTCTTAATCAATATCTCTCAAGCCGTGAGTTTAGTATTGCTTTGCGTGTATATCCCTTGTAATGCTCTTTTCCGCGTTTACAACCGTTTTTTCTCTGAATTATCTTCGTATTTCTGCAGCATCAACCCTTTATACAATGTTTTCATCAGTGGTGACTTTAACATGCCTTGCCTAAGGTGGGACTCAAGCTCTCATACCCTCTCATCCTTCAATGATCTCTCGATCCTGTTTTCTTCTTTTTTATCGCTTTGCTCCCTATCGCAATTAAATATGATCCCAAACGCAAACAATCAACTTCTCGATTTCATCCTTACTACCAATCCTGCCTCTATCTCCTCGATCACAAAATCCCCCTCCGAATATGTAAAACCTGATCCCCACCATCCTCCGCTTAAGGTTCGTTTATCTTTTCTTGCACCTCAGTCCAAACGCACTCCTTTCTCCCCAAGATTAAATTTCCGCAAAGCCAACTATGCTGCCATTCAGCTTGAGCTGGATAATATTGACTGGAATTCAATGCTACAGAAGCTAGATGTCAATACAGCGCTATCAACTTTCTATGAGAATCTCAGTAGCCTAATTGCAAACCATGTACCTATCTGCCGATCCCCCCGGAAAAAGAGCCCCAGCTGGTTTTCCGCTGAAGTCTCAGACGCTCTCTATTTGAAGGACCAGGCGCGCAAAAAACTTCATTATTCCAAATCTAACACTGACCTCACCAACTACCGACTGCTTCGTAAAGAAGCTAAAAAAGTGGTTAAGAACGTCATGCGACCTTATTATTATATGATTGAAACATCATTGCAATCTAATAGTCCTAAGCCCTTTTGGACATACATACATTCTCTGAAAACAACATCCCATATTCCTAATATCTTCTCATGGCGTAATTGCCAAGCTTCTGATGGGCAAGCTATCTGTGACCTTTTCGCTCAATTTTTTTCCTCCACATTTAAGGTTTCGAACCCCACTATGTACTCATCGTGTCCTTCTGCTTCCCATATTATGAATCCTATCGTGACCTCTCCATCAGAAATTGAAAATGTACTGCTTACCTTTGACATTAATGGTGGTCCGGGTCCTGATGGAATACCAAATCTTTTCGTTAAGTCATTATCTTCTTCATTATCTACCCCACTATCAATTATTTTCAATATTAGCCTTTCTTCCTCCTGCTTCCCTGACGTCTGGAAGCATGCTAACATCTTTCCGATCCATAAGTCCGGAGATTGAAGTGAAATCTCTAACTATCGTCCGATTTCTTTGCTGTTTTGTTTTGGCAAGCTCCTTGAGAGAATCGTTCATAACAGACTGTACGATGATATCAGTATCCTGTTTGCAAATGAACAACATGCCTTCATTAAAGGTCGTTCGACAGTAATTAATTTGTTAGAACATACGAATACCATCTCTCTTGCTTTCGACAAGAGTCAACAAGTCGATGTCATATACACCGATTTTGCTAAGGCTTTGACAGTGTTGATCATGGCCTTTTGGCTAACAAACTCCGATCTTTCCGCGTTTCCGACTCTTTCCTCTCTTGAATCTTATCCTTCTTATCCCATCGCTCCTGCACCGTTACATGGAATAAATTTTTTTCGTCGGGCTCATTTAGCCCAAAATCTGGTGTTCCTCAAGGATCAATTTTAGGCCCTTTGCTATTCAACATTTTCATCAATGATCTTCCCCAATGCTTGTCCTCTAATTGTCTTCTTTACGCTGATGATTTAAAAATATATCGCCCCATTAACTCCAGCAAAGACTGCTTATACCTCCAAAATGATCTTGACAATCTCCAAAATTGGTGTCAAGGTAATTTACTTCCTCTTAACATTTCTAAATGTTGTCACATGAGATTCACCAACAAAATTCATCCAGTTTTATATGAATACCAGATTGATGGATCGGTGCTCGCACTGGTGGACAAATTTAAAGACTTGGGAGTAGTATTTGACCCAGGTTTGAAATTTAACATTCATGTTTCATCCATAACCACAAGAGCTTCACGTGTCGCTGGTTTTATTTTACGATCCTCTTGCAAGCCTTTTAGTATTTCAACCAGCGTCCATCTATTTGTACTTCTAGCCCGGTCAATCCTTGAGTATGCCTCCCAGGTATGGTCTCCTCACTACACCAATCTATCGGATGCTGTTGAAACTGTACAGCGTAAATTCACACGATCTCTATTCTACAAATATAACCTCACTTACTGCTCCGACTTTGAGCGCTTACAGATCCTAAACATTCCATCACTCAAAAATAGGAGAGAATTTCTTGACCTGTGCTGCTTATTTAAATTATATCACGGTATTCTATTCCCACCTCAAGAACGCGTTCAACTGACATATTCTTTGTGCCCTTTGCTCGTACCGATATTTATTTTTATTCATTTTTAGTACGCGTATCACGTCGTTACAATGAGCGCCAGCTGGGTCCTCTGCCACATTCCTTAAACGCTATTAAAAGCATATTGCATAATATTCTGCTTAGCTTCCAATAGTTTATCCGTATTTTATATTCTTGTTATTTTTTTTTTCTTAATATAACTTTGTTTATTCGCATGTATTGTATTATATTTCATTACCTACTTTGTAATTGGGTTCACGGATCTGTAAAGTTGTGTAAATAAATAAATAAATAAATAAACCGGATCAAGATCCAAACGTAGTCGTGGCCATGTATTTCCCATTTAAGTGAAAAACTCTTTCCATCAAATGAGGAATATAAACGTAACCGATTTATGCGTTATGCAATGAAATCACATTACCCTATATCATACAAGAGGACGCGAGCGGAAGGCCACTCTAACCGGCAAGAGCCCCTGTTAACCGAAAAGAAAGGAAGAGCGCGCCCGATGGCTAGCCCATGTTAGCGAAAGAGCCTGCCATCGTTGCGGGTCCTACACCCGGTCAGGTTGAGTGAAAGGGAAAACCCGAGCTCTAAAGTTTTAACAATCCATTTATTTTAGTAATTACGGGATGGAAATGTTTGGAACAAAATTTACAAAAAGAAATTAAGAACAAGTTGGGTAAACAGACCTACGCTCATGTCAGAAGGGTTTTGTACCCAACTTCTCAGAAATGCAGTCACCAGCAATGAATAACCTCAAGAAATATGTCAAAGAGGTGCTCGTTTATAAGAAAATCTGACGTTTTTCTAATTTCAATGGTCGCCATTTTGTTGCAAACCAACAAAAATGACTCATGAATTCTCAAAAATATTAATGTTATTGATCTTATTGAAAAATTTCAAGAAGATCAAGTGAAAACTGCAGTGACTGATTGGATGGAAAGTCCATAAAATATCAAAATCATGTGTTATTGTTGTTGTAATTGGAGAAACTTCAAACGGCTATTACTTCCGTGTACATCATTCGATTTTCATCAAACTGACAAAGTTTAAGAACCCTTAGCAGGACTAGGTAAATATCCAATTTCGTTTAATTTAAGGGTACCGACGCGATTTTATTGGGGAAAACGTGAAATTCCAATATCATACTATTTTAACAAAGTTGAGCGAATTTCGACTTCGAAGGTATTTGTTGCTGTTGTACTCATAAACATCTACCACCATAATTTTATTCAGATTTTTCGGACTTTCAGGGGCTACTCCCCTATATGGGGAGACCCCTCCCTTAAATACCTTATAAAATTTTGTGTAGTTGAACTTTGAAGAGAGCACCACTTTACACCTGTATACAAAATTTGATGTTTCTAGCTTAAGTAGTTTGCGAGAAAAAGTGCTTTGACACACGGACGGACGGACAGAAAGGTCGCGAAACTAGTAGAGTTTTGTAAAATTATTTTACAAAACCCTAAAAATGGGCTGTGATCGCTGTAGAATTCAAAATAATACCTAACACATACGAAATTTATTTTTTCAAAAAAACAAAAGTATTTAAAGAATCAATTTGAATAAACTTTGAAGCTTGTTGCATACTTTTGCGTCAGTATTATTTATATTAATTTAACATTAATTTTCATGATCTTAATGTGAAGTTTTTGAAATTCAAAACTTATTTAATATTATTATTTTTTACAAATAATTTTATTAAGTCAATGCTTCATGTCAAGTCAAGTCAAAAGCGCTTTATTCGATACTTCTTTTTTGTAGCACTACAGCCCCTCTCGGGCCTTCGCTTAGAGATAGTTAGAGTATCTCATTTTCATGACCGTATTGATTTTTTCGGAAGTTGGTTTGGTCAGTACCATGCTACCGTGCGCCTGTTCAGCTATGATATGATCTGATTAAATCAGTACATTTCATCACTGAGTGAACACTATAGTCTGTCCGAAAAATCCCCTGTACTAACTCACGTTGCTTCCAACGAGATTCGAACTTGGGACCTTCGGCTTATGCGTTCGTTATTCGATACTAATCGGTATAAATTTTCAAAGAATATAAAGCAAATTCCAAACAATAATCATACAAAAACTGAATGGCCCAAATGGCTCTCTAAATTTGTACGTTATGATTAAACTCATTTTCTGAAAAAAAAACTCTAGCAAATTCAATTAATTAAGATTATTACATATTTTGAAACTCAATTGGAAAAAGGAGAAAAAGCCAACCAACACTATCCTAAAGTTATTTATAATTTAAACACAACAGTGAACTTTCATCCTACACCTAATATGTTATAACTTAATTCTAATAAAATTCAATCAAAAACTTCATCTTATACTTAAAAAATTCGATCACAATATTCCTAACCTACGCGTTTAATCTTATATGCATAATTAACATAACATACTACTGTGTCCAAAAAATAAGGTGACATTCGAATTTAAACTGCGCGCGTCGAAGGGTTTGCAGAATTTTTTTTTTTTTTAGGTTTGTAGTACTGTCAGTGACATCGCTGTCAAATTTACATGTCGTTTGCGTAACGCTATCTGCCTAAAAAGGCCGGAATTGTGGAAAGACAGTTCTTGGTTTTTACACCACGATAATGCACCATCCCATACTGCACTCGTAATTGGTAATCATTTCGCCAAAAATGCAACCCATATCGTTCCGCCACCACCGTATACACCTGATCTGGCGCCGTGCAACTTCTGGCTGTTCAGCAAGCTCAAAAAACCGCTTTGGGGACACCGTTTTGATACGATAGAGGAGATTCAAGCCGCAGCAAAGACGGAACTGAAGGCCACCCCGGAAAGTGACTACAATCAGTGTTTCGAAAATTGGAAAATCCGTTGGTATAATTGCATTGTATCGGGAGAGGATTACTTTAAAGGGGATGACATTGATTTGGAAGAGTAAATAAAGAATTTTCAAAATAAATACAATGTCACCTTATTTTTTGGACACAACAGTATATCTAACTCACCCCTAATTTATAACACAATAAAATAAACAACAATACTAAATGTAGCAATAATGAGCTGAAACTCAAAAACTAAGTAACGAAAACCACAAAAACTGGAAATAAACACGAATAATTTAGATATTGTAACTCAGCCATCAATACCTAGATTGCCCCATCTTAGCTCGATCAGCTTCAACGAATCTAGAAAATCAGTATCTCCATTGGAATTTTTGTCCCGTGAACTCAAACTCGGAGAGTATTTTATCTTCTTATCGGTGGCCCGTCTATATATGTGATATATGACAGGGACGCCGTCAGAATCAAAACGTATCGATTCATGTCCAAATACACGAATGCTTCTGAAGAAAAGAAAGGCAAGTCGCAATATACTCGTCTGCAGGGTGGAACGGCTGTGAAATCTAAGGATTCCCACTCACAGTTACAGATCTTGCGGTATGATTCCGAAGAAGTGTCAATATGAAGATATCGACTCTTGTCACTTGAGCAGTTTGATAAATTCTTCTATTCGATATGCTTAGCTATTTATTGATGTGACGTCAAACATGTAATAATTTGCTAGAATGTTAGCATAGTTAATTCGAAAAGTCTAGATCTTATTTTTAAGAAAAAACAAAAGCTAAATAAATTACATGAATGATTAATTAAATTTTAATGTGGAACTATCAACCTTAAACTTCTTATTGAATTGTTGCATAGATGAATTCATTTCTAATCATCCAATTCTTCACAATTATTATCCTGTTTTCTATGAATTGTGTTTAATGGTAAAAATAATTTCATATTAACTATCCCATCTGAGAAAAATGATTAAAATTTCTAATGCTTCAAACAAATTTTGAAAATTAGTCGACCCTTGGCTACATATTTTTCTTGTTCATTTAAATTAAACATTACAGTCTTTGAATAAATTTTAACGTATATAAATGTGATTATTGCCAAGGAATGGCGCTCATAATTGCAGTGAAACAATAAGAAAGCAAATCACAATATGGTACTGTAACATCTTAGAAACTAATTTTGGTTTGTTTGTTTTAATAATAGCTTCAACAATATCACAGCCTAAGGAAACGAAAAACTTTAATATATAAGGTGTTTGTGAATTTATTATTTAAAAAGTGAATTTTGAAAATATGATTTTTCAAACAATGAAAAATTTCTTTGAAAAAAATACAGATTTCGTTTTCTCATTTAATGAAATTGTAACCGCATCAGTCAGTTCACCGCGCATCAACAGATATTCAATTAAATGTCGAGCATGTTGACGCTCTTCACCGGCAGCCTTGAAGAAGGTTTCCGCAAAACCTGGACGGTTAAGGGATGCATCAGACTACGACTATATAGCCGCAATTCTGTCGCAGGTTACACATGGTTAAATGGAAGCCCGCACACTGCGATTTTCGACAATTTTGTCCAGGTCGGCAGTCGCAGGAATTTGCGATTTTTCCTAAAACCAGTTTAGTAGGTAGTTTTTGTGATACTTGCGCAGGCGCACATCATTTGGAAATGTGACGCAGACGACCATGGAAGTTTCTTGCATAGCGCACAAATGAGTTGGCACATGTGTTCCTGGCAAAGACATACCTTCAAATGAGCATATTAGTTCTGCGCATGCCTGAACTTCCTTTGAAAATCTTGTCGCAGTGTGTTCGTATTTGCGTCTAAAAATCGCTGGTTACGGCAGTAAAATCGCAATGTGGCCGAACCCTAAATGTATCAGGCGAGAAATAAGCTCCCATGGACAAGTACGTAAATGACGCATCAATTTCGTTTTGAATTTGTGTTCGCATGGAGTTGCCTCATCCGTCCAAATCTTTTTTTTCCTCTTTCCGTATCGCAACGGTACCTCGAATCGGCTGCTCGCTCAGCCGAGTTCGATTGCATTCAGTAATGCAATGCACAGATGGGATGCACTAAATTAGTGTTCCCATGTCCGATTTTAATTTGCAGATTTAAAATTTTTCAGAGATCGAAGTAAAGAAAAAATGAAAAATATTTTAAATAATAATAAAAGTTAAATATCATGAAGAATATAATTAAAGGGAAACGTTTAAATTTAAAATAAAGGAAAATTGATCTAAAATCACATTTAATAATAATAATAATAAGAAAAAAATACTTTGAAATTAAAACTATGGTTGGAAGTAATGAAACTATTTTTCTAAATCTGCAATTTAATTTTCGGATAAGGGTTAGGAAGGTTTTCGAGCAGTTTGCTTGTGTGACTACTCGATTACTACACATCTTAGACTATTTCTGCCGATGTTGCTACTAAGTCATCCATGCTGTACGAATGCCCAGCATTACCAACAGAAGGATATCCATCCATCCAAGCTTGTTGCATCACTTAATTATAGCGGCTTTAAGTTGAGTATGAAACCGCTCAACCATTCCATTTGCAGCCGGGTGATATACTGTTGTTCTGAAATGAGTCGTACCAATTAGGCTGTTCAATTTTCCGAAGAAGTATAAATCAAATTGTCTTCCTTGATCAGTAATTATTTGTAGTGGTACACCGAATCGAGCAACCCAGTTGGCGACCAAGGTACAAGTCAGTTGAAGCCTCTTGACCTGTAATTGGCACAGTCAATGGTCGGCGCCAAAAACGATCAACACATGTAAATAAATATCGATAGCCATGAGAATACGGCATGACTACGACATCGACGTGTAGATAATCGAATCACGCTGATGGAGGTGTGAATGTTCCTGGTGTTTTGGAGACATGTCTGGCCACATTCGCGTTGTGAAATTAGATGCAGTTTCTCGCCAACTCTCTCCAATTTTTTTATCGATGGCCAAATATAACACTGCGTTATCAGCATAGCATACTCACCTAGTATCCGCACTCAATCTACCCTCCAGAAAAATCCGAACACAAATCGAAGAGCGCACCATAAATCCTCGGCAGCAGGTAGGTGGCAAACGCTGATGCGAGGATTGGCGCGATTATAAGCGTGTGCTTCGATGAGAGATTTCAGGATTACTAGATCTCAAAAAGGTAATAATTTTCCAGAAAAACAAAATCGCTCTATGCATTCTTTAGTTTTCTACTAGGATCTGGCAGCACTCCCATATTCTGAAATTCGTAAAAGAACACGTGCGTCGGAAATTTTATTTGCTTTTTGTTAAGTTTTTTAAATACAACAGGCCGCGGATCAGCTGATGTGCTCCGGATCAGCTGACCGGCCCCTGGGAAAATTAAGAAAGTGTGCAACAAAGGGTAAATGCAAGGTGTGGATACTATGTGAATGTACATAGTTATCAGTTTGACTGCTGCGTTAATTCCGTAGTGCGATAATAGGTGCATTTAATTGAAAACTGTAAAAGTACAAAGGCGCCTGCAATTGAAGTCATGACATCGTAGACTAGGGAAATATCCGTATCCGGAATCTTTATTTATTTCAACTGCAATCTTGATGTTGTATCGCTTTCTAACGATGTGACTTATTTGTCTGCCTTCTGAGCTTCCGCCATCTTTCCTATGTCAAACGCTCACTGGACTTCGACACGTAAAAGAGCATCCACTTAAATGTTGTCTTCTTCAGCTTTAAAGTTAGTATTGGAAGAAAATTGATCATTAAACTCAAAAAAGTGGAATTTTCGTGGAGTGCAGTTGTCATCCTTCTTCACAAAAGCGAACGTCAAGGGGTTACGGTCGATGTGAATGGTGAAATATCTGGCTTCAGCCATATGCCGAAAATACTTAGCCGCTTCATAGATCGCTAAGAGTTCACGATCATATGCAGCGTATTTTTGCTCAGCCGTACTGAGCTTGCTGGAGAAGAACGTCAGCGATTGCCATGTTTCATCCACGAACTGTTGAAGAATAGCTCCAATGTTAAAGTTCGAAGCATTGCAAAATATAGCCAATATGCAGCGTATTTTTGCTCAGCCGTACTGAGCTTGCTGGAGTAGAACGTCAGCGATTGCCGTGTTTTATCTACGAACTGTTGAAGAATAGCTCCAATGTTGAAGTTCGAAGCATTGCAAAATATAGCCAATGGAGCACTGATTTGAAGATTAAATAGCGATATAGCTTTAGCTAAGCTATTCTGGTGACTTGGAATGCAGTTTTTCCTTTGCCGGGCCATTGTACTGCTGTTTTTCCTTTGGATGGCGCCTAGCTCTCTGCAGCATTGGGTATGAATCGCCTGAAGAATTAACCATTCTCAAAAGCTGTCGAAGTTGTTTCATTGTGTTAAGCCGTGTGAATTCTTGGATGACTTCAACATTTGAAGGTCGTGGATGAGTACCATTGCTGTTTACGACGTATCCTAGAAATTTTATGCTTTCCTGGCCAAAATCGCATTTAGTAGGATTAATGACAACTCCATATTCCTGTAGGCGTTAAAACTGGACCTCTAGGTGGCTCAAATGTTCGTCCGATGATGACGATGAGATTAGTATGTCGTCGATATATGCATAGCAGAAATTCAAACCACGAAGTTCCCCATCTATGAGACTTTGAAATGATTGCGCACCGTTGCGCAATTCAAAAATCATAAAATAGTACTCGAATAAGCCGAAGGAGGTGGTGACTGATGTTTTGCATATATCCGCTTCGTTGACAGAAATTTAGTGGGAAGCCTTTACCAAATCTATCGTGAAAAAGATGTTTCTACCTAACAGTTCTTGCAAGAAATCGTGAATGTGCCTCACTGGGTAACGGTCGGGTATCGTCCTCACGTTAAGTCCACGATAGTCGCCGCATGGTCTCCACTTTTCTCCGTCCTTTGGCACCATATGCAGAGGAGATGACCAGCAGCTTGGTGATGGTCTGGTAACCTTTAGAGCTACTTGAAATTTTTCTGGTAAGAGACGCCTGGGCTTATGCGAGACTGGTGGGCTCGGTGTGGTGTTGATTACATGGACAGTATTGTGCCTCACTGTGCCTCACTGTGGGTACTCCGTCCTGATGGAGTGATGTCTGGATACTTAGGAGATACATGGTTGATCCGTTGATGGCCTTCACCGTTATTATTTTGCCAGAGACTGTTTATCCTGCCGCGCTGATTTATGTTTTTGCGTCGATTAGCCGACGATATCTCACATCCAGAAGAAAATCCGAAAATAGATTTAGAGACATCAGCCACGACGAATCTTCATGTGAAGTCACAACGTAGTTCAAGATTGTGCGTCATTGTGACAATCTCTTCGTCAATGATCGCTCTTGGCGAATATAATCCTACCTAAAGCGAAACAGTTTATTAGAGAAAAAATCCATTTTCAACAGAAATATATTTTCTCTTTTATGCTTTTTAAAATTAATTTTATACTACTTAATATTAGCATTCTTAGGTGACCAGTTTCTCAAAAGATTTAGGCTGAATTCATTAATAAATACAGACATAATAGTATTAAAGGCAAAAATATTCGTCAAACTTGATAATAATTTAATTATTTTTATTTAATTCTAAACATAATCTACGTCCATTATTAGTTTCTGTCAATTTCTCTTTTAAATGGTATAGATTGCTTATTTTTCATAAATTATAGATTATTGACAGATCTTTACACACGCAGGGTTTGAGGCTTGACAATTAAGTAATGAGACTGATTTCATGAAAACCGTATATTTAAAAATTATTCTACAACTCTGCAATCCCCTGCAAAATAGTCCCCTTGGGGAGCTATACAACGATTCCAGCGCGTTTTCCATGATTTGTAACATTTCTGGAAAGCTTCGACTGGAATGTCCGCAAGTACCCTCATCACGGCCGCCTGGATGTCCGTAATCAACTCAAAATGGGTTCCTTTGACCACCAATTTTGTGCTAGGGAACAAAAAAAAAGACACAGGGTGACATATCGGGCGAATAAGGCGGCTGTTGCAACACGACGATCCCTTTAGAGGCCAAATACTGTAACCCGCTAAGGGTTCCTCAGAAAGGTTCTTTGGAACCATCTTCGCGCACAACTTTTTCATCCCAAAATCGTCGGTTAAAATTTGTCTGACTCTTTCAAAGTTCATACCCAGTTCCGAGGTCAACATTCGAACTCTGAAAAGCCGATCTTCGCGGAATATGGCGCGCACACGCTGCGAATTCGCGTCAGTCCGCACCTCGACTGGTTTCCCGCTCCGTGCCTCGTCTTCCACGCCTTCACGCCCCTGCTTCAACTCTTTATGCCATCGAAACACCTTGGCACGACTAAGAGCACTATCACCATGCAATTTTAGCGTACGTTTTCGAAGCTCTTTCGCCCAATCTGGCGCAAAATTTTATCGCGACGCATTATTCTTAATTTCTTTACTCCATTTTCGTGACGATCACCTCCAACACGACACAGCAGGTGAACTAAACAAGCTAGAGCGATGGTAAATATATCAATGAAGAAGGGAAGGATGCTGGGGAAGGGAATTTCATGGTCGCAGGTTTACTTAAATGTCACACCTCGTAAGATGTTGATAACTAAGTTTTGAAAATTTCGACAAATTGATTGATTTTTCTGATATTTCGCTCTTCTAAGCAGAGGCCTTATTTGTATTTTATTATTCTTTTTTGCTTTACAATAAAATATAAGGCATGATAACTTATAACATTCTATCAATTCTCATCTTTTTGTATAATTTGGTGAAAGTATTTCTCATTGTTTCAAATATAAACAGTTTCTTCATTTCTCTTGAAAAGCCGTCGGGCGTTGCTTTTTTGAGTGAGCATACGCGTTTCCACTACCTTCATTTTCCTTCAGCTCCTTTAAAAAAATATATCGAAATAATTATTTCTTTTTAGGACTTTTTGTAAAAATAAATTTCCTCCTTTAATCAAAAGCTAGTCTACATTACTTGCAATAATTTTGTGCCAAGCCTAAAATGAACTATGAAATAACTTAAGCTGTATAGGAGACCCACGCAAGAAATGTTACATAAGTACTCAGCAAGTCTCAAGCCCAAACTACTCGTGAGATCTTCATGTACACCATGGGATGATTTATAAAAACTTTTGAACTTTTCCATGAAATTATTTCTTTTTTAAATCACGATCATCTCCATCAATTTATTTTTATTCAAATCAACATTTCTTTTTTTCCGATCATATCATGCTGATTGCTCATGATGCAGTTTTTTCCTCCAACCTTACGCCATCAATTTTCTGGATCATCTGTTAAAGTTCAATAGCCGAGAGGCAGATTATGTTGAAAAAAAGAAAAACAAATCAAAATAAAGAAAAAGCGACCCAAACAATATTGAACACGTTGAATACTTTTATCGCAATATTAATAAAAACTTTGTTGATTTCTTTTCCAGCTGTTTCTTGTTTGGGATATTTTTTTCGATTCTATACGCTATGACGCTTTATAAAGCTTAATGATAACAAAGAAAACTTTTCATATACTTCCAATGTATTCGATGAGATATAAATTTGTTATTTACTTATCGGTGCGTATGTATGAGCCTATGCTGGTTTGTAAGTGTGTAAATTTTTTGTAAACATGTTTCGGGAGTCGAAAACTTGCTCAGATTAAGATTCAAGGTTCAATGTCAAGATCGCTATGTACATTTAAAAATAGATCCTTTCTGTTTGTGCTTTGAAAACAAATAAATTTAAGTTTAGCAATAATTTTATTTTATTTTTTCTGAAGCAAACAAAATTTAATCATCTTATCTAATTTTACTTATTTTTTTTTCAGGTAAATTATCTATTTGATATTGAATAGCATTTAAAGGTAAGAAGGAGTTTTTTGTTGGTTCCAGTTACGGGAAAATAGATGTTGAGACAATACTATGTTTCGATATCTAAATAACAAAATGCTGGAGAAATTAATGTCCTAAGATGATAATTGCATCTTTTTAGGGGATGGACAATAATTACCGAAAATAGTACGGTTAAAAAATTTCACACTTTCCTAAATCAATCCATATTAGTTTTGTGCAGCCTCCTAAACTTGTTCAAGAATTTACCGGCATGGATACTTAAAGTTAAAATCTGCACCTAATTTATTATCATTAAAATCACGACACCCAAAAATAAATGTTTCATCATTCTAAATGTCAATCTTTCATGAATGCACACAATGAAATAAATTACTAATCGATATTTTATCAAACAAACAATAACATTTGCAATAAAAACTGAAGATAGCCAAAATACGTAATTCCTTATTTAGATACAATAGACGTAACCTGTTCATTATCTTATTCCTTCATTAATGGTTACAGGCAATTGTGTATTTTTTTTTTATTTATCTCGAGAAGTATGAATAATAAACTGGAAATCCTATAGAAGTTTATTCATTCATTAATATGGATATATTAATGCTTCTGGAATAATTTTCAGTAGCAAGACTGATTGAATAAATAGAAACGCAAGTGTCTAATAAAAGGCGACAGACAGAAACAATAAATATTTATTTTGGTTCAATTTTTTAAAATGCAATAAAACAAATGTGCGTTATACAAGTAGAGTAACATATCTGCGAAGTTCTGAAAAAGAAATTTTGAAAAATGCCCAAAGTTCAAGGTTTTTGAGTTAAAATATAGTTTGAACACTCAAAAATAGTTTCTAAACCTTTTACGGAGCGACTGCGAATCAAAAAAGTTGAGATACACTCCTTGTAAATTAGTTTGAAAGGAATTTGCAACTCGGATTTCAGCACAATTTACAAGACAACGAATAATATTTATTTCTGCCGGCAACACCTTTTTG
This sequence comes from Odontomyia ornata, assembly GCA_963969285.1. NCBI lineage: Eukaryota > Metazoa > Arthropoda > Insecta > Diptera > Stratiomyidae > Odontomyia > Odontomyia ornata. Next base: position 193,592,664 of record OZ017741.1, read on the forward strand.
TCAGACTTTAGATTCCACTATCAATATAACGATCCTTTTCCGTCAAGAAACCCATTTAATTGCTAATTTTACATAAAAAATTGACACACAGTTCACAGTATTATTTCCACTATATATTCTTAAGATGTTCGTGATATTATTTACTATATTTGACCCATTGTAAATTAACAAAATAAAAAACTTTTTATATCGCAAATGCCTTGATGTGGTTGGTATTCTATGTACTACAAATAAGCTAATGTGGTCAAATAAAACATTATTATCACGTCACAATTTTAGGATATATCCTTATTTATTTACTTACTCTTTTCTAACAATTTTTATACAAAAAATCGCTTATTTTGGACAAGAATGTCAAAATAATTTACGTGGGTACCTGTCTCCAGTAGACTAAACCACACGGTCACCATTAGACAGATTTAATTCAAGCGCCAATCATCGCCTCCAAGCAAAGTTCCAGTTTACATTGGGGGAATTCCCAACTTTCATACTGGTAGATACTAGACCTAGCTGTATCTAGCGCTATAAGGTCAACGCCAACCTTTGTTTGCACCACGATCCATCACGATACTCCCCGAACGGGCCGCAACCAATCAGCTGACCATCCGAAGATGGGGGCTGATCAACTGCCCGTGATACTTGAGTATACCTCCAGGGTTGAGGTTCGCAGCTATGAGTGGATCTTGTTATCGAACAATCATACAGCCACTATATTTCGGATCAAGTTTCTGTCCTAGTATTTTTACTAAACAATTCGGGTACCCCGGGAACGCGAGTCCCTGTCGATTTCACTGGACCTGTCGCGACCTGTCTGTCCGTGCGTCATAGCTAGTTTCCTCAGAAAAGATAGAAGCTAGAATGCTCAAACTTTGTGAAAAGGTCAGAAATGATGGTCTCTCAAAAGTTAAGATCTTAACAAAAATATAAAAAATTTTTAAGGAGGGTCGAGTGGGGTATCAAATGAAAGGCCTTTAAAGGTCAAATACAAACATAATTTGCATGAACTTTCCCATCAAATGAGGAATATAGACGTGATCAATTTATGTTATAGAATTATTTAATCGAATCACATAACTCTATACCATAAAAGGGCACGCGAGCGGAAGGCTACTCTGCGCGGCAAGAACCATTTTATGGTATAGAGTTATTTGATTCGATTAAATAATTCTATAACATAAATTGATCACGTCTATATTTCTCATTTGATGGGAAAGTTCATACAAATTATGTTTGCATGAGTTTTCCATCCAAATGGCAAATAGATGCCACAATGGGCACCACCTCCACTCTCATTTGGGGACCATAAGAATCTTCGGGTAACGACGAAGTCCCCTTAAGTCCGTTTGTCTTCCCCAGATCCAGTTTGTCCTTTGAGTGAGCAATTTCTGACCCTTAGCTGGTTACCTCCTTTTTTCGACTTCGGTCGACGTTTTTTTGACCGCGGAACTCGTAGATGCGAAATTCTTTTGTAGTGGGTCCTTGTGCTGGGTGAAAGAACTCGCCCCACGACACCGCAACGCTAGCCTGCCAGCGCACTCACGCGTCCCCAGACAAGGCCAATCTCAGCGGATCCCAATGTCCTCTTCCGCTGAGGCAGCAGACCATCGCTGCAGTCCTTCACGGACGTATATCATACTTAAATCACTAAAAAATGGCGCCCAACGTGGGGACCGAAAAGCCCGGCTGTATCATCAGTCGTGTGCATGAGACAGATTTTTGGCGGGTAGGTAACCTCTAAGGGATATTGCACTAATCGTACCCGAGCAAATAATAACTTCCGAACGTGTATGTCCTTGGACATCAATATCGTTTGGACCTGCTTTTGATTCATAAATTGGTGGTTTACCACCATTGTATGACTAGCAAGACCAAATGATATTAGAGTCCTTTCGTGTATTCAGAAATTGTCACCCGACATTATTTTTGCGGCGACTTCTGATCTGCACCCCAAACCAAGCGGTGCCTGAGTGTCTTCCATTACATGGGTTTTGACTTCACGGATTGGCTGCTTATCTAGTCCGTGACAATCTATGATAAGAAACACGCTGCTTGCGTTTCAGAACTATCCTGGACTGGCAAATTGTACCTGGTCGAAACTTGTGCATGAAAGATCAATTCTGAACCCTGGTTTTTATGGTGCCTCAAGAGAGTAGTCCCTGTAGAGCAAAGGAAGAGCGAACCATTGGTGACCTTACTTTGGAAAGGGATCGATGGAATGGAAAGACCGAATGTGATTTTGATATAGCTAATCTTTTTTTTTAAATTACAATATAAATTTATAACACCTTTTCTTTCAATTCTATTTTTCACACTAATCTTAAGATTTATCTATTTAATCGTCTTTATTTAGCACATTATTTAAGGATTGTTTACAGTTTGCCACTTTCGGCCACTTCTTTTTTTTTGTTATACCTATATACATTTTCTTATACCTATATACCGTTAATTTTACATTTATCGTAGAATTAGTTTTTAGAGATGCCCACAAAACGAACGCCAGAGAGAAGGAAGTTGAGGTCGGATGCTGGAGCAACACTCCTGTGTTCCATCTGACATGAGGACTTAGACGAGTCGACAAGCCAGACTCTGCTGTGCGGGCATTGTTTACACCAGCTGTGCTTAAGCCAGCTACGACAAACATCTTCTACGTGCCCGCTCTATCGTCAGCCTCTAGAGCCGACACCTATAGCGACAGAACGACCTTAGTCCTACATCGCTAGTGGAGCAATGCCCAATGGTGGACTTCCTCCACCAACTACAATGGGTATGCCCGGTGATGCCAGTGGAGCCGGAGCCCTACCAACCAGCAGATCCGGTACCGAATGCTAATCTTCAGCTTCACCCGAGATGTCTCAGCTTCTGGTGGTCATGCAAACTATGGAACAGATGAGACCAAAATTACAACGTCTGTCTGTTCCACAGCCATCTACGCAGCCTTCCACAGCCATCTACGCAGCCTTCCACATCATCGGCCAGAGCGGATTACGCAGAGAGCGCAGAGCCACTCGTAACTGCAGCGGATGATCCAGTACTTCCTAGGCTCAGCGGAGCCATGAACCCCATGGCCTCAGAGTACAGGCCCAGGGGCGATGTCCCGACTTCGCGACCGGATCAGTAGAATAATATGAGTGCCTGGAGCCCTGAGCGAGAAATATTCGAAGAGGTAGCTCAGAACCGTGGCTGGATGCTCTGGTCTTACTGGGATTTATCAGCATCAACCCAGCCAGGAGCTCGCCGAACGGGCAGACCTGCTCATCGCGAAGAGACCGCAGCGGGACAGTCCAGCTAAGAACGTAATCGCTCGCCATGTGCTATCCCACCATCCAAGATAGCACATATAGTGGCTAGCTGGAAGCTAGTGTTTACAGACCAGGATGACCCTACGACAATCGAGTCCTTTTTGAAAAGGGTCGAGAACATGGCCTCGCTGAACTTACGAGAGAACATAAGAGCCGTTACACGCGGTGCTCTTTACTGGGAGAGAACTTCGGTGGTTCTAGCGATTTGTAGACACGTTTCCCAACTTTGACGGGGAAACGTTGTAGCATACCGCCTTTCGGGAGTTCAACCCAGTCGGCAGCGGATCCAAAAAAGACGCCAACAGGCACAGGAGACCATAGATGAGTACTACGAAGTCCTGTGTTGCCTGTTGAAACGTCTGATGATCCCCATGCTAGAGTCTGAGCTTCTCAGCCTCTTCTGGGAGGGGACCAGGTCGGAGCTGCGAGTACGACTGGTGTTCGCCCCGCGCCACAACGTGCATGCGCTTCGCGCGTCAGCGAAGGAGTTGGAAGCGGTGCAATATTCACAGTCCTCCGCGCACCCGGATAATTATTTGGCCGACGAGAGCCGCCAGAACGACGCGCAATAGCTGAGCTCGAGCACCACATTTCAGTTTTACCCGCGCCAGCTGGTCTCATTCCACCCACCACAGACAGCACGCCGGAGACTCTTCCTCCATTACTCACCGATTTAGACCAAGAACATCAGTCCGAAGCGAATGAAGTGGCTCCTAGGACACGAGCTACCACGATTTGGAACTGCTGGGAGACGGGACACCGTTTCACTGCATGTCAGGCAGAGTCTAAAATTTTTTGTTTTCATTGTGGGAAGCCAGATACTTATGCGTGATACAACAGATGCCATATCTTCTCCGAAGGTCTCTCCAAAGACACTGTTGAAGCGACCACCTCAGGTACTGCCTGAAGAATCTTGGCAGCCACAGACTAGTGTATTGATTGTGATTCCATATTAGGTTGCAGGAGTGTATTCCATATTAGGTTGCAGGAGTATATTGCTGCACGAGAGAGGATTTTTGTCGCCGAAGAGGTCACCCAACGCCAGCACAAAACTAAGTGGTCAACTCGTCATTGGAGGAGCTTCCGCAGAAGAGTGCGCACCTGTCGCCAAACTTCAAAATAATGTAACATCTCGGACGTTTCTGAGAATGACACTCGGCCTTACGCACCAATCAAATTGTTGGGCGAAATTGCTGTTGCACTGATTGACACCCACGCCTTGCCTCGAGCTTTGGCTCAAAGGTACTCCAACAAAACCCTACAGAAGTAAAACCCTGGCGCTCTGAAATCAGTATAGCTAATGGTACCAAACATCCTATCCAGGGTAGACTGACAACACGCGTGACATTCAGAGGTCAAACGAAGGATATTACTTTCTCATTATCCCGTCACTGACTCAGAACGTGTAACTTGGCGTCGATTTCGTCCTTCAATTTGGTTATGCCCCAGACTTATTCACAGATATGTCAGCGAACTCGCCTCTATACCCGACAGGCACGAATTAACGCCTAACCAATGACAACGTCTGGAAGCATCCATCGCTGCTTTTCCATCTTACGCTACGCAAGGCCTTGGCCGTACCCCTCTAGTCCCATAAGTCATCGATGTTGGCGATAGTAGGCTAATTAAGCAGGGATACTATGCAATCTCACCGGCCATGGAAAAGCTAGTGTATGCAGAGTTAGACAGGATGCTCGAGTTGGGGGTTATAGAGGAGTCCCAAAGTGCCTGGTCGTCACCAGTAACCTTGGTGATGAAGCCAGGTAAAGCCATTCTTTGTCTAGATGCCCGGCAAGTCAATGCAGTGACCACCAAAGATGCTTTTCCTCTTCCGCTCATCGATGGAATATTGGAGAGACTGCCGAAAGCAAACTACATTACCAGTCTTGACCTAAAAGATGCATTCTGGCAAATTCCACTCGATGAAGGGTCGAGAGATAAAACCGCTTTCACAGTGCCCAGACGACCATTATACCAGTTCATCACAATGGATTTTGGCCTTTGCAACGCTCCGGGAACGATGACCCGGCTGATGGACAAAGTAATACCACCTCCATCTGGATGCCTCACTCTTATTTCTGGTCCATAAGAATCGTCGGTAACGACGAATTCTCCACCAGTCCGTCCGTTTTTGCTCGGCCCAATTTGTTCTTCGAACAGACTTAGTAACCCTTAGTAGGTTACCTCGGCCTCGACACCAGTCGATCGGCAAGCGAACCTTTTAATTCGTGAATGCGAAATATTTCTGTAGTGGGCCCTTGTGCTAGGGGGAAAGAACCCACCCCACGACACCGCGACGCGCCTGACAGCGCATTCATGCGTCCCCAGACAAGGCCAATCTCGGCGGATCTTAAAACCCTCTTCCGCTGAGGCAGAAGACCATCGTTGCAGTCCTGAACGGACAATTACGTATACCTTATTCACTACATTAGATTGGAAGTATTTCTAAAACAGAAAATTTTTCTTAAACTGTGTTTGACTTTCAAACGGGCGGCAAATCAAATTATTATTTGCTTTTTAAATGAGTCTTCTAGGCAATTGAACCGGGCACAAGTATCTCAGTACTTAGAATTGAAGAGAACACTGGAGTGCACATCGTATTTTACCAAAAAATCACTTCACCCATATCATGTACATCGAGTATGAAGTCTGCTCCCAAGGAGAGTGTGATTTTGTCAAACAATTTTGCAACGGTACAGAGTGGATTCGCGCTTCGTTAGAAAAATTCTAAGATCTTAAAATTAACAATTAAAAAGGATAGTTACATAAGCTTCACATTCTGCACAAATGGCACGTGCAAAATCCACATTTGATGCGGGAAAATAGGTCGCAGTACCATTTTCAAATAAACATGCAGACAGGAATTTTTAATGGTAGAGTTATTAGCCCATTCGAGCGGCTGGAAAACTTGAGTGCTTAGGTTTATTTGGAATTAAATGTCCAAGTTTATTTAGACCTCCTAAAATTAATAAATTACTTGATAACCCGTGGTACCATTTGGTCAAGGTGGCGTCTTTATCCCTTTCACTCACATTGTCGAAATGGTGTGTACTTTTACCTTGAAAGTAGTAATACTTTAAAAAAATTGTTTGTTCCTCAATTATGAAGTAATCCAGCGAATGTCACAGTATTTTGGAACCCAGACTAAATGCACAATTTTCCGAAGTTACTTGTCAAAATAGCGTAGTACATTTTCTTTACAGTACAATCAGTTAAAGTTGGATGATGTAATTATTTTGAATTTAATGTTGGACAAAAATCTAAGATCATATTTAAAACTGAAGCAGTTATGTTTTAATTTTAAACTATAACATTACATTATTACATTACATCGAAAAAAAGGTAATATTTGTAGTCACAGGACATGAAAGATCATCATAGGGTGTACGTTTTTCCGATTTGGTTTTTGATACTTACAATTTGAAAAGTGCATGAGCAAGATTTTTTTATATTCTTCTAACTGCTACAACTTGGTCTATCACCCATTACCGGCTTGACGTTGATTTCTGGGACGCCCTGTATATAAGTGGTATGCAGATTAACTTCCAACAGGCGAAATCCTCTGCAAGTAACAGTGATAAAAGGAACGGCAACAATATTCTGGTAAAGATCACAATAAAAATACAGGGTTTTCCAATAAGAGGTGTTATTTTGATATAAAAATAAAAATGCCATTTTTTAATATAAAGATCAGATGTTTATTTCATTATAAAGAGGAAAGTATGCCATTAATAGTGAAAAATAACATCAGGCAAATGACCACCACGACCACGCTTACAGGACCATATCCTTTTCATGAAATTTTCCACAACCAAATCGCAAAGTGGCTGCCCTATGTCCTCGAAAGCTTCAGGAATTCCATCTTTACGGTCTTGAATCGAAGCTGGGCTGTTGGCGTAGACCTTCTCTTTCACGTGGCCAGAAAGGAAGAAGTCGCAAGGTGTTAAATCACAAGCTCTCGGTAGCCAATTGTGATCACCTCTTCGAGAGATAACACGGTCCGGAAACTTTCCCGTAAAATATCAATGGTTTCGTTGCTTGTGTGGCATGTAGCGCCGTCTTGTTAAAGCAAACGTTGTCCAGATCAATACCATCCAATTCCGGTCATAAAAAATCATTAATCATCTCTCGATAGCGCAATCCATTCACCGTAACTGTTGCTCCAGCCTCATTTTCGAAAAAGTAAGGTCCAATGACTTCGCCGGACCATAAACCGCACCAAACAGTCACACGTTGAGGATAGAGAGGCTTTCCAACAATAACTCTTGGATTTTCGGAGCTCCAGATGCGACAATTTTGCTTGTTGACGAAGCCACCGACGTGGAAATGGGCCTCATCACTCAAGATGATTTTTCGATGGAATTTCGGATCATCTTCATGCATTTCAAGGACCCAATCAGCAAAGACACGCGTTGTTGATGACCGACCGGCTTGAGTTTTTATGTTAACTGAAATTATAAGCCTTAAGACCCAAATCTTTATGCAAAATACGGTGTAATGACGCTTGTGGAATGCCTAATTAAAAAGAACGGCGAGGAATGGACAAACCTGGGTTGTCTTCAACACTTTCGGCTACTCCAGCAATATTCTTTGCTGTTCTTGAGTGAAGTGCACGGGTTTTATTCGTCACTTCACTAAGTTGTCCCAAAAGCTCGAATTTTTCCTCCGATTTCTGTATTGCGGTCCGACAAGGTGCTTCACGACGACCTAAAAATGTTCGAGTTTTACGAACCGTTTCTGCCGAATTTTCACCATTTTTATAGTGAATTTTAATAATTTCAATGCGTTGTTGAAGCGTGTATCGTTCCATTTTTCTTAATGGCGTAGCTTTTACTTGTCAGATGTCAAAAAATGACAGCTTCAAAAGTGACGTCTACTGAAATAGCGGGCTATTCAAAATAACATCTCTTATTGGAAAACCCTTAATTCGCCATTCTTCTGCGTTCTTCGGCCCAAAATTGCTGGCGAACAAATAACACGTCGCTACTTGGTAGTGTTGTTCGTAGTCGACCACATGCTACAGAAACTGCATCTGAAGAGTGGAGCATGTGGTTGGCTGTATGAAACCAAGCAACATTTTTTTTAAAAGTAGCCAGTAGATGGCAGTCTTCCATTCTAAAAGAATGTTCAGCTTACGTGGGGCAGCCATTAAGAGCCAATCCTCATAAGTGATGTGAGGATTGCCATCCGATGGACAAATTCCTCAATTAATGTCAGTAGAGAAGAGGAACGGCAACAATATTCTGGTACAGCTGTATGCACTTTCCCACTCTCATGGGCTCAATCTCATTGAGAATTTGTGGGATCTGTAAGATTGACGTATTGACGGAATTGTCTCCCGCGAATCGTGGAAAGATGATTTAATCACAGAGTTTGGGAAAATATCAACTCAAAAGTGTGTTAAACCAAATATTTAAATATCTGTAATTTTTTTTAAATTGACATAAAAAGGAAATTTGTAAAGTGTATGTAAACTGTGTTTATGTGAATTTCGTTAAATTTTTATTTCGGCAAGGATAATTCTAGCTGACAATAGTTTTCGGAATAATTTTTGAATTTATTTACTTTATAAATTTCAAACAATAAGTAATAAAAAGATTCTTTTTCTAACCGAAATGATTTACGACATACAAGTAAAACAGTTTAAAACGTTCAAGTGCTGCACACACCTTTTTTCTCGCGGTATATTAATCCGGACTTTGATATGCCTGCCGATGCATCAGAAATACGATGGTGCAATCTAGCATTAACGAGTCAATTGAAAATTTAAACGCTTAAACGCTACTGAGTCTATATCTTTCTACTCGAATTTCTAATGTGTAAACAATCCATACAGTTTTCGAGCTATAAACACTGTAAGCATTCTTGATCCTTGAGATTTTCAACGCACACGTTACATGAGGTCTTCAAAGGACACTAAAGCCATTAATAGCTATAAATATTCCAAGAATTTTAAAGATTACAGTTATTCATATTATATTGGTAAAATAGGATTTTCTTTGAACACAAAATTGATTTTAATAATTTCAAACATACTTACTAACGAAAAAACAAAAGATACGAGCAAACTTAATATTTTAATAACTCATGTGAATCAAGAGCTTTATTCTATAGCATTCTATTACATGCAATGTTCAATAGCCCACACATGATGTGAACGTACGTTCAGTATGTTTTAGATTGCATGTGACTTGTACATTTGTACTTTATACTCTGGTTGGTAAGACAACATGCAATTTCAATTACATAATTATTGCTCATGTTGCCAATACAATATCTATGTAAACATCGACGATTTCTATCAATTCAATGCTGTGCAATTTCAACTATCGACATTCGATTTCAATCGAATAGAACTGTAGTAAGTGGAAGTTCGTCATAGCGAATTAAGTATTTCATGCATTTTGCACAGTGTTTGTTTATTTACAAAGAATTCTTACATGAAAGTTGAAAGCTACGTCGAGGTCTACAAGTAAAATATTTACCAAAGCAAACGATACGATGTTTGATAAAAGGAAAGTCAACTGATTCATATGTAACTTGATATTTGTAATGATGACCTTTAGTTATGTGATAAAAGGACAAACATTCAGAATTAATAAATTGCACTACAAGAGTCAATTTTCTGTTAAAAAAAACTATTTTGAAACAAAAGAAAACATATTTTGAAATAAAATGAATGAAATAAATGTAATAGAATCGGTGCCATATCCGTTTTTCCCCGTTTCATTCGTGGCGGTGAACATAATGCTCATTTTTACGTGAAAACGAGGAAACTGTTTCGGCACCGGTTCCATGCAATCTATTCCATCCTTTTCACGGCATTTCGAAGTCGGGTTGCTTTTTTCTAAGAGTTTGTTTATTTCAGGCTTTTTAAAACCTAATTCTGTATCAAGCTAGATAAGTAACAATATTTTTTTTAAGAATAGTTATTTTTGTGCTAAGTTGTTTCAAAATTGAAATTGCAATTCCTTGCTTATAACTTTATATATAGACAGCTACGAAATCCAGGGGTTTTCGCTCACAGTTACAGACATCGCGACATGGTTTTGAAGTAGTTAAAAAATGAAGATATCGACTCTCGTCACTTTCTTTCTTTCTTTTCGTAGCACTACAGCCCCTTTCGGGCCTTCGCTTAGAGATAGTTAGAGTATCTTATTGTCATGATCGAATGTATCGCACTCCACAAGGTGATATGATGATTATCACGCTTTGGCCACGTGTCCGTCCAGCTGCGATACGTTCTGATTTTAAACGTCCGAAGAATCACTCGAACTAAATCTCGTTGACGCCAACGAAACTCGAACCAGAGACTTTCGGCTTACGGGCTTAGTGGTCTAACCACTACACCACGTGGACTCGTCACTTTAGCCGTTTGTAATTTCTTCAATTCGATTATAGGGTTTCCAATCCGATTCATACTTTCTGTACTGCCAAGTACTCGCACGGAGACATTTCCATTCGAAAATTCTTAATCTTTCCATTGTATTAGCACTCAATTGTACCAAATCTGACACCCATATGTCAAGACTGGCCTAATTAGAGTCTTGTAACAGATAACTTTGACATTTTGATCAATGCATCTGGAATGAACGAGTCATTGAAGGGACATGACTAATTTTTATGGTTTGCTGAGCACGATTTTGGCATATACAGTGTAGTACAGATACTGATCGAGATGAACACCGAGGTATCAAACACAGGATTATGCGGAACCCGTTCTAAACTACCGACATCAGCTATAATGCGGGAATCCTTTTAATTACGTTGCAGGTCTTGACTGGGCAACTGTAGCGTTGTCCGGAACAAAATTGTTTCGCAATTCTGGGTATTGACTTTTATTTGCCAAATGTCCATATAGAGTTGTACTTCATTAAAAACTTTTTGGAGATTGCTTTCAACTACTTAAGCTTATCGGTCGGCGTTATAAATTATAAGATCATCAGTCATTGCTTAAATCAAAACCGTTCAGTAAGGCGTAAATGAATATGAAGAAGAGCAGAGATTCAGTAACTGTTCCTTGCATATAGACCATTCAAGACCTTAAAATTGCACATTGTCGTTGGATTTCCATCAGCTACGAGAAACGATCTCGCATAAAATATATTTCACATCATGCAACAAGGTCTCTGAAGAATTTGTCCTGGAGGAGTTTAAAAACTAGTCAATCTAACTATACCGTATCGAAGGCTTTCTCCATATCAAGTAGACACGCTCCAACACATTCTTTATTGTTTCGCTTCCAACAATTGCCTGAGGGTCGAATGCCTGGCACGGAAATCGAATTGGCAATTCGGCATCGCCTCATATTTCTCGAAGTGGACGTATAATGCTTGATTCAGTATCGCTTCAACCACTTTGCAGCTGGTAGGTAGCAAACTGATTAGGCGATAGCTTTTAAGGCACAAAGATTCCTTTCCTTCTCTCTAGATTGGAAATACCTTGGCTTTTTTACACTCATTTGGGAAATATGAATTGTTGAACATGTTTTTAAACAATATGCAATAATTTCTAATAGCAACCTTCATTTGAAGTCAGAAACTTTTGCCTCAACGACTTCTGAAAAATTGGTGTACCTCTCTCAGAATTTAGTTGGTAGACCTATTCAAAATGAGCTAAGATAAGGCAAGCTTCTGTAATTCATCATATATAATCATGTTGCCATCTGCATCCAAAATTGTACTTTTAATTTCGATTTCAGTCCTATCTAGAAGATTTTTCTCATCACTAGCAAATTTAAGATTCCACACATTCAATTGTGACTTCTTACGCGATATACTAATCACTTTTGTGAAAATGGCATCTAAGCCCTGTGGGTTAGTACCCCTCAGCTTCTGCGCCAGTTGATTTCTGACTTCACTTCTGTAGTATGAACGGATTAATTTCCGGACATTCTTAAGGTTTAATTCCAACAAAGCCAACAAGTGATGCTCGCAGTCCGTAAGAAGGAGTGTTTTCAATATTTCCAACTTCGCGATGTTTGGTGTTTCATATCCTTCTATATTATTTCTATGTTAAATCTTGAGAAGCTTCTCCAACTTTGATAAATAGAGATATATTTCATCGTAAGTTAAATTTCTGTCATTAGGAATCATTGGGCAAGAGTTGCCTTCATCAAAAGGTGGATATTACTTCCTTTGAAACGTTATCCAATTTTTTTTTCTAAAATTCAGTTCATGATTTTTATTTCGAGTCGGAATGAGGAAGACATCATCGCTATTATGATTTATTTCCGTCATGCTTGCGTAAGGGTCACTTTTATAAGGAAGCATCTGCAGATTCCGTTGAGGACTATCAAATTTGAATTCAAGTCTTGCGCCAGCAATGCAGAGGTTCAAATATCAATTTGCCCTAGAGTATGTTGGGAACTCCCCACGTGGTGAAGTGATTAGAGCGCTCATCCCGTAAGTCGAAGGTCCCTGGTTCGAATACCGTTGAGGGGAACGAGATTTGCCCCGAGCGATTCTTTGGACGGACTATAAGTCTGTTCAATTAAGAAACGTACTCGTTTCAAATCAGAACGTATCGCAGCTGAGTGGACTGAAACACGGCTAAAGCGTGGTACTGACCATATCACCTTCCCAAGTGCCGATACATTCGATCAAGATAATGAGATAATCTAACCATCTCTAAGCGAAAATGTAAGGAAACCCCGACTAGGCCCGGGCACCGATGTAGTTTCGACGGCGGTGGCGCAATTCGGCGCGCTGGCTTCATTTCCTTCTTTTGAATGTTCTTTAGAAAATAATGAATATATGCTTGACATGAGTGCGAAAATGCTCATAGAAAATTACTGATTACAGGTTTTACTGTAGTTAACTAAATATTTCCGTTTAAAATTTATTTTAAGTTGTAAAAACAGATTTTAAGGTAGTAGAAGAAGAAAAATGAAAATTTATCAATTTATGAAGATATTGCTGTAACCGGTAAGTACTAAACATGAGTAACTTACAATCAATAGTATACTAGTATACACGTGCGAATTGCAGCCTAATGTACCTTATAATCTTTACAAATGTGGTAATTTTTATGGACAAAAATGTATTTCTGGATATGCGCTGGAGAAATGGACGAGCGCTGTGGAGCCATAGTTCTGGCAGCCGCAGAAAAGGCCCCTTCGCTCGATGTACTAGATATAGGCCGACTCAGCACTGCCTGGGCATACATGGCGATGTTTGGGTACTGCTATTCGCTCCTATTCGAAAACCCAAGTAAGTCTCCTACTTGGACTACCAGTGGAGTACTATTTGCAATGAACCGGCTACACTCTAAACGCATATCCTGTGTTTCTTTTGTTGTAGTTGAAGGAGCCGCTCTTGTACTTGCACTTTGTTTAGAAGCTCAATCGGAAATCGATGATCAAACTTGTTTCACATAGCTCTTTTCATCTCTTTAATTTCAATAATGTCTGCGCTTTCCGCTTTCAAAACCGAAGAAATCCCTACCGTTAATGGCATTGCTGCTTGAATAGTGGGTGCATTCTCTGTTAAAATATCTTCGTGCAATTCTCAAATTTTCTGAGCAAACAAACCATCTTACCAAGCAACAACATTTCTCGTGGAGAAAGGACTAGTTCCACCCTTCCCAACTTCCGGAGAATACTGTTTCGTGTACTTTACTATCCGAAATACTTCCCATTGTTCTCAACAGACTATCCCATCGCGTTTTGGAAAACTGTTTCAGTGTTTGTCTTTTTTTTTTCCAGTTGTTGAGTCAATACATGTTCAGAGCTTGCGGGCTCTGAATCGTGAATGAAGTTGAAGAGTAGGAGGTCTTCATCATCTGAGTCAGATTTAGAAGCAAATGAGCCTTCCTTTGCAGCAGATCGGTGTTGCCAAGGTCTCTGATGAATAAGTCTCTCCCCTCATCTTTCACCACATCACCTAAGACGTCCATTGCTGGAGACTCCTCAGAAGATTGTTCATCTTCCAGATCTGCAGATCTGTACCTCAAGGCCTGAATGATTTTGCGTATCTTTCCGAGAAATTTCCTTTAGGATCAAGCCATTGCTCAGGCCATCAATTATTATGAGATTATGGAGCCCGTGATTTGAACAACCCATGTTATCTAGGCCTGCGAGATGTGCTGGCATCACTACCTTGGTCGATAAAGTTTTATGCAGAAGATCAAATTTTTCTTTCAGTTTATGTATCTCCTCGACTATAGCCTTCGGTGTTTCCTGAGCCTTAGAGTTTCAGGCATTTTGAATTGTGATGTAAAAATATACAACACTAAGCACTTTAATTCATCTAATCAATCTTCACGTCGAAGAATGTGAACGTGACGCGGCGAACTCATTAAATAATTTTTTTAAAACAATTGGTGGAAGAATCACTAAATAAATCGTTGCCAGCTTAGAAAGCAATTTAAATAATACAAATATCTTAATAAATGATATCCTTCACATTCATCAAACAAATAAAATAGAAGTCTTAAATGTAATCAATGGATTGAAAAAGAATACGGCACCAGGTATCGATACCATCACGATGAATGAGATTAGTTTAATCAAGGAGGACATAGCCGAGCTTATGGAAAATTTTATAAACGTACATATTAGGAATGGATCATTTCCGAAAGAAGAAAAACTTGCAAAAATAGGGTGGTGATCATCTTGATTTAGTAAGAGATTTGAAAAAATACTAAACAATCGTTTGACATAATTCTAAATTGAAAACTCTATTTTAAGCCAACATCAGTTTGGATTTCAAAAGAACAAGAGTACTTTAGATGTGCTACTTTCTGTCACATGTGTCATCAATGTAGGACTTGACAGAGGTGATTATGTCATCGCAATTTTGTGGATTTGGAAAAAACATTTGACACAGTTGGTACGATCTCTCGCTTCGTAAACTTGAATCATATGGTATTCAAAGTTGTCTTAAGTAGTTGTTTAAAAGTTATTTGAAGGGAAGTCGCAGAGAACTTTAATCCACAATGTTTTGAGCGACCGAGCGCCTACGAAAACAAGAGTTCCTCAAGGCTTAATACTTGGCCCAACTTTGTTCCTGCTATACACAAATAATCTAAACACATGTGGACTAACGGGATATCACGCATTATATGCTGATGACACAGTTCTACTTTATTCAGGACGAGACAAAACTACCAGTGAGAACACTATCAACGAGGATCTAGTAGGAAAACTCCATCAGTGGTTAATCGAAAGCAAACTTGTATTGAACACTGCAAAGACAGAATATATTGTTTTTAAGCAAAAGAACAAAGGAGTCACAGATGTCGACCTAAATATTAACGGCGAAAAATTGCAAAGAGTAATAGAAATGAAATATCTTGGTCTTATCATAGATCATCATATGACCTGGTTGCCCCACATAAATAGCGTAAGGAGCCAATTAGCCCCAATAATAGGCTTGTTACGAAGAAATGCATTTCTGCCGACGAAATTACATAATGGAGTACTTATTTAGAATCAATCGGCAAAGCAGCATCTAAATAGCATATCCAGGCTACTGACCAAAGCGTATAAAAACATACTGAAACTTGTAGTAATCGAGCAGTCACACAAGCAAACTGCTCGATAACCTTCCTATCTCCAATCCAAAATTTTAATGGCAGATTTAGAAAAATAATCGTAATTTGTAAAATAGTTTCCTTTCTTATTATTATTAAATGTAATTTTCTATCAATTTTCCTTTATATTAAATTTAAACGTTTCCCTTTAATTATATTCTTCATGAGATTTAACTTTTATTACTATTTCAAATCCTTTTTCAATTTTCTTTACATCTATTAATTTTTCTTGAAAAAATTTTAAATCTGCCAATTAAAATTTTGAACATGGGAACACTGGTTTAGTGCACCCCAACGGTGTATTACATGACCGAAGGCAATCGCACGCGGCTGAGTCAGCAGCTGCTTCGATTACCGTGTACACGGTAATGGAAAGAAGAAAAGTCAGGAATTTTCGGGACGAAACAGACAGTGGAGCTACAGCCGCGCCCCGGGGAAGAGTGGTGCACACGGCGCGGTGAAAACCGATGCGGTATGAAAAGTGTTGATTAAAAGTGCCGCCAAACTCATTTAAAGACCGGTAATCCTTCGCGTTCAACTAAATATCTAGCATAAATCTTCGGAGTTATCGCGATATGATCGATTTTCTTGAATAAAGGAAAGGAATCTTTGACGACCGGCAACGGGTTCGTGGTGCGACGTGGGAGGAGATATGTGTCGAGCGGGAGTTAATCGTGCGGTTGTCAAAAAGGTCATGCAGTCGTTTTATCGTCATTTTTGCGGATCTCGTGGAGTTAGTGATATAGAAAATGCAAGAAAGAAAAGCTCTCGATATTTTAAGTTTTCTAAATTGTGCAAGTGATTCCCTTGTTTGTGATTTACTTAATATCAACGCATTTTTCTTTATAACTAAATTATGATTATTCAGTGCGAAAACGAAACGTTCTATGCATCCGTAATAATTCGCCTGATGGGCAATCATGCATCGAAACCCGATCGTGAGAGCAGTTACAACGGTTCTGCTAACATTATGACTACTGTTAGAAGCTTCACACGAACAGTTTTTTTAGTCAGCCACTACTTATGGATTACGATCGAAATGGATCTACAAGTAGAATAAATTGGATGACAACTTAGTAAAATTTTCTTTTTTTCGAGGTTTTTTCGCGACCTGAATGTGGAAAGTCTTTGTGTAGGGAAACACGCGAAGGTAGTTGTTAAATTTCCACAAATGTGCGGTTAAAAAGAAAATATTATTTTTGGAAGCAGGAGAATTTAATTGATGAAAGACACATGTCATAAAGCGCGTAAACGTTTTGAGGTTCAGAGCAATTAGCCAGTAACAAAACAAGAACATTAAAATATTATATGAGTAACTTGCGGCATCCGGTATGGATTACAAAAAATACAGCTACTACTGGCACTAATAAAGTTGATATGTGCTCGATTGCAACAAGATGTGCAGTGAACTTGAAAACGAATGGATGATAAGTTTCTAAAGTGAGAAAAATATAAAGGGGGCTTAGAGAACTATGGTAAAGGATGATACATAAAAAAAACTGTATAAAAACTTTGCATGTCATCATGTTCTTGGGTATTTACACATCAGCCGTAAAAGAATGTAGTGCATTGATGAGCACTTCGAACAGTGACCAGTGTTAAGATAAAACAAAACAGGTTCAAGCAAGAAAAGACACTAGAGACGTTTGTCGGTTCTAAATACAAATAAAAGTTTTTATTTTTGAAATTATATAATTCCCACAACACAAAGAAAGTTGAAAGAGAAAACAAAAAGTCACTAATAACGTTGAAAATTACCGAGAATATCGGATCGTATATTCGGACGGGCCGGCTCGCGGCTGGAATAAGAAATTCTAGGCGATATACGAGAATGCAGAACAGGTGATGACCTAGATTTAGTGAAAAATACGAAACGGCTGCCGAACATACAGTGCACTCCTGTTATAGAAACGTGCTGTGCAAAGCAAAAGATTTAAGTTTAAAAACAATCGTTTTATGTACAATGACTCCACCGGACTTAGAAGCGCGTACAGCATTACGGACTCTACGGAAATTCTTCGAGCAATCAAAAACGGAAATTGTGGTGCTGTGCCTAGAGCCACGTCAACGGGGTATTTATGGGGTGCTAGCACCACTCTACCTTGCTAGAAATCGTTTAGAAGAGAGTGGTGCACTTTGGCAATTGACAAAAGATATTGGTGGAATAAACGGTGAACCGCAATATACAGATCGTCAAATACGTATCATTCATAATCCATATCATTCAATCACAATGATTGGTGGTTGTTTTCATTTGCATCCTGCAATTTAAGTTTTGACTTAATAGATATCGGAATTTAGTAAACGAATGTTGTTCGAGCAGATTTACCACTTTACTCCGGCTAATCGATGTCCCGTTGTCGTTTCGTCATCTTCAATGAGAAAAAATTGTTCTTTGAAGCGCCGATCAGTGTCCGAGAAAGATTCTAAATCAACCAAGAGCGCACTACAAACTGCCAATGCTTACTCAAACTAGTTTGGTTCCTTCTTCTTCTTCATAACACTACAGCCCCTCTCGGGCCTTCGCTTCCTGCAAATAGCGAATCCATTGAAAACGTCCTTGAATTTCGAAATCCGACCAACGATGAACTGTCATCGTCGACCGAGTCGGACCAGCGTTTCCTCGGTTTCCCCACTGGTCTCCGGCCTTCAGTTCTCCAAACAATACTGTGTCCAGCCCATTGTAGCTTACGAAGTCTTACAATCGTTGAGACCTCCGGCTCTTCGAAAATTTCATACAGCTCATGGTTGTATCGAATTCTCCAATGGTCAACGTTTAACTTCGCTCCGATTATTCGCCTGAAGACCCGTCGCCCAAATGCGTTCAATATGTTTGAGGATGCTTGTGTTAGGGTCCATGTTTCACACCCATAGTATAACTAATCAGCAAAATCATTAACCTTTAGTCAAATCATTATAATGGAGAAAGCTAAGTTTATCTACAAAAATCTAAAAACTAATGAATCGGACCGAACACCATTAATACAGGTCTCACATATCAACCCATATAATGCAGATCAATTCGTAATACCTTTTGCCAGAACGGATCGTGCAAAGAACGATGCTACGAATGATGCTCTGCGTATATATAACAATCTACCAGAAATGGTTAAGAAAGCAAACTCACTTTTGTTATTTAAGAAAAGACTAAGGAATCATTTAATGAAAACTGATTGAAGCGTGAAGCTCTGCTTTTAAAGCTCAGTATCTTAGGGCATTTTTGACCCTATCGGCGAGATATTGAAGAGACAGTTATTCAGAGTTTTTTTTTTTTGAATGCGTCGTATTATATTAAATTTTTTTTTAATCTCTGAAAGCTGATCATGAATCTGGACTAGATATTCATGAAAGGATTCATTCACATTATTTTGTGTACCCCCTTATGTCGATGTATTAAACATTGTCTGGGTGGCACACTTGGCAAAACGACGAGATGTGAATTCAGACGCACGATATCTGTGCGGCAAAGAAAGAGTGATGGAGAGAGTGGTAGGGAATGGAGAATCATAGCTAACCATCGTATCCTCTCCCTGGCTAAATACAATATATTTCGCACAAAAAAATCTAAAAAACAGTATATTGATTCCAAAAAAACAGTTCTTTTCGCGGTAGTAGCTTTATTAAAAGAACTTAGAATAAAATATGAAGCACTGGAGGATGCGTTTCCATAATCGAAATTGTCTTCTTTTGTTGTTATGTATTTATTTTTCGAAGCAACTTGACGAATTAATTTTGGTTTTGTTTTTATGTAATTATAGAACTCAACGCATGGATACTTTAAGTTACATTTAACTGTTAGGATCGCTTTTAATTTCTCCACTTCACGTTGACATTTGCTGACGTCCACGTTTTGTTCGCTGCTGAAAAGACACGTTTCACCGATGTTGAAGTTCCTGGCAAACATAAAATATATTCGACAATCGAAGCCATTTCGTTGAATTCACAATCCGCATTATCGAGATGTATGCATATTTCCACCCAACGATTGAGGGTTGAAACGTGACTGTCCTACCAAATCCTGATTTTTCCGCTGTTGCAGTAATCCCGAACATACCTGAATTGCATGTGTAAACTTGCTGCATTTTCATTGGCATCGCACAAATTGAATCCGCTCAACTTTTTCATCACTGTTTCGATATCATTTCATTTAGGTGCGGCTCGAATTGTGCTGTACATACATATATGGAAGTAGGAGAGTGCAGCGGTTGGAAAAAATATATTAAAGATAATATAAAATCGTCAAAGGGTGTATGATAACTCGTAGAATTACCAAAAAATTCATGGCCAATAGCAGACATCTCATCGGAATCGTGTTCATTTTCTCCGTCGAGTAGTTTTTGTTTTTCTGCTAATCCGTATGGCGATAAAAAATCATCTTCTTGGCGCATTTTGATTGTCTCTTCGAGTTCATGCAAGCAGTGTGCAACTTCCACAGCAGTGATATCATCCCCTTCAATTTTCAGTATACGCGTATATTTAGCAAACAATTCAGCCTGGAAAAACAGAAAAATTGTTTTAATAAAGTAAATTGTCATTCCAAAACAATTTTTTACCTGTTCTTGCACGAGCATAAGCCAAAATTTCGATAATTTTTCTCGGAAAAATTCCTTCAATTTTTTTTCACCTTTTTCGAGGTCGAGTAAATGCTCCAAAATACGCTTAATAGATGGGCCGAGGGCGAGATATCGTGTTTTTGCATATCCAAGTAGTTTGTTGTGTTCTATTTCCGCCTCTTGGCAAATGTTTTTAATGCCGTCATGCGTACAGTGTTAAGGTAGAAATGGGAATATATTTTAACAACTACCCGCTCAACATCGAAAGGTACTTCATCACATGCGAATTTCAGTGCATTGTGGGCTATATGAGTAACACAGCCGATACCGATCAAATGCGGAAGCCACTGTTTTAACCGGTAAAAAACATTATTCTGGCCACCACGAGAATCGCCACCAAAATTAACTTTCGCATTATCATCACAGAAATACACAATTTTCTTTTTCAGATTGAATTTACAGGCGGCTGACTCTATAAGGTCTGATATTATTATCGAATTTTCACCAGCTTCTTCACTTAGATTTAAAATTTTAACGAGTACTCCGACAGTGAGAAAGAAATATCGAACAATAACCGGAAAAAGTTTGATATTTCCGTGGTTCGATGCATCGGTGTAAGTTGAAAGAAAATTACTCTTCGTCAAATCTTGTTTATGCAATTCTTGAGCGTGTGGCGCGAAAAATTCCGTTATTATTGCTTGACACTTTTTTTGTGAACATGAAAATTGTTTAATTTGAAAACACGATTTAAATATTCTCGTAGCACAGTCTGACGACTTGAAGCTGTGGTTCGAATTCACCACATGATAAGCCCACACACCCTCTATCGCCGCTAAATTCATGTCCAAATCTGATAAAAGATGAGGTTTTCAAGAAGAGCTGATGGAAGCAACCCGTTCACTAATTTGTTTTTTTTTCGTTTTGATATGCCGAACAATATCTGCGTTACTGACAGACGCAATTGAAAAAGTACTACTACACTTTTTGCACAGCACATCAAAATCACATTTTGTTTTTTCGAGAAAAGGATACTTCGCAAGGAGCTTTAGATTTAATGTGTTTTTAGCTCTCATTATCGACATAATACACAAATGCGAACTGAATGTAAACTTGGTATTTGCTTCGAGAGGGATTGAAAATATCTATAGCAAGTACATCCGAACCAATTCGTGGACACAATCACAATGAAAGAGTAGCCTCCAAAAGTAAAAAAGGGTTAACACTAGCCGCAATCTCGACTGAATTGTTGAAAAATGTACCGCTACGACTTTTCACTAAGCATCTTTTCCAAGTAAAACATACCTCTCACAAACGTTTAGCTTCCATTGATTGCTTTTGTTCACGTTTTTGTTAATTTTGGAATTTTTTGGTCTCCACCGGCAAGCTAAGGCAAAGGAAAATGCGAAAGCCAAAACGAAGGCAATGTGAAATGCACAGAACCTGAAGTCTGGGTACGATCATAATAACGTGGCATGGTTGGGAGAAGTAGTTTGTCGCATACACAGCCACATCAGCTGCCGAAATGTGTGAGTTGCAATTGCTGCCAAATCAACATAACCTCAACTCGTGTATATTTATTGCGTAAGAGTTGCCACATGGCAATTTTTGGTACGTCATTATTTTATTCAAGTGCTTCCGCTGGAATGTGGGGGGTATGGAGTTAGTGCGATTTAGCACCTTAACTCCCTCGTATCTGTGAGTACTACAGTACTCACTTACCTTTTTGAGCCAGCTTCAGTCAATATATAATTTTAGAAATGAATTTTATATAGTTAATTGGCTGAAAGTTGTGTAACGTAAATCATCCCCGTTCCGAACAGTTCGAAGGAATGCTAGGGTACTATTATTGTTGTCTATTGTATTAAAAAGTTTCAGTGCTCTGTCACGTACGTATTTTTCAACTGTCTCAAGTCTTAGGTCCTTGTATATGTCCGTGTTTCTAATGTACCATGGAATTCTTAAGATCTTTCGAATAATTCTATTTTGGAAGGACTGGAGTGCTTTTTTGTTAGTTTTTGTCGTCTGGTAGAAAGCAGAACTATCGTATAGTAGCGCCGGTCGTATAATTTGTTTGTAGATGAGCAGTCGGGCTAAGTTTTTTGGGTTCAATGAGTGGGTACAGTTTGGAGAGAAGTCCAATAGAGTGTCCCCGTTTATTTTGTATGTGTTGTCTCCATGTCATGTATGTGTTGTCTCCATGTCGGTGCCCAGTCTATTGTTTCATTGTCAACGTTTAGTCTCTGTGGAGTTTGTAGTGGTTTGCTTGTGATGAATAGGGCCTGTGTTTTAACAGAATTAGGCCTAATTTTCAATTTGCGAAAGTATTCCAATAAAATGTTTATTGATCGAGTTTGAGGTGATGACTCTTGCTTGTCGTGCTGTAACAAATATACAGGTATCATCAGCGTAGAGTGATGATTTTACTTTTGGAGGCAGAGTAGGAAGATCTGCAGTAAATATATTGTATAAGACCGGTGATATGGGCGAGCCCTGAGGAACTCCAGCATCAATTGGTCTTAGGCTTGAGAGTTGTTTGTCAATTCTTACACGGAATGATCTGCCTTCCAGGAAGGAGCCAATAATTTGAGTGAGCTGCAGTGGCATATTGAACTGATGCATTTTGAAGCTAAGGCCTGCATGCCAGACTTTATCAAAGGCTTTCGCTATGTCAAACATAACTAAGCCTGTTGAATTCCTGCGATTAAAGCCTGTTCTGATATGTTGGACCACTCTAACCAACTGGAGCTCAGTAGAGTGTTTGGCTTTGAAGCCATATTGTTCTTCCGGTAGAATACCTTTATCAGATATAACCTCATAAAGTCGATGCAGAATCACACTTTCCGCAATTTTCGACAGCGAAGAGAGGAGACTGATGGGTCTCCAGGAAATTGTGGGTCCTTTTGAGGTTTTGCGAAGACAATAATAACCGCTGATTTCCATATTTTGGGATACTTTCGCAAACGAAATATCGTATTAATAATGTCCGTAAGTGTTTGTAAAATATTGTCTGGTAGCCAAGAAATCATAGTGTTTGTAATAGTATCGTATCCAGGTTATGTTTGTCGAGTGTCTGTATAATGTTTTTGATTTCGTCTAAGTCCGCTGGTTTAATCTTGTTTTCGTGTTGAATGTTATCCATCAGGGGTCTGTTGACAGAATATTCAATTTTTTCCTCAGTTTCCAAGTCCTCCTCATCCGAAGAATTTTCGCGGAATTGTGTTTCTAAGGGATCTGCAATAACCTCTGCCTTACCTGCATCGTAGAATTGCATCCCATTCAGACCATGAATAGGCGGTACTGCAATCTTACAGTTTTTCCCAAAATATTTGGTCATTCTCCAGAAACTGGCGCACCCAGGCTCGAGACTCTGCAAAAAGCTCTCCCATTGCTCGTCTCGGAATACCCTTATTTTATCACGGATTTCATTTGTCATCCGAGTAGCGTTTATGCGTAGCGTAGGGTCACCTGTAAATCTAGCTCTCCTCCGAACTTGATTCCTTCTCCTGATCAGTTGTTTGATATTCTGACCGTGTGGTTCTCTTTTGCGTGTGTAATTTTCTGAGTTATGGTCTCGATGATATTGTCGATGTCGTCGGCCGTTTCTGGTGATTGAAAATTAGTTTCATTGGCCAATGCGACTTTAAACGCTTTCCAGTTGGTAGTTTTCTTTTCCTGCATAGGAACATCAATAAAGATGTTTTCTATGAGGAAAAGGACTGGTTTGTGGTTTGAAGACAGTTCGTCGAGGACATTTAACCGGACATTTTGTGTGAAATCTCGCGATATTCCGATGTCCAGTGTGGAGCCATTTCTTGACCCGTAATGTGTTGGCTCATTGGGGATATGCAGGCTGAAGTGGTAGGCTGTGATGAATGTATTGAGCTCGGTCCCGGCTTTATTATTTCTCACAGCTCCCCAATGGCGGTGTGTGGCATTTAGATCTCCTGCAATGAAAATAGGGCCATCAAATGCAGTCAGCACTCTGAGATCATCTGAAAGATTTCTATTTGATGGAGGACTGTAAACAGAAATCTTAATGAACTCCAGAAAATCAGTTCGCACCTTGATTACTGTGGCCTCAAGTTTCTCAAGTGTGAGTGTGTTGATGAGATAATGACTCACGTTTCGTCTCACGAGAATGGCCGTTCCACCTCCCCTACCCGTCATTCTATCATTTCTGTACATGATGTAGTTGGGGATGCGGAATCGTCTTCCAGGATTCAGAAAGGTTTCTTGGATCATGATGATATCGTATTTATGATCAAAAATAAATTGTTGTATTTCACCGGTATGCTGAAGCAAGGAATTCGCATTCCACGTCTGAATTGAAACATGATTCATTAAACTCATTAGTGTTTAGTGCTGACGACATTTTGAGATGCAGCAAACATGGTTTGAATCATGTTTGCCATCATCTCTTGCATCATGTTTTGGAACGGTGTCTGTATTTTGGCATACATTCGGTTCCTATTGTGAGTTTGATTATGTGTGCGTGGGGGAGCCTGTGTCATGGTTGTTTGTTTTTGTGCTGGTTGTGTGGGTTGGGCCGCAGCAACCTGTGCGAACAATCTTCTCACGTTCTTTGGATTCCTGGGACAACCCCCGTAGCTTGCTGGATGTTCTCCGTCACGGTTAACACATTTTGCCTTCTCTTCAATTTTCTTCGAACAGTTCGAAAAATGGTGAAGCGAATCGCATTTAACGCATCGAGACTGTGCATGACAGTTCCTAGCAGAATGTCCAAATTGTTGACAATTGTGGCACATACCCTGGCCCGTACGAGGACGCTGTGCCTCCACGATGCACATAAGATACAGATTTTATGTTATAAATATTGGTTTCAGTTTTTGGGAGGAGAACCTTGACAACTTTAGAGAGACCTTCCCTCATTTTAATGTAATAGACTTCTATTGAGTTGAAGCCCTGAGACTATAAGTCTTCTTTGATTTCTTCAGCTGAAAGGCCATACAGACCCCTGATGACAACATTCAGCTGTCTATCCTCTGGAAGTATTTATATAAGTGTGGAATTGCAATTCGTTTTCAGTTAGTGCTCTGCTCAGTCGTCTGTGATCTGTGGGTGTAGTTGGTATAATTTGTATTCCCAGGTAGACCCTTTTCGCGGATATGTATGAAATGTTTTGTGTTTTCATGATATTCAGTGTTTGGAATCATTTTGAGAGCTCTCGTAAAATGATCGGAAGTGTTTTAGATTCTTGTGCTTGTGTTGCAGGTTGTGTGTTTGTAGTGTTTGGGAGTGTTGGCTTTAGTTTTGGTGTGATGGCCGTTTCTTTGAATGTCGTAACTGGTTTTGGTGGGGAAGGGCAGGGAAAATCTCATCCTCTTTGTCTTTGCTGCTATTGCAGTCAACTTCCATCTCACTTTCTGTTTACCTTAGCCTTGTTTTTAAGCATTAACACTAGTTCTGCATTTTTTGCAGCTAGCAACTCATTTTTGTTTTGCTGATCGCGAAACAGTTTTCGCGAGTGTCTCTTGTGTTTGTAACAGCATTACAAACACTTGATCCAACTTCAGCGTTATATTGTCAAGCTGGGCGACAAGCGAAGCAATTTGTTCATCTTTATCAGCAGGTATGTCACGTCCGGCAACCACGCCACCGTCCGTCACATCCTGTCCGCCAAAACAGAACTATCTATATGCTATAATTAGTAGAAAGTCCGCCAAATAACTAATTTTCAATATTAAATAAAATTCAGAAATTAAAAAAAAACAATAATAATTGTCTGGGACTGACCCAGGTCAGTAAAGGAATACCAAGTACTCACCCAGAGTCCCGGTATTATATCTTCTATCTTCTTACTCGCTCTATCTTCTTCTATTTCGCTCTATCTTCTTCTATTTCCGTCTCACTCTACTTCTCTCCTATTCGCTATCTCCCTCTGCCGTCGACTTCCTCCTCTGCCTTCGACTTCCTCCTCTACCTTTCTTCTGTCTCCTTCTTATCTTCCTTCTCCTTATCTTCTGTCTCCTTCTTATCTTCCTCCTTCTCATCTTCTGTCTCCTTCTTCTAATCTTCTCCTCCTTCCTCTTCTTTCTTGCATGCACTTTACTTTCTACTTTCACTCTCCGTCAGCACGTCGACTTTATTACTTGACTTGACTGATTGGTCAAGTGCTTCCATTGTTCTTTTGGGCTATTTAATCGGTAAATTCAAATTTCTGGATTGGGAAAAAGAATGTTTGAGAAAACGCAGTATTTTGTGAGGAAAAAGCGGTATGCGGTAATTAAACATAAACAAGTTGGGTAGACAGACCTATGCTCATGTCAGAAGGGTTTTGTACTCAACTTACAAAATGCAGTAACCAGCATCGAATAAAATCAAGAAACATGTCAAAGACGATTTTATTGGAGAAAATGTGAAATTCGAGGATCATACTATTATTAACAAAGTTGAAAGAATTTTGACTTCTGAGGTATTTGTTTTAGTTATACCCATAGATATCTCCCTTTATAATTTTTCCAGATTTTTTAGAAACACATTTTTCATGTTTTCACACCCCCCCCCCCCCACCCCCCCCCCCCCCCCATTGGCCCCACTGAAGCAAAAACTGTCAGTTTAAGAACTGTTTTGAAAAGCTCTCATAGAGAACTTTCAGTTGATATTCATATCGGCTACCTTTCAAGAAATTTTTTTCAGGGCCCACTTCTCTGTACTGTAATTATCGATTCATGGCCTATTTTTTCGAATCCTAGAATGGTTACAAAGCCCTTTTGCCAGGAGCTCTCTCCTGCCTCTTCACTTATTTCAATTGTATGTACTCATTTTCATGATACCTATGATTACTGAAATTTTCATGCAAATCCTAGCAAAGCTGTAGTGTCTAAATCGATAAAAAGCGCAAATGGCTCCATAGCCATATGTTTCCATAGTAATACAGGGCATATTGTTCCATAGTAATACGGGAAAATTCAAATCGCTATAACTTCGTTAAATACTATTGGATCTCTATGAAACTTTCAGAAAAGATTTATCTTATAGAAAGTAATCTGTTTGTTAAATTTCATGTAATTTAAGGGTACCGTTTAGAATTTATTCAAGAAAACATAAAATCGATAAATCAGACTATTACTAACAAAGTTGAGCGAATTTCGACTTCTTATGTATTTGTTGTTGTTGTACTCATAAAAGCCTACATTCATGATTTTTTTCAGAATTTTCGGATGGAAGGTTTCCAATCGCGAGGGGGTGGTACGCGAAAAGTTCGTACATTTCCCCTTCCCCTGCCCCCCTCGGTACTCATAAAGCATTTTTAAGACTTGTTTTGAAAAGATCTCATAAAGACCTTTCCAATGACACCCTACTCGACTACCAATGGTGAAAATTTTTTTTTGAGGGGTCACCTCCCTATATGGAGAGACCCCCCTTAAACCCCTTTGAAAAATGTTTCCACCCTTGAACTTTCAAGAGGTCACCATTTCTGACCTTTCCACAAAGTTTCATGGCTGTAGCTTCTATAGTTTCGGAGAAAAAGTGCTGTGACATACAGACGGACGGACGGACGGACGGACAGACGGACACAGGTCGTGATTGCAATAGGGTTTTGTATTTTAGTACAAAACCCTAAAAACAGTATAATACCGCGAAAAACAGTAAAGATACGATGGTTAATCATAGCTAGTATAAGAAATAGGCGAAATTTGCTAAATTGTCAATTCTGTTTTGAATTTTTTTCACTGAGTTTAACTTTAATGCTTTTTCCCTCATTTGGTGCCCTTTCAAAGCTAGTTGGGGTACCGCCGTATCCACTGTGCACATGCCATTGGTTACCACTTCACCACACTGAAGCTTAAGTACCTTATCTGCTGAAGGGTACTAAGATTGCTTTTATTTGAAATTCGCACTAAATAGAATGGTATAATTTTCTTTTTGAAGTTTGATCTCCTTGTTACAAAGTTCTTCACTAAATTAAATTCAATTGCTGGTGTAGCTTCTTTGAGAATTTGAATAAGATTGACCGTATCCTCTCCACTGTCCCGACCCTTCAACAGAAAGGTCTGATTCTTTTTTGTGTTTGGGGTGTTAAGTGTGGAGAATTTCTTTGGCTGACATGAAGTCAACCAGTTGTTTCGTTTATCGAGTTTTTGTTTTTTTTAATGTCAAAATTATTTATCTTATATTCAGCTGCCTGTATCCGAACCATGTCCCCATCGCGCTACCCGAGAACATTGATTGGCGGAACTTTATCGATACTCGTACCAATTTTTATTGAATCATTAACCAACACTTGAGTAGGTTTTTTCTCGTATTTTTCTTCGTTAAGTTTTCTATGAAATTATTGCTACTATTATTAATTTTATTTTTATAATTTTTTTACCCTCCTGCTTTTTAAAATCGCAAAATTTCATTTTATGATTGATCGCCTAGCGTCCCGATTAAATAATACTGCATTGTTACATAACGTATTTCATATAACTCGCGCAAGTAAATAAAACATTGGCGCAAGGTATTACTCCGATTGTTGCCAGACACAATGGCGTCAGACTCACGTCCAAGTCGAGCGTTTAGCATGTTGTTACGGGAGAAACTTGGATCAGACAAACTTTAATGCTCACTTTTTGTAATTAATTCACCAGAATAGTTAATGTATGAGCGTCTGTCTGCATTTTTCGAAGTTGAGCTTTTGCTAGGCTTACACCCGTAGATGTATGTAAACACAATCTGTCTACATACATACCTATGTATGTGAATGATAGATTCGAGTCGAACAATTTCTAAGTTTTTCCTTCAATTCGTCTAGAAGTGTCTGCCCATATGCCAGCCATTGCGTCGGTCTTCTAAGCTTTGCCTGGCTCCATTTCAAAGATCGTCACATTTGCGTCAAATACATTTCAAACGTAGAATTCCAACACGCGCATGAATTTCAAGATAAATTTTGTTTTGCTCCACAAATGGAGAAAAAGCTCCACAAGCTAGATACGAAGATATTTTGTTTTAGTTTAAGTTTTATGGACAACAGTCTCTCAAATAGGCAATTTGTCAACATTAATTCGTTCCATAGGTTGCACTTTGTTTACAGAAAATTTTACGTTTTTCTTTGTTCAGAAAATTCAAGCTTGGCGACATAAATTTCATACATGTATGTATGTGTTTGTATATATGCCTACAAATATGCTAAGCTCGTAGAAGAAAACCAGAGATACATAAAATAGATTGAACCAGATTATTATATCTTAAGTGTTTATCTCAGCGCAAAATATAGAAATCTGAAATTAATTTCCACTTGAGACGCGCACACTCTTGTTTCTTTGTTACAGAAAATAAATTTCTTATCTTCAATCATTTACATACATACTCGTACATACGAGTATGTGCTCGTTATATGAACTTAAGCCAAAGCGGACAAGAAACGAAGCTTCAATCTTAAAAGCTCTGTAAGTGTAAGATTTTATTAACTGTTCGCAGCAGTAGCGCCTTGACATTCAGTGAGTAATTTTTGGGGAGGAAATTAACGAAAGTGTGGAATCAAGGACAGTTCTGTTGTTGCTAAATCCATTTCGCAATAAGAACAAATTTTGCATTGTTTTATGCAACAATTCTGTTCCAAGGATTGCAAATGTGCAGTTTTTTCATTTAATTTAATTTCTGTTGTTAAATCTATTTTGTATATAGTGCGGGTGCGCAGTTGTGTTTTGTGCGTTGAAACTTTTGTTTAAATCGTTACGCAAAAATCTGTTTTAGTTTTGTTTAAATACTTTATTCGGACTTAAACAACGATCTCTTTAGAATTAATTTAGGTGAGTTTAAAACAAGTTTCTACGTATAACCTTTAAAGAATTTTTTTCATAAAATGCGCAAGCACTTAAATGTTTTCTTGGATCATTTTAAGGGCTTTCAACTGAAATCATGGATGTACTAAAATTTTTTTATTTAATTTTGTTCGTGATTTTATTATTTACACATTTAAAAATTAACTCATCGTTTGAAAAATTTCCTTTCTATAACAACGTTATCCTTGTGTACTTTCAAGTTGATATTTTCTAGTCCGTTTCGTTTACAAACAAACCGATTTTCAAATGTTTTATATTTTCAAAGAGAACTGAAATTTATGTGCGTATCTCGGGGGTGCGTGGGAGATTGTTGTCGAAGCTTATTTTCAAAACAACCAAAATGTGAATGCTCCAATAAAAGAATATTTCGCTTCGCGATGATGTCAAGCAATTTAATTTGTCAGTTAATTTATAAACTATTCCCGTGGATTCACTTTATATTCTATTTTGTTAATGTCTTTTGGCGTTTCTTAATTTCATGATGCTACTCCTAATTATAAATCGTATTAGCACACGCTTTTGCACTGACTCGATGGGACGAAGCTGCTTGGTGGTTGTACTCGTATATAGGCGACCTTGACCATATCACCTGATTGATGCAGCTTTAGTAGCGTGGGGGACGGATGAATGCATTCACATACTCGTATGTGTTGTATAGCATTTTCAATTGTACTGGGATAGACAATAAAAGTTTAAATAGATTTAATACCGAGGTGGGTTTGATCAGCGAAACTGGTTTTAGATGCAACATTCAATTTGATGTAAGTTAGTTGCACACGAGCTTTAGACAATGATGAGTGGCCTTATTTTTAATTTATCTTCAATTATAATCCAATACAATTATCTTTGGTTCTGGAGGGTTCCAATGAAGATATTTAATAATAAACTGTTTTTTATTATTTTCTTGTAAATGCTTTGAGAAAAAATGGAACATACCCGAGCAAAAGTTTTTTAAAACCCTGTATAAATTATTTTAGTCTAATGTGTGGGGTGTGGAGTTAGTGCGATTCAGCACCTTAACTCCCTCATATCTGTGACTTACCTTCCTGAGCCAATTTCAGTCATTCTATGATTTTAAGAAACAATTTTTATAGATTTATTTGGCGGATAATCGGGAACGTCAATTCATCCCTGTTTCGTAAGGTTCGAAGGAATGCCAATGTACTATTAGTATGGTTGTCAATTGTATCAAAGATTTTCAGTGCCTTGTCACGTAGGTATTTTTCAACTGTCTGCATTCTTAGGTCCTTGTAGATGTCAGTGTTTCTAATATACCATGGAATTCTTAAGATCTTTCTAATAATTATATTTTTGAAGGACTGGAGTGCTTTTTTGTTAGTCTTTGTCGGCTGGTAAAAAGCAGAAATACCGTATAGTAGCGTTGGTCGTATAATCTGTTTGTATATGAGCATTCGATTTTTAGGGCTAAGTCTTGTGGATTTAATGAGAGGATATAATGAGGAGAGAATAACAATGCAGTGTCCTCGTTTATTTTTGAATGTAAGTCCATGTATTAAGCCGTTGGCATCCAGTCAACTGTCTTGTTATCAACGATAGGTCTTTGTGGAGTTTGCCGTTTATTTATTTATTTAAATTCCATTCAACAGATAATCCAATTATAAAATAGAACAGAACAAACAGAAAAGAAAATTAATGAAAATTAGAATTAAATAAAAAAGTTAGTATTAAAAAGAAATTCTTAGTCAAATATGCATGTAAAATTAAATTAAAGCAAAAAAAAGTCTAATATTTACTCCAATTGAGTTGTAAGAATCAGGCTTCTTACTCTCAATTTAAAAACAAGGTATGAGTCGGAAGAAGGACCAAGCTCAAGCTTATCATGATTTCTTACCAATCGTATAATGGGAGGTGAAAATATAAATTTGTACGGGCATACGGTAGTACGAAAAAATTGTTTGCCCGAGAAGAACGCGATGATTGGCGAACACGTAAGTCTGCATACAATGTTGAAGAAATTTGATTGTGGCAGAGTTGATATAGAAAACACTGATCTAGAAACATACGACGGGACGACAGATTAGGTAAATGTAACAAGGATAAGTGACAGTCATAGGGTTAATATGGGACTTTAAATTTGTAAAACAAGATACGTGTAAATTTTCGCTGGACATTCCCTAACGAGTTAATGAGGTAGAAGTGTCGGGGAGACCTAACTACAGAGCAACATTCAAGGATAGGACGGGCAAGACAGATAAACAAGCGGGCGGGGGTAGATATATTGTTAAATGTATAAGCACGCCTGAAAAAAGTCCCAATATTTTCGGGGCCCTAGTAGTCGCGATTAGAATGTGTGCATCGAAATTGAGCTTAGGATCAAAGATAACACCAAGATCTTTAGCAGAGCTCACAGCAGCGAGTGGTACTTCATTTAACATATAGGTGAAAGTCAGCGGAGAACGATTTAGATTAAAAGTCATTTTATTGCATTTGGCAACATTAAGACAGAGGTAGCTTGATGAACATCAGTTACTTAGTCCAATCAGGTCCATCTAAAGATATTGACAATCTTGTACAGACCTGATAGCTCGAAGGACTTTCAAATCATCGGCATACAGTAGGCAATTGGAGGCGATAACCGAAGGAAGATCAACTATGAACAATAGGAATAGGAGGGGACCTAAAATGGAACCTTGAGGAACACCAGAGAACGGATCAAATAGAATAGAGGTAATTCCACAACAACTAACGCAACATATACGAAAAGACGGGTAGGAATCCATCCATGATAAGAAAGGGCCAGCAACCCCAAAAGCTTTCAGTTTGTAACAGAGAAGCCCGTGAAGATGACATCAACCTGTAATTGATTGTCTAGGGCCTTAGCAATGTAATCGGTGAATTCAATTAGATTTGAGATCGTAGAGCGACCTTTGAGAAACCATGCTGTTCCTTCGACAAGATAGGGGTCAATGAAACTGAAAGCCGGTTATGTACCAGATGCTCGAGTAATTTCGGAAAACAGGAAATTAAGGAAATAGGACGATAATTGGACACAGAAGAAGGATCACCACTTTTAAGAATAGGAACACCGTTTGCTCTTTTCCAATAAGTAGGGAAAGTACCAGTCTTTAGACTGAGGTTGAAGAGAAAAGCCAGAGGGATACAAAGTGAAGACGCCAATGACTTGACAAAAATATTCGATAAGCCATCAGGACCTGGGGATATATTAGGATTAAGTGAGTTAATGAGAGATTCAACTTCAATATGGTCAGTGAAAAGTGAAGAAATGTCAATGGAGTGAAGTACAGGTGCATTAATTTGATTAGAGACATGAGAAGAAGGAATAAAAGTTGACGAGAAGAACTGAGAGAGCAAGTTGGAAATATCCTGTGGAGAAGAGCTAACGATATTTTTCCGATAGACTGGAGGAGTGACAGAAGAGGAGGACTTGAAGGATCTAATGTATGACCAAAATGGTTTCACATTATTCGCCATGAGGGAACTCTCCAAGCTACTGAAGTAGCTTGGAGTCTTTAGTTTTTTTTTTTGCTACAATTCTTCAGTACCACAACGCTAGAAACGGCGGTGTGCTTTATGTTTAGCATTCAAGGCACAAAGTACTTGTTTATTTAGCCATGGTTTCTGCTTTACTTTGCGATGAGCCTGTAAAGGTGTGAAATGTTTAATCAACTCATAGAGGTAATTATAAAACCTACTCACAGCTTCCTCACACTCCAAGTTATCAAAAAACTCCAGCCAGTCAACCAAGTTCAGTTCGGAGGTTAGAGCTACGTAGTTTGCTTTGAAGAAGTTAAATTTTGGAGAAGGATCAAAAGCACGATGTGTCAAAGGTGCAATTGAGAGATCAAGCGATTATGGCGGATGATGACTATCAACGCCCACAAGAGGATTCAATGCTATGGAAACAGATACACAGTAAAGGGGAAAGTTAAAAAGAACAAGGTCAAGTGTCCGACCATTAGCATTAGGGATATTATTAAATTGCGGCAGTGAACAGAGTGATAAAAACGAGGAGAGAGATAAAGAAAATGCATCGGTTGATGAAACAGAGAAAGGAAGTTCTTCGTACATTGCGCTGTTCCCAAATTAAAATCACCGCATACTAGAATTAAAGATTGCGGATGATACAATAAAGAATGTCTCATACGCATACAAAGAAGAGTTATTAGGTATGTAGACAGAGGAAACTAATAAAGATGTATTGTTAGGAAGGAAGATCTTCACAATCACACAATCCACAACACGGGAAAAGCAAAAATCAGCACAAAGACAGCTACGTACTGTATTACTAATAGCTACAAGGACCCCACCTACATCTTCTTTATTTGCACAGGCCAAATCCCGATCAAAACGGTAAACATAAAAATCAAGGGAAATTTTCGAGCTTAAGATGTTACTATTTAACCAGGTTTCCGTAAGACATATAAAAACATCTTCGCTGAGCTGTAACTATAAAAAGAGCTTATCAAGCTTGGTCCTTAACCCTCTTACATTTTGGTGATATCCTGAAACACTAGAAGTTAAGCTGCAGTCATGAAATCTTATACTAGTTCGAAGGTTGCGCTCTTCCCGGTGCACGAAAGGACTTCCTTCTTCTTGAGCTGAATGGTTTAATAACTGCTCCAGGTGGCCAAGCTTCAGGATTCAAAATAGTATCACAATTTGAGGGCACTGTAAGCTTGAATGAAGCTACCACTCTGTCCTCCAGATTATCCTTTGTCGATTTGTAGCTACTAATAACTTTAACAATTGGCCTAAATTTTTTGCAAACGTAGTTTTTTATGTAGTCTGCAGTTGTATGGTAGCTTAGGCGCAAAATAAAGATCACCTTTGGAGGAGATACGATGTCAAGTGGTGGGACTTTATCAATGTATAAGCACGCCTGAAAAAAGTCCCAATATTTTCGGGGCCCTAGTAGTCGCGATTAGAATGTGTGCTTCAAAATTGAGCTTAGGATCAAAGATAACACCAAGATCTTTAGCAGAGCTCACAGCAGCGAGTGGTACTTCATTTAACATATAGGTGAAAGTCAGCGGAGAACGATTTAGATTAAAAGTCATTTTATTGCATTTGGCAACATTAAGACAGAGCTAGCTAGATGAACATCAGTTAGTTAGTGCAATCAGGTCCATCTAAAGATATTGACAATCTTGTACAGACCTGATAGCTCGAAGGACTTTGAAATCATCGGCATACAGTAGGCGATTGGAGGCGATAACCGAAGGAAGATCAACTATGAACAATAGGAATAGGAGGGGACCTAAAATGGAACCTCGAGGAACACCAGAGAACGGATCAAATGGAATACAGGTAATTCCACAACAACTAACGCAACATATACGAAAAGACAGGTAGGAATCCATCCATGATAAGAAAGGGCCAGCAACCCCAAAACCTTTCAGTTTGTAACAGAGAAGTCCGTGAAGATGACATCAACCTGTAATCGATTGTCTAGGGCCTTAGCAATGTAATCGGTGAATTCAATTACATTTGAGATCGTAGAGCGATCTTTGAGAAACCATGCTGTTCCTTCGACAAGATAGGGGTCAATGAAACCGAAAGCCGGCTATGTACCAGATGCTCGAGTAATTTCGGAAAACAGGAAATTAAGGAAATAGGACGATAATTGGACACAGAAGAAGGATCACCACTTTTAAGAATAGGAACAACGTTTGCTCTTTTCCAATAAGTAGGGAAAGTACCAGTCTTTAGACTGAGGTTAAAGAGAAAAGCCAGAGGGATACAAAGTGAAGACGCCAATGACTTGACAAAAATATTCGATAAGCCATCAGGACCTGGGGATATATTAGGATTAAGTGAGTTAATGCGAGATTCAACTTCAATACGGTCAGTGAAAAGTGAAGAAATGTCAATGGAGTGAAGTACAGGTGCATTAATTGGATTGGAGACATGAGAAGAAGGAATAAAAGTTGACGAGAAGAACTGAGAGAGCAAGTTGGAAATATCCTGTGGAGAAGAGCTAACGATATTATTCCAATGGACTGAAGGAGGGACAGAAGAGGAGGACTTGAAGGATCTAATGTATGACCAAAATGGTTTCACATTATTCGCCATGAGGGAACTCTCCAAGCTACTGAAGTAGCTTGGAGTCTTTAGTTTTTTTTTTTTGCTACAATTCTTCAGTACCACAACGCTAGAAACGGCGGTGTGCTTTATGTTTAGCATTCAAGGCACAAAGTACTTGTTTATTTAGCCATGGTTTCTGCTTTACTTTGCGATGAGCCTGTAAAGGTGTGAAATGTTTAATCAACTCATAGAGGTAATTATAAAACCTACTCACAGCTTCCTCACACTCCAAGTTATCAAAAAACTCCAGCCAGTCAACCAAGTTCAGTTCGGAGGTTAGAGCTACGTAGTTTGCTTTGAAGAAGTTAAATTTTGGAGAAGGATCAAAAGTACGATGTGTCAAAGGTGCAATTGAGAGATCAAGCGATTATGGCGGATGATGACTATCAACGCCCACAAGAGGATTCAATGCTATGGAAACAGATACACAGTAAAGGGGAAAGTTAAAAAGAACAAGGTCAAGTGTCCGACCATTAGCATTAGGGATATTATTAAATTGCGGCAGTGAACAGAGTGATAAAAACGAGGAGAGAGATAAAGAAAATGCATCGGTTGATGAAACAGAGAAAGGAAGTTCTTCGTACATTGCGCTGTTCCCAAATTAAAATCACCGCATACTAGAATTAAAGATTGCGGATGATACAATAAAGAATGTCTCATACGCATACAAAGAAGAGTTATTAGGTATGTAGACAGAGGAAACTAATAAAGATGTATTGTTAGGAAGGAAGATCTTCACAATCACACAATCCACAACACGGGAAAAGCAAAAATCAGCACAAAGACAGCTACGTACTGTATTACTAATAGCTACAAGGACCCCACCTACATCTTCTTTATTTGCACAGGCCAAATCCCGATCAAAACGGTAAACATAAAAATCAAGGGAAATTTTCGAGCTTAAGATGTTACTATTTAACCAGGTTTCCGTAAGACATATAAAAACATCTTCGCTGAGCTGTAACTATAAAAAGAGCTTATCAAGCTTGGTCCTTAACCCTCTTACATTTTGGTGATATCCTGAAACACTAGAAGTTAAGCTGCAGTCATGAAATCTTATACTAGTTCGAAGGTTGCGCTCTTCCCGGTGCACGAAAGGACTTCCTTCTTCTTGAGCTGAATGGTTTAATAACTGCTCCAGGTGGCCAAGCTTCAGGATTCAAAATAGTATCACAATTTGAGGGCACTGTAAGCTTGAATGAAGCTACCACTCTGTCCTCCAGATTATCCTTTGTCGATTTGTAGCTACTAATAACTTTAACAATTGGCCTAAATTTTTTGCAAACGTAGTTTTTTATGTAGTCTGCAGTTGTATGGTAGCTTAGGCGCGAAATAAAGATCACCTTTGGAGGAGATACGATTTCAAGTGGTGGGACTTTATCATACGAAATCAGAATAGCCGCAGCCGATGTGTCAACACCAGATGAGGGTGGAAGACTAGGCGAAGGATTACTTTTGGTTTTAGGGATCGCCCCCCGATTGATTGATGAGGGCCCCCGGAAAGCAATCACGTGTCACAGTTAATTCATTACCAACCATGTGCTGAATTGCTGCCGAAACCACCGGAGAACTTAAACATGACATAGTAGTCCTAGAACCAGCAGCTAGATTCGGGGCTTTGAGAGCCGATAACTTTGCCAGCGATTTACTACGAGTTCAGATGCAAGGTCTTTGTACAGGCGTAATTGAACCACTAATGCATTCCTGCTGTGCTGTTGGCGTAAGTAATTGCGTCTGGTTATTTACATCAGTTATATTCACTGAAGCCAGAGTTTTTGTAAGATACTGGGTGGTCCCCAAGCCTCCAGCTTATAAGAGTGTAAACTTCACTCTTGTGGATACGAGCACCTCCATTGAACTGGTTAGGGCTGCCATTTGGATACCCGTTTCAGTAAATAATCCAATGAATATATTGGCTTGCCTCAAGACGCAAAAGTATCCACGCAAAGCTAGCATATCATTTCCTGTTTACAAAGGATCAGTAGACATGCCAAAGGTTTGACGATTATGCTGGTGTTGGAATGGATCAGGCCAGTACGAATCTTCTGAGCTCTGCCCTGCGGTCGTAGCCTCAGAGGCTTTATTTTATCTTCCCCAAACGAAAACGAATAAAAAATGACCTTCGGATAGGATGCTAATTTATCCTTTACATAGACCAACTTGCAGTATGACATTGCTACAATAGACAAATTCATCACAACCCAATACGATTGTTTGAGAGTCTTGCATAAGGAATAAATGAGACTATTGTTTGACTATGCATGATACAAAAATTTTCTGTGGCAAATTATCTGACCGCCCGCGGACCTGCTTAGTAATCCCTACGAATGTAAACGCGATTCGGTAAAGAAATCACATAAAAAAGATACAGAATGGCACAACATCATTTTCTTATCAGCCTACCTTCCATACGACACTATAAAGCAGACAGCTGAGTTAAATGGTAGAATATACTGATCCTATTGGCACTGAACTGACATTTGATTGTGATGCCAACGCACGATATCATATGTGGGGCAGCAGGAGCTGCCATCTTCGAAATGAATAGCTGTAGCCCGTTCTGACGTCCATCAGACTGACAATTTTAAACATATGCTCTCCTCTTACGTCTTAAAGACAGGGAAAGATAAACATCACTCAAGCCCCGATTTCGTGAAAAACTTAACTTTCTGATCATAGATGTCTGAAGTAGAAAGCGCAAGACAAAAATTTAGAAGCCAGAAAGACGGGTAGTTTCAGCGAATTCGATAAATTCAAATCGCCACGCATTGATGGTATTGTTCCTTCCATTTTCAAGACAAAATCCAGCAAATCGATGATATTCCTGAAAAAAGTCTTAATATCAATCCTAGAATAAGCATACATACCCACAACTTGGCGAATAATCAAAGTTATCTATATCCCGAGACCTGGAAAAATGGCTACTCTGAACTTAAAAGCTTTTGTTTAATCAGTCTTACCTCAGCTTTTCTGAAGCCACTGAAAAGCTTGTGGACCAACACGTAAGATCTACGACACAGAAGCAATCCTTTATGCATTACACAGCACGCATATCAACGGAAATAATCCTGTGACCTTTGTCCTCTAGTGGCGAACATTTTTAAGACGATGTTGAGGAAGGGGCGCTAGGAGTGTTTATCGAAATTTAGGGAGCCTTTGATCCCGCACCGTACAACTCTTTTTTAAAGTAGACCAGTGTGTTGTAGTTAAGATAGAAAATAGATGGGTGAAGTCAGGACAATGGGGTGTCAAATAATCAACACAAAACTATTCCGGTTCTCCTCACGAGGAAAAGTATAACTGATAGTCTAATTTTACCTCAAATGCTTGACGTCACTATCCAATTGCAGCTAGAAGACAAATATATTGAGGTTACCTTGGATATGAGACAACTAATAAAGCATATTCTTGCAAAGATTTTCAAGGCTAGTGGACTATTTGGACCATAGCATACTCAACTAGTAACCACACTCCATCAACCCTCCGGAAAAATCCGAACACAAGCCGAACAGCGAGCCATAAATCTTCGGTAGCAGGTAGGAAGGTAAATGCTGACGCGAGGATTGCCGGGAATGTAAACATATGCTTAGAAGAGAGATTTCAGGATTACCATATCTCAAAAAATCAATAACTTTGCAGAAAAACAAATTCGTTCCATGCAATATTTTAGTTTTTTATTAGTACCTGGCAGCACTCCTATGTTCTGAATTGCGAAAAGAACACGTGCGTCGGAAATTTTATTTGCATTTTGCTTTGTATCTTGAGCGCGCCAAACATGGGATCAGCTGTCATGCCCCGGAACAGCTGACGTGCCCCTGGGAAAATTCAAAAAGTGTGCAACACAGGGTAAATGAAAGGTTTGGTTACTAGTTGAGTATACTATGATTTGGACCATAGTATACTCAACTAGTAACCACACTCCATCAACCCTCCGAAAAAATTCGAACACAACCCGAACAGAGAGCCATAAATCTTCGGTAGCAGGTAGGTAGGTAAATGCTGATGCGAGGATTGGCGCGAATATAAACATATGCTTCGATGAGAGATTTCAGGATTACCATATCTCAAAAAATCAATAACTTTGCAGAAAAACAAATTCGTTCCATGCAATCTTTTAGTTTTTTATTAGGATGTGGCAGCACTCCCATGTTCTAAAATGCGTAAAAGAACACGTGCGTCGGAAATTTTATTTGCATGTTGCTTTGTTTCTTGAGCGCGCCAAACATGGGATCAGCTCTCATGCCCCGGATCAGCTGACGTGCCCCTGAGAAAATTCAAAAAGTGTGTAATACAGGGTAAATGAAAGGTGTGGGTACTAGTTGAGTA
Source organism: Odontomyia ornata (assembly GCA_963969285.1). Classification (NCBI taxonomy): domain Eukaryota; kingdom Metazoa; phylum Arthropoda; class Insecta; order Diptera; family Stratiomyidae; genus Odontomyia; species Odontomyia ornata. The sequence continues at coordinate 193,633,230 of OZ017741.1, forward strand.
TACTATGATTTGGACAATTTATGCCCAAGAACGCCTTATGGCTGCATGCGATTATGTATGTATATTATATTTCATGAATAATAGCAGGACAGGATACAATTTCTTACCTGCTCATTTGTGCAGAATAGGTATTGCTGCAGACCTCATTTTTCAACGGTACTTAGAAGAGGATAAGAAAATCTTGCACTATATTTTTGAATATCCTTCCTTTTTCTTTGTTACGTTGTGGGTATTTAGTGTCACAGCAGTCAGCCAGAATACAATCACGGATACAAATCGGTGTACCTAATTTGTGACTACAAAATAAGTAGTCAAATGTGAAGGAGTGGGTAATCGAGTACAATTGGCGAAGGTTTGAGTGGACGAGATTGGTCTAAACAACTACCTTGCCCCAACATAAAATTGTCTCCTCTCTCCGTATTGGATCCAAAAAAATTTGAAAAAAATCACGAAAGTAGGTTTTTATAAATATATAAACATTAAATACCTCAGAAGTTTAACTTCATTTTTTAACTTTGTTATTAATAGTATGCTTTACTGTATGTCTCAAAAAGATCCAATAACATTTAACGAATTTTATTGCATTACAACAAGAAAAATTCATAGCTATACAACAATATGTGCTTTATATCAACTCAGACACAACGAATTTGTTGTAATCTTTAAAATCATAAAGGATTTTTTAAAGTAATGATATCTGTAATATGAAAACTAAATGGCGGCAGGTAAATGTGCACTTCGTTACATTTGCCTTAGCCCTTCTGGTATAGTGGGATTAGGCGGTGCAATGGCATTTCGATCGTTGGGGGAGGCACATTATCGAGTCTAGACTTTGTCGTCGCAAGTTTTGGTTAGTTAATTTTCTCACCAGTTGCTGTTGATGGATCCCTTTTTCTTCCATGAGTGCGGGTGAAATCTGGCAACAGCACAAACGTGATGTATGTACAAATGTGGGTATGCCGTTTGAGTTGAATAATTCATCATTATTTCAGTGCCCATCGTCTTTCGTCAAATTAGCAACAACAAGTCGACGTTATTTTTACGGATTTCGCTAAAGCTTTTGATTCAGTGGGTCACTCACTCCTATTTGAGAAACTTTTAGGGTTCAATATTCCTATTTGTCTCTATTCCTGGCTTCTCTCCTATGTCCTGGATCGTCAATGTGTAGTCACTTTTAACTCCTGTTTCCCTTCTTCTTTTCACCCGAGCTCGGGGAGTTCCGCAAGGTTCAATACTTGGCCCCATACTATTTTTACTTTTTGTCAATGGCCTACCTTCTGTTATCACATCCTCCTGTCTCCTTTATGCAGATGACTTCAAGATTTTTTGAATTATTGATTTCCTTTTAGACGTGGATATCCTTCAAACTGATCTTTAGCGTGTGATTGAAACCATCTCTCCTTAAATGTTTCTAAATGCCATCAGATGACACTCTCCTGTAAAAAATTTCCTCTTCTCGCAACGTATAGGCTTGTTGGTATCCCTTTGAGCAATGTAACCTCCTCAAAGGATCTTGGTGTGCTTTTCGATTTTAAGCTGAAGTTTGATCTCCACATTGCTCTAATTATTAAGAAAGCCTCCCGCTTAACTGGGTTTATTTTACGTTCCGCTTCGTCATTCCAACATATCATCTCCTGTATGTGTCTTTACTTCTCACTAGTACGTAGTAATTTCTGTACCACAGGAAGCACATCGATGCTCTTGAGTCAGTTCCATGCAGATTCACACGGTCTTTATTCTTCAAATTCAACCTTCTTTACTCCCCTTATGATAATCGACTACATATTTTGAACCTCCCTACCCTCGAGTCCAGACGATCTTTCCTTAACGAATGTCTTTTGTTCAAGCTTCGTCATAATCTTTTACCTCAAAATGTATGCAGGCAAATTAATACATTCGAATTTACTTTTGGATTAAAACACTTTTACATATTTTAATAAAAACTCCGATTCTCCATATATCAATATTTCTAAGACACCTGACTTTCTTGTTCAGCGGATATTACAAATCCCCATAAATTTCTTTCTGTGATCGAGAAGCTATCAATGCTGCTGCAAGAAATGATAAATTTCATGAATCTATGCTAATATTCAACATGATTACACATGGTCTATTGGAATAAAGCTTATTCATTTTGTATGGTTGTAACATATTCAAACAATGAAATGCATAATCATATATATCCAATTAAAAAAATTCATGTATAGCAAAAAACTTTATACTTTTAATGTATCATTATATTCTTTGTTAGCAGTTACAAAGGTAAAATTGAAAATTCGAACGTAAATCTATCCACTACATTCGTAAACTCAAATATTTTCAAATTAGCAGTAAAGGCATTCTTTCAGTTTCCATTTGAATTGTCTTTTAACTTCAATAATTAAATTATGATAGACAGACACGAGTATATAAAGGTCGAGAATACAATAAAACAAATGCAGTACAATAGATATTCTAGACAGTGTCCATCACCACGCAACTGGTCTTTCTAATTCTTATCAATTGCTAACATAAACATTGGCTAACATATTCCGTGTTAATAATACATTCCTTGCATGTAAGCTTATGCAAATTATATATTCTCAGTGACCCATAAAATGTATGACATTTAATTGGTTGTACATTGAAACGTGATGTTGGTTTTCCGCAAGTATTTTTATCAAAATAATAAGAGTTAATCGGACTAAAATCCAATACTGAGTATACTATGACCTCATTAATGCATTGTAGATTCAGACATTAAGTCTAATGATAGCTACTAATTACACTTAGGCTTTACGGACTATCACTAGCTACGAGTAGAACGAGTGAACGCATTGCTGATTTGTGACAGTAGCGTGAACATTCAAATGATTTATAATTGCGTTGTTGATATAGAATAGATATGTTAATGGACGCAAATTATTTAACAGCTGTTCAAGTCGCAGATATGTTAAATTGTTAGTTAAATTATTCTAATATAATTTATCTTCAAATTTCTCACATTTAATTTCGAATTTGTAGTCCACGTGGTGTTGTGGTTAGAAGAACTTACCCCCGTAAGTCGAAGGTCCCCGGTTCAATCCTGCTGGTGATAACAAGATTTATTTGGAGTGGTTCTTCAAACGGACTTTAAGACTTTTTGGTTATGATACGTGCTAGTTTAAAATCAGAACGTATCGCAGCTGGGTGGACGGATACATGGCCAAAGCGTGATACTGACCATATCACCTTCTCGTGTGCCAACACATTCGATCACGTTAATGAGACGCTCTAACTATCTCTAAGTGAAGATCGGAAAGGGGCTGCGGTGCTTAAACAAAAATAAAATTGAATTAAATTTAAGCTCCAAATAGGAATGAATTATCCTTATACATATTTAATTATCATTTAATTCTTTCGATTAATGGCCTTTTAACTTGTAAAAGAAATAGTCGTATATTCATAGCTTCTCATCATCAAATTGTCAAAAAGCCAAATTTAAATATTTATTCCATCATCCAACAAACGTGTGATGTCGAAACATTATTTAGGTCGACCCGTTGACGAACTTATAGATTCATACTAGATCTAGAATAAAGATAGAAAGATATTTATATGAAAGTGCAATGGTCAGATCATGTGTACAGCGAATGTAGCATGGTCGAGTGAATTTATTTGAATCTTCGTTCTCTTGTCGACAATAACTGTGAGCATCTAATCAACTAACCACATGAACATCATTTCGATGTCACGTGACGTGTGTTTATATGATATTCTATCTTCTATATGCAATACAAATTTCAGCTTATGGGGTTAAATTGAAAGTTTATCTACACGGCTCTTGTAGTTTTATTTAGAAATTTTATAATCCAAATCGCTAAAATATTTTTATAAGTTTGGATTTTTTGAATTTATTACAATTCTCAGATACTTTTAGATTAATTACACGTTTTTTTCTTTTCCTTGCAGGTAAATAACCTTCAACTTCATTGGAAACCTACATATATTTACGTAAGTTTTCAGCTGTCAATATTTTCATTTTTAAAGAAAAATTAACTATGTTGAAGTTAATCAAACCCCCAATTTTGTGCAAATAATTTGCTTAGTCTTAGAAAAAAAATTTGTTTTTAATCACATGAATCAATTACATTTAAGAGATTGAGTTTCTCTCTCTCTCTTTAAGCCCAAGATGTCTTAACCCGATCTATAAAGATCTAACAAAAGATGAATTGCTGGAAAGGTGCTTAGGTGCCCACACGTTAAATGGCAATGAAAGCTTCAATAAGGCGGTGTGAACGATGCTACTTAAAAATCAGTTTTATGGTGCAGAAACTGCTGAATTATCAACTTACAGTGCATATTCAACAAAGGATATCAATCAATTTTAAAAATAATGGAAATCATTACCAATCGTAACTCGCGCGATGATTCTCTAAGTATGATAAACCGCCACCACTCTGAAGTACTCCAGAGAGCCAGAACGGGTTAAAGATATCCCTACTCGGATCTTAGCATAGAAAGTACTGAAAAGTAAACTCTGTTTGCTACGTTTATCCTTTTCCATATTTCATCTTTTCTATGCCCTTTCTATCAAAATGGACTCCTTAGTATGGGAAGCTTTCCACATTGTCTAAGTTGAAGTCTCCTAAAGCCAGATTTTGTCGTGCAGGCATGTCTTTCCTTGTTTGGGTGATGAATTTAATTTTAGTTTCATTGAGCAGGAGGTCGACTTCTTTCGATTCTGACTCATAAACACTTCCTAATGTCGTTCGCATGCGCTACTTGTAAAGTAGCGTACTCGTGGTGTCAACTGGCGTATTCCAAACCACATGTTCCAGAGCAATATTGCACGAAATTGGGGCAAGCCCATCCCCTGTTTTAGACATGATCTGGTTGGGAAGCTTATAGTTATATCTCCGTTTTGATCTGAGACTCGGTGTTTAGCATTGTAACCTTACCTAAATGGACGAGTTTAGTCGGGAGGCCGAAGTAAAGCGTTAGTTTTTACAGGACATTTCTGTCAACACTGTCGTATGCTTGCTTGAAGTCTACGAAGAACTGGTGCTTATCGGAATTATACTCCAAGTACATTGCGAGCACCAATTTTACTAAAAAAATTTGGTCAATCGTAGATCGTCACTTTTAAAACCACCTTGATACTCTCCAATGATATTTACATAATAGATCTTCAGTCTTCGTTCAAAGACTTTAGACTGCACTTTATAAGATATGCTCAACATGGCAATCCCTCTATAATTTTCTTAGCGTAATGTTACACCTAAAAGGAAAAAGAGTACTCCAGCGGAGCTTACGGCCCCGCTTCAGCTCGCCCGGAGACGGGCGTGGGGCGTCCACCAAGGCCCCAATAAGCCGCCAAGCGAGAAAAAGATTGCCGGTTTCTCTTACTGGCAGCACGAAAAAAGGACACTGTACCACTACAATTTTTATGTCACTGAGAATACTCCTGCAACTTAGTGCAACCGTTTTTCGATCAGAAACCTAGATTGGCTACAAATAAACACACTCTCCTCGGAACTTCCTAACGATGGAACAAAAGCTATTTTCAATACTATACGACTTGTCTAAATTTCTTTGGATTTATATAGTAAAACCTTTCACTTTCTTTTTAACGATTGCGGGACGTACAAAGGCAAATTAATATCTCGAGAATTTGCCACCCTCTACATAGCTCCCCCGAACATTTACACTAAACTTTAAATATTCTTCCCGCGACTTACCACCCAAGCTGCATCCGTTACAACCTGAAACTCAAATTCAATTGTGTTATCTGAAGAAAATTTACTTTTTTCTGGATTTTACTTTTAATTACGTTATGAAATAAAGTTCAGTAACACAAACTTATCTTTCGCTTCAAATTTCGTTATGTGAATAACTAATCGAAATTCACAATTGCAAAAGAGTGAAAAAGAAAAAGTCTTTAAAAGAAAAACTTACTGGTCTACAAGTTATAAAAGAGCCCCTTCTTCGCTGCTTCCGTCGACGTTATTGAAATTGCTTTGCCACTTACTGGTCCAACCACGTCCTCGTCCCTTTCCTTCGATAGGCCTGTTTTCGTAGTAGGCACGTAAAAGCTTTTTCGCCTGCGTTCTCCTTTGACAAAGTTGTTCCATATTGTACGACTTATCTTTTAATCAGCTTTTCGCGCCTTCTGCTTTCTCATCCTTTTCACCTGCGTTGTCTTCGTCGTCGTTGTTATCGCTGCCGGAATTTTCATCAGCTTCGGATGTTGTCCCGCCTCCTTAACCTTTAGCTGCAGGTAATCCTTAGTCATGATACACAATATTGTAATCTGTCGGTACATTTCCGCAGCTCGTCTCATTGGGGCGAATTCGGTCTCTAAACGGTGTTGAACCTTCTCGTTCAGGATGTGAATGTTGCTGGCCAGTCGTTCAAGACATTCCTTCCAAATTAAGTTGTTGTTCGATTAACACCGGACCTAATGTGACATATACTTTCACAGCAACCTATTTATATACCAGTATGGGTTATACTCGTATGTATTTTCTTTTCTTTTTAAAAACATTACTACAAGTACTCGTACTTAAATTACTGCTACGGGTACAATTAAAACGTATTACCCAAAACCCTACTTGAGTGGAGGATTGCTTTGTTTAACGAGTCACGCGACTGATATGGTAGTGTTCGAGGTGAGATAATGTTGATGCTTCTCTACTCCATCCGTAACAGTAGCCTGTCTCCCTTTTTATATAAGGGATATATCATACTTTTTCGACAGTTATCTGTATTCTACACATTAACCGATTAAGGACCTTGTTTAGATGTTATCCTCCAGCTTGGAGTAATTCTAGCGGTGTTCCATGAATTTCAGGCGCTTTTTTTGAGACCACGTAGCCATTCGTGGTCTCAAAAAAAGCGCCTGAAATGTACTATTTTACTTCTTCTACTGTTGGTAGTGTTGGCAGGATATCTTCTTCAACTCCTGAAATGCTCACAATTTCGGTAAATGCTGTGGGTGCTGTGAGGAAATTTGAGAAGCATCACTTCCACCTGTTTTTAATATCGATAAGGCTACCTAACATTACACCTTCTGCGTCTTTGTAAAGGCTCCTGCCTGGGGTGTATCCCCCTCGAAGCTATTTAATTGAGGTGTACGCTGATCTAGCTTCATTTGGCATCATATGTTTGTTAATTTGCCCTACCTTCCGGCATCTTGAAAATGTTCGTCGAACCAGCCGATCACTAGGGTGGGTGTTGAAGCAATTCGAACTTCAATTCGTCAAATTTCGCCATTGTGACCATGCATGTGTGGACTCGCGCGTCGTCTTGATGAAACAGCACCCTCTACCTCGCAAAGTGTGGACGCTTCTTCTTGAGTTCCGTTTTCAATTGGTCCAGCAACGCAGCGTAATAGGGTCCGTTAATGGTTTTACCTCTTTGAAGGTGATCAACCATAATTACTTCTGCTTTCCGGCAGAAAGGACGACCATCACCTTCTACGGAGCAGGTTCCCCCACCGCAATCCACTGCATTGACTGTTATTTAGTCTCCGGATTATGATGATGGATCCAGGTTTCTTCGACAGTAATTAATCGGCACAAAACCCCGGAACAGTTAAAGAGTCTCGCGCGACATGCCCATCCTTATGCGCTTTTGGTCTATCGTCAACAAACGCGGCACACATCGCATGGATAATTTTCTCATGCATAAATCATCATGTAAAATCTTATGTACCCGTTCAGTTGATATCCCACAAGCCTCAGCAATTTCCTTAATGGTGAATCAGCGATCTCCCATCACGGTTGTGTGCACTGAACTGACGATATCATCCGTGGAAACAGTTTTTGGACGTCCAGAACGTTCATTGTCAAAAATGCTTGTGCGACCGCGTTTGAACTCGGCCACTCAATGTTTTACGGTTGTAAATGAGGGCTACGATTCATCATACATGGAATCTAACTCTTCTTTCACTTCCCGAGTTTTTTTCCCTTTCAAATAGAGGTACTTTATCACCGCGCGATACTCGATTTTATCAAATGTTCTTAACAAACGTCACCTGTCATCTTTGGGAGGGTACCATGCGTTTTGTACTGATCGGAATGACTTGAAATTTTTATGGTATACATATGGTTGGCAAGATAACTTGAATGTACCATGACTTTTTGCCGGTAAGGCCGTAAACTTTTCAAATGACCCACGTAACGTAGTTAAAAATATTGATAACAAGTTTTTTTGACCCAAAATGGTGAAAATTTTAATTGGTTGCTTTGTTCTTAACTCCATTATTCTTGTCTTCCTTGGGTGCCTTAACAGTGATTCAATTTCAGTAAAGATTTAAAGCAAATATGTAACAAAACAAACTCTCAGACAAAGACAAATAAAAAAAGCTACATAGGAAAATTTCTGTGTTTTTTAGGGTTTTGTAAAATAATTTTACATAACCCCACTAAAATCGCGTCCTGTCTGTCAGCAGCGCTTACATGACCACATGTAGGCCCACTTTTTTGTAAATTTATATGGCGGTATATAAAGAATTGTGAAGGTGGCATCGAAAACTCATGCTTTTGTGCGCTTTTGAGACGGATTTCAACAGTGAAATCGTAACAGTCCGCGGAAAACATGATAGCGAAATATATAGTGAAAATTATTTCAGTTTTCACATCCGTTTAATTTTAATTACCTGCCAAAGTGATTGAACAGGAGTTTGTTTACCTCTCAAAGCTTAGCTATCTGGGAAGGTACAGAACATGTGCTTCATTTACCCGTCTTCAAGAGTGTAGGTATACAGTGGAGAGTGCTGGCTGAATTTTAAACATGCAAGGAATGTATTTTGTACTTTTTTTTATGTGAAACAAAATATATATTACGCCATGCAATTATTTGCTTTTGCCAAAGTAGGCTGACAGCTCACAGGAGCTTTTCCAAAGTAGGCCGAATACTACATATGCAAATATCTGCCGAAAGTACGTTCGCTTTCCAAAACACTACTTCAACTTTGATGGACAAGTAATACCATGTTATGTTGGTTCTTGTTTTCGATGTTCATAGTTGGATATTTCCGCAAAAATTGTTAGATGTAACGAACAATTTTAAAATTTCTTATGAATATCATCAATCAGTTTTTTTCATTGTGTTATGCAAACAAAAAAGATCAAAATAACGGACCAAATAACAAATTGAGCAAATCGAAAAGCTGGCTACTTATAATTGCTACAAACCATTTAACTAGTCATCAAAATTGTCTGAATCAGTTAGTTTTTTATTCATCGCGCACATAAAATCGGGGTTCAATGTTTAGTTAAAAATATAACTTTAGTTATTGTAAATACTACTAGAATCACCCATATTTTGCTTTGTTGAGGTTGAGGTTTCTATTATTTTCCTCCGATTCCTTTGGTATCCACCACATACTATGAACCGATACTTCGATACGTAAACATCATATGAAATGTGTATCAATTTGAATCTCAGTACAGCCTCATCTTGCCTCGCCAATAAAAAAAAATGCTAATTTTTAAAAAAGTACGAATTCGTTATAATAAATTTTTTTTCACCATCGTTTAAAAGTCTCAGAGATCGTAATGAAGATAATTGAGCAATTTTCAACTTTTCTATAAATAGTTCTAGACATTGTAATGAAGATAATTGACCAATTTGCAAAATTTTTCTAAAAATAAAAATCAAACATCGCATTAGCTTCATATTTTATTAATGTGAATTCATTTTTGTTTGTGAAAAATGAACGTTAAATTTATAAACGTTTATTCAGCTAATAAGTTTATCATAGACCTTAAGCCATTTCTTATTACCCATGGTCATGGTTTAATTCGTCCGCGGAAATTTTTTGAACACTTGGATTGAAATACAAAGAAAAAGCATTAATGATCATGCAGAAAGATACTCATGTGTAAATTTGATTGCTACATAGAAGGAGAAATACAAATAATGTTCATGATCTACAATAAATTATAATTTAAAGTTGGTTCAAATACATGTCCATTTCTTTTATAGTGCGAATAATACATTCTTTCTCACATAGAAGATACATTCTATTACTGGCGATTTAAAAAATTTAAATAAAATAACGTGGTAAATGTGTCAATTTGTTTGGTTGAACTAAATTGAAAGTTAAATTTTGAGAAAACTGCCTGGCCTGTGTTTTTTGCGCTTAATATGTTAGTGTTAGTTAACATATTATAATGCGAGCTTCGAAAATAGTTACCCCCCACTTGATTTGATTAGGAACCCGTAAAATAGAGAGGGTATCTCACATAAGGTTTGTATCATAAACTCTGTCCAGTTTTACGGAGTTTATAAATTACAAAATGTAGCGTTTGAAGTGTTTTTGCTTTAGCACTACAACCTCGTTCTGGCCTTCGTTTAGATATAGGTAGAGTATCTCATTATCTTCGTCAAATGTCTCGGCACTCGACAAGGTGATATGGTCAGTACCACGCTTTGCCTGTGATCCGTGCTATACATTCTGGTTTTAAAAAAGTACGTAACATAAGTGAACGCGCTTACAGTCCATCCAAAGAATCACTCGAAACAAATATCGTTGTCACCAACGGGATTCGAACCAGGGACCTTCGGCTTATGCAGCAAGCATACTACACCACGCGGTTAGAGTACCGTGGTTCAAATCCTGTAGACGAAAAAAAGCTGTTTTGAATAAATATTTTGCCAGACTATAAACCCCTCTAGTCCTGATTGGTACTGATGTTAAAACAGTTAGTAATCGCACGGTTAAGCGTGGTCCTTATCATCACAACTAGAGTACCTTTATAGGCACCAAATGGTATTTCCTTACAAATCTTATCGCTAAGTTTCAGTATGGACTGTTCACTTGTGAAGTTTTGGGAGCTTGAAGAGTGGCCCCAGAAAATAGCGCTGTTGGCCACTGACCAAAAGTGTGAAGATTTTTTGAAGGCACGACGTTTTGTGACCCAACTGAGAGTTTTATTTCAGTTTACCCATGCTCAGCGAAACTCGGTTAATTGGAGAGTCAAGGGATATTGCCTACAAACGTTTTATCATGATGTTATCATGTTTATGAGCAGTATCGCGCTTTTATGCAAGAGTATATAGAGTTGGCACACATGCAGGAAGTTGGCGCTAAGGAAATAAAATCGCCCCATTGTTTTCTTCCGCACCATTTTCTGATAAAGCCGTCTTGCAGTACAACTAAACTACGGGTGATTTCTGATGCCTCGGCGAAGACATCGAATAACATATCGGTCAACGATTTACTTTTGAAGTGTCCTAAGGTTCAGGATGACTTATACTATTACTTCTACGGTTCAGGACTGGGCGCTATGTATTCACAGCTGATATGGTTAAAATGTATCGCCAAATATTAGTTGCTAAGGAAGATCGCAACATGCAATTAATCATGTGGCGTGATCGACCGAATGAAGCTATAAAACACTATCAGTTGTGTACCGTGACATATGGCGCAAAGTGTGCCTCATATCTAGCCACCAAATGTATGCAAAAGCTAGGAAAGGATGAAGTCGAACGATATCCTTTAGCATCAAGCATCATGGGAGATTTTTATGTTGATGACATTATAACTGGCGGCGATGATCTGACAGCAGTTATAGAAATGCAGAATCAAGTACGACATTTGTTAAAGGAAGCCTTCACGGAAATAGTGTGCTAATCATCCAAAGCTAAAAGAGAACGTTCCCAGCCAAGATTTGAGATTCTGTTGAATTTTTCAGAAATTTAAGACCACCATATCAAGACATTGGGTTTGGTGAGGCACCCAGTAACCGACATGCTTACAGTAAGCACAAGTGACAACGCCCATAAAATCATCACGAAAAGGAATGTTCTTTCCGAGATCTCAAAAATGTTTGATCCGCTTGGACTAATAAACCCTGTGGCAGGATTATCATGCAGCAATTATGGAAATTGGAACTAGGGTGGGATGAGCGGCTGCCATTCGATTTACAATCTAGTTGGTTCAAGTTTCGCGAAGATTTAACCAAACTTACAACGCTCCGTATCCTAAGGCATGTACGTGGTGATGCATCCTGCAACCCGTTACAACTTCACGCTTTTACTGACGTGAGCGAGAAAGTATACGACACGGCAGTATACATTCGATCAAGAGATGGCGCAGGGAAGGTGACAGTCAAGTTGTTATGTTCGAGATCTCGAGTGGCGCCGTTAAAGCAAGTAACGCTTCCAGGGCTTGAGCTTTGTGCAGCAAAATTAGCTTGTCAAACTGTGAAGCACGTATTCGGCGAAATCCATTTCAAATTTGAGGAAACTTGGCTATGGACCGCGGATTCTCATGAGAGCTTACGTGCTTCCATTGTCCTGGTGATGTGGTTTCTAAAATTGAACTTTCACGGTTTGCCACATAGGTCTTTAAGGATGAAGGTCCCTTCCTGATCCAGGCTAACACAATTTCCGAATCGGTCCATAGCCAAGTTTCCTCAAATTTGAAATGTATTTCGCCTAATACGTGCTTCACAGTTTGACAAGCTAATTTTGCTGCACAAAGCTCAAGCCTTGGAAGTTTTCCTTGCTTTGCCGGCGCCACTCAAGATCACGAACATAAAAACCTGACTGTCACCTTCCCTGCGCTATCTCTTAACCGAATGTAGACTGCCGATCATCTTGGGAAGCTAATTAAGTCACAAACCTCCATAATCGAAACCACCACTAACATAATTAATAAGGACGAAGAGCAGCTACGCGATCAAGCCGACTCCGTAAATAAGTCATTCAACGCAGAGTCAAAGGGGCAGAAATCGATCCAAACCTTCCATACTGGCTATTTTCGTCTCATCGTTATTATTGGAATGTCAAAATATTCAAGATACAATATTGGCGTCACTATCCGACTTGCAGTATGGCAAAATCAACCCTTTCATAATTTCGATTAGCCAACTTCAAGAACAAGCTCGTGTCATCAAAAGAGACGAAAACCCTGCCATCATCGAACGGCACTGTCAACCATGGATATACACGCCTCCCGAGTCAAAGATTACATCATTTTTGGAATTGAGATTCCACTAATTACCAGCAATAGATTCGAACTGTTCCGGATCGTCCCAGTACCACATAGGGACGGAAAAAACTTCGTAAAAATTGTACCCAAGGCGCCCTATATGATGGTAAATGAAGAGACAGATTTTCGTGCCTCCAAAAAAACTGACCAAATCGCACAGCATATGCGAACTACATCTTTCATTCTTTCCACTATAATTCAAAATAATATATAGCAATCGCCTCGAAGGCAAACATTTATATGCTCAGACTTAGTTAGTTATAACGAAAACTATTACCCGTCATTGTTTCTGCAAATTTCGAGCTAGTACTATGTCTTAAATAGAATCGAAGTAAATTCCAAAATTCTATTGTAATATTTCTATTTACATAAATATCATATTGTTTAGAATCTTCATTTGAAAATTTTGCTAATAAATTAAGTTGTGATTGCTTAAGCACACTTAGGTTCAATTGCCAGGGTGAACATTGACTCATGTACATATATGTCAATGTTTGGCGCGGTAATTGCTTCATATGTGTAAGCGATTCTGGCACTTTAGACCTAATTGAAGAAATGCAAGATGCCACAATCGCAATATTTTCTGACATAATAAAAAGTTATGTTGACTCACGTGAGGTAATCTGAGTCAATAGTCAACGCGGTAGCAAAATTATGTATGTAAGCAATTCTAGCATTTCTGAAATAATTAAAGAAATGCCAAATTGCAATATTCCTTTTTACGCACGATAATGTGAACAATTTTTTAGTATTTATGAATTGTTTGGTAGCAACAATAAATCATTATAATTTGCGTATTGATTCAATACTTAGGAGTATTCGCCTGAGCTACCTTGCGAACATTGTGAGTATTAAATAATCTACGTTACCCCGGATACCTGCTTAATAATTATTACCCGATATTAGAGAATCCTAATATCGGTAATATAAGGAAACGAGCTGTATTCTGTGTGGTCTATTGGTAAGAGCATGAGACGCATAAGCCGATGGTCCCAAGTTCAAATCTCGTTGGCGAACAACGTGATTTAGTTCAGGGGATTTTTCGGACAGACTACGAGTGTTCACTCAGTGGTGATATATACTGATTTAAACCGATCATATCATAGCTGAGCAGACGCACGGGAGCATGGTGCTGACCAAGCCAACTTCCGAAAAAATCAATACGGTCATGAAAAATGAGGTACTCTTACTATCTCTAAGCGAAGGCCCGAGAGGTGCTGTAATGCTAAAAAGAAGAAAAAAGAAGGAAACGAGCTATGTCAAGAGGTACCTTGTCATAGTTCTAGTCCTGCATTCTAATTTTTCCGGGAAAGTTTTTTACTTTCATTGTAGTGGTCCATCCACGTTAAAGATTCAACACGCGTGTTGTCGGCGATTTAAGTCCGTTATGCCGTTGTGAGATTGGAATTGTTATTCTTGTCGTATTTCACAAAAGATAGGGACTAACAATTTCGGTTTCTTTGAACCATGGAAAAATGTTTGGCGAAATAGTGTATGGCGCATTGCATAGGATGCTGGGCCCATGACCTGTTGAATTATGTATAACTTTTATTAGAAGAACTAGCGTTCTTTTCAAGAGTACAAAACGGACTGACTCGACAAATTGTGTTACAAAGAATTACCGTGTTTATTTATTTATTTTTATTTAACAGAAAAAAAATTCCAATAACAAAGTAGATAAAATAATAGTCCAGCAAAATGAATCAAATAATAGCACAGCATGCAAAAAAAGGCAAGATAAAAGTAATAAAAAATGCAAAAACTAGGAGAAAATAAATAAGAAAAATTATTAAGAGCTAAGAAGAAGACAGTTGACAAATTTTTTAATAAACTAAATACGAAAGGGGGAAGGCCCCAAGCTGAAGGTCATCATGGTTACAAGGTAATCTAAGCATGGGTGAGTGAAAATCCACCAAACTTGGTGCAAATGGAACATCAAAGATATTCGACGATCTTGTAGAACGCATAACGCGCCCCACAGGAACCTGGTTGACAAGGCGACTATCGAGCAAACGACGGCAAAGCCTTGAAAGGAAACATTCATCAAGGTAGAGTCGAAGCACTTCCAGCGAAGGAATATTGAGGATAGCTAAGCGTGATTCATAAAAAAATGTAGGGAATCTGGAATTTCAAGAAGACGATCCGAGTAAATCTTTTTTGTACAGCTTCTAGCGTGAACTTAAAACACTCCAAATGAGGCGGCCAAACTGGCAAACAGTACTCAAGAATGGGACGAACCAAACTAGAATATAATTTAACACACGACAAAAGATCGGAAAAGATATAAAAATTTCTTAAGATCAAGCCAGAAATGCGAGAGGCTTTAGAAGTAATTTCAGAAATATGAACATCGAACTTTAATTTAGAGTCGAAAGTGGCACCCAAGTCCCTGAAATGTGTCACCGTAAATAGGTACGAATTATTTAACGTAAATTGAAAGCTTATAGGGCAAGAGTTATTGGAAAATGAAAGATGGATGCACTTAGAATCATTTAGTGTAAGTTGGTTTTAAGAACTCCAAAATGAAATGGCATTGAAATCATCTTGAAGCAAAGCAGAGTCATCGATTGACGACACTACTTTGAAAACTTTGACGTCGTCTGCATAAAGAAGGCAAGAGGAGTTGATGACAACGGATAGTAAGTCATTTATAAACAGAATTAACAATAGTGGGCCCAGAATGGATCCTTGAGGAACACCAGAAGACGGATGGAAGGGAGTGGAAAGATAGCCTTGAAAGGATACCTGACTGACACGATTGGATAAATAAGAGGATAACCAGTGGAGCAAATAATCAGGAATGTTAAAAAATTTAAGTTTGCTAAACAAAATATTTTGATTTACTGAGTCGAAGGCTTTAGAGAAATCCAAATACAAGGTTTCGACTTGCAATCGGTCCTCCATGGCTTTTGAAGTAACGGTCATGAATTCTAACAAACTCGTTAAGGTCGATCGCCCCTTGATAAAACCATGTTGTTCAGGAACGAACAACTCATGAGTAACTGAAGAAAGGTGGAAGTACACGATTTTATCCAGTAGTGTAGAGAAGCAGGGTAATAAGGAGATAGGCCGATAATTGGCAACATCTGAGGTACTACCTTTTTAAAAATAGGAGTAACATAGGATATTTTCCAACACGAAGGAAAAGAGCCCGAAGATAAGCTAGAATTGAAGAGAAAGGAAAGGGGAATACAAAAAGAAGTAGCTAATGATTTCACAAAATGGTTAGGAATATCATCGGGACCTGAACTAACAGAGTCATCAAGTTCTAAAATAAGCTTCATAACATCTTCTGGATAGCAAGTAAAAGGGAATGAAGGTAGCGTGTGTACGATTGGGAACGAAGGGCTATTGCTGGGAGTAGCGTTAAAAGTAGAAGAAAACTGAGTTCTAAAAAGTTCACAAATCTCGAGAGGTGAAGTTGCTAAGCAGCCGTTCAAATGAAGCGAGGGTGGGAAACTGGAAGAGAGCGTATACATATATTTGAGTATAGAGAGCCTTCAATATTATGAAAATAAGAAGTTTTAGCGATCTGCATCTTTTTCTTAGCTACCAACCTCAGATGACGAAAAGCTTGACGTGACTCAGGGGATCTGTCACGTGAAAAACGTTGACGAGCTCAATTTTTAGCTTGCAAGGCTCGCCTCACATCGAGAGTTACGAGGGACAGTCAAAAGAGGAGTCGTGTTAGAAATAGCAGCGTTTAAGAAATCATAGAAATTGTTACAACAAGTATCCGAGTCAAGACCGCGAAAGAAGGAGAACCAATCAACAGAGCGAATTGTTTCGGAAAGTTGCTCATAATTAGTTTTATAAAAGTTATAGCGCTGACGCTCTTTCCGACGATAACGGACAGAAGCAGTATAAGAAATTTCAAAGCGTAAGGGGGGATGATGAGGATCAGGAGAGAGATAAGGAAAAAGAACCGGAGTTGAGCATAACAACGATTGCTCCATACTACAAAAGAATAAGTCAAGAATGTGATTATTAACGTTAAGAAAATGATTAAATTGAGCCAGGGAACACATGGACATAATAGAACAAATTAAAGACCAAATTTTGAGATGAGTCAGAATCAACCTGATTGTCATTCCATGAGAGTTCAGGAGCGATTTGAAAAGCGCGATGAGAAAATACTAGATATTTCGGTGAAGAAAGTATTGTAAACCGTAAAAGGAGAGGAAGCCAGTAAAGATATTATTGTAGGCGACTAGGACATCTCCTCCGTCTTACTTGTTAGAGATCGACCTATCACGATCACGCCTAACAATTGTGTGATTAGGAAAAATTTCAGAGTCAAATATATTATCAGTCAACCAGGATTCAGAAATACAGATTATATCATCGTTAGAGAGAGAATAGGATAAAGCTACATCCTTCAGCTTGGATCTTATACCCCGAACATTTTGATAATAAATAGAAAATTTACTGTTAGAAAATTGACTATTAAGAGTGCTATTCTGAAAGTTTTTGGAAGAACGGAACGGTATTAGTCACATGATGTTTGTTACATTTCAAAAAGCTTCATCATCGCCAAGAACGTCATTTAGATGGAGCATTCTATTCAAAAAGAAAAATTGCGTTTTTGTCCTTAAATCGTAATCCAACTGCATTTTTTCGTTAAGAATCTCAAAAAATTAATTCCTTCCTAGGCATATTTACGAGTATTATTGGGGAAAAAAATCTGAATGAAAATATTGCCTGCATTGCCTCATAAATTGCTAATAGGTGAATAACACATTAGTTTAAACTGCATAGCGATAATACAAATAACATTCACTAGACAATGCATTAGACAACTCCCTATGTAAGTACTTTGAACAGAAGAGATAACACAGATTAAAATTGTCTGGCAGCTATAGTACAACGCATTATAGTAAGGACGCATGCTTTTCATAGTTGATAAGCGTAGCATTTTCTAACGAGTGAATGCGTAAATAAAAAGAAAAATAAAATAAAAATAGACTATGCTGCCATCCTGAAGACTCTTCAAATTAAATCTCTATGAAAACAAACAGAATGAGGACTTGCTTTTTAGTCTATTTGGCACGAGCCTTGGTTTTTTCTCTAAAAGCTGTTTATATTTCGATTAAATATAAGATAGCGTAAGAGTGCTCATATGTACTATATATTGATAATGTTAAAGTGCAATATAATGCGATATGAGTTGTAATTATTGAAATTTTATTCGTATGGAATCAGTTTTAAATGGGGACGACTTTTGATTGGATTTAATTAATGCCATGTTATAATCTCAACAAAGCCAACCTTACGAGAATGCATATTTCGTAATTTTACAAGATTCAGCTGACTTGCATGGCATATGTGTTCATGGAAATATTAATTGACTTTTCAGTATTTAATGACAAGATAAAAGAGTGTTATGCGTCAATAAAGAAAATGTACTGTAACTTTTGCAATGATAATTAATGATTTGTAATTTTATCGCATTTATCATCATCAACATTAAATCTTTATTTAAGAGAATTACAAATTGCGTTCATTATTTTCCATTTCGTTGTGACTCTTGTTCCTTAGTGAAAATGGACTTAAGATATTAACCAAAGTAGGAAAATCAAAGTTTCACCAATCAATAGTTTGATTCATTCAAAAGGGCATCAAAAGTCAGTTGAAGAGATGTTTATTCAAATATGGTTGAAGACTGCTGCAAAACTAATGAATTCCTTGTCGATTCACTTCATGCAATATAGTAGTTACAACTGCTCCGCCATATCGTATAATAAGTATAACTGCAACGTGTAATGATAATTGTACTTAAGTAACAGATTGAAAGCGACATACTCGTAATTGTTATTATTATAATTATGATTGGTTTAAGCCTTCGAAAGTAATGTTAATTTTGATATGTTCTTTGTTTGTTCACTATGATTCATGTTCAATTCATATCCCTTGCGACCATTTTTATTAATACAAAGTTTCTTGAAAGTATAATATTTTACTCTTAAAGTTTGTAATATGGCATGAAAAAGAAAATGTGAGTGATATTTTCCGGGCCCTCCTGCAAGGATATTAGTACCGGCTAATATCGCAATAATATCGGCTTCATCTTTTAATTTTGATTTGTGTATCCCAACAAAAAACTAAGTGTAAATGTAAAAACAAATGATAAGCAGGTTCGCTCTAATAACTTTACTGCTATGATTAATAAAATTTGTTATAAATAAATTCATGTAAAATTTCTCACGCAACACTATGCATCCAGAAAATTTCTCCAGCTCATATTTGGATGAAAAATCAAATAAAGCAAACAATTTCTCCCCTATTTCTCTTTACTTATGCCTTACTGGTTCAAAATAATAGTTTCATTGGTGCATACCCATACACCACTTGCATGCTATCTATTTAATGTCTTAGGTTTGCTTTTTCCAAGTTTTTCACCACATCACAGCATCGTATGCCAAGGTTTGTAAAAGGTAATCACTATCGTACATGGTCACAACGATATTGATTCAATGTTTCTATATTTGGTTACCAACTTAAAGCGTTCGTGCATTGCCTATTGTTCTGCTAAGAAAAACTTCTTGAAAGGGAATGGCTGCTAACAGTATTTTCGTGATCTTTTAAATTTATTATAAATTTGTGTTCTCATTCTGAGCAAGTTGATAATTAGGTTGATGTCAAGTCAAGTAGTGAATAGAGGATGAAGTTCATGTGAACTGTTGACTTGAAAAAGAATAACCTGCGGTTAGAAATCGTGAATAAGAAAATCAGAAATTAATTGATTTGAACGATAAACGATATTACTCGAGGGACACTGGTATGCCAATATCTGTGAATTGATTTAAATGAGACTTGCGATGCTTTTATACTAATACGCATTCGTTTTGGTGTTTTTCTTCTGGCGTGGACAGATGATATGGTACATGTGGTCCATACACTGACAATATCTATTCAATTACACACCTAAATAATTTTATACCATGGCAGTCACCGCAGTCGCAGATAAAAATAGCGGCAGAGGGTCCTTACTCTCCACGTGACACCCTGTATCGGCTAGCCACTATTTGTGCAGTTCCTTTAGGGAGAAAACCTCTATCCGTGTTGGGCCACCTACATAACAACACAAACTAAGAGTAGAAGAAGAAAGATGACATAAAATCGTGAGAAAAGAAAGGTACCTGTTTAGTAATTAATTTGATGAAATGAATGATGTTTCCAAACCACGTCCTTTTACTTTATCCATTGCTATTTGTAAATTACAAAATATCCTCAATTTCTTAAAACCAAGAACTGACGTGTGTTATATTTTCAATTTGAATGCTCAACCAAATTTTTAAAAAATCAATCAAATTTAGCAAAATTAGAGAATTTCAGTTACTTACCATCTTGCGGCTTAAAGAAAAGTACAATATAATGTCTCCTTTATTCGTTTCGATACGAAAAAAAGATGACAACTCGAGTAGCCAGGAAAGTTATTACGGGATAGATTGAATGTCGGAGAGGGAGCTCAAATTATATGTCTGCCAGCCCAACAATAGCAGCCATCATATATTCGATGCGTCAAACCCAATGTTAAACAAGCAACATGGCTTCAACGATCAGTTAGTTTCACATCAAGTAAAATATAATCAGACAATATGTATATATCGTTACAGGGGTCTTGGGAAAGAAACGTGGCCCAATTTTCCAGGCACCGCGAAAATGTTATAGAAATATTGGCAACCAGTATTATGTAAAACACCAATGGCGAATTCGATACAACCATGAGCTGTATGAAATTTTTGACGAACCGGATGTCTCAACAATTGTAACACTGCAGGAGTTGCAATGGGCTGGACACATGAATCGTATGAACGAACAACGGATACCCGAAAAGGTATTCGTTGGTGGAACTGAAGGCCGGAGACCAGTGGGGAAACCGAGGAAACGGTGGTCTGACTCGGTCGACGAAGACAGCTCATCGCTGCTCGGATTTCGAAATTGAAAGACGCGGTCAATGGACCGAGACAGTTGGAGGCGCTATTTGGAGGAAGCGAAGGCCCGAGAGGGACTGTAGTGCTAAGAAGAAGATATAAAACACCTGAAACCATCTCGCCGCTTGACGCTAGGACTGTATCCGTAAAGGAGCCACAAATTTGACAATATACAGCCGTTCTTTTATATTCTTTGTAACTTAACATGTACCCTAAAAACAAGAAAAATTTCGCAAGGACCCGGTTCCTCAAAAAACTATAGTCGCGAACAAAACTATGAACTGAAATAGGTGGAACAAATTATCCTTCCTTCCTTCCTTGGATTGGGTTTATTTGGAGCTGGTGCGATTTAGTACCTTAGCTCCCTTCTATTTGTGAGCAATTATTTCCTCACCGTGATTTGCGAGATCATGCTATTTTGTTCTTGTTTATATTATATTTATTTAAAGCAGCCGCGGATATAGGTTTCAATTTGTAGTGCTTGACGTCTAAGGATTGCCAGAGTAGTGTTAGGATGTCTGTCTACTGTGCCGAGTAGTTTAAGTGCATTGTCGCGTACGTATTTTTCAATAGTTTCGATCCTGAAATCCTTGTATACATCCGTTTTTCTAACATACCATGGGACTCCAAATATTTGTCTGATGGCTTTGGTTTGTATGGTTTGTAGTGCCTTTTTATTGGTCTGTGTCGTCTGCTAGAAGGCGTTACTACCATATAGTAGCGTCGGTCGTATTATATGCTTGTAGATCAATAGGCGGTTCTTAAAATTGAGTCTTTTTGCCTTAAGGAGTGGGTAGAATTGGGATAAGACACAATAACAATGTCCTCGTTTATTATGTATGTTGTCGATCCAGGAAAGTTTGTTGTCGAATGTCAGTCCTAGGTATTTAGCTGTTCTTGACCAGAAAATATTTTAATTGCCAGCAGTCACTGTTTTCTGCCGTCTTTTCCTAGTTATGAATAATGCCTGGATCTTGTATGTGCTCAATTTAATCTTTGACTTGCGAAAATACCCCAAATGCATACCTACGAAGAGTTGCAGTTTGGTGGTGATGACTCTTACTTGTCTAGATGAGTTAAAAAATACAGATGTCGTCAGCAAATAAGAGCATTCCGTTGGTTGAAGTGATGGGAATTCATGGATGCGAGTTCTTCTCCTCGATGAAAGTTATGGTTTATTTTTCAGCAGGTTTGCGACGTTAATATCAAAATTCTTAGGTCCCCTGGAACACTAATTACCAGTCACCTCTCAGTGGCAGGGACATATACATTTAACCCGGCAAGTAAAGTCGAGGTGGGATTTCGTAAATTACTCCGCGTTCTCGTGTCGGCTTATTTGGGGCTCAGTGGAGAAAACGAGTGGCGCTCACGACCGTCTTGAAACGAACTTGTCGGAACTTGGGAGCCGCAATCGGAGCTCGTTAGGAAAAATCCCTGACAAAGTGCTCCCATTAGAAGGGCTTTGTAACCGTTTAAGGGTACAAAACAACTTTTCTGATAACATGAATCAATGATTTGAATAATGAATCCATTGAACATAAAGAATTTGGTCAAGCCTGAACAAAAGATCAAGGCCGCCATTTTCTTCCATCTTAAATAAGTTTCCTAAATGTTCGGCCAAACAAACATATTCAAATAAAACACTATTCTTAAAATTTTCTGAAAATCCGAAGAAAATTGCAGTGTCTAGGTTCATTTGTAAACCAGCACCGCATTTTTTTTTGTATTTTCATATAACTGAAGGGATATATAGCAACGATTTTCCGTACATTTTGCCCTACCCTGGGCTGCCTGATGCATTAAATCACTTTATAGTTTCGGATTCCAAAAGCTCTATGCTAGAATATACTAGCAATATCAATCTGTAGTGTTGGCACTACTCTGATTCATTACTTGCTGGTGCCCGTGCCGAAAACAATTACCTTTCCCGTTTGTGGGTCAACCGTTCACAAGCGTTCTCCCTATGATAACTAACTTTACCAATACGTAAGGCATACCCTGCAATCCGACGCTCAAATGTGGTAGGAGTAAAACTGACGTTAGATAGGAAGCCATATGGTAGCAATTTGCATATGTATTAGTCGGCCTACTATGGACAAGCTTCCGTGAGCTGTCAGTCAACTGCGGCACTAGCAAATACTCATATTCCGTAATAATTATAAATTCACCTTGCACTGTCCACCGTACTCCTTAACTTTTCAAGACGAGCAAATGAAGCACATATTTACACCTTCCACTGATAGCTCAGCGTTGAGAAGTAAAAAAACTCCTATAAATTCACTTTGGAAGGCGATAAAAATTAAACGGGTATAAGAACTGAAATAATTTTCACTTCACTAAGAGCGCTATTGTGTTCTCTGCGGGCCATCTGGATTTCACTGTAGAAATTCGTCTAAAAACTGTACAAAACCTCGAATTTTCGTTGGCTCCTCCATAATTCTTCATAAACCGCCATGTAAGTTAGCCAGCGAAGTTGGCCTACTAATAGTCATGTGTGTGGCAGTAAACGCTGCTGCCATATGGCTTCCTATCTAACGTCAGTTTTGAGTAGGAGCCATTTATAATTTGAAGGGCATGGCAGTAAATAATTAGTCCAGATCTTACAAAAAATGCTGCTTCCGCTTTGATTTATATCTCTACTTACCAATAATCACTTTTGTTGGGGATCACTGGTATTTCTTATTGCTTATTGTGTAGTTGAGTCTCTTATAGTCTACGCGGAAGTGTGGGTGAGACCACTTTTATTTTATTTATCAGAACCAAAGATGACGCCCAACGTTATAAAGATGGTTCAATAATACCATCTAGTACATTGCATTATATCGCCAACTTCTGTCCACTAGACAAGCAGCAAACGCTGAGGATTTTCTTTATTTCTATAGTCTACTGGACCAATTTTTCTATGAAGCCAAAGATCGTTGTGGACACTATTCTAAAAAGAGTAATAATGATTCTAGGGGTGTCAATTCTACCAGTCAACCTTTGCCTCGTTAAATCCCTAGTAAAAAATCATTTAATAAATTCATGGTCCAAACAGGGCCTATTAGCAGGACATTTGGTGCCAATTCAGGAGTATAGGAACAGAAGCGGCTTCAGGTCGTAAATAGCAAAAAAAAAGTAATTAGGGCTTGTTCAGGACACATTTGAGTCCTGATCACTTTACTCGAGAATACTATTCCAATCTTTCCACTTCTTCAGAAATGGACTTAATTTTGTGATTCCATTCTTGTTTCATGCCGGCTGCTCAGTTGATTTTTCAATTTTTGGGAAAATATTCGATTTCAGTTCTGCAAACTACTCCTGAATCTTGTGTTTGTTAAACACTATTGCACCGATCAATCGGCCAGTCTACGGGCTATCAGGTTCAAAACAATTTAAATCCAGTTAACTTAGATGGAAAGAGGGCCACGTCGAGCGATAGAAAACAAGAATCGTATAAGCCCTGAAATTTCCGAAAGAATCTAACCTCACGAACTGCAACAAAATCTCGTCAGCTGTGCCTCAGGAATTTTCAAAAGTATCATGGTAATCATTAATCTATCGATAGCTCAAGGGGAACGATTTCGTATCGTGGTGTGAAAATGGGTTCTTAGTCTCGTGAAAAAGCCAGTTACAACATAAATCTTTTGCACGCTATTTGTGTGCACTTGTCGACGGTGCGCAATAAAATGGGCTCATTGAAATAAACACATTGACAAAATTTGTATCGTATAGAAAATGAACTTGAGTTTAATGTTGCACCGTGAATGTCATAGAAAGGCTTCAGCTAACGAGTTTGTTGAAATGTGTCTCAAACTGGTTTGCGGCTATGTCTGAAGTAGGCTGATGGGCTGCTTGATTACACCCTCAGTCATGATTTATTCAACCAGTTTCAGAATATTTTTATTGTTTTCTGTTCAAGTGAAGCGGAAAATCTGAAAAGTCAACTTGCCATGATAATGGTATGGTCTGACTAAGCAGAGAGTCGGACTATCTGTAATGAATCATGCGACGACGCTGGTGACCACTACCAACACACTTTGCTACTAGGTGGCTTGTCATTTTACGTTAGTTGCGACCAGTGCACATCCCACGTCTATTTTGTCGTGGGATGCCAACAGAATTTGACAGCAACATGGAATTGAAGGGTGGAGGTAGTGGCCGCCACGCATAAGTAGGTTACCTTGGGTTGGCCGGTCGCGATTTAAGATTCGCCGGGTGGTTTAATATAGTTAACCTATTTGAAACGAACTCGTCTCAGTGTATTGGATGCATACCTGTAGGCCGTTGGGACGACTTTATAATAGGCGCTTCAACGGAGCAACGTAACCTTATCATTCACACATCCAGCCTTACAAGTCTGCAAATCCGCTAAGGAATTCGAAGGCAAAATTCCTATCAAGAAGCCATCCGATTCCCTTGATAGTGGGATATCGTCGATACAATCGTCATAAACTTCTACGAGTATAACACCATCCTCAACGCCTAGGTTACCCTTGTTTGCAGGAAGCACTAGTCAGTCATCGCTATCCACGCCAACTTCATCCTCAATGGAAACGTCCACACCTGATATGAGATCGTCAGCATCATCGCTGGCTAACAGTACTGCGTTTACACCATTAAAAAGTACCCAGGTCACGTCTACGTCGCTGCGGGACTCATTTAGTATGCAACGCCGAACCTAGATAGACAGTGACAAACGAGAATAAGGGAGAAAATTTGCCAAAAGTTTTGCACGAAGCACTGACTAGTTTCGATCTCTACAACGGGAATCCGAGCAAGCATAAATAATTTAAATGTATTCTTACTAAAATTTTATCTAGAATTAATCAAAACGAAGAAGACTAGCAAATGCATATGCGGTACAGAATGTATTATGCAGAGAATTTTAATGAAATATTGAATTGAATGATAACATGCAAATTTTTAACTAAAGTGCGGTCGTTATTTGGTTATGAACA
This sequence comes from Odontomyia ornata, assembly GCA_963969285.1. NCBI lineage: Eukaryota > Metazoa > Arthropoda > Insecta > Diptera > Stratiomyidae > Odontomyia > Odontomyia ornata. Next base: position 193,659,068 of record OZ017741.1, read on the forward strand.
TCATGTCATATGCAATCCAATTTATTCGTGTCATGTTTTGTTTTGGAGTCAATTTATTCCTAATACTTTTTCTTTAGGAATTAATTTAGTGAGAGTTTTTTTTTTACTTTATTCGATTACATTATCTTTCGATAATTTTAGCCGTTATATTAAAAGTATATGCTAAACTTTCATACTATATATGTAGCATGATATATGCATTGATGTGTATCGTTACGTGTGAATGGATGTAACTTGCAAGTTGGATTCCTGATTGTGTACGTTTATGTGCATATGCGACCTTTGGTTATTGAAGATATTTTTTCTTCTTAAAAGTGATGAATCGATAAGAGAGCTTGAACTTGACCTGTTAATATTGTGATAACGATATAACGACGCACCTGTTATAGACGAGAGCTAGGTTTGTTTGTTTTCCTCCTCAAAATATTTTTAAAAAGAGAATTAAGAAGTTGTCGGATTAGAATTATGCCATATTTTCGAAAATTTGAATCGGCAATTTTATTTTTTGAGAAATTTCATTTGACTCATTTTTATGAATGAACGTGTCTATTTATTGATCATTCTTCTAAATTTAATATCAAAATCATATTCTTAATATTGAAAGATTTAATCTTGCTTTTACTTCCTTGAAAAATTAATTCAATTAGTACGAATCGAACTGTTTCGTGCCATAAAGCATTGTTACATAATATTATTGCAAGGCAGCATTTAAATGGCAACCTTTAACTTATAATTTCATTATAATTCATACTACGCTGCCTGAATTTAAGTTTACACGCATTTAAAATGTATTATTATCTTTTTTCCCATGCGATCCTCCTAAGAACCCATGCGATCCTCCTAAGAACTGAATCACCGTAATTTATTTGTATAATATCTAGTGTGAAGTGTCGTAAGAAAAAGAAAAAAAAACAAAATAAAAAAATAATGTACTTATCAAAATCGGGAAATCCAACACAAGGAGAATAGTATATGTCAAATAGAATTATCGAAGGTTCCTAGATTCCGTAACGTTTTCAGAAAAATCTAAAGATATAAAACGTTCCAGAAAATATCTATTAATATGTGGATGTTTTTTTTCTTTAAACAATACACCACACTACACACGACAATAAGCAAACAAATGAAAAATTAAAGAAGCACATATTTATGTTCTTTTGATTTAGGCATATAATTTATAATGCTTTTGTATTTAACAAAACGAAAGGAAAGAATTCATTCGTCAATATTTAGTCAAAAATGAAAACGCACAGTATATACAAAAAGCTCTCAAACAACTTGAAAATTATGTTATGAATATAGCTGCTGATTTCAATATTTACCCCTTAGTTTAGATTTGATTATCAAGTCTAACTTATATAGAAATGATTTCATTTGGATAATTGATCAATTATAATCTTAATAATTTGATTAATTTTCAGCAGATATAAAATTATTATCTGTTTGAGAAAAAAATACTGAATAAAAACATGGACTTAATATTCAAATACCAGAAGATTTGCAATTAATCTTAATTCCCTAAGAAAAATTTAAACTGTTTAATTTCCATAAAAAAATAAAACATTCAGCTAATAATTTCACATCTTAAATATTCGCGTCTGAAGGATCGACAAATTTATAAACACATGAAATGCTTAAATATAAAAAGACTGTCATTGCAAAAAAACCTAGAAAGACAATTATAGGCTCGCATGATAAAAAGATTATTGAAATGAACCCTACCAAAAAAATATAAATTGTGCTAAATCAATACGATTGTAGACTTAATACCAAATTTAGTTTAGTTTGAATTAATATAATTTGTTTTTTTTTTAATTTCTTGAATTAGGAATGTATTTCTATAATTTAAAATAAAATAATATGAATTGCTAACCTTAACAACGACTTTCCTTTCCAGTGGTTCTTCTTTTCAGCGGGAAATGAGGTGCAGGGTAGGTATGCCGTCGCGAGGGTAGGGTTTGAGAAAATCCGCTGAGGTCGGTTTCGCGTTGCGCGCGGTACGCGGTACCTTAGTTGATTTTGATTTTTCTTTAACGTAGCTTTTTTCGGAATTACGTTAACGTAGTGTATTTTTCGGTACCGCGTCGGAAATTTGAGGACGCGAAGTAAAGATTAGATCTTTGTCTTTTGACTGGTTATAGGAAGAAAAACGGAGCAACGTAAAGTAGGTTTCCTCTCCGTATGGTTTTGTTTTGTAACGCGTTTGAAAACGGGCATGTATAGGTGGCTGAATATTGTAAGTGAGCGTAACCCATTCGGAGACGCGACCGAAATCCTCTCCGATCTAGCTGGCCGACAAGCAGCCACCGCTTGAATGGGTTACGGTGCACGGATTGGTTGACCGGTTGGTACCATCCGTTGGCACTACTCAGACTTAACGTCTAGAACCGATGAGAGGTCGGTTCCGCGTTCGCACGTAAACATAAAAATCATTACATATCCTTCATAAATAATAAAAGGTAGCCCTATGATCTATCGAGCGATCTAGCCTTTTTTCGGTGTAGAAAACGGTGATTTCTTTAGATCTTCGGAAGTTATATAATATTGGCTTGAATGATTTCTGAGATAACTATTTTGCGTAAAAATCGTAGACAGAAAAATGAGATGGAGACATTGTGACTACTGAAGTTGTGACGTAATTAATCTTATTGTATTCGATTCCCTTATTAATTTCATGTACAAGTAATTATATTCGAGGAGTTAAAAATCAATTCTCGAGGAAAAGGAGTTGAGAACGCCCCCATTACAATCCCAAGAATGCCTTAGGAATTACAAAAGTACTTGGGTGAAGGTACTGTATGTCGTGGTTTTGAAAAGATGTGGTCGATCGTAATTTGGGTTTTCTAGATGTAGCCAGCTTACATTATTCATTATTTTGGCCATGGATTAGGATGCGAAGTCGATGCGACCGATTGTGATACGTAAATGCAGAGACTTAAATTTTTGAGTGCATTTTGACATGATAGTAATTCATTTATGAGACATATTTACGGCTTATATTATAAATGTTATAATTCATCCAAATGCATTGTATACGTATCTTTAAATCGGAAACAATTACAATTAATAAACCAACTTTTGTTTTATTGAATTCAACGCCACTTTACTCGAATAGGTGACTGAATACAGTAAAACAAAGTTATTATGTGTATATGATCGAAAATCACGGATTTAATTATCATTTAATTCATTATGTGCACTAATAAACAACACGCAAAGATTCGCAGTTTCCTCTTCGATGATATATAGGAAATAGATAAAACTAATCCCCGCTAAATATACAAAGGGTAACAGTCCAAGTCCACATCCCATCCCAAATAAAATACGTAAAGTACGTGAAAAGGAATTGAATACTTTTCGCCTTCAATTCCTTTCACACACGGTTCCTAAAGTAATGGATCCAAATCATTACCCCCGTATAAGTACGGGAATCGTAATGCGTGCATTTTCATTTCCCGTTCCACGAGAATTGAGTTCTAAAGTAGTCACTTTGTATTTGGAGTTGAGAAGAAAATTGAATCCACCCACCTTTACTTGTAGGTTTTCGATTGGTACTCCAATGATTTCAGTCACACTGGCTAAAGCGCAATTGTTTTGCACTTCTGGCGGAACAGTAAATGCAAGCCGAAAGGGGAAGCAGTTCTTTTCAACATTCATACAAAATTCGATACCTAAACTCTATACATTGTTTCAAATGTATAACATACATTCTCGCATTTCATCATTTCTTAAGCTCTATAATGGAATTTTCATGTGACATGTATCGTGGCCCATTGCTATACTTAAAGTTTTGTTTACGTTGACAAAAAATTTCATGGTTGCACATGGGAAAGAAAAAAACCCTTACGTGGCATTCCTTCACATGTGCCCACGATCATCTAAAATTTTTGAATAAATAAACATGACCGTTTAAATGAATTGTGATATGATACACTTGAACATAAAAATTTCTTGGAACTTCTTAGGAAATAAGCAATTTAGAATTGTAAGCAATTTTTAAGCATAAAAAGACTAAGAATTTAGAAAATAAAATTACTTATTACCCGGCAACGGACAGTAAGTATACTTTGTTGTAACCCTTAGTGAGACTGCCAGGGGCGTTGTTTGGGTTGCTGGTGGTCAGACTGCACAGTTCAACCATGCAGCTCTAGATAATTGGTGTCTCTACCAATTGCCCTTGAGTGCATGGTTGTTTCGGGTTGGCCGGCACCTAAGGTGATTGGTCTGAACGGTCCGGTCATGTTGTTCTGGGCAGTTGGTGTTTCGACCAGGTGCCACTGAATGCATGATTGGGTCAAGTGGGCCAAGCATCAACAATATAGGTGCAACATGCAAAGGGCAATAAAATTGAATTGGCTTTTCTGCTGTGCTCAATGCCCCTCCCACGCATTTGCATGTTGTACTTAATTTTCCTCCCTTGACCTGTTTGGGATTTTTTGCTCATGAGAATGTTCTCAAAATCCAGTACGTTGGTCAGGTGCTTCTACCTGATCAACTTTGCTGATCTTATCGGGAGTCTCTAATGAGCCTCTTATGTCAGTTCTTCACCTTTTGTGCGAGTGCCCTGCCCTTGCAAGGAGAAATTTTCACTCTCTCGGCTCCTAATTCTTCTCCGACTTAGCTGAAGTATCATTGGTGGATTTAAGGAGAATTTATTGTGATTCTCAGTATCAAAAGAGATGCCTTATTATTTGCGGTTATCATAATGGGGCCCGTGTGCGCTTAAATGAGTCTTCGACGGAGGCTACCCGGCCCGAAAATTTACGCCTCTTGTGAATGACTAATGTTACACTTCGTAGGATTAAAGTAGACTGTTATTCTTACATTTAATGATATTGAAAAAAGTACATAATTTATCGATTCGTTAAATATTGAACCCGAAAAATTTTTCATAAAGGCCTCTTTGAGATTTCTTTGAATTTCAACAAAACAGGCCTGAAACTCCTACTCGGGTATGCTGAAAACACAGTGACTAACACTACCTACGTAACGACTTTAATAAAAAGCATTTTTTTTCTAATTTTTTTTTAATATCCTTTCAGTTTTTGGTTGTATATTAATCTTTTCATAGTATTTATAAAGATTCGATTTAAAATTTGAGTCCAATAAATTTCGCACTAGCGCCAACGATACGTGAGTTGAATATTTGGTAATATATGCACCATTTTAAAAGAGTAAATTTTGGTGTTAGCAAAATTTATATTCATATGCTTATATGACATAAACGAATATGTTTTATGTTTGGTAGCTGACGAGCAATCTAACGAAATTCGCCAATATTGGCAAGTGTGTGCTCAAGGAGAATTTTGTGTGCAGTATACACATTTGAATTACTGTTGTGAGAGGTCACGTGCCGTAATTGATCTCCAAAAATAAATTTTCAGCTTTGGATTTTGTAATAAGCTTGCCATGCGAAATGCAAACGACTTGGAGCATAATTCTGAATAATTCTCCATTCGTTTGAATGCTTTAATAAAAAAATAAGCAACAAATTTTCGTGGTTAAATATTTACAACACTTTCACCCCTGTTCAAGCTAAGGGTATAACAAAAGAAAGCTGTTAGTACACTACAAGAATACAAACAACATACGAATATAATTAATATTGTGAAATTGATGTTTTCTTCAACAGCAAATTTTTATTGCATGCTTGTTGTTACGTATAGAAATCAATGTTAGAGATTTACAAGCGCAATAATAATAAGCTTGTATTTAAAAATGAATTATGGCCGCGTATTATTATGCAATATCTGAAACGTGTGTGATGCTTCATTTGCATATGAGTAAATGTTGTCTATATCGAGTACGTACGGTTAACGACTTAATTTCAGCGTTACTAACTTACAACATCGTTAGTTTGAAAATTGAAAGTCGTATTAAAACTCATGAAATAACCTGGGCAGAATATATTCGACTGAATTTTCCTATTGGAATGCCATTTTAACATCGCTTCTAAAAGAATTTAATTTCCAGCTATACTCGTATATCTTAAGCAGCTAACAATAAAATGAGGAAATGAAATTCTAAAGAATATATTCATGAAATTAAATGCAAAAATATACGAAATGTTATCAAAGACAAAAATTTAAAAACCCACAGCACCGTACAAAATTTGATTGCATACGCATGAAATAATTTCGCTGTGCAAGATATATGCATACTATGCGACCGTGATGCATAAAATTACATTGTGCGTGCTTAGAATAGTGTATCTAATGATATTCATCATTTTCACTACAACTACTTTGTGGCAGATTGTGACACCCAGTCGCAGGTCTATTTTATGAACACATATTACACATGGTCAAGTATTGTATTATTTTCCAAACAGTTAAGAAGGCCCCACAAAGAGCGAATTATTACTATTCAGTTTGAGGTTGGTCAGTGGTTATAGCTAGATCTTTGTTTTTTGTTTAGAATGAAAATTGAAATTGCACCTTGCAGAATAATGACTGCGTATATAGTTGCAGTTAATAGTCTAGAGAAATACTTACTATATATGACCCATTTCAGTCGGGTTTAAATTTAATTAATGGAAATTCCCCAATGTTTTAAGGGATATACAATAGTACTCGTATATGTGAACATCAGACTTAAAGAAGTTTTGAATTAATAATGATTACTTCTGTAGATTTTGAGAGGATCATTTCATATAATAAACAAATAATTTAATATAGTCCTTTGTAAACGAAGAGAAAAAGCGTTTAAGATTTTTTTTTCAGCAAATTCAAAAGGATGTTCTCACTTTTCAATGTGTGAAGAATTCTTGCTTTAACTTTAAACTGCATATATTCATTAACTTTTCATTTTTTTTTATCTCGGTATCATTGACTTCTCAGTTAAAAGTTCACTCTATGCCTGAAACTAAGAAAGTATTTGCCTTGTAATTAAGTTTTCAAATGAGTTACTTGATCTCATTCTACCGATGCCTTCTGAAGAATGAAATAAGCGTAATTACAGCTATACGGTACTACATTAGCAATAAAGAATGAAGCTATACCTATTTAATTTTTGTTTAATGTTGATGTGGTAGAGAAATTAAACTTTCCATTGACCAGTGATGTTGATGTGAGTACAAGTATGAGATAGTAACTTTATTCAAAGGGTTAAGTTGCTGCAATGATGATTTTCGATGGATGGCGAAAAACGAGAGAAATAAAAATTAAACTGTTATAGCAACAGTTCTTAGAAATCAAAGAAAGACTTATTTTTTGATCTAGCGATTTTGATTTCTTGTAATTTTGAAATAAATTTAATATTTTTGTTACTCTCACAAAGCAGAAAATTGCCTGGACTGTGGTCACACAAGAATACACTTAGTATTCCTAGGTCATGTTACCCAAATGAGGCTCGACATCTTGCCAAGAGATGTACGGTATTTGAGAATTAGCTTAGAGGAGGCGAGGGGTCCATCAAGGGACTATCTGATAACATTATAGCTAATTGGCCGTTTCAAAAATCGTCAATACTTCGCTAGGATTCATCCGTTGCCATCTTACTCAGGCCCATAAGGAAATCAATTGACGTACCTGACGTCACTTCGTGTACCAGAAACAGCTGCTGAGTAGCTCTAAATTTCCGAAAACAGCTATCCAGAAAACTTTAAAGCAGCATTTCAGTAGGCCGAAAGTAGGCTGTTGAGATTGTCAAATATGACATTTCTCAGATGAAATCTAGCCGAAATGATACAAACAAGAAGGAAATACATATGTTATTTGCGCGCTAATGTCTTCGATGCCTCATATCTAAAATAAATGGTTGACATGGTACTGATAAAATTTCAAACGTACAGTCGTATGTACTGCCGAAAATCTTTAGAAAATTTATTTGATTTGAACAACATTAGATGGCGCTAATGAGGCTACTCGAAGAGGTTAGTTCGTAACATGACGTAGTATTTCCGGCTTTCGGGCCTGAGTAAGAAGATAACGATTCGCCACAGTGTATCTGCAAGTACCATAAAAAATGTCAGTTCATATCAGCATAAAAGTTACGTTAACTCTCATAGGAGTCAGTCCTATTCCATCGATCATCGGAGCAAACTCTTACTTCTGCGCATTTTGCATGCTGTGGGACTAGGGAATTGATAGGAAACCAATGAAGAGATGATACGAAGCATCCATAAGTAAGTTTGCTAATTAAAGTACTTATTAGAATTTACTTACTTACAAACTGCTGTTGAAATTGCCATATCTATGTCCATCTGTCGCAGCAGCTTTTCTCCGGAACTATAGCAGCGACTAACTGGCAGGTACTCATATCTTTAAAGTCCGAGTATATGTTTTGTTTTTCAAAAGTTCTTAAGGGGGTCTCCCTATATGACAGAGACCCTTAACAACTTTTTTGACAAAGGTGACCATGACAGGCATCAAATGAAAGATCTTGACGAGTACTTTTTACGGTTTTGTACTAAAATACAAAACCCTATTTAAATCACGACCTGTGTCCGTCCGCTTGTATGGCACAGCAGTTTTTCTCCGAACCTGTAGAAGCTACAGCTATGAAATTTTGGGAAAAAGTCAGAAGTGGTGACTTCTTAAACGTTTTGGGGAGTAAACATTTTTCAGAGAGTTTTAAGGAAGCCCTCCCCATATAGGGAGATGACCCTTCAAAAAAAATTTTCACCTTTGGTAGTCGAGTAGGGCGTCTCTAGAAAGTTATTAATGAGATCTTTTCGAAACAAGTCTAAAATTTCCTTTTTAGTACCGAGGAAGGAAGGGGAAATGTACGAAATTTTCGCGTACCTACCCCCCCTCGGGATTGAACACCATTCATCCGAAAAATTTGAATAAAATCATGAATGTAGGCCTTTATGAGTGCAACAACAACAAATACGTCAGAAGTCGAAATTCGATAAACTTTGCTAATAATAAAGAGTGGTCCAATCATAATGCACGATGTTAATTATGAGTCACACCTTAATGTCAAGTTTTTCGCCCAACTTAATTTGACATTTCTTTGTTTCATTAGTTGACTAATTCAACCATGGAGAGATGCACAATTGAGCAGCGCGTTAAGGTTGTTGAAGCCTTTTACGAAAATGGGCGTTCAAATTAAAATGCATTTAATACACTTCGTAATTTTTTTGGTCAGCATAATCGACCAAATGTGTCCACAATCGGGAGAATTGTGCGCAAATTTCAGCAAACCGGGTCTGCAGGAAATGTGAAATAATCTGTGCACGCTCGCCCAGTTCGTTCTGTGGAAAACATTGCTGTTGTTCATGATAGTGTGGCAAAAGGGCCGTAAACCTCGACTAGCCGTCGTGCCCAACAATTGAACATTTCACAAACATCACTGATGCGAATTTTGAATAAAGATTTGAATTTACACGTTTACAAGGTTCAATTAACTCAAGAGCTGAAGCCTACTGACCATTTCAAGCGTCGGCAATACGCCGAATGGTTGGTTGAACAGACAGAAGGGAATGGTGACTTTGCAAAGAAAATCATCTTCACTGACGAGATAAACGTTCACCTCAGTGGATTCGTTAACAAGCAGAATCGCCGCTTTTGGGCAAATGAGAATCCACGAGTGATTATTGAAAAGCCGATGCATCCACAAAGAATGACTGTTTCCTGCGGTTTATGGGCTGGCGGCGTCATCGGGCCATACTTCTTCGAATATGAGGACGGCCAAGCTGTTATCGTGATTGGTGTTCGCTATTGCGAGATGATAACAGACTTCTTGTGACCAGAAATTGAGGTTATGTGGTTCCAACAGGATGGTGCCACTTGCCACACAGCCAACGAAACAATGGCTCTTTCGCGCAAAAAATTCGATACCCGTGTTATCTCACGTTGTGGCTATGTTAATTTGCCGCCACGATTATGTGATTTGACACCGTTGGACTTCTTTCTCTGGGGATATTTAAAAGAAAAAGTGTCAATGAGCTGTGAATTTTCTGAGTTTTGACCTCGTGTAGTTAATGGGAAAAAAACAAAATAAACCAGTGTATAAGGGAAAAACTAGTTTCATTTACTTAGCAATTGTCAATGAGCTTTGAAACATGATAAAATCTAAATACAGTGGCTTCATCGTCGCTACCATCCGATAAATTTTTTACTTAAAAAGGTCGAAAAATCCCGGACAATTCGGGCCTTTTCCGGCCGTATGGTAAACCTGGTCATATTGCAACAATATGTTTATCCTTGAAACTTAGTGTTTAATATACGATTCATTGAAATTTTTCTTCAATTTATTCATTATTGCAGTAGTAAAAAACCCTTTATAGGAGTGTAGTTCTGTCTACCGAACTTCTTAGAGCTTTATAAAATATCTTTAAAAAAATTCCTATAAGTTTAGAAGCCTATCCGTCCGTCCATCTGTTTGTTCGTGCAATTTTTCCTCGGAAACTACAACCAGCTAATGGTATAAAACTTCGAAAGTTTCGGCATAAAAAAAATTACAAGGTTTTTAATGGGGCCCCCCAGCATACGGAAGTGGCGGAAGTGACCCGTTAAAAGTTTTTTCAGCAAATTTAGTCAACATAGGTATCAATTAAAAGGTCTTGTCGAGAACTTTCAGGATTGAGTATTAAAATAGCTATTACTATGTTGAGAGGGGTGAGGGAGTCAAAATATGTGCAAAATTTGTGTTCCCCCTGGCGGTTGGACAGCTGGGAGCCGAAGAATCTGAAGAAAATCATGGATGTGGGTCTTTATGACTTCAAGAGCAATAAATACCTCTGAATTAAAAATTTGGTAAAGTTTGTTAGTAATAGTATGTTTTGTGAATTTTAAATTCTTGCCGTAAAATCTAAAAGGGACCCCTAAATTTACCAATATAAGGGTCTTTTAGTAATAGATACATATATCCTGGATATTTCATAGTAATCGAGGTTTGAAGGATAAATTTATAGCCAGTTGAAAATTATACAATTGTCGTTGTAATTGTATTGTATAATTGTGAGAATTGAGAGATAGGCGTTGGTAAGTAGCCTGAAATACTAAAGATATAGAAATATGAGCTAAAAAATCAAATAGTTCCTTTCCCAAATTGAGTTTATTTTCCCCCCTATGTTAAAATAGACAGCTGTTACAGGGTTTATCTAGCCGTTTCCTCAATGATCTATTTGATGAAGTACATTTCAAAAATAATGCGAACATCTCAATCAAAAGAACGATCATCTAATTTTCTGTTTTTCGCTTCATCCCATTTTTAACCTTTCTTAATAGCTTTGCATCTTACAATATTTATTAGTCTTCTTCTTCTTCGTAGCACTAGAGCCCCTCTCGGACCTTCACTTCCTGCAACAAGCGCCTCCAACTGTCTCAGTCCATTGACCGCGTCCTCCAATTTCGAACTTCAAGCAGCAATGAACTGTCTTCGTCGGCCGAGTCAGACCAGCGTTTCCTCGGTTTCCCCACTGGTTCCCGCCCTTCAGTACTCCCAGCGAATACCTTTTTGGGTATCCGCTGTTCGTCCATACGATGCACGTTACCAGCCCATTACAACCTCCGCAGTCTTACAATCGTTGAAACCTCCGACTCGGCAAAAATTTCAGACACCTCATGGTTGTAATGAATTCGCTATTGGTCCCCGTCTAGCTTCGCACCAATTATTCGCCTCAGCATCTATCTTTCAAAGGTGTTCAATATGTTTGCGGTTGCTTGGGTTAGGGTCCATGTTTCACACCTATAGAATAGCACAGGTCTTATCATAGATTTGTATACTTGGAGCTTTGTTTTCCTATACATGCAGCGGGTCTTCAAGATCCACAAAACTAAATAAAATATTTTATTTGCGAGCTGTATTCTTCGGCGTCCCTGTCATTGCCGGTTTTTGTTATTTTGGTGCCTAGATACGCAAATTCGCCCATATTTCCGATGATGTATTCGCCAAATCTGATATTTTGTGTACTTGAGGTATTTTTCCTCGGCTGCGTCTTGAGTTTTACTTTATTCTCATTTATTTGTACCCCTAACTAGTTTTGCTTTGCCGTCGCGTTTCAGGAAAAGTTCCTTGGTGGTTGTTAACGACCGTGACAAAATATTGATGTCGTCCACATAGGCTACGACTTGGCTCGATTTGTATAATAACGTACCTCTGGTATCAACTGGTAGATTTCGTATAATAAATTCCAGAGCCAAAGTGAACAGAGATGCATCTTCCTGCTTTAGACCGAAATTTATGTCAAAGGCATCGGTGAGTTGGTTATTGATGCGGACTTGGAAGTCATTGTCATTTTGATAAAACGGACTAATTTGGGTGCTATACCTAAGCAAAGCATTATTTGGTACAGTACGTTATGACTAACACTGTCTTATGCTTGCTTAAAGTCAACGAAAAGTTGGTATCCGTCTATGTTGAACTCCTAGCATTACCAGCACCTGCTTGACTGTAAACAATTGGTTTATCGTCGATATAACTGCTCTAAAGCCACCTTGATATTCCTCAATAATACTGTTGGCGTATGAACTTCTGATTTTATTTTCAGAGATCTTTGAAAATATTTTGTACGCCGTATAAAGAAGTGATATGCCTCTACAGCTTTCCCACTGTAGTTTGTCACCATTTTCGGATAGGGTATATAATTGATTGGCTCCACTCGTTCGTCAAATTTTCTTGTTGTCAAATGTGCTGGATGAATTTATGAAATGTTTTTTGAACACCGCTGCCACCATATTTAATGAGCGCCACTGGAATCTCATTGATGTCCGACGCTTTATTTTTAATTTGGGCTTTGATGTTGAAACAAACTTCAGCCAGAGTTGATGGGGCCAGTAGAAACTCTCCGGAAATATCTATAAGCTTCGATGGTCTGGAGCTAAGCGGAAGATTAAGGAGGTTCTTGAAATATGATGCCTATCTTTCCTTAATCCTGTTATTATCAGCGATGATGTTGCCGATATCATCACGGCAGAGCGTGGTCTTGGGCTGATAACCTTGTTTTAGGCTTTCACTAGACTTACATCGATATCGACATCGATGCTTCTCAATTGGTCTTTTTTTTCATATTAGTCTTTTTTGTGACAAATGCGCGTGTTTGTTGATCCGCTTAAAGAGAGTGATGTCCAACATTATTTTAGGGTATAGATACTTGAAAAACTATTATTATTTTCTTTTTTTATTATTTTCTATTTTTTCTCTTATTTTGCTCATTCTAGATTCCAATTCTTTACCCCAATATTTATTTCCCATTTTTCCTTATAATTATTATACAAATTAAATTATACGAAAAAATGAAGGAAACGCTCTACAATCACCTGGAAAGACTAGACGACTCATTGCCTACAAACGACACAAAAATAATTCTGGGTGATTTCAACGCTAAGGTTGGCAATGAGCTATCTCATCGGGAAACGACTGAAGGATATAGCCTCCATGATGAAACAAATGACAGTCCCCAGCGCCTGATTGACTTTGTGTAGCAGAAGTCTAGTCATGCTTTCGACTTGCCTCCCACATCGACGCATACAAAAAATGACCTGGTTATTACCGGATGGCAATATAAAAAACCAGATCGACCATGTTCTGATCTAAGTTGGGCCTCGAGCATACTTGACGTCCTCACATACCGAGAAGCCAATTGTAGCTCGGGTCGTTGCTTAACCTATCGATGTTGTATGCCAAAGGCGTATTCGGCGAAGATCAGCCTATTACAAAAATTTGACATGTAAAGGCTCCAAACGGCGTCTAAGAAAAATTTCACGGAGACCCTCGATAACCAGCGAACTCCCATCCTATCAGATACATCACTGAAAACAAGCAACGAGCTATAGGTGGCAGTGAAAGCGGCAATTAAGGTCGTAGCAAAACAGACGATCGGGTATCAAGCCCGGCGCAAAAGAAGTGATTGGTTCGATGATGAGTGCCAGAATGCGTTAGATAAAAACAATCAGGCGTACAAAAAATATTTAGGTGGGAAAACCAGGACGAAGAGAGAACACTATGAAAATCTCAGAAGAGTAGCGATTAAGATAATTTTAATAGATAATTAAAAAGAAAATACTATGACAACCAATTGCGAAGCATCGACGTAAGTTTAGCAAGCAACGTAGTGAAAAGCCTGAAACATGGCTATCAGCCCAAAATCACGCTCTGTCGTGATGACATCAGCACTTTCATCGCTGATGAAAACAGGATTAAGGAAAGATGGGTATCATATTTCAAGAACCTCTTAAATCCTCCGCACAGCTCCAGAAACTCGGGGCTTATAGATATTCCCAGAGAATTGGCCCCACCTACTCTGGATGAAGTTGGTTCCACCATCAAAGCCCAAAATAATAATAAAACGCCAGGCAACGATGAGATTCAAGCGGGACTCGTTAAATGTTGTGGCAGCGGTGTGCAGAGAGCCATCCATAAAATAATCCAGCACGTTTGACAACAAAAACAAATGCCGAAAGAGTAAACCCAATAAATTATATTCCCTATTCACAAAAAAGGTGACAAGTTACAGTGCGAACACTATAGAGAGATATCATTACTTTGTATGGCGTACAAAATATTTTCAAAGATCTTAGAAAATAAAATTGGATCATGGGCCAACAGTATTGTTACATGTACAAATAATTCTGCGAGCTACTGTCGCAATTGTTTTCACAACAATGAAGAACACGAATTCACTCGAAACCACGAGAACCCAACAAGCATGATCAACATCTGCAAGTGACGTCACTCCATTCATTAATTTGCTCGAATCTACCAGGTACCTCTCGGTAGAACATTCGCCAATGTACGAGAAATGGGTGAATAGGTAGAGACCCTATATAAAGGCGAGCTGAATGAATGGGGGGATCATCATTCATTCGACCGCGATAAGAACTGCGATAGTGTGTTTCGTAATAGTGAAGTAATTTAGAAGACAATTGCGATAAGAAATTTATAGACAAGTATTAGATTTTTTTTAATAGTGAAAATTAAAATTAGTGAAAGTGTTAACTGATTATTGTGCATTTTATTTAATTAAATAAACTCTTTTAACTTAAATTAAAGGACATTGTGTTTTCACTTTCCCGGAACATTAAAATTATTGGCCGCGAATCAAAAACACGCGACAGTATTATTCGGGAGGATCATGGAGGCTTTAGGAGCAGGTAGACCGACGATAGACCAATTGCTTACATTCAAGCAGGTACTTGAAAAATGCTGGGAGTTGAAAATAGACATACACAAATTTTCGTTGACTTTGATCAAGCATAGGACAGTATTAATCGCAACGTACTGTACCAAATAATAATCTTTGGGCGAACTGAGGGTCGGAGACCAGTGGGGAAACTGAGGAAACGCCGGTCTGACTTGGTCGCCAAAGCCAGTTCATTGCTGCTCGGATTACGAAATTGGAGGAAGCGGTCAATGGATCGAGACAGTTGGAGGCGCTTTTTGCATGAAGCGAAGGCCCGAGAGAGGCTATAGCGCTACGAAGTAGGAGATACAATATAACTGTAAATGTTACTGCTTGCATAGAGAAAAACGGATAAAGCAATCGCTGCATTGTTTCAGTGATGTGTTATAACGATTAAATAATAGCTGGAAGGTAGACTATTAATCTCAAAAAACCTGTATTATATTTATAGGGTACTCAAAACGAATAAAACTTTGAAGTATGTAGATAATCAAAGATAAGGGGAAAAAACAATTTTTATAAGGTTATTACCTCATTCACTCCAAACCCGATTACCATTAATAAAAATATGAAGAATCAGCTCTACGGACGGGGAGACGACCCCAAAAAAAACAATTTTGTTTTCTCCAAAAGTTTCAAGCACCCGCCACTTCAGATGTTTGCACAATATTTATGATTAGAAGTTCAATATTTTTGATTGATTTGATTTTAACTCGAATTTCATATGAAAATGCTTCAGAACTATTCCAGGTAACTTTTCAGTGAAAAGATGAGGAAAATTTATCCTAATGCACCGAATCGGATCGATTTACGTAGCATTGCAATTTGTCCACAAATTCTTGACCACAGTCAACGTTAAAACAACGCGTGACAGTATAATGACTTCCATTAAATCTTTAATAATAGACTTCCGTCCTCTTAAAAGCCTGAATATAATCGTCTTTTCCTCAAAAAAATATTTCATTCGACCATCACTTCGATCTTTCCGTTAAGTGTGATAATTGCAGACTTCAAATTTTCTGAGAAAACTTCCTATAACCATCATGAACATAGTAGGCATTTACAAACTCCTTCGGTAGGAAACTCTAAAAAACAAATCAACTTCGTTCATTCGTAGATGAATCTTTGCAAAATCCAAATTGTTGGTCGACGCCCTCCTTCTAATTAATTGTTTCAAAATCCAAGTTCCATATTAACCTCACTAAGATTGAATAACGCCAGGTAGACTAACCTAAACCCTGGTATTTCACAAAAAATACTTATAACTGAAGTCATTAAACTGCAATTAAAAACTTAAAGGAAAAGGTTCTCAACTGTTGGAAAGTCTAAATGTTTGGTCTATAAATAGTGTTGAAGTACCTTCTAAGGATATTCTCACAGCACCAGTTGAATCTCAATTAACAGTCGTGAAATTGTTCCGTACTCTGAAACTATCAAACTTATATTATTCGTGTGTTCATACAACAATTCTTGCTTTTATTTACTTATGACTATTCCTTGCAATCAATATAACATTTGTTTTTTTTTATGTTTTCAGAAACCTGATAAACGGCTGTAATAAACTCTCTGAGAAAGGGAAATTTCAAACGAATTGTATATAAAGGAAGTATCAACTGTAAAAACAACTAACAAGAAAGACTGAATCGCGTGAACTTGAGGAAAGTGCACAGAACAGAAAAGAAAACACCTTTTCAAGACATACATTTTATTGATCTCAACTTCCACCATTAGTTAATTAAAAAACAAAACCAATCTAATTTTGGAAAGATTGTTGTCAGAACCAAAGATCATTGTATTTTCCTGTAATTTCATTCTTATATTAAGAAAAATCTCAGCCGTCGGAAAAGGATAATTAGAAGTTGGAAAGTTTATTTTGCGTAAAAATCAAAACGAAAAGGGAGAGGTAGAAGAAAGTTTCGAGTCAATCGTATAATGTTCAGCAGTTTGGCCGCTTATCTATTTGGAAATTCTACTGGTGATACAGTTACGCCGAGTACAAGTGAATCTGCGCCTATTACGCCAAACTTAAACCCTTTCGAGAGTACCAATCCTGTAGATGATATTAAGTTAAAAGTTTCGCCTACCGAGGTCGAAGAGGAAGATCACGACGAGTGGTTAATCGTTGATAAAGAAGGTATGATTAATAAAATTGTTGGCGATGCTTTGAAAATGATTAACAATTTTTATTTTCTTTAAATTACAGAAGAAGGTAGCTTACCCCCAACTGACTCTGAAGAAGAGATCCCATTTGTCGAAATAAAAAAGCAACGCCCTGGCTCATCTCGACATCGTCGTGTAGGTAGTAGTGGGAGCGCTCTCAGCATCAATTCCGATGGAATTCCCTCTTTGGCTCAAGGGATTTCCCAATATGGCATCAGTACAGCTTCGTGTATGGGTGAATCATGGTTGGTCACCCCACCGCCGTGTTTCACATCGACCGGACCCATCGATATGGTAACATCACCATTTGAAAATCTACTGATTGAACATCCTAGGTAAACCATCCAGAAATTTTGTTGCCACCCTATAAAAAACAAGTATCTTTTTATTTAAATTTTCAGTATGTCAGTATATCACAGGATCAGATCATCGAGAGATAATCCGATCGACGAAGATAGTCTGGACGAGTATCAATTCAGTTTGCAGTGTATTCTGCCATCCGAGTTTGCGCAACAATCTCAAGAGATTATTATAGAAGCCCCAGCACATCAAGCTATTGTGCAACAAAGTCCTGTCCGTGTAAGTAGCACTGGTACTGATGAATTCGAGCAAAACGATTGGCTGCAATTTTTGGCTAATTTCTAATACAAAATCTATCGACCTTTTAAAGTCATTCGTTTATTATATAATAAAACTATACGGCTCGAAAAAATAAAATATTCATTCTAAATGTGTTATTTAATACTATCAATATTTTAGACCGCTCGAGTGGTGGTAACAAGGCGCACAGAACGCATCCAAACTTTAACACAGAAACAATCAAAGGAAATCGCTCTCATTAGGGACGCTCAAAAGGCAAGTGATTTTTAATAATTGTTCGTATTTTAAGCACTCAATGGAAAAGACATTGAGCTCAGTGGACTTATTTTTTGCAACCGCTTTTCGGTGTATTGAAATGAATTTTTACTTTTATTCCATTGCTTACTTCTTTGACTTATCTGGTAGAAAAATTTGGCTTGATGCATACTTTTTGTTGCGTTTATCTATTGCGATGCTTTTTAATAGTGCCGATTTAAATTTATGATATACCTCTAGATCACATTCACACTCGGTTGAAGTCATGGAAAAATGTATTGAAATTTACTCTGGTTCTGGTATTTTCTGTTTACTGTTTGGGCGCGGCAGCCCAAACCGGGAGGTGGCCTTCAGGATAAATCTTCTCCAATTATTACGGTTCTGCGATCTCGTTCGCCGGTTGATCACTCCCAACAAGGATCTACTGTCAGCTTCTATCGTCCTTTCTCATCGAGTCCTCGGTCTTCCCACTAGATACCCACCGTGTGCTCTACCCGTTAATGTCCTTTTGGGTAGCTTGTTTCCTTCCATTCTTTCTACATGGCCGACACATTGCAATTTGCGTAACTTTAAGTAGGTAGACGACATTGGTGGTTTGTTAAATAATTAATACAACTCATCGTTGTAACATAGTATCCACTCTGTTCCTTGTTTAACTGGGCTGTAAATTTTCCGGTGCACATTGCGTTTAAATATGTCTACTGCCTTTTCGGATTCCATGTTTCATTTTCATAACAGCACAGGTGTGATTAGTGATTTGTATATGCGGAGCTTATTTTGCCTGTGCACCACTCTGGACACTTAGAATGGGAAGTATGGAGTAATAGGCTTTATTTGCGGCATTTATGCGGCGTGCAATCTCTTACTTTTCGGCACTTCTCTATTCAGGTTCAGGTTCAAGATATAAGAAGTTACCTACACTTTCCAGGTTATAGTCTCCTACGATCAGGTTTTGTCGGACTAGAGTGTTCTTCCTCATTTGAACCATGAATTTAGTTTAAATTTCATTAACTCGTAGGCCAATTCGGTTTGCTTCAAATTCCAGGTTTAGAAATGCTCCTATGGCATCTGAGACTGATCGTGCTATAATATCGACGTCATCAGCATATGCTCGCAATTGTGTGGACTTGAACATTTATGTATCCGAGGTTTCAGCTGATATCTTCCTGATGACGTGTTTCAGTGCAATATTAGAAAATATTAGGGCAAGCCCATCCTTATGTTTTAAGCCTGATTCCATGATGAAGCTGTTCGTTGTTTCGCTTTTTACCTTGACCTGCGACTCTGTGTTTAGCATCGTGACTTTGACCATGCGGACTAGTCGACATTGTCATATGCTTGCTTGAAGCCTACAAACAATTGATGCACATCGATGTTATATTCCCAGCACCTACTTAACTGAGAATATTTGGTCTATTGTAGACCGTCCACTTCGTGAGCTTCCCCTATACTGTTCTAGATTAGTTTCAGAGTGCGGCTTTAATTTTTTCCTATGGTTTTGCAGAGCACTTTAGAAGACTTACACAGTAGTACGATGCCTGTATTATTTCCACACCTTAAATTGTCCCCCTTTTCATATACAGGGCATACTATACTTTTTCGCCAGCCCTCTGACCATATTCTGCATATTAGTCGATGGAGAAGGTTCCATAGATATTCCATCTATTCCAGGCGCCTTATTTTTTCTGAGGTCCCATACTGCCGCCTGTACTTCGCCTCTGGTTGGTAGTAAAGCTAGGACCTCTTGCTCTGCTTCTGGAATGTTCACAGTTTCAGTCCTTGTTGGGAAGACAGTGAATAGCTTCTAGAAATATTGTAGCTATCTATTTTTGATTTCGACTGTTTTGCCTATGATTGCTCCTTATACACTTTCGCAAAAACTTGTTTGTGGATTGAACCCGTCTCTAAGTTGTTTGATAAAGGCATACGCCAATCTGACGTCATGTTGGGTCATGTTTAAGTTTATCTGTTGGATCTTGGTGTTGATGGTCAGTCGTTTCTTTCTTCGGCACATTTTTTTAGCTTGTCGTTGCAGGGTGTTGTATTATTCTTCTTTGACTCGAATTTGCCACTGGATGTATACTTTGTAGGCCTGGTTACTTTTCGCAGCTGCCTTGCATTCTTCGTTGTGCCAGTTGTTCCTACTTTTCTTTGGCCGGTGCCCCAAAACCTCTTCGGCCGCTTGTGTTACTGCATCCCTTACCGTTTTCCACATTGTTTTGATGTCATCATTAGTTTCTCCCGCCTCTCGGGACATGTTGTGGACGCTACTGAGCTATCGTTAAATTGTGTGTCAGGTACCTTGGGGTAATTGATCTTAATTTTTTACAGCTCTTGGATTTGCGGCATCGGAACTTAATCCTTATAAGGTAGTGGTCCGAATCACAGACAACGCCACAGAACAAGCGCGTGTCGAGAATGCTGGTGATCGTTCGTTTTTGTATGAGAATATGGTTGATCTGGTTAAATGTGCAACCGTCTTTGGGGTGCCCACGATCTCTTGTAGATGTTTCGATGCGGAGCTTATTGCGAAGCCTCTATTAGTAGTAAAGTTTATCAGGCGTCATCCATTGTCGGCGCACTGCGAGGATATTAATTATATAGTTCTTTATTTCATCCAGCAGTTGTCGCAGTGAATCTGGTCTGCTCAAGGATCAAACATTCCAAGTTCCAAAAGAATAGTCCGTTGTACGTTGCAATAATCGTTGCCGCTGTTGTCCTAGTTCCATGACAAATAAATACTCAGTTTTTGATCCGCGAGTGGTATTTTATTTGCCACATACCCACTATCCACCTGAGACGCTTCTATGAGAGATCGAAAGCCTTACACGGATTCTGTTTACTAAAGTTCTTGTGTTTTCTGTTCATCATATTGGAAAAATCAGTTTCATCGGTGTTTCCATCATGTGATTTCGAATTCTCCATTGGGATGGCAATGAGTTAAATTCTAAATACTCGTACACTACAAAACAGACATTCATTCATTATCACATCATTCTTTGATAATCCTAATGTACTAGAAAAAATACCTATTTTTTAAAGCGGTTTTCCGGTGGTAGAAACGAGGTTTCCCTCATCCTACAATTTCCACGTAAGAGGAATGAACACTCACGAAATAAATTTGTGAAAGATGCAAGAACAGGGGAAACCGTCAATGACTACATTTAACAAAGGCGAAACGCTGACGGTTTACCAAGACGTGCATATACGAACTAGTGCTGAGGTTAACGTACAAATAGCACCCATTTATTGGTTTTGACCTTGACCGTATCAGGAACAATGCCTAAAAGCCCAGTGATTTAAATTTATCGAAATAAGACAAAGATAAATGGCAAATCTGCACACATAAATCACAAATCTGGGCTTGCACATCTTCGCAAAAGGTGGTGAATTCAGACCATTCCGACTCAGTATTCTCATGTCATGAAGTCAGTAAAACAGCCTCCGATTGGATCGGGAAAACGGCAACGACACTCGCATGGAAAAACGAACAACGTGGAACGTACGCTCTTTATATATATATATATATATATATATATATATATATATATATATATATATATATATATATATATATATATATATATATATATATATATAATATATGTATATCTGGTGCACTGCAACCACTACTGAACGAGATGAAAAAATAAAAGATCAATTTACTGGCATAGACGTACACCAAATTTTCATTTACTTCAAGTAAGTATACGACAGTATTGGTCGTTACGTATTGTACCAAATAATGCCTTGCTTTAATATCCCAGCCAAAGTGGTCCGTCTTACCAAAATCACAATTACGTCCCAAGTCCGTATCAATAACCAACTCACCGATGCCTTTGACACAAATATCGAGTGTAGCAGGGAGATGGGCTGGCCCCATTGATATTAATTTGGCTCTGGAATACGTCATAAGAAAGCTACCTCTCGACACAAAAAGGTACATTGTTATAAAACACAAGCTTATGCGGACGACATTCACATTTTGTCACGGTCTTCAACATTTTGTCAGGGTCGTCGACAACCGCCAAAGAACTTTCCTGGAACTCAACAGCAAAGCAAAACAAATAGAGGTACAAATCAATAAAAATAAAACAAAGTTCATGACGCAAATACCTAAGTTACCGCACTTGACGAATACAGTATCGAAAATGTGGGCAAATTAGTACATTTAGACGCCAAAATAACGATAACCGACAATGGAAAAGACTAGATACACCGAAGAATACAGCTCGCAAATAAAATATTTTGAACGACTTCGAGAGACGAGTCCTGAGGCTAGAATTTGCGAATTCGATACACCCATGAGTTGTGTGAAATTTTTGACGAGCCGGAGGTCTCAACGGTTGTAAGACTGCGGAAACTACAATGAGCTAGCTACGTAGATCGTATGGGCGAACAACGAATACCCAAAAAGGTATTCGTTGGGAGAACTGAAGAACGTAGGTCATTGGGGAAATCGAAGAAACGCTGGTCTAACTCGGCCGACGAAGACAATTCATCGCTGCTTGGATTTTGAAACTAGAGCACGCAGTCGATGGGTCGAGGCAGTTACAGGCGCTGTTTGCAGGAAGCAAAGGTCTGAAAGGAGCTGTAGTGTCACGAAGAAAAAGAACATACTGACGGTGCAAGAAACTAATCTGCTTGCTAACCTCAGAAGTGGCAAGTCGTCAGGCATCCAAGAATATGATGTGGCATTTATCGTGGACAATAAGTTCAAAAAAATTCTCACCGACTTCAAGGCAGTCAATGAACGAATCGTTGCTATGCGCATCAAGAAGAGATTCTTCAACTATTAGGCGCTCACTGTAAATAAAGGAAGAAGCGGGCTTTTAGCTGCACGTTAGAACATACCATGGACGGAGTGCCCTCCCACGACATCAAAATTGGTTTAAGAGACTTTAACAGTAAAATGGGCCGGGAGCTGGCTCACAGAGAGGAACAACAGGAGGGCACAGCCTACATGCTGAGACCAGCCCAAATAGACTTCACGTCAGGCAGAAACGTCATGATGAGCTCCACCTGTTTCGCATACCGTGACATTCACAAAAGGACTCGGACATGATCTCATAAAAAACAAGCTACAAACTTTGGATCAGACCATTACTTATCCAAGGTTAAATTCTAATGTCGTATCTTCAAATATCAAAAACAATCAAAGGCAGGCAAAACACGATATATCTAAGTTAAATAATAATTCGGTGAAGTCCACACACATGTCCTCGCTAGAAGACACAGTGAAAACTGTCGCGCAGACGAAAGAAAAAAGCAACGAAATCCAAATGATCTGGAAGATGATCAATGATCACAGACATAGCGGAAAAGGTCTTAGGACATCGACCAAAAAATGATCGGAATGATTAGTTCGACGTAGAACGTCAAGATGCAGTCAACAAAAGAAATCAGGCACAAAAACAGTATGTCCAAAGACCAACTCCGGCGATAAAGGAGCATTGCATCACCCTCCACCAACAAGCAAAAATGCTGTGCAAATAGAAGCAGCGGCGGGCTATCAACCAGAAAATACTAAGATCTAGAGATGTCCTCAGAGAAAATAAGATTCGCATATACAAGTCACCGATAAGACCTGTGCTGCTGTATGGATGTGAAACCTGGATTGTTACAAATATTTTCGAAAAGGCCCTGGACGTATTCGGACGCAGTGCTCAGGAGGATATATGATCCACTAAAGTATTGAACTGGAGCAGAATGGAAAGAGAGAGAGAGAGTTGTATAATCTTTATGACGGCCCACGTGTATCCGCATGTGTAAAGCTACGCAAACTGCAATGGGCAGAATAAGTGGAGAGAATGCAAGAGCATAAGCTCCCCCGAAAAATATTGAAGCGTAGAGTGCAAGGAAACGTCTAGTTGGGAAACCGAGGAAACGCTGGAAAGATTCGTTCGATGCTGAGAGCAGATCCATGCTTGGTCGCAGCACTCCCATGGGACTCCCATACTCGCAAGAAGGCGACTGGATTACCCACTAAACACCTCCCCTGTCAACCCGAGAACCCAGACTGAAACCGTTTGACACATTATTTCGGACCAGGCCTCGTTTTGCTATGCCGTAAGGCGCCTTCAAGCTAGAAGATCCCTCTACCACCGGGAGGGGAGAGGAGGAGAGAAATTGCTAGACAAGGGATCCCCAGCCCCAACGCCCCCGGCTACTGTGAGTCCCTTTTATCTTTCATAATGTGCCACCTGGTTCCATTTGTCAACCGATTCCAGCATCATCGTGACTGTATGAGGGGCAATGAAGAACAAGAAGATGAAACTGCTACAAAAGAAAGTCCGCCTTCTGCACGAAAATGCCGTTGTCATTTAAAACAAGTATCTCAACGATTTCAGGGTCATTAGACCAGTTTAACTAATTTGTTTGAAGCTTCTCTTCTGTCTATATCTAACCTGTGTTACTGATATAAACATGTAAATGTTTTTCTTTTTTGAAGTAGATTATTTGAAACCTGAAAAATCTATTACACTTACTTTCCAGGCGTGATTTACATCTGAAGTGCCCAAGAGATCGTAAGAAAGAAGAGACTAGTTACTTATAAATGATTTTGGTTTATTCGGCGGAATACGTATGCGTCTTAGCGTGGCTAGGAAGGCACTGCTGTCGTCGCGTTCATACTTACACCGCGCTACTAAGCATAAATGGCGCGATCTCTGAATTGTATTTAGCTTAACAAATTAACTTCGAGAAAATACCAAATTAAATTCGATTCCCACCGTAGCTTTTTGCACAACGCTTTAATGCGTACCTTAACAAATTTAATGCGATTATTACTTAAATTACAGAATTTACAAGAAGTGAAAAAGACATTGATTTAATATTAAACTAAAATATTAAATTATATTAAAAAGGGTTATTTGTAGTCTGTATGGTCTAGTGGTTAGAGCATGAGACGCATAAGCCGAAGGTCCCAGGTTCAAATCTCGTTGGTGAACAACGTGATTTAGTTCAGGGGATTTTTCGGACAGACTACGAGTGTTCACTCAGTGGTGATATGTACTGATTTAATCAGATCATATCATAGCTGAGCAGACACACGGGGGTATGGTACTGACCAAACTAACTTCCGAAAAAATCAATACGGTCATGAAAATGAGATTCCGAGAGGGGCTGTAGTGCTAAAAAGAAGAAGAAGAAAAAGATATTAAATTATGATAAAAAGAAAAAATTTTAAAGGTTTTTTTTTTTAAATAAAAAAAAAACAAGACTTATCATAAACAATTAGTTAGTTTAGAGTTACTTAAGCTCACCATCGTCGCACGCCTCCGTATCTTGAAGGAGGTCCGCAATTGCGTTTAGGCCTGCTTTTCTTTTGCGTTTTTGAAGTTCTTGGCAAATCTTCTTGTTCAGCTTCTCTTGTCATTATATCTACCTCCTTTTACACGTGATTAACTATTGTCGCATTCTCACAATCATATGTTTCTACGTTACTAGGCTGTTTATGTCCAGGTTCTGATTTTTGCCCTTATACACGATATTGAGTCTAGAGTGACGGATCACAGGGAATCTCGGTGATCTCTGGCAAAGTCTGTCTTTCTGAGTGAGGCAGGTAGATGGTTTTGACTGAACTAATCTATTATCTTTGTCCTCGCTGCTTTCATGACTCGCAACCAGTTGATCGATGCCCCTCGTATATTGTACGCCTATCTCGTCATCTACTATGTACAGACGTGCACCTAGTTTTGACTTGATGACTCCGCGTGTCCATTTGGGTTTATCCCTACGAAAGTCCCGAAAACGTACGGTTTCATTAACCTCGTAGTTTTGGGCTGTTTTTTACTTCTTCTTTGGGACGAATCATGTCAATTGACATTTAAATTTTCAAGTTTTTGTAAAAAAGCTTGACCGGGAGGGACTTGATCTTACAAGTTTGTTTGTTCTCATACCGAACAGAACTCTGGCTAATCTTGCTCTTTGTCGGCTACTTCTTGTTGTTTATACCGCAGATTTTTAATGTTGTAAACTGTGCGTTCTGCCGCGCCGTTTGATGGTGGATGGAATGGTGGCGAAAATTTAATTCGTGCTCCACTTTTCGACCATTATCTGACACAATGAGTGAAGGTACCCCGTAGTCTGCAAACATTTCTCGCACATTTTTTATGAGCTCCGCGGCGGTCATCGAAGCAACTTTTTTACGATCCGAAATCTGGAAAAAATATCGACAGCAATTAGGAATACGTCACCTTGGACAGGTGATGCGTAATCCAAATGAGCTCATTCCCACAAGTACCTGAATATCGCCCATAAGAGTGGAGGAGCTCACGGCGGGTTATCTCTTTTTTTCATCTCTGGTAAGCGTTCACAACAGCTTCAACGTCTTTGTCTACCCCTGGCCACCAAACGTAACTCCTCGCTGCCATAATTTGATGGATCACCGCTCCGGATTGACACTCAGCTGATCCTTTCGTTTCAGATCTTACTGCCTTTGTTTCGATTAAACTTCTTTTTTAATTTACTGACTCGTGAACGTTCTCCAGATTGACACACTTTTGCAACGTGACCATATTTTTTCCATGCAGTACAATATAAAGCGTCAGGACTCATCGTGAATTGTGATACTTTGTGATCACCTGCGCACCTGAAACATTGATCGATAGCGCTTTTGCTCTGTGAATTCGCGTTGCGGTCTTGAATTTGAGCTATGTGGCTGCAGATGAACCCTTGCCCAATAGCTCCGCTGAATTGTCAGTGGTGTTCATTTCTTGTACGTACGAAATTGCAATTTCTGCTCGAGAAGCCATCTCGATTGCGTTGGCCAAGGCTAGCTTTTCGATTTGCAGTAAACGGGTGCGCACGCCGTTGTCTCGCAGCCCACACACTAGCTGATTGCACATCATGCCTTCTAAAATGCTTCCGAATCCACAATCAGATGCAAGAAGTTTCAGCTCTGCCACGAACTCCGCCACTGTCTGCCCGATTTTCTGATTGCAGTGATGAAAACGGTAGTAAGCTGCTATTTCATTCACCTGAAGATTAAAATCAACAGTTAGCTTTGCTATTATACCATCATAGTCAACTTCGTCAGGCATTGAAGGGTGTAGCAGGTTACAAGTGAGGTTATACATGTCCTCTCCACAGAAAGTCAAAAAATACGCACGCTTCATAACTGCGTCTGTAATATGCATAGCGGTGAAGTTGAAATTTTATAATCTTGCCCATGGAGGCCACTCTGCTGGGCGGGTGATATCGAAGGCTTATATACATATCGACGTAACAACCACAGGTGGCGTACTTTGCGCAGTCTTCGTGCCTGAATTGACCATTTTTACTTAGCTTGAACTAAAACCTATTTTAGCTAAAATGAAGTTTTGGTCAATAATGTTGTGGAGCCGCCACTAATTAACTTAAATAAGCTGTACGCTTCCTGTCTTGAATGATGCGCACTTGATTTTATGTAGACTCTCCCCTCAACTTTCGCCTTGCTTACATGTCTCAACGTCGAATTAAAGTGGCGTCGGCAACCGATGCAAAAAGGCACGCTTCATAGACTTCGGATATCGCGCGAATGACGCGCTATATTCGGAGGGGCAAGGCACATAAACTTACTAGAGTATGAGTTTAACTGCCCGTTTGCTGCGAGAATGACGCAAAAGGTTTAACTTTGATCATGCGAACTGCCCGTTATAATAATAGCAGTCCTAACCTCTGAACACTGACAGTTGGTTAGTGACTACGCACACACGACTGATCGTATCAGGGATTCTGTAATGAAATCCCGTTATTCCGTTAAAACACTCTCGTGGATCCCATCCTCGTCGCCAAATGAAGTATCCAAGGGATCGAAAGAGAGGAGATGTAGTTATTTATTGAATGATTTTGGTTTATTCGACGGAATACATGTGTGTCTTAGCGTGGCTAAGAAGGTAGTGTTGTCGCCGCGTTCATACTTACACCGCGCTGCTAAGCATAGATGGCGCGATCACTGAATTACATTTAATTTAACAAATTAAATTCGAATATACAACAAGTTCTATATTTCCTAAACACATCCCTTGTTTATTTGCTACATTGCTTCACTAACTCACGCTGGACTTCAATGCTGTTCCTCAGTCTTGTTTTGGTATTGAATCTAAGTTATATTACATTTTAATGAATCTTTTAACCTTTAAGGAGACCTTTACTGTTCTATAAGTAGATGTTAATTTTTATTAAACATATAAACCCCCTTAATAATTATATAACTATTTACCCTTACCTAATTTACAGATTCACGAGAAGAAAACGCGACAAATACAATCCCGCGGTGCTCTCAAACGTAGTAATAAAGTTCGTGAATTCAATAGCAAAGGTGGACGACCAAGACGTGCTGATATGCAACACTGCAAAGTTTTGAGCGGTGCCAATAACAACCGCAAATGCTAAACGTAAAGACACCATCAGAAAAAATAACAACAACAATATAAAAAAGCACAAAATTCTCCATAACAACAATATTGCCGCACATATTGAAAACTTTTGCAGACATCAAAAGGTAAATGTCATCTTATAAACCAACTTTGCTGATTGAAAATCTTGGACAATGCTGTGAATATCCATTTTGATTCAGTAGGGAATCGCTCTAGATGTAAGACTAATCACGTTGACACTTTCAAAAGTGTTTTGAAACTGAAAAAGAAATCATAGAATGTTTTATACCTATGTCTTATTTAACTTTTTATTTTAAATATATGTAGGCTTTTTTTAATTCTTTAATTTGTGTAATTATCTCACACATAAAATTAGAAATTTGCCGATTATCTTTTATTTTATTTAATTCATTTCTTAAAATAGTTGAATTATTTTTAATTCATAAGAAAAAATAAATTGTGATAAAAACCCATACAAAAAATACAATATATAAGAACAAAAGAATGTAATGTTAAAATATTTTAAAAGTAAATCAAATCTACAGAATGAGAATAATTTTAGTAAAAACGAAAATTTATTTATTGCATTAAGATATGAAACAATAAACAGATGGTATGCAAGCTGACAGGTAGAAATAATGTTTAAATTATTTTATCCAAATCTCATTCACATTCGAAGTTATTTGAATGATAATAAAATGATAGTTACTTCTCTTTGCAATTTAAAGTATTTTTCTTGAAATTCAAGCTATGAATACACTACACCGTAGAACAGTGTCCTTGCGTTTACTTGACTACATGAATCCAATAAGCAAGGGATCACCATATAAATGTTAAGTGTCAGTATAGTATTTCTAAAAATGCTTATTCAGTGTTATTAAAAAAAAGGTTATTCATAATTATATTTCCCGAATTGCTATTCTCTAATTCAATCCTATCGTTTTGTGGCGGTATCTGTAACAACGAGTAATTGAAAATCAAGCTCTCAAATATTCTAAACCAATGATTCCCTTTAATTATTGGAACTCAGCCATTCAAACAAGCAATATCGATTAAATTTAAAAACTTTTCCAACTAAATCTAGGTAATGGCTCGCCACTATTCTATGAATATAACGAAGATCTAAATTTTTCCCGAATTGACTGCCATTGAAAATAATAAATTATTGACTCTACATTAAGTTATGAATCGGCAACAAAAAAAATATAAATTTTAACATGTTAAAAACCCAAATGAGAAAAAAAAATTAAAATTTAAAATCTTTTAAAATTTAAAAACCAAAAATCATAAGTTATCCTTAAAATCGAACATGTGTTCAATATTATATTTAATATATAATTGAAATATAAATCATTCAAGGAGAAACTTTCAAATAAATATTCTACAGTTATGAATAAAAGATAATTAAAAACCAATGTATAAATAAAGGTTAATTTCAAAATGAAAAAATGTAAAAAATATGATTAGAGTGTGTAAAAAATTGGAAAAACAATTACAAAATCAGCTTTTAAGGGAACATGGTAATCAATGTTAACAACATGTGGATAGAATTTAAATAATTTAATGAAAAAGCGAAAAAAATTAATAGCGATACACTATTTGAGTGTACACAAGTCTGCAAAGAGTAAATAATAAATCAATCCATCATCTATTGTTATGTGTAATGACTGTGAGAGCATAAAAAGAGCATGTGTAAATGTAAAACAGAATAATGTGCGAGAATAAATTGAAACAACAGAAAAGAGAAAAATATTTTTAAAATTTCTGATTAATGTATAAGAAAACTTATTGTTAAACAACAAAACAAACAGTAGTGATAACAATATTGAAAAATCAATTAAATCAATTTTATTGCGATTCAGAATTTGCGTTTTCATTTTTTGTCCTTAAAACTGAAGATTTGTTTGGAGGTAAGTATTAAATCTCAAATTGCTTGCTAGATGAAGGTCTTATAAGATAGCTTTCGAAGAGCTCTGACATGAGTCGTTTCATGTAACAGCTACATGTTACTAGGCGTTGTTCCACGTAGTAGACCTCTTTAGACGAAAGTCGATCATAATAAACTGTTCTTTTGAATGACGGTAGTCTGGTACATAATGGTTTTCTTAGTGGGATTGGTCCTGGGTGATTAAAGTAACATTTAAAGCGGAATGTAGCCATATTAAAGTGTACAACATTTTCATCGGGACATGGCCTTTAAGATCTAGCTCACAGTTTGGCGTATCACCGAGAACGAAGACGGATATACCTCTAATGATACTTTGATAGAAAAACACATCCAACTGAAGAGCAACTAAGGCAGCAAAGTCTGGAGAGGGACTCATTCTGCAGGTAAAGAATCAGACATTTGATGCGTTGGGTTTTCGTTAACGGGTACCTCCATGTTAAAAAATATCGTTATAGGTGGCAAAGAAACACGCTAGGCAAAAACGAAGTAGGAAGGCACCTGGGAGCAGAGACTCTTCCTGATGCAAGCATTTAAATCTTTCTATTTGCTTTGTAGCGCTTTAAGGATGTAATAAAGTCCGTAAAGGATAGCAGTGGTGCAATGCTACCTTAGCGAGCTAAAACAATGAAGTTCGCTGTAAATGCCATGTCTGGGGATGCATATGCTAGCTTGCAGCTAGCTGTCTGCAGTCACGGGGCGGATCCTTTTCCCCTAGAATAAGGCGCATTATAAAAATATTTGCCAAGCGTACTGTAGTAATCGAGCATCGCCTAGGAAAACTGCTCGAAAAAAATCAGAATCAGAATGCTGATCCAGTTTTTAGTTGTAAATTTTCGATTAAAATTCGGACACGGCAACCCCTTTGTAACGCAACTTATCATCAAATCGCACTGCCCCGCTAGGAGACTACAGTGGATGGATGAACGGGCTTGTCAAGAAACCCCGTTGGGACACAAGAACGAGTTCTGTTGCTGATCGCGACAAGTAGGGAGATCTGCTTGGAGGCTTCACTCGATGTCTGACTTTTGAACGAGGAGTTAGGTTGCTGGTCGCGACATGTAGGGAGAATTTCGAACGGAATGACCTTGTGATGCCCTTGGTTTGAGACTTAAGTATCGCAAAAGGAGCATTCAAGTTGAAAAGATCTTTCTAAAGGGACACGTCCCTCGTTTTGTTGGGGAGTCTTGAATTGAAATTCGTCGCGACCGTTAGCCATCTACGGGCGATTCGCAGAAGCGCAATTTAATTCAGAATTGAGCCGACTTAGAATTCGGGTGGTCCACGACGATCCACTGACTGTAGTGGGAAAGTGCGCGTGAACGGTTCCCTCGTGACTTTCATCAACTTTAGCCACCAATTATTTCTGCAGTGGAAATCATTACATAAACTGGTTGAGGGGTTGAATTTTGTTTTTGTAGTCACCTTTCGTAGATTTGTGTTGCGTTTCAATGAGACTACAGTAACCGGCGTGTTATGGATCATTTCGGAGTGTCTCAGCGACCGTTTGAATGATTGTTGACCACAATTGAAGGAATTTTAAAGAAGAAAATGTGCGAAAAGCGCGACAGTGCAAAATAGAAAAAGCTCATATGATTTTCTAGCGTAATGCGCATTGAATTTTCTGAGGAAGAATAGTGTGTGCGACTTGAATAGCCATTGAAGTCGCCGCTCAATAACGAGAAATCCGATAATTTTTTTCTGCTTGTAAAGAGATATTTGGAAGCGTAGCTGGAGTTTCTTTGAATTCTGCCCAATTGGTATGGAATTTTATTGGGGTCCGATCTGAGTACAAATTCAATTGTTCCTAAATAATACAAGTGTTTACGTTGACATCGAGGTTACTTGTGATAGTAAATCTAATGATGTGCCATTCCGGATGAGTTTTATCTTAATCCAAAATTAAACGTATTCCATTTGCATCTGCTAAAAGTTTGCAGGAAACTGGCACTACCTTTGGGAAGTTTTGGTAAATGATCACCCAGCTGGGAACTGAATCCCATTGCTGTTATATGGAATTCATCCCCAAATTCAGCATTGCTATACGAATCGCCATGCAATCGCTAACTGAAGTACTTTTCGCGCGTGAAATTACAATTTTTGAGTTGTTTTTATATGAAATCGGGGCCACTGCGAATGGTTCCAAATTTACGGGAGTCATCAATTTTAGTAGAAGAGATTTAAACCATTCAAAGCAGAAAGCATCAAAGAATTGTACGCATCGTAGCACTTTCCATCTGTGGTGCATATTTAGTGTATCAATTGAATTCCCGCATAAAATGTATGCAAGATGCTGATGATTTCCCTTAAAATATCTAATTTCTGCTTTCGGTCTAAAAACAGAAAACAAGTTTCCCAATTGTGAACCGTGGATAGTTCGGACACAATTGATTCGCGAGTTATAAGTTTCAGTAATCATTTATAATGAGTTTTTGGGTTCATTCGTTTTATTGCAAACACTTGAATGTTTTATTCAATTGTGGTGTATAAATTGATTTATTCCATCCAACATAATAATGGAATATGCAAAATGAAAATGAGGATATGAATCAGGGCAGTCATTAACTGCGTCTACTACACCATCGCCATTGCCTTCATTTTCAATTAAAACAACCTGAAAGAAAGACACTAAGTGAACATCTTTTTGAAAAGGTACGGGAAATTTGTACTCCAGTGATCGAATATATTGATGAAATTGAGAGGAAAATACCAAACGTATTTGTAGTGGATGGCAACGCTAGAGAAATTTTACAGCTCGAAGAGAAATGACAGAGACTGACGAATTATGTTATCCAACTAAAAAGCAAAAACCATATGCTATTTAGGCTGAACAATTTTCAAAAAAAAATTCGGTCAATTTCTCAGCAATAAATACCGCTAATACTTTTTCCAAATATATAAATGAACAAAAATACTTAAGTAAAAAGTTCGATGGAAGTGTAATTCGAATTGCGGAAGAAGAGGTTTTCGGATTAATTATATGTATATAACTATTTCTTATGTAAAGTCAGGGTTAAATTTATATATTCAGTGTGCATGCCATTATTCTAATATTTTCGAAAGCATTGACCACTCGTCGACATTATTATCAATCGCCAACACCATCTATGAGCGCTCGGTGAGGATGTTGGGTAAGACCAAAACTGACGATAGATACAAGCCATATGGCAGCAGCGCTTACTACCACACACATGACCATTAGTAGGCCGACTTTGCTGGCTAACTTACATGGCGTTATATGAAGAATTATGGAGGTGCCAACAAAAATTCGAGGTTTTGTACGGTTTAGAGACGGATTTCTACAGTGAAATCCAGATGATCCGTGGAGAACACAATAGCGCTCCTAGTGAAGTGAAAATTATTTCAGTTCTTATACCCGTTTAGTTTTTATCGCCTTTCAAAGTGAATTTATAGGAGGTTGTTTACATCTCAACGCTGAGCTATCAGTCGGAGGTGCAAAACGTGTGCTTCATTTGCTCGTCTTGGAAAGTTTAGGAGCACAATGGGCTATACAAGGTGAATTTATAGCATGCACGGAATGCGTTCGGCACGTTTTTTATTCGGAAAATAGTATATATGGCGAAATATAAGCATTTGCTAATGCCGCGGTTGGGTGACAGCTACCGGAAGCTTGTCCATAGTAGGCCGCCTAATACATATGCAAATTGCTACCATATGGCTTGTATCTATCGTCAGTTTTGGGTAAGACCCAAAACTGACGATAGATACAAGCCATATGGTAGCAATTTGCATATGTATTAGTCGGCCTACTATGGACAAGCTTCCGGTAGCTGTCACCCAACTGCGGCATTAGCAAATGCTTGTATTTCGTTATATATACTATTTTCCGAATAAAAAACGTGCCGAACGCATTCCGTGCATGCTATAAATTCACCTTGTATAGCCCATTGTGCTCCTAAACTTTCCAAGACGAGCAAATGAAGCACACGTTTTGCACCTTCGACTGATAGCTCAGCGTTGAGATGTAAACAAACTCCTAAAAATTCACTTTGGAAGGCGATAAAAACTAAACGGGTATAAAAACTGAAATAATTTTCACTTCACTAGGAGCGCTATTGTGTTCTCCGCGGATCATCTGGATTTCACTGTAGAAATCCGCCTCTAAACCGTACAAAACCTCGAATTTTTGTTGGCACCTCCACAATTCTTCATATAACGCCATGTAAGTTAGCCAGCAAAGTCGGCCTACTAATAGTCATGTGTGTGGTAGTAAGTGCTGCTGCCATATGGCTTGTATCTATCGTCAGTTTTGGTAAGACCCCTTTGTTTCTATATTTATATTTAAAAGCTATCGCAAATGTGGTAAACTATATATTTCTTACTTTTTTGTTGATCAAATTTGTTCTTTTTGATCATTGCAAATATTTAATTTATTATACGAAATGATAGAAGACCAGAATTAACAAAAAAAAAAATTCAAATTTCTTACCAAACAAAAATTTCCGTTTCGACATTTCGTCATTTCATTTACTTTTCTGCTATCTCTATTTTATTTATTTAAATTTAATGCCTTATTGACATGTTGTAATTGTTAGGTTAAATAGAGCTTCACATATGGGTTATGTAATGTGACGCCACGCCCGGGGATCGAAGTGTTTCCGATCCCGAACCCTGGCATCCGGCCAGATGTGTATGTCTTCGAAGTGCAAGCGGACTTCATCTTTCGTGCGGATATCATTGCACAGAAAATATTTTTTTTTCAAATATTTATATCTGTGGATATAAATATTTGAAAAATAATTTTAATTAAACACCGATACATTTCGAGGCATATCCATCTGGCAATGCCTCCGACAGTTGCCATCAAAACGTCGAATAGATAGAAAAGTGGAAACTGGTGAGAAGTGTCATTCGGAGATAACCTAAAAAGTGCGGGCATTGTGGTGTCTCGGGAGTGTTCCCGCAAAACTTTCAACGTAAAATCTAATAAATACTAGTGAGAAAGTGCTCCATGAGGCTGATTATCCAATGTTGGCGGATTTTCCTATGTGTGTGCATCCTGCGAGTGACATTGGCAGTTTGTCCGATAAAGTGTGCTTGCCAAAATATAAAACAAGGCACAACTTCCTTTGTCTCGAACAACTATCAAAATATCTATCCACCACGACCCGCGAGTCGAAAAAGACCTGCCAGTTGCCTAACGGACGAGTCGACATAGCAACTCCGTATTTCAAATAGTAATATGAAACTATCCTTACTTTACTGGGCTGCTATGGACATGATTTGTATATTCCAAAGCCACAGCAATTACAGGGATAAATACAACTCAAAACACATTGATTGATAAGTTTGGTCAAGTTTTTATAAAAAAAAAAGAAACGGAAAAATAAAACCAAATTCAAGGTTATATGCCAGCTGGAATTAGGGAGAGTTCTCTTGTGCCCTTTCAAGTACCAGTTACGAAATCATTGAATACTGCTGGATGTCAGTGCAACGAGGCATGATAGTAAATTTCATGATTCCAGTTTCAGGAATAATTGTAGCATCCACAATTCTTGGAACATTATGCTTACGAGAAATTGCTAATAAGCAAAGAGAAGTTATTGCAGAAAGTATCGAAAATATACTGGAGAATGCAGCCAAATGTCATGTTATTGAAACAGATAAATGTTGTGAAACGGATGACAAGTCGATTGATGTCTATAGAAATTCTATGACTCGAAATTCGACTTAGGGGTGCTATCAATTGTTGACTTGTCGTTACAAAGCTCAGCAGATGTACAAGATTTTACAGATTTTAAGCGAGCCGTTAAATTTTGGTTATTCTTCCAACCGACGTTCGCTGTATGTGGGTTTTTCGGAGCTGTAGCACTGGAAAATCGACAATCATGTGTGATGCCAATCATATTTGCTATTTCTTATAATATTATGAACTGGTACCTGCTCATTCGATCACCATACATCTGTCCTATTGTCCAGGATCAAAGTCAAACGGCAAAATTTCAAACAAACGAATCGAATAATGAGGAAACGAATCAGCATACTGCCTGCACAGATACGATTCCATTAGTATGTGCCCCAAATGCTCTTCAAACTGGTCAAAAGCAAGCTGTTGTGGAGGACGCGACAAATGATTTAAACGCAACAGGAAATGGTAATGTTAGCGGTGGTCTGGCAGTTAGTGGATCCTTGGCGAATTGGAATACGGAATCAATAGGAGATGTATCGGTTACTTTGGATTCTATAAGCACGATAAGCAATTAACTGAATGGGAGGGGATTTATTGCAAAATAATCAAAAAAAAAAAAATAACCAAATGATAACGAATCTTACATAGATACATACAGGTTCATATACATATATGTATATTTAATATTTGTAGAATATTGGTGTTACATAAATGGTAATAACAAAAAAAAAACTATTTTCTAAATAAGAAACAAGTGAAAACAATGAAATTATGCAAATTATGTGATTTGCAGAGAAAAATGTTAATAAGAATTTAATGAAATATTCATAGGAAACATGTTGGAAAGTGTTTTAAATTTTTTTTCGAAGAGAACAATATTTTAAAATTACGACAGGGTAAGAGTTATTCACATATAATTAAAATCCACCCCTTTAAGTTTTTAGGTTACTATTAATTGAGGTTAAAAATTAATTGAAACCTAAAACGCGCAGGATTTTTTTTTTAAAGGTCCAGCATAAATAAATGTGATAAGTTTCATAACAACGTTGTTCAAGTATTATTAGATTAAATTTTAATGTTCTTCCCTTTCTAAATATTATTTACAAAATACAAATTCATCAATGTTCTCTTCGATAAAAATATAGAATATCCCACATATTCAAAGAATAAAGTCTAAAGCAATAGACCATTAGCTATATAAGTTGATAATTTGATAGTTCTAAATTTAGCGTTATATTTCATAGAACAGTTAATAAATATTTATTATTAATATATAATATGCAGCATACAATTCAAGGATCAATGGAATGAAATTTAATCTC
Organism: Odontomyia ornata; assembly: GCA_963969285.1. NCBI lineage: Eukaryota > Metazoa > Arthropoda > Insecta > Diptera > Stratiomyidae > Odontomyia > Odontomyia ornata. The sequence goes on from OZ017741.1 coordinate 193,696,431, forward strand.
AATTTTAATCAGCAATTAGAACTCAACTAAGTTTACAGTATTAACGACTCAAACTTGTTCCAATTTGAATGATTTGAATAATGAGTAATATCAAAAGACATTGATTATTATTTAATAATTAAATTTTTGTTCTTTTGTTTTATTAATGCTTAGATGTAGTGATATATTTTGAAACCAAATATTAAATAGAAGAAAGAAACTACTGTGAATTACATGAAGACATATTGTAGGGAAATTTTTTTTGAACAAAATGGAAAATATAATATGAATTGCTAAGCGTAACCACGACTTTCCTTTTCAGTGGTTCTTCTTTTTCAGCGGGCAAGGAAGTGTAGGGTAGGTATGCCGTCGCGAGGGTAGGGTTTCGAAAAATCCGCTGAGGTCGGTTTCGCGTCGTGCGCGGTACGCGGTACCTTTGTTGTTTTGTCGCTTTATTAGAGTAGTTTTCGTCGGGTTGAGTTAGAGTAGCATACTTTTCGGTACCGCGTCAAAAATTCGGGAACGCGAAGTAAAAAGGAGATTTTGTTCTTTGACTGGTTATAGGAAGAAATACGGAGTAACGTAAAGTAGGTTTCTTCTCCGTATGATTTTGTTTTGTAACGCGTTATAAAAACGGGCGTGTATAGGTGGCTGAAAATATGTAAATGAGCGTAACCCATTCGGAGACCCGCGACCGAAATCCTCTCCGAACTAGCTGGCCGACGAGCAGCCACCGCGTGAATGGGTTACGGTGCACGGATTGGTTGACCGGTTGGTACCATCCGTTGGCACTACTCAGACTTAACGTCTAGAACCGATGAGAGGTCGGTTCCGCGGTCGGACGTAAAATGTTTAAAAACCATTACAGTTAGTTGGATTTTTCTGAATCGCTGGATATGGAAGCTCCAAAATTTAATATTGTTTTATGATGAACTTCGCATGCCAAATACTTTAAAAGTGTTAATTAATTTGTTTATAGTTTATACCTCTTTATACTCGGCTGATTTTGATGCGGAAAAAAATAAAATGAAAAGATAAAATTTATAAAGAACTCGGTCTTTCCATTTCATTTTAAAACCTGATCGGGTATGGGACCTGCTACGTTGGCAGGCCCCTCCACTCATGAGCTAGCCGTCGGGTGTACTCACAACTTATTATGACGTTACAGGTGCTCTTACAGGGTAGAGTGGCCTTCCGCTCACGTGCTCATTTATGGTTTAGTATTATGTGATCTCATTACATAAGACTATAACATAAATTTGCAACGTTGACGGTTTCCATTTGAGGGAAAAGTTCATGCGAACTATGTTTGCACGAGTTTTTCATTCAAACGAAAGACATCTGGCCATGTCTACGATGAATGTTAATCCGGTTGGAGGGTGCGAGAGGGCACCGCTTCGACCTAGATGCCCCACTCTTATTGGGGGCCATAAGTGTCGTCGGTAAAGACGAAATACTCCCATACATCTGTTTTTGCCAGGCCCAGTTTGTTGTTTGCTTTCGCAATTTCCACCCTTAGTAGATTACCTCGGGCTCGACACCTGTCGATCTGCATTTTATCTGCAAATTCATGAATGCGAAATTTTTTTCTAGTGGGCCCTTGTACTGGAGAAAAGAACCCGCCCTACGACACCGCAATGCTAGCCTGCCAGCGCATTCACGCGTCCTCAGACAAAGCCAATCTCGGCGAACACCACCATCCTCTCTCGCCGAGGCAGCAGACCATCGCTACAGTCATATAATCCATTCTTTTCACTACAGTACGTCTTAAGAGCTAACAAGAATCAAGACCAAAGGTCTGGGCTCGAACTGAAGGGAAGCTACTTAAGAAAACCCTCCTACTTTTTCCAATTTTTTCTTGTCAGAACAAGTGGCTGACAGCAGGAAAAATGGGACAGCTATTGGAGTTAGTGTCTCTTCGTGCTCCTCTCAATCGGACCTAAGGTCCCGATGTTACGAGTTGAAATGCGACGACTCACCATCCCTCACGAAAGTCCCTGCAGCGCAAAACAGACTGATGGGCGAGTTGTTGACGAAGGAGCCAGCCATCGATGTGGGTCCCATACCCATGGAGGCTTAAAATTAGAAGATCAAATATTTTTTCTTTAAAAATGCATTAATATTGGAATATAATTATTTATGAAGGGGGAAAACTTAAAAAAATTAAAGGAAAACAACGAAATTTGAAGAAAAATATAAAAATATTTTTTTTAAATATGTTAAAATTCAAACGACTTATGAAAATTTGATGAAAGAAATATATGTATGAAAAAAAAACAAAATATTTAAACATTAAAAATAACTAAATACAACAAAAAAAACATGTCCTGCGAACTCTCTAGGTGTAGGGTGTAAGTTGTAGAATGAACACTGCATATATATATATATATATATATATATATATATATATATATATATATATATATATATATATATATATATATATATATATATATATATATATATATATTTATATACATATATATATATATATATATATATATATATATATATATATATATATATATATATATATATATATATATATATATATATATATATATATATATATATATATATATATATATACATATATACATATACATATATATATATATATATATATATATATATATATATATATATATATATGTATATATATATATATATACATATATATATATATATATATATATATATATATATATATATATACACACATATATATATATATATATATATATATATATATATATATATATATATATATATATATATATATATATATATATATATATATGTGTGTATATATGTATATATAAACTAAATTCACTAAACGAAATAATATCTTTTTTGCAAATTGTTTATTTAATTTTCATATTTCTTTTCTTCATAACCAGTCGTAATACATTTTCATATCACAAAAAATGTTGGTTAAATGAAGAGGTAAACAAAAAAGGACATATAATGAATGTACACTATGTATACTTGTTCTGTAAGCCTTGCAATGCAGAACATTTTACTCACATTTCTTTTAAGAAATGTATAAATTTAAAAAAGAATCTTAACGCAATATTCAATTATTTTCAAATAATATATGTTATGTATCGTAACAAAATCACTCAAAAGAATGGGAAATTTTCCAAATTTTGTAAGCCAGACATATAGTATAAAATACCGGCCCACAGAAAAATAAATTTATGAGCGAAGCGATACAAAAATTTTTTTTCTCATTATGACAAAATTAATATGCGATACAAATTTCTTTATTTTGATTAAATTTAATAGATGCATCACTTATCCGCGTCCACAAGCGCTCGACGTATAGGCCTTTAAATCAAGATAATTATTACGTTACACACGTGATTGAAATTATGAAGAAAATTTAAAATTCTTAAACATATACGATGTGGAAACATACTGCAACTACATCAACAAGTGGTTAATTTATAGCTACTTTCCGACTTCCTATCAACACCATAAACACTATCCCTCCAAATCATTTTTTTTTTCATCCCTACGATGGCGCTCCAATAAGTACTTAGCCTCACCACCTGATGGCGCCACTATCGTGCCGTATATTTTTGTATGCGGCTGGGGTCAAAATTTCAGTCGAATTAGACTCGTAGTTTTGTTTTGCCCGCGTGTGGAAGCGGACGTGTCCGCGGATCGGTCGGTGATTCGGTTCTTGTCATTGGAATGGAAATCGCGCAGTGAAATCAAGGATCGCTTGGATGCCGCGCACGGTGACTCTGCTACTGTGAAGATGACAAAAATCCAAGGGCTCGTATTGGCAGACCACCGATTGAAAGTACGTGAGATAATTGAGACAGTGTGCATCTCAAAAGATAGCATGGGTCATATCCTGCACGAAATTTCGGCATAAGAAAGCTGCAAACGCAATGGGTGCCATGTTTGCTCACAACAAATAACAAACCCAACCGACCACTTCAGAGCAGTGTTTGACACTTTTTAAGCGCAATCCGAAGGAGTTTCTGAGTTATTTCCTAACCATTGGTGAAACATGGCTCCACTAGTACACACCAGAGACCAAGGAGCAATCGAAACAATGGACTTCACCTGGCGAACGTGCTCCAAAGAAGCGAAGACTCTCCTATCGGCCAGATGGCCACCGTTCTTTTGGTTTTCACAGGGTGCAATCTGCATCGACCACCTGGAGGAGGGCGAAACGGTGACAGGGCTCTACTATGCCGAGTTATTGGGCCAATTCGACGCCGAATTGAAGAAAAAAGGCCCCATGTGGCGAAGAAAAAGGTGCTCTTCGACTACGACAATGCACCAGCTCACACCTCCACTGTCTCCACGGCCAAATTGATCGAACTGGGCTACGTACTGCTACCCCATCCACCGCATTCTCTAGATTTGGCCCTGTGGGACTTGTTTTTGTTTCTAAACTAGAAAAAGTCACTCCCCGGGCGGAGGAGGAGGTCATCGCCGCCACGGAGGCCTGCTTTGCAGACCTGGAAAAAACATATTTTTCAGATGGGTTAAGGAAGCTGAACATCGCTGGGTCGTGTATTGGGCTAAAAGGTCACTTTTCCAAAATTCTCATTTCTCTTTTGTAAGCTAGGTACTTATCGGACCGCCCTCGTATACTGATGATCTTCAATTATAATTATGAACAAAGTTACGCGATCAGAAAACATCATTCCATTTCTTTTTAGCCACTTATCTCTTACGAACAACACTGTATCCGACATTAATTCGAATAATAAATTCCGGGTGCTACACCAGTTTACACAGGAGCCTTTTCATCAATTAAGTTCCGTTATTTTTAAACACTAAACAATTTCCCTCGAATGCACATTGGCTTATACAGTCTATACTAACAATGAATAGATATATTTCCCGAATAACCCCATCAACAAATTTGTCTCTTCAGGATGTTCGCATGCTTCACTTGACATCGTCCTGACACAAAGAAACAGAATCATTATGCACAATAAAACAAATCAGTAACGATATTTACCATCAAACTAATATTCACGGTATTGTTGGAGAAAAAGATTTTCTATTTTATTGTTATTATCAACACTAGGCAGTAGCGTCCACCACATTTACAATCGCCGAATCCTGCTATTTTCATCACGTATATAACTGGGTAATCATGTTAATCGTTTTCACGCCGAAGCTATTTTTTACAATGCACTTTTCAAGCACTGATTGGAAATGAGCATTGGAGTTGATACGAAGATATGCTTTTCCTCAGATATTGACGGTGTATTCTCCAAGTGAAAGAATATATGCAAGTCCATAATATTTGAATCCAACGGTTTGCATCGAAATTAACACTAACTGTCCCGGATCCGATTAACAAACCGAATTTTTCTTTCCTCCAACAATTCCGCCAATCCCATCTGCCACGGCCAACAAACAAATCCAAACTCCTTAAATCACCAAAATCTAACACATCGCGCGATTAATTTACAAAACCTGGCTTTGGTTGTCATACAGTAGCAGCTGCTGAGCCCGTTGTTCCAATTCAAAATATGGATTGCACTCATTTCCTTCATATGCAACTCGATTAACCGATTGCAGAATAAAATAAAATGTAATCCACAAGAATGCAGAAAGTCGAATATGTTCACGAGGGCTGAAAAAAATGTAATGCCTTTTATACTTCCACGGACCAAACCACTGCGGTGGCCAACGACCAACCCACCAACAAAAACAATTTATCCTCTTCTCCGTCTACTCAATTTACGGCACCCGACCACTTTCGTAATGACCAAGAATCTAATATATAATATTTCTTGGGAAGATCGCAAACGATTAATTTTTTCTTCACGACCTGAATCACTCGAAATGGAAGACCAAGGTATACTCATATATTTTTCCTTAAATTAAATTAAATTTGGCTTACTTACGGCTCTAATGAACCTCAACGGATTCATCCCAAAAAGCAAGTTAGGAAGCTTTTACTGATCAATCAAAAATTTGTGGAGACAGCCTAGTTTTTCCTACATTATATTAATTAACATCGGAGTCTGAGAATAGCTTCTGAATTTAATATTTGCTTTCAGAGCCAAAATCTTTATACGGCCAATAAATATGTTATTATACGGTCAATAAATATGTCCAAGATAAAGGTAAGTGGAAAGTTCGTGGGAGAACAGCTAACTGGCTGAAGCATGCAGAATTTCTAGTATCTCCAAGAAAATGTTCTCAAATTAGTAGTCCGGTCAGGGATACGTTCATTACGTACCTCTCGTACCTATTTTACGTCTAAATTTAGCAGTTTTTTGAGAGATCAAAAGTTGTGTGCTTCAAATTTTAATCGAATATAAATTGGGTGAAATGCTGAGGCATTTCGTCTAGGTAGCATAAATAATCGTACAAGGACTACCGTTGCGGTTTCTTCACTTAGCTCAGCTTTGTTGAAACAAAAATTAGTGCTGGATAGATCGTGTTTTGACGTATTCCTAAAGATGCTTTCCAGGAATAAGGGATAAAGTGTAAGCACCGTCGAAACAAACAAAACAAAAAATATTGATGCGTTAAAAATTTAACGAAAACTTTAGTGTGTATGTTGATTAGAAATTTGTTTCCAACACTTGTTAACGTTTTAATTTAGATTAAACTTGTCATCTTGCGAGTAATACTTCATTTATTCAATTTCGCAGTAATTTTGTAACTTAAAATATTTTGATTACCAAAACAGCCTTTCTAAACAAATTCATATATATGATACATATGTACAATATAATTACAGCTTATCTGACTTTCTGCAAATTTAAACCTGATGATATTGTACTTCACATTGAAACGTGGTTTGAATTCATTTAATTAGCATTAATAAAACGTTCTTTGCAGTTTTTCTTTTCTTTCAATGATATAAAATTCAAATAAAAATTATTTCACAGAAATATCCAAATTATTTTCATTCATACATGGAACTTACTATTTCTATTAGGATAATAATTAGCACTAGCATTTATTTCATCTATGATAACTGCTTGAATTTTATTACGTACTCGTAGATTTTGTGCTGGCGTAAACATTTCCATGAAGCCTAGCAAACTTTTGAAGAATAACATATCCTCTGAGTCTTTTGGTTGTTCCTTTTCCAATTCAATCCGTTCCAGTAGCTCTGCTTTGCGTTCTTCAATTTCCAAAAATCGTTTGGCAATTTTTCGTTTGTTCATTTTTCGGTGTACTTTTAAAGTAACTTTAGGCACTTTATTTTCTTCGCTTGTTAGCAAACTACTATTTTCGGCTTCAACGCCCGGCAGGCGAAAATCGGAATTATTAATCGCGAATTGATTGACATCGGGTTGGTCTAAATGAAGTCCAGGGTCGAATATGTTGTCAGTGTTCATTGAGTCATCATATTGATATTGTGGGTCATCTACTGAGGGATATTCACAAAATTGATCTTCTGTCTTTCCAATCCACATTTGTTTGCGCATGAAAGCCATTTGCTGAAAATATGCGAACTTGGTTTTGAATTCAAAACCATCTGCTTTTCCTGATTTGATAAATAGACGTTCTTTGCGTAGTTCTGTCCGGAAACGGTCTTTTAAGTACTTCCATTTCTTACGGCATTTATCTTCTGCAAAAAAAAATTGATAATTAATTTTAGAGATATGTATATTGCAGTGTTTATCATTATCATAAAGTAGAAAGTAATCGATTATGATTAAGGTGGGTACCTGCCATGAATAGGCCTAATACAACGGTCACCATTAGACTGCGATTGGTTTAAGGGCCAATCAACGCCCCCAAGATCGGTTCCAGTTTACATTGAGGGAACTCTCAACTTTCATACTGGTAGATACGAGACCCAGCTGTTTCTGACGCTAGAAGGCCAATGCCAACCTTTGTTTTTAACCACAACCACCACGATACTCCCCGAAGGGGTCGCAACTAATCAGCTGACCATCCGAAGATGGCGGCTCATCAGCTCCCCGTGGTACCTGAGTATACCTCCAGGGTAGAGGTTTGCAGCTATGAGTTGATCTTGTTATCGAACAATCACAAAGCCACTATGTTTCGGATCAAGTTCCTGTCCTAGTATCATAAAGTAGAACATTGAATTTTTATCGAACCATGTGTTTCAGATAGCCTTTTTCTCAAATAAAGAAATGCAGAGTTTATATAAAATCAGTTTATAACGCTGTGTGCTTAGTTTAATAGAATGCACAGTGAAGGAAGCTCACTTTTAAAAGCACAACAATTATAGCGGCATACTCAAGCGATCTTAATAGAAAAAAATATGCTTACAAATGATGAACACATTCTGTCGTATGAAAATGAACCAGAAGATACGGATTGCCAATATCCTTTGAAGAAATGACACACTAAGGAATCTGTGTGATATTGATTACTATGGATTTATTCACGAATTATGCTTTGAAAGTAAAGATATAATGTTGCTTTTTAGCGGCGTCCAGTATCATAACTTCAAAATTTTGTGAAAATTGAAAATATTGAAGCTTTAGAAAAACTTATTTACATTGAAGGAACATTCTTATTCCAGAAGTTAGAAAAAAGATAGTTTTTATTTAATTTATGGAATGCTTTCAAATCTTTTACGTGATCTGTCGAAAGTTGGACAAGCCTTACGCACGGACAGTATTAGTGATATGGAAATGAATACACCTGATCCAGGTGGTAAGGTTGAAGAGGAATTCACTGTGGCTCGACTATACAGTAGTAAAATTAAATCGGAAGCTAAAAATATCTCACGAGATGTCAGAATCTGGAGGCGTTACAAACAGATCCAAATAAAAAGGTTGAATATCGAAAGGACTTAGGCGAATGTCGCTTGTTGAGCTCACAACATGAAGCCAATTGTTGTTTCAACAATTAATGCTGAAGCTTTATGCGCAATGTTCCGATAGTCAAATAGATGAACTACGTGACGCCCACACAATACAATTGACAGAGCTTCGTGATGAGTTCTCAGCCAAACAAGAGGCTATGAATGAGCTTAAAAATATCAACCAAATACTCACTTTAGCACACCAACAACTGACCGCCGATTATGACAAGCTCAAACAAGAAGAAGCTGATAAATCCACTAAGCTGCAAGAAAGAAACACGGATACAACTGTTGAATATCTCCTAACTGGCTAACGACATCGTGCCAAAGCGCACTGTTCACTTATTCGCATCAAATTCACTATAATCCACCACGGAAATCTAAATGAAGAAAATCGCGACATTCCCGAGGAGAGATTCGACGGCCGAAACTAGTTTAAACTGGTGGATACATACACACACAACACTCCACAACTTGGCACGGCGATTAAACTACCGGCAGGGACGAGAAAACCTAGGAAATATTAGCGCCGGCTCAAGGGAAAATGGGAAAAGCGAGGATTATCGTTGAAATCCTCATCTTGTGTCGTTATGCAAATAAACATTACTGACAGTTCGAACTGTCAGTCAAATGCATTCAGCGCGTAATGCACTTAATTCCCACTAGGATCGCCACAGAGTGGACCTTGTTATGAGTGAAATCAAGCGAGGGAAATTACTCGAACAAACGGAAAAAATTGCACTCCAAAACATGATTTTCCCGGTGGACGGGAGGAAAAAACGTTAACCCGGAGGTTATTTAAGCCCGGAAAGATTTTGTACGGTAGAGATAATCAAAAAAACGGAAGAGAGGGGCCCTTTACTAGAGTTGGGCATAAATGTAAGTGGCTTAAATTTTACTTTATATTGGTTGAATTGTAATAAATAAAGAATATTACTCAAGTCGAGTAAAGGTAATTTTAGATTCTTTTTTTCCTTTGCATACAACATAAATACGTTCCTTTTCAGCTGTGAAAGGTGTGGCTCGGGATTTCTTTTCGCGAGACGTTGATCAGGCAGGAAGACCTGGAAAACTTAAGTGAGGTGGTAGTGTTCTGCGGGTACAGTGAACGTTAGTGTTTCAATTAAATTCGGTACCCTGATGTGGGAAACTACGAGTTTTGTGTGGCGGTGAAACACTTGAACTCGTTCTGCGTGGCAGAGTTTGTTTTGAAGGTGATTTTCGCGGCTAAGTGGCGTTTCGTTCGTGAAAGTAACATTAGAAAACTCGGTCGCATTTAACGTATTAAAGAAGTATACAGCTCTTTTGATGATGATTGAAGTCATGGTAGGACTTAACAGTCATTTTAGAAAGAAATTTTGGTCCCTCGTGAATTATCAACAATAACTTCTAGAAAAGAGAAATGACGTGCTCCTTTATAGTTTTAATAAGTCCCAGTCAGAAGGTAATGACCTGTTTCTAAGGACGTCGGGTTAAGGACCTTGCCTCCTAAGTTTAAAATGTATACATATTAATATAGTAACCTCTGCATTTTCTATGTTTCGAGTTTTCGACGCCTGGTCTGGCTATTTTTTGGTAGTGATGGTCTAAAGATTCCAGCTTGAGGTTACAAAGCTTAACTTATTAGCGTTTACAAATTAATTGATTGCGAAATAGTCTGATCTAACACAATCTTCATCAAAAGATTCTTACCAAATTGCCTTTGTCGAGATTAACTGAGACATATGTTGGAATTTCACTTTTCAACAGTTATTGAAGGGGAAAAGAGGGAGAGGAATATTCAGTTAATTTATCCATAATCAATGCAACACCAAACTTCCTGAGCACCCCTTCATGATCAGGTTATCAAGTAAAATTCCAAAAAAATGTTTGCTAAAACAATCCCCACTTTTCTTCCTCTCATGGCTATTCTCAACAATTGTATTAACAGGCCATTTCTCTTTTTTCTTGAAAAGCTGTTGGGCCTTGCTTTGTTGCGTTTCGACTCCTTTGAGTCATCTTCAGTGTCGAAAGGATTCTTTAGACACTGAAGATGGCTCAAAGGAGTCAAAACGCGTCTGGATCTAAAGGATCCTTTAGACATTGAAGATGATTCAAAGGAGTCGAAACGCGTCTGCTCACACAACAAAGTAAGGCTCGACGGCTTTTCAAGAAAAAAAACCCTTTTAACATTTGCTAGTTTCTTTCTTTTTTTGGAAAAATGCAAACATACCATAGAAAACTTATAGTTCTACCATTATTGTTGATGTTTACCCAATTTCACTGCTATCTAGCCAAAAGAGACAAGTAATTCACTGATAGAGCGGGCATAAACTGTAGTAGAAAGGCAATTTGGGTTCAAGAGATCTTTCATGATAAAATATGCTCTAGTCGTCTGTTTAGCCAATGTTGGAGAATGTAGGCATCATCTAAAAATAATAAAATTAGGCTATGAAAAAAGAAACCAGTTTGCTGACAAGATTAACTTTGGAGTTGCTGATGTAGCAATATTTGATCCCTTTTTCATAGAAGGGTTTCACAGATGTCTACCCTGGGTCCATTTATGGGGCTTTGTAAAACGATTTTTTTAAAGACCTACTACATAGTTTCATGGACTATTTGTCCATCTGTCCGTTTTTCAAATTTAATGAAAGGTCAAAAATGCTGGCCTCCCGAAAGTTTAGGTCTTATCAAAAATTTCAAAAAAAAATTTACCGAAACCACAAATATGGTTTTTTTCGGATTATGATGAACATTTCAGGAATAGTGTTTAATCTTGAAAAGCCGTCGGGCCTTGCTTTGTTGTGTGAGCAGACGCGTTTTGACTCCTTTGAGTCATCTTCAGTGTCACTGAAGAGAGGAGTCGAAACGCGTCAGGTCACACAACAAAACAAGATCCGACGGCTTTTCAAGAAAAACGAGAATTGGCCTGCGGATAACAAAAAAAAGAAAATAATTGACTAATAGTGTTTAATTTGAAGATGCTAAATTGGCCGTATATTCAGAAAAATCATTCATAGTAGCTATTATGTGCTTATGAAAGAAACACTCTATCTTACGGGTATATTTGAAGGATTTCTTATAGGAATAATGGATGTATAATTCAAGTCACCGGTTCATGCTATCAGAAAAATTGTTCCGGATTTAGGAATGGATACAAAGCCCCCTCTGGCAGGAGCACTCTCCTGCATTCTCTACTTGTTTTTATTAGAATTATCAGCAGAGTGATGCAATCCAACCGCTGTCTATCGGCACTGAGGGCGCCATTCTTCTTTGGAACACTTATAGTCAGTGCTAATTAGTCTCATACTGTGAACATGTTTGACTTTTTTTTGTTGTTTTAGCACTATAGCCCCTTTCGGTCCTTCGTTTAGAGATAATTAGTGTCTCATTATCTTGAACGTTTGTGTCGGCACTCGAGGTGATATGATCAGTGCAAGGCTTTGGCCGTATGTCCGTCTACCTAGCTCGGGTATGATCTGATTTTAAACCAGTACGTATCATTAATGAACGAGGTTATAGACTGCCCAAAGAATTATTCGAAATTTCGTAGTCACCAACGAGTTTGAATCAGGGACATTCGGCTTACGACGGGGTGAGCACTCTAACTACTACACCACTCGGAAAATCTTTATAACTTAAAAGATTTTTCCGAAAATTGCAATAAGGCTTACCCTCCAATTCAAAAATTATATAACCAAGACTACCTTTTTTGTTTTTAAGAAGTGAAAATTACTCCTTACATTACAAAGTTTAAAAACTATATATTTATCATTTTATAAGCTGTAATTATGTTTGAATATGTCAAATATTTATTGTGAAATTAAATTTATAATATATTTTACTATCATTAAAAACTATCCCTATAATGAAATAATTAAAAAAAATATTTTTCAGCTTCAAACTTTTTAGGGCTTTATATAACGAGTTTTACATAGGCCTATTAGTTTCACGTCTTGTCACTCTATCTGTCCGCGTCACAACAAGTTTTCTCAGAAACTACAAAATCTACAAAGCTCAAACTTTGTGGAAAGATCAGAAGTTGTGTTCAATCCCAAAGTTTAGGTCTTATCAAAAATTTCAAATGTTTTTAAGGGGGTCTTCCGTATTCTGAATAGACTCATACAATTTTTTATCAAAGGTAGGCTAGTGGTGTATCAAATAAAAGGTCTGCATTAGAACTGTAAGAATATGGAAAAAAATCAGTTATTGTATCAGAGGATCTGGAGGGAAGCAAAAAGTACAAAAATTTTGGGTCACCCCCCTCGCGATTGGACAGCTTTGAGCCGAAAAATCAGAAACAAATTACAGAGGTCGAACTTATAAGGGGCAACAAATACCTCAGAAATAAAAATTAATTCAATTTTGTTAATAATGTGCTTTGAGAATTTTACGTTTTTCCCCTTTAGACCGAAACAGTACCCTTAAACCTTTCAAAATTTCATAAGGCTCAGAAAATTTCATTGAAATCAGATCATAACCAAGTGAGATATAGCCATTTCAATTGTATAGAATTACAACAAAAACATGTGTTGATGGTATGTATTTTAAATATTCATGAAAATTTCTGGGATACTGTTTTATTTGAAAATATCCAATTGGCCGAAAAATTTTTTTTATTTATTTCATCTTTTGCATAAATTTAAACGATTTCTTACACAAGTATTGGATGAATAATTCAAATCATCGAGTAATGTTATCAGAAAAATTGTTTCGATCCCTGGTTACAGAGCCCTTTTGCTGGGAGCATTCTCCTGCTTACTCAACTTGTTTTGTTTCTCCCTTAGCCAACCATTGTCTTAAGCAGATAAACTAATGTTAAAGTTTGGACGAATTTCTATTTCAGCATATAATTTTGCCTTGTAAATCCTGAACGTTTGACAGTACAAGATGCCATGCTGCTGCTGACATTGATATCACAAGTGACGTCACTGTTAGGATACCATGGAATCGCTATGGAAGCTTTCGCACCCACAAAAAAAATAGTCAACTATTTTACTTGTTTGATATCCGCAGGCCAATTATCTTTTTTCTTGAAAAACCATCGAGCCTTTCTTTGTTGTGTGGGATTTGTGGATTCGAAAGTAAGGTCCGACGGCTTTTCAAGATAAAAAAAAAATAAAGAAAATGGCTTCTACTCCAGCTCGCACCATAGCTGCGATAATTTTTCATAAATTAACTCAAATTCAGTAAATGCTTTCAACAAAGCCAATTCTGTGATATCGGTGTATTTGGGAATTGAGCCTTGAATAAATGGAGAAAACAATAATTTGCTCAAATTTTATGGAATCACCAATACTTTATGATATTAAAATGATTTAAAATAACTCAAATTAAGCGCCTTTAACGCTTCTACACTGTGTGCTGAAGCAAGTGGCATCCTGCTGTCCATTTAGTCCTCCTACGTGCTAGTCATCTCACTTTTCATATCAGTTTGCCTCTTCACACTCATCTTTCCTAAGTGTCGGGGTCACCAAATGAAATTTAATCATAACGAAAACATGGTTTACTGCAATTTTGTTCGCAATTTTTTGTAAATGACAAGAAGCATCAAGTCTACTAAATTAAAGAAAATGTTATGTAATGAAACTTATTGCCAATCAAAACTTGCCCGGACTAGACTGCAATAATCCTACTTTTCTTTCTATTTACGTATATTCTCCGTTTTTGTTAGTACGCAGTTAGACATTCCAAATATCTTTGGAGGTTCAACCAGGAAAATAGTACTCAGATCATCACACCAACATGTCAGCGAAGACTTTACGGTTACCTGGACGTAGTGGTGAATATGTTAAAACTATTGACAAAAGATCGGGCAGACAATAAATATATATAACATACATATGTATGACATCGAATTTCAGAGCTAACATACATAGTTGTTGAGAAAATGTCAAACGTGTTCGCGGTACGAGAATCGGAACAGAACTGACTATAAGAACGCGATCGCGCTTGTGTTCGAGTGACCACCTTAACAGTCACAATAACTTGATACAATGGTCATGTTTAGGGATGCATCAGACTACGACTTTTTAGTAGTAGCCAGCGATTTGTAGACGCAAATGTGTACACACTACGACAAGATTTGCAAAGGAAGTTCAGGCATGCGCAGAACTAATATGCTCATTTGAAGGTATGTTTTTGCCAGGAACACATGCGCCAACTCATTTGTGCGCTATGGAAGAAACTTCCGTGCACGTCAGCGTCAAATGTCCAAATGATGTGCGCCTGCGCGAGTTTCACAAAAACTACCTACTGAACTGGTTTTAGGAGAAATCGCAAATTCCTGCGACTGCCGACCTGGACAAAATTGTCGAAAATCGCAGTGTGCGGGCTCCCATTTAACCATGTGTAACTTGCGACAGAGGTGCGGCTAAATAGTCGTAGTCTGATGCATCCCTTAGGTTTAGTAAGGGATTCCGTCAGTACGTCAGCGGGCATATCTAATGATTATACGTGCTATAGTAGTAAATATTTCGGCGCTACAGCCTCACGCACGAAATGATGACGGATGTCAGTGTGTTTGGTGCGTGCATGGAAGACAGGTCTCGTCGCTAACTTTTCTTTACTGGCATTGTCCATGTATAACTTTACTGGAGAAGCATCTCTAGCCTTGAGTTTTTAGAGGAAACGCTTCAGACGAAAACTTCTTTCGTCGCCCCACCCGACGCCATATACTTAGCGTCTGTGGTAGATAAAGCCAGCGTCCGTTGCTTGCGCGAATTCCTGACGATGACACCTTCTGCCAAACAGAAAGCGTATTTCGAATACGAGCATCTAGCGTCCACTGAAGAGGCCCAATCTGCGTCTACAAAACCAACAAGTGGCCCACGTCCATTCTGGTATCCATCGCCCCTTTCCAAGTATCGGAGTACTCTGTTTGCCGCCGTCCACTGTGTTCGGTTGAAGTACTCGATGAATTGCCCTAATGAACTTGCAGCGTGAGCAATGTCGGGGTGAGTCGCCACAGAAAAATACAGCAGACAGCCAACAAACTCACGATATGGTGGCTTCCCTCCATCGGCAGTCCATTTATTGAATTTCACCAATTTCACTCCTGAATCCAAAGGCGTCGATGTATGATTGCAAATTTTACCACTTAACTTCGATTCGAAAAACACTATCTGTGTAGGGGCACTGTTTGCTAAATTCAGTTTTCCGCTATCACTCCCTTCATCAATGTCCACGAATATCTTAGCATCTTTGCATATGTGGGAAGTGCATCCATATCGAGACATCGGGGCTAGGATTTTTATCACAGCAAATTTGATAAAGTCCGTTTGGTTTCAATAAATTCAAGCCATTAATATTGATAAATTTCAATATCATTTAGGCATGGTTATAGTTTCGTTTTTCGAGGGATCGTAGTAGTCTTTGCGTATAGACGTCTTTTAAATCGCTCCTGTCAAAAGTTTTCAAAAATTAAATTAATTTTTTAAAAACGTTAGTCCGAAGTTAATTTTTATCGGAAAAAATCTTATATTGTCGAAGTAATCGACTCAGGAAATTTCTATCGAATATTTTTACTTCGATTGGTAACGAAAAACAAATTCACAAAGAAAATTTCGCCGCTGGTATGGAGGAGCCCGACGGCTTCCCACCGTTGGGGCAACCTGGGGAAACGACGAATACAAAACTGGCGATAATCACCAAAAGAAAGCATAACAAAGAAAACTCCGCAGATGGAGGGTGCAAGCTGCAAATAATAGCGGACAATCAACAAATGGCCAAATTGCAGAAAGAAAATGATGAACTAAGGCAAGAGATACAGTCTCTCAAGGATCTTTTCTAGAAAGGGATGAAGCCTCAAAAGACGCAGCCACAAAATCAATGGCAATGGCAATCAATCAAGATAATGACGTAAATTTTATTCAATATTTAAAGAACAAAAATAAGGAGAAAAAACCAGCCCGCAGTTCTGCTGGTTCCTCTGAAAAAGCTTCCAACAAGACAGAAAAAGTTCCGCCAATCAACGTGTTCGGACAAACCGGGAAAGATATGGTTCGGCTATTGGCAGCCGAAAATAAACTGGCCAATTTCGAAATCAAAAGAGTTAATGCCGAAAAATTAACAATAAGGACGAAATCACTGGTTGATTTCAAGTCAGCCAAAGATGCGCTGATTTCTGGGGAGGTTCCACACTTCATCTATACCCCAAAAAGTGAAAAGAATCAGACCTTCTTGTTGAAGGGTTTGGACAGCGGAGAGGATACGGTCGATCTTCTTCAGGTGCTCAAGGAGGCTGCACCAGATATTGATTTTGTTTCAGGAAAAGCCTTTGCGACAAGAAGGTCGACCATAGAAAGGAAGAATTTACCACTTTACCTGGTACAAATTGCAAATAAGAGCAGTCCAAGTGCCCTTCAACAAATTAGGTACTTGAATTTCAGAGTGGTGAGGTGGGAACGCCTCCAGAAAAGAGAAGTCAACCAGTGTTACCGGTGTCAAAGATTTGGACATTCGGCTGCCAATTGTGCCATGCACTATCGTTGCGTTAAATGCAAAGACGTTCATGCTCCCGGTGAGTGTAAATTGGCTCAGACGGAGCCTAAAGAAAAATTATACTGCGTTAACTGCGGTGTTTTTGGTCACCCAGCATCATATCGAGGATGCTCCCGATATCAAGATGCAAAAGTTAAATTTGCTCCAAAGCAAACACAAGTACACCGTAATATCATACCTTCCAACTTCGTCAAGCCCGGAGTATCATTTGCACTCGCCGCTAGAGGACCAGCAGAAAATGCTGGAAATAATGTAAATAATGTAAGTGGCAATAATGAGCTGCTTCTCAAAATTTACCAACAACTTAATTCTTTATCGGAGAGAATCGACAAACAAGATTCAAAAATTAACTTTGCTTTTCAGCGTTTAGGGCTTTCAAATGCCTAATAATAACTTGTCATCCAGTCATATTCCCATGGATAGGCTTCGCCTCATATCGATCAACAGCAACTCTATCGTTGCTATACATCGACGTGATTATCTCCTTGAATTCATTGTCAAGCAAAAGCCTGACATCATACTTCTCACTGAAACCCACCTCAATTCATGGCATTCCACGGAATTCAAAGATTTTGCATTCGTAAGAAACGGTAGGGTAATAGGTGATGGGGGAGGTGGCACCGGGATATTGGTTAGAAGACCCTATTGTTTCCAAAATATTGAAAAAGACGAATTCAAAAACTTTGAATTTCTTGAAGTGTCCGTCATCAAAATTTCACTGCCAGGTGGGGATAACCTCTTCGTTATCTCTGCCTATGCAACTGGTCAAAATGTTCTCAAGTTCAAGGAGGAACTCAATTCCTTGTTTGAAATACTCGAATTGAACAGGCTGCATATTTATTATATTTTTGCCGGTGACCTGAATGCCAAGCATACATCATGGCTAAACGCCACCAATAATCCAAGAGGTGTATTCCTGAAATCATGGATAACAGAGAACCAAATTGAATACAGGTGCAACCTATATGGGTCGGAGTTCCCAACATACCCTAGGACAAATTCATATTTGGACCTCTGCATTGCTGACGCAAGACTTGAATTCAGCTTTAATAGTCCTCAACGGAAACTGCAGGTGCTTCCTTACGATAGCGACCATAACGCAATTGTAATGGAAATCAATCATCAAAGGGATGATTTCTTCCTCATTCCAGTTCAACATGAAAACCATCGGTTGAATTTCAAAAAAACAGACTGGGGAAAGTTTCAAAAGAAGTTAATCGGGAGTACCAGAAGCAATGTCCCTCTTCTGATGATGGCAACGCTTGCTCAATGGTTCCTAATAACAGAAATCTAACTGACGATGAAATAGATCTCTATTTGTCGAAGTTAGAGAAGCTGACGTTGGAAACGATTGAGAAAGTTGTTCCCAAGATTAAACATCGAAACAATATGGAAGGATATGAAACACCAACCATCGCAAGGTTGAAAAGATTGAAAAGCCTTCTTCTCACCCGCGTCAACAATATTTATCGACGATTTTTGGACTACAACCATCCCTCGTTGGCTTTGTTGAAATTACACCTGAAGAATGTCCGGAACTTAATCCGTTCATACTTCAGGAGTGAGGTCAGCAATCAATGGGCGGAAAAACTGAGGGGTATTAGCCCACAGGACCCAGATGGCGTTTTCGCGAAAGTGAATAGCTTATTCCGCAGGAAGTCTCGAGTGAAGGTATCGAATCTTGAAGTCGCTAGTGATGAGATAAATCTTCTCGATAGAGCTGGTATCGAAATTAATAGTACGACTCCGGATAGAAATGGAAACAGGATTATATGTGATGGATTGCAGAAACTTGCCCTAATTGGAACACATTTTGAATTGGTTCATCTGCCAAACCCAGAGAGAAGGAATGAAATATTTTCGGAGGTCGTTGAAGCCAAAGTTTCCGACTTCAAATCAAGCCTGAACGGCCAATCAATTCTTCATTTCGATGAAACATTAACATCTGACCTCATACCGACCTTGAATCTTATTGATTATTTTGTCAGCTATGAAGACTTGTGTTTCATATTTCGCAGAATAAACAACAAGAAATCATGTGGTACTGACGGTATTCCAAATATAGTTCTCCGACATTTGCCTGAGGTTGCTATTAGGAATTATTGCATATTGTTCAACAACATGTTGAACAATTCATATTTCCCAAATGAGTGGAAAAAGGCTAAGGTATTTCCGATCTTGAAGAAAGGAAAAGAATCTTCATGCCCGAAAAGCTATCGCCCAATCAGCTTGCTGCCTAACATCAGCAAGGTGTTTGAAGTGATACTCAACAGAGCATTAAACGCCCACATTGAGAAATATGAGTTGATGCCGAATTGCCAATTTGGTTTTCGTGCCAGGCATTCGACCATACATGCAATAACGAAAGTAACCTCAGACATCTGTTGGAAACTAAATGATAGACAATGCGTTGGAGCATGTCTCATTGATATGGAGAAAGCCTTCGATACGGTGTGGCTAGATGGACTAGTTTTTAAACTCCTTCAGGACAGGTTCCCCAGACACCTTGTCGCCATGATGTGTAATATGTTGTACGGGAAATCATTTGTTGTAACTGATGGAAATCTGACAACAATGCGCGAATTCAAGGTCTTGAATGGTCTACAGCAGGGAACAGTTACTGCGCCCCTGCTTTTCTCAATATTCATTCGCAAGCTATTGAACAGCTTGGATTTTAATGTCTCGCCAACGCGATCATTGGTAGCGTTTGCTGATGATCTGATCATCTATACGGCAGACCGAAAAGCTACTATAGTTCAGAGCAATCTTCAAAAAATGTTTAATGATGTGCAGCTCTACACCGACAATTGGCGAATGAAAGTCAATGCGCAGAAGTGCGAAACAATTTTGTTTCGGACAACGCTGCAGGGGGGCAGTCAAGACCTGAAACGTAATTGGAAGGATTTCCACATTATGGCTGGTGAGGGTAGTTCAGAACGGGTTCCACATAAATCCTGTGTTCGATACCTCGGTGTTCATCTCGATCAGTATCTGTACTATACTGAACATGTCAAAATCATGCTCAGTAAAGCACTAAAAGTAGTCATGGCCCTTCGGCGACTCTTTCATCCAGATACATTGATCAAAAAGTCAAAGTTATCTGTTACAAGACCCTGGTTAGACCAGTTTTGACATACGGATGCCAGATCTGGTACAACCAGAGCGCTAGTACAATGGAAAGATTAAGAGTTTTCGAAAGGAAATGTCTTCGTGCATGTACTGGTTTGTACAGAAAGCCTGAGACGGATTGGAAGCACTATGTATCGAATAGAAAAATTTATCAAACCGCTCAAGTGACAAGAGTCGATATCTTCATATTGAAACTTCTTCGGAATCATATCGCAAGATCTGTAACTGTGAGTGAAAACCCTTGGATTTCACAGCCGTTCCACCCTACAGACGGGTATATTGTGACTTGTCTCACTACTGGCTTCGTTCCTCCAGAAGCATTCGTGTATTTGGACATGAATCGATATGTTTTTGATTCTGACGGCATCCCAGTCATATATCACATATATCGACGGGCCACCGATAAGAAGATAAAATATCCTCCGAATCTGAGTTCACGAGACCAACAATTCCAATGGAGATACTCATTTGCTAGATTCGTTCAGGCTGGTCGAGCTGAGATGGAACAATCTAGGTATTGGTGGCTGAATGGCAATGTCTAAATTATTCGTGTTTATTTTCTGTTTTTTGTGTTTTTTTCTCGTTACTTAGTTTTTTAGATTCATCTCATTATTGCTACATCTAGTATTGTCGTTTATTTGTATTATAAATTAGGTATAGGTTTCAATATAAGGTAACGTTTTTTTTTTTTTTGATTGAACTTATTTAGAATTAGAGTGTAACATATTAGGTATAGGATATAAATTCATTGATGTGTTAGTAGTATAAGTAATTTTTGAATAATGCTGGTTGGTTTTTTCTCCTTTTTCCAATTGAATCAAAAAATATCTAACAATCTTAATTAATTTAAATTTGCAAATGTATTTTTTCATTAAATGTGTTTAACTGATAACGTATAAATTTAGAGAGCCATTCGGGCCATTAAGTTTTTTTATAGTTTTATTGTTTGGAATTTGCTTTATGTTCTTTTAAAAATTTATAACGATTGGTATTAAATAAAGCACTTTTGAATTTGAATTTGAATTAGTTTCGTTTTTCATTAAAATTTTACAAGCATCGTAAGTCATTTAGTATTGCCATTAAATCAAAAATATCAAAACCGCTGAAACCTTGATTATAAGTATAAATCACCACACTGTACGGTTACTAATTATATCCTCGGATTGAAAACATATTAAAATCTGTAGGTGCTTTCCTGCCAACCCAATTTATCATGCATTGAAAATTAGCTTTCTGGATTTGTAAGTATTCAATCAGAGCTGCCTTTTCACCAAATCGTCTTAATTTATATAATTACACATTTATGTCTAGGATAGTGTTATGGTTAAAGTCCCCGAATATATTTACAGTAATAGCATTAGATGTCACAGATTAATTTATTTGCGTTTTCGACTTTGTTAAAACCCAACAACAAAATTTTAGAAGAGCTCCATAGCATGAATCCTATTACATTTTTAATCACTGACACCGCAGGGTATACCAAAAAGCTAAAAGCTTGCATTATATACATATAAGGCATTAAAAATTAGAAAAATATAGTTGGAATCCGTACCATAATCGACCTTAAATTAATCGAAATTATAGAGCTTAGTTTTCTAATTAATATATTTTAAGTACATTTAATTTAATTACTAAGAGACACTCGCGGAGCTTTAATTTTTTTATATATATATAATGAAGTCACCCAGTAATTTGAAAATTAATCAGACACGCACCGTTGCATGAGCCTTTGAATTTTTTTCTTTCAGCCCCAGGTAAGATGAATTTCATGCAAATAATTCAAGAGTAGCAAAAAAAAATGAAATAAGCTTACTGAAGTGAACCAGTAATTTTATTTCCGCTAAGCTTTCGACGAGACATACTTGCCAGTCTACAAAGATATATGTACATTTATATATAGCAAAATAAGCAGCCCGTGGCAACTGTACATTGATTTGTTCAGCGATAAGCAAAGAACACACTACGATATATTGAGTTCGGGCGCCAATGATGGGTTTGCCTGCAAATCCGTAGAGGAAACAGGTTTCAAAGTCTGCATATCTAGGAATGCGCGGTTCCAGGAGAAAGCATCTAATAATCGCGTGATCCAAAATTCTTCGACATCCAGTTTCAATTCTCAAGGTGAATAATGAACGAAAAACAAGCAGCAAATGAAATGTGCCTACATTACGCAAACTCAGGGAAACGAAGATGTCGATGAAATAGAATTGGCTGGCGAAGATTCGTTGACGAACTGTTCGGCAGCTGACATCAGCTGCAAATATGACAGTGGAATTGCAATTGCAAGGCTTCACCCGCAGGAAATGCTTGGTGAAGCCTCGGAATATGGACGCCAAGCAAACAGCCAAGCCGAGCGGAAACAATGGGTAAAGCCACAAAGGAAATGCATGAGATAGCGTTATTTATAGCATACAATAATTAAGCAGATTACGAAGAAAATGATACTCACTTGAACTGCCAGCTTTTTTCCTTATCTCGTCCCACAGCTTGTCCAGATAATGCCGATTATGATGGTTTTTGTGGGTGATATCCCAAATCGGAGGCCGTTCTTGCACTGCCGCTATCAACGCTTCACAATCCATTTTAATGGTAATTTGAAAACTGAATAGATTAAAAACTGCAAACTTGGTCTCATCAAGGCGAAAGCAATGAGCTGTTGCTTGCTGTTGCCGGCTGTAGGCCGAGTGGAAGCAGCTGTCGGCTGCTGAAAAAAGTTCACTTTTGCTGTATGCTCGCACGTTGTTGTTGGTGCCGTAAATATCAGCGCTAGATAGTCGCCGACACACGTACACACAGACTCGTTTCGAGGGTTCGTCGGTTTGAAGAGGTTGTGACGTGCGCTCGGGCGGCAACAGTGCTGAGTGTTTTATTTCTGTTTCGTATTATCTTTTGGCTGCTCATTCTAAGAAGTACATAGTTCAAGATTGCCTTGTGACGAAAAATTTGATTATAGACGCTCTATTACTATATTTCGCCATCCATCATATAATATTAATTGCTTGCAATTGAAAACATCACCATTTTAATATTACGAATCAATCAATACATATTTATCGTATGGCACATGTGAACTTCAAACAATCAGCAACAAATACAAAGAAAATCCAAATCGCTAGCGAATCCGGGTGCGAAAAATTAAGGTTGACCCTCAAAAGGGATTAACAGGTAGTGCAAACTGTAAAAGGAATGGCAAAACCAAAAACGTTTTCGAGCGACTACCATGAGTCATTTATACATATACATAGGTTTGAAATGTAGGTTAGTATGTATGGCGAGTGTATGCTTGATGGAAGCCCCGATATCTTTTCGTTTGTATAAGCGTCGTCTTCGTAATATAACGAAGGCGACGGTATAAGAAATAGCGTCGGAAGAAAATTGTTCGAAGTATAATTATCAAATCCAACCTGGAAGTTCAATTAAAATTTGTAATACGTACAAAGATAAGCGGACTACTAAAAATAAATTGTATGGTTGACTTAAAGTGAAACTCCTTACGTATGTTTGTTGCGTAGCTTGCAAGTGGACAGTCGAAGAAATTAAAGTTCACGAACGATTGTCACTAAATTCAAATGCAATTTATTTCATTAATCATAAAATTTATAAAAACATTAAGCAAGTTTCAAAACATTAAAACAATCAAATAACTTAATGGTACTCTAAATTTACACAATGAACCATTCAAAAATTTTCCAAAAAACTACAAAATTATATTTTTATCCACAAATAATTATTTCATATGAATTTATTGGAAAAAAGAAAAACCAAAAAAATTACATATATAGAATTACAAAGAACACAACCCAATAGCGAACTTTAAGCTTATATCTAAAATTTCCTAACTAAATTCTAACCGATTCTAACTTTACAATATTCCTAACCTACATGTTGAAACCTATCTCTAAATTTTTCGAAAAGTCAACACAAACAAACAATAATTGTATTAACTGTAGCTAGAATGAGCTGAAAACATAGATATAGAGAGTACTGGATTCGCTATCGGTCGCGAGAGTCGAAGCAATCAGCGACCTTCGCTTAAGTTGAGTGGGTAAATCATAGATATGTTGTAATAATTTTCACACGTATCGTACGTTCGAAATTTCCTGAAGGAAATCTAAACCGACCTCTCATTGGTTCTATACGTGAAGTCTTGGAACGTGACAACGGACTGTGCCCATCAGGCGGACAAATCAGGACACTCTTAGTCTACTCCCAGGTGGCTGCTGGCTAGTTCGTAGAGGAGTTTCGGTTGCGGGTCTTACGCGAGCAGATTAAGTCCGAAATACAAAAACTCAGCCACCGACGAACAACTTCCATCGACTCTACTCTAAATTACGTCTCATTATCCCGGAGAAAAGGAACAAAAACAACCACTGAAACAATACGTGCTCCCGAATATAACCGACGCAGTGCCCGAAATACTCTACTCGAGTTCAAAACCGAAGAAATCTACTCTAATAAAACATGCAAATACAAAATATGGCACCGAGCACTGACCGCAACGGAAAACCAACCATTCGCGGATTACTGGAACCCTACCCTCTCGGCGTCATTGTAATGAATCGGCCCTACGCCACTGGCGACTAATACAGATGCAAATATGCTACCATATGGCTTCCTATCTCACGTCAGTTCTGACGACTGCCCATCCCACGTCAGTTTTGTCGGGAAATGTCAAAGTGGCAGTCCGACGCAGTCATAGGGGAAGTGAGTGGGCGAGATCTCCAGAATTTTTTTTTGTGAAGAGCTAGTGGTGAGGTTGTCCTTAAAAAATTTTGATCGAGTGTGTGCACGCAGTAAATTCCAGATTGGTACGCCCTAGGTTAAAGTGTAAATACCTAAGATTAATAAGAACTGGATGGGCTAAGCTCATATAAAATGCATGAGAGAGCATGCGACCGGTTTCTGCTCTCTTCCAAGTGAACAGTCTGTCATTTCCTCCCCGTCTGCCTCTTGCTGGTCACTTTCTTGTTCCAAAAGCTGACTAGGTGTGAACTGACTGTCAAGTTGACCGATGCAAATTGGACGCCAAATTGGCCAATTTGCAAGTTTCGTCGCGAATTTTAGGCGATATTAAAACTTTGGAAAGTGTTCGCGATCTAAATTCGTTCCAAGTGTTTAAACATTCGATTGGAGTTTGTGATTCAAGTTACTTTAACGTGTGACACTGTGTAATTAACTTAGAATTTCAAAATGAAATGTGTAGTGCCTTCGTGAAAAAATCATAGTGGAAAAGGATCTGTAGGTGTTTCCTTTCACAAGTGAGTAGTTATTATATTAATGTTTTGCATGTTTTTCATACAATGCTGAAGGTTTTTCTAATAGAAAGCAAATTTTTGGTATTGTATGAAAATTTGTTTACATTGAGCAGCAGCCATGTTTGCTTGTGCAATTTGGCTCTCTCTAAGGTTGTAAACAAGAGCGTAGCAGTAGGAAAAGTGGTTGTTCCAACCATATTGTCACGTGGTTGTCCACTCCAGTATTATTTAATTACTCAATGGTAAATACAGTGATGGAAAGTGTTAATTTTATAGGAAATAGATAACCTAAAACTGTCTCGCTATCGTGAACGGGATCTTCAAGGCAATTTCGAATGGCTTCGGCTACGAACGGAGTACGATTGATGTGAACAAAACAAAGTGAGTAGTTTCTCGGCGGAGATATAACGCCTCAACAAAATCGACAAAGATAATGAGATATATGCTAGAAAAACCCTCCAGGTGCCAATTACTCCACATTCCGTGCTGTTAGAAACACTTCCATTTATTCACAAAAGTGGTCAAAGCAGTGCTTCGACTGCCACAGAGAATCCCCTTGAAAGTGATCGTCTCAATGAAAAACTGCTTGTGGCTTCGGTTGTGACGTCGGAATTAAAATCAGATGGTAGAAATAGTGATTCAATTAATAATATAATATTAAACTCAAAACTTACTCCAACCGCATATTCAGATGAACCCGGTTCAGGCGACAGGAATCGCATACTAGAATCCCTCTTAAATGGCGAAAGAGACGACACTGTAGCACCTATGTGACCAATATGATGGCCTAAACGAGGAAATTTTGAATGTTCCGGATCCAATTGTGATATTTCATGGATATGTCTTTTTATATGTAATTATTAGCTTTGTTTTTTGCTATACCTCTCATCTATGTACTGTACATACCGGAAAATAAGTTTAAAACTGATGAGCTGACGAGCCATTCACTCCATCCACATCCGAGTAATCACTAACACGAGCGCATGTGACTAAGGCAATCTAAAGAAGCCAAACCAATTCAAAGGCTTATGTACAAAGTGATTTATGCTGGTATTTACTTTGAAGAATTTGTATGAATTTCAATGGATCGTAGCTGATGTACATGATCTATTCTGTATGCATTAAGAGATTTTACAATTCTTTGTAGTAATCGAGCAGTTAGTTAAATTTATTATTTTATTACTTTAAATTATTTGATGATTTCATGTAGAATTTAAATTTTATTTATTTTTATGTCAATTTATTTTTATGTCAATTTATATTCAACATAACTAAAACTGCTCGATTTGAATTCGGCGCAGGCATAGAGTTAAAGGATATTCCTGCATAATATAGGCCAGATCTGTTAAAGCACTACACAACCAGCAAACCATTTCCATATAGGAAGGAAATCCTACTATGGCTTGATAGTATGGAAATTACACATTCTCGCATTTCGCTCACCGTAATCATAGTCATACAAAAATATACACTTACACTCATCGAATTGTTAGTAACAACTCTTATCAGTGAACAAGATACCCAACGCCACTTGCTATTCCATGCATCCCATCCGCGGATGCACATTTACATTCAGGCGTATCGCACGTACCATTTAAGCTCCACCACCTGTCCCCATACATTGCTTGCTGTTAGTATTGATCACACAATGACAAGGTTCGATCCAATACAACATCAACTGCATCCAGATCTAGAGGGTCATGGTATGCTATGGGATCGGACTCAGCAATGATGCTCGTCGCGACGATGGTCGTGAGCGGGGAGTCTGTGAGTAACCTTCAGGGCGGTCACGTCGCGACGCCCAAGAGAAAATGACTCACTTGTCGCAGTTGTGAAACTTGTGCGAAATTTCACGTCTTGTGGTTTGATAAAGATTCTTAACTCGGCGCGATAAAAGAATGCGAATTACTCAACGCGGACGAGTGTGTTCAATATGAACGGCGGCGCTTGTGATGTGCGAAATTGTCAACGTTGCTATCGGTAGCTAACAGTTTTTGTGGATGCTGTCTCCCATCGAAATGTGTGGGCAGACTTTTTGGGAGTGTTTGTGTTGTGTACGGTTGTGTGATAGCAAAACCTGTTAAAATTACTGGTTGCCAAGATGTTATCATCCATTTTTCGAATAATTTGAGATACGAGTATGATTTGGTTTCGAGATCGCGGGGATTGTGAGTTATGTAGGACGTGTTAACGAGTTTGACGCAATACAATTTGACAAGGATATTATAAAGATTTTACGAGAGCCTCGCCCGGTTTCAACCAGAATTTGAACTACTGCTTCAATCAGCTGTTGGGCTGGATCCATCACCGCTAATGGCTGTCAAAGTCGATTGAGTTATTGGCGAGATGTTACCGCGAATTTGCAACGTTTTCTGTTCATTGTTTCGTGTTTTTCATCAAGAAATTTCACACTGTAATTAACGCGCCAAGAATCAGCCTATTTTTGGGCGACAAAGTGCTCGTTCACGGGGAGAATTGTGAGATAAAAATCGAGGACATTGTGCAAATCTGCGAGTCTGTTGCGCGAGTTTCTTCCTTTGTGGCTGTCTTGTCGAATGGAAAAGTGATTTATTGGCGTTGACATAGTGAAGATTGAGCGGGGACACCTTTATGTTCCGGAAGTTTTCGAAGCAGGACGACGGCGGAGCTTGCGGACATGGATTAATGCTGTCCGCTCTGTCATGAAATCATCCGGAACAAGGGATTCGGTGCACTCTCGTCGACGTTTCGAATTGTGCATTTTGGGAGTTTTTTTGTGAATGGTGTTCCCTTGTTTTCGGCCAGATATAGTCACTCGGTGTGTTTTTTTATTAGAAAAGATTTTATGCCCAATCCGCGAACCGATCGCAGCGGGATTTTCGCCAAGCCAAGTCGGGAAAGAAACCCACATTGATAGATTTTTATATTACGTTACATAGTAGCAGGAGACGTGATGTTGGCTATACTCATATCACAAGGGAACTAATATGGAATGGATTTATGGAACTTCTAATGATTGTGTTTCCTCTAATTAATTACAAGAAGTTGCAAAGGAATCAAAGAGGAATATGTGTCGCATCTTCAATGGCAACAAAACAAAAGTGCCTCGAACTGCAATACGTAGTAGCGCCCGATTCTAAGGAGGTCTTATACATAATAGTAGAATGTCAATTGGAATAAACATTTTTTTTGACCTGTGCGATCTGTTGGAAATTTTACAAAGTGAGCTATAACAAGTTTATTTTTTTTCTAAATCGTCAAGTGATCGTGAAGAAACTCTTAGAATTTTTTTTCCTTTTAGTGGAATTTTAGAGGATACCTGCATCGTCATCGAGCGCTCGAAGGACCATGCGGGTAAGTACCCTTTTGTTTCAAATTTTCTGCATGTTTTTCCATTTAAAAAAAATTTTTTATAAAATTATTTATATTTAAATTATTTAAATAAATATATAATATATGTGTGATGAAAAAAAAATACGAAAAATTGATGAAACATGGAAAACCGATAAGAGAATGTGTGTCTGAACCTTTCCTAGCAATCGCATTTTACAATGTATTCCAATTTGTACACGAATTAACAAATTTCGAAGTGAATCTTCACTGTAGATTGAGATGAAAATTTTAGATAAATATTAATAACATGTTGTGTCGCAGGTTTTCTTGAAAACAACTTTGTAGTAGATTCAGTTTTTTTATAAACAACAGCAACAGCAGCACTGAAATAGCAATAGGTTATAGAAAGATTGAGAATTGTATTGGAAACCCATTTATGAGATAATAAAAAAAAATGTTGAATTAAACCATGAACTCGGTCTTTCTATTTTGGTTCCTTTTGACCGGGTATAGGAGCCGGTACGATGGTAGGCTCTCTACGCCACAAATGAGCCAGCCATCGGGCATTAAATAACTTCTTTGTTTCAGGTGACGGCGCGGGTTGAGTGGCCCGAACAAGGTACCTCTTTATGACATAGGGTTATGTAATCGAATTGCATAATTCTATGGCATAAATTGGTCACCAGAGTACTTCTCCTCTGATGGGAAGGCTCATGCAAGTTAAGTTGTATGAGTTTTCCACTCACAAGAGGAATACCTGGCCACTGCAACAATGATAGATTTTGATCCGGTTGGGTGGGTGCACAGGGGCTCCATCACCACCCGGTTGCCCCTCTCTCATTTGTGGGCCGTGAGCCTCTTCGAGTAAGGATGAAGTTACCTTAATTCCGTCCCTTTTTACTTGTTTCCCTTGTTCCATGAACAAGTCATTTACCCCTGGTGTAGTTGCCTACGATTTTTGCGACTTCGGTCGCCTTGCTTTTCTCGACCCCAGAAATTCGTGAATGCGAAATTCTTTGTAGTGGGTCCTTGTGCTGGGGGAATGAGCCCGCCCCACGACACCGCAATGCTAGCCTGCCAGCGCATTCACGCGTCCCCAGACAAGGGCGTTCTCGGCAGATACTGACACCTTATTCTGCCGAGGCAGCAGACCATCGCTGCAGTCCTTCACGGACTTTGATTTAGCTATTCACTACATCTTATTACATAAGAATTATAACAGGGCTTTCAAAGCTTTTTATGATAAATTGAGATTCGAAATTTTGCATGTGTCTTAGACGGAAAACCGACCTTAGTTTAGGAGCACAATAAATTATTACATTAAATCAATTAATATTTTAAGTTTTTGAAGTGTAATATAATGTCAGGTATGAAAATATGTAATAAGCTAGCAGGATCAACTTTCTTTTTGTTAACCTGTTTCTGAATCGATGGTATTGATACAAAATAACGTTTGCAAAAAGTAAAGTCATGTTCTAAAAAAAAAAGAAGAAAAATTTCAGATATGACGTCCCTTAACTAACATATTATTACATGTACAAATAATTCTGCAAGCTACTGTCGCAATTGTTTTCACAACCATTAAGAACATCATGATCAACAAACGAATGTACTCGAAAGCAAAGAACCCACAAAGTAGGATCAATATCTGAAAGTGACGTCACTGCCCCATTTAGGATTGCTCGAATACGAGTATTCCAGGTAGCTCTCGTCAGAACATTCGCCAATGTACGAGAAATGGATTGAATGGCTAGAGACCCTATATAAAGGCGAGCTGAATGAATGGGGAGAATATCACAACCGCGATAGTGAAACCGCGACAGTAAAACTGCGATAGAATGGAGCGTGAAGTAAAGGCTATATTGATTGGGTAATAGTGAAGTGATTTTTTAGTTAAGGCAGTTGAAGTAAAAATTGATAAACAAGTTGTAAAATAGTGAAAAGTAAAATTGGTGGAATTGTTAAATGAATGATTGTGCATTTTTAGTAAATAAACTCTTTGAACGACAGTGCGTTTCCACCTTCCCGGAACATTAAAATTATTGGCCGCGAACCATTACACGCGACAATATTAGGTCTAGTAGACAATATTCTCATTGAGATTCGTTGAAATTTTGATAGTAGTTAACAGCTCCTTATCCAAAACATTCCCAAACAAAAAAAAGTTGTAAAGGTGTACCCAAGATCTAAAAAGGATGTGAGCTCTACTCCTAACCTTTCCTTAATTTATATTATCACGATGAAATAAATGTTAATCACTTAACGGTTTCTAAATAGAATAGTTTCTAGCCCTTCCAAACTAGCTTCCCTCAGACTTTTTCAAGCGTAAAATCAGTTAGAAAAACAAAAGTAACGTTCTTATAGCCATCTAAATTTGTCCAGATAACCTCTACTGGATAACATTCATGGTTCAAATGTATCGTCTAGTTTTTAGAATATCAAAGTGGATATTGATTTTTTTTAAAAAAGCTTATTTCTATAGTAGCTTCCAACATTTAATAAAATATAATGGAATGTTAAATAAGTATAACGTTGAATTTGAAAACGTTAAAATTGTTCGAAAGTTTTATAACAAAAAAAAAGGAATGTAAAGTCATTATCTAAATACGATAATTATACCTTAGCTTAACGAAGTCTAATTTAAAATGGAATCAGAAATTCTAACTATTAACAAATTCAATTTATAGAGGAAGAAAAATTGTTAAAAACCCCCTAGATCATATGAAATGCATTCTCGTCATTAAATGTATGCAAACGTATAATCAATACTATTTTTCTCGAATGCATGAGAACTATTTCAATGAAATTTCATATTATTAGTCATAATAGAGATTTATAAACAATAATAAAATTAATAATGATAATATATTCATTGTCGATTAGAATATGAAAAATAACAAAATAAAAATATGTTAATGGATAACGAATAGTAGGAAAGCAAAAATACAAAATGAGTACCAATACAAAATTACATTTATATCTGTTCTTGTAATGAAAGCCAATAATAACATGGAGTGCTAAACTATAACCAGGCTTTCCTTTCCAGTCTGCCCTTCTCTTTCAGCAGGAGTGAGAGCGAACGGTAAGTATGCCGTGACAAGGGTAGGGTTGTAGAAATCCGCGGATGGCCGGTTTCGTGTTGCGTGCGGTACGCGGTAGCATCGTTTGTTTTGCATTTTTCTTAGAGTAGGGCTTTTCGGATTTAGATTAACGTAGAATATTTTTCGGTACCGCGTCAGTGAAATTCGGGAACGCGAAATTGAATCTAGATTTTTTGTTGTCGACTGAAAGAATGAAAGAAATACGGAATAACGCGGAGATAGGTTTCGTTTCCGTATCTTTGAATTTTTAACGCATTTGAAACGGACACTTGATGGTGGCTGAAACCACGTAATTGAACGTAATCCATTTCAAAGACCTGTGACCGGACTCCTCTCCGAACTAGCTGGCCGACAAGCAGCCACCGCGAATTGGATTACGGGTGCACGGACTGGTTGACCGGTTGGTACCATTCGTTGGCACGGCTCAGACTTCACGTCTTGAACCGATGGGAGGTCGGTTCCGATTTCGTTCAAGTGATTTGAAGAGATAATGATTACAGCATACTCACCTCTCGCTTGCATTATCCTGCTGAAATAGAATGGGTTACTGGAGAAGGAAAGATCTTTTTTTGTTTAGCAATTCATTTTGTTATGTTCTTTATGTGCTAATAGAATAGGAAATAAGAAAGCTAATAAACTAACACATTTCTATAAACTACCACAATGGGGTTTTACAATAGTAAATGAGTTAAAATGTTAAAAATATTTAAAAAAAATAAAAGTGGTAGTCATCGCACAAGAAAAATAATTTTAAGTTGTGATATGGAATTGGAAACCATAGTTGAGAGTAATTATAGCATAATATAAGGGTTATAGTTGTATTCTTATACATAGTTTAAAGAGAAAATTTGAATATTTTGGATGTGTATCTTGTGGTTGTAGTTATATCACGTTTGTGCATTTCGGCCATACAAATATTATCTTTCTTGTTTGTTTGTTTTCCTTTTTGCAAATTGATTTCCATTTATATCTTTCACTTACTTATAATATAATAAAAAATTTTAAGACTTTATCAACTTATGTCATATTTTTATATAGAGTATTTTGAAAGTAG
Organism: Odontomyia ornata; assembly: GCA_963969285.1. NCBI lineage: Eukaryota > Metazoa > Arthropoda > Insecta > Diptera > Stratiomyidae > Odontomyia > Odontomyia ornata. Next base: position 193,729,527 of record OZ017741.1, read on the forward strand.
GAAGTGTTAGAAAACGATATAAGAATCAAATTTAAAATGGAATATACATGTGAAAGGTGATACTTAATTCGTAAAATGCATAAATTAACAATGTTTCGGTCCGGAGAATCGGTCCCTCTACAAGGGGTCAATGTCATCTTAGTAAAATATATTGATCTCTGCATAGAAATTCAGAATTATTTAGTAAAAATTGGAAGTTAGGAAAATTCTACCTCCCCGCTGGCAATTCCGATATATTCAACGAAAATGCGATGTCATCCGAATTGACAAACTAATCTTAATTTCATGAAAATATGGATCTTTGGACATTAGATAGACCTTGAATTCGACATTTTAACTCGAACATTAAAATTTTTCTTTGAATAATCATTCAACAACATACCACTCGATCAATTTGCAGAAGTATTTCTTCTCATCTGAGGGTTGATATCGTTATTCCTAATTAGTGGCAATGTCGGATCAGCTGAACAACCTGGGCTATTTTACTTCGATAATTACAATTATCGCTACTTCTTCATGGCATTGATGATATGGTAGGCTGTAATAATGGAGTTTCGAGCTGCTGAGTGCTTGGTGAAGACTCGTCTCCGCTCGTGGCTCCACTTTGCTGCACGGTCAAAAAGATGCGTTCAAGCAGAACGGACCGACCAATTGAGAATTGAAATCGTCTTTAAGGTTAAGTTATTGTAGCTATACACGAAATTATCTCGAATTATATCACTATAGAGGTTATTCCCTGCAGTAGCAACTTCTTCCACTTGAGGATATCTTACATCCCCCTTCCTCTCGTGAAATCTGTAAAAGATTTGACTGAGTTTACCTCATAATGGTATCCTTTAGCCTCAATTGAAACTAACATGTAAGGAAATTTCACTTGTTTGTCTTTTCGCCGTCAGAAGCACTCCAATTTGGCACTAGTTTAGCACATAGTTCGCTTTCCGATCTTTTGTTTCTATTTTTGCATGCAATTCCCATAATTAAACACGTCCTTTTTCCTTACGGCATATACGCCATAAATTACAACCGAACCGAACACACAAATTCACTACTCGGCCGACGACGATCAGCAAAACACGCGGCCACCATCGTTCTTTTCACCCACGTCCCGGTCAAGTCATCGCAAGCAGTTAGGTTGTAGAGATCTGTCACATAATTTTATCAGCTGGTTGGGACATTTAGAATATCGCGTGTACGAAATCTACACGTCATTATTCAAAACTTACGAATTTTTCATCAGCTTTGACGTATGAGTTTTCTAACCTCTACGTTTGCTGTGTTGCGAGAGAACGTTTGTTGTGTTGTACTCAAACTGTTCAACGAATGATAACGAAGGCGAGATCGTGTGCACGGGAAATGGAATTTGGTAGATGTGCGCGTATTTATTTATATGTCTAGCTGAAAATCAAAAACCAGAAACAAAACAAGTTGAGTAAGCAGGAGAGTGCTCCTACCAGAAGGTCTTTGTAAACAACCTAGGGTTAGAAACAAGTTTTCTAATGGCGTGAATCGATAATTTGAATTATTCGTCCAATACTTGGATATGAAATCGTTCAAATTTATGCAAAAGATGCACAGTTTCTTTCATAAGGACGGTGCAGCCGCCATTTTGATCTAGCTTAAATGATTTTTCTGAATGCTCGATTGAACATGTTCAAGTTAAACACTTTTCCTTAAATTTTCATGAAAATTGAAAGAAAATAAAAGTGCCTAAGTCAATTTAAATATATATAGGGTTTTCCAATAAGAGTTGTTATTTTGAATAGATCTTGTGATTTAACACCTTGCGACTTCTTCCCTTGGGATCACGTGAAAAAGAAGGCCTGCGCCAACTGCCCAGCGTCGATTCAAGACCTCAAAGATGAATTCGTGAGGCTATCGAGGACATAGGGCAGCCACTTTGCGATTTGGTTATGGAAAATTTCATGAAAAGGATATGGTCCTGTAAGCGTGTCGTGGTGGTTATTTGCCTGATGTTATTTTTTGCTATTAACGGCATATATTCTTCTTTATAATGAACTAAACATCCGATCATTCGTATTAAAAAATGGCATTTCTCTTATAATATCAAAATAACACCTCTTATTGGAAAACCCTACATCAACCATAAACACGTGTTACTGTTGTAATTCCATACAATTGAAATGGCTATAACTCACTTGATTATGATTCGATTTCAATTAAATTTTGTGAACGAATATAACTTATATCAGTCTATATAATTGCAAAGTATCAAAAAGTTTAAAGGTACCGTTTTGATGTTATGGGCAAAAATGTAAACTCTACAAATCAAACTATTATTAACATAGTTGAGCGAATTTCGATTTCTAAGGTATTTGTTGGCCTTGTACTCATAGAGGTCCATGTTTCTGATAATTTTCAGATTTTTCGGCTGAAAGGTGTCCAATCGTGGGGGGGGACACATTTTTGGTACATTTTGCCTTCCCCTGGACCCCCTAATTCATAAAATGATTTTTTATTTCAGATTCTTGAAGTTCTAATCAAGACCTTTCATTTGATACCCCACTCGACTACCTTTGATTTAAAAAAATGTTTAAGGGCCAATTCGTTATTAGGGGGCCCCCTTAAAATTTTTTTAAATTTTTCTTAAAACCTTAGCTTTTGAGAGACTATCACTTCTGACCTTTTCACAAAGTTTGAGCATTCTAGCTTCTCTTTGTTTGCATTCGTCTCTGGCTTCCGTGTTCGGTAACCTTGGTAAGACGAAATTTTTATATGTTTGTAGAGTAGCTTGCTCGACATTCAGTAAAAGAAAATTTCAAAGATAATAGATATTGCTGAATTTACAGGTGCGGCAAAAATTTAAAAAATTTTTAAGGGGGGCCCCCCTTAAAAATTTTTTAAATTTTTGTTAAGACCTTAACTTTTGAGAGACTATCACTTCTGACCTTTTCACAAAGTTTGAGCATTCTAGCTTCTACAGTTTCTGAGGAAATTAGCTGTGACGCACGGACAGGCGGACAGACGGACGGACGGACAGACGGACGGGCAGACGGACAGACAGGTCGCGAAACTAGTAGGTCTTTGTAAAAAAAAATTTTACAAAGACCTAAAAACGTAGGCCACGAATAATTTAGCAATTGTCATTTAGCCGCCAATACCTAGATTGCTCCATCCAAATCGGCCAGTTCCTACAAACCTAGCAAATGTATATGTATATCTCCATTCGAATCGTTGATCTCTGGAGTTCGAATTCGGAGGATATTATATCTTTTTATCAGTGGCCCGTATATGTACTCGTGTATGATACATAGCTGGAACACCATCGAAATCGAAAGCATATCGATTCATGTCCAAATACATGAATGCTTCTGGAGGAACGAAGCCAGTTGTGAGGAGAACGGAGTTCTCTTTGTTTGCATTCGTCTCTGGCTTCCGTGTTCGGTAACCTTGGTAAGACGAAATTTTTATATATTTGTAGAGTAGCTTGCTCGACATTCAGTAAAAGAAAATTTCAAAGATAATAGATATTGCTCGGAATGTCTAGTAAGTAGAGTGCGCTTGATAAAAATGTAGTAATCGAGCAGTCCGCCCAGGCAAACTGCTCGAGGGATTTTCACGAAAAGGGTTAAAGTTTTACTATGTGATGTGCAAAACCAAAGAGCGCCAGCAGAGAATTAGCTCGACATCAAGGTTTTAAACAAGAAGCAGCCTAATTACTGCAAATAATACATCACCACCCAATTCAACTGCACCGAAACTGAAAGATTTTCTGAAAAATAATAAAATTTCAAGCGCCAAAAGGCAGACAAATGCGCATCGGAAATGGAATCGGCCAAAAATAAAAATTGGCATTTATTATGTAAATTACAGCTATACATACAAAGCTACGATGATAACGTTAATGGATATATCCAAGAACTCAGCTGCAAAGTAAATTAATTCAGCGATTTGCAGCCCATCAATAAAGAAATTATGATGGGTAACGTACTTCTATGAGACTCAGCAATTTTAGCTGTACCTTATGGGCCAGGAGAATTCCGATCTTTTTATGCCCAATGGATAGCAAAAAATCAATTAGATCAACAAATATTACAAATTTTATTCCGTGCAATGCCAATTGAACTTCTCAACAATTACAACTCAAGATATGACCAAACAATTTAGAATGGCAACACCAGCGCTACGCGAATGAGCGAAGTAATTCCAATATTCCACTTGCAACACAATCGATCGTTACCGGCGCGGCGATAAATATAGCAAGCATGATCTGTGATAACTCGTCTGGTGCAAACAGAGAATTGACTTGGACGTGATCGCGTTCCGAGAAGGATTGCTTTCATCGGAGGTGAGAAGGATTGCTTTCATCGGAGGTGTTTATTTATTTATTTAATTCATCACTATTTTACAGAATATGTAATCCCGATCCTAAAATAGAAATAAGAATACGTGTGCGAGAAAAGTTAAAACAAAAATATCAAGTAAGAATTAATCTAAATTTAACAGTTTGTAAGGTGTGATACCACACACGATGTATAGTAAAAAATCTAAATTCCATAGAACTAAAATCTTATAAAATATTATTGTGCTCATTTTCATACAAAACCATTGACATTGAACTCAGTACTCGCATACATCTTTACTACGTTTCATATTGCGAGCAACAGTCCCAACACTCTATGTGCATGGTGCAAGACACATTCCTTATGGGAACCATGGATCTGATTGCAAGTGCACAAGACGTATGATCAAAGGGATCGTATTACGGTACTGAATATTCATTCATATTGCATGTCGTTATGTCATTTGTTTTGTGTGTGAACATTTGGAACATGGATTTATAGGTGAATAAACTAGTAGAATGTTCTGGTGACACATTGACCACTTGAGAAGGGTCAGTCTCATTCAAGGTCAATAGAATATTAGGTTTGTTCTTCCCATGTATGGGGATGATTTTTGTTTTATTTTTGACAATTCGATGACGTCAGCCAGGCTAATTTTTGGCAGTTATTCACATTTTGCTGTGCAAATCAGGAATTTTTAAGTGTTTTTTCCAAATTTTATTATAAAAATGGTAAAATACGTAGTTCGTGGTTGTAAAAACTATAGAAAAAAGAAAGGTGTCAATAAAGACATATCGTATTATACCTTTCCGAGTGATAGAAATGTTTCGAAACAGTAACTCACGATCCGTCCAAATCTTCATATGATTTTGTAATGATTTTCGTTTCAAATTGTTCGAACGTCGAGATACCCCGAAGGAAATCAGAACCGACATCTCATCGGTTCTAGACGTGAAGTCTGAGTTGTGTCAACGAATTCTACCAATCAGTTAACCAGTCCGTGCACTCGTAATCAATTTCGCGGTGGCTGCTTGTCGGCCAGCTAGTTCGGAGAGGATTTCGGTCGCAGGTCTTTCAAATGGATTACGCTCAATTTCTTTGTTTCAGCCAACCTCAAGTGTCCGTTCCAAACGTGTCTGAAATACAACATACGGAAAAGAAACCTATCCTTATGTTATTGCGTATTCAACTTCCATTCAGTCATGTCAGACCACAACAAAAACTGGATTTAATTTCGCGTTCCCGAATTTTCTTATACTTTTTCCCGAAGCGGTACTGAAAAATCTTCTACTCTAACGCAAGCGTCGAAATAATCAACCCTAATGAAAACATCCTCAAAACGAACGATGGTACCGCGTACCCGACGTGCTCCGAAAATCAACGCGAAAACACGCAGAAGATAGTTAATTTCAAGCTTGAAATCTGCTTCATACGAAATTTGAGCAAGATTGAATGGCGGCGAAGTGCTGTACCAGAAGGAATGTGAGAAGCAGCTGATTGTCAGATTAAAAAATTTCAACTCTTTTTTCTAAATTTTTAATCTCACAATTAGCTGCTTCTCACAATAAATCAATAAATTACTAAGGATTAATACGAACCGATTTGCACACTGACTCTGCTTCCGCGATGCGTAGGGCCTATGCCAGGAAAGTGTCGTCACCCCCAATCTTTTATATCAAACGCATGCCAAAAGTTTGAACAATTCATGTAAAGTCGCAATAATAGAAATGCATTATATAACTAGCAAAAAGTTGGAGGCTATTTTCTTTTTTTTTTCTCAAAAGATTACAAACAAATATAGCAAGGAAATATGATTCAAAATAACATGATTCTTGAGCATGATTTTAACGACTATATGGAAACTATACAATACGAGTATGTTATGAGTGTATAGCAGTGATAGTTACTTTCAAATTGCTTGATGTGTAATGTTAATAGGCAATGGCAATGCACGCTAATCATGAACAAACACTTTAAAATGGGATTCCTATTTCTCCCTTTCAATTATTGTTTTTTCTTTTTTGATTTTGTTTAAAACATGTTCCTTGTCTGTTATGTCCTTAGAAAATAATATCATTACTTCTAAATCGAAATCAGTATATACGATTCAACAATAAGGCACTTCAACGAAATTTAAAGTGAAGTGAAAGAGAATACTGAGTAGATCAACTAATAAATTTACCTAACATCTATACTTTGCCTAAAAGCACCATTAACTTCATTTTATTTACATAGTACTCTAAGTTTCTGAGTAGTTAACAATCAATTGAATACCGCGAATCTAGTACTATTCAATATTAGTTAATTATAAGTGTAATAACGTTAACTAGTTTTTTTATGTAAAAATTGCCTATAGTTTCCTTACAAACTTTAAGTTCATTTGACGGCACAATATTCTTTTCTTACGTACAATTTGCATCCCGTTTAAAACGTTTAACTTCCCGCATTACGCTAGGAGCATTGCAGTCTCCATTTCCGATAAATTTACTATTTTATCACTGTTATCGTCATATTTATTTTTTGTTAACTAATCGCAACATAAAAGGTAAAACCATTATTTCCTTTCTTTATCAAATTAAAATCAAATATCTTCATCCGGAGCACATTCAAGAGCAAGCCAAAGGAAAAAAAATCGTAGAAATTAACTAAGCGCGACTATGCCATATAACAAAAAATATTGTGTCTTTATCCAAGAGCACGACAAAACGTAAGAAAATATTTTTCGTATAAAATGTAAAAATGTGGATGTATATAGGTTAATCTGCCACATAATGCATGTGTGTATATATACTGAGTTTTAATGTCATAAATCTCTTATATCAACAGTACAGTCACCTAGACACTTGGAGATCCCAATGACAATTTATGCAAGTCAGCGTAGTTGACAATTACTTAATGCAGGAACTCATATGGTGCATATGTATCTAGAGCAAAACTGACGATAGATACAAGCCATATGGTAGGAATTTGCATATGTATTAGTCGGCCTACTATGGACAAGCTTCCGGTAGCTGTCACCCAACTGCGGCATTAGCAAATGCTCATATTTCGTCATATATACTATTTTCCGAATAAAAAACGTGCCGAACGTATTCCGTGCATGCTATAAATTCACCTTGTATAGCCCATTGTGCCACTAAACTTTCCAAGACGAGCAAATGAAGCACACGTTTTGCACCTTCCACTGATAGCTCAGCGTCGAGATGTAAACAAACTCCTATAAATTCACTTTGGAAGGCGATAAAAACTAAACGGGTATAAGAACTGAAATAATTTTCACTTCACTAGGAGCGCTATTGTGTTCTCCGCGGATCATCTGGATTTCACTGTAGAAATCCGTCTCTAAACCGTACAAAACCTCGAATTTTTGTTGGCACCTCCACAATTCTTCATATAACGCCATGTAAGTTAGCCAGCAAAGTCGGCCTACTAATGGTCATGTGTGTGGTAGTAAGCGCTGCTGCCATATGGCTTGTATCTATCGTCAGTTTTGATCTAGAGGCAAACTCCGCTGTGAACTTAATTTCCTCGTAGTTGAACAAATATCCACTTTTCTCTCTGTTCTCAGCTGTTGAACAAATATGTACAATGCGACGAAAATTGAGCTCCGTGCTTTAACCGTAATGAACTCGACACTTTCCTCCGCAAGGCATTCCCCAAATCTATGTCAGAGGAACTCTAACTCGGGCGGTCCCTTTTCCATATCCGTCTGCCGTAAATTGATCCGCTCTGATCGAACCTTGAAGAAAGTGCGCTATTTAATTTTCATCGTACGATGCACATAACCTAACATTCTATCTAGATGCAAATTCAAAGGACACACTTATATGCATTCAATTACGTGCACTGCCCGCTGACTAGTTTCCAGACCGATGAGATTTTCGGTGTAATGATACCCCCGTGAGTTACTGATGACAAGCCTTAAAAATGAAGACGTGATAAATTCCACAATTCGAAAGAAATCCTCTTTTGCGTTTTTTAAATTCACTTTCAAAATTTACCGCATGAGATTCAATTTGGAACTCCTCACACAATCCACTCTGCAACTGTGGACCAACAAACGCAAAACAGCGCACGAAAGATGTCCGAATACGATTGTCCGGTTTTAGACTTTCGCGGGCACTTTGACAGATGGAACACTCATTGCACTCCTTGTTCCTGCCAATTGCTCAAACGCAGTTCAGTGACAGCGAGTGGTTAAAGGGAGCGTTCGAAACCGTCGACGTCAATAACGACTGGTGGATTATTGTCAGTGGCGTAGGGCTGATTCATTACAATTTCTCTGCCGCACCTGTAAATTTAAATCCGATGCTAGCTCAGCCGAGTTAAATTGCATTCGCCAATGCAATACATGGATGTAATGCACTAAATCAGTGTTCTCATGTCCGGAATTTCAATTTGCAGATTTGCGTAATTAAGTTAATAAAAAAAAAAATAATAGATTGAAATTTTAAATCATGATAAAAGATAAATATTATAAAGAGTATCAGTGCACGTTTAATGTTTAAAAATAAAACAATATAAACTTATATTCATAATAAAAAATTTAAATAAATTTCCTTTCCAAATTTTATAGTTTACAGAAATTTAAATTTGAGTAACTAAAATTTTCAAATCTGCAATTGAAATTTCGGAACAGTGTCATGCGGTTTTCGGGTAGTCGGCTTGGGTGACTGCTCGATTACTACAGCTGGTGACTGCATTTCAGAGAAGTTGGATACAAAACCCTTCTGACATGAGCGTAGGTCTGTCTACCCAACTTGTTTAAATCTCGTGTTAGCTTGAAATATTCCTTGGTCGTCCAGAGTAATGGTTAACAGATTAAAGCATTACATTAACGAGACATTTTTCGAGTTGACTGTGATTGTCCAAGTAATGCCTACATATATAGAAAAGTTTAAGGGTGATTACAAAATGGAGATGAATTGTTAAACAATCTTCTCGACCACATTACCCACATTCTTCGTTGGTGTTAGGGGCTTTCTCGCCATGGGATGATCGATCCTTGAAGAAGGACCTAGTCGTCGGGATTTCGATCCGATTGAGAGGATGCGTGAGGGCACCCAATCCACCCGGTTTCCCAATTTGCAGGTATTAGTTAGCTTCTCTTCTGTGTCATCAGTAGGGTAGGCAGCCTTAATAGACCCCATTTGGTTTTTCGTCAGGCCTTATTATATCTTTAATTCGTACTTACAAAAAAAATATTTTTGGAGTGGACTTTGCACTGGCGAGAAGAACCCGCCCCATGGCACCACCAAAGCTAGCAGCCAGATGCATACGCGTCGTCAGCCAAGATAATTCCAGCAAAACCCAAAACCTTAGCTCGCAGAGGCAATTACCATCTGTAGTGTTTAAAGATGTTTAAAATGTCCGTAAGGGACTGCAGCGATGATCTGCTACCTCAGCGAGCAAATATATTGGAGCCGGAATTGACATTGTCTAAGGCACAAGAGCCCACTACAAAAAATTTTCGCATTCACGAATTGTACGTTAGAAATATAACGCTTTGACGGTGTCAAGGCTGAGGTAACCTACCAAAGGAATTGGCATTGGAAAACGACGCTGATGCTCGATTACTGCGCGCGTGACTCGCGATGATTTCGTCCTTACTTCGAACACTTACGGCCCCCAAATAAGAGTGGGGCATACAGGTGGAAGTGGCGCACCCTCGCACCGCCGTATATGAAAAATTCATATAAAACAATTTATATGAGCCTTGTCTTTAAATATAAAATAAAACTATTTAGATTTATATTAAAATTTTATATGATTGAATCATATAAAAATGTAATATAAATAAAAAACCAGTGTGTAAGGCCACTCTACCTAGCATGAGCCCCTGTAACAACAAAAAAGGAAGGAGCTACAGCCTGATGGCTAGCTAAGAAGGGGAGTGTCTAGCCACTGTGGCGGGTCCCATACCCGTTAGAAATTCTACAAATGATAAGACCTAGTTTTATTGTTTAATAATTCATTGTAATTTATTTTTTGTTTGTTTGTCAGCTTTTTTGACAGAAAAGCAAAGTGCGTACACCTATATTTCAATCGTATAAATATCAAGAACATCCTTTCATGAAAGTATGTTAAAATTCATTACTGGGATATCATTTTTTTTGTCGCAATATTTTTCGCTAAAGATACATTTCTAACGACTTCTACTTCAATATTATAAATAGGAATGATTTGTCATTAAAACATATTAAAGAAGATCTATATTATATTTCGTATGTTAAATAGCAAACATGCGGTAAATTACTTTGCTCAAATATCTCAATAATACTCGTACATCAGTTTTTTCTGTTTGTGAAAAACATTCGAGAGCACTGGTTATAATTATGAAATTGATTTTAAGTATTTCATTTGTAGTATTAGGATTTTGGATATTTTTAATCCTTTCCTAAAATTCTAATTTAGCTTGACTTTGTTTTTTTCACAAAAGCATTTAGAAATATTCCGAAAAATTTTCTAACTGGTAAAATGCATATCTGTTTAAACAATGATCTGTAAATGTCTCATAATACTTCAACGTAATGTAGTTCTATTAATCTGTCATATGTTTCTACTTTATATAGGTAAATATCTCACAAGCCATTCGAAAATATTTTAGTAAATTTATTTTTTTTAAATTTTAAATTTTTTTTTTCATTGCGAGTTTTAAACATTAAAATGATTTATATATGTATTTTAAAGTTTCAGTAAATATTTAAAAGTGAATACCCGCTTTAGGAAATTCTCTAAGATTTTAATCAATAATTATACTTTTGATTTAGTCTTTTTGTTTGGTATATACATATACGAGTATATATATATATATATATATATATATATATATATATATATATATATATATATATATATATATATATATATATATACTCGTATATGTATATACCAAACAAAAAGACTAAATCAAAAGTATAATTATTGATTAAAATCTTAGAGAATTTCCTAAAGCGGGTATTCACTTTTAAATATTTACTGAAACTTTAAAATACATATATAAATCATTTTAATGTTTAAAACTCGCAATGAAAAAAAAAATTTAAAATTTAAAAAAAATAAATTTACTAAAATATTTTCGAATGGCTTGTGAGATATTTACCTATATAAAGTAGAAACATATGACAGATTAATAGAACTACATTACGTTGAAGTATTATGAGACATTTACAGATCATTGTTTAAACAGATATGCATTTTACCAGTTAGAAAATTTTTCGGAATATTTCTAAATGCTTTTGTGAAAAAAACAAAGTCAAGCTAAATTAGAATTTTAGGAAAGGATTAAAAATATCCAAAATCCTAATACTACAAATGAAATACTTAAAATCAATTTCATAATTATAACCAGTGCTCTCGAATGTTTTTCACAAACAGAAAAAACTGATGTACGAGTATTATTGAGATATTTGAGCAAAGTAATTTACCGCATGTTTGCTATTTAACATACGAAATATAATATAGATCTTCTTTAATATGTTTTAATGACAAATCATTCCTATTTATAATATTGAAGTAGAAGTCGTTAGAAATGTATCTTTAGCGAAAAATATTGCGACAAAAAAAATGATATCCCAGTAATGAATTTTAACATACTTTCATGAAAGGATGTTCTTGATATTTATACGATTGAAATATAGGTGTACGCACTTTGCTTTTCTGTCAAAAAAGCTGACAAACAAACAAAAAATAAATTACAATGAATTATTAAACAATAAAACTAGGTCTTATCATTTGTAGAATTTCTAACGGGTATGGGACCCGCCACAGTGGCTAGACACTCCCCTTCTTAGCTAGCCATCAGGCTGTAGCTCCTTCCTTTTTTGTTGTTACAGGGGCTCATGCTAGGTAGAGTGGCCTTACACACTGGTTTTTTATTTATATTACATTTTTATATGATTCAATCATATAAAATTTTAATATAAATCTAAATAGTTTTATTTTATATTTAAAGACAAGGCTCATATAAATTGTTTTATATGAATTTTTCATATACGGCGGTGCGAGGGTGCGCCACTTCCACCTGTATGCCCCACTCTTATTTGGGGGCCGTAAGTGTTCGAAGTAAGGACGAAATCATCGCGAGTCACGCGCGCAGTAATCGAGCATCAGCGTCGTTTTCCAATGCCAATTCCTTTGGTAGGTTACCTCAGCCTTGACACCGTCAAAGCGTTATATTTCTAACGTACAATTCGTGAATGCGAAAATTTTTTGTAGTGGGCTCTTGTGCCTTAGACAATGTCAATTCCGGCTCCAATATATTTGCTCGCTGAGGTAGCAGATCATCGCTGCAGTCCCTTACGGACATTTTAAACATCTTTAAACACTACAGATGGTAATTGCCTCTGCGAGCTAAGGTTTTGGGTTTTGCTGGAATTATCTTGGCTGACGACGCGTATGCATCTGGCTGCTAGCTTTGGTGGTGCCATGGGGCGGGTTCTTCTCGCCAGTGCAAAGTCCACTCCAAAAATATTTTTTTTGTAAGTACGAATTAAAGATATAATAAGGCCTGACGAAAAACCAAATGGGGTCTATTAAGGCTGCCTACCCTACTGATGACACAGAAGAGAAGCTAACTAATACCTGCAAATTGGGAAACCGGGTGGATTGGGTGCCCTCACGCATCCTCTCAATCGGATCGAAATCCCGACGACTAGGTCCTTCTTCAAGGATCGATCATCCCATGGCGAGAAAGCCCCTAACACCAACGAAGAATGTGGGTAATGTGGTCGAGAAGATTGTTTAACAATTCATCTCCATTTTGTAATCACCCTTAAACTTTTCTATATATGTAGGCATTACTTGGACAATCACAGTCAACTCGAAAAATGTCTCGTTAATGTAATGCTTTAATCTGTTAACCATTACTCTGGACGACCAAGGAATATTTCAAGCTAACACGAGATTTAAACAAGTTGGGTAGACAGACCTACGCTCATGTCAGAAGGGTTTTGTATCCAACTTCTCTGAAATGCAGTCACCAGCTGTAGTAATCGAGCAGTCACCCAAGCCGACTACCCGAAAACCGCATGACACTGTTCCGAAATTTCAATTGCAGATTTGAAAATTTTAGTTACTCAAATTTAAATTTCTGTAAACTATAAAATTTGGAAAGGAAATTTATTTAAATTTTTTATTATGAATATAAGTTTATATTGTTTTATTTTTAAACATTAAACGTGCACTGATACTCTTTATAATATTTATCTTTTATCATGATTTAAAATTTCAATCTATTATTATTTTTTTTTATTAACTTAATTACGCAAATCTTCAAATTGAAATTCCGGACATGAGAACACTGATTTAGTGCATTACATCCATGTATTGCATTGGCGAATGCAATTTAACTCGGCTGAGCTAGCATCGGATTTAAATTTACAGGTGCGGCAGAGAAATTGTAATGAATCAGCCCTACGCCACTGACAATAATCCACCAGTCGTTATTGACGTCGACGGTTTCGAACGCTCCCTTTAACCACTCGCTGTCACTGAACTGCGTTTGAGCAATTGGCAGGAACAAGGAGTGCAATGAGTGTTCCATCTGTCAAAGTGCCCGCGAAAGTCTAAAACCGGACAATCGTATTCGGACATCTTTCGTGCGCTGTTTTGCGTTTGTTGGTCCACAGTTGCAGAGTGGATTGTGTGAGGAGTTCCAAATTGAATCTCATGCGGTAAATTTTGAAAGTGAATTTAAAAAACGCAAAAGAGGATTTCTTTCGAATTGTGGAATTTATCACGTCTTCATTTTTAAGGCTTGTCATCAGTAACTCACGGGGGTATCATTACACCGAAAATCTCATCGGTCTGGAAACTAGTCAGCGGGCAGTGCACGTAATTGAATGCATATAAGTGTGTCCTTTGAATTTGCATCTAGATAGAATGTTAGGTTATGTGCATCGTACGATGAAAATTAAATAGCGCACTTTCTTCAAGGTTCGATCAGAGCGGATCAATTTACGGCAGACGGATATGGAAAAGGGACCGCCCGAGTTAGAGTTCCTCTGACATAGATTTGGGGAATGCCTTGCGGAGGAAAGTGTCGAGTTCATTACGGTTAAAGCACGGAGCTCAATTTTCGTCGCATTGTACATATTTGTTCAACAGCTGAGAACAGAGAGAAAAGTGGATATTTGTTCAACTACGAGGAAATTAAGTTCACAGCGGAGTTTGCCTCTAGATCAAAACTGACGATAGATACAAGCCATATGGCAGCAGCGCTTACTACCACACACATGACCATTAGTAGGCCGACTTTGCTGGCTAACTTACATGGCGTTATATGAAGAATTGTGGAGGTGCCAACAAAAATTCGAGGTTTTGTACGGTTTAGAGACGGATTTCTACAGTGAAATCCAGATGATCCGCGGAGAACACAATAGCGCTCCTAGTGAAGTGAAAATTATTTCAGTTCTTATACCCGTTTAGTTTTTATCGCCTTCCAAAGTGAATTTATAGGAGTTTGTTTACATCTCGACGCTGAGCTATCAGTGGAAGGTGCAAAACGTGTGCTTCATTTGCTCGTCTTGGAAAGTTTAGTGGCACAATGGGCTATACAAGGTGAATTTATAGCATGCACGGAATACGTTCGGCACGTTTTTTATTCGGAAAATAGTATATATGACGAAATATGAGCATTTGCTAATGCCGCAGTTGGGTGACAGCTACCGGAAGCTTGTCCATAGTAGGCCGACTAATACATATGCAAATTCCTACCATATGGCTTGTATCTATCGTCAGTTTTGCTCTAGATACATATGCACCATATGAGTTCCTGCATTAAGTAATTGTCAACTACGCTGACTTGCATAAATTGTCATTGGGATCTCCAAGTGTCTAGGTGACTGTACTGTTGATATAAGAGATTTATGACATTAAAACTCAGTATATATACACACATGCATTATGTGGCAGATTAACCTATATACATCCACATTTTTACATTTTATACGAAAAATATTTTCTTACGTTTTGTCGTGCTCTTGGATAAAGACACAATATTTTTTGTTATATGGCATAGTCGCGCTTAGTTAATTTCTACGATTTTTTTTCCTTTGGCTTGCTCTTGAATGTGCTCCGGATGAAGATATTTGATTTTAATTTGATAAAGAAAGGAAATAATGGTTTTACCTTTTATGTTGCGATTAGTTAACAAAAAATAAATATGACGATAACAGTGATAAAATAGTAAATTTATCGGAAATGGAGACTGCAATGCTCCTAGCGTAATGCGGGAAGTTAAACGTTTTAAACGGGATGCAAATTGTACGTAAGAAAAGAATATTGTGCCGTCAAATGAACTTAAAGTTTGTAAGGAAACTATAGGCAATTTTTACATAAAAAAACTAGTTAACGTTATTACACTTATAATTAACTAATATTGAATAGTACTAGATTCGCGGTATTCAATTGATTGTTAACTACTCAGAAACTTAGAGTACTATGTAAATAAAATGAAGTTAATGGTGCTTTTAGGCAAAGTATAGATGTTAGGTAAATTTATTAGTTGATCTACTCAGTATTCTCTTTCACTTCACTTTAAATTTCGTTGAAGTGCCTTATTGTTGAATCGTATATACTGATTTCGATTTAGAAGTAATGATATTATTTTCTAAGGACATAACAGACAAGGAACATGTTTTAAACAAAATCAAAAAAGAAAAAACAATAATTGAAAGGGAGAAATAGGAATCCCATTTTAAAGTGTTTGTTCATGATTAGCGTGCATTGCCATTGCCTATTAACATTACACATCAAGCAATTTGAAAGTAACTATCACTGCTATACACTCATAACATACTCGTATTGTATAGTTTCCATATAGTCGTTAAAATCATGCTCAAGAATCATGTTATTTTGAATCATATTTCCTTGCTATATTTGTTTGTAATCTTTTGAGAAAAAAAAAAGAAAATAGCCTCCAACTTTTTGCTAGTTATATAATGCATTTCTATTATTGCGACTTTACATGAATTGTTCAAACTTTTGGCATGCGTTTGATATAAAAGATTGGGGGTGACGACACTTTCCTGGCATAGGCCCTACGCATCGCGGAAGCAGAGTCAGTGTGCAAATCGGTTCGTATTAATCCTTAGTAATTTATTGATTTATTGTGAGAAGCAGCTAATTGTGAGATTAAAAATTTAGAAAAAAGAGTTGAAATTTTTTAATCTGACAATCAGCTGCTTCTCACATTCCTTCTGGTACAGCACTTCGCCGCCATTCAATCTTGCTCAAATTTCGTATGAAGCAGATTTCAAGCTTGAAATTAACTATCTTCTGCGTGTTTTCGCGTTGATTTTCGGAGCACGTCGGGTACGCGGTACCATCGTTCGTTTTGAGGATGTTTTCATTAGGGTTGATTATTTCGACGCTTGCGTTAGAGTAGAGTAGAAATTAGGAAATTCTCTAAGATTTTAATCAATAATTATACTTTTGATTTAGTCTTTTTGTTTGGTATATACATATACGAGTATATATATATATATATATATATATATATATATATATATATATATATATATATATATATGTATATATATATATATATATATATATATATATATATATATATATATATATATATATATATATATTGTTACATGTACAAATGATTCTGCGAGCTACTATCGCGATTGTTTTCACAACAATTAAAATCATCAACAAAACGAATTTACTCGAAACCACGAGAACCCAACAAGCATGATCAACATCTGAAAGTGAGTCACTGCTCCATTCATTACGCTGCTGGAATGTTCCCGCTAATTCATCAATGTACGAGAACTGAGTTGAATGGTTAGAGACCCTATATAAAGGCGAGCTGAATGAATGGGGGAATCATTCATTCGACCACGATAAGAACTGCGATAGTGTGTGGGAAGCGATATTGTTCGAGTAATAGAAAAGTGATTTTCGTAATAGTGAAGTGATTTAGAAGACAATTGCGGTAAGAAATTTATGGACAATTGTTAGATTTTTAATAGTGAAAATTAAAATTAGTGAAAGTGTTAAACTGATTATTGTGCATTTTTGTAATCAAATAAACTCTTTTAATTTAATTTAAAAGACTTTTTTTTCACTTTCCCGGAACATTAAAATTATTGGCCGCGAACCAAAAACACCCGACAATATATATATATATATATATATATATATATATATATATATATATATATATATATATATATATATATATATATATATATATGCATATATAAGGAGGAATTATTTCGTCTAAATTAAAATGGATCTAATATCGTTGATCACAAGTCAAAATGACAACTCTTCTAACCTACTCGTATTTCCCAAATCTTCAGACGAATCTTTTTCAAGTGACTGTTATATGGTCGGATCGTAGGCCATAGCGACATCCATTTTATAAGGTCGGGATCACCCCAAAATAGCCATACTCTAAGATACCGCAATCACTTGAAAGCTTATTTCAATAATAAACATAATGGAGAAATGGGTTCACTTATAAGAACACTAAACAACTCTCAAAGTAGTGTTGACGATACCAATGGACTTACCAAGTGACTTCAATCGGTCAAAATTATATAAGTAGCATTTATTGCTAGTTTCCCATGTGAAAATCACAGAATTGACTTTCGATAGCACAGCTGGTAGGCACCGGTTAAAGTTTGGATCTGAGCTCAGAATTTACTCGTCCATTATCAAAGATAAACACTTTCATTTCGATACCACATAACTTTTGATCTGAGCCCTATCGGTCCATAATGACTTCTTCAGTTTGGTTGCTATCTTTTCTTTTATGGATTATATTATAGATAATCAACAATACCATACACTCTCCGGTAAGGACCAGCACAAAGCTCGTTTTCTAGTTGCACAGTCCACGATTTATATGCTCTGATGGTTGTCGTATGCCAAACGCACTATTTGCTGGCCTACTAGTTTCTATTTTTAGCCTTATTGTAAATCAATGATTGACTTCAAGAACGAATCAATATTTCACTAGATTGCACAGCAGCCTAGTATATTTCTAGCGCAGGATCCCAACTATTAAACATAGAATATACAAAACAAAACTGGATGCGGCGGGTTAGACAAGAAAACAAACAGCACCAGCCAAACGCCACGGGGCTCCTCAGGCCGCACAACCAAAGAACAAGCACTGAGTACTTAAGGCGTGAATGTTAATGATCCCCACGTTAACGAAGAGTGGTCAAATCTTCAGCATCCTAAACCGCACTTCTCAATTGCAACCACTAAGTATTTCCTTTCCTCACCCGTCTTTTGTTTTCGCACTATCTCGTCCTCAGTTTCTTCTCGTGACTGCTCTTGCTCGCGCTCACCTCTTCCTAAGCTCCGGCGATTTTTCGTCTTCATATGGAGTTCTTTAGCATCATCCAACACAAAATCCCTATACTCGTCAAATACAACAATGTGTCCTTCGATCCGCAACGAAATCTTTTCATACAGCCACACTTGTAGTGAACGATTTTGTAAATAACGGAAGTACCAAAAGATTCCGCAATCAGCGTTTAGTGCGTATTTTCATTGCCCACTAATGGCAGCCCTCGCTCGCGCTCGCAGTCATGCACTCCCGACGTCCAGTCACGGTTCCGTTACCGAAATTAACTCCTCGCACTGCCGAGTCAAGTGGTGAGTAAGTAGCAGATATTTGTCATTCCAACACTTGCCAGTTGATCGAAATGGTGTAGGGATGATGAATATCTGCCGGGTATCGCTGCGGGGGGTAATGACGGACGTTTTTTTGTATAATATTGGTGGCCAAAACAGCATACGTGTTGTGGTTTAATTTTTCGGTTGAATTAGCTGATTTATTGAGCAGTTCGCGGGGCGAATCAATACGTATTGAGGATAAACACAACAAAAGTTCACAAAAAAAAAAACTCGAAGTACTCACACCTCTACATTTTTTTTCCAAAAAATGGCCACATACCCCGTGAAAGATCTCTATGAGATTTCAATGAGCGTGGAAGGGAAAAGGAGCAGGGCTCTCGTGATCTGACAAATCAAATCGTGTGATCGGTAATGATACGTACGAGAGCAACAAATACCTTGCAACTTAAAATTCGCTTTGCTTTGTCAATGATATGATTGGCAAATTTAATATTTTGCCAATATATACTCGTATTTGAATATAAAGCCGCCTGAGTGTTTACTCAGGCGGCTTTATATTCAAATACGAGTATATACACTAGGCAGAAAAAGTCTGCGCTCACCTGCGTGCAATCAAATTATAATGTTTGAAAATCGAAGCAAATAAAATAATTTCAGATTTGGTTCAACACATTTATCAGTAGCTTAAAGGACTATCTTCAAGCAGAATTTCATTAGCTCCACATTAATAGTTTTTAAGCAAATAGTTATTTTCACAAAAAACACACAAAATCAAGTCAGGAAAAGTCTGCGTTCACATGTAATAAACGTTTTCAAATGACTGATAATTAGAGTTCTGAAGCTAATTAATAACTTATAGGATATCCTCGATTCTTTATGACCTCTTGAAATTTTTTAGGCATCGAATTGATGAGCTTTGTAATACCTTCTGGTGATGTTTTCTTCCACTCTTCACTGAGAACATTTTTGAGCATTTCTTTGCTCGTTATCGTATATTGTCGAATTCTTCTCTCGAGCGAGTCCCATAAATGCTCAATAGTTTTAAGTTCTGGAGATAGCAGTGCCGTATGTAGTAGCTATTATAAAGAAGCCAGAGCCTCACAATTTTAGCTGCATGCTTAGGGTCATTATCTTGCTGGAAGTGATCATCATTACCCAAGCCGAGGTTTCGCGCACTTTGTTCCAAATTGGTTCTTAAAATGTTAAGGTAACTGAATGTATTCATTGTTGACTCAACGAACTCTAGGTTATCAACGCCAGCAGCTGCCATGCATTTCCAAACCATTACTCCACCACCACCATGTTTTAGAGTGGGTAGCAAATGTTCTTTTTGTAGTGTTGTTCCTAATTTTCCCGGGGCTATTTTTCGTCCTTTTATATCGAAAATGCAGAATTTCCTCTCGTCCGAAAAAACACATTATTCCAAATTTCTTGAGGTTGTTTTAAGAACTCCTTAGCAAAAGCAACGCGCTTTTTCCGATTAATCGGGGAAATGAATGGTTTTCGTCGTGCGACTCGTCCATGGTACTCAGCCTTTTTAAGAATTTTCCTGATGGAATCAGGATAAATTTGTTTCCAGAACTTTTGCTTAATTTCTGCTGCTATTTCCCTTGCAGTCAGTCGCAATTTTTTTTCCCATTGTGAAAATATTTCGTTTTTCTCCCAGGGACAGCTTTGATGGACGCCCAGAACGCAGATTCAAAGAGAGTTATTTTGTCGATTTGAAATTGTTTACAACTCTTTGAATTGACGAATATTGTCTTTCAATGACTTATCCTATATTTCGAAATCTTTTCTCTCCTTCCATAATTTCGCAATGATTTTGATTTCGTTCACATTAATTGCTTTTCTTTTATTTGTCATTGTAAAATAAACACGTTTTTCCACTATGCAAACTTTACAATGTCTTACTAAACACTTGCCCAAATAAAACTCAATAAATTACTAATGCAAGACAACATTAGGAAAGTGCGCTTGGAAAGTTATTCTTCGGGGAATCCCCTAATTTGATGAGCGAACGCATGCTTTTCTGCCTCGGTTTTGTATGTATGTTTTTTTGAAACTAATGAAAGTCTGGGCACCTGAACTAATGGTTCATCGATAGGCGAAACAAAATCTAGAAAAGGTTCGATGCGTTTCGTTTTAAGAATGTTGAAAACTAAATGGCATCAGGTGAACGCAGACTTTTCCTGCTTTCTCAGATTACAACACCTTCTATTAGCGCTTTCTATCGAACCATCCACTCCAGTTTTGATCATATCTTTATAAAAATTTCAGATAAGATGAATATCTTTAAGATCATGTTCAATCCATGATATAAAACAAACAGCCGCACAATCGAATGTTCAATGTGCATGTCATTGGTGTTATGTACTTGAGTTTATTGATTAATGACGCGAGATATGTATATATGCATGTAAAATAAGTGTCTGCATTCCATAGTAAGAGTTCAAAACCCTTCTGACAGGAACAGACTTCTGCCTAACCAAATTGTTAAATATAGTCATTTGCAAGGTAGATAGAAGCTACCTTCAAAAATCTGGAGCTAGTATCTTGATCCATTGAGGCTAGACCAGCAATATGATCTATTCATTAAAAATATCAACTTACTAGATGAAGTAGTATGATGCTAGCGTAATAACAAAATGATTCATATAATTTGTTTGTATATTAACATATCTACGTCAACTGATATTGTTTATCAGCTGGTTTGCTAGATCTCAAATAACCTAAAAACACTCCAAACAAGTTTCGATATAAACAAACATTCCCAAAGAAATGCATCGATTTCAGAAAGTTTTTGGCAAGGCAAAATGCGCAACGATAGGAATGATTCATGTTAAGGCTCTGCCAGGTATTACTTGTTTTCGAATCTTATCAAATCCTACTGATTTTCATATGCGGGTGCATACTAAAGTTAACAAATGTTTTGATTAGGTACCCCAAAATATAGTGGCCACTTTAATAAAATCGTTGAGCAAGCAAAGCATGAAGCAAACATTTACTCGAAATACAAATTGGTAAGTGTAAGTGGATACAGAACCCAGCGTCATTTCTTTTTTAACGTTGCAGAATGCAGTTCTCATCGAAAATATGCATGATGTTCCGTATGTGCAAAATGATCGAATTGGACCCGAAACGGTAGCTTGTATGACCCGGATTGCTTGCGAAGTGAAAGATGTCCTTGATGGCACTCCAACAGCTTGTGGTATTCAGGTAATTTTAAGGCAATCTAAATCTCGCTTAATATACATATTTAAATTTTTGCAAATTGAGTTCCAAGATGCTATTATTCTCTATAGATTCTTGCATGTGGAAATTGTCAAGCACTTGCTGTTGCAAAAGCAGCTGGATTAGACTTCATTCGAGTTGAAGGATTTGTGTTTGGTCATGTTGCAGACGAAGGCTATACTGATGCATGTGCAGGATTAATTTTGCGATACCGGCGTAATATTAATGCTGAAAATGTGTTAGTCTTTACAGATATTAAAAAGAAGCACAGTTCACATTCCATAACATCCGATGTAAGTTTATTGGAAACAGCAAAAGCGGCTGAATTCTTTTTGAGCGATGGTGTTATTTTAACAGGTGGGTAAGCTTTATCCTTACTACCATTTATTATTTTGTTCATCTTGTAGGAACATCGACTGGCCACGCTGCAAGCCTTGATGATCTTAATGAAGTGCACGGAAAAACCAATCTACCAATAATCATCGGTTCTGGAGTCACTTCATCAAACGTCGATCAATATTATAAACGAGTTAGCGGAGTAATTGTAGGATCTCATTTCAAAAAAGGTGGACATTGGGAGAATGAACTTTGTGAAAGTACAATATGTCAATTTATGGAAAAGGTGAAGGATTTAAACGAGTAATTTTGTATTAAATATAAATTTTATTTACTTTCAATCACCATGTACTATGTGCTTCTTTCTATCTTATATCGTACAATTTCGATGAATTTTTTATTTTATAAATAAACACTCATATTTTTAAAACATATTTGCAAAGAAATCAATAATACGCTGCCTTAGAGATGTTCTATTTTCTGAAATGGAACCACGCGATCCAAAATTGTATCCAACAGGCTTTGCACGGCGAATAGAATCGGCATTGCATGAATCTGTACTTTTATGATCTATTTCCTGATCTTCAAATTTTACACGTTTCTTAGGGAATGTTGTTTCTTCGTATGTGTTACCGTTTTCTTTATCTTCAAATGAACGTTTGTGCAACCAACTCGATCCACTTTTGTCGCTGCCAGTTGAGCCTTTTCTCAACGGAAACAAACTATCCATAACAGGAGTACTTTCGCATCGCAGCATTATATCAGCCGCGTTGACGGTATTCGGAATGGAATCGACATTGTGCGTTCGAAAATACGATTTGGTATCGGAAAAACGACTTACGAATCCATAGGTTGGATCGTAGTCGTCTGACTTAGTTGAATGCGTGTCGCTTGCAGCAGATGATTTGGATTGAGATTTAGAATTACTCCATGGCATTCTCGTGGAGATTGGACGATTGGGCGGAGTTTGTGGCAACTTAAACACTGGATCATTCATGCTACTCGGGGTTGAAGTTGATGATATGGAAGTAGCGGGCTCGATTTTTTGACAGGATCCAACTTTTGATCTCGATCCAATTGATTTCAAATTAAAACAAGACGTACCTCCATCGTCACTATCTGTTTCGGAACCACCAATTTGACATCGGAATACTGATTCATAGTCCTGGAAAGTTCACGATTAGAAGGTACACTTGCAATACTTAACAATTTTTGCTTAGACTTACACATTTACGCTTTGACGGACTCAAAACACAATCTGCATCAAAATTTTTCATGTCTTTTTTCCTGCATTAATAGAGAAAAGAATCGGAAGACTCAAGTATTGGAATCTATGAAATGAATGTATGCTTACCTAATAGGTGTTCTTTTGCTTGATTCCTTCCGTAATGTTTTCCTACACTGAATATGTAATTCAATAGCATCACGTAGAGATGAAACCCAAATTTGTCCTAAATGTTGATCCGTTGTGCATAGAATAATACCATCTCCTTGGCAACTGATTTTAAAGTTCCCAGGAAATAATTCATACACCTTACATTTCTTTAGTGGAAATATACAGCAGCATTGCAATGAATTTTCCACATGAGTGTCTTTTGTTCGATCCTTAAATATAATTAATTTATTAAATAAGCAAAAAAAAGCTCCTCTGAAAAAATACCTTTAACATTTTGCAGTACATGAAAATATCAGACATGAGAACACAATATCGTTTTATTTGTTGACCATTTCTCGCAACTTTATGTAAAACACCTTCTCTAATGATTTTTCGGCTCGGTTTCACTATGTTTGGCAAGCGGTTAACCAATGAGTTTTGCAGGTTTAAGAGAGTTTGTGTCCCTTCTTGATCTTCGATTACAGAATTTATGTGCGTTGCAGTATTTTCAACTTCTTTTACTGATTCTAAAATAAAACAATAAAATAGATTGATTTTAGTTACCATGTTGCAATGTTAATTATGAAAATTATTTTTAAAGTAATGATCTAACAGTTCCATTCATATTTTGCATTTTCTGTTTTCTAAAAGATATAAGGTCTCGACGAATCTAGCTGTCATTATTTTAGTTTCTTTTCTTTCGACACGTTACTACAAACCAGAATCTTATCAGCTTTTAATTGAAGTTCGATTATCTGTTTGTTTATTCAAGCCTTAAAAAGCAAATCTGATATAGAACTCTGAATATTGATAGGCTCATTATTTTGTTTTATTGAGTCAAAAGGTACTGTAAAGATTTTTGTGTCATGGTCAATGGTTTTATCTTTAATTTCACTTCTTGTAGCCTCCCAAATCTTCGATTTCAGAGGCAAATCAGTAAAAGAGCTATAAAATGCGCCTCTTTTTCACTTTTGTAGCCTACTGTCTAGTTACTTCAATCTGACGTACAGTCCCGTAAAACCTCTCCTAATATCCCTTACCCGTTCAGTTCTGACACATACTGGTTTAAAATCAGAACATATCGCAGCTGAGTGGACGGACACACGACCAAAGCGTGATACTGACCGTATCACCTTCCCGAGTGCCCCGACACATTCGACCAAGATAATTAGATACTCTAACTATCCTTAAGCGAAGGCCCGAAACGGGTTGTAGTGCTAAAAAAATATATTCCTACACGAGCAATCGATAGGCAGGTAATATGTTATGTATTGTTTTTTTTTAAGTTTTAAACAAAAACCTAGTTTCTGGCCATATTTACCCGTTAAACTGACACTTCGTCTCAGCGTAAGAGCCAATTTTCTCAAAAACTATAGAAGCAACAATCATCAATATTGTGGAAAGGTCAGTAATTGCAGTCTAATGAACGTTTCTACCTTTTCGAAACTAAACGAATTATACGAGGTCGATTTAAAAAATGCGCAGACTGTTGGAACTGTAGGGTTCCAGGTAGTTTCGGGGAATCCACTTGTACCCACACTATATATGTAAAGATCATCTGATAACTACGCCGTTTGTTGTTTGCAGATATCTGATTTGTTGATTGACTACGCGATTTTGAGTTGTGTTAAGCTGTCGACTCACACGTTGACAAAATGAAGTCTGGTGCGGGCGAATCCACGTCTGATTATGACGAGTGTGGGATATCTGGTGTATCCTGTTACGAGATCTTGACCTGAAAAATGAAGATGCATTGCTTGCTGAGGAATTTGTACCACACCTGATCATATTTTTCAGGAACTGCTTGGTCGTTCAGATTAATGTGCAAACTCCTGGTCACGGATCGTAACAGATAAATAATAGGTTTTCAAGTATCATATCGAAAGTCCCTTCAACCGAAAAATGTACATCAAGTTCAATCTAATGCCAAGTTGATGCTGACAGTTTTCTTTGATGAGATAATATACGAGATCTGTTGAAAAATCCGCGGGTTGTTTGAACTGTACAGCTCCAGATGACTTCGAGAAATCTGCTTAGTGTTGCTAGATTTGTATAGATCAGCAGATTTGCAGCTTGTTTGCAGGTATCTTCATTTGTTGATTAGCTGAACCATTTTTAGTTGTGTTTTAACTGTCGACCCACACGTTCACAAAGTCAAGATCTTGGGACAGGCGAATCGACATTTGACCATGAGAGGGTTTGCTGAAGAGTATGGGATATCTGGTGGATTTTGTTAATTGAAGATCTACTGCATTGCTGCGAAACATATACCACCAAAACTACAATATAACCGCGTTCAACTTTGTAGGAATGGCTTGGTCTTTCAGATTAAGGGGCAATCTTTTTGTCGAGGATGATAACAGATCAATAATAAGTTTACAATTATGATACCGAAACGTTGCAGGGCACGGGTGGAATGTCACCCGATCTTAACACAAGTGCGTCAAATTTAATCCAATGTCTAGGTGATGCCGATAGTTTTTTTATGCTACCGATGTTGTTTACCACGAGCATGTCCCCCAAGGCTCCACAGTGAATTAAACTTACTATTTTGATGTTCGGAAATGTCTGAGAAACGCTTTCCGTTGCAAAAGGAGGAGTGACGACTGGTTCTCCACAAAGACAAAATAATAATAAAAAGAACTCAATGCAGCCGGGGATGTCGGGGCTGGGGGTCACTTATCTGGCAATTTCTCTTCCTCTTTCCCCTCCCGCTGGAGGAGGGATCCCTCAACTTCAAGCAAAACGAACCTGGTCCGAAATCATTTATCAAACGGTTCCAGGCTAGGTTCTCAGGTTGACAGGGTGGTGTTTAGTGGGTGATCCAGTCGCTCAAAAGTATGGGAGTCCCACATTTATTGCGTAAATAACACTCACCACCCAACCCAAAAAAGTCAATGTTCCTGCTAATGTTTTTTGCCAAACACTCGATCAGGTTGACAGGGGAGGTGTTTAGTGGCTAGTCCAGTCGCCTTCTTGTGAGCATGGGAGTCCCACACTCTGTGCGTAAATGGCATTCACCTCCCAAACACAAAACAAAAATACTCGATTACGATTGTATACTTTTTCTTGTTCCCTATACTCAAAAGACATTAAAAAGGAGGAACATTTGAGACGATTTCTAATTTAAAGGTAAATGCGACGGAAGAGCTGAAGGACATTATGAAAGATGCGTGCCAGGACTGTTTCAAATACGTACGACTTTTCATTTCTACGTTTTAGTCCCGAAAATAATGAGAGCATTAAAGTTTTCGAAAAAAATCTTTAATATATATTTTTTTTGTGTTTTAGCAGTACAGCCCCTTTCGGGCCTCTGCTTAGATATGGAGTATCTCATTATTTTGATCGAATGTGTCGGCACTCGAGAAGGAGATTTGGTCGGTACCGTGTGTCCGTCCACTCAGCTGCGATACGTTCTGATTCTAAACCAGTACGTATCATAACTGAATGGGAATCACTCGAAACAAATATCACCAACGGGATTGAATTGGAGACCTTCGGGCTACAGACTGAGCACTCTAACCACTACATCATGCGGGCTTTATTATATGCACTAACATAAAACCATGCGCTCAAAAATATCTGAGTTATCGGATCATAATCAAGCAATATATCTTCATTTGAATTTTATTGAATTCTCCTTCTTCTTCGTAGCACTACAGCCCCTGTCGGGTCTCCGCGTCCTGCAAATAGCGCCTCTAACTGTCTCGGTCCATTGATCGCGTCTTCCAATTTTGAAATCTGAGCAGCGATGAACCGTCTTCGTCGGCCGCGTCACAATAGCGTTTCCTCGGTTTCCCCACTTGACTCCGTCAGTTCTGCTAACGAATACCTTTTTGGTGATTTTAGAGCAGGTAGATCAACAATGGACCGATTGTTCACAGTCAAGCAGGTACTTGGAAAGTGCTAGGAG
This sequence comes from Odontomyia ornata, assembly GCA_963969285.1. NCBI lineage: Eukaryota > Metazoa > Arthropoda > Insecta > Diptera > Stratiomyidae > Odontomyia > Odontomyia ornata. The sequence goes on from OZ017741.1 coordinate 193,757,290, forward strand.
TTCAACATAGACGTACACCAAATTTTCGTTGACTTTAAGCATGCATACGGCAGTATTGATCGTAACGTACTGTACCAAATAATGCTTTGCCTTGTCCGTCTTATCAAAATGACAATGACGTCGACGACATCCCAAGTCCGCATCAATAACCAACTCACCGATGACCGATGACACAAATATCGGACTAAAGCAGGAAGATGGGCTGGCCCCATTGCTATTCAATTTGGCTCTGGAGTACGTCATAAGGAAGCTACCTGTCGATATACGAGGTACATTACTAGTGGTAGCCCATTCGGACGATATCAAGATTTTGTCACGGGCATTAACAACTGCCAAAGAACTCTTCCTGAAACTAAACAGCAGCAACTAGTGGGGCTCCAAATCAACGAAAATAAAACAAAACTCATGACACAGTCGAGGAAAAATACCTCAAGTACGCAAAATATCACACTTGGCGAAGACAGTATTGAAAACGTGAGCGAATTTGTGTATTTAGGCGCCAAAATAACGAGAACTAGTAATGAAAGAGACGAAAAACGCCGAAGAATACAGCTCGCAAACAAAATATTTTTTTCAGTTTTAACGATCTTAAAGACCAGCTGCATACACAAAAAAACAAAGCTCCAAGTATACAAATCTGTGATAAAACCTATATTATGCGATGGGTGTGAAACATGGAGCCTAACCCAAGCATCCGCAAATATATTGAACGCCTTTGAGCGACGGGTCCTGAGGCGAATAACCGGAGCGAAGCTAGACAGGGACCAATGGCGTATTGGATACAACCATGAGCTGTATGAAATTTTTGACGAGCCGTAGGTCTCAACGATTGTTAGACTGCGGAAGCTGCAATAGGCTGGCCCAATGAAACGTATGGACGAACAACGGATACCCAAAAATGGGAGAACTGAAGGCCGAAGACCAGTGGGGAAACCGAGGAAACGCTGGTCTGACTCGGTTAACGAAGACAGGTCATCGCTGGCCAGATTTCGAAATTGGAGGACGCGGTCAATGGACCGAGACAGTTGGAGGCGCTATTTGCAGGAAGCGAAGACTCGAGAGGGGCTGTAGTGCTACGAAGAAGAAAATAAGTTGTAACCAAACATTTCAACCGATGTTATTGAAATTCAGCATTTTGGTAAAAGCTATGTGTCTAAAGAATAATGAAAAAAATTATAGGTTAGGTCTTATAAAGCAAAATGGCGGCAAGTTGAAGCTCAAAACTTCAAAGGCTTCTAAAATTCACAGTTTTGAATCGATTTGCATGAAACTTGATTTTAAGGTAGGAATATCTAAAGATTTTCTTATTTTGGTGACCATCCGTATGCAAGTTTCGAATTGGTGGTGGCTCAAATATGCGATTTTTTCAAACAATTTTGATAAAACTTTGGATTATGGATTAGTGAGTTGTTTTTGTATTTTGCAAAAAATTTTCAAAATCGGATGAAAAATAAAAAAGTCGAAAATTTAAAACTTAATAATTTTAGTTACCATTTTCAGTAAAAATTGAATATTTTTGCCCTGTCTAGAGCAAAATTTGGATTTGAATGAGATTTAGCATAGTGATTGATGGAACTCTGACAGATATATTTCAAAATAATCCAAAATCAAATACATAAATACAAAATCACGGCTCCTACAGCTCAGGAAGTAAGAGCCATTCGCTATTTTAGTAGCAACTGAAATGCTGAATATTTTTCATGGAAACATTTTAAATGGCTTAAATTAGGAGTATTTACACAATAGACTATTTTAGGTCTTTGTAAAAAAATTTTTTACGAAGATCTACTAGTTTCGCGACCTGTCTGTCCGTCTGTTCGTCTGTTCGTCTGTCTGTCTGTCCGTCCGTCCGTCCGTCTGTCCGTGCGTCACAGCTAGTTTCCTCAGAAACGATAGAAGCTAGAATGCTAAGACTTTGTGAAAAGGTCAGAAGTGATGGTCTCTCAAACGTTAAGGTCTTAACAAAAATTTAAAAAATTGTTAAGGGGGTCCCCCCTAATAACGAATGAACCCTTAACAATTTTTTTAACCAAAGGTAGTCGAGTGGGGTATCAAATGAAAGGTCTTGATTAGAAAATATAAAAATCATTTTATGAATTAGGGTGTCCAGGGGAAGGCAAAATGTACGCAAAATTTAAGCTAGATCAAAATGGTGGCTACACTGTGCTTATGAAAGAAACAGTGCATTTTTCGCATAAATTTGAACGATTTCATATCCAAGTATTGGATAAATAATTCAAGTCATAGATTCACGCTATCAGAAAACTTGTTTCTAACCCTAGGATGTTTACAAAGACCTTCCGGTAGGAGCACTCTCCTGCTTACTCAACTTGTTTTAAACAGTGTTTGACTTCCAAAGTGACAGCTTATAAAATTATTTGCTTTAAAAAATAAGGCTACCTATGAGAAATTTGCTTTTTTGATGGTGCCAATGGGATTGTTTTAGCTTTGGAATAAGAGTAAATGGAGCCTTGAATCCAATATGTACCTCATAAAAGTACATGCTACTCGTATCTGGTCGTTTATATCGGTTTAGGCGGAAAACATTGATGGGCCCTCACATTGTTTCTCACGGAGCAATGCATATTAAGAGAAGATCTTAAAAACATGAGATTGAAATAAGTGTAGATTCTGGAAAGACAACAACATATATTTTAATATATACATTGAGGAGGTCTGTTTCGAAAAAGAAGAGCTCGGATGTCGAGAAACACAGCAGGTCGTTCATTTCTTAAGTAAAAAAGAACAGCTAGAACAACTCTAACCACATCATTAGAACAAAATCTGCAATTGTTCTAGCCAATACAATCTACAATTCATACACTAATCGGGCTTAATCTTACTAATCTAGAACATCTTTGCACTGACATCAATCATTTCTCAAAGCTCGCACCAGATTAGGCCGACACTATCAAAACAACCGTAAACTCAAAGGGTCCTGCATTTCGATTCACTCAGAGAGTTCAAACCTGTAGGCATTCAAAGCAATCTCAGTCTATATAACAACGGTACCATGATCCGTTGTTATATAGACTGAATAAGAATCTTCGATAGTTATTTTCTGCATTTCGCAAGTCTCATCCTGTAGATTTTTGCCCCATTATCATAATTTTCTACCATCTTATACAGCAAGTCTTGGTGTAAGCTCTAAATTAAGTATAGTACTCTTATACTCTACTAAGCTTACACGTTTTTAAGGATGGAATGGTGCAACTCTGTTCGAAAAGTAATCTATAGCGAATTGAATAGAATCAAGTTAGAATTAAGCTGGGGGAAGTATCCGGAAGTTCATTAGGCGTTATCAGGGGAGAAGTTCATTAGGCGATATCAGGGGATCTCCTTCAACACATTCCTGAAACGTTGGGAACTACATGATTAAATCCAAGAGAAAACATGCTTTGGAAATTGAAAAGTCATAAAAGACCACCCATATAAATAGGCCCATTTCTCAATAAAAATTTTTAACGAATCAACCACAACTGATGTTAACATGTTAATGTCTAAGAGGCAGATTTATTGGGAAAGACTTAAAAATGTATTAAATAGACTGCACATTAAGAATATAATTCTTGCTTAATATGTCTAGGCACTTCCTTATTCAATTGAAAAAAATGTGTCACAAATATTTTTTTGAGGATGGAAATTTCAGCTGAAATAATCATCCATATTTCTTTGAATAAAAAATGAAGCTTCCACTGGTGCTGACAATTTTGTTTACCGATTAGCGGCAATCATAACAATAATGAATCATACTATCAATTGAAATATTTGGATAATTAAAAAATGTAATGATAAGATACTGGGTCAATGGCAACATTCTGTATCGTAAACTTACCTATAAAATAGTTGAAAATCAATTGAATGGCACAGTTATCTATTGAACAGCAGATTCAACAGTAAAGTAAATACCTTTACCATAGTAAAAATGGCAAGACAATATCAATCTTGGGCAGTGCTTTGTGTCTTAGTTTTTCTAGTGCACATGATATCAGCAGATGGTATGCAAATGTTAAATAAAAAACAATTGAATTATTTCTGATTAAATTGTGGTCTTCTATTGCAGATGTAATCCCGGACAGCTGGATTTGTAATGGAGAAGAGGGAGCATCTCGATGTGCAGTAAGCTGCATATTGTATCCTTATTACATCACAGGCTATTGCAACGGGGACAATAAGTGCACATGCGTGAGGCGCGAAACAGGTAAATTTATATTTGCATTTTAATATCATATGTTAAGTCTATTTAAATATTCTGTTCTAGTGCCTCCTTCCACTAAACCTGTTCTGTATGGCCCGTGCCCTTCCGAGGATAGTGACAACAAGTGCTCTTTGACATGTTTATTTTTTAAACAGTTTACTGGAGGTTTCTGCAGTAATGGGTTTTGTTATTGTATCCCAAAGTGATCAATAGAATATATATTTAATTTAAGAAATAATGTTAACAATTTAGGAAAATTTTTTATAATAAAATTTTTTTTTCAAAATTATTCATTGATTTTGATTTGTTTAAATGCAAATGTTTTCATAAGCAGTTTGAAAAGATATAGAAGAATAAGTAGATTCTTCGTCGTACTCGTTACGCCGGAATATGATGTACACTTGAAGCTTGGATAAATAAGTGCTTTTCTTGCTATTAATGAAGAATTCTCAGCATTCAAAATTATCCGATTGTTCATAGTAAAAAAAAAAGGATAGGCATTTAGGTTGCCAGCTTTGAATATAGGAAGTAAGTGGGCAATTTCATACTTGGAAGAGAAAATCAAGATAAACTCAGAGTGATAAAGATAGTGATTTAGCCAGGAAATTCGATATGCTATCCAAGCTATTACCGGTAATGGAATCCAAATTTCTCAAGAGCAGTTCTATCTGCAAGGGATTACTCTGTACAGAAGCACAGACAAAAGTGGAGGGAGGAAAATGATCAAATAAATGGGAACTTTTAGAATTACGGAAAAAGGAAGGGAAATATGAAGCAAAGAATTCACAGGATTCCTGCGGACCAGATGAAGTAGTCTCATCATGATAAAAGCGATCAGGTATCCCATAAGGCCTTATTGAAATCAGCTTGGTCTTAAGGAAAATCAGTGGAAACGAATTTTCTCAGGTAACTTCTTCATTTTTAAGAACCAAGGAGTATCATGAAGGAAATGAAAGGAAGACTGAAGGAAGAGAGGAACAGATAAAACTTTGCAACATAATCGTTAGAATGAAGGTTTTTGAAGAAGTGTAGTAATCGAGCAGCCACCTAGGCAAACCGTTCGAAAAACATGCTTAAAAATCATCTAATTTTAATTGCAAATTCAAAAACAAACAAAAAAGATTCAAAAAAAATATAAAATTCGATGCCGGCAATCCCATTTGCAACGCAACTTAGAAAAAGTAATTGCGTTATCTCACCAATGAAAATAACCGTTGACGGCGAGCAGAGGGCTCGCCAATGAAAATAACCATGGACGGCAACCAGAGGGCTCGCGAATGAGATAACCGGTGACGGCGAGGGGTCTTCGTATTATTGCCAGACGTCGGAATTGTCTTTGCCGGCGTTACAGTTAATTTGCACACAAAAATTAATACATATGTATTCAGTCAAGTATTGGCTTTGGAACTTAAATTTAACGTTCATTGGCAAAATGCTCTAAGCGCTAGGAAAGAAGATGCCGGTCCCGTGAGGTCACGCAAGAAATACTGCATTGCAATTCGCCCTAGCCTAACCATATCGACTAATCCCGACCGAAATTGTTATTAGTGAAATTGATTCCGGCTGTGCAATCTTCTCCTCTTTATCTGTCGTGTGCGATTCCATGCCATTGTCGGTAATCAAAACGGAAAATTTCGCTTGAATTTTGTGAAAAACTAAAATATCTTTGTGTTCCAATTGATATTCACCATAATCCTTAGCAAATATGTGCGACAATAGTCCCAAACATTGTAACCATTAACAATCAATACAATCAAGTTAATATAATCCTAGTTTGATTTTCACCGCACCGTGAACTAAAAAGGATTTGTACAAAATAAGCGAAACAAATCAAATTCCGTCGTGAAATTCAGGGCTGATTCATATTTATCGTTAAGACGTCGGGCGAGGTTTTGGCGCAATTTATTCGCTGTGTATCGACTTCTCTGATACATCATAGCGGGAAACGTGCAACGGGACGAGAAGGTTCGAGCCTGACTGCCTTTGAGCAAGTGGAGAAATCACAGTCACGAAATGAGCAGCCCATTGTTGCTGCATTGGCGATTTCCCCAAAGCAACGAATAAGATTGATCGCGTCGGAAATTATATTGCTATTTTATTGCTTCGCGTCACAAAAGAATATTAAAATAATTTTTATCGGTATTAGAAGCTGTAATCATTTTGACTGAATTGTCTGGTATATATTTTATAATTTTAAAAATTTCATTAGATTTGAAACGTAAAATAAGAAGAATTTGTAAGGACAAAGTGGTTTGCAGGATGAGACCCAGGTAAGTATTTCGTAGCAACAGTATTTGTAACAGGGATGGCGAGCCCTAAGTAGTTAAGACGCTTATAACCCTCGGCCCATCAGCGAAGTCTGAAGACGTAGGTAAGGAGGAGACTCAAGACATCAAAACACCTGCTGGAGCCTACGGGAGTTCCTTTGGATAAATTTTCTTTACTACCACCTTTGATCCTCCGACAAACTGATAGCAACCGGTTCCGGCCCCAAGCTCGGATATATACCCAAATTAGTGCGCGTGAGAAATTTTTTGTGTAACGTTGCTTAGCGCTGAATAAAAGAACCCGTCTCACGACACCGCAAATGCTAGTTGACCATGCCGCGGACGCGCGTCCAGACAGGCCAAGTCAGCTCAAGCTCGGCTATTTTCACAGTTCGCTGACTAAAACTTACAACTTTCACTACAAATTGGAATTATTGTCTAGCCTATTTTCTGATGAGCATGAAACACATAGAAAATAAAATTCTCTTTCCAGCAGCCAATTAAGATTGGTTACAACTATAATTTTGTAAGAAGCTATCAAAAGATTAGCTTTCCATTGGTAGTGAGTTTTGTACACAGAAGGATATCAAGAGCAAGGTCGACCTTATACTTAATCTAAACACTGGTATGTTCTACTGGAGTACTGTCATCTATTTTCGATAAGAACATTTGTAGAGGACGGGATAGATATAACACACAGAAGACTAGCAGTTTGTTTTGTGGTAGCATGTGGTCTTTTGTTCGGGTTGGGATGCAGGCAAACCTTTTCAGCATACATTTTTATGCAGTGGTAGCATCGACAACGAATGGATAAATTTGGATCCAGTTCTACACTTTCCTTTTGAGTAATTATTGCTTAGTCTAAAAAGTATTGAGCCTTTTGTCATTTTTCGATTGCATATTTCTTTTATTTAAAATGGATTTTATTTATGTACATATTGTCCATTATTATCTATGACCTTTTGCCATTTTTTGGGTAGAGCCATTATTCCATCTGTGTAGAACTTCTGTGGTTTATCGGCAAAAAACTTGGCCAAGTGATTTTCACAGTCCCTTTTTGAAGTGAATTTCTTTTCATTAAGGAAGTTTTGCAGAGACCAAAACAAATGGTTGTCTGATGGTGCAAGGTCTGGACTATACGGTGGATGCATCAAAACTTCTCAGCCAAGCTCTGTCAATTTTTGCCGGGTCATCAAAGATGTGTGGTCTGGCATTGTCATGATGGAAGACAACGTCCTTTCTATTGATCAATTCTGGCCGGTTTTTTGAAGTGCTTGTTGCAATCTGGGTAATTGCTGACAGTAGAGAGCCGAATGGAGTGCTTGACCAGGTTTTAGCACCTCATGATAAACAATTCCCCTCCAATCCCACCATACACACAGCATAACCTTATTTGGTGTCAATCCTAGCTTTGAAGTTGTTTGTGATGATTCACCTTTTTTTTGACCATGATTTTTTTCGAACGACATTCTCGTATCTTACCCATTTTTTATCGCCTGTAATGATTTGTTTCAAAAATGGCTCGATTTCGTTGCCTTTTATCAGCATTTCGCAAATGGAAATTCGGTCGATCAAATTTTTTTGTGTTAATTCATGCGGCACCCAAACGTCGAGCTTCTTTGTGTATCCAGCCTTACGCAAATGGTTCAAAACTGTTTGGTGATGGATATTCAGTTCGTTAGCAATGTCATGGCTGCTTATGTGTTGGTCTTCTTCAGTTTTTTTGTAAGATTTTATCGACTTTTTCAATGATTGATCGACCTGAGCGAGGTGCATCTTTAACATCAAAATTTCCAGAACGAAAGCGAGCGAGCCGTCTCTTGGCTGTGGCTTTTCATAAAGTATCTTGACCGTAGACACCACAAATTTTTTCACGAGCCTGCGATGCATTCTCAACTTGATCGTAGTGATATTGCAAAATATAACGAATGTTTTCAGAAAGTTCACTCATTTTTAAATGAATACAACTTTTGACACGAATGACGAAATACAAAGCTGTCCACATAAAAACTGTCCACATAAAAACTGTCGACTGGAATGTCACCTTTCAAACGCATGTCAGTTTGACTCAATCTGATTAGTATTCTCCGATATATGACAACGAACACCATCTAGTGACAAAAAAGGCTCAGTACTTTTTAGACTATCCAATATATCCTTTTCATCATTTGGAGAGTTTTTTTTTGCTTCAGCACTACAGCCCCTTTCGAGATAGGTAGAGTATCTCATCATTACCCAATGTATAGGGACTCGAGAAGGTCAGTACCCCGCTTTGGCCGTGTGCCCGTCCACCCAGCTGCGATACGTTCTGATTTTAAACCAGTACGTATTATAACTGAACGGGCTTATAGTCCGTCCGAAGAATCACTCTAAACAAATCTCGTTGTCACCAATGGGACTCGAACCAGGGACCTTCGGCTTATGCAGCGAGCAATCTACTCACTACACTATTTGGAGAGTATCAGGTCAGAAATGTATGCACAGTTTGGTGGTTGGCTTGATCTGTCGAACGATTTTGTGAGCCATAAAAATCACGTAGCCGTCTTTAAATTGCGCGAATCAACGAAAGATTTTCAATATAAATTTAGATAATTTGGAATTGTAGTTCAAGCATGAGTCTACTAATGATTTGCCCACAATATCTGATAATGAATGTCAAGAATTCAGTGCGATCTGACCGCTCATTTGGTTTTTAATCCTTTGATAAGTGCTATCTGAGCAGAAAAATAACAACTACTACATTATTTATGATAATTCTACCGAATGTTTAGCTTAGTAGGAAGCAATCCTGGATTGCTTTGTGCGGGAACTGCAAAAACTAAAGAAATTTTTTCAGTTCTGTCAAGAATGAACTAATCGCTAATCGGACTGGGCGCTGGATCCTAGGAGGGCCAAATTTGTCAGCTCTGCAACCACTTACAAAGGGCTTAAAAATCATGAAAGAAGAATCAAGAATATTACCCGATTGTGCTTTTGACTACCTCACTTTCTAGAGTATCTTTAGAGTCACGAAATGAGATATTCTAAAATATCTGAATATCAAGGTTTCAATCTGACCTTTTGGGCAATCCATTTTTATTATTTTCTAAATCATCTACTATATAGTTTGAAAACTCAAATATAATCATTAGGTTTTGCGACCTCTTTGGAAGGTTTAAAACTGCTAGCATAACTCTTCTGTTGGCTTTCACCAAACCTTCCCACCTTTTCGTCGAATTCACTTTTCGATTTTTCTTTTGTACTCTACTTTATGTTACTTGGTATGGTTAGCTCATTGCGATTTGTATCGACGATGCACATCATAAGTTGCTCTAAGAGCACGAAAACCATTTCTCACAGAACGCGGATTCTCGTAACACAGCTGAACAATTTGGATACGTTTTTGCGGTGTAAGTCTTTCCATGATGATTTGTCAAACAATACTGAATAAAAATTACATTACAGTTTGACTGGAGTCACGCATAATCTATCAAAAAAGCCTCATAATGAATCACCCTTTAGATCTGGGTTACTGGTTTTTTCATAAGGTCGTTTCTAGCTATGTCCTCATATGCTCTTTTGGTGTCAGTGAATATGAGGATAATATGATTGTGTATAAATGATGCAATCGAGTTTGCAATTGTCAGATATTATTTCATTGGGGAGGGTGTTTGCAAGAAGCTCATTTCTGTTGGCCAAGTAGGCGACTGAAGCCATTTGTAAGAAACCTAAGCAGTGGAGCAGCCCCATGGTGATTAGGAGTGGCTGCTCCTGAAGAGAGATGGTGGTCACACCGCCGAAACTGCTTAGTTTGTTGTTTTACTAGGTTAAAGTTAACTACATTCGTCAATTTTCTATCCTTTAGACAGAGATGAGTGGTTCACTTCAGCAACTTTAACATCTTTAAGTTTCACATTCCCCTTGTAATGTAACAACCTTCTTCAGGAAAAATATTGCTTACTTTTTGTACAATGTTTGTGTTCCTCTCAGGCCCCCGTTCCGCTAACTTTAACGAGACAAAAAAATTTTGAATTGCTGTAGAGTAGCTTAATTGACACATAATACAATATTTCTAAAGATAATAAAAATTGATTGGTATGTCTTATAGAGTAGAGTACGCGTGATAAATATTTTGTAGTGTAGCTTCGTGGCGCGACAAGAAACCGCGTTATACGATCCCGCCAATAGCTAGTCGGCAAGCACGCGTACGCGGTCGTCATAGCTCACTGACCATCGGGGTTTTCTTCATGGCTCTTTCTTTTCTGCCTTGTATCAGGCACTTCCTTGCATTGGGAATCCATGAGAACTTAGATACTGAAGAGATAGTTACTTAGAATTTTTTTTGATTGCGTCGTATTATATTGAATTTTTTTTATCTCTGAGAGCTGATGATGAATTTGCACTAGATATTCATGAAAGGATTAATTCACATTATTTTGTGTGTCCCCTTATACCGATGTATTAAACATTGTCTGGCTGACACACTTGAAAAAGCGACGAGATGTGAATGCAAATCGCACGAGCATTGTCCGACGAATAAACAGTGATGGAGAGAGTGGTAGTGAATGGAGGTATAAAAAAAACTTTATTTCCTGGAACATTCTGGAGGCATTTTTTGCCGGCTTGTGTCGGCACTGTTTGAAACCCTTGATCAAACGTTCCATGCCCATTAACTGCCCCCTTTCTCTCCATTTCTGCCATTTCTGTTGGGTCCGCATCCGGAGCCGCTATCTCCGTTCATACGTGCAGTCGTTTTTTTGTTCCCACGGTTATCTTTGCAGAACAGGGAGACCATGCAGCCCTTATGGGGACAGGTGCTCAGAGCCAGACTAATCGGGAGTTCGTCTCAACCGAACCTACACCACTAACTCGAAAGGTGCGTATTTCGAATGTACTCTGATGCCTGCTAAGGTTTTACCGGGCCGGAGACGGCATGATACTTAAGATTGGAGCCGTTCACGCGAGAGTGTCACCTCAGCTATACAACTAGGTGCAAAATATCATATCCGTCAGCCCAAAACGTAATTCCCAATTCAATATCCTATTCGTAGTCCAGAGATTGTAATCCGTGTAGGTACCTTACAGAAACCTCCATTTACTCGGGTATGTGGGGGCGGCATTCCCGAAAGAGTGCTGGCTTCCAAAAAAATTCTTGTCAACCAACACTTCCCCTATGGGGGAAGAACGTGGTTTGCTTGATATTGTTCATCAGAGAGAGTTTTTTGGGTATTGTTATCCGCATTTTGATATAGGTGATATTTACTCTGAAGATTTAGTGTCTGTTTAGGCTGATGTTATTTCTGTGGATTCTCTATATGATGTCACTGTTGGCGACATTAAAGTTTGCAAAACCAACGATAGGGCATTAATCACCTTTTTGCGGTGAGAAGTTTGTGTCTATCCCGTCTCAAATATGATGGCTCCATTATTTACTTTTTTAAAGTTTAATTTCATCATCTAGTCCATGATTAATTTGGCTCTGCGGTTTAAGTATATTTCACCCCAGATCGTGTTTTTGGCGCTTGAAAAACCTTAAATTTTTAGAGGTATGCTCTATTGACATTCGTTGTTTTCTCTGATGATATACTTCGTGAGAATTCTGAAGTTGGTTTTCAGGTTGATTGTCTCTAAAGGGGAGTTAATGTTAAGTACTCATACATACAACATGATGGCATTTTTTATAAGAATCCCTACACCTTCACCTTTTTGTAGTGCTCTATTTACCCACATTAAACTTTTCAGGGCTTAAAAACTGTTCAAGTGCTGCGAAGTGAGATCTGATTCCTTGTATGTTGATTTAGATAATTTTAATACACAACGAGTTCGACATGACAAATCAATTACAGCCCCCCAAGGGTCTCTTATAATGAGATTTGTTTCAACGTGATTCTTCAGACGGACCGTAAGCCCATTCAGTTACGATTCGTACTGATTTAAAATCAGAATGTATCGCAATTGGATGAACGGATCAACGGCGAAAGCGTGGCACTGACCATATCACCATCTCGAGTGCTGACAAATTTGATCAAGATAATGAGATACTCTAGCTATTTCTAAGTGAAGCGAAAGCCCGGGAGGGGCTGTAGTGCTAAAGCAAATAAAAGGGTCACATAACCATTCTCAACTAATCCTCTTTATCCGTTTAATCTTCATTTGGAGTGGGTTTTTGACCATTCTTCATTTAAGATTGGAATCTTAGTAGTAACTTTGGTCAGCTCTCTCATGAGTTTCTCCTTATCAGTTGGGTTGTAGGTTTAGGATGTAACCACTGGTTGAAGCACTGCTGCAAACATTTGGCATAGGAAGTGTTTCTTGGGGTTAACGGTTGTGTTACCTATTCTCACGGTTTTCACATAAAATGCTTTGGTAAAAACTTTGTGGAGTGAGTGTTATGGCATGAATTTCATTTCCCGGGTTTCATGAGTTTTTGAGATATTGGGTCCCAAAAACATGTCGATATTTGGTGGCTCTTTAGAGAAGTACTCATTAATGCCAATTTTCATTGTTCATCATTTCGAAAAAAATTTCAGAAATATAAGAATAAACGCGATTTTTTACACTGCGTCCGAATGAATGGCACCAAAATCTTGTGAAACTACGGAAATGGAATTTGTGCCAGTGTGGTAATTTTTTGGGTTGGCTGCTTTGTTTGATTAGAGTTGGGAAGTTGGGTCCAGAGTGTCATACCTATTTTTGTCATTTTTGATTTTATGTGGAGATACAGAGAATGGACTAACTGAACTAAATTGAATAATCCATCTAATCGATCTCACAAGGACATCAGGATCTTGGGAAACTGTGTTTAACTAGTATAAATCATTTCATTTATAATTCAACGCAACGCAAAATTGGACATTCTTGTCAAATTTTAGCATGGAACAAATATTATCACTCTAATTCCAACAAAATTAAGATAGTTGATAGTAAAGCGGATTTAATTGCGTTGAAAAGTATTGTCTTTAAAATATACTTGAATACTTACAACGTATTTTCACTTACCTTTCAGCAATTTGAAATCTGGATCCACAGGACTTGTATACAATAAAACCTGTTGCAACAGAAGTCGGTACCTGGGCACTCTCTGAATCGGTACAATCATCAACGAGTTCAATTTCGTTTGCACTTCTGGTCTAGTCTCAGTATCTTGAACAAATTTACGAAACACCGGATTTTTGCTTGTCAAATCTTGCAGGATGAGTAGCGCATTTTTATAATCAAACGCATAAACTGAATACAATTTAAAGAATGGCGCTAATTTGATGAAAGCATTGGCAACATTATTCAAATCTGCTTCAAGCTCCCTCAGCAATTCTCCATTTAAATTATAGATAATTTCAACTTGTCCGAACAGGGTTGTATGAACAGACGTTTCAATTATGGCATGTTGTTTTAATGGCACTATGAAATAATTCATCAAAGTTTCCAATTGATTCAGATAGGATTTTTCTGATGTAAGGATCTCTTCGATGGCTTGCAGTCTCAACGAACGACGTTTGTCGACTTCATGTCTCTCTTGCGGAGTCATATTTTCTAGCATGGAGCATACTGTGAAGAAATGTTGCGGGAATTTATGTACAATTTGTTTTTCATTGATTTATTACCTTTTTTCCGGGTTTTTGCAGTGAGAAGATTCCTTTCATTCAACACCTGTTTAAGTTCACGGCTTAGGCTTAGTTGCGGCGTTGATTCACTCATTATATTGGTAGCGCGTGATCTAAGTGGTGGTCTTGGTGTTATGTCCATTTCGGCAAGGATACGTGTGATGTTTATTTGACAAATTAATCAAATTTGTAAGTCTCCTTTCTCCTAGCTAATTTACCGAATTTATTTCAAAATACCACCAACTGTCAACACTGTTAAGACTGAAGTTGCTTAGATAGTGGTGTAGAAATGTTAGAGATTTTACTGTATGAGAAAAAGAATGGACAGCTGATTAGTTTCTGGTCAAAAGTAATCAGTACTTAATATGTACTTGCTAAATAAAAAACGAATAAAGACTCAATGCATCATATTATATTTTTATAAAAAATACTGCAATTAAGAAGATTTTGAGATAGTTAGTGTATATTCTTCAAAGTGAACTGACCGAACTGTTATACTTCAGTTATACGCTTGGTAACACTAATGAAACAGCTGCTAGAAAAACGGTTGACATTTGTTGACATTACATTACAATGTGTATGTGTATGCATCACACAATGCGCCAAATGTTGTTAGTGAATGGTTGGCCGGTGTGTTTGTAAACGGTCTGTGAATTTTGGTGGTCCTTCAGAAGGTTCGTTGTTAGGAGATCGGTAAGTTCTACTTTCTGCAGATCTGAATATCAGCTAATGTATGTTTTATTTTTCTAGCATTTACGTAAAGTGAAAATTCGCGAGCATGTTTTGACGCTAACGCCGGCATCGTTCCTGTTCCTATTCCTCACTCCAAATTTAATTTAAAGGAAAATAAAATTTCATTTTAAGTTTATACAATTAACTTTAATTCGAAGTAAGTGCATCGAAAATATGTTATTGTAAGTGTGATTTCCTTATCAAATTTCACGTGTTACGAAGTTGTTGGATTCTCTACCAAGTAAGTGCTTTGTTATTATAATAAATGAAATTTGGTGATCAGATTTTACAACAAAAACTAAAGTTGAAAGAGGTTATGAATCGCCTTTAAAAAGGATTGAATTCGGAATTATTTAAAAAACACTTCTAGAAGAAATGTTTGAGTAGAAATGAGAGCTTACCACCGGCTAGTTTTATTGCAATTTAGTAATTTTGAATTAACTACCTTATTTATGCTTTCATCGGAATTTGTGATATGCTGCGAATACATGCAAAATACAATGGAATTATACAGATAGGAGCAATGTATTAGTGAAAAAAGAGATTTTTAATTAATTACTGATATTTTCACGTTTGGAATGATCATCATAGAAAGCAGCACACAGGGCTGGATGAAGCGTATATGGCTCCTGTTGTAGCCCTGTCTCTTCAGCAGATAATGATACAAGACTAGTTAAAATATATATAGAATAGTTTATTATCCTTTGCTATTACAACATAAGCTCCGTGAGCGTAACATTTATTTTCCCGCGGCTTCGGACAAAAAAAAGAAAAACCATTGTCCTCTATACAACACTTTATTTAAACTTTTAAATTAACACTTGTTCACTTTTACTTGTAATTTAATTATTTGACGCACAATATCTTTATCGCACAATATCTTTATGTTATCGCACAATATTACCGCGCCTGACCGGAACACTAAGGCTTGCCCGTGCTCTGTTAACTTAAAAAATACTAATCCACCCGAGTCCTTAATTACCTTTACTTTTATACCGTTAATATGCTGGTCTGTTGCAATAATTAGGTCTTGCTAATTGTTGCAACAGAAAAATAGACAAGGTATGTGTCAGGGGTGCACCTTGGGAACAGGATAATTGTAGAGGGAAAACAATAAACTCATGCGCACCGTTTGTTAATAATCAATTTATTGTGTTCAAAATACAATGACTCGGTTGATGGTTCGGATGCGACTGACTCTGCTCGATTTCTTCTGTGGCCGGTGCTCTTCAATTGGTGTTGCTATGACATTCGACCATCCTGACATTGAATCGTCTCG
The DNA here is from genome assembly GCA_963969285.1 of Odontomyia ornata. NCBI lineage: Eukaryota > Metazoa > Arthropoda > Insecta > Diptera > Stratiomyidae > Odontomyia > Odontomyia ornata. The sequence goes on from OZ017741.1 coordinate 193,773,346, forward strand.
ATTCATAACTCCGTGTCTGAATCCGCAGCATCATCGTAAAAATCGAGTTCGGGACTCAGGACGATCAACGGTTTCAACTTTCTGTTGATTGGGACGTGCGATTCCCCATGCCCTCGACGAGATATCTGACGTTTCGTAAAACTTTTCAAATGATGTAGGGCCCACGACATTTGGGCCCTAACTTTCGAGATTCTCCCGTAGCAGCAGGTACGTTCTCTAGAACGATGAGATCTCCTTCCTTGTAGATAAAAGGTTTCTTGTGTTTCGTGTTGAACCTCAATCTCCCTTTATCTCGTTCGGTGCTAATTCGCTCTGCAGCCAATTGTCTTCAGTTAACAATATCGCATTCCGTTGGATCAGTAGTCGCTTCATCTGATGTTAGAGCCATAACTAGCCGATTCGTGATGGCGTCTCGAAGGCGATAATCGAATATCAACTCGATCGGACTAAACCGAGTCACAGAGTCACATTGCGAATTCAAAGACCACTGAACATTGCGCAATTGTAAATCCGAATCCTTATGATCAGTTGGTGCAGTTCTTAGAAATGATAAGATGAAGTGATTTGCACGTTCGATTTGGTCATTCGCTCGAAGTGTTCCGACGACAACCTTAATATGTTGAATCTCATTAGATGCATAGAATTCAGCAAATTCTCGTGATGTAAAAGCAGTGCCTCGATCGCTAATTGAGCACAAGCCAGTCTTCGTTTTCTTCCACTGGCATTATGATCCCCGATGCTATCTCTGGCTCGTTCGGTGGTTCGTTTGGAGTCATGTTTAGAGCATCTGCGTGACTCATGCGTTCAGCCGATCGATGTATGATGCGGAAATCGTACTCCTGTAGCTTTAGAAACCATGGACTGATGTGCGGTAGCAATGGCTTAGACGTTTTTGCGGTGCTAATTGCGGCGCAATCGGTAATTATCTCGAAATGCTTACTGAGCAAATAAATGCGGAATCTTTCTAACGACTCGACGATAGCCAAAACTTCAAGCTCATGACTACGGTATCTGCTTTTGGGTTCGCTACACTGGCGGTTGTAGTAGAAAATTGCCACCGTCGTCTCGTTGCATGAGGATTCCGGCAAGACCCGGTGTGCTCGCGTCAGTGTGAACTTGATGTTCCTTCGTCAGATCGTATGCACTGAGCACTAGATCGCAGCAAAGTGCTGATTTCAATTTTTCGAATGCGTCTCGTGGTTCAGTCGACCAACAAAATTGTGAATTATCCTTCTGCTTTAACAAAAGTGTAAGCGGCCTCGATATTAGAGAATAATCGCAAATAAATTTGCGGAAAAACCCGTTCAATCCCAGAAGTCTTCGAGCTTCTGTAACGTTGATTGGTTCCGGAGACTCTCGAATTGCATTGGTCTTTTCAGCTCCTGGTTTTATTCCGTCCTAATCGACTCGATGACCCAAAAACGTGGTTTTTTTTAGACAAAAACGTACACTTAGAGGGCCGAAGCGTCATACCGGCATCTCCAAGTATAACCAAGAATTCACGGAGTTTGATTAAACCCTCGGCGATGGTTTTGCTGGGCAGAACTACTTCACCTACGTAGCTAACTGCTCGATTTCCTATTTGTCGTACCAACTTGGTAATGACCTCATGAAAATAACTCGGTGCATTGCACAGGCCGAAAGGCCTCCGGTTGAATTCGTATTGGCCTGCATGCGTGACAAGTGCAGTGTATTTCTTGCACTCTTCTGCGATTGGTATTTGATAATAGCCGAACATTAAATCGAGAGTTGTGTAAAATAAATTGCCAGCGATCGATGAAAGCTGCTCCTCAACAGTTGGCATGAGAAACGGACGCTTTTCAGTGCTAGCATTGAGCTCACGGAAATCAACACAGAGACGGTCCTCTCCATTTTGTTTGTGAACGAGGATAATTGGTGACGAATATTCTGATGATGATGGACATATGATATCGTTTTCGAGCAGTTCGTTTACTTTTTCTTGAACGCGCGAACGGTATCCGGTATGGCTGGCGTCGGACATCTTTCAAGGTCGTTAACCTTGTCGTCAGCGTTACCGAGATGCATTGACCTAACTGAGCAAGCGATTCAAAGAAGCATTCTCTATGCTCACTGATGAGCTGATATACTTGGTCCTTTTCTTTGGCGGATAGCGTTGGCTCAAAAGTTGGAGCGTTTTGGAAAGCGTTTTCCAATATAGTAAACAAAAACAAAACATCTGTTCTCTAATTTCATTTGACCATGCCGATGCAATTGTCTTCACGCGTAAAGAGAAGTTCATTGTTGGTATCTAAAGGGTGTTAGATTACGATTGCATTGAACTTGACTTTGACTATGCGGATGCATTATCTTCGCACTCAAAGACAATACATTGTTTATAGAAGGGTCAGTTTACAGAAAGATTTTCGCTTTATGCATTTGGATTCCCGTATGGAGAATCCAATGGATATGAATAGGTTTATTTTTTATGAATAAGATAGAATACACATGAGGAAGAAATGTATAGATAGGTTTTTTATGAATAAGTTGTAATGCAAATTTTTTATGTATAGTTTAGAATGCTCATCGCTGATTAGTGCATTTCCGATGTGTAGATTTTTTCTTAATAGATTTACGTAAGTGAAGTTTTTTCTTAAAGATTTTTAAGGAGTGTATGTATTGTACGGTTTTATGCGAAGCACGTTTTCCTTACCAATGCATTTTTAGCATAAGAGTTTTTTTTATCATAGTTTAACATAAGTTGTAATGCACATTTTTTATGTATAGTTTAGAATGCTCATCACTGATTAGTGCATTTCCGATGTGTAGATTTTTTCTTAATAGATTTACGAAAGTGAAGTTTTTTCTTATAGATTTTTAAGGAATGTATGTATTGTACGGTTTTATGCGAAGCACGTTTTCCTTACCAATGCATTTTTAGCATAAGAGTTTTTTTATCATAGTTTTTTAGCCTGTTAAGAATTTTGTATAAATAGGCTAAGGGAAAGTATAGAAAATACAGTCGTTAGATATACCTTAAACTGGCCTCTCGCCTTGTATATTTAATTGGAAACTAGCATTGCTGCCTAAATTTAATCTGGCCTTATAGCCTAACAGTCTGGCATTCTGCCTAAACCAAATTGGATTATTAATCAGGCTTATAACGCCTAGTATTCCGGCACTCGTGTGCCTCAACTACATGCGCACCTAGACGCTTTATTAATCTCTAGGTAAGCCGCGACTAACCTTGCTACTAAATTTATACCTCTAACACAACAAAGCTCCCGATTCAATGATCAGTCGTTTGCCCTATGTGCAGAGTAGATCTGACCCCAATAAAAGTGGCTCTGAGATCAAGTCATCATCCACCGGAAAAATCTTCGCATTTAGATTCTTACCATCCAACTGGATTCCGGCCTCGAGTATCTGGTTGCACGTTATTGAAGCTCCTCCAAATCCTCGTAGGATGATCGGTGAACACTGCTTCATGCCTCCCATCGACGTTGCGATGCGTTGAATGCGTTCGTTGAATGAGTGTTCTTGCGCTGCCGGGTCGATGAAGGACTTAATTTTGTTTCCGTTGAGAAGAACCTCCTTAACAAGCGGATTAATTCTTTCTGTTGATTTTATGCGATGAAAATTACTGACGGGGGTTGCAGTTTCATTTTCCCGATATCGGTTGGTTGTATGTGATGTTCGTTGACACATCTCGCATCTTTGTTTCCGTTGCGGTTTTGGACACTTCAGCGAAATATGCCCCACCTCAAGACAATTATTACATCGCATTCGACGGGATTCCGAATTGCTCGATGTCGACTGCGCTCGCGCATTTGATGACATAATACCTCGCTATCGGTGGTGGTGGTCCAAAATTTCGTCTCGACTCCGTTCGTGGCTCCGAAATCGAACGGAATTCGTTTCGAAATTCTTTATCGCGGCTAAAAGATCGTTGACGGTGTCGAAAATCGCACTTTGCAAAGATGGATGCCATAGCCCGTTCCTTATATACCGGATTATAGCATGATCGCTCGTCTTCCCAATGCTAGCATAGTATAGAATTAACTTTGTGTTGTCTCGCTCGGCTCCCTAGTGCGATTCATCATTTTTATGTGAACATCGGCCTCGCTTTCATGGCTAGGGAAATCTCGCCTCAATGATTCGGCCAGCTCAAGCCAGCTTCCAGGAACCCGCGCAGAACCATCGCTCCAAATGTTAGCAGGCCCCTTTAGGGAGGCTTGCGCGGCGAACACCAAAACTATCGTTCCACTGATATGCCTCGGCAAACTTCGTAACGCGATCAACGAACTGCGCTGCTGACATGCAGGATTCGGACGACAGGTCGAGGTCTGGTAAAATATCCGTCACATCTCGGATGTTATGAAAATGTGGTCCACTACATGCCCGCACTAAATTAGCCGATCGTTCGCATACGTCAATTTCGAACGTCGTTTCCGGCGGCGTCTCAACCAATTTCATGGCGTTAGTGAGTGGTAGTATCGGCTCCTGTACTACGATCGGTTTAGTGTTACTCTGTTCAGTTGTTAATATTAACTCGCTCAATCGCTTCACTTCATCATCTCGCGCACATCATCTTCACCCGAACATTCTGATATTTTCCCGTCCTTTTCGATTTCGTCATTAGCCAGAATTTCAAAGAGTCTTTGTGCTAGCTCGGCTTTGTTCTCCTGCGCAGAGGGGTTCCGTAGTCTATGTTCAAGTTTTAGTCGTTCCTTGTTTAGCGTATTGACCTTTTCGACTGGCATCGTGTTGCGTTCCGTTTCCCTCGTATATGGACCGAAGGGGAAATCGAACCACTATTACAATTATGTGTAGCCACCCGCGTATGTATGTCGCACGTTTCTCCTTTCGCCTCTTTCGCGTATGTATATCGCACGTATCTCCTTTCGTCTCTTTTCGCAGACGAACCGTAGGAGAATTAAACACGAGATCGCGAGGAGGGGAAAATGGCTTTTGACGGCGTCTGTTCGTTCTACGTGCACGATTCGAATTTTTACTTGTAATTCGCACTAAACCATTCTTGTATCCCACTTCTGATTTTGTCAGGGGTGAACCTTGGGAACAGGATATTTATAGAGGGAAAACAATAAACTAACGCGCACCGTTTGTTAACAATCAATTTATTGTCTTCAAATGCAATCACTCGGTTGATGGTTCGGATGCGACTGACTCTTCTCGATTTCTTCCGTGGCTGGTGCTCTTCAATTGGTGTTGCCATGACATATGCATATGACATTTTTGCATATGCTATCGGTTCTATGCATGAAAAATGCGCGTGGTGGAAATGCATTCGCCGTAATTAGATATCTTTAATGAACAAGTAAAATTATTAGGAAAACGGCAGATTTGTAGGTTCTTTATGTGTAGGTGAAAAAAAAAATAATAAAAAACTCCAGTTAACACTTTAATTGGATTTTATTGAAAAATTCTGTTTATCGTTCGAATGAGACTGTACGTTCGTTTACTACAATTTTGCTTGTTACCTACGTTGACCTACATAAATCAACTGTTATTTATATTATTGGTCGACGTAAATTCATGTTACTATAATTTGCAATATTTGCCAATGGAAAGAATGTATGTTGCAAACACATTTGTAAGCAGATAGCAAAATGTTGAACTTAATTGAAATTCTGCCAATGATTCTAATGGAATTTGTGCCGGCCAATTAGCACAAAGTTCATTGAAATTGCTGTTATTAATAGGTGGAGGTATTGATGACGTAACTCCTCCCTCCTTTGACTGAGAACTCTCATGAGTTCTAATAACTACATTCATTTCAAGTGAATTGTATTTCTTTGAAAAATATGTGTATGAGATTAACAGAATGATTACAATTATAGTGATTGTCATCAATGTTATCATATTAAAAGTTGTATGAAACTAATTCTTTTAGTTGTTCAATATTTTCCATTGGGTATAAAACAAGTTCATCAAAAGTTGTTTGGTGTCATTAATTTTGAAGAATGAAGGAATAGCAGAATTTTGTTAGGTTTTTTCTTCTTTGTTGCTGAATGTATTCTTCTCAATTCGGAGATTACTTTTAAATTTATAACTGTTTCGTCACATGAATTTGTAGAATATGCATCGTTCTGATTTTTTGTTAACACCAAACCTGGCTTAATCTCCATAGTTTCTGATTTAAAGTTTTTGATATTAATGCAATTTTGGTTATATATACAAAGATCAGATTCCTTCATATTTTTTATATAGTTTTCTCCTTGGTAGTCATACAAAATACTATTGAGTTTTACAATTTGATGTGTTTTGAACGATAATTCTTGATATTCGCTATTTGTGATTGGAATGAATATTGAGTTTTCCGCTAAAGTAGTTGACTTAGGAATTTTAATTACAATAATTATTTTGTTTCCACCATATTTAGCTGTACCTAATTCGATATTTTGGAATTTAAAAAAGTCTATATTATAAGTCATAATTTCGTCGTCAGTTAAAATGTTATTACTCATGATGCTTGATCTAGCCGACACAATAGCGTTTTGTATATGTTGTACATGATTTAAGATTTTTATTTTTATCAAAATGTCTAAGTACAATAGTTGATTATAAATTGAATCGGTGAGTGGAAAAACGATACAACTCCAAAATCATTGTTCTGAGAAAAACACAAAAATATATTTAGCGTAAAAATTATACATTTCACAACAGTCAAATGTGCAGAAAAGGTTTAGGGGATGACTTCGTCTGAAAAAAATTTCCAAGAAAGTTTCAATAAGAGTACGAGGAGGCACCGTTCAGCCAAAAAAGAATATGGATTTAAACTATTTTTCCACTCAATGTTTGAAAAACGTTAAGAAATGGTATGAAATTTAATAAAAGTGCATTGAAATTTTGAAAGAATGGTTTTATTGATGAGTTCTAACAAAATATATTATTATGTAATGGAACTATAATGAATCCTGCAGGTTTTCATCGCTGGTCTCCCAGAAAGTAATATGAAAATAAAATTCTAAAATTTCACCGCTCATGTACTTCATAACTTTTTTTAAATCATTGATCTTTTTCTCATTGATTGGAAGAGGATTTTTATAAGCCGCTTTATTTGGAAAAAGCGGGGTGACTTTAGGCTTCAGTAGTTTGAAGTTGGTTACATCAAGCTCTCCGATATAATGGCTAACTGAAATGCAACCTGGTACAGAACAGTCATACAAACTGACTATAAGTTGAAATTGAGAAGGTTTCACGATATCCCTTATCAACGGCTCTGCAACTTTTCTTATAATACTTCGGCCAACAGCTTTTGAAATCCGTTATGTCTGTATACTTGATTACTGAAACAGTAAATGGATTCAATTTACGGCTGCTTACAATCATGTGCTGATAGTTCTCGGGTCAATAAATCCGATCATGCCTTCTTATGACTCTCTTGACATTTCCGAAGGCTCTATCGCATAGTAAGAAGGAGTGTCCACGAACAGGAAAATATTGAATGATTTTTCGAAAACGCTTGCTTTGAACAAGAAACAAAAGAAATCTTATAACTGTATGGCTACGATTTTGTCCCGGGCAACCATCTGAGAAAATGTGAAGTTCTTGTACCTCTGGCGGCATATTTTTAATGTAATCATAAATGAAGCTACATACTTCATTTGGTTCTTTCAAACCTTGGGCTCCATGATATGTGAAGAAGTGGCCAGTATAATTCTTAAGTTGTGAATCTCAAATTCATAAAGTCATAACTATCGGTAATAGAACATTTCTTGGACAGGTATCGCCGGAGGAGGCATATTTTGGATATAGTCAAAAACTATAGCGCCAATATTATTTTGTTCTTGGCATAGGTTTTAATTTCCTTCAGCATAACATAAAATTTACTGGCTCTTCTTTTGTGTATCATGAGCTCTGCCGCTGCAACTTTCTTCGCATCTCTACTGACAGCATGATCTTTAAGCTTTGTTGTGACAAACATCAACTTGGGGTCTTCCAAATCCCAAAGCAAAGTTTTCTTTAAATACCTTTAAATAGAATTCCAGCTGGCTCCCATCTTATCAGACGCATCGTTAAAGACGAGCAACGAGCTCTGGATGGAAGTGAAACCGGCTATCAGAACCGTGGCAGAACAGACGATCGGACATCAAGCCCGGCACAAGAGTAATGATTGGTTCGATGATGAGTGCCAGAATGCGTTAGATAGAAAGAATCAGGCGTACAAAGAATACGTAGGTAGGAAAACCAGGACGAAGAGAGAACACTATGAAAATCTCAGAAGAGTAGCGAATAAGATAATTAGGATTAAGAAGAGAAAATACTATGACGACCAATTGAGAAGTATATGTTGAGGTTTCGAAAAGAAAACACTTGACTTTTCTTTGAAGTAAAATAAATGTATTGTCCAGAACAATTTACAAGCGATGTTGACGGAGTGCGTGGCGAAATGCGACTAACTGGCTAAGCTTGTTTTCCAAACAGTATTGCCAAGACTTTACATTCACTTTAAATTACAACACGCCTCCTTGAATTTACAGTCTTGGCTGTTTACAATTTTATTATCGTTTCATTGCTTTATTCGAATTCATGACTTACATTTCAATTTCTTACTCCTTTCAGTTTCTCAATCCTAACATGCTTCTATTTTTTAGAAATTTTTCTTTACATAGACTTTTAGTAAGTATATCAGCCAAATTATTTTTTGAGTCAATTTTAACTATATCAATATTTCCTTTTTCATAATTTTCATTTACATAGTGGTATTGTACTTCAATATGTTTTGAATTTTTTGTAAAATTTCCAAACTTTGCTATAGCTACTGCCCCTGAGTTGTCTTCATACACACCTATGGGCTTATCATAGTTTATTTTAAATGTTTCATTCAATAGATTCTTTATAAATAATATTTCTGTTGTAGCTTCTGATAATGCTGTGTACTCTGCAAATGTAGAACATTTAGTTACATTATTTTGCTTGCGTGTCTTCCAAAAAATTAAATTGTTATACATTCTTATAACAAATCCTGTTGTGGACTTTCTATCAATATTGTCACCAGCATAATCAGAGTCTACCATACAATCTAATATCTCATTTGTTTTATCTCTATTATATATAAGTTTCAAATCTTTTGTTTTATACAAGTATTTTAATATTCGCATTGCATATTTATAATGTGATTCATCGTAACAGTTTTGAAATCTACTTAGATAATTTACACAATATGTTACATCTGGCCTTGTGCCTGTACTGATATATAAGAGTTCTCCTATTAAATTTCGATATTTAATATTTTCATTACAGTTTTCCGCTCTTTCTAATTTTAAATTAGACTCCATAGGAGTTTCGTATAGTTTTGCTTGTTCTAGATTATATTTTTGAGCCAGTGATTCAATATAATTTTGCTGACTTAATGTTATAATATTTTCACTTTTATTGTATTCTATATCAATGCCAATATAATTTTTAACATTACCTAAATCTTTCATTACAAATTGTTTCATTAATTTAGTTTTGACTTTGCTTATTTTTTCTACGCTTTTGCTGCATATTAATAAATCATCTACAAATATCAAGATAAATACAGGATCTCTGCTTTCATTATTTGCGTATAAACAATAATCATAATTACTTCTTACAAAACCTTGTTTTTTGATATAATTATCAAATGTTTCATACCAAGCTCTTGGGCTTTCCCTTAAACCATATAAAGCCTTTTGCAATTTGTAAACTATGTTATCGCCAGTTTCATAACCTTGTGGCTCATTAATATAGACTTCAGATTTTATTCTACCATTGAGGAATGCTGCTTCAACATCCATTTGTTCAATAAATAAATTATTCACGCAGCTGTAATTTAATAAGATTTTTAATGTTTGCATTTTACCGACTGGCGAGTAGACATTTTCCAAATACTCCTTTTGTTGAAAACCTCGTACAACTAATCTAGCTTTATATGAATTATTGCTTTTTCTTCTATAAATCCATTTCACATCAATTATTTTCTTACTTTTTGGTTTATCAACAGCTATCCAAGTTTTATTTTTCCTTAAACATTCCAATTCTCTATCCATAGCTTTCTGCCATTCTTTTGATTCGGTTGAGTTTAATGCCTCTTCATATGTATCCGGTACATTTGCATTTACATAATTAACATAAATAAAATGCGTTACATGATTACCATATCTATTTACAGGGCTTCTCTTTCTTTCGGACTTTCTTTCTTCTTTTAAATATTCAGTTCTATTGTTGTCATTTAGACTAAATTCATTTTCTTCTTGAACATTTTCACTACATTCACTTTCAATGTCAATTTTTTCATCATCTTCATATTCGCTCTTAACATCTTTTATACTTTCAGTTTCCTCAGAATTATCATTATCTTTTAAGCAAATTAATTTAATATTATCTTCGACCACTTGTACATGTCTAGCATTTATAATTTTATTATTCACCAAAACTCTGTAGCTATTCTCATTATAGCCTACTAATACCCCTAAATTTGCTTTATCGGCCCATTTATTATTTCTCTTAACTTCTGGTGTTCTTACAAAAACTCGACTTCCATAAATTTTTAAATATTTTACATTTGGCTTGATTCCCATCAATATTTCATACGGAGTTTTATTTTCACTAGTATTAGCAATAGTTCTGTTTTTTAAATATGCTACGGTTTTCATTATTTCGGGCCAATACCTTTTATTTATGTTCGCTTCTCTTAATAAGCATCTACCCATATCCATTGCCGATCGATTATATCTTTCCGCTACGCCGTTAAGTTCATGTACATAGGGTGGACACGGTACTAATTCTATACCTTTGTATTTTATAAATTTATAAATCTCTTTGTTCAGGTATTCTTTTCCATTATCGCATTGGACCTTTTTTACGGTTTTTCCAAATTTATTTTCTACTAAGCTTATGTAATCAATAAAACATTCTGCCGTTTCTGATTTATTTTTTATGCAATAAATTTTTGCACATTTGCTATACTCATCTATAAAAGTTAAAAAATATTTTTCGCCGCCATAACCCGTTGTACTATGTGGTCCATTTAAGTCCGTGTGAATAACATCTAATATTTCTTTTGCCTTGCTTCTATTATTTTCAAATGGAACATTTGACATTTTGCTCTGAATACAATTGGCGCATTTCATTTCGATATTTTCAAGTTTGTCTGGGATACCATCTAGCATTTTATTTGTAACTAATTTATTTAGATATTGGAAATTTACATGACCTAACGCTCTATGCCATTTTCCTTTTTCTGTTATTTTTTCACTTTTATTCTTAGCATTCATTTTATTTACGTTATTCGACATATCTCGCGAGAAATGCTGAATATCTTGATTGTTAACACTATTTGCAAACTTTCCGTTCTTATCGATTCCCTTGAGGTAACTTTTCACGTGATATAAACTTCCTACTACTTTAGCTGTTGCTACCAATTCGTAAGTAGCTTTATTGTATATTTTCGCAGAATCATTAACTGCTACTATTTTACATGTTTTGGCTATTCTTGAAAGACTCAGTAAATTTCTCTCAATATTTTCGACATAATAAACGTTATTGAGTTCTACTTTAGATTTATTTTGATTTGTGAGGAAATATAAATTCATTTTTCCTAATTTAGATGCTTTGACCTTTTCACCATTTGGTAGACTTACTCTTACTGGGTTCTTCAAAATAATAAATTCTTCAAAATATCTATCTGTATTTATAATATGATCAGTACTACCGCTATCTAACAACCAATTCAACGTATTTTCGGTGTCGCAATTATTTATTTCGTTTACCTTATCTTCTGCATGCAATACTTGCGTAGTCCAAGTTGCCGTTAAATGTTTATCTTCGCTTGATTTGTTTTGAACTCTGCCTCGTCCACTGCCTTTGCTGTTGCCGCTAGCTTGTCCTCTTCCTCTGCCTCGTTGCATATTCCTAGCCTGAGTGTGCTGCCCTTCTTGCTCGTGTTTGCTCGACTGACCATGCCAACAATCTTTTGCCATATGCCCAGTTTTTCCACAGGTATAACATTGGCCTTTGATTCTTGCAGAGAAAGTACTAGAACTATTTTTCTTCTCACTTTCTGATTTCGATAGATTCTTTTCCTTTATTTTTGATTTAACATAATCTACAGTCCTATGTTCTTCAGGAATCACATCGATAAAATCCCCAATATAACTGTAACTTGATGGTAGTGCTTTGAGTATGTATCTCATTTTTTCAGCTTCTTCTAGCGTTCCGCCTGCTGATTTATAATCATTTACCGCTTTTTCGAAATGTATGAAAAATTCTTCCACTGTGTCGTAATTTCTTAGCTTTATTTCTTCTATTTTACTTCTCTTAAGTATTTGTAATGCAGTGGATTTTGTATCGTATATTTTTCCAAATTTCTGTATCATCTGATACGCCGTTTCGCACTCACTTATATACTCTAACTGTTTGTTTGACACTGTACTTACAAGAATTGTTCTTGCTTTTAAATCGCTTTTCTTCCAAGCTCCTATGTCATCTTTTTCTGATGCTTCTCTAATTGCTGGTTCTTTACAATCTTTGTACTCCAGCAGCATCAACAATCTGAATTTCCAGCTTTTAAAATCTTCTCCATCGAATACTGGAATTGTCACTTCGTCAATTTTTGCTTGTTGCGTCGCCATCTTTGTCTTCGCGATAACTTTTTATTTGATTTCTCGATATGAACACTTTTCACGTGTTTCGCACAAAACTTTTCCTCAATTATTTCGCGTTTTATTCACCAAAGGATTGAATAACTACGCTCTGCTACCATGTTGAGGTTTCGAAAAGAAAACACTTGACTTTTCTTTGAAGTAAAATAAATGTATTGTCCAGAACAATTTACAAGCGATGTTGACGGAGTGCGTGGCGAAATGCGACTAACTGGCTAAGCTTGTTTTCCAAACAGTATTGCCAAGACTTTACATTCACTTTAAATTACAACAGTATAGATGTAAGTTTAGTGAGCAATAACACAAGACAAGCATACAAAGTAGTGAAAAGCCTGAAACGTGGTTATCAGCCGAAAACCACGCTCTGTCGTGATGACAGCGGCAATATAATCGCTGATGAAATCAAGATTAAGGAAAGATGGGCAACATATTTCAAGCACCTCCTTAATCCTCCGCACAGCTCCAGAACATCGGAGCCTATTGATGTCGCGGGACCTTTCATTGGCCCCGCCAAATCTGGATGCAGTTTGTTCTATCATCAAAGCCCAAAAGAATAATAATGAGATTCCAGTGGTGCTCATCAAATATGGTGGCAGTAGTGTTCATCAAGCTATTCACAAAGTCATCCAGTACATTTGGCAACAAGAACATATGCCGAAAGAGTGGAGCCAATCAATTATATTCCCTATCCACAAAAAAGGTGACAAGCTACAGTGCGAAAATTATAGAGGCATATCACTACTTTGTACGGCGTACAAAATATTTTCAAAAATCTTAGAAAATAAAATCGGATCATACGCCAACAGTATTATTGGGGAGTATCAAGGTGGTTTTAGGGCGGGTAGATCAACAAAAGACCAATTGTTCACGGTCAAGCAGATACTGGAAAAATGCTTGGAGTTCAACATAGATATACACCAAATTTTCGTTGACTTCAAGCAAGCATACGACAGTATTGATCGTAACGTACTGTACCAAATAATTTCTGGTTTTGGCATCCCAGCCAAATTAGTCCGTCTTACCAAAATGACAATGACGTCGACGACCTCCCAAGTCCGCATCAATAACCAACTCACCGATGCCTTTGACACAAATATCGGACTAAAGCAGGGAGATGGGCTGGCCCCATTGCTATTCAATTTGGCTCTGGAGTACGTCATACGGAAGCTACCTGTCGATACGTGAGGTACATTACTATACAAGTCTAGCCAGGTAGTGGCCTATGCGGACGACATCAACATTCTGTCACGGCCACTAACAACTGCCAAAGAACTCTTCCTGAAACTCAACAGCGAAGCAAAACTAGTAGGGCTACAAATCAACGAAAATAAAACAAAGCTCATGACGCAGTCGAGAAAAAATACCCCAAATACACAAAATATCACACTTGGCGAATACAGTATCGAAAATGTTAGCGAATTTGTGTATTTAGGCGCCAAAATAACGATACCGGCAATGAAGGAGACGAAATACGCCGAAGAATACAGCTCGCAAATAAAATATTTTATTCAGTATTGACGATCTTGAAGCCCAGCTGCATACACAGAAAAACAAAGCTCCAAGTATACAAATCTGTGATAAGACCTGTGTTATGCTATGGGTGTGAAACATGGAGCCTAACCCAATATATTGAACTCCTTTGAGCGACGGGTCCTGAGGCGAATAATCGGAGCGAAACTAGACGGGGACCAATGGCGATTTAGATACAACCATAAGCTGTATGAAATTTTTGACGAACCGGAGGTTTCAAGGATTGTAAGACTGCGGAAGCTGCAACGGGCTGGACACATGAATCGTATGGACGAACAACGGATACCCAAAAAGGTATTCGTTGGGAGAATTGAAGGCCGGCGGCCAGCGGGGAAACCGAGGAAACGCTGGTCTGACTCGGTCGACGAAGACAGTTCATCGCTGCTCGGATTTCGGAATTGGATGACGCGGTCAACGGACCGAGACAGTTGGAGGCGCTGTTTGCAGGAAGCGAAGGCCCGAAAGGGGCTGTAGTGCTAAGAAGAAGAAATAGAATTCGTACTTAACTCTTTCTGCAGTATATTTTTTCATGAAGAGGTCATGCATGGTCTTAACATTTAGAGATGCATCAAGGTAATGAATTTCCTTAGAACTATAATGAGATATCTTTGCGGGAAATGACTTGATGTAATGCTTTATTTTGGTCATTACATCAGGCGGCACTACATGTGGCCTATTTTTATGCTTACCACTCAAATCTCTTGTCGCCTTTCCAGAAATCAGAAGTTGATTCAATCGCTGAAGACGCGAATTACTTATTGAATCCAAACTCAAAAATGCAGTTTTATAAACAGTAAGCTTCCTTTATCTATTTCGTATAAAAAATGTCGTCCTATTCTTTTCTTTAATTGCTCCTTTTGGACGACTTCTGGCTTTTTCCTTGCACTCCATTAGGCCAAGCAAATATGTTTCTTGTTCGTCTTTAGAATTCCGTTCTTAAAAATTGGCCAAAATAGATTCCTTATCAGCTTGCGGTATATTAGACATACACTTCTCCTTGCAACTGTACAAAAGCTTTTTACAGTTGTCTTTTATTTTACTGTACAAAAAATTATCTTACGTGCAATCTTTTTTGTCCACCAGTTTTCCCTTATCGGTGACACATTTTTCTCCATGCAGACGAGCTAGCTTTCTAGCAGTTTTCATCCAAGTTTCAGGACGCCTTTTACGCCTTCGTGTATTTTCCTTATTTTCACTGTTTTCACTAATATCTGAACACTGAAAACTGGACATTATGTTGATATTTTATGATCACTTGAGGATAAAAAAAATATCTTCCGCGGACCGAAATTGGAAAAAAAAACAACTTGTTTAATTTTTCACACAACTTTATTCTTTCAGCTTTAAATATTTTAAATTATTCTGTTAATGCTCACAAATCGGAATCGATAAGCATCCCAATGCAGCCTCACATTAAGGCTTTTCCTTGCTCATCGCGAATTAACCGTTTTGAATGAAAAACTGAACCAACCGAGTAAGACGTGCTTTCCACTTTTATATTAAAAAGATGCTGATTCGTTGCGACAATTGTTGCAACGGAAAATTCCAAAGAGGTGCAATGACATCTGAACAGTAAAGCTGACTCTCTAAATCTAAGGCGCGCATGTAGGAAATGCTGATCTCTACAGACGGGGCTCATTAGAATTTTGTCTGTGAGAATTTGTTTGATTGCGAAATGAATTTGAAATGAAATTTTCGAGGTTGAGGTTTGATGGGAAACATTTTGAAAGTGAAATTTAAGAAGCTAGACTTTATGGGAAAAGTTATTGTGGTGAATCTATGGAGGGTTCGTGAGAATGGAATATAACAATTAAACACCGGTGCTTTTTTGCGACTTAGAAAATGACCTGAACGATAAATATGGCTACGCACATTGACCTTAAACAAGAAAAGCAACACATTGTGTGGAACAGCGATAAACTGTTTTTGCACTCAATGCAAAAACAGGGTGCCTAGAAAAGGCGTATACAGGGCTTTATTTAGAATTTTGTTTAACTCATCTGAAAGATCTACCTTTCAAGATAATTTTACCTAACTCAGTTAAAAACTGCTAATTTTGGAGTTATACTGTTTTTCCGCTCACCGATTCAATTAGTTTATTACTTTCTTTTACCTCATTGAATTTTTCCACGAATTTGCTTCTATCTGATTCAATTGCTTCCTTTTAGTTTAGTTTTATTAAAATGATCCTTTGTTCGAATATTTTTGTTTAAATTATCGATTGCGAGATGATTGTTCTGATCAATTACCTTAAGATCTTCTTCTATGTCTTTTATGTCATTGTCGTCCATTGAACTATACAGCCACTTCATTCCTTGTCCTATTACGTTAAATAGTCCTCTTTTATGTCTATGAGGCAGTAGTGTCCGTACTTTAGTTCATATTGTATTGTATTGTTGTAATTCTGTGTTTTAGTAGATTTTTGTGTTCAAGTTATTCAATTTTTTTAACATTTATTTCGAGAAAATTGATTGTGTCCTCGATGTCAACAGGGTTAACTATATGAAGTACTATGTCGTAATTTTGAATAATGAGAATATCTTCTAATTTTATTTGAACAAATCCGTTTATCCGTAATTTATCTTTCAATATCAGAATATTGCAAATCGGTTGGTAAACCTGGGCAAAGCAATGCGATATATATATTTTTATAAAATTTTTTTAAAAATGGAAGAAATATAGGAAAATGCAACAAAAAGGGTACTCACCCTCCTCATCCTCGCCGGGCGCCCGCTGCTGATGGGGATGGTTCACAAGGTCCCTTCGGATAATAATGTAAAATTGAACCTAATTAAGGGCTCTAAGACTCTGTTATCAGGTTTGTTACTGTTATTTTGATAATTGCTATCGCTCTGTCTGTTTTTCGTATGGTAGATCTGCCCATTAGATCCGTAATAGGCGTATCCAGCAGTAAACAGGATATCCATAGCTGATTCAAGGGATTCGGGGTTCCTACAGAATAAAATTGACTCCATGGGTTCTGGGAGTTTGTTTTTGAAAATATTGAGGGCGGTCCTCATATTGTTCCGGGCACATTCGTTACTTGCGTTTCCTGCAACTAACACAATCAAAGTTTTATTGTTTAATCTCCTAAGTTTGCTCTTGATATCGTTATAAAATCCAAAGATGTTGGTTTTAAAAGTCACACCTCGTAGATTGTCGTAACGTTCGTCTATGTTTAAGGGGTCTCCAAAGTTGTTTTGAAGGACCTGCTTCACGTCCTGCCAAAGGGTAGCATGGCAATTAATATCTATTGTCTCATTGGCTCTACCTTTTAACATAATTTGCTCTTAATAATGTTGCAAAAAAGAAATTGTGACGCTTCATTGTACGCTTGTAAAATAGGACTAATCCTATCTATAAGATTTATAAAATTTTGCAGGTTTTCCGCCCTGCCTTCAAATTCAGGGAGGTTGTGTAAATATTTAAGGAGATCAATTTGGACTACAGGGGCTGCTTCGGCGTTCGCCATTTTGAAAGAGAAAAAAAAATAGCCCCAATTTCCTTACCAACCTCACAAAACTCTGTACAATTTTTAAGCAAGTAAATTTGAGGCAGTAGGTTTGTGTAAAAAGAAATCAATTTCAATTTTTAAATAGCAAGTTTGGGACAAAAATTACTAACACTTTGAGCGAGATATATAAAAATTTAAAATCAATGAAATCAAATATTAAATAAATTGTATACTTATGTGTTCATTATAAAAGCGTTTCTTACTTGTTGATTCTGGAACTTCGGGCAAATTTTTCCTTGTAGAATTCACTTGATCGTCTCTGTTTCGTTGCCTTCAATATATTGATCTTTATTTTTTTAATATTTTAATCTTCACTGTAACTTTCTCTATTTTGCTTATTCTTTCAATATATGTTTTTCACTGTTAATTTAGTATTTTTACCAATATCTTCACTGTTTCGTATTTTGTTTCTTCCATTGTTTATTTATTTATGTAGTAAGCTTTGTTTATTTTTATGTAGTAAATTTTTATTTATTACCTAGTAACTTTCTAGTATCTTCACTATTAGATTTTCATATCGTGTTATTTCTTACTGGTTATTATATATACTCGTACATTTTCACTAGTTTAAGTTATCTAGGGAATAAACTATTCAATATTATTTGGCACTTTTCTAAATTCACATTTGTTGTTTCACTTTGCACCTTTGTAAGTAATTCTTGTTCTTGCCCGGGGATGTTACTTTCTTCTTCGAAGCACTTCTTCGCGTAATTTACAAAAAATGTTCGTCCTCTTGGGGAATAATTAAGTTAAACTTTACGCGAACACGACGTTGATACGTTATATGATTTTTAATAAAATCGAGTAAACTTCCACTAAGCGTATCCTACCGACTGCGCCATTTATTTTTCCACGGCTTCGGAACATAAACAAAAATCAATGATTGTCCCCTATAAAACACTTTATTTAAACTTTTAAGTTAACACTTGTTCACTTATACTTGTAATTTAATTATTATTTGACGCACAATATCTTTATCGCACAATATCTTTTTAGCACGATAGCTTTACGATGCCTTGACCGGAGCAAGAGTACCCCAATGCAGCCTCACATTGGGAACGTCGGGTATTAAGGCTTGCCCATACTCTGTTAACTTGAAAATACTAATCCATCCGAGTCCTTAATTACCTTTACTTTTATACCTTTAATATGCTGATCTGTTGCAATAATTAGGTCTTGCTAATTGTTGCAACAGAAAAATAGCAAAGGTATGCATATGACACCTTTGCATATGCTATCGGTTCTATGCATAAAAAATGGGCGTGGCGGAAATGCATTCGCCGCAATTAGATATCTTTAATGAAAAGGTAAAATTATTAGGAAAACGCGCGTGTGAGAAATTCGGAGGTAATTTAATATTTAAGCTGATTTTAATTTAACCTGAAAAGTGAAGAATGTATAGGCAGCTGTATAGGGTGCATTGTAACACTTGACGACTCTACGACTCCTCGATGACAAGTGACAAGTCTTCTGGTATGATCGGTGTTGCCATCCCAACATCTCTCCCCGTTAAGATAAATTATATGGCCCGATGTACAAGTCGCGTCATGTCATAATTCTTATAGCGCTGTGGTAGTACTGCATTGGTTTGTTGAGCTCGAAGCGATTGCGGATCTTCAGCACATTCGTCTCCCTGCACCGCTGCTTGGCCCACTGGTTGTTTGTTGGCAGGCTCTTCAGCTTCTGAACTCGGTTGGAGTCCAGTCACCACTTCTCTAAGGGTTTGCGGCACAGGGATATCAAGACCATCAACCAGAATGTTTCTTACGTTATCGAGGAAAGTAAATCACGTTTTGATTTGGTTTGCATGGATTTTGACTTAGCGATCACCAGACAGACCTTGGGTAAGCGCCAAGTAATTGACTGATGATGAAAAGGTGCCGTTCTGATGTGATCGATACCGTTTTCTCTGCAGAAGCTTTAAAACTCTTCTAAAACCAGCTGCAGACCGTTGTCAGGAACTAGTGTATCGCAAAGTCCTTGCCGCGAAAGGCCTTCCTCCAATCGTTCGATTGTCTTTGATGTCCCGGATAGCATTTTGTATACCTCTGGCGAGTTGCTGAACGCATCAATAATAATTAAATACCAAAATCCATTTAGGGGTCCCGTAAAGTCGATACGGATACGAGATCAGGGTCCGTCCGGTGTGGGCCATGATTGAAGCGAACACTTGGTCGGCGGCTTGGAATTTATTGCGCTGCTTCCACACCAGCCTGTCAATATCGTCGTCAATAGATATCGATATCGTCGTTAATAGATGGCCAGTAAACTTTGCTCCATGCCAACAGTTTCTTGATGCAGCTCCTTCAATATTGTCCCCCCGATGACAAGATGGCATGACGATGCGATGGTCAAAAAAGATGAACCCTTGAATGCAAGTGAGTGATTCTCGTCGGGCAAAAAATTTCTCAACGTCCGCGTTATTGATCTGCTTTGAAGTTCGTGGCCACCCATTTTCGATGTAATCTGCAAGTTCCCTCATTGTTTGGCATCTACTGGTTTCTTGTTTGAGAGCTTCAAATGTTATAGGCAGTGTTACGCCAAGATATCCTATCTTGAATTCAAGTCATCACTTGTGACAGGGTGGTTTAGGTATATCTCTAACACAATGACGATATGTAGCCTTGTTCACAGTAGAAAAGACCTGGGGAACCACAGTTCCTTCTGTAATGACGCATGAAGAATTTGACTAGATGAGCCTTGATGCCTTGCTGAAGTCCTGGAAGCCAAAGCCTTCGTGCTATTATCGCTACTGTGAAAGGAGTATAGAAATCCTTGAAACCAAAGCATTCTGAAATGGTCTAATGAAATGCGTTCCTTGAGGTTACTATGAACACTGATCGTTACTTTTCCTTACTTCTACTTTTATACTATATTCTTATTTACCTAGAACTATTATCTGAATTATACTGGGTACAAAAATGTTTGTAAGTTAATGTTATTCATCCACTAATGATTGTTTGTCCATTAATAACATAAATTCCTATCAATGCATATTTTCGTACTGTGCATGAAGCATACTCATTACTATTACTTATCTACTACTATATAGATAACAATCGAATTTAGTTGAAAATGTTATACTTATCTTTGGTTAAAGTAATTATGCTTCTCAAGTTATGACTCAGTTAAATTTGAATGTATATTAACTTATCTTATAAATATAAGGATATCACTACTTTATTATTGTTTCACAACATTTGAGTCATAACTCATTTGTTTGGATTCAACAGGCAGCATTTGCGCTGTGTCGATCGCAAAGCCAGCTTTAGAGCAATTCTCCATCCTACCGATAACAACATCTTCGTTAGACTTCTCTTGTTTTGCGATGAGCCGCGAGATGGAGTCTACCAATGTAAAACTTTCCGTATTAATGTACTTGATTTGGAAATTGTAAGCAAGCACCATTAGTGCGTTTCTTTGTAGACGGCTGGCTGTGTAGACAGGTATACCTTTCTTTGCACCGAAAATCGCCAACAACAGCTGATGATCGGTCTGAAGTTCTAACTTGCGACCGTAGATATAACGATGAAACTTGAATAATACAAATGTCAACGCCAAGGCTTCTCGATGAACTTGTGGATAGTTCTTCTCAGCGCTTGTGACTGCTCGCCGCATGCATTATCAGTCGCTTAATCCTATCCGGCATCTTATGCATAAGAACCGCACCCATACTTTAATTCGATGCGTTTGCAGCCACGATAATTTTCTTCTTTGGGGTCAGAGTGGGTTAATACAAAATCCGAGGAAAGTTTATTCTTGAGCTTCTTGAACATCTCTTGGTGTAATTGTTTCCACTCGAACTTGACATCCTTATCCAGTTACTTGTCCAGCGATCCGCGAAGCTCCCTCAGGTGATAAATAAATTTACCGTACCATGTAATTTCCCCAAGGAAAGCTTGCAATTGATGAAGGTCTTTCGGTGCCGGCACTTTTTTCAGAACTTCGATCTTTTCTGGAATCGGTCTCAAACCGTTTTCGTCGATTACGTGTCCCAGGAATACCAATTTCTTTTGACCAAATGAGCACTTCTCAATCTTGAGAAGAAATCCGTAGCTTTGGATAGCCCTAAATACTTCAAATAGATTTTCACGATGGTCGGCCTCATTAGCCCCTCCCACAATAAAGTCGTCAATGAAGGGGAATGCACCTTTTGCTCCACTCATAATTGTGCTGACTAGTTGCTGAAAAATGCCTGGAGCGGTTTTAATGCCAGGTTGAAGGCGATTTATTCGAAAGAGGCCACTGTGTGTGTTGACCGTCATCATTTTCTTCGCTTCATCGTCGAGTTCCACCTGCAGAAACGCATTCGAAAGGTCAATCTTACTGAACATCCGAACATATCTTCGGGTGTTGGCAGTGGGTGCTGGTTCGGTTCAAGAAGTCGTTCAAACCCATCGAATAATCGGCGCAAATGCCATCCTTCTTTTGAAAGGCAACGATTGGTGCTGCATACTCTGAGTAATCGACACGGGTGATCACCCCCAACAGTTGCAACCGCTTAAGTTCGTCGGCTATCGGCGATGCAGCCGTAAATGGGACTGGCCGCTTATTTCGAAAAACTGGTTTGGCACTTTCCTTTAGCGTGAGCGGTGCCTTCATTGTATTGCATCGCCCCTATGCATTGTTGAAAAGAGACGAAAATACCTCTTTCACCTCCTCGATTAGTGACGGTGCCTTCACATAACCAATTGTGCTGCAAAGTTCAGCAATAAACACATTCCATAAGTCAAGCGCTTCGATCCAGTGGCTTCCAAGCACATTCAAATTAAATGCCGAGACGTAGCAAATGCCGCTGCTCTCTCTACTGTGCAATTTTAATCGCGTCTTGAACTTGCCCAGCGTCTTCACTGGATCTCCCAATGCGCTCATGGCTTGCTCCTATCATACGGCTAATGTTGGTAATCTTTATAGCCTCCAATTTGCCTCAGAGATAATCGTCCAATCGGAACCCGAATCAAGTTGTAATTTCAGCTTCATGTTGTCCATCGCGGGCTTAACAAACTTGCACGTTGAAGTAGACATCGATTTAACTTTGAGGCTCTTGCGTTCGCTGAAATCTCGCCAGCGTCTGGGACGTTGTGCCGATGCTGACATACAGTATCCTTTTTTGAGTCCGACTCTTCTGCAGTCGAGGCAATCTTTCTCTTGAAAAGGACAGTCTCTGTGAAAATGGATATCGCCACACTTGCGGCACGGAAATCTTGCTTTTGCAGCGTCGGTGTACTGCATTATGCTTGCTCCTTCTTCTAATCGTAGGTTGTTCGCCTTCTCCTTCAGTTTTCCATGAACTGTCAATATATCAGTCTTAGATATGCTTTCCGGGCACGAACCATGGACTTTTCAGCTTTTAAGTCACTCAGTCGGTTTGCAAGCTTGACACAATCGTGAAATTTAAGCTTCACACTACCATTTGATTCTACACCGGCACATTCTTCCGCCAACTCCAGCTGTTTTAATTTCGTCAATAATTTCTCCAAGGCCAATGAGTCTTGTGTTTTATTCAATCCCTGCACGAACAAAAGAACCTTGAAGTCGTCAGGACTGCACTTTACGATGTTGAATTTTTCACACCTTATACGTTGACTCGCGCAGCATATTCTCGAAAACTTTCATTTACATCTTTCTCAGTCTTCAGACACTTGCATCTAAGTAAAAATTGTGGCTCCTGACGACCGAAAATCCCTTTAAGCTCCTTGACAGCGTACTCAAAGAGGATCGTTGCCTTCGTTTGTGCGAGAATAGTGTTTGCGAACCTCTCGCAATCTGATGTTGATAATTTCTCTGTAAGTAGGTCAACTCTTACTGAATTTGTCATTTCGGCAGCTGTTGTCACGAAAATGGACTCATAATGCGCGTACCACAACTCAAATGTCAGGTCGTCTTCCGCACTGTACGAAAATTTCTACATACGATCCGCCAGATTGTTGTGCAATGACGTTCCCGCTGGGGCTGCCAATGGCTGATGCTGTGTCACCGCTGGGGCTGCCGATGGCTGATGCTGAGTCAATTGTTGGATCAACAACGCGTTTTGCTGCTCAGCCATTTGTTGGGCAAATTTATTTTGCTTAGCAAGCTCGCCATTGCTGTATACTCGTATAACGCATTAACTGCATCCGCGTCCATATCGATTCCTTCCAGCAAGACACGCACTTAAAAGTTGCAATTCACTTTCTAGGTTATGGTATTCGCCTTTAATTCATACGTGACGAACTGATAGACAGACGGATGAACAAATAGACATAGCACAAAACTAGTAGATCTTCGTTGAATTAAAAAGCCCTAAAATATGAAAACTCACTTACCATGGACAAAACAAACTGGACTTTCCGGGCCTTTAATTTTGCGAAGTCCTCTATGAGATTATCATATTCCAGTTCTACGAGCTCTTTCTCAATTGCCAAAACAAATAATCCTACCAATCGTTCTTGAGTCATTGTTCTCCTCAAGTAATTCTTTATTAATTTTAGTTTTGAGAAACTGCGTTCTCCTGATGCCACAGTTACTGGGAAAGTGTTTTCACTGAATTAGGAAATACTCGTACCTGATTCAAACTTGTCTTAAATATATAATTCTAACCGTCTAACCTCAAAAGATTAGGATTAATGAGTGGTGACTGTATTAACAGCTCCTGATATAACTCTTCACCATTTAAATCCTTAGGTCCATCATGACTCAGAGCTGACTCTAGATTTAAGCACTTAATATTCAAATTTTTTAATTTGGATTTATCACTTATGCTGTACAAAAAAGAAAATATTGAGTTGTGATTTTTCCATTGTTCAAATCGTTTACTAATAGAACTGATTGCCTGGTCTAATATTTTTAAATAGAAATTTATTTTGAAACTGATTTTAGGCTCAAGTATAATTTCTGCGCTTTCGACTTGGTACACTCTTTTTCGACAAACGAACGCAGAGACGATAAACTAGGGACTTGCGTTTGTATATCCAAGTCAACAGCAATCTTCTCAGCTTTATTTAAATATTCGTTAAAATTTTCATCCGTTCGCATGTCTATTAGGAAATTGCGAGTTTGTTGAAGTATATCAATGCTTGCAGGCAAATTGACTTGTTGGCCTTGTAAATACTTACTCGCTATGTTTATCTTTTGCAACATATCATACCACACTAACTGCTTGCGCCTTTCAGTATGTTTGAGAAAAATGCGCTTTATTAATGTTATTGTCAATTGTGATTGTTTTATTGCACAATGTTTAACCGCTTGCAGTAATTCCTTAATTGAAACACGTGTACTAAATGCAACTTAATCAACTATTTCATAATTTATTGATTGGCTCGCGACTAAGCAATGGAACAAAAACTTGTAAAATTAATAGCATTATTTTTCACCCGGCATTTGCGAGTGAATAGACGACGACTTGATTAGTTGTGTGACCGGTTTTTGTGTTCGCGCTATGATCAATGACGACTGTACTTATTTTGTTAGTGTTGATATCGATGAGGACTTATAGTTGAGATTGGGTGTGCGCTGTTGTCAACTATGCTTGCGTTTGTTGGTTATCGTTTTAAAACTGCAAATGAATTTAAAATTCAACATTTTATTTCCTAGTGATTAAGCTGTGACCTTTACCTATGAATTCCCATCTTCAGCGATTTCAATCAGTGCTTCATATATGTCCCCTAAATTATTTACAAGAGGCTTCAAAGCATCTATTCTACTCTCTCACCTCGTGTCGGAAAGTGGTTTGAGCGTTAAGTTAAGAACATATCTGTTTGTGGAGCTCGACAGAAATACTCGTACATATAAATTTTGCACAACGTCGAAAAACTTAACTGCATCTAATGAGCAACGATCAGAGTCGTTTACAACTAAATTTAATGAATGAAAGCAGCATGGAACGAAAAATGCTCTTGGCTCAATAGATTTTATTCTATTCTGCATACCACACTATTTTCCATTCATGTTGAACCCATTATCATAACCCTGGCCTGTTCAATAATATCTTAAAACTATTTAGTCCTTGCAAGATAAGTGTAGTGATTTTCGTTTAAAATCGCTCGAACGATATCGGAACCGACCTCTCATCGGTTCTAGAGTCTTTGGACGTGACAACGGACTGTACCTGATAGGTCAACAAGTCCGGACACACATACTAAGTCCGAAATACAAAAAATTCAGCCACCGATTCACATGCCCGTTTTTAAACGCGTAAAAAATACAAACATACGGAAAAGAAACCTACTTTACTTTATTCCGTCTTTTCGTCCAGCCAACAACAAAAAACTAGATTAAATTTCCCGATTTCACCGACTTGGTACCGAAAAGTATTCTACTCTAACTCGAAATCGGAACAACCTACTCTAATAAAAACGCAAAACAAATTATGGTACTGCGCACCGCACGCGACATCCGCGGATTCCTAGAACCCTACCCTTTCAACGACATACTTACCGTTCGCTACCATTCCTGCTGGAAGAGAAGGGCATGCTGGAAAGAAAGTCGTGGTTATATTGGATTGGCATTTCGACTTCAACAATATTCCCAACCTGTTAGAAGCATGCCTTTATTCCATCGTCACGGATCTCTGATGTTAGGCCTCCAACAAAGATCTTTCCATGGCGGGCTTTAGCTGTCTTTGGATCGCTTTTGTTATTGATGAGGTGATTAGGCGCTCGCACAACCTTATCAATTGAATCGGCAGATGCAAAAAAACTGAAAGCAAATCCTCTTGATCGACCAGTCGTGGGATCTGTCTTTACATCTATACTCCCACTATCGCCATACTGCCCAAATTGTTCTTCGTATAAATGCTTTTCACCTTCGTTGTCATCCTGTGAGAAGTAGACATCAATTTCTACTAGAACAACATTTGAATTGGTCATAATAGTTATTTGCAAATATGATCAGATAGGGTTGCACTTACGGTACACGCGGCTAATCTGGGAAACGACCTCGCCACTGAAGCTGGTAACTGTCGACGGAAGGCGGTGGATTCCTAATTGAGCCGCGATTATCCCTATGACGTGCACGCTTCCTAGAATAAATTTCACTTAACGATTTCGTCGACTTTCTCAGCTCGACCGCCTGTTTGACATTCCCAGACATAACTGACGTATGATGGGAAGTCGTCAAAACTGACGTTAGATATGTTAGGAAGGCATATGGTAGCAATTTGCATATGTATTAGTCGGCAGTGGCGTAGGGCCGAGTCATTACATAAGCTCTGTGAGTCCTTCACCAGATTTATGGTAGCATTTTATAAAACCAATGAAATGTTCCCTGATTTCAAATATGTTGTCATGTTGATGCACAAATCTTATATGTTAATTAAGGTAACTTGCTCACTATGACTTTTATCAGGAATTGAGTCTACGATGATAGAAAAATGTCTTGCGTCTTTTGCCATAGATATTATTTTGTTTCTAACCGCTTTAGATATTAAATTGATTAGTTTGTTTTGAATGGTTTTACTTAAGGATTTATTTTGCGATGCTTCATCGTTAATTCGTTTCAAATGCTCTTTTAAAATAGAATAGAATTTCGCAATTGCCTCAACAAGCTTCTAAAATTCCTTTTATTTAGTTCTTTTAACTTTTCGGAGGAACCCCAAAAAGCTAAAGACTGAGTAGCAAGAAATTGAAATGGTTCTAGTTTTTTCAGACTATCGATTTAAACACTTCTCAAACTTTTGAAAAAAAATGTATGTTGTATCCAAATATTAGTTCGAAAAGAAATTTTTGCATTTCCAGCAGAAAATAAATGGAAAGCAATAAAGCAAATAATTTTTCTTTTCCTCTAGTGATTCTCTTTCTCTTTTGAACTTAACGTTTGGCGGCTCCGTCCATCCACATTGTCGAGATCTGTACCTACGTGAATTTTCTACGCCTGCACATCGGCCACCCATATAAGTAGAATACCGCTCTGGAATGTCAGGTATATGTGGGCGCCCGACGTGCAAAGTTCAAATTTGCATATAGAAGAACATCGTTTGCTTAGAAGCAGAGAAGGGAATTTCCAATGGATCTTGATTGGAGATATGCTCTCCTGGTTCTAAGCGAACATACTTATGAACGATGTTAGTATCAGTAAAAAATGTTTATATGTATGAGCATTACGTGTTTAAAATTTATTGATGGCTAACATTTCAATTGGATTTGAAATTTGTATCTGGTCGCGTTTTCCTGAAACTCAACAGCGAAGCAAAACTAGTAGTTCTAAATCAATGAGAATAAAACAAAGTTCATAACGCAGTCGAGGAAAAATATATCGAATGCTCAAAATATCACACTTGGCGAATACAATGTCGAAAATGTGGGTGAATTTGTATATTTATGTTAGGCGCTAAAACAACGAAATACAGCTCGCAAATAAAATATTTCATTCCGTTTTGACGATCTTGAAGACCAGCCACATATATAGGAAAAATAACTCCACGTATACAAAACTGTGATAAGACCTCTGCTATGGGTGTGAAACATGGACCCTTACGCAGGTATCTGCAAATATATTGAAAGCTTTTGAAAGATGGATCCTGAAGCGAATAATCAGAGCGAAGCTAGACGGGGACCAATGGCGAATTAGATACAACCAAGCGCTGTATGAAATTTTTGATGAGTCGGAGGTCTCAAAATGAAAACACATGAATTATATGGACGAACAACGGATACCTAAAAATGTATTTGTTGGGAAACTGAAGGGCGGAGACCAAAGGCGAAATCGATTAAACGCTGA
Organism: Odontomyia ornata; assembly: GCA_963969285.1. NCBI lineage: Eukaryota > Metazoa > Arthropoda > Insecta > Diptera > Stratiomyidae > Odontomyia > Odontomyia ornata. The sequence continues at coordinate 193,801,693 of OZ017741.1, forward strand.
TCTGACTCGCTCGAAGAAGTCAGTTCATCGCTGCACGGATTTCGAAATTTGAGGACGTGGTCAATGGGCCGAGAAAAATGGAGGCGCTTGTTACAGGAAGCGAAGGCTCGCGAGGGGCTGTAGCGCTACGAAGAAGAAGCGGATGTTCTTTAGTTGAATTCTGAAATGATTTTACGCTAAACCTTTCTACGTTCAGTTTTTATTATAATATTTTGACTATCTTTGCTAATCGAGTGTTAGCAGTTTACAACAATGTGCAAAAAATTAATTGTATCAAAGTATCTCTAAAGTCATATCCATGCATCTTGAATTTCTAATTAACACTGTCAAAAATTCAATTCTCATTAATATTTCGGTTATTGACGGAATTGCAGTCAGTTCAATTCACAGCAGCATTCCTAGTGCAAGATGCTCACACGGCTTACCATCTCCAAATGCATCCCTCGTTAAATGTCGGCAGAGCAGTCCCAGCTCGTCGAGTCCACCGCCATACTCACGTGTGTGAACGTTTTATCCGATGAAACCACCACAACTCGCTGGCTCAATCATAAACCCACATTTGAAAATAGGCTCAGCGCGTCGCATGCACCACGAAACAGTCCTATCCTCAGACATTTCATGCCTTAATCAAGTCCTAAAATCACAGGATGCCTGGAATTCATCTCATTTGGAGTATTGTATGGTTCATCAGATAGATGAAAGATCACATGGGATTGTGGAGATTTGTATGTTTGATAAAGAAATAGGTTCCAGTTTTAAGTTTATCGAAGACTTTTAATTAGCCGCTTCGTCGCGAGCTTGAAACCTAACCTTTATTTTGCCACTGACAGCGACATGTGTTGCGATCTTTGAGGATAGAACAAATGGAGGGACTAGGCTCACAAAGATTGCAGGGGAAATGACAAGACCGAGTTCACTGGGTTTGATTGTCATTTCATTTCCAATACTTCTCAATTTGGCAACCAAACTTAGGATTTTATTCAAGCAGCGTTCAAGGGAAAACAGAAAAAAATATTTTACCCTGAATTGCTTTTATTACAAAGAGTAGACAGCACACAAACAAGTTTGTCCTTTTTTTGGCTTGTATGACACTGCGGAAATGTCTGTTGTGAACAAAAAAAAATATAAAACAAAATGAACAGCTCCAACAGTAGTAAGTGTGTTGCTTTTTAAGTTTTTAAAAGGAAGGTATACTGGAAACACAGTTGTCCATTGTTATATTTCTATTGGAACCGGAAAAAGTTTGACTAATTTTTCCACATAGTAATCTGCAGTAGGCACACCTGTGGGAACACTTCCTTTCCCTGTGTAGGGCATCGCATCTACTATATACTTTGATCCGTTATCAGGCATCATAATCAGCTTGATGCCATACTTACTCGTATCTAGCTTGCTGACACACATTTTAAAATGGCAGCGCCCCCGAAATCCCAACAACTTTTCATCAAACAAATAGTTCGTACAAAGAAAATTGATTTTCAATGCGGCACTGAAAATTAGCAATCCAAAGAGAGCTTTTAGTTCTTCCAGCCAGGTGTTTTTCAAAGCATTATTTTGGATCTTATATTTACCTCTTTGAAGTTTAATTTCTTTATTTGTACTGGTCAGTAACATTGACTAAAATTGAAATGACAAGAGATTATACAGATATAAAGGTTTATTTTCAACTGAGAAGTTTTAATAATCAATTTTAACATATAAAAAAAATAAAAATTACTAGATATTTATCTATGCTAAACTTTTTTATTGATCACTCGACCCTTTTTACATCAATTTAATGTAAATCTATACGTTAATGTGCTCTACACTGAGCTTGGCAATGCATCGTACGGTCATCAGACTCGCTTTTCGGATAGCTCCGATAGCTTCAAATTACTTATGAAAATTGTGTATTGAGTTGGAATAATAATTGTACTGAAAAATTATTAAAAAAGATAAATGTTAAAGCTAATTGTGCTTCAAATTGGAGGAACCAAGCCTCTGAAAATTGCTTCCAGAAAATACAAGGCTTGATTGAAACCGCATTAATTGATTGTATACAATTAGCCGGTTCAAATTGTCAACCAAAAGACTCGCTGGTGCAATATCTCCCACTCTTTCATTTAGAGCATCCAAATATTCTTCATGGTTTGAACTCATACATGAGTCGGTTTGAACTCATACGTGAGTCCACCATATCCAATATTATCAATTATAAATTGAGTGTATTGAGGTACACTATACGGAGTATACCCCCGCTACCGCAGGGTATACTCTTCATTTAAAAACGAGCTGAAATCGAGGAAATACCCATACAAAAAGCAATTTAAATACTAAGAAAATTTAATATACTCGTATATTAATTCAAAACAACTCACAAAATGTTGATTGATGAAGACTTATATTCATTGATTAATTAATGTTGAGTTCTTTTGCGTGTTTGTCCAGGAGTTTCCCAAACTCTTTAAGACCAGCCAAACAGAGATAATGCATGTGTTTTGGCAGGCACGTCGGGGTCACCAGTGTAGTATTTATGGTTTATTTAATACTAACTAAAATTGAAATAACTAGTGATTATACTCATATAAAGGTTTATTTCCAACTGAATAATTTTAATAATGAAGTCCTTCTGCTCTTAAAAATATTTCTCGTCTCCCATTAAATGTCTTCCTCGAGAACTCTGATGTACGAATTACTAATTTTGTAGCACTTCATTTGACGGCCGAAAAATTAGTGATTTTTACAATTTTTTTGGACCGAGTAAGTAGAAGGATTTTTGGATCGATTTTTTTTTATTTTATTATATTATATACTATATTATTACATCTAATAATGTTTCCACAAATTTTTATTAAAAAATATTAAATAGTTTAAGCAATATAATAAACGATGCCGTAGCGCCTGAAAAAAAATTCCCCCTCCATGGTCGCATTGATTTTTCAAAAGCCGGTACTCTGAAAAAAAAATTATTGTAATCTGTATGAATGTCGTTACCGTTGAACGTTGCCGTTTTTTTTTAATTTTGAGTTTTCATAAAATGGTGACCGATTGACAATATCGCATCGATTTTTCGAAAGCCGGCACTCTGAAAGCAAAAAAAAAAATTGTAATCTGTATGATTGTAGTTATCGTTCTACGTAGCCATTTTTTTTATTTTGATTTTTCACAAAATGGCGACCGATTGACAATATTTTAATTTTTTCGACCGTTTTTTTTTTTGGTTTTCAAACAGTTTAAAAAATAGTAATTAACAAAATGTTTAAATCGGCTACGCTTAACCTTAACCACTACTAAGACCAACAAAACAAAAAAAAAAAAAATTAGACCGGTTAAAAAAAGTCGTTACGAGAAAAATGCGTTTAAAGATTTTAGTCCATTTCTCTCGTAATGAAGTCATGTATCTTTTAAAATTTTTATACCTATATTAAACTATCGAGTCCTGGACCATATGACGGTTCTTCCTCTTCATCTCCAGGGGTCTTGTTGACTTACTTAATTTTTTTATTAACTATTTCGATGCGATGCTGAGCAGCTTTAATCCGGGTAGAGTCACGGTCAGCGCAGTATTTATAGAGCGTAAGTCCAATTTTGATGCCGAGGAACTCCATTAATTGTAAGTTTGCCGATGACCCTTCATTAAATATTATTGTTGAGATATACAGAGCTATTTCAACCATAACCGCAGAACTTGAATTTGACTTCGGGGCGATCTGCCACACTAAAGCATTGAATCTGTCGTTGTTATTTTGTGTAAATCCACCTACGCATCTTTCTTATAATTCAACGTCTGAGAAATCTTCATAAATGGGCAATAATACTTCCGCAATATCTTCCGGAATTGGTGGTTTGTCAACAAATGAGTCCAAGGCATTTGTCTGAACAGCTTTCTGGAAGTTCCACCAAGAATCAGGTCCTTCTGGGCATAGAAAATGTTGGGGATTTTCGGGTGAGGAGAATTTATGATAAAACGTTTGCCATATACCATTATACATGTCGTCAATGCTTGTTGCATTACGACGTATTGCTAATCCATAGTATTGCGTCAATTCATTAATCAACTTATCTGTTAATCGGCCTTTCCACCCTAACGTTTTTCCTTCCTTTGTTTGCTGTTTTTTAATTGCTCTCAGCCGGCTGCCCACTCTTTTCTGTACATGGTTGATACATTCTTTTTTAATTACCTTCACATTTCTATAAGGTTTTGCATCGCAGATTTTTATAGGTCTTTGTGTCACCATCCCCAATATAATTAATATATTTGACGTTATGTAAAGATTCAGATCTTAGAAACATTTCTTTCATTCCTTCCACCTCAATTTGACCCGAAGAATTAGTATGGTTTATTGTGCACACTTCTGAATGTTTTTGTTGCCAAGTCTCATATTCTTTTCAGATTCATTTGTGCACATGATTTCATGACAACATCCACAATTTTTCCGGAGTAGTAGCCAATAAGAGAACAAATACCAAAGGATGATTCAAATCCTCGCTTCCTCCAACTTCCATCTCCAGATACCGAGATCCCAGGAATGATTTTGGACTTTAATTGTTTTGAAGTTTCTTCCACTCACAACAAGTTTTTGCTGCATCTCTGATCTGTTTGACTACTCTATCATAAAAACTATGAAACATAGGCCTTAGTAAATCCATGAAGGCACAAAATCTTTCCGCCCTGCTAATCCAATACCAATAAGCCTCATTGTGAAGATAAAACGCCGATTTATTTCGTACGCATTTTGAATAAGAGGGCATGAATTAATTTCAACTTGATCGCGCTTTCTACAGTTCACAACAAGATTGAAACCTAATCCGCTCACACTTCATTCAGTAAAGTTTATGTCTCCACCGCATTTTTTACATGATACATGATCATTGAGCATTGTAAAAACACTAAAAAAGTTCAAAATTCTATAACTTATAGTAGGATGGACACAATATTCAGAGTCATGAGAAATTTTGCGTTTGGAAGCGTTCTTACACCATTTGGGACTTATGTTTTCACCTTTTTCTATTTCATATCTATTACATGGTCGATTATATTTTCTGCCATTTTTGGAAGGTCTAATTTTACCGTTTTTATTAATTTTATTACCTTTACGATCAATTTCGTAATAAAACACAAGATATTTTTTAAAAACGGATAAAAGCAAAAACCAGAGAAACGACGTGCGTTCACTACGAAACTTCGAGAGTAACTGAACATCTGTCTAACTTGTAGGTACGTAAATTGACGAAAGGGACTATTATATTGTAAAGTCTGTACAAAGCAGGTTTACATTACAAAATAAATTCGAAAAAAAGAGCCCACTTCGTCACACAATGTTAAATACATTAGAGCAAGGGACTAAAAGGCGTAACATTGTGATCGGAAGGTCAAGCGAAAAACAGTCAAGGGTATTCACCCACTCCTCCGGCAAGCGCTTGTTGCTCCTGCATCCGTTTTTTCCTTTTTGAACAAATCAAATTTCTATTTGAGTGTATAAGAAATTATTCACGCAATAGGACTAGGCATATTTCAAGCTTAAATTTAAAAACAAACTAATTGCAAAGGCTAATTACAAAGACAAATTTTTTTTTCGTTTAGCATTACAGTCCTTTTCGGACCTTCGCTTAGAGATAGTTAGAGTATCTCATTATCTTGATCGAATATATCGGGCACTCGGGAAGGTGATATGGTCAGTATCACGCTTTGGCTGTTTGTCCGTCCACCCAGCTGCAATACCTTCTGTTTTAAACCAGAACGTATCATAACTTAACGGGCTTATAGTCCGTTCCTAGCACCAAAGCCGTCCGTCCACCCAGTTGCGATACGTACTGATTTTTTAAACCAGCACGTATCATAATTGAACGGACTTATAGTCCGCCCGAAGAATCACTCGAACTAAATCTCGCTTTCGCCAACGAGACTCGAACCAGGGACCTTCGACTTACGGGGTGAGTGCTCTAACCACTGCACCACGCGGACTAATAAAGAATAATTACAAAATAATTCAGGATGTCTAAGATCGTTAACCTTTTTTTTGTCGCTTTATACGCCCTCCACTGAAATTTCCTTCAGCCTGTCGTTAAAAATATTTATTTTTTTATTTTTTAAATACTTAATTCACACCTTTAACATATTGTCTCCATTAACCTGCTGAACGCATTGCCCAGGTCCGTAGTGAGTCGCTGATTTTCGAGTGTCCTTGCTATCCAAATGCTCTCCGCTACATCCAACCGTTTCCGATCGCTGATGTCTTCCAGATCTCCACGTTGTTCCATTCTATTTATTGAGTACTCTCCAGGATGTATCTGGCTACCGTCGATTTCGTCTCGTTTCTTCCTTTTTTCTGCTACTTCCGCTTTCCTGATGCCCTCCTGAAACCGATTTTGCTCCAGTTTTAATACCAGATTTAATACTAATTAAAATTGAAATTACTAGGAATTATACGCATATCAAGGTTTATTTTCAATTGAATAATTTTAATAATAAATTTTATATGTCAAAAAATAAAACAAAATAAATAAAAGCTACTAAATATTTCCTCGATTGTCATTCATTAAAAATAAGCAAGTTTTAAATTAAGATATGATTATTATGACTACAACAAATAATAATTCATCGAATGAGGTTAATTTATCAACTACCAAGGCAACATAAACATTAATCATATTCTTATTAACAGAATGGGGAACGATTAATAATAAATGGTGTGAGACTATAACTACACACTCCCTCACCAGTGGGCCTTTAGGCGTCCTCGTGTGAAAAGGTATTACCCGCGTGTTTCGCGCTTGAACGAACCTAACCCCGCAATTCCTAAATCACTCCTCGACTGACTTTCAGTGGCGGTTCGGTTGCAGAGAACTGTCAAACACCCGTATCAGCTGGCTGGGACATTTAATTTGAGGGCTGACTGATCCCTACGGAATATTGATCTAAGTGATCGAGTTATCAAAGTATGTTTGATTTAAAATCAGTCTTCGTGTTTATTCTCGTGGACGGTACGTTAAGTCTGTGAATTTCCATAATTTGAATATTTTGCTGCCTAATTTTCCGTCACCTTTTGGATGGAATTGCAACTCTTTTGCTGGAGATTTTATGGACCCGTTTTGGGCGCAAGTAGCGAGTTTTTGGAGGAGATCAATTGAATTGCTCGGATCGAGATACGAGTATATATATGGCTTCATTGGGGTTTTCGAGCGAGGTGGGTCGTCTTCGTCATCCGTGGAAGTGAGGTTAGTTATTGCCTAGTGTAAGTGAATAACGTTCCATTTGAATTTATTCGTCTCCCTTAATTAGTTTGCACCACGCTGCTCACATAAACCGTGTGGCAAATCATTTTCTCATAGAGAGTATTATCGAATACATCAAATGTGGCATGCTGATCCAAATATACTCAAACGTGATGAATGTGAGAAAAAGTTCATCAATTTGTATTCGCTAAAATAGCACAAGCTAATACTTTCCGATCCTGATCGCTTCAAATGCGAAATATATGGCAAATCATTATCTCGTGTTGAATATCTACGACATCAATCGGTGCACATAAGTCCCAGCCTCTATAAACGCGACCACTGTACTACTTCTTTTGTAAGGGCAGAAATGTTAGTCATGCATCTTTTAATGGATGAAAATCAAGAGGAATTAAAATACCGCCAATGTTCAGAATCGTTCGCGAATGTTGCTGACTTTAACATACAATTCATTAGCCATTTAAACTGGGTGCAAATCGATTAATTTGGTGTTGATCTTTCTACGATTTGGCGTTATGAAATAAAGTATTATAGACCATTCACCGCAGCCTCGTTAGAGTATCGGTGTTAAAATATTATGATTATGGCAAATTATTTGTGAATGGAACTATTTTAAGTGACATCACCGAAGTTAAGCCATTTTATGCCTAAAATTACTATGTTCGGATGAGATCAACTCAAAGTCTGTCACGGAAACCCTTTGCACTCTCCCATGCAGTCGTTAACATGCCCCCGGAGCCAAGGTTCTGAATGTTAAAGTAAAGAAATTCATTGAAACCATTTACCAAGAAAAAAAATACTTAAATAAAATCGAGTAACGAAGTAGGGAAATAGTTTAAGTTGGAATAGCAAAATTGAAGAGTTCTGGTGGAATGCGATCCTGCAATGAAAGAGCTCCTGCCCTACCTAGATGAGACTTTATCGTTGCGAAAGAAATTCATTCAGGATTTGGAGGAGTCGCTCGTTTTCATTTCTTCCGATGTAGTGGACACTCGTCAAGGACGTGTGGATGATTTAATGGACAAAGTTATTTTATCATTCCAAGTAAAGGAAAGTTTCGGGGCGATCCTAGAAATATGACAGGAGAATCGCGAATTGAAGGCATCACTGGAAGATCAAGAACGAGCTTTAGAACTTATTATGCATAAATATCGCGAGCATATCCATCATAAAATTTTAAATAGTACGGTCAATCTCAAGGATACATATAATACAACACTGTCTTAAGTGATACGAAAACAAGGCGATAAAATCAATGAAATGGCAGCGGTAATGCAAAAAGCGGCTGGAATCGATGATGAAGGAATGAGTCACGAATTGGAAATCATGCAACGCCTTCGCATCGAGAATGAAGGATTACGAGAAATGTTACAAATATCACGAACATTTGGTTCGGTGAAATGTCGAATTGGCGTTGACGAAAAAACAATTCAAACCAAAAATGAAGATAGTAGCTTAATAAATAGTACAGAAAGCCAGAAGCATATAAGGAAGGATATTGTATACGATAAACCCGTAGAAGATGCAGACAGTTATACAATTATTGTAAATGGACAAGACGACACGCTCATAGAAAAAGAAACGTCTTGATAAATAGTCGCGGCAGTCGTAATAACTCACCATATCGTCAATGTTTGAATATATTTTATACTAAATACTATTTGAAAGCATGTAAAGAATTCGGATACTATTTCTATCTCCACATCCCTATTAATTATTTGCAATATACTGGTATGCTCTGCTTTTGATTGTCGAATTAATTTACAAAATGTGTCACGCTAACTCAATCGAACGTTCTCGTTTCATTCGATGTATCTACAAGCTGCTTAACTTTGCTTTAAATGTTGTGCGTTATGAAGCGGCCGAAACTCTCATCAGCCCTTCCTCAGCCCTAACAGCGATAAAAGCAGCGGCTGGATGTTATATTGAGCTGATTGTGAAAGAAAGCGATAATAACGTCGTTAATCGTATTAGATCGCCTGATTGCAATAAAAGAAAATGAGAACATGGAAAGAGTAATGCAAGATCTGGTTATGGACATTTTAGGTGTTCTAGCAGCTCCTGACATAGAAGTCCGACGTAAGACCCTTGCACTGGCAATGGACCTAGTATCGTGTCGCAATATCGATGAAATGGTCTTAGTACACAAAAAAGAAGTTTCAAAGGCACACAACATTGAACACGAAGACACCGGCAAATATCGTCAACTACTTGTAAGTACGTTGCATAGCTGTCCAATCAAATTCCCTGACGTTGCCGTAACAGTCATTCCAGTCCTTGTCGAATTCTTGTCAGACAACAATGAACTTGCTGCTACAGATGTTTTGACATTTATTTGTGATTGTAGAAAAACCGATTGAAGCTTTCCCAGCTATTAAATCATCGAAGGAACATCGAGCTGCAGTTTGAATCTTAGGAGAATATGTTGAAAGCAGTAGCCTAATTCTAGACGTGTAGACGCTGCGCGAATTTACATTCACGAATGACAATCCATCGGACAACCAACGACGGCGAAACCTGATGAAGCGAATGTGGGACGTATGTGCGTACCCGACGAACGCCAGTTGGGGTGCCGCTGATGCAAGCCAGCACCACAATCGAAAGTTCAATTGCCTCGAAGAGAAAAATTAACGGCTCGCCGGTTTGAACCGAGCTGACGAGGAACCTGCGGACAAAGAACGGGTTTCTTTTGGTGGACGAAGATCGACAGCGGAGGATCGACAGTACGACGAAGTATAAAGGACAAGTATCCTAATAAGCGGCTCAACGGAGGAATTGTAGGCAATTGGGTGGAATTTCATCAGCGACGTAAAATATTGAATCTGGAATTTTCACGAATGTGCGCTGGAGCAGATAACTTCGCGACGCGACTTAATTCGAGGGGCCCCCGATCAGGAGATTAGAAATAAAGATAGGTATAGTGGATAAATTGTTAATTTGTTCTATAATTAATAGGTGACAGTCTGGTGCATTTGAGCGAAATTATTCTTGGGTGGATTGTACACTTGGCTTGGGTGTGTTTCAGTGTCCTGAGTAAATTTTCAGGGGGTTTTTAATTCATCTTACGTCGGGTGACCACATACCGGGTAAAGAATGCGAAGTGGTCGCCCCGTCCTTAAGAATTTTTCTTTTTGCGTAATTCCTATCGGGGAAGCTCCGCTAGCTTAGGGTAAAAGGCATTGATTTCAGCTTTGTGAGAGGTGTTTCGGTAGCCGCGTTTATCGCTTGGCAGCCACTTGAGACCAAAGGATAAGCGAATGGCTGCTCCTACGAACGTCTCCGACGGGCATACCGGGTCCGAATTCCCAAGCTGAAGGATCCTCCAAGTGGAGGGTAGCAAGTCACAGGAAAACAATTATTCAAAAAAGCCTCCTATGCGCTCGATTCACCAATTTTTTTCATTATTTATTTAAAAACACTCGGCAGAAAGTAACAGACATTTAGAGACTGTGGAAGAATACGATCCAGAATCGAACGAATAGTCTCACATAGCACAGTATATTTTCAGCTGAGCCCGAGCATTCTTGTAGCAACTCTAAATGTTCTTCCATCGACCCCGATATGTTCAGTGGTTCAGTCATATTTTATTTTCCATACATTTAATTTTTCTCCTTATATATTATGAAACATTCCAATTGTTTTTTTTGACGTTTGATATTTTTTCGATTATACTAATCTCGCATGAGTTTAATGAGTGTTTATTTTTCTTGTCTTGTTTTTGTGGCTACTGAGCAGGAGTTGTCTTGATGCGTTTTAGTCGGGCATCTGGCTCGGTGGCTGATAAATTAAAGTTGGACTTAGTCCGCTCGCGGAAAACCTGCGACCGAAATTCCTCTCAGAACTAGCTAGTCTGTCAACAGCCACCTCGGAGTAGACTAAGAGTGTCCGGACTTGTTGACCTGTTGGGTACAGTCTGTTGGCACATTCCAAGGCTTCACATGTATAACCGACGATAGGTTGGTTTAGATTTCCTTAGAGGAACGGCGAAGAAAAATCATTACAGGGTGTGCCAGCAAATGCGCCTATTTATATTTCCGCTCCCAACAATAAAAACTGCACCAAGATGAATTATTTATTTCATCACTCCTAATTTTCTCCAGGCTCTTGTCTACCCTGTAGGACTTCAACGCCCACAAGGGGGCGTTATCGTCCACTTTGAGAAAGACTCCGTTATAGTCACCTTGCACACATTGCAGAAACCTCGAAGAGTATCTCCTCCATAAGAAATGACTCACCATTTAAAAAGTTCTTCAGCTTCCCATGATTGTATGCATCGTTGAACATACTGTTTGCACTTTGGAAAAGATATCACTTTTTATCTTTAATAACTCACTAACTCACCGAACTTATTCACTCTAGTTTTTCACCTAATGTTGGCAGCCTCGGTTAGTTTTCCGACGACCAACAAACTGGCGTTATGTTTTCTAATGTGTAAAATATAAAATTAAAAGATTTGTTTTCGTTTCTTTAAACATTGATTATTAATTTTTATTTTTGTAAAACGTTTTCGGCCACTATTTGTGATCTTCTTCAGTACAATGAACTATTACATTCTGAAAGCATGTTTATATACTAACAAACTTACACTTAATTGTCTTTGCTTTAAATTACCCTTACCAGTTTTGAATCGCAATTGCCTTCATCCGTATTGATCCTAATCTCTGCAGGTACCTGCTGTATACATATTGACTCGAGGACATCGAGTTTATTGGGGCAATCTACACTTTTATTTTCTCCAGGCCATTAATATCTATTTTATGATTTTTGGTGACCTGGTTGCTTCGCTGCTATGGTCGCTTCTCGGTAGACCACCGTATGTGTGGCAGCTATAATATTACTTCATATAATGTAAAGAGACTACGCTCTCGCGATGCTCAAAGTGCGCTGCCCGCAGCAGAAGACCACCAAACGTATGTATGCTTTTGACAGCTTTCAACAGTATAAGACTTAGTACCTACCAGGGAGTGATCACAATACTTTCTTACCAATATTGTTTTGTCATGCTTTAAAAGCTGGCCAGTTGTTGCAAACCACCAGCAGCAAGAACAGTGTCGATCTGTGCATCGGTATCAGTTACTATGTTTTAAACGCTGCGTAGAGCCGGTACGATAATCGGATGCACGTTCAGGTCCCACTGGTTGACTAATCTTGCCACAACTCCCGTGTTAATGATGCTCAACTGCAACAACTGTCAAACTGACTTTTGGTCTTCGAGTAGACAGCAGCAGGATTGGGTGTTATTGCCACAACCCACGTTGGGTGAAAGCCTGTGATTATGCTTTCTGCAACTTCTCTTTAGCAAAAGTCTATTTGTTGTGTTTTTGGGTGGAAATAATGTCTGTACAGGACTGCAGCGGTGGGCTGCTGCCTCAGCGATCGCAAGATTCATGTTCAGCTGGAAATGACCTTGTCTGGGGACGCGTAAGTGCGCTGTCAAGCTAGCTTTGCGGTGTCGTGGGGCGGGTTCTTTTCCCACAGCACAAGGGCCCACTACAAAAATATTTTCGCAATTACTTTTTCGGTGACCAGAAGTCAGAAATAAGTAAAAATCTGAAAGACCGTCGATACGCGTCGTTGGTCTAGGTAACCTACCGAAAGGATTGACGAGTGAAACGCGACAATGCCAGATTAACCGCGCGCGACACAAAGCGGTACGATACTTGCCATGAAGGCCAGCCAACGTGGTGGGCCCCATACCCGTTCGAGATGAAAGTGAGAAGACCGATTTGTACAATTTAATGCCTCATTTTATTCATTCCTTTTTTCATGTATAAAGTGTAAATTCAAGTGTAAACAAAAATTTAAATAAATAGGTAATTGTAATAAATATTAAAGTGTCCTCATTGTTTCACCAGTCTGCTATTAGACCGTTTACGTAATTCCCTCGGTAATTTCTCCAAGTTCCTTTTCACACGAAGATAACCTCCAAGTATTGTTAGATTGTGTTTTCTTATAAAATCACGTCTGCTTGTTTTCAATTTATTATTTTTGCGATGGATGATGACACTATTTATCGCAGCTACATTCATTATAGAATAACATCGTATGTTGTGCAAAGTTCAACCACGGCATCAAAGTTAATGAACAACACTTTTTCATTAAGATTACACTTTTCCTAGTCAAATAAATACAGCTTTTGATATTCAAACTTTATAAATTTTATTTGGAACTAGACGTCAGCATTTAATATTCAAACTTTATAAACTTTATCGATGCAATTCCGAAACACAACTAGACGTCTTTATCTTGCGTTCACCTCTTCTTATAACTTTCAAATGCACGCTAAGCAATTACATATCACAAACAAAAATGCTAACCAAATCATTAACAAGAAATGACTAACGTTCACCGCGCGTTCCATCGTCAGCAGAATCGAGTCAATCTCGGGTGTTATGATCCTCGATTCATGTTAATATTATTATGACTGAGAATGACAAAATGTGCAAGTATGGGAAATTCTTGGAATGGCAACAATATGAAATGAGGAAAAATGATTAGGTGGGCAGGATGTGGTGGTAAGTATTAGGTGGGCAGGATACGGTGTTAACTCCTCCCTCCTTAAGAATCTGTGTCCCACAGATTAAGAATAAACATTTAGAAGGGAAGTTTTATAGGGTCTGGGTAAGTATATGGTAAAACAACTTTTTCGGCAACAGTGAATCGTGACCGAAAAACGAAAAATAGATAAAGTAGGACAACAATGCTGACAAAAATTGCTACATCTGTTGTGATTGATGCGATGCTATGTGCAGAGAAGTACTCCAATCTTTTTTACATTGTCTACTCGTATATGGAGTTTATGTAAGTATTCAAGGTCAAGTTTGAACCCTTTCTCAGTAATATTTCCCATAAGGATAGCTGGTAAAGGATGAAAGGTTTGGATTTCTCCACTAGTATACTCAATACCGTTAATACGAATTGATTTATTCTGGAAGTTTATTACAAAGGTTCCACTAAGGGTTTGGGTACCGTTTTCATGGGTAATATTCCCATTGAAGTTACTTAGAAATATAGTGTTCTCATTCAGGGTTTCTACGAAAGGTTTCTCATGGTACTGGAGTTCGCAGGATGCATCGCGTCCCTCGAGAACAAGAGAGATGCAGTCGTCTGGTCTTAACAGTTGGAGCTGGTCCCTTCGGCATATTGTATTGTTCTGCATGGTGATGCAGTTCCCCAGGACGCCGTACTTCACTTGCTTTGTGATAAATAATGTGGAATACTTCACAAGAATCATTTTATTGTTGCTTATTGTGGGTCGGATAAGGATATGTCTGAACGTTGTCTCCTCCGTTTTGGGAAGACATACGACGTATAAAAGTAATGAACCCTTTACCAACATTGCAGGCTTGGCGTATTCTATTGCTTGGATTTCGTTATCGAAAGGAAGAGTTTTTATTTGGAATAAGACTTCACGAATTTCCGCATCACTTAAAAGGTTTGAATTCACAACATCACGTTTAGCGAATTGAGAAGCCCATACAATTTCTTGAATCTCCTCCCTAAGGAGTGACAGTTTGTTAAAGAGGGCTTGCTCGAATTTGTCATTATTAAGGAAACTAAGATCTGCTACGATGTTGTTATAATTGTAAACGAGTTCTCTTGTTACATTTGAAAGGTGTTCGTTGATTTTAAATTGATCATTGTTATTGTGCAGAATATTGTTTTGGCTATTTATATTGTCCCAATCAGTGGCATCTGGATTGCCCGCGATCCACTTCCAAGCAGATCCAATCCAATTGATGGATCGTTTTGCCCTAATTGGGCGAAGTTGGGCCAAGAGTTCCTGAATTTGAGATACTTGATGGTGCAGCTGTGGACTGAGTATGCTGGACTTGTTGACTTGGTGTTGTATTGTTGTGTCAATATTGGATAAAATATTTTCATAATGCTCCAGATTGATTTTATGAATGATTTTGAAGTTCCCTTTGATGATTTTGCCGGATCCCAATTGCATTGTCATAAGTGGGTTGTCGTATTTGTAAATGCTCAGTGAGGCTTCTGCTCCCAGACTGATCAACCTGAAACAGATGTTACGTTTTTGAGATGTGATTTGTGTATTCTTTTGTCTGAAGTTGTAAGAAAATTTACGCGATTATCTTTTGCTACAATTTGTTTTTCGAATAGAGGCTTGTCCTTGGCTTTAATTTGTTTATTTTTCTTATAAACTACGTCCCCCGGCTTAAAATTTTTACGTTCATTGCGTTTCGCATAGTGTGCACTAATTTGGTTTTGCTGTTTGCGCGTTATTTCAGCTCTGATATTTTCATGTAATTTGTCTCTGAAGTTCGTTAACCTTTGGTTATTGATTCGCTGTTCCTTTCCGAAGAAGACGTCAGAAGGTTTTGCATTAATTACTGAATGGAAACTGTTGTTGTATCTATCCACGGATATATTCACAACTTCCTTGGGAGAGAGGTCGGGATATTCTTGTGAAAGGCATCTAACAATCTATAGAACAGTTGAATGAACGCGTTCGATTGAGCCATTCACCTCACTTTTCTGAGGTGGTGCCAAATAACAAATAACACACAAATACAGTCACCGCACCCCGTTAAGCAGTACATGAACTGGTAGTCTGAGCCGTCACTCGAAAGATGTCAACTCACCACACTGCCGACGTCAAGTGGCGGTTCAGTGGCAGCGATCTGTCATCTAACACTAGCCAGCTAATCGCAATTGCGTAGGTATGACATCTCTGTCGTGTATCGCTCCGCGGGATTGGATATTTAAAGACCTAGTATTTAAGCTTTTAACAATCTTGTATTTGGGTTACTCTTTGGTTACACGTATTTATTTTACACTTTCAATAATAAACGACTATGAGGACTACGATGATAATGACGTTGATGCTGGTTGACTGCAGCGCAGGACGAAGAGAGTTTTCCCGTTAAGCTCGTGCCGTGATATCAGATCATGAGAATCTGAAAGAACGGCGCGAGCTGTTTTCCATTTTCTGGCAGCGATATTGCGGATTCTGCTCAGCCGTGATGCGCTTCGAAGATCTGCCGCGGGAGCAGGATCTGCTTGCGGCGCGAGGAAGATGTTGTAGTTGGGGCGTCCCGTGCCGCCACAGATATATAAATTATAAAGCAAATGTAGCGTGCTATGTTCTATTACGTATCACAAATTAAATTATATAATATAAATAAATGAATATTTAATAATGCATAATGAATTCATTCTTAAATATTTATTTTTTATATTATTAATAAGTAGTATTTAAAGTATTTAATGAATGAATGAAAGTATTTAAGCATTAAGGTACTTACTTGATTCGAATAATTTGAAATTTCCATTGGCGCGCGAGGCGTTATATTTTCATGAATAACTGTTTCCTGTAAAATATAAACATTATGTATGAATTCAAACACCAATTTAAGAAAAAAAGTACCCTTTCAATGATGGCAACTGTGTTTTGGGACAATTTTGGCTTTGTTGCCGACCGCTCAAAATATCCCTCGTTGAAGTGCCGCTAGCGTATCCTGTCGTATTTTGCTTTCGCCGTATATACCGTAGACGTTTTGATTAGTTTCGCCCATTCTTGTTGCTTTCTCCATTAAAAACGGATGTTCGCCCACGTTTAAGTTCGTTGAACCAATATCTAGCTGTGGTCATAGATGGCGAAGTTTCCCCATAAAAAGCATTCAACTTGTTTAAGGGAATACTTCGAAATACGGGAAAATTTATACACCAGTCATTTTAACTTACCTAAAAAATGAAATTTTAACATTGTCGCATTCCAACGGCTGGACTTTTTCCTCACTGCGAAAAACTTTTGTTAATTTCATTCGTAAATGAAATTTAACACTAATTTTCAAATATCACTTTATCACCAGATGATATGTTATCTCACTGTCAGCTGATTTGTCATTTACAAACGCTTCTGAAAATTCGCATTTTTTATTTAATAATGTTTTTCAGCATAAAAGCTTACATATTAATGAATGATTTTTATAGAACATCAAAGTACAGTAGATTAGAAGTATGTATACTTATTTTTAATAATATTGATTAAAATTTAGTGCTGCCAACCTTCGCTAACTTGACAGCGTCGATTCTTCGTGGCATACTCTCTATGCAAGCTTTGATACATTTTTTATCTCAGATATTTAATATTTTCTTTCAACACCTGGTGATTGGTGTTATTTTCTTTGTACACAAGCCTCTTGAGTTCATGCCATACGTTTTCAATAGGATTAAAATTTGGTGAATTTCCTGACCATGGTAGCAGAGAAATATTTCTGTCAGAAATGAATTTCCAAGCCAGCCTCAAGAACAATTTTATTCAGTTTCCGCAAAGGCGCCCTCCGATTTGCGGTCTGCTCTAGGTGTGATCTCCTATTTACGGCCCGAAATTTGCACGTTTTGACCAAGTGGCCGGTGTATTCGCGTTAGTTTTTTTAGAAATTTGCACCGCAACATACGGTGATACTCCCTGTAAGCGAGAAATTTCTCGTACTGTGTGATTTTCCGTCTTCAAAAGTGCCAAAAGTTTCGCTCTTATTGTGAGTATAGTAAGAGCAAAACGTAACCGGGATATTGAATCGGAAAGGATTTGGCCGAGATAAAAACACCAAAATGAAATTGAACTAATTTCGCCGAAAGGACAACCACAATGTATTACCTTAGGGGATATCAAGATCCTACGATCCAATTTTTCCGGCCACAACTATCGCCCACATCGCTGCATTACGACACATCCAAATCACTATTTAACTATACTAAAATGCACTCACTGGGCTTTGTTTTTCAAAAACTTTTACTTGGACCGCGAAATGAAAACATTCTGCGGAGTAAACAAACGACCAACTGTCATTTGGACGTCGTACTTTCCAGTGATACGACAATTCCCATAAAATGGCGGATCATAGAGACTCTCCACAGTGATAACGTAGAAGTGCCCGCTGGAAAGGTTTGCGCTCGTGATTCCCAAAAAATACTTTTCGCCGCCGATAACTTTTCCAAGACATTTGCTTTATTTGGCTCCAAGAAGTGTACGCGTGGCTCGAGTGGTTACAGGTGATCCTATTTGCTAGTTGAAGCGACACACTCGGGTGCGCTGAATGCAAGTTGCCTCAGACGTCTAGGCCTTCTCCCGAGTTGTGGAAGTTGGGGTGGTGTGGTTATTCAGCAAATTGGTTACTTTTTTTCAGCCGATACAGATCTTCCATAGGGTTGCTCAGCAGTTAGTGCGCTAAAAGTTGGTGGAAGAGAGAAAGTTTCTTTTTTAGTTCTCAGAAGTGCCGTGCAGGTTCAGGTGTAGAAATCATACTCCGGCGTGCCGCAGTCTCGCTCGGCGGCCATACGGGGATATTTTGGGAGCTAGTGGCGCCCCCGCCCGTCCATCGACGAGCGACCCTAGGACCGGAACCCGCAGTCGGAGTAACCGCAGTGAGTGGGGGGTAGTACCATGAATTGCTAAATAACCGAATTTTTCATTTCTCTCCTCTCCCGTTCGTTTCCTTTTGTGTTAGGTTTTCATATGTAGGGTGGCTCAGCACGAGCAGAGGGTGTCCCGGAAAACCTGCGACACGACTGAGCGCTAGCCGGCCTTAGAATGCCATCCTGGGTTACGCTCCCTCTCTGCTATAACTTCATTTCTCCAACTGCGGTGACTTCCGTGGTTGCTACAAAATCCTGAACTGAAATTTCTAGGTGTGGATATCACATCTATGGAACCGACTGAGAATGTTAATAGCGATGCAAAATATTTATTATATTAGTATGATTGTATGATTTACGCAGCTTTAAAAAATTTACGATAGGGCGTTATATTTCTTTGAATTAGGAGCATGCACATCAGTGGTAGGCATGTCATATATAATGCTTGAAGCATATAAAAAATTCATTCTGGTCTCATTAATAATAAATGAAGAGACTTCAACCCTCCCAAAAAAATCATCTCAAGTTGTCTCACGATTTATAAGACCACTTAGTATGGCCTATCATGAATTAGTTAGAGCGTAATGAAACCGAATTGTAATTAATAAGAATAGAGACGCTTTTGTTAGGGATGTTAATAAGGGACTTGCAAATCATTCGCCGTTTCAATGTACGAGAAAAATTTCCAACAACTTAGACATTTTTTTTAACATTGTCAATAGTTGATGTAGCGAGTAGAGTTTAATTATCTGGTCCAATCGAGGCAGAAAAATATATTCTGAAACATGATTACATTGAGTGAAATTTATGCGTCGATTAATAAATTGTTTGTTCTTTTCTTTGGCGTTCTTGGTTACATGCATTCCCATGAGGCAGGCCTAGGCGTTAGCTCTCGCTTTGAAAATCTAGTGAATTGCTGCGGGGAAAAAGTAACTAGTACATACCAACAAAATTTCATTCTTTCCCTCCTACTAACAAAATTTGATTTTTTCTCAAAATATTAGCTACTCTCATGCATTATTTGCCATGAGACAACAATCCTCAAACCATTATACTGTTTAATCCTTCCACGACGCTTCAATTCGTTAAGAGTACAATTGCCCATTGTAACAACAACATCCAGGCAGGCATGTGGGATTTGATTGCTGTTTGATGAGTGGGAGAATTTCGGAAGCTAGTATATATGCTAGAGTGTCGGAATCTTAATGTGGGGGTTTTACTGGGGCCGTGGGGTCGATTACTCCCGGTCCCAAGGAAATCTTTTTAGTTTTGTCGATTTGCATATAGCTAAGCTAAGCATTATACATAGTTATATGCAAATAGCCATATATACAATTGGAATTATTGCATTTGGCGAAAGTTTAAACATGAAGGGAGGGAACAGGATTGAAGTGTATTGAACTTCAATTACGTTACCTCTGTACGGCAGCGGATGATTGAGAAATAGGATTGCGGGATTGAAGCAGTCAGTTGGATTGAGACGGTTAGAGTGTAAGGTGATAGGGAGAGTCGAGGAAGACTGGAAAAAGGTTGGTGAATACGTGAAGTGAAAAAGGGAATATAAAAAAGAGTTCGGATTGAAAGTTTTAAATTTGCGGGTGACTTCGGGAAAAATATTAATTTTGTGTCCCGAGCGTGATAAATTCGCAAAAAAGAAGGAAAAAAAGTAAACCAAAAGCTAGGGTGCCTGTTTTCCAAAACTAAAGGAAGTGAAACAAATATCGAAGACATTTTAAATATTCATGTTAGAATCTATCACCAATATTGGGGTGAAAGACTTGAGTAATAGTGTGAAAAGTGCATGCAAGTCAAACTCGCTGCAAAGTGAATGCACAGTAAAGGAATTATGGGAAGGGACAAATAAGTCCAATGTTCGATGCATATTTAAACAATTGAGTGTCGGAATGATTCAACTTAAAAAAAGAAATGTAAAAGAGGGAAAGTGAATTCATATTCATTTTGATGAAGCCAAACTTTGCTATCACTTTTGAATTTTTTTTTAAGAAAAAACACCGGATTGGTTTAAAGTTCCAGTGGCCGTTAAAATTTCTTTTTTTCTCAGAATCAACCCTTTTGGTTACACAGTGAAGAAGAAAAAAACAGAAAACAAAACTTAATTTTCTTCTAGCGCAACTTTCCGTAAGGCTGGGCGGCGTGATACCATGTTTGTAGAGCGTAACAGTGCTAGACAATGCACGTAAATAGCATCAGGATGCTTCTCCTTGATTATTGCTTGTGGAAATCTCATTGACACACCGTCATATGGCTTTGCAAGTATGGGTACATTATTTAAACCACATTTATTAAGAAAATCAAAATGCATCGCAGCCAAACTCTGCATCTCTACTTGTAGATCAATCAATAAATACCATGAATGACTCTTCAACTTCCAATTTCATCTCGTATCTCAAAACTATCGATAATTCTTTGAACTTCTTCTAGTTACTATATCCCATGGTTGAAAATTTTTTATTTTGTTCCCACATTTCCTTACCAAATATCCTACACACAAAGCATTTTACTTTATTTTTACACTCAGAGAAAAATACCATAATATCAATGGGAATTTCAACTGTTTCAATGGTTTTTTCCGTTTAAAATTGGTCAATGGGGCTAAGATCATTACCATAATAGTTTTGAAATTATAATTTCAACAGTACATTTGTACCATTGGTTTAATAATTTTATAGTTTTGAAATAATAACATGTCTTATTAAAAATCAATGGTTCGTACTATAAAAAGACTAAATTTAAAGAGACACGGCCCATTGAAAAACAATCTGGAAATCCTATTAATTTAATGGTGGAATACCACTGCTTACTGTCGAAATTCGAGTTCGAATTCATATATTCGTAAACAAATTTATAGTATTGAACTATAAATCATATAGTATAATCATATTATTTCAATAGTATATATTGTAGTGAATAAAGAGTTTCAATAAAGTCCGTGAAGGACTGCAGCGATGTTCTGCTGCCTCGGCAGAGGAAGGTGTTGGTTCCTGCCGAGAATGCCCTCGTCCGGAGACGCGTGAATGCGCTGGCAGGCTAGCATTGCGGTGTCGTGGGGCGGGTTCGTTTCCCCGGCACGAGGACTCACTACAAAACATTTCGCATTCACGAATTGCTTGCAGAGATCAGAAGAAGACGACTGAAGTCGCGAAATTGTAGATAACCTCCACGAAGGAATTATGACTTGTTACGGGAACAAGAGAAACCTGACAAGAAAGGCGAACTTGGGGTGACCTCGTCTTTACCCAAATAAATTCAGGGCCCACAAATGAAAGAGGGGCAACCGGGTGGTGGTGGAGCCCCTTCATACCCACCCAACCGGAATAAATCCAATGTTAAATTGTTGAAGTGGCCAGGTATTCCTCTTCTGAGTGGAAAACTCATACAACTTGAATCATATGAACTTTCCCATCAGAAGGGGAGTACCCCGGTGACCAATTTATGTCATAGAATTATACAACTGAATTGCATAACTCTATGCCATAAAAAGGCACTTTGCTTGGGCCACTCAACCCATAAAGTCACCTGAAACAGAAAGATTATTAAGTACCCGGTGGCTGGCTCATGGTTTTAGGGGGGAGCCTGCCACCGTACCGAGTCCTATACTCGGTCAGAGTGATCGGAAAGGAAAGACCGAAGGGTATCGTTTAATTCCTCATTTCGTTTTTTTTTATTATCTCATAAATGTGTTTAATACAAATTTTTACACGATTCTGACCTCAGTTTGGTCTTTTGTTAAAGCCGTACTGGAATAACAATTTACATTTACTTTGTTAAATCACTCAATAAATCACTCAATAAAACGTCTACTCGAGTATGATTGAATTTTCTTTTCTTTGATACAAATTCATTGCTAACGGAACACGACTAATTCCTTTCTTTTCTGGTTGTTCTCGTTGTGCTTCTTAAGTTTTTATGAACAATAATATATTTTAATTTTTATTTATTTCATAAATAATAATATTAATAAATAAAGTGAAATTTATATTATTTTAAGTAATAAAGAATTTTTTTATTAAAATTAGTAATAATTTACTAATAATCAAAAAAATAAAATATACCAAAAGGGTACTTACATATCCTTCTCCGACGACGAGCGCTCGTTGACGATTTGGAGGTAAGCAAGTCCTGGAATTTTACTTTGGTTTTCGCTAAATGGATAGTTCATCTAAAATCTTGAATTACTCTTGTTTTTAATTTTCAAATGTAAATATGTAACTTTTTAAAATGTTCGAATGTGTACTCATTGAATCCTTTCAATTGAGCTAAAAATGCCTCTGTGTTTTCCATTATTTTAAAACTGCCTCCCGGTTAAAGTGTAGGTAGAATGTTGTTTTCAAATCTAGCAAAGTCTAAGCTGCATTTACTTGAACAATCACTAAGATAAATATATTCGTATTGGTTTCACGTTCTTCTTCCTCCACAGATTCATTTCGAGTCTGTTTCCATCTGCTCTTCACCACCTTCAATTTTCAATTTGTTTAGATTTTCAAGCAATAGCATGCCGATTCCACTGAGTATTTCACTGTGCAACTCACAACAGTTATAAATGCTCCCAATGATTTGAATAGTTAATTGCGCGTTTCGGTATATCTTTACGCCACAATAATTAAACGTATCGAAAGAAATTTATTGGCAACTATTGGATAATGTAAAATCAAGATTATATGATCGTGTCCGGCAACTCCTCGAAAATATTCCAAAGCTATTAAACCACTTCATTCCAATCCATAATTGACAAACCCAACTGCCTCTTTGAAATGTCCTTTCCGAGTGTGAATAATATAATCGCAAAAATCTAAGATCGGTAGTCGCATTTGCCCAAACCAATCTCGCTGGAGCAGACGTTGAAAATTCGAAAACGTGTCGCATGCAGCTCGTAAGTTCGTCGGGCAGAAATCCCTCTACACATGGTTCACTATCCACAAATCATTCCATTTCTCATTATGTGACTTTTAAACTATTCGATTTGAATTGAATAATTCCTCGCACCATCTATTGTAACGTTAATTTTAATATAGCGGGCACACTTGTTAATTCCAGTATGGTAACTGTAAATCCAAGGCACAACAAACATATGGCAACCATTGAACTTTGCCTGCATTTGCATCTCCACCTTGCACCGTTTACTGCAAAAATGTAATGCGAGCACTTTTCTAACTCGAGCAATTCAATTTGTTTCCGTCTTTTCTAAAACTGCAGGTGATTTCGCATTTCGCCAATTAAATCGCGGCAAGTTTTCTTACGCATCAACAATGCCACCGCGTCCGCGCTTCAATTTCTCACATCTCAATTCTAATTCCGACACATTGAAGTCATAATTTCCGCTTTGTGTTCTTTGGCGATAAGATAATGAGCAGGGCTCACTAAGTCACTCATATTTGCGCCATCTAAACACAAATCCCACTTCCAAGCGAGCGACTCATCCGACCAGCATAAGATTCCGCGTGCAACTCCCAACTGAAATGGCGGGACCGAGCCATCGAGCAACGAAACAGCAAAAGTTTCGTTTAATAGTGCCATCTATGGGTGAACACGCGGTGGTGATAATGCACACTCGTTTCGGTTGTTTTTAAATTCTAAGTCGTCTTTTGTAGATTCGCTTAAGTTATCAATTGAAAGCAATTTTCGTTTATAATTATTAAGCGTAATTAAGTGGGAAAAATCGGACGAATTAGACAAATTTCAAGGGGTTTAAATGATACAATGATTTTAGCGTTCATATAATTTAAAAGGTTAACCGTTTCGTTCTAAACATTTGTATCCCGCGTTACACCGCAATTCGTTAAATTATATTCAAAAGATATTGTAGTAAAATCACTACACATTAAAATATTAAACAGTTTTAGAATTTTGTTTCCCGGGAATTAAGTACAAAAGACATTTTCTGGACCTATTTTCCATGCAAAGAAAAAAAAACGAGTGTTGCGATGAGGAAGGTGACTGAATCAACTGAATCCTTGTTGAATTGCGTTCGTGCTGTGTGCCTGTGTCAGCGCTGCTTTTAGAGCCATAGCTCCTAGATTACTACAATATCCCTAAAAATTAATGGTAAATAGTATTGTTTAAAAGTGGTAAATTTTCATTTAACAGTGTATATCCTAT
Organism: Odontomyia ornata; assembly: GCA_963969285.1. NCBI lineage: Eukaryota > Metazoa > Arthropoda > Insecta > Diptera > Stratiomyidae > Odontomyia > Odontomyia ornata. Next base: position 193,826,407 of record OZ017741.1, read on the forward strand.
TGAAAACTAAGGGATGCGGCATGAAAATAATAGTAACACCACATTAAAACAATAGGCTCGTAGTATTATTTAAATAGTGTATTACTATTATTTTAATAGGTTTGTGTAATTATGTCTATGGTATTTACATATTTTTAATAACTTGAACTATTGATTATATAGTATAATCATATTATTTCAATAGTATATATCCCTAAAAGTTAATAGTACAAAGTTTTGTTTTAAAGAGATAATTTTTCATTTAATAGTGTATATCCTATTGAAAACTAAGGGATGAACCATGAAAATAATAGTAACACCACATTAAAACAATAGTTTTATAGTATTGTTTAAATAGTGAATTACTATTATATTAATATGTTTATGTAATTTTTTGTATGGTATTTATGTATTTTTAATAACTTGAACTATTAGTTATATAGTTTAATCATATTATTACTATAGTATGTATTCCTAGAATTTAATGCTACACAATATTGTTTTAAAATGGTATCTCTTAATTGGATAGTGTATACCCTACTGAAAACTAAGAGGTACCGCATGAAAATCATATTAACATTACATTAAAACATTAGATTTGTAGTATTTTTTGAAAAATGCATAACTATGAGTATTATTTTAATATATTTGTCTGTTTATTTTTATGTATTTATGTGTTTTTAAGAAAGATTCGTAGGTATTATTGTCTTTATGTGATATCAATATTAATTTAACAGTAATAACTTTCTTTTTCCTTTAAATATGTTAAATGCTATTATACTCGTATTACTTGGTATCACATGAAAAAATAATATGCTTAAAAGAAAAAATCATTATAATATCTAAATCAGTAAAAAAAATATACTTACTCCTACACAATATGTACTCAATCAAAGCTATCTATAACCCATTTTTGTTAATGTTCAAAAAGAAAATAAACATTAAGTGTTAAGTTTAACAATTTATTCACACTAAAACATAAGAACTTAAAAATTAACATTTTTCCTTTAAACGTGTACAGTTTATAGAAACTAAAACTAATTTAATTCTATTTGATTAATTGCAGGGCAGGTTTCGCGCAAAATATCTTTCAGCCCCAAAGAGGGTTTTTAATTTTGTTATCACCGATCACTTCCAATCTCCAAAAATAAATATGTAAATACAAGAATTTAAGTAGTGTCTTATATTAAACCAATATAAAGACTTATTTTTGAAAATTAATTATGTTTCCTCAAATTAAATCTTTAAATATTTACGTACTGCAAAAAATTAAAAGTAAAGTAAAGATACAACCATAAAAAGAAATTCAACCAAATTGGTTCTGAGTTGTAGATGTAACATATTATATTATTCGTTATATTGTAGTAATCTAAGAACTATGGCTCTAAAAGCAGCGCTGACACAGGCACACAGCACGAACGCAATTTAATAAGGATTCAGTCGATTCAGTCACCTTCCCCATCGCAACACTCGTTTTTTTTTCGCAGGAATAATAAGTGGAAAAATTTCCTTTGTACTTAACACCCGGGAAACAAAATTCTAAAAATGTTTAAAAAAATTTCTAATGTGTAGTATCTTATTACAATATCTTTTGAAGATAATTTAACGAATTGCGGTGTAACGCGGTATGCAAATGCTTAGAACGAAACGGTTAACCCCTTTTAATTATGAATGCTAAAATCATTGTATCATTTAACCTGTTAATTATGAATGCTAAAATCATTGTATCATTTAACCTGTTAATTATATGAACGCTAAAATCATTGTATCATTTAAACCCCTTAAAATTTGTCTAATTCTTCCGATTTTCCCACCTAATTACGCCTAATTATCATAAACGACAAATTGCCTTCAATTGATAACTTAATTGAACCTACAAAAGACAGTGAAAAGGGAAATTGCAAATACCGCCGTCATAAACTACAACTGATAAGGAAAAAGTACATTTGATAGCAACAAAAGAACCTTCAATTGTGTGATTTCCCCCTTTCTGAATGGGTTCGTATTGTTCTACTTGCCCATAAAGTGTCGTAGTTGCTTGAGTGTGGAGAATATTAAATTGTGCTTGCGAAATTTGCATGCTATTGCGTCGTAAATCATGAAAATGGGTGATAACTACATAACAACATTGGAATTATCGGGGAGAGTGGCGCCGGCAAGTCGAGTCTTATGCTTCGTCTCACAAACGAGGAATTGGATGGAGATGGGGAGTGTTTCGCTCGTTTTCGATTGAATACGAGTTCCGAATTACGTTGGACGGTGAAGTGATTTGTTCTGATTGATTTTATTTTGCGTTGCATGCTTGAGTTTTTCATCCAAGCCATCGCCAATATCGTTCGGGATCTTGCATTTGTATTAGCAGTATTGTGTGACGAAAAACGAAATATGCACATAGACATAACGTCATCTCAGTTACGCTTACTCCGGCGTGTCATCGCTCCATCGCATGCTCCGGAGTTACATCTTGGTGTTGTTTTGTAATAATCCCTTTAAAGCGGTTTGAGTAGCGATCCCGCTATAGAAATGGATTTTCGAAAAGTCAAGTGGAATTACGGGGATTGTAGGGGGTCGGTTATGGATTTTCACGGCGGTCACGTCGGATGCGGAAAGAAACTTATCATGTCGTAGGGTGTTAATATCGAAATTACCAAATACGCGTTAATGATTGCCTATGCGAATGCATATGTTAGGAAATCGGAAAGTTATCGTGGGTGAAAATAGTACAAGAGCGGTGGTGTTCATTACGGTTTCCAAGAAAAAGTGCTCGGGAATTTGGCATTTGGATGCAATAAGTGGAAGAAGATAAAATTGTTGTGGGGTTTGCGTTGGTTGAATGACGGAAAGACCGTAAATGTTTTTGGAACGGGAAAATTGATTTGAATGTGAATAAATGAGTGTCAAGTGAAAAAGAAAAATCCGCAATTGATTTATGCTTTGAAAATGGAGAGTTTTCTTTGCGGTTCTTCGTGCTGCTTCTGCGAGGTGTTGGCGATCGCGGAAAAGTTGGTGGTGCGTTGCTGCTGAAGCGTGTGCGCGACAAAGAAAAGCGTGTTTGCATCTTCCGTACAACAAAAACGAACGTTGTTGTTCAGCAGCGGAAAAAGAAAAACTTGGCGCTCGTTGTGCGCAAGTGACGTACGAAAGTAAAATTGGAGATTGCTAGTCGGCCTTGGGTTTTCCTGCTCGCGCGGAAAACTGCTCAAGTGCAAGATAGTGTTGTGTGCGCCGGGAAAGCAGGAAATTCGCGTGGATCATTTCTCGTGAATATCACGGACTGTCTTGTGGAAACACGTCATCGCGGACGAAACTCTGGGAATAATTTTATTACCGGAAAAACTAACGAGGATTAGTTATTTCTATCCGTTTTAGTTATTTATTTCCACCCGACAAATAGTGCTCAGTGCAAGATTGCGGGACGTGAAATTTTAGTTTGTTTGATCTCAACTGTTACAAATTTTCGGTCGTCAGCAGACAACAAAGGGAAGTTATTCGTCAAGATAACGGGAAAGCCAAAACGAAAACAGTTTCAGTTTTGCCTGCTCGTGGAAGTAAATTTGTTGGGACTGTGCTGCAAGAGAGGGGGAAAATATTCTAGCGAAGAAACTCAAAGCCCGGATTTAAACATTTTTTTTATCGCGCGTCACTTGTACTGATCCATGCGCGCCAGAAAGTTTTAATGTGTTTCGTGCTGAATTTTTCACGAATTCAACCAAGAAGCCGAAAAGGAAATTCTAAAGAAAAACGTTTTAATTTGCATGAATCTCGTTATCACGTGTGCGTTTTAGCATTTACCAAAAGAAAAAAAAAAGAAGAAGAAAAGTTGACAACGAAAATATTCCAGAAATATCGCGAGTGCTTTTAACTAATTTGCTATGCAGTATTATAACTTTACAGGACTTACTCACCTCGTCAACGAGCGCTCGTCGTCGGAAAAGGTTGGGTAAGTTCCCCTATTGTTTCATTTTTACATATATACCAATTGTTTCACGTCGGATGCGGAAAGAAACTTATCATGTCGTAGGGTGTTAATATCGAAATTACCAAATACGCGTTAATGATTGCCTATGCGAATGCATATGTTAGGAAATCGGAAAGTTATCGTGGGTGAAAATAGTACAAGAGCGGTGGTGTTCATTACGGTTTCCAAGAAAAAGTGCTCGGGAATTTGGCATTTGGATGCAATAAGTGGAAGAAGATAAAATTGTTGTGGGGTTTGCGTTGGTTGAATGACGGAAAGACCGTAAATGTTTTTGGAACGGGAAAATTGATTTGAATGTGAATAAATGAGTGTCAAGTGAAAAAGAAAAATCCGCAATTGATTTATGCTTTGAAAATGGAGAGTTTTCTTTGCGGTTCTTCGTGCTGCTTCTGCGAGGTGTTGGCGATCGCGGAAAAGTTGGTGGTGCGTTGCTGCTGAAGCGTGTGCGCGACAAAGAAAAGCGTGTTTGCATCTTCCGTACAACAAAAACGAACGTTGTTGTTCAGCAGCGGAAAAAGAAAAACTTGGCGCTCGTTGTGCGCAAGTGACGTACGAAAGTAAAATTGGAGATTGCTAGTCGGCCTTGGGTTTTCCTGCTCGCGCGGAAAACTGCTCAAGTGCAAGATAGTGTTGTGTGCGCCGGGAAAGCAGGAAATTCGCGTGGATCATTTCTCGTGAATATCACGGACTGTCTTGTGGAAACACGTCATCGCGGACGAAACTCTGGGAATAATTTTATTACCGGAAAAACTAACGAGGATTAGTTATTTCTATCCGTTTTAGTTATTTATTTCCACCCGATTGTTTCATTTTTTATATATACCAATTGTTTCATTTTTTTTATATATACCAATTGTTTCTTTTTATTCAATTTATTCAATTAAGTGGGGTAATCTTTAATATATACTGCAAATACTAATTATATCAATATTAAAAAATGTTTTAATATATACACTGAATAATTTTTGTTGAACTATTTTGATTTCTTTGCTTTGTATTTACGAGAAATCAATGAAATTAAATAAAATGATGAATTAAACGGTAAAAATCGGTCTTTCCCTTCCGGTCTTTTCCAATCGGGTATAGGACCCGGTACGGTGGCAGGCTTCCACCCCAAAATATGAGCCAGCCACCGGGTACTTAAAAATTTTTCTGTTTCAGGAGACTTAATGGGTTGAGTGGCCCAAGCCAAGTGCCTTTTTATGGCATAGAGTTATGCAATTCAATTGTATAATTCTATGACATAAATTGGTCACCGGGGTACTCCCCTTCTGATGGGAAAGCTCATATAATTCAAGTTGTATGAGTTTTCCACTCAGAAGAGGAATACCTGGCCACTTCAACGATTTAACATTGGATTTATTCCGGTTGGGTGGGCATGAAGGGGCTCCACCACCACCCGGTTGCCCCTCTTTCATTTGTGGGCCCTGAATGTATTTGGGTAAAGACGAGCTCAACCCCAAATTAGTCTTTCTTGTCAGGTTGCACTTGTTCTCGCAACAAGTCGTAATTCCTTCGTGGAGGTTATTTACTGATTTGCGACTTCGGTCGTCCTCTCGAACTCTGCAAGCAATTCGTGAATGCGAAATGTTTTGTAGTGAGTCCTCGTGCCGGGGAAACGAACCCGCCCCACGACACCGCAATGCTAGCCTGCCAGCGCATTCACGCGTCTCCGGACGAGGGCATTCTCGGCAGGAACCAACATCTTCCTCTGCCGAGGCAGCAGAACATCGCTGCGGTCCTTCACGGACATATGAAAATCATCCGTTATTCACTACAAATGGCGCCCAACGTGGGGCCCGAAAAGCCCGGCTGTATCATCAGTCGTGAGCACGAGACAGTCCATCGTCTCTAGGTGTCCCCACAAGGTGTTAGAAATTTTGGCGGGTAGATAACTCCCGAGGGTTTTTGCACTAATCGTGCCCCAGCAGCCGAGTAACTTCCGAACGTGTGTTGTCTTCGGACATCAATATCGTTTGGTCCTTCTTTTGATTTATACCTTGGTGGTTTACCACCATTGTATAACTAGTAAGGCCAAATTATATTAGAGTCCCTTTTTGTGTTCGGAGGTTATTATCCCAACATCTATTTTGCGGAGGATTCTGATCCGCTCCCCCAAACCAGCGGTGCCTAAGTGTCTTAAATTACATGGATTTTGATTTCATGTGATTGGCTGATTAGCTAATCCATGACTATCCATGACAAGACACGCGCTGCTTGTGGATTAGAATCCCACCCTGGGCTGACAAGCTGTAACTTGAGAAGTTTGCTAATGAGGGATCACTTCGGAACCCTGATTTTCATGGTGCCACAAGAGAGTGTCCCTGAAACGTTTTAGAAGGATTGTGCCATGGTGTCCATACTTGGGAGGAAGGACGGAAGGAAAAGACCGATTATTTTTTTTTTTGATAACGTAATTTTGAAAACTAATTAAACATTTTAGCATTTTTTTTTGTGAGGTTCTTTGATAGTTCGCCACTTTCGGCCACTTTTATGTTTTTCCTTATTAATATTTAATTATTTATTTCATAGCGTCATTTTAGCCTTTCATCAACTTAGGTACAAATTCTAGGTAGAATAATTATGGACATCCAAAATGCATGCCGACTTTGTCTACGACTAGGCGAGGAAATGTATCCGCTGGGTGATAGTTTGGTCGATGAAGCGAGGAGAACTTTTATTGTCGACTTCCTGAAGGAGTCCCTCAACATCAACATCATATTGGAAGATGGCTCACCAGACCACATCTGTGGTGAGTGTTACACGGAAGTGGAACGGATATACTCCTTCATACGTCGCTGCAAAGAGACCGAGTCAACACTACAACGACTTAAATCAGCACGACGATCTCGAGATCCAGTTATCGACCAGCGGAACAGGATTCAAAGAGCAGACTACCATCCGTCTGAGGATCCGGATCCACCATCTCGATACCAGCCTTGGAACGCCTGGGATCTTCCGCCACGACTCAACCAAGTACCACCGCCGACTCTAGGTTCAGTGGCTCCGCAGGAACAACCCTATATGCTGAAACCGAAGCATATCCCCAGCATTGTACAGGGTTGGAACCTTCATTTTAGCGGGGAGCCAAACGACCTGAACGTGGAAGTCTTCATTGGTCGCGTGGAGTCCTTAGTCGGAGAGATGTTGGCCGGCGACTACACGATGCTGGCAGGATATCTACCAATGCTGTTCAGGGGATCAGCACTCGAGACGTACTGGCGGATTCATTCGGCCCCACCATCAATACGCTGGACACGGCTGAAAGAGGTACTCCGCATGGAATACTCGACGGTCAACATGGATGAGAGTGTCCTGGACAAGATCCATGCCAGATGGCAACGTCCGGACGAGCCCTTTCATCAATATCGAGCCGATATCCTTAGGTTGAATGACCAGCTGTCAGAGCCTATGTCTTCCACTCAACTGCTGCGGGTGTTGAAACGGAATCTAAGGCCGGAACTTCGTTGCCATGTTGTAAACTTGGACCCGCCGAACCTGGAAGCACTACTGAGGGTCGTGAGTCGATTGGAGAGGCTTGAAGAAGACCTCCACGAACGGCCTTACCTACATGCAAGGACAGGTCCGCGACGTGAAATTGCAGAAGTGGCACCAAATTGCAACAACACCAATCTGGAAGATCACACGGAGTCGAACACCTATGTTCCGGACTACCCAGATGGTGCCACTCCAAAAAACGGACGAGCGAGTACCCTACCACCTCAGTGGTACTCGAAAACCCCACAGTAGTTCCCCAGCCAGCTGCTAACCCCAACCAACATGACGTTAACCCACCAGCCATGACCATTACGACTGCGGATGTTCACTCTCTTCCGGAGACCTCACCAACGACAATATTAAAACGACCATCGCAGTCACTGCCAGAAGAACCGCGGCAGCCTCAATTACGCACTCTAAAACCTTATCATGTGCGACTGCAGGAATATCGGGTGGCTCGAGAGCGAATATTTGCTTCCGAAGTAGTCACTTCCCGCCCGCGCACGACAAAATGGTCAACCCGTCGTTGGCGGAATTTCCGCAAGAGAGTGCGCACCTGCCGTCAAACCGTAAACTCTTGTAACATCTCGGAGGTTGCTGAGAATGAGATCAGACCTTATCATCCAATTAAAGTGTTGGGCGAGACCGTGTTTGCATTGATCGACACGGGTGCCAGTATCAGTTGTCTTGCCTCGAGCTTTGGCTCGAAAGTGCTCCAAGAATACCCGAACTTGATTAAATCCTGGCGCACTGAAATCAGTACAGCTGATGGCACCCAAACACCCTATACGAGGTAAACTAACAACACCCGTGACGTTCAGGGGTCAGACGAAGGATATTACCTTCTACATTATCCCGTCTTTGACTCAGAACGTATACCTTGGTGTCGATTTCGTCCTTCGCTTTGGACTGGCCTCCGATTTATTCACCGATTTGTCTTTAAAAACCAGAAATGTCAACGAAATCACTTCTACTCCCGATAGGCATGACCTGACGTCTAACCAACGGCAACGCCTGGAAGCATCCATTGCTGCTTTCCCATCTTACGCTACCCAAGGCCTTGGCCGCACCACCCTAGTCTCACACGCCATCGACGTTGGCGATAGTAAACCGATTAAACAGAGACACTACGCCATCTCGCCAGCCATGGAGAAATTGGTGTATGCGGAATTAGATAGGATGCTCGAGTTGGGGGTCATAGAAGAGTCCCAAAGTGCCTGGTCCTCACCGGTAACCTTGGTTGTAAAGCCAGGTAAAGTCCGCCTCTGTCTTGATGCCCGTAAGGTAAATGCGGTTACCATCAAGGACGCGTACCCTCTTCCACTCATCGATGGAATACTAGGGAGACTGCCGAAAGCCAATTATATCACCAGTCTCGACCTAAAAGACGCCTTCTGGCAAATTCCACTCGATGAGGGCTCGAGGGACAAGACCGCCTTCACAGTGCCTGGACGACCATTATATCAGTTCGTCACAATGCCCTTTGGCCTGTGTAACGCGCCGCAAACGATGACTCGGTTGATGGACAAGGTCATCCCACCTCACCTAAAACACCAAGTGTTCGTGTACCTCGATGATCTTTTACTCATCACGGAAACGTTCGATCAACACCTCCTACTTCTACAAGAAGTAGCCCTGCACATCAGTAAGGCGGGACTCACCATCAACGTACAGAAAAGTAAGTTTGTCATGAAAGAAGTCCGATACTTAGGCCATGTCATAGGACATGGCACTATCAAAACGGATCCAGACAAAACTCGTGCGATTGATGAGTTCCCCTTACCAAAAACTGTGAAGCAGCTACGACGTTTCCTTGGTGTGTGCGGTTGGTACCGAAGGTTTGTTCGGAATTATGCAACAGTTTCAGCGCCCCTGTCAGACATGTTGCGGAAAGGGAAGTTCGTTTGGACCGGACTCAGCCGAAAGGCATTTGAAGAGCTTAAACAAGCCCTCACATCAGCTCCTGTCTTGCACAGCCCCGACTTCACGAAGCCCTTCTCCATTCATTGTGACGCAAGTCAACATGGAGTAGGAGCCGTGCTGGTGCAATTGACCGATGAAGGAGAGGAAGCTCCCATCGCCTTCATGTCCAATAAGCTGAATTCGGCCCAGAGGAACTATACTGTTTCCGAGCAAGAATGTTTGGCAGCGGTAATGGCTGTGAAGAAATTCCGAGCTTATATCGAGGGCCACCAATTCGAGATCATCACGGACCACGCGTCACTACAATGGTTGATGAACCAGGCAGATTTAAGTGGACGCCTAGCCAGATGGGCTCTTAAACTGCAAGGGTTCAAGTTCTCCATCAAACATCGGAAAGGAACCCAGAACATCGTACCCGACACTCTCTCACGGATGTTTTCCCCAGAGGGAGCCGAAATAACAATAAATGACGAGGACCCCATCGAAATAGATTTGGACAGCCCACATTTCGAATCAGATAGCTACAAAGAGTTGAGGCAAACCATAGCGACCCAACAGACACAGCTGCCTGACTTGAAGGTAATAGACGGCTATGTGTATAGACGAAACGAATACGCCACTGGTGATCCATGGCAGGAAGAAGAGTCTTGGAAACTCTGGGTACCGGAGGAAATGACACAACAGCTGATCCTCCGCGCACATGATCATCCGTTAAGTGCCCACGGAGGTTACGGTCGAACACTACGGCGACTAAAAAAATACTTCTTTTGGCCTAAAATGGCATCCCAGGTCAAAGACTACGTGAGCGCCTGTGAGACCTGTAAAGGCACCAAAGCGCCCAACCAGCCTCTTCGACCTCCTATGGGTCAACTCAACGTCCCAGAACGCGTGTTCCAGCGTCTATACATCGATCTACTCGGTCCATATCCTCGGTCTTCCATGGGACACATCGGAGCTATAGTCGTTCTAGATCAGCTCTCAAAATTCCCAATGGTGGAACCTATCCGTAAATTCACAACTCCATCGATCGTGAAATTCTTAGAGAACCGGGTATTCCATGTGTTCGGAGTTCCAGAGAGTGTGTACTCAGATAATGGAGTACAGTTCCGGTCTCGGCAGTTTAAGAGCCTACTTGAGCAGTATGGCATTGAACACCAACTGACGCCCATATACTCTCCTCAGTCCAACGCGTCAGAACGGTTGAACCGCACCCTATTGGCCGCGATCCGTTCCTACGTCCACCCATCTCAAAAGGATTGGGATCGGCGATTGTCTGCCATCACATGCGCCCTGCGATCCTCGTATCATTCCGTCACCGGTGTCGCCCCTTACTTTGCCGCCTTTGGACAGCACATGATTTGCCACGGTAAATCATACCGACTGTTACGGCAATTAAAGTGTTTGGGAGACCCGGTCGTTGCGCTGGAGCCCCACGAACGTTTAGGAGACCTCCGCCAACAGATCGGACGGAAGATTAAGGCCGCAGGTAGTGCAAATGAAGCGCAGTACAATCTCCGGTCACGATCTGCTAATTTCAAAGAAGGAGATGAAGTTTTCCGGCGAAATTTCCGCCAAAGTGACGCCGCGGGGCATTACAACGCCAAGCTGGATAGGCGATTCCTGAAAAGCCGCATAAAGAAGGTAATGGGACCTAACCGTTACTTGATAACGGATCCATCGGGAAAAGAAGTGGGGATATACCACGCGAAAGACCTGCGCCGATAGATAATTGGGCACGTCTGTTTGTCCGTCCGCATATATTTTCAAAAACGCGCAAAGATTGTATACTTCCAGGCAAACATAGACATAAGTCAGTCCGTCCGTCTGTTAATTGTGTTCTTTTATTGTTCGTCATCTCTAGTCCCGACGCCGAAGGCAACCCGTGAGACACAGAAAGATCCTTCAGCTCCTTTTTCGTAATCCGCATTGCCTTGGGATCACGAGAAAATTAGCTGCCCTGTAGTAATCTAAGAACTATGGCTCTAAAAGCAGCGCTGACACAGGCACACAGCACGAACGCAATTTAATAAGGATTCAGTCGATTCAGTCACCTTCCCCATCGCAACACTCGTTTTTTTTTCGCAGGAATAATAAGTGGAAAAATTTCCTTTGTACTTAACACCCGGGAAACAAAATTCTAAAAATGTTTAAAAAAATTTCTAATGTGTAGTATCTTATTACAATATCTTTTGAAGATAATTTAACGAATTGCGGTGTAACGCGGTATGCAAATGCTTAGAACGAAACGGTTAACCCCTTTTAATTATGAATGCTAAAATCATTGTATCATTTAACCTGTTAATTATGAATGCTAAAATCATTGTATCATTTAACCTGTTAATTATATGAACGCTAAAATCATTGTATCATTTAAACCCCTTAAAATTTGTCTAATTCTTCCGATTTTCCCACCTAATTACGCCTAATTATCATAAACGACAAATTGCCTTCAATTGATAACTTAATTGAACCTACAAAAGACAGTGAAAAGGGAAATTGCAAATACCGCCGTCATAAACTACAACTGATAAGGAAAAAGTACATTTGATAGCAACAAAAGAACCTTCAATTGTGTGATTTCCCCCTTTCTGAATGGGTTCGTATTGTTCTACTTGCCCATAAAGTGTCGTAGTTGCTTGAGTGTGGAGAATATTAAATTGTGCTTGCGAAATTTGCATGCTATTGCGTCGTAAATCATGAAAATGGGTGATAACTACATAACAACATTGGAATTATCGGGGAGAGTGGCGCCGGCAAGTCGAGTCTTATGCTTCGTCTCACAAACGAGGAATTGGATGGAGATGGGGAGTGTTTCGCTCGTTTTCGATTGAATACGAGTTCCGAATTACGTTGGACGGTGAAGTGATTTGTTCTGATTGATTTTATTTTGCGTTGCATGCTTGAGTTTTTCATCCAAGCCATCGCCAATATCGTTCGGGATCTTGCATTTGTATTAGCAGTATTGTGTGACGAAAAACGAAATATGCACATAGACATAACGTCATCTCAGTTACGCTTACTCCGGCGTGTCATCGCTCCATCGCATGCTCCGGAGTTACATCTTGGTGTTGTTTTGTAATAATCCCTTTAAAGCGGTTTGAGTAGCGATCCCGCTATAGAAATGGATTTTCGAAAAGTCAAGTGGAATTACGGGGATTGTAGGGGGTCGGTTATGGATTTTCACGGCGGTCACGTCGGATGCGGAAAGAAACTTATCATGTCGTAGGGTGTTAATATCGAAATTACCAAATACGCGTTAATGATTGCCTATGCGAATGCATATGTTAGGAAATCGGAAAGTTATCGTGGGTGAAAATAGTACAAGAGCGGTGGTGTTCATTACGGTTTCCAAGAAAAAGTGCTCGGGAATTTGGCATTTGGATGCAATAAGTGGAAGAAGATAAAATTGTTGTGGGGTTTGCGTTGGTTGAATGACGGAAAGACCGTAAATGTTTTTGGAACGGGAAAATTGATTTGAATGTGAATAAATGAGTGTCAAGTGAAAAAGAAAAATCCGCAATTGATTTATGCTTTGAAAATGGAGAGTTTTCTTTGCGGTTCTTCGTGCTGCTTCTGCGAGGTGTTGGCGATCGCGGAAAAGTTGGTGGTGCGTTGCTGCTGAAGCGTGTGCGCGACAAAGAAAAGCGTGTTTGCATCTTCCGTACAACAAAAACGAACGTTGTTGTTCAGCAGCGGAAAAAGAAAAACTTGGCGCTCGTTGTGCGCAAGTGACGTACGAAAGTAAAATTGGAGATTGCTAGTCGGCCTTGGGTTTTCCTGCTCGCGCGGAAAACTGCTCAAGTGCAAGATAGTGTTGTGTGCGCCGGGAAAGCAGGAAATTCGCGTGGATCATTTCTCGTGAATATCACGGACTGTCTTGTGGAAACACGTCATCGCGGACGAAACTCTGGGAATAATTTTATTACCGGAAAAACTAACGAGGATTAGTTATTTCTATCCGTTTTAGTTATTTATTTCCACCCGACAAATAGTGCTCAGTGCAAGATTGCGGGACGTGAAATTTTAGTTTGTTTGATCTCAACTGTTACAAATTTTCGGTCGTCAGCAGACAACAAAGGGAAGTTATTCGTCAAGATAACGGGAAAGCCAAAACGAAAACAGTTTCAGTTTTGCCTGCTCGTGGAAGTAAATTTGTTGGGACTGTGCTGCAAGAGAGGGGGAAAATATTCTAGCGAAGAAACTCAAAGCCCGGATTTAAACATTTTTTTTATCGCGCGTCACTTGTACTGATCCATGCGCGCCAGAAAGTTTTAATGTGTTTCGTGCTGAATTTTTCACGAATTCAACCAAGAAGCCGAAAAGGAAATTCTAAAGAAAAACGTTTTAATTTGCATGAATCTCGTTATCACGTGTGCGTTTTAGCATTTACCAAAAGAAAAAAAAAAGAAGAAGAAAAGTTGACAACGAAAATATTCCAGAAATATCGCGAGTGCTTTTAACTAATTTGCTATGCAGTATTATAACTTTACAGGACTTACTCACCTCGTCAACGAGCGCTCGTCGTCGGAAAAGGTTGGGTAAGTTCCCCTATTGTTTCATTTTTACATATATACCAATTGTTTCATTTTTACATATATACCAATTGTTTCATTTTTTATATATACCAATTGTTTCATTTTTTTTATATATACCAATTGTTTCTTTTTATTCAATTTATTCAATTAAGTGGGGTAATCTTTAATATATACTGCAAATACTAATTATATCAATATTAAAAAATGTTTTAATATATACACTGAATAATTTTTGTTGAACTATTTTGATTTCTTTGCTTTGTATTTACGAGAAATCAATGAAATTAAATAAAATGATGAATTAAACGGTAAAAATCGGTCTTTCCCTTCCGGTCTTTTCCAATCGGGTATAGGACCCGGTACGGTGGCAGGCTTCCACCCCAAAATATGAGCCAGCCACCGGGTACTTAAAAATTTTTCTGTTTCAGGAGACTTAATGGGTTGAGTGGCCCAAGCCAAGTGCCTTTTTATGGCATAGAGTTATGCAATTCAATTGTATAATTCTATGACATAAATTGGTCACCGGGGTACTCCCCTTCTGATGGGAAAGCTCATATAATTCAAGTTGTATGAGTTTTCCACTCAGAAGAGGAATACCTGGCCACTTCAACGATTTAACATTGGATTTATTCCGGTTGGGTGGGCATGAAGGGGCTCCACCACCACCCGGTTGCCCCTCTTTCATTTGTGGGCCCTGAATGTATTTGGGTAAAGACGAGCTCAACCCCAAATTAGTCTTTCTTGTCAGGTTGCACTTGTTCTCGCAACAAGTCGTAATTCCTTCGTGGAGGTTATTTACTGATTTGCGACTTCGGTCGTCCTCTCGAACTCTGCAAGCAATTCGTGAATGCGAAATGTTTTGTAGTGAGTCCTCGTGCCGGGGAAACGAACCCGCCCCACGACACCGCAATGCTAGCCTGCCAGCGCATTCACGCGTCTCCGGACGAGGGCATTCTCGGCAGGAACCAACATCTTCCTCTGCCGAGGCAGCAGAACATCGCTGCGGTCCTTCACGGACATATGAAAATCTCTTATTCACTACAATATTGCAAATAAAATAAGGTAAAAATAGGAGTCGTTGCTAGTAAAGAGCAAGTCTTAAAAATATTATTGAAAAGTTATTGTTATATTAACTGAAGAAAGGGTTGAAAGGAATGTAGGAATAAATAAAATGGGAAGCACCCGACTTACTAGTTATCGATTAATAGATTGTGTCATTATGGAAAAAACACAATTTGATGTCTGAATTAATGATAAAATATTCACATTCGATTTTGAATTTAAACATATGTATCCATACAAAATGGCTCAAATTATAATTTAAAAAAAAACTTCAGTCTTCCGAAATTCCGGAATTCGGTAAAGACACTTTTGTAATCCCTCAAATGGTTAGTTATATGATATATACCTGTCGTCAATATTCTGATACGGTCTTATGTGCAGTAATAATAAATGATTTACTTGCAGGCGAAAATGTACACCTCAGAAATCAATTTAGAAGTTTCTTTAGAAATGCAGTGAATGATTTTAGGGGGTGTTATCATAAGCCTCATAAGCTTGAATATTTAGAAGTAGGGAAAACGCAATTACCGACAACACGAGCCAATAAATTCCGATGTGTTACAATATGGAAATGGGTTATTGAGATAATAAATGGCAAATTAATAAGAGATTACAAACTATTAAGACAATCAAATTTTAATAATACATCTAGAAATGTCATGACTGATTTCCGGATTGCCGTTGCTTTAATAAATGCTTTGTATACATAAGTCACAGGTCGAATTGATGCCGTTGCGATCCTTAACCGATTTAGAAATAAAACGAATGTTCCCGGCCAACTTTCAGATTTCATTGAAGAGTATAATGTTAATGTGAGAATGGCTCATTTAATTATGCTCCCAATGCCAACCATAGAAAGTCTAATATTGTTTGCATTGTGAATATACTAGATAAAGCAAGCCCGTTACTGTTATGGCGAGGATATCCGACAAACCGGGTGCTATAATATTGAAATATATCACATACAGTCTAGGCTTCATACATGCAACAAATATTTCGTCTATATTTTATTAGCTCAAGGCAGAGACATTTTAGATGAACTCTTTAGTCAATAAAAATAAAAGGGTATTGCTGCAACTGTATTGTTGGCAAAAGAGGTGTTGGTTGCTGTGTCTATAACATGACAGTAGTATAACTTTTGCAGCTCGGCCCACAAATAATATGAATGGCTCTTCCATGTTCTTGAGCATATTGTTTAATAATTACAAAAACGATAGATTCTTACATAAATATAGTGGTTTTTATTAATTTTATATAAATCAAAATATGTCATAAGCCCTACAAGTTATCGAAGTCGTATAAAGACTCTAAATATACTACAACAATAAGGTTTGTAATAACCTTTGTTTTGGTGCTTTGCCAATGCCCTATAGAAACTGGTTGATGACCTTCGAAGTTTTGAGTTTGAGAGAGTGTTACTTCTTTTTAAAATACTTTTGGGGCCCAAATAAGTTTTCAAATTTTTTTTGGCCGAAAAACTTCCAACCCATTCTGCAAATAATGAATGTGAATTGGCGGGCTGTCAAAATCATTAACAAAGTGCAAAAAAAAAGTTTTTTTGATGTTGTCTATAACAAAAGCCTGTAGATGTTCATCGAAATATTTTATATTCCACTCTTCACAAAGAAAATAAAATTTTGATTCAGCTTTAGTCAAAAAAAATGTTCCTTGTATAGTTTTCCCCTAAATGTCAATTTTGATATGCAATTCATGTCACAAGGACTTATGCTAGTTTTACCGTAATTAATATGCTCATAAATCTGATTTAAGTTACATGCATAGACTGATTTGTTATCGAAAATGAATTCGCTTTCGAAAAAACTTTGTTTAGCAAGCGTATCAGAAAACTTTAGTCCAGCTTTAACCGCAAGGGTGTACGAAATATTGATCCTTGAATTTGTAGCTTTTGCAGCCAACTTGTTCTGCCTATGTAAAGCTTCAAAACGCATGCACCACAACATTCTAAGTGGACCGCACTTTCGAATTGCAGATGGGTAATGCACTAGAAAGTGAAACTTTGGTTTTAATGGTTCCTTAAATATCTTAAGGAATAAGGAGTTATGCTTGGCGATTAAATGTTCCAAGGACTTTATTTTTGATTCATTTATCTTTGGTAATAGTACAAAATCGATTATTTTCACCAGTGTTATAAGAAGTTCCCACATTTTATTATTTTTTGGTACAAGATCTTCTATCATCAATGGTAGAAAGTGTATTAGAGTCATTGTTTCGAGAGCAGTCATTTTCAAATTGTTTACTTTTAAAAGCGAGAGTACAAATGGCGGCGAAATATTACCTATCTCTGTTTCTCCATAATTAAACAATTGCTTACTATTGTTAAGAACCTCAATAGAAAAAAAATTCGAATTCTCGATGAAGTGCACTAATATTTTTGATATATCGTATCTGCAAACACCTTCGAAAATATCATGCATTATATCAAAATAAAAATTTTGCGTCACATGATATGAAAAAATGCAATTTTCTTTGATACCAGTTAATTTTTTGTTTCCTATCCCAAGATCGGCTTGATAATTGTGAACGTTACGTAAGTATAAGGTATGCTCATTCACGTCAGATTGCATATCACGTTTGCTTCTTTTGCAGGCTCTACAATAAAAGTTTGAATTGAAGCTACTTGAAAATCCCAAATAAGTGTTTAGACCTAGGTTATCACCGACAACAAATGCTAAGATGAAATATATGTGGTAGCTCTGTTTATCAACATTTACTTGTAAACCATCGCTTTCAAGATTTTTTATACGGTCAATAAATGGTTTAATGGAGAACGAATTACCAAATGAAGGCCTGTCTTTTGTTTTGAAAAATCCGGCTACAAAAATGTTTCTCAATTTCGAAAGATGATGCTTGGGAATAGTTGGAAAAGAATAATATACACCACAGATCGATTGATCTTTTGCATGTGAACCGAGAGGGTTGTCTATACAAAAATCATCTTAAAAATAAAATAAAAGGTATTGTTAATTTATTTTCAAAACTCTTTGTCTTTTCCTTCCAAACCGTTCCACTTATTAAACTGTTGTATATACCAGGTGCACAAATCTGTATCATGTTTGTATTCTCAAGTGTTTCATGCAAAACATTTTTAGATTGAAAAAAACTTTGGATTTGAAATTCTAGAGGCATAATTACTCCAGTTATCTTATTAGAATCTAATGTCGGAACGTTATTAATAACAACTTCGCATACTTCTTCATTTATAGTATAATACAGAGGTTTCATAAGCAAACCATTTGTTTCTAATTGTTTCATCAAATGATATTCTGTACTGATCGACTTAAAAGGAAGCAAAAGCTTATCCAATGAATGAATAGCAGCGATCCTATTGGTTTCGCTTTCAATGAGAGGAATGATTTTCGAAAGAACAGCTTTCAAAATGGGGTTAATCACATTGTTTTGAACTTCTTCGATAATATTAGAAACGTTTTTTCTATTGAAGTTATTACTGTGTAGAGATAGGGCAAATGTTAATCCAGCTAATTCCATTGAAAAATCACCGGTACCTGGAATATATTCAGATAAATTCGGAAACAAACTTTGTGGACGAGATTCCAAAATATTGGGAGGATAAGGATTTATTGTATTTGGACCATTTTTGAAAGGATCTAAAATGCTTTGTACTGTTTCCCTAGGAAAAGTATGTGTTTTTAAATTATACATTTTATTTTCATGTACTCTTTGCAAGTGACGTTTAAATGAATAAATATTTTGAAATTTTTGAAAGCAGTCTTTTTCTGAACATAAAAAATATTCCAAACCTTCTAAAATGTGTTCCGATTTCAAATGATTGATTAAGCTTTTAGCCGAAAAATTATTTTCGGATTGAACACATAAAAAGCATTTCATTTTGACTGAGGGTATTTGCATTAAAAGTTACAAATTTGGATAAGATAACAACGTTTATCTTCTAGTATTGGGAGAATTTAAATTTGTTTGAAAAGTTTCCTTGAAAACGGATTTGTTTTTGAAATTTAATTGAAACAGCGGAAAGATACAAGGTTCGTTGAACTGCTTTGCTAAGAAAATGATATGTTTTTAGTTTATAAATTCATAATTTTTAAATGTTGTTCTATTTTATATATAAACATATTAGCATAAAATTTCTACGGAATTTTAATTTCGGGTTGAACATACAAGAAATATTTTATTTTTGCAAAAGTTATTTCAACGTAAGTTATCAATGAGGCTATTTACGTTAGGGTTTGACTGATGGCCAAAGTTATAAAAAAAACTTTCGAGAAACAAATAAAAATTTTTACCTTCATTTGGATATTTAAAGTTCATAACATGAAATAATTTGAAAATTACATCCAGGCATTTTAGTAAATTGGAGAATTTATAAAAAATTCCATCATAGAAGGTATAAAATGATTCAATTTTTGATTTACATTCACGTATTGCAATTGTTATGGGCTGTAATGTCAACCCCTTGCTTACATACTTTTGTCGCAGAGAGTCCACCTTTTCTGGATATTCCGAGACTGAAGAACAGAAGATGAAGCACGAATCTTGAGCGTCTTTAATTGAGGGCTTCCATTTAGTTTTTTTGCATCCTTTTTTCCTATGGATAGCACTGATGGCTTCAATAAAAAATGCAGCGAAAATAGTATAAAAAAATCACGTGAATCTGAAAAGAAAATAACATATCGAAAACTTATTTATTTATTCTACAAATCATATCGTTTAAAAATGTATTTGGATGAAAAGAACATGAGTAGAAAAATCAAACTTATGCTGCAAAATTATCTGTACTAGACAGTTACTGTAGCGCAAGTAAATAAGCAAATTACAAATTAACCAGCTCGGTTTTCCATTTAAAGTTAATCTTCCTTTTACCACTTCAAAAAAGATTTAGGTTGCATACCTACATCAATAAATAACTGAATCGAAAAATCCTCAGTTTCAAATTCCTTTATTTGGACTAATGACTCTCTGTCTTTAAGTTTCCGTTGCAAAATGGGCAAAATTTTCCGACTAAACTCAGGCCAAAGCTGGAACAGCTGCGATTTATTATGCGGCCTTAGAATTTCGTAGTCGATTTCTATCTGAAAATTTAAGTTTAAAACGGTTAAAATTAATTAATATTAAAAAAATTGTCTATGAAAAGTATGGAATTTCTAAAAATACTTTCAACTTATATGAGGTGCATATGATGCAAAAACTTACTTATGTGTGCCCAAGAGAATGCTTGAATAGTGGCCATTTTGCGAGGATATTTAAACCTTCTGTATGAATATCTAGTTGTCGCTCTTTGAACACTTCAATCCATTTAGTCTGAACTTCGGACCATGGCTCGTTGTTGTGTGTAAGCCAAATAATGGTTTGCTCAGCTTCTGCAGAATTTGTGGAACCCTCCTCGCATATTGCAGAATTATTGACGGCAATTTCTATGAAAAATCAAAATTACTCAAAGGCTAAGTCTTTGTTTTCAATAATCAGCTGCCGTTTTAAGCCTCTAAGCTTTATTCTGGCATTAACGGCCCTATCGTGTAGCTTACCAGTTAGATTAAGGCCACGACCTCTTTTATGGAAGTAATAACCCTGCAAAAAATATAAAAAAATTCGAGAAGAAGATGAGGGTCGTTTTACACTGATATGTTATTTTGACTATAAAGTCATTGTGATTCGTTGAGATAAATAAAATAATTGAATAATTGAAAATAAACTCTAGCAGTCAATCGTTGGATTTAGAAAACAGCTTTGTTTGCTTTCTCTAAATTCCAGCCAAATCAACGTTAAAAATGCCAGAGTCTTAAGCTTTTGACAGACGGACATGACGAAATTTTCCCTTCACCCCAATAAAAACCCAGTATAACAAGTAATTATTTCATTTACAATTGAACGCTTCACGGAATAAAATAAAGATCTAGGGAACTTCTAGCGACCAACGAACACAGTATATTGATTTAATTTATTTTGTATTTTGATTGATTAATGCATATAAAAAATCCAAAGAAACTTACTTTGCTTTCTGATGGAAAAACACAATGAATAGCATTTGTGGCTGCCTCGATATCTCTCATTTTCATCCCTGAATTGTAGCTATCAACAATAATTGATATTAATGTCTTTTTATTTGTTTCATCTAAACTGCCTTGTTTTGCGTAATAGTCCAATACGCCTCGCCCCTTCTCTGTCTCTTTTAACAAATATTTAAGAGTTATATCATTTAAAATTCTTGGCTCATCATTGTAAGAAGCGCATGAAGGCGTGGGGGAACTCAAGTTACTCAGAGATTCATTGGAGATCGGAGCACTTGTTGAACAAGTAGACTCAATCCATTCCCTACATGCATCTGAAACATTTGTCGTCGGCTTATGGTGTAAAAGAGAACAAATTAAATTAATATTAAAATGTTCAAGCAATTGAACTTTAAATAATCTACATCTTTTCTCCAAACGTTTAAATGAAATTTAAATTTTGCCCTTGTACCTAAAAGGGGAGCCGGAAATAGTTCATTTATTTCGGACTCAGTCGCTACCAGTAGGCTTTCAATGTCAAACCCATTATCTAAAATATATTGTAGAAAAATTTATTAGATTTAAAGGCAATTTGATATGCATAAATAACTTCATACCAATTAAACGTTTATAAACCATTTCCTCAAATCCAAATCTTTTGCAAATTAAATCTCTGAAGCCATTTTGCTCTTCAAATGTTGCAAGTAAACCTGTCAGTACTTCGTTTCGGGTGCCACTGTTAACAACATTCTTCTCGATGACGAGATTTTCATCAAGGTGAATAGTCCCTCCATACATTACTGTTTGAAACAAAAACAAAAATTGCAAATAAAAGAGTGCAAAAAATATTCATGTTATTCCCCAATGAGGCTTGCAATTTCTAGCGATTGTGGTATCACATGTATAGGATGTTTATTGAATTTGATCTTATAAGAAAAAGCAGTAAATTTATAGAACAGATCATACGCACTAGAAAGCAAAAATGCAGTTCGGATCTTTTTTCCGTCGTCCCTAGTCACATTCTGTCGGTCAAAGAGCCAATTGTGATAAACGACGAGAGAAAAACGTTCCCGAATCTATCATCATCAAATCCTGTTGGAAAACCACAGCACTATCAAGAAGCAAGAATCGAAATAGCAGAAAGAAACACAACATTACAGATAAATCCATTTTAAAGTTTGTGTGGTAGATTCGCTTAAAAATATCAGCCCAGTTCTGTCCGGTAGGGTTCTTTATTTGTAATGAATACGTCGGAAGTAAAAACAATTACAGTCAGGCACCAAACCGTTTGGGACTATCGCATCGTACCCGCTGGAGGTATAGGAAACCTTTATATATATATATATATATATATATATATATATATATATATATATATATATATATATATATATATATATATATATATATATATATATATATATATATATCATCATCATCATTGTCAGCTTATCAACCATGTATACGGATCATGGTGTAGCCTCCCCTACGTATTGGCTTCTCATTTCCCTCCACTTTTGTCTGTTTTTAGCTATACGTGTCCAGGTAATGCCAGCTAGCTTTCTTATGTCATGGTCCCACCTAAGTTTCGGGCGCCGTCTTGGTCTTTTGACTCCCCTTGGGTACCAATTCATAACTTTTGTGGTCCATCTATTGTCTGATATTCTTGCCAAATGTCCAGCCCATCGCCATTTGAGACTTCTGATTCTATTGATCACATCCGTTACCTGTGTTTTTGCTCTTATCCAGGTTAGTCTTTTTCTGTCTCTTCTTGTGATACCCAACATGCATCTTTCCATAGCCCTTTGGGCAACCTGAAGTTTTCTTATGATGTCTGTGGTCAGAGTCCATGTTTCACACCCATAGGTCATGACTGGCAGAATGCATTCATCAAAGGCTTTCTTTTTCAGGTGGACTTTCATTTTTGACTTGAAGATTATGGAGTTTTTTCCAAACGCACTCCACGCTAGTTTAATTCGTCTGTTTATTTCGGGTAGTAGCGATCCTTAGTTGTTTATTGCTTGGCCTAGATACACATATTCGTCTACCACTTCTAAATCAGTGTTATTAATTGATATTTTATCCTGGCCTCTCGTTATGAATTCATTGTACATAACCTTTGTTTTATTGAGGTTCATTCTCAGTCCTGCTGTCTCACTAGCTGCACTTAAGTCTTTGAGTAGCGTTTGTATTTCATCCTGGGTTTGGGCGATGAGGAATATGTCATCAGCAAATCGTAGGTTATTTAGCCGTTCTCCATCTATGATTAAGCCTTTATTATCCCATTCTAGGCCTCGAAAGATTTCCTCCAGGGTGGCGTTGAAGAGTCTTGGTGATATAGTATCCCCCTGTCTAACACCTCTTTGTGTGGGAAACTCTGGTGTATCCTCGAACACTTTGACCTTCGCTTTGGCGTTCTTGTAGATGTTGGCTAGTGTTTCTACATATGGTTTCTCAATACCTTGGCTTATAAGCGCTCTTATTATGGCGTCGGGATATATTGAGTCGAAGGCTTTCTCGAAGTCAATGTATGCCAGGGCGAGAGGGAGTTCATACTCTTTCGCTTTGCTCATGATCTCTCTTAGTGTATGGATATGGTCTATAGTGCTGAAGTTACTCCTGAAGCCAGCCTGTTCTCGTGGCTGTTCTGCATCTAGGGCTGACTGTATTCTGTTATTGATGATTTTGGTGAATACTTTATAGAACACAGGGAGAAGACTTATCGGTCTATAGTTTCTAATGTCTTCTCTACTGCCCTTCTTGTGGATCAGAATTATGTTGGCGCTGTTCCACTGGTCAGGAATTTGTCTGGTTCTGATGCACTTTGTGAATACGTTGACCAGAATATTCCATGTTTTTCTGCCCGCATATTTCAGTAGTTCCGCTGTGATGCCGTCATTGCCGGCTGCTTTACCATTTTTCATTTGTTTCAGCGCCAGTTCCACTTCATCAATGAGAACTTCTGGTACCTCTTCCTCAAGTGCTGCTGTTGTAGTTGCTGCTCTCTGGCTTGCTTCGGGGGCTTTATAGAGATCTTGATAGAAGCTGGTGATATTCTCTAATATTCTTTTCCTGTCGGTTATTCTTTCGTTTTCGTGTTGCATAGCAATCACCTGTTTTCTACCAATCAGTAATGCTCGTTTTGCCTTCTTGAGGCTTTTGTTACTCTCGATGGCACTCTCTACTAGTTTCTCGTTATAGTTCCTCACATCTTCTGTTATTTTCTTTCTAATTGTTTTGCAGGTTTCAGTGTACTCAATCCTTTGGATGTTCGAGGATAGCTTCATTTCCCTGCGTTTTCTAAGTAGAGCCTTTGTTTCATTTGAGAGCTTGTGGTGTTTATTATCGACGCTTGGTCCACCTACTTCTTTGGCGCATTTCAGGATTGCGTCTGCGAGAAACATTGCGTCCTTATTGCGCATTTCGGAGTCTAGCATTTCTTGGTAGAGATCGGCGTTGTCCCTGATGTTGTCTATGTTAATACCTGATTTTGCTGGTTTTCTAACTAATCTAAGCCTTTCAGTTTTTAGGTCTAGGGTAATCTTTGCTCTAGCCAGACGATGATCGCTTCCTGTCCTGAAGTTATTTATTATTGAAACATCCTTAACTGTTCTTATTTTGTCGGTTAAGATCAGGTCAATTTCATTCTTTGTGATTGCGTTTGGGGCTTGCCAAGTCCATTTTCTATTTCGGCCTTTCTTGAAGAACGAGTCTGCTATATAGAGGCTATGTTGGTGGGCGAATTGGACCAGTCTTTCTCCTCTGTCGTTCCTTGTGCCCAAACCGAATTTTCCTACCAGGATTTCGTCGTTTTTCTTCCCCCCTATAATAGCATTGAAGTCGCCTATTAGATATTTGAAGTGGCTGCTGTTGTTGTCCCAAGCCTGATTTATTTCATTATAGAACTCTTCAATTTCTTCGTCAGTGTGGCTGGTTGTTGGTGCATAGACTTGTATGATTTGCGCTGTGTATCTCTGAGAGAGCTTGAGTGTTAGGCTGGCTACTCGATCTGAGATACCTGTGACGTTAACTATCCTATCTGACCATTTCTTGTTGATTAGGAACCCTACTCCGCTGGTTCTACCTAGTTGGGTCCCATGGTGATATAGGATGTTGCCCGATTCTAGTACAATCATGTTTTCTTCTTTACGTCTGGTTTCGCTCAGACCAATGATGTCCCATTTAATTTTAGTTGTTTCTTCTTCTAGTTCAATTAGCCTTGCCTGGCTTGATAGTGATCGGCAATTGTATGTCGCTATGTGTAGCGTTGTCAGGTGTGGTTGGTAGCGGTTTAACCTCCGCGGATTCTTAACACCCTCTGCCTTCGTGGATTGTCCCTGGGAGCTACCTATCCTAGGTCCACTCCGGCCTACGGAGAATGAGGGCTGGTGCTTATTCTGTCTATTCATGAATATATATAGGTATATTTATATATATATATATAGGTATATTTATATATATATATATATATATATATATATATATATATATATATATATATATATATATATATATATATATATATATATATATATATATATATATATATACTTGAACTCATTAGTTTCCTTGCATAGCTACACTTATTGAGAACAACGAAAGAAATGGGCAAATGTTTTCCAGTCTAAGTACCGAAACCTTTCTGTTTTTTATGGGATACACTATTAATTTGAATGAAGTTATGGTGTTAGCACATTGAAAAACAAGGCATTGCAATGCGATATACCATTACCACTTCGAATCAATGGGATAAACTATTAAAACACTATTAATATCTAACGGAATATCAACGTGACGCGCAAGTTCAAATGCTATTTTTTGTCATTCTCAAAATTGTTACAAGCATTTCCATCCGTACGTCCTGTAATATCTTACAGGAGCGACGGATGGAAATGTTTGTAACAATTTTTAAGAATTACTTAAAATAACATTTAAATTTTAATGCTTGAAATTTTCGTGTTAATGAGGTTATAGTGTATCCACGAAAATTTCAAGAATTAAAACAATTGTTTCTAAAGCAAATTATCCAAATCATACCAGCTTTCCACTCGTTTCAAGTAACTTTTTATAAAATTTTTAAGTTTTAACACCAGCACTGCACCTTTTTGATTTGCACAATTGCATTTTTTTCAGAACAACGAAAGAAATGGGCAAATGTTTTGCAGTCTAAGTAGCAAAATCTTTCCGTTTTTACGGGACACACTATTGATTTGAATGAAGTAATGGTATTAGCACATTGAAAAACCAGGCATTACAGTGCGATATACCATTACCGCTTCAAATCAATGGGATAAACTATCAAAACACTTAATAGCTAACGGAATATCAACGTTACGCGCAAATTCAAATCTTATTTTATGTCATTCAAAAACTTGTTACAAGCATTTTCACGTTAGTCATGTGTATATATATATTAATAAATATATATCGACACACATAAAGTTATCACCGCAATAGATAAAATTCATCCGTAGGTCCTGTATGATACACTGTAACCACATTCACACGAAAATTTGAAGAACTAAAAACAACTGTTTTGAAAGCAAATTGTCCAAAACATACCAGACTTACACTCGTTTCAATCGCCTACAAAAAACTTTTTATAAAATTTCTTAGTTTTAACACCGACACTGCACCTTTTTGATTTACACAACCGCACTTTTTCAGAACAACAAAAGGAATGGGCAAATGTTTGCAGTCTAGGTAGCAAAATCTTTCTGTTTTTATGGGATACACTATTGATTTGAATAAAGTAATGGTATTATCACATTGAAAAGCAAGGCTTTTCAATGTGATATACTATTATTGCTTTGAATCAATAGGAGGTATACTATTAAAATTCAACGGGATTTCTATGCGATAGGCGAATTTGAACCGGATTTTAGGCAATTCTACGAATTTTAGAAAACACTTGAAAAATTTTATTATTATGAAAGCAAATTCTTTATTCTTATTTAACATTATTTTTGCTATTTTTTAGACGCATAATTAAATGTATAAATAAATTATTGTCTGCTTATGAGTCAAGATTCGTTAATTTTAAATCATAAATCCTAAATTATTTTAAATATGCATACTTTCTTCCAATAAAGTTAAAGTCCAAGAACATAAAGATTGAATTGTTTGATTCTAATTAACTTTTAAGTATTTACTGAGTTCCAATATTTAAATTTGTATAAACTATTTTTTCAATAAATTTGATTTTTGCAAATTTACTTCTTAAAAATCCCCGTTAACACCGCCAGCTGGAAAGGTAGAATTCTTCACTGCATTCAATATATTTACTATGGGGGATATTTTCCGTCAAAACAATTTCATCGCTCATTTTACTCGTAATTAAAATGATGGATGTTTTTTATATTAAAAAGATATAAAATTATTGGCTACTAATCCCTGGTCTACTATAGGAGTTACGATCACATTTCTCTTTGGGATAAAAGTTCTGTAATATTGGATTTGTAAGCCAATACGGATGTGCAATTCATTTCCCTATGATAAGGACTAAACGTATAAGAGTTAGAAATATTGCTATTCACGTAAATGTTAAAAGGACGTTTTAAAATCAATGACAATGCAATATATGTTAATTTGCCCTAACTTCATTGTTCTCCAGTAGTAAAACAAATAACAAAGCATTCATATCTATGACAAATTCTAGCAACTGCAATAGATACCCAAAATCTAAAATAAACACTGAGGCAATAAAGTAATTAACCGACTTCCAAAGGAAAGAAAGTTATCATTAATATATTAATATTCCGGGGTAAATTTCCCGAGATAAATTCGGATTGGATTATTAATGATATAAATATACGAGTATGTACTATATCTCTCTACAAAGACAATTGTAACATTCTTGGAATGTAATGTCAAAATGACAATTTCTTGTTCAAAAATAAAATTAATAGCTAGTGTGGGTTCCAATTGCTATACACGATTTCATTTAAAGATAAAGCGTATATTTTCGAATGAGATGTAACATATTAATTTCATTGTAAACATGGAATGAAATATATGGCCAACTGCTCCCGTTGCTCTGATAGTGGCTTTGCCATTTACAATCGAACACTCTTACTGGGGTACCATCACCATCGTATTATGCGTGAATCTATTAATAATATAGACTGGGATAAGTCAATTTATAATGTAACAGCTATTAATATGAGCGATGAATCTTCTTATCGCGGGAAATATTTCGTATACCAAATATAATGAATGCAACTGAGAAATCTACCTTTCCAACTGGTGGTGACAACGGAGATTTTTAATATTTACCGTAGTATCAAATTTCATCGTATTTAATTAATCCGTGCAATCGTAATCCTAAAAACAAATTTTGAGCATGCTTTGAATTTATAACACCTGCCAATTCGAAGCCTTCGAATCTACTTCAAACATTTTTCACTGGTGGTTGACTAGATGATATTAACAGTTATCTCGGTGTCAATTTTCATCGAAATCGGTAAAAAAATATAGCCGCTATTAACGTAGTAAATTTCCCTCATGTTTAAACATGGGAACAGCCGCCACTTTGAAAACTAACGTTAAATCTGCAATTTTTTTCTTGGGAAATTTTTCAAATACTACAGTTAACCTTTGCACAAAATTTTATTTAAATCGCAGTTTTACTTTGGCCAGAACAGAAATCACCGATTTTCGACTAAAATGGCCACCATTTTGTTATTTATCGGCCGATATAGCCAGATTACAAACTTAGCTGAGATATTTATATCCTTCAAATCACCTGAAAATTTGGTGAAGATCCAAGCAAAATTGCGCCTTGTAGAGTGGCAACAGAAAAAGCCTATACACGTTATATATATATATATATATATATATATATATATATATATATATATATATATACATAAATATATATATATATATATATATATATATATATATATATATATACATAAATATATATATATATATATATATATATATATATATATATATATATATATATATATATATATATAAATATATATATATATATATATATATATATATATATATATATATATATATATATATATAAATATATATATATATATATATATATATATATATATATATATATATATATATATAAATATATATATATATATATATATATATATATATATATATATATATATATATAAATATATAATCTATATACATGAACGCTAGCTGAATATGTATTTTCTTTTCAAGAATTCTGCCTAAAAGGGTTGAATCTACTATTCTATTAACATTTCAAAGAGTAAAATTCTGATTTGGACTTGAATTTATTTAATTTTATTTTCATTTCAAAGAGCGAAGAAATGTAAGATAATTATTTTTGGCACCCCAGAATCGGGTATAATTATAACTTAACCAAGTGATTCAAAAGTCTCTTGTGGATTTAAGGCCTGTGAACTTTTGTTGAATTTACAATATTTTCAAACAATAAGTCAATCTTAGAATCATCTATTGTTTACAAAATTAAAATTATGAACCGATTTTTCAATCATTAAATAAAAAATCACTTTGATGTACAGAGAATAAATATAGAAATAAATGTTTGCTTCATCGAAACCCAAAGAATAAGTATTATCTGAGAGAGGGAATCGAGCAAGTTCCTGTTTTATGGAGAATTTTTCAGTAAGCAAAATCTTCTTGTTTGACATTCAAACAGCCTAGTGCTTTAAGTCAAACGTGGTATGAAGGAAAGTTTGTTTTAAACTTTTATTCAGGACAGTTATTGAGAATTAAAACTAAACCAATACTTTTCATCAAAATGACGTTTTCTCTGATTGTTCACCACCTGAAATAAATGTTGATAATAAAGAGTTATCCTTGACAAGATTCCATAAAAAGTTTTCTTCCCAGAAAACCCATCGTGAGCGGCATGTGGAGAGGCGCAAGAAACAGGGGATACATATTATAATATAATTTATAGCATATCAATGAACAAAAGTTTTTTATATACCTACCTGGATTTATAAATCACTAGCGTTCCATGTGGTAAAATTTGAACATAACATTATTATTTTTTACTTCCACGGAATTTGGCGGGACTTACCGATGTTATAGATTGTGACAACGAAGCACCCGGAAATTGTAATTTAAATTCCCCGGGTAAATATTTAAAAAAAAAAAGTATTTTGTTCAGTTGGTAGGACTGTCCATAATTACTTTGCCAAATATCTATCATCCAGTTTGTTTACAGCAGCTGCTTAAGCCGGTACACCTCAGTTGTGCGTTGCAATTTTTTTGATTTCGGGATTTTTTTTTGATTGTGACCGAATTTAAAGCTAAAAATGCAATAAATACCATCGATCAACCACCGTATTCACCAAATTTGGCTAAGTGTGATTTTGATGAATAATTAAATATTTTGCGTATTATTTGCAATTCCTGAGTACTCTTTTGTCACAATGTAAAACAAAACTCACTGAAGGGGCTGAAAGCCATCCCAAAAAGTGCTTATGAAAAGTTTATGTTGGTGTAAGTGTAGTGCATTTGATGGGGATTACTTCAATGGCGACAAAATAAATAAATATGAATAATTAAATATTTTGCGTTTTATTCGCTATTTCCGGGTACTTTTTTGTCACAATGTATGATTTTACTTTTAATTAAATGTCTTAGGATAGTTTCAGGAATTTAGTTGGCCAGCTGGCTTCTTTTCGCGGGTTTGTAAAAGACATTGCAAAATTCTGCTAAAATCGGTACATGTCGGTCCATTTGTCTGTCTGTCTATCCGTCTGTGTGGTACAGCAAGTTTTCTTGTAAATTAACTACATATATGCAGTATGTATGCGCATAACCTCCGACCGGCTGCACGAAATTAGATAATTCTGTTATTTTTGTGTTCGTTATTATCAGGGCAGGGTTTGTATGGAAAAAGAAAAATTTTAAAAGTCCGCATGAATGGTTGGAAATTCGTATGGACCTTTTGTAGTAATATGTAGATAAAAGCAACGTTAAGCCAGCAACGGATAGCTTAAAAACTATTGAAAGTATTGATATATTGACATTCACTCATATACAACAAACTTTTCTTTTGCAATGCAAGAGCAAGACCTTGTTTTTGTTCTTCGTGCTGCCCTTTCCTCTGAGGTTTCGTGTGTTTTGATGTACGTTTAGAGGTTTATCGTCATGTTATTTAAAGATAAAAGGTTTGTATACAGGAAAATATTTAAGTAATTGTATCGAAAAGTTTTAAAATTTTCTAACCATGAAAAGTTAGTGAGTAAGTGAGACAGTAGAGAAAATCTTCAATCAAAATCATTGATATGATTAATTTTTTGTAACAGTTTCGAATGTTTAAAACTGTTTTATTTGGACACATTGAATTAAAAGGATACGCTTTTAATGAAATATTTATTTTTTCGAACATCATAACCATTTAATAGCGTGATACTTTTAAAACAATAGTACAAGTTATTAATCTTGTATACAAAATTAATCGATTATCACATCAAATTAATAATGAAATTTATTTATGAATTATTGTTTCGAATTTCGCAAATTATATGATTCGACAACATTGATTGAATGGGAAATACTATTAATTAAATGAGTTTTTTTTGGTTTTGTGTCTCTTGATTTACATAACCCTATTAAAACAATAGTCTGTGTTATTGATATCAATGAGCAAATCATTTTAAATCAATAGTTTTTTCTAGTTAATTTATTGATGTGGACTTTATTTCGAATAATGGTTGCAATGTTATTGAATTAATGGTCTCATACCATTCAGTTGATTGGTCCACGATTGAACTAATCAGACACACCATTAATATTCAGTTTTTTTTAATGAAAACGATACCATTGAAAATTAATGGGTTCGTACTATGGATTCAATAGTAAGTGTTTTCAATAATTAATGGTAAAATCTTATAAAAACAAAAGTATTTCCGATGAAATTTATAATATGTGTCCTATTAATAGTAATGGTTTTCAAACTATTGCAATAATAACCCACAAACCATTGATTTTATTGAAAAACTATTGTTTTCATGCTAAAATACCATTAAAAAGCGTCTTATTAAAACAATGGTCGTACTTTTAATCATTTAATGGTATATTTTTCTCTGAGTGTATAAATGCTATATTCTAACTAAGTTTTTTAAAATGATTCTGGAATTTAGAGTGAACCTAAGTCATTTCAACCGTCGTTGATGACTTAAATGATGTTCGAGATACTGCCACAGGATAACTTTTCTTTGTGGCGCTATCAAGCGATTGCTGGTCCGTCTGCCGAGCTTTATTGAAGAAAGATCGAATGTCCTTAATTTTCTTTATTTTTTTAATACACAGGAAAAAATTGTCTCGTTAACAGAGTGGTCTGCAGTTTCGTCGAGGTGACCAGCACTCTTTAGGAGCTGCCACAGCCAATCACCTCGGGGCAGCTCGACACCAGCGCTCCCTAAACAAAATACATTCCAGATTGATCGTTTAAAATAAAGGGATTTATCTCATTTTAAAATCCGTTGCTTGACTACAAACTAAAATACTGTCGTCTAAATTGTTAAGATACAACTTACGTGCCGGAGCCACTACTTTTATGGATAATTTGCATAAGGTTCCAATAGACGACTAACTATAAATCAAACTAATTATTGAAATTACGATCTCCTAAGTACCGTCAAATTAGTAAAATTAATCGGAAAAATATTGTATTTTTCTAGCCGTTTGATTGATTATAGTAGCAAAATCTTATATGCTTAGTGGCTGGGTCCTATGCTGTTTCAACGAATAGAATAACAGGGTGTAGGAATCGAGCAGTCATACAAGCAAACTGCTCGAATACCTTCCTTTCTGCTGTAGTGGCAGCAGCAGCCACAGCAACAAATAATCAACTCATCAGTCTCAAATGTCCCGACAACACCACAAGAACAAACAACGACGGCAATCACGAGCGAAATTGGCTAGTCATTAAAACACAGAAGAGTAGAAAAAAAAGGAATAATAATTGATTTAATCATCGCGCCCCAGCAATTCTTTTTTTCAATCATTTCGCATAACTATTAACCCAGTAGAAAACCCATAACTGTAAAGAATTTCGTTCAAAAATAGATAGGAAAAATAATACTACATATTTAAGAATTTCCCCAAAATATACTTAATCCACAAATCTCCCAGTCCACAATGCAATCACACATAAGCCAAGCAACAAACCGTATTCAAACCAGCCCGAACATACAACAGCCACAAATTAGCCATCAAGTAGCGCAGCAAACATTTGAGCATAAAAACTTTCAGCAAGTGCACCTGAAAGCACCACAAGAATTTTTGCCACGAAAGATAACACTTCAAACGAATATCCAACAGTTGTAGCAACATCAATTGCAGCAGCAACATCAAATGCAGCAGCAACATCAAATGCAGCAGCAACAAAAAAAGCAACAGGAATGACCTGTTCCAAATGAAGGGAGTCTGCTTGAGATCGTGAGACCGCGTGGACGCGGCGAGAAAAGAAGGATTTGACAGGAGATCTGAAAAAACCGCAAGCACGGTGGACGGGTTGTGAGCCATTAGTTTCACGGATGATGGTTCTGGTCTTTCGTTAACAGCGTGAAAAATAAATATCACCCCGAGAGTGATGGATTCGTGACGGAATTTATGTCGGGAGGACCGCGAAGTGCAAGATCGAAAACCACCGGTTTTGCGTTATTCGAGCTTCAGGGTGTCTCCACCCCAACGATCGCCCGTTAGCATTCCGCTGCTCGGAAAACATGAAAAGCCAGTGCAGGGCATCCCACGATTGTGTTCTTTGTGATTGCGTTAATCTCGTCGTCCAATACGCAAATCCGCGACTACCCACCATATGTGTACAGTCCGTGGAACGTGATCCGATCGAAAAATCGACGCCGGATAAAGAAGTGAAGAGTCGCGCAAAACTCCGCGGCTGCGCTAAAACCAACCCTATTCAATTAGTTGCAAATCGCCATCGGGGCCCAGAAGTCAACACGACATGCAATTTTCAGCAGTCGTCATTCACCTCCCAATCATGAGTGCGTGATTCAGTATAGAAGTCGTTCTCAGTTTTAGTAGGGGGTGGGCATATCCGTCGCGTTCTTGGCTGTTCAATAGTATTTGGTACTCGAAATTGTTTAGTGCGATCATGGAAATTAAATTGCTGCGAAAAGGAGAACCTAGAATTGCCCCACCGAACAAGTTGATCAAGGCCAATTTCGGCGAATCGTACCATCCTCTTCCGCCGAGGCAGGAGGCCATCGCTGCAGTCCTTCACGGACATCTGTATACCTACGTTTCACTACAAGGGAGCTATTAATTTTAGCATTTAATCAGCTTTTCTCTATAAATCCGATCACATTTTACACATTCACATCGATTTCACTAGATATAAATAATGATTGATATTTCAATGAAATTTAGATCTCAGGCATCTTGACGTCTTAAAATAAAGCATCCACGTTTTAACCCTCATCCTATCCTTAAAAAACAAAAAAAAAAAAAATAACCACCGTGTGTAGAAAACTACACATATGGAGTTTCCATACATTTTTTATGAAATTATGGATTGGAATCAGTTCAAAAGGAAACATATTTAGTTAAATATAACAGATTTTCAAGCAAAGTTTTAAAATAAAAATTAATTAATTGTTTAAATGAAACATGTTCAGTTAAATATCAGATTTTTTTTTTGCGAACTTTAAGCAAAGTTTAAGTATCTTTAATTAATTTGTCGGTCGTACATTTGACGCATACTCGTAGGTTTCGGTTATTTCGGTTTCGGTTAATAGCAAGTGGTTTAATGTATATCGTTTTTTGCATTTTTTTCTTCAAAACAAATGTGGTATCGCAACCTTCCCTTTGATAGGGGTGGAACCATTTTCATTCTCTTAGCTAGAATTACTTGGGCTGATGTTGATGGCCGCATAAGTGAACTCTCACGAAAGACCGAAGGCATAGGTAAACTATCACAGGAGACTGAAAGCAAAGGTGAACTTTCACGTGGATTGGATGACCAAAGTGATGCTGCTGGAGAAGAACGTGGTACATTACTGCCCATGGTCATGTATGGCTTTGCCAAACAAAGTTCAAGTCACACAGAAAAATTTGTCGCGAGTTGTATTTATGTTTGGCCTGTCATTCTGGATTTATTCCTTTAATCAGGGCATTCAAGCGGAAATATCGATTATATTAGAAAATACAGCCATTGCCTAGCTATTCGACTTTTGCAGCTGTAACAAGAAAGCATTTTATCTACTGTATCAACATCCCCTTAAAGGAAAAATTTTTGATTGTGGGAAATGTTTTTCGGTATGGAAATATTTTTACAAACCTTTCGTTCGGTTGAAGTATGACATGATTTCTGGTAACTTTTTTGGACCAGCTAAAACATCTTTCGGATTATGCAGTGTGCTTTGTAAGACCGTGCATTTTTTCTTTCAAAGTATGAGACCAGCTTAATATATTCGCTGAATGCAAATGTAGATTAGAATACCGGTACTTTTTTGCATTCCAGTAGTTTTGGTGGTATGCTTCCCTTTTTTTCCGCATCATTCCAACCAATGTGATATTTTTAGATAAACGTTTCTGACCAAATTCCTATGATAAAAAGAAATTGTCCATTGGCACATTGTGGCCTCGCAATGCATCGATCAGATCCAGAACAACTGCGTTCGCCCTGATTCCTTTCAGCTACGGCACCAAAGTCCCTGCTCAAATATGGCTGAATTTTCCATACGTAGCATGTTGAAGAACATACCAGCAACCAGAAAACCCCAAATTTTTCGGGGTTTTTCAGCATATAATGACGAAATATGCATCGACCACGAAAAACAAGCGGTTGTTCGTCGATAGTTACCCATTCGCTTGGATTGAAATAATCAGGTAAAAGATTATATCACAAATCGAACACTTCCCGAATGGGAGCAAAACTTGAGGCTGAATCCGCTCTGAGCTGCACAGTGCCGTCTTAGTTCTTAATATTGCTAATGCAGCAGCTTGTTTTACGTTTTGACGATCAGTTTTATATAAAAACTTTACAAAAAGCTTTCGAAAAAAGCTTTCGATAAAACTAATATCACTATTTTTCACCGATTATCTAAATTCTTGAATTTCCTCCAATACACCTTTTTCTCTCGCGCACTCACAGCTCACCATCTGTACGTCCACGTTGAGCCCACAAGTCACGATCGAGGCGACATTCGTCGCCAACCACACTGACATCCCGTCACTTTAGCCAACCTTGCAAATACGTAGAGGTACATCGAAACACTTCACATCTATCTTTTCGATGCAAGCCTCAAAGTAGTTTGCATATGGTATTTTTTTTATGTGTGGCTGCGCACACTTGATGAGTACAAATGAAAATTATGTACGAATAAACAGAATTGCTTCTTGGTGGTTGTTTATGTTTTTAACTGATACTATTATCATACGGTTTTATTGATAATTTTGAATTCATTTCCAATGTAAAGAAACAATAATGAATAATGCGTAATAATATATCGCAGTTTTTCTTTGATATCAAGTTGATTTGAAACAAAATTGGTGTGCGAGGTGTTTGTTAGTTCCGGATTATTTTAAAGAAGACATTAGGTATTTAGAAAAAATTCTAAACTGAATAGCCATTAATGTCTACTTGTCGCTGCCTATAGCAATATGCGTTTAATCGAACTGTCTTCACTTTTCAAGTAAGAATTTCAATTTTCTTGATCACCAGGCTGTAGGGGTGCTCTATTACTACACATGGTTCTTGAAGTGCTCCAGAAAATTGTAAAAATCATCCTCTTGCATCCACCCTGAGCCATTGGCAGTTCCTATGGATCCAGTGGGGCCATCTCGAATAAAATGATCCTGATATTTTTTGCGAAGGAAAATAAACATAGGTTGTATGTAGTTCCCTATAGCGTTTCCAGCTGAGGCCAGCGTCACGAAAGTTCCTCTCTCCGCAGATGTCATAGCACTTACTTGTTTGTCTCCACGTCGTGCAATAATCCTATCCGGTTTTTGGACAGTCCATAACCTGGTGATTAAGTCTTCTTTTCTTATTACGGTTGAGGTCCGTGTTCCTATTCATTCTCATTAATAATTTATATTTAATAACAAAAGGCATGCACGCGATAATAATACTAGAGGGCATGTTCAGGTACTCACCGTTCGTGTCTCCTTCTTACAACCGTGCACTCTTTGTTGTTCCCCTAAAAAAGATAAAAATGTAGAAACATTTAAAATTTTCTATTGAAATTACCGAAAATTCCGTCGGCCATGATTTCCGCCTTGCTCTCACCAAAAATTTTCTGACCAACTGTCAACTGACTTTGGTCTTCGAGTTGCAGGAGTGGCTATCATTGCCACAACCCATGTTAGGCCAAAGCCTGTGGCTATCCTTTCCGCAACCTCTCCGTAGCAAAAGCCTGTTATTATACGTCTGGCGAAGCTTTGGTGCACTGGTGACCTGAGATTGTCCACTTTCGCATACAAACTATTGCATTATGTAGTAATAGATTAAGTATAAACAAAAAAACTGCCAAAAGCATGTCGGGCCACGCTCGATGCAGGGTTCCGTCTGTTGCTATTCACATTATTCAACCATAATACCGAAAACCATAAGCATTACTTACAATAAGTTTTCATCATAGTGCTATCCTAGAAGACTTTCAATAAATACTAACACTGAAGACGTTTATAACTCGAAAACCAACGAAGCATATTTAGTTGTTACATTTTCCTTTTAACTTCATTATATAAAAGTTAATTTAACATACTTTTTTAGATTTTCAGCGCATACTATATTTGTGATTTTAGCTGTTGAGGGTTGGGACATGTAGCTTTAACGAACATGACACATTTAGTGCTCAATATTTCCCGAACGGTACTCACAAGAACCGAAATAACATGCAAATAATGTCATTATAAAAGCGATCTGATTATACTTGCCCGAAATAAATTTTTATATTTGCACTAAATAACAGTATTGTAACTTTGATAGACAGACAAACTCTCATGGGGAATCTGTCAGGGTTCCTAGTTCTACTATGGAACCTTCGGAAGTAAATCCAACGTATATTGATGGACATTTGTAGATATAGCTTGTTACGGGTGAACATTGCGGTTTCTTAGTTTTGCTCACTCCGAACACTACCATACGCGATTTTGTAGAATTTAAAACTATGCAATACTGAGCCGCACTTGATTAAATTTTGTGATAATGTCATATTGTAGCCAAAAGCAATAAATTTTGATTTTATTCATAAAACGACATTGTAATACTACTAAAAGCAAGCCACTTAACATTTTCTGCCTTTCAATGCCATGTCATTAAATTTAAGTAGCTAGGTTTCTTCTGATTCACACGCTACATCATGGACAACGCTAGCAGTAACAAGCGCCGAAGCTCGGGATGCATTTAAATCATTTGGGGGAAGCCGGAAAGGTTCATTGACGCCTTTATGCACGAAGAGTACCAACAAAGCGACCATCACATAGTTTGCTCATAAAATTTGGGAAGAAGCGTTGACACAGTGGATCTACTACTAAATTAACCAGTGACTCTTAAGTAAATATACTCAGGAAAGTGTTGTTACCATAGCAACGGACAACAATAGCAAAAGGACACAATAACCTGTCAGTCAACCCATCAACCTGCCTCAAGCGACTCGAAACCAAACGCGAAATTCCCGAGACTACGACTAGATCATACGGAAGTGGAAACTATCAACATCTATTCAACGTATTTGAAATCACAGAAAACATAACCCTTCGAAGCAATGGCGTCGGATATTAGAATAACGAATGAAAATTGGACATTATTCAAAGGAAAAGATATGCATAAATACGTTTTAGTTACAAGAACCGATTGAGAAATATTGGAATTATTTACAGGGAAGATCGATGGATACTATAAAACATACTACGGTGAATTAATTGATCGAATTGAAGTACGTCTGATATTTCGGTTCGATGTTCAAATAAGTAATTCGGTACTATCACGTTTCAATTTAAAATTCGTACCAAAGGACCCTGCAATTTAGATATATGGAATTCAAGTAGCGATCAAACCAAATTTAAAACCCCTATAAATTCGCTGCAATCAAAATTGATTTTGATAATGGGCAAAACAGTCTAACTAAATCAAAACATGCACTTACACCTAATGCCGAAAAATGTAAAGAATTTCTATATTCTTATGTCACCTCTAAATAGTCATCTACTCTTCCAAAGAAGATACAAACATCGTTCATGAACAAACTAAGTAAATTATGCCCGCAACTATTAAAAACCTTACCTCCTTTCCTGGCTGGCTAGCGACATCGTGCCGCTGCACATCAATTTTTCTTCTCGCACAAATTCACAAATTATCCACCACGGGAGGCGTAAACAAGCGACTATTGGGGAGAGAATCGGTAACTGAAATTACGAAAACTGGTGGGTAAACACCACGCACTTCGAGTTCGCACAAATGTTACAACTCCCGCCAGGGATGAGATATACTAAAATGTTAACGCCTCGGCTTGGAAGGATTGGAAACGAGCATTTTCAACGAAATCCTTAACTTGCAGGAGGTGTAAATAAACATTACTGACCGATCGAACTGTCAGCCAAATGCATTCAGCACATTCAACACGTAAATTTCTTTATTTTCACCGGGGTCGCCATTGAATGGAACTTATTGTGAGTAGAACCGAAGCGAGGGGAACTACTCCCACAAACGGCAAACCCCACACCTGGAGGGTGGTGAACCCTTAAATGAGATTTTCTCGGTGGGTGAGAAGTGGCCGTTCCCCGAGGGTATTTAAGTCCGGAAAGACTCATCCCAAGGGATCTGATCCATCTATAGATGTTGAAGATGTACCTTAGCAATGATGATCAGTGGAGCTAACCAACCTAAAGGGTCGTAAAGGCGAACTTCATCCGACGAGGTCGATTGTTCAGTTATTATTAAGACTGAAGTGAACATAACTACTCGAAAGAAAAAGTCGTCCTGAGAGAAGTTCCACTTTAAACCTAAAGTTGAGACTGGTTTATCTTGTAATGGAAGATCTTTTTCAAGAAAACTAGAAAAATTAGGTGAAAGACCTGTTTGATTAATAGCCCATTTATCTAACGTTGAACCAGCGATTGCGAGAATGCCGAATTGATTGGTAACCGATCAAGCTTCTTGCATTGTAACGCCACCGCTCAATAAATCATCAGCATAATAGTTGGTGAGTAGAGCTTGAACGTCTTTTGGAAAGGTTTTCGCTTCATCAGCAGCTAATTCATAATCATCCCCTGAAACGAGTAAAAAGGAAATTTCGTCCGATGGCTAGATCATTTTTTCAAAGAAGAGCCTGCCAATGTTGCAGGCCGCATATCCGTTAGAGGGAAAGGAGAAGGCCGATAAATTATGCTTAACAATGCACTCTTGATTTATTTAATATAAATAAAAAAATTGGTTGTCTGTAAAGTCGGTTTACGGACGATAATTTTACCTGATAACGTCATAAGAAAACATTGATGGAAAATTATATACTTGTATGTTTTGAATTGAATTATCATCACTGAATTATCATTATTTTGTATAATACAAAGAAGGAGTTAATCGAAATTTACATTTTTTTTTATTTTAAATTCATTATAGAAGATTTTCTCGCACGGTGGTTGGCCGCTTCAAGTCATTTTAAACACATTTTTATGACATGTGTGAGTTTAAACATTAATTTTCAATCTTACATTAATAGCTGCGCACGATCAGTTTTTTTCATTGAATACTAAATAAACGCGGTTGACTGTTTATACTATAATATATTTTAGTAAAAATTGTAACATAACTTATTATTACTGCACTCGCCGAATGATGCTTTTTTTTAATAATCAAAGAAGAAAAATATGCGGTTGTATCGCTAATCAAATTCTTAAAATGCAAGGATTAATTACATTTTTTGCCGCAATTTTTGTTGTGATAAACAATGGAAACCACATTAACTTTTCACTTCACTTTATAAACAGTTGACAAAACAGTTCACGTGTAGGTTGTGTGATGCCACTGTCTCTCTTCTACTCGGACGCAACGGCTGATGGAGTGCAAAAGAGATAGATGCGTCGTAAGCCGAACGCTTAGGCCGATCGTCCCTCTCTATCGCTTGCCCCGCGCTTTCGCTTGCACGTTCGGCTCAAGTGGAACGTGAAAATGAGGCATGCTTCTTCGTGCGTGCACCCGCCGTTCATCGATTCATAACACGTTATCACGTCAAAAAATTGTTTTCCATTTCTTAATATTCACAGTTCATCCAATTTACTATTTTTTTTCAAGCAAACATAATAACAAAAACATGCAGGGGTACTCACCTCATTCCCTCGACGAGCGCTCGTTGCAGGAATGCGGCGGCTGAAAAATTATTCTCGATTTTAACAGGTTCACCATCTAACGTGTCTAGCGTTTTGTTGTTTTTCTTTTCTTATATGTAACGCTCGACTTATCTGCACAACACGTTTAAATTCATTGACAGATTTAGTGTTGTAACCTATAGCCGACCCATTAAATACAACCAAAGAATATAAAGCATAAAGAAGTCGGATTGCTCATTGAAATTTCGTACGAGAAAATTTCATCGATGATGGGCATGTGGGGGCGACGTTGAGGAGGGAAGTAGAACTTTTGCCTTGTTGGTTTCTGCTTTGCTTGAGACGATTTTTCATCTCAACGAGTAAATTGGCTCTTCGCGAAAATGATTTTTCAAGATAGTTTTATCACCTATTTTAGGGTATATTTGATATATGTTTATATTTATATTTGAAATTTGCATTTGCTTAGCCACGTTAACGACAATGCATGCATTTTAAGTAAAGAAAACATTTTTAATTTTTATATTCTAAAAAACCTGGATTCCCAAATTTTTTTCGTGATTTTTCGCCATCGAATAATAAGCGAAACCTTAAAACCTGCTCGCAAGGTTTAATATCTGAGGAAATGGCCCCTCAGATATTAAACCTTGCGAGCAGGTTTTAAGGTACAATTCTCCGAATAAAAATGGTACTTCAAACACTAGCAATAATAAAGTATTGTAGATCATGGTATGTGATATATTGCTTCGACCATTTTCAAAATCAACAGCAGGATTTTTGTTGCATTTTAGTACAATTCCAATAATATGGTGCATGTTACTGGCTTATTAAAAATTCTTCGTTGCTCATCTTCTCAGAAATATTAGTTTCAAAGTTGAACGAAAAATTAGAATTCTGTTAACATGATGATGCATGAAGAAGAATTTTGAAGAAGCCAGTGTGAAAAATATATGATGCAGTAAATCCATCATGCATTTCAATTTAGGCCTACCGTAAATTTTCCTCAATTTACTGTTTTTACTGTACGACCAATTGATCATTATTCCTTTGAGCTACGATATAAGCCCATAATTTTTATGATTTCAAACGTTTTTAATAGCACTTTTTGATGAAATACTACCTTGATCAGCAATAAAGGTACATATTTGGTTCCATATATGAAGAAAGTCATCTAAAAGCTTTATAGCATGCGTGAAATTTGTTAATCTGGTTTTAAAATTTGTGGATTGTTGTAGGGAAGGTGAAAGTCCACAACTCTGTTGAATACTTTCTTGAAGACCGAACCACAGCCAGATAAAATTTAATCATCGCGAAAAGAAAGTAGTGTTGGAAAATAGGTTATCATTTTAGCCTACAAAAATAACCCAAAGCAAGGATGTTTAAGTTTGCCACTCAAAATCATATGGCAAGAATGCA
Source organism: Odontomyia ornata (assembly GCA_963969285.1). Classification (NCBI taxonomy): domain Eukaryota; kingdom Metazoa; phylum Arthropoda; class Insecta; order Diptera; family Stratiomyidae; genus Odontomyia; species Odontomyia ornata. Next base: position 193,869,054 of record OZ017741.1, read on the forward strand.
ATATGTTGAAATCAGTAAAAGCAGAAAAGAACCTGAGGATTTAAAACTGTAATTTCACAGATGAGAGCCTAAAATTGAAAGGTAAGGGCCGTTTCCAACTTGCTTCCATCAATAGAAAATGAAGATTGCAACTTATATTTTAAACAAATAGCATCTCTACGACGAAAAAGACAATCTTCTACAAATTCCGTTACCGACTTTTGTGAATGTGCCAAAAATTATAAAAACGAATTATTTTATATGAAAATATAAAAAAAAACTGAAAGTTAAGTAACACAAAAAGCGATTATCACGAACATAAAGACAACAAAACTGTCGAAGCAAGTAGCATAACAAAACGGAATATATGCTTCCAAAAAAACCTGACATGTCGCGATTAAAAACATCATTTATTTCCAAAACATCAGTGATGAGTCCAATGTAACGGGCAAAATAATTCTAAATGCAAAAATGGGAAATACAATAAAGAAGAACGAATACTTGTCCCAAATTTTTTAATATTGCTCAGTCAGCCCACAAGTTTTTTTTAAAAAATTACAATAAATCTGCCACATCCATCAACAATTTACAACTTGGCAATTGCAATTCGGATAAGTGAATAACACATTTAGAGAAAATGTCAATAACTTTGTGAAATGAAAAAATATATATTAATTTTCGTCGAAATTTTCGAGCAAAGGAATTAGAGATATAGTCCTTTGCATGATCATTTTGACGGACTAAAAGATACCGGCTGCACCAGTAATAACACAATCCGAAACAAGAATGCATATTCATATCAAAAAGGTTCATCAGTCATTGGAAATTCGTTGTATGTTATTTAGTGTCTAAAAATGGAAAGAACTAGGATTTTTTTTAGAAAAAATTCGAAAGCGAATATAAATACACTTTCAACTTGGTGTCGTATAATCAAGTCTAATGAGCAAGGTTCTAATAACAGGAAATAATTTATTGTTTCTTTACGTTGACTTCTAATCTATAATTATTTGAAGTTTTTTGTTAGATTTTTTTTCACTCTTCGTTACAGTCCAGCTACAATTCTTCCTCAATAAAACTAAAATCATAAACTCCAATAATTTGATTTTATGTTCATTACAAGAATCCATTTTATTGAACCAGTCTGGTGTGGTCAGCAAACAATTTGCTTTAATTGTTTCTTTAATATTTCTTATTTCTGGTTTATTTTTAAAAATTTCAATAAAACAGATAACGTGGCGCTTGCATACATAAAAAAACTCATCAGATGGAGCAAATATGAAGAGCTCGAAAGGACACGTCAGAACTTCGTCAGGCTTGCATGTGATACTTTCACAAAATTCACAATTCAGTTTTGTCAGAACTTTGAAGGCCACATAGCCAATAAAGTATCTCATTGATGGAAGTTCCATTTGGATTCCAGGATTTTCAAATGTATCCTCGGCTATCAAATCCATGTACATGTTCTCTGTGACTTCATTGTGCCCTATCGAAATATCATTTAATTGGAGCTCTGTGCACTCAAGGATGCTTTCTTCTCCTTCATCTAAATTTATGGAAAGCATTGTGTCACTATCGTCTCCACAGTTGCTTCTTTCACTAAACTTTATTAAATTAAATGACATTATTTTTGATAATATTATATTTAGCTCGAAAACTGATGGATTCCTATTATTTCCGCCTTTTTGCCGTATTACAGCAAAAAGATTTTCTAACGGATCTTGTGACAAGCGTTTCGTTAGTATGAAAAAAACATCAGGATTTTCATCCATAATCCCATCGGCCAACATCAAAACACCAATTAACGTCTGTTTAATGCCATTTAGGAAGTAAACGGGTTTTCCCCTATTTTCGCACTTCACATTTGAGATATATTCTTTGAAATATCCTATGTATTTGTAGACTTCACTGGTCAATGTCATGCCTTGCTTAAAAATGTTGGGATTTTTCAATGATCCACTATTCAAGCAATCAATAATTTTGTCAACCTTTTCAATAAATGTAGCAGTTGATAATGCTATTTCAACAGAATTTCTTTTAAAATTTGCAGAATTTCTTTCAAGCAGTCACCCTTAATACCATTTTCGGAAACAAAGTAATTGACTACGCATTTCCAGTTACTAATATGCCCTCTGACCATAAATACACATACTTGTTTCCCAATAGCGTTTTTCCTACAGAAGCCGATGTCTTCTAAACCGTCTATCAAATCATGTGAAACATTATACCTCAATTCGTTCCTTATGGCGATTTCATCAAAAATTAGAACAACATATTTTTCCACTCTACTTAATAATAGACATTTGTCTTTTATGACTGGAAACGCATTATTACTTAAACCTGGTTGCAATTGTTTGACAGGCGCCCAGGAGTACACTGTTGATGGATGAGGTAAATTAATATTTAGGCTGTTTCTTAAAATTTGTATGTTGATTGGGAAATATAAAAAATATTTTGTACCAAATTCTTTTCTTCCTTGTCATATTTTGTTTTCTTAACATTGAGAATCATTTTACACAATGTTTTGTTTTCTTCACCAATGTTTTGTGCATTGATGAAGTCTTTAATTGCTACTTTTTTAGGTGATTTCTTCTTGTAATTAGAAACTCTCCGGAAATTACTTTTTGCTTTCCTACACTTCATCAAATCACTTTTTAACTTTGCACATTCCACTTGCAGTTTTTGGCACTTTTTCATATAAAACTGTTCGTTCGAAACATGTTTTTGGCAATTACAACAAAAATCAATTATTGAATCTGTTGACGACCTCCGTCTTTTCCGTGGTGGAGTCGTCAACATATTTAAAATCATCTGCTCACTTGCATCCTCTTTCAACAAAAACAAAGTTGGAATAGCACCTACCTTCAATTTGCGTGGTCCTATGAACTCTTCTGCGAAATGATGATGACAAATCCGTAGATTCTTGTCTGCCGCTACTTCTTCCAAATTGCAAGTTTTCCGCCATAAAATACCCATTGGGGAGTCGTATGGCGGGAACTTAAACAATCGAACATTGGTTTGTCTTCTGGACTTTCCACAATGCTCCAAACTGCATCGTAGCCCAGACTTTAATTTATTTACATTCATTTTTCGTAAAAACACTGTCACTTTAACAAAATTCAATACGAAATGAAGTGATGCATTTAATTTCATCATAAGTATACCACAAGCTTTTAAGTGAATGCTCTTTCGCACAAAGAGATACAAAGAGATTTACCTTGCATAAGAGCTCAGGATATTAAATTTTCCAAGCTGAAATACAATGAGTACCTTTGACGACCACATGATTATTTTGTTTGACTAGCTTAAAAAAATACTTCTCAAAACATAACTTCTTTCAGATCGAAATTCATCGTCTATGCGAATCAGAAATAACCTTTTTTCGACATAATTGGACGACATTCCGAGATTTATTGTCCGATTTTGCTGGTTAGCAAACTAAACCCAGACATTTGATCAATAATGATCAATTGGTCGTACAGTAAAAACAGTACATTGAGGAAAATTTACGGTAACTTACTTAAGGTTACCCTTAAGGTAGAAGTTGAAATAGGTTTTAATTTAACATCAACGGCATAAAAGCAGATAAATTGAAATGCATGATGAATTTACTGCATCATATATTTTTCACACTGGCATTCTTTAAAATTCTTCTTCATGCATCATCATGTTAACAGAATTCTAATTTTTCGTTCAACTTTGAAACTAATATTTCTGAGAAGATGAGCAATGATGAATTTTTAATAAGCCAGTAACATGAACCATATTATTGGAATTGTACTAAAATGCAACAAAAATCCTGCTGTTGATTTTGAAAATGGTCGAAGCAATATACCACATACCATGATCTACAATACTTTATTATTGCTAGTGTTTGAAGTACTATTTTTATTCGGAGAATTGTACCTTAAAACCTGCTCGCAAGGTTTAATATCTGAGGAGCCATTTCCTCAGATATTAAACCTTGCGAGCAGGTTTTAAGGTTTCGCTTATTATTCGATGGCGAAAAATCACGAAAAAAATTTGGGAATCCAGGTTTTTTAGAATATAAAAATTAAAAATGTTTTCTTTACTTAAAATGCATGCATTGTCGTTAACGTGGCTAAGCAAATGCAAATTTCAAATATAAACATATATCAAACATACCCTAAAATAGGTGATAAAACTATCTTGAAAAATCATTTTCGCGAAGAGCCAATTTACTCGTTGAGATGAAAAATCGTCTCAAGCAAAGCAGAAACCAACAAGGCAAAAGTTTTACTTCCCTCCTCAACGTCGCCCCGACATGCCCATCATCGATGAAATTTTCTCGTACGAAATGTCAATGGCTTAAGCTCTTGGCAAAAGCTCTTGCTAGCAAAGAGATAAATGAAAGCTCTGGGTTCTAGCGCCAGAACCAGCGCCATCTTAATATAATGGCCGTATTCACAGCTGATAAAAATCTCAGCTGATACCTATAATAACGACGTCATCAATTTTTTGCTTTTCTTTTCATGATCAGCTGAGTGCAGTGACATTTCATTCTACCGCGATATGTGCAACTTGAATCTCGCCGATTTAAAGTAATTTCGCTGTGGAATCCGCGCGTTTTATAAACCAAAATGTTGGGGAGCAAAACTCTAAGTGTCTCAGTAGTACATTTCCCTAAAAACGCAAAATAATGTCGTGCCATAGTACGTAAACGAAGTGCCGGCGACTCGTGCATTTTTAAAAAAGTGAACTTCTAATCCTGTTCAAATGCTAATATAGAATATAGAATGGCAACATAAATTTCACGTGATGCTCTAACCAACACATCGCGCGACAATTCTGCAGATAACGAGAAGTTCAAGGAGGATTTGATGAACATCGCACGGACGACATTGAGCTCAAAGATCTTGTACCAGCACAAGGAGCTCTTTACAAAGTTAGCAGTTGATGCTATCTTGAGGCTGAAAGGTTCCGGCGAACTAGATGCCATTCAAATTATCAAGACAACTGGCGGAACTTTGGAAGATTCCTTCTTGGATGAAGGCTTCTTGCTGGACAAGAAACCAGGCATGCATCAGCCGAAGGGTGTTGAGAATGCAAAGATCCTAATCGCGAACACGCCTATGGACACAGACGAGATCAAGGTGTTCGGCAGTCAAGTGAAAGTTGATTCAATGGCGAAAATAGCAGATTTGGAACTGGCTGAGAAGGAGAAGATGAGGGACAAGGTTAACAAGATTCTGGCTCACAATTGCAATGTTTTCATCAATCGGCAGTTGATCTATAACTACCCAGAACAATTGTGCGCTGATGCTGGCGTTATGGCCATTGAACATGCAGATTTCGATGGTATTCAGCGTCTTGCCTTGGTGACTGGAGGAGAAAAAACATCCACCTTCGACAACCCGTCGATGGTCAAGCTGGGTCAGTGCCAGCTCATCGAGCAGGTTTGTAGAATGAATTGGAAATGTACGTCCAAGTGTCTGAATTCTGAAATTATTTAATATGTAATGATTGGTGAAGATACACTCATGCGCTTCAGCGGCGTTGCCTTGGGTGAAGCAAATCGTCGATGAAGCAGAACGATCACTCCATGACGCGCTTTGTGTTTTGGCTGCTACTGTTAAGGAATCACGAGTTTTGTATGGAGGTGGCTGCAGTGAAGCTTTGATGGCCTGCGCCATCTTCAAGAAGGCTGCAGAAACTCCTGGAAAGGAAGCGATTGCTATGGAGGCCTTTGCTCGTAAATATAATTTAATTTGAGCAAGACGAACGAAATTTATAAATTACAATTCATTTCACAGGTGCTCTTCTCCAACTCCCAATAGCAATTGCAGATAACGCTGGATATGATTCAGCACAACTTGTCTCCGAACTACGCGCTGCACATTCACAGGGTAAACATTCCCAAGGCTTGGATATAGACAATGGTAAAGTTGCGTGCATGAAGGAACTAGGCATCACTGAATCGTTTGCTGTGAAACGACAAGTTTTGTTATCGGCTTCTGAGGCAGCCGAAATAATTTTGCGTGTTGATAATATTATCAAGGCTGCACCACGGAAACTTGTTCAAGATCGTGGCTCCTGTTAGATTTAGGCTTTTTCATATGTTAAGCATCTAATTCTATGTCTCATCCAAATACATAATATGTAAACATTTCCTTCGTTACTTTTAACTGCTAATATTTAACCCTGACAACAGCCAGGGATCTTATTTTTGCTTTAAATTAATCTTGTTTTCACTTGTATTGAAGACTGCAATAAAAATACATTTGTATGACAACTTTTAATCGATCAAATGAAAAAGATTGTATTTACAGTTTTCTTTCAATCCACTTCCAAAAAAAAATTATCACATACTTCTATTTTCAATTAATAATAAACACAATAGTTTATAAAGTGAGGCTTTATATGCAATTGAATTATTTGATCTGAAACGATTAAAAAGAAAGCAAGATATTTTTTAGCCCTGAGAAGGGCTTTTGGACTTGATAGTCGCTTTTTACTCATTGTTTAATTTTTTAGGGCCCTGAAAAGGGCCATTTATTGTTCGCTATCCCGGGTATGCAGCGACATAGATTTAAAGTCCCTCGGGTCACACTATCGAATTGAATCCGTTCCACGATTCTAAGCAGGTCCGGAGTCTATTCAGCTGGAGGCGATGGGATCTGAAACGATTAAAAAGAAAGCAAGATATTTTTTAGCCCTGAGAAGAGCTTTTGGACTTGATAGTCGCTTTTTACTCATTGTTTAATTTTTTAGGGCCCTGAAAAGGGCCATTTATTGTTCGCCATCCCGGGTATGCAGCGACATAGATTTAAAGTACCTCGGGTCACACTATCGAATTGAATCCGTTCCACAAATCTAAGCAGGTCCGGAGTCTATCCAGCTGGAGGCGATGGGATCTGAAACGATTAAAAAGAAAGCAAGATATTTTTTAGCCCTGAGAAGGGCTTTTGGACTTGATAGTCGCTTTTTACTCTTTGTTTAATATTTTAGGGCCCTGAAAAGGGCCATTTATTGTTCGCCATCCCGGGTATGCAGCGACATAGATTTAAAGTATCTCGGGTCACACTATCGAATTGAATCCGTTCCACAAATCTAAGCAGGTCCGGAGTCTATCCAGCTGGAGGCTATGGGATCTGAAACGATTAAAAAGAAAGCAAGATATTTTTTAGCCCTGAGAAGAGCTTTTGGACTTGATAGTCGCTTTTTACTCATTGTTTAATTTTTTAGGGCCCTGAAAAGGGCCATTTATTGTTCGCCATCCCGGGTATGCTGCGACATAGATTTAAAGTACCTCGGGTCACATTATCGAATTGAATCCGTTCCACAAATCTAAGCAGGTCCGGAGTCTATCCAGCTGGAGGCGATGGGATCTGAAACGATTAAAAAGAAAGCAAGATATTTTTTAGCCCTGAGAAGGGCTTTTGGGCTTGATAGTCGCTTTTTACTCTTTGTTTAATATTTTAGGGCCCTGAAAAGGGCCATTTATTGTTCGCCATCCCGGGTATGCAGCGACATAGATTTAAAGTACCTCGGGTCACACTATCGAATTGAATCCGTTCCACAAATCTAAGCAGGTCCGGAGTCTATCCAGCTGGAGGCGATGGGATCTGAAACGATTAAAAAGAAAGCAAGATATTTTTTAGCCCTGAGAAGGGCTTTTGGACTTGATAGTCGCTTTTTACTCTTTGTTTAATATTTTAGGGCCCTGAAAAGGGCCATTTATTGTTCGCCATCCCGGGTATGCAGCGACATAGATTTAAAGTCCCTCGGGTCACACTATCGAATTGAATCCGTTCCACGATTCTAAGCAGGTCCGGAGTCTATTCAGCTGGAGGCGATGGGATCTGAAACGATTAAAAAGAAAGCAAGATATTTTTTAGCCCCGAGAAGAGCTTTTGGACTTGATAGTCGCTTTTTACTCATTGTTTAATTTTTTAGGGCCCTGAAAAGGGCCATTTATTGTTCGCTATCCCGGGTATGCAGCGACATAGATTTAAAGTCCCTCGGGTCACACTATCGGATTGAATCCGTTCCACGATTCTAAGCAGGTCCGGAGTCTATTCAGCTGGAGGCGATGGGATCTGAAACGATTAAAAAGAAAGCAAGATATTTTTTAGCCCTGAGAAGAGCTTTTGGACTTGATAGTCGCTTTTTACTCTTTGTTTAATATTTTAGGGCCCTGAAAAGGGCCATTTATTGTTCGCCATCCCGGGTATGCAGCGACATAGATTTAAAGTCCCTCGGGTCACACTATCGAATTGAATCCGTTCCAAGTTTCTAAGCAGGTCCGGAGTGTATTCAGCTGGAGGCGATGGGATCTGAAACGATTAAAAAGAAAGCAAGATATTTTTTAGCCCTGAGAAGAGCTTTTGGACTTGATAGTCGCTTTTTACTCATTGTTTAATTTTTTAGGGCCCTGAAAAGGGCCATTTATTGTTCGCCATCCCGGGTATGCAGCGACATAGATTTAAAGTACCTCGGGTCACACTATCGAATTGAATCCGTTCCACAAATCTAAGCAGGTCCAGAGTCTATCCAGCTGGAGGCGATGGGATCTGAAACGATTAAAAAGAAAGCAAGATATTTTTTAGCCCTGAAAAGGGCTTTTGGACTTGATAGTCGCCTTTTACTCTTGGTTTAATATTTTAGGGCCCTGAAAAGGGCCATTTATTGTTCGCCATCCCGGGTATGCAGCGACATAGATTTAAAGTACCTCGGGTCACACTATCGAATTGAATCCGTTCCACAAATCTAAGCAGGTCCGGAGTCTATCCAGCTGGAGGCGATGGGATCTGAAACGATTAAAAAGAAAGCAAGATATTTTTTAGCCCTGAGAAGGGCTTTTGGACTTGATAGTCGCTTTTTACTCTTTGTTTAATATTTTAGGGCCCTGAAAAGGGCCATTTATTGTTCGCCATCCCGGGTATGCAGCGACATAGATTTAAAGTCCCTCGGGTCACACTATCGAATTGAATCCGTTCCAAGTTTCTAAGCAGGTCCGGAGTGTATTCAGCTGGAGGCGATGGGATCTGAAACGATTAAAAAGAAAGCAAGATATTTTTTAGCCCTGAGAAGAGCTTTTGGACTTGATAGTCGCTTTTTACTCATTGTTTAATTTTTTAGGGCCCTGAAAAGGGCCATTTATTGTTCGCCATCCCGGGTATGCAGCGACATAGATTTAAAGTACCTCGGGTCACACTATCGAATTGAATCCGTTCCACAAATCTAAGCAGGTCCGGAGTCTATCCAGCTGGAGGCGATGGGATCTGAAACGATTAAAAAGAAAGCAAGATATTTTTTAGCCCTGAGAAGGGCTTTTGGACTTGATAGTCGCTTTTTACTCATTGTTTAATATTTTAGGGCCCTGAAAAGGGCCATTTATTGTTCGCCATCCCGGGTATGCAGTGACATAGATTTAACGTCTCTCGGGTCACAGTATTGAATCGAATCCGTTCCACGAATCTAAGCAGGTCCGGAGTCTATCCAGCTGGAGGCGATGGGACCTGAAACGATTTAAAAGAAAGCAAGATATTTTTTAGCCCTGAGAAGGGCTTTTGGACTTGATAGTCGCTTTTACTCTTTGTTCATGTTTTTAAGGCCCTGAAAAGGGCCATTTATTGTTCGCCATCTCGGATATGCAGCCATACAGATATAGAGTTTGTGTCGGGAGTCCACCTGTTGAGTCGAATTCCATCGCATAAAACCGGTCCGACGTTTTTTCAGCTGGAGGAGATGGGACCTGAAACAACTAAAACAAACAAAGGAATTATGCAGCCCTGAGAAGGGCTTATTAGATTTTACAGTTACTGAAGTCTTCGTAGAAATATACTAAACCTTAAAAAAATGAAAGCTTTGAAAGCTCCTACGTTGAAAGTTATACTATACGCACTTAGAAAATTTCGACAGAACTTGACGCGCAGCAGTAATTTAGCTATGTATGCTCAGAGCATCTTTATTTCTTACATCAACGATAACTAATTGGGAAGATAAACTAAAATGACATCCGCACTAAGTTTGCTTACATATATCAAACACTCACTCGGGGCCAGTAAAACAAACCAAGTGAAATATAACTTTACGCATCCGATTCACATGATCGTTAAGCGAGTCTCATTAAAATATCCGCCACCAATTTTCACTTAAACAATATTAATAATTCACTTTTCGTGAGACTGCGGCACTTCACTTGAAAACTTTTGAACTTACGGCACCAACTTTATCACGTAATTTCTCATATTTTGAGCGATTTACGGAAGTGCAAACTATTGCTTTCATTGGAGCAGTTATTCGAGCTACGCGCACCGAAATTTGGCCGTTCAAATCGCACGGGTTTGCCTTACAAATTTATTTTTAATACCGATTGTCGATTTTAAGCGTTCGAGATGCGAAGAAATGTCACTTCACTGACAAAACTGCACAGCTGATGTACCGCCGCCATCTTAACCCTTATGAAATACGTCATCGATTTCACGAATCCGGCCATTATATTAAGATGGCGTTGCCAGAACCCTCGGTATGAAATTTTGGGGACGAAATTTTTGTATAGAATTAGACTTCTTTATGCTTTATATTCTTTGATACAACTAAATTTTGTCAGACCCATCCAACAATTTCCCAAATTTTTAAGTTAACTTCATTCTTTCGCTTTAAAATTTTTCTTTTTTCGCTCTACTTCAAACGCTGCATTTACAAAGCTCGAACGATTTGCCTGGCAATCAGGTGCCGTGTGCAATCCAATACGGGTATTATTGTAGGTATTATAGTTTTACAATTATAAAAAAATTTTCGCTTTGACATTTTTTGTGAGAATTAAATATATCTTTTTATTTTTTCTTCATTTATCAGATTGTCGCGTGTTATGGTTCGCGGCCAATAATTTTAATGTTCCGAGAAAGTGAAAACGCAATGTCCTTTAAATTAAATTAAAAAGAGTTTATTTAAAAGTATGCACAATTATTAATTTCACTATTAAAAGTCTAACTTCCACATGTCCATAAATTTCTATCGCAATCGTCTTCTAAAATCACTTCACAATTATTCAATCAATATCGCCTTTACCTCGCGCTCTATCGCAGTTTTTATTATCGCGGTTGTAATGAATGATCCCCCATTCATTTAGCTCGCTTTTATATAGGGTCTCAAGTTATTCAATCCATTTCTCGTACATTGCCGAACTAGCGGGAATATTCGAGCAGCGTAATGAATGGAGCAGTGACTCACTTTCAGATGTTGATGCTTGGTGGGTTTTCGAGTACGTTCGTTTTGTTGATCATGTCTTCTTAACGATTGTGAAAATAATTGCGACAGTAGCTCGCAAAATTATTCGTGCATGTAACAATATATTTAAAAGTATAATGAATTATAAGTTTTTAACTCCTTGTTTGAATTCGTGTGCTCAAATTATTTGTTATCTTGCCAAATTCAAATGCTGGACCTATTTAAACGAGGTTCAAGGGAGTGCTTTGCGTTCAACGACAAGTGCTCCGTCGATCGCTGGTTCCTCATGAAATTGCATCCTTTCTGAAGACACAGGTGAAAACGCGTTAGCATGTCGAAGAAGTTCTAAATGCAAGCCGAAGTGATGCAAGAAAAAATTTGGTTGCCTGTAAAGTCGGTTTAAAGACGATAATTTTAAGTGATAACGTCATAACCTAAATTATACAGATTAATTACAAGTTACAATGTGCTATTAACAAATAAATTGTTAATAGAACCATAAACCGACTTTACAGGCAACCATTTTTTTTTGTATAGAGTATGGCTCGAAATTATAAAAGAAAAACTGATGGAGGAGGGTGGAGTGAAGAACAAATGAAATTAGCCATTCAAAAAGGTTTGGATGGAAAAAGGGTTATAAATCGGCCAGCAAGGCTTATAATATCCCTCAAACAATACTCGAGGGTAAAGTTAACTAAGCGAGAAAAAGAGAGAATAGTGTACTAGGGGATGCTGGGGTAAGATGGGGACTTTAAGGAATTTGATAATTAAAACCCTCCGTTTTTAATTCCACAATGCAGGAACTTTTATTAAGAAAATAATCAGTCTTCCTTCCTTTAATTATAATCAATCAAAATAAAATAATATAACTCTTATAGAAATCTCAACTTTGAAAAAATAACTAAATTTGCCCATCTTACCCCACCTATAGGGCAAGACGGGGTACCCACTTGGGAGAGATGGGGTATACAATATTTAAACGCCGCCATCTTCACAAACCGGCCAGATATGGACAGCTTCGTCATCGTTATCCTCCGCTCCTGCACAGCTACAATGCGCCCAACTTACTGCAAGTCTGGCTCGGAATACAAGCCGTGGCACTAGATACATTCTGTATCTTCGTCATCTGATATCTGAGCGCCATCGTCATTTTTAGGTCTTATATTTGTTTTCTTTTTAATTTTCTTTTTCTTTTAACCTTTGGTTACGGTTTCTTACTGCTTTGTCTTTCCTCTAATTTTGTTTTATATGGAGAAGCAGTGATAATAGCTGTTTTTCCTCTTCTTCGAATTTGTTTTGGTCTCTTTTGGGCATTCGTCGATAAGGCATTAACTGTTTCGGGCTAACCAGATGGAATGCTGCATTACCCAAAGAATCATTTGCTTTTGCTTGCTGTACTAGATATGAGGTTGTAGCAGTTGGTTGAGGTAGAGTGTTTGCTGAAGAATTTAAGGCAATGCAGGCGGCCGTTTGAGTATCAGCAGCTGACGATAGTACTGTTGATGGAACTGTCAGTATTCGTTGTGAGATTACTGCTATCGATGGCATGTACGAGTATCAGCTTCGGGTTCCTTCTCAGCGTTCAATTCGATTTCGGTGGCCTCTGCAGCAATGAAGCCATCTTCGGTAAAAATGTGTGCGTTATAAGGCGAGATCACACATGCTTTAAATGCAGTAATTGCATTGTTGCTTCCCGAATGAACGCTTGCCCGAAGCGCTCAGCCACTTGAAACTGGGAAACCACTTACTCAGGATTTGATCTTAACCATGCTGTTAGAACCTGATCATAAAAAATACTCACAGGCCGCATAAAACCAACATCTGCTGGCTGTAGTTTGTGAGTGGTGTGTGGTGGGAACCATATTATTGTGACGCCATGTTTACGTGCTTCATCGATTAACGCAAATTTTGGGTGTGAGATGCATGACCATCTAAAATCAGCACGACTGGGTTGGTTTTAGAAGCGTTGGTGAGTTTAACAAACTTCTGAAACCATCTTAAGAAAATGTCTGCAGTGATCCACCCAGAATCTGAACATTCAGCCCATGAGTTCGGTGGGGCTCCATTGAGCAGTTCGCGCTTCATACGGGGATACATAAACATAGGAGGAAGGTATGTCCCTGCAGCGTTGAAACAAATTTCAATTATTATAGTTGTGCCTTGTTCAGCCGATGTAAAAGCTCCCACTTGCTTTTTATCTCTTGCTGCGATAACTTTGGAGTGTTATTATGGCACCACTGAAACACCTGTCTCGTCACAGTTATAAATCCTTTGTTACGGGTGAGCATTGAGACTCCATACCGTTGCTCACCCCGAATACTACCATACGCGATTTCGTAAGAGTTTAACCTACGGAATACCGAGCTGCACTTTATTAATTTTTTTGGTAATCTAATGATGTAAATATCAGCAAGTAATTTAAATTTTCATTCACAAAAGGCCTACTGGTTAAATTACGGAAAGAAAGCCACATAACGATTTTAAATTTAATAATTGGTTAAATTACGAAAAGAAAGCCACATAATAATTTTTGCTTTGTAACCTTATGTAAGTAAACTCAAGTAGCTAAGTCGCTTCCGATTTACACGCCACAATTATGGACAACGGCACCAGCAGAAAGCATCCAGAACCAACGCGAGCTCGAAACGAAACGCAAATACACACGGTAGCGGAAACGTTCGTCATCCAATCAACGTATACGGCTGCAGAGCCTTCGTTAAATTCGATTGATCGGGAAAATAATAGCAGAAACTCGGAAGATAAAAATTTGCAGAACAACGGCATGCAATCGGATGTGCCAGGCAAGAAGTTTCGGACATCTATTCCGGCGATTGAGCACTTTTGGCGAAAGAATACTCCTGCTGATTTGTCGGAGATAATCAAGAATGCTATCGTCGAGGCTTAAAAACTGGCTCAGCATCAATTATATGAAAAGCGTAAATTAATTCTTCCGCCGCCCCCACCGCAGCTATAGATCTTCCAACCCCGTCAAGTGAAGAACCTTCAAGGTCCTTGGCGTGGGACGATTATATTTCCAATGACCACAGCAAAAGTAAAAGCACAGATCGCTTGAATGAATGTCAGGTTGACGAAGCGAATAATTTGGAGCCGGAGAGCAATGGCACGCCGGAAGGTGATGACAAGGCTTTTAATGAATACAATGCACACAAATTTTGGTATATCACACCTAATATAAAGCTTAACTGGGATGTTGTTTATGATGGCCATTTCGATATTCTGAGCAGACGAGCGGAATTTGTCCCGCCAACGGACTTTAATCAAGACACTGTGCCAGTTGAAATTCTTGAGTCGTACGTTACGATGGTTAGGAATGGAGAATATGCGGAGGCAAGACTGACCTGCGCTTATGATTTCCCGGCTGTGGCATTCACAATTGGAAAACAAAATTGGCATATACTAAGGAACCTTTTACAATATCATTGTGACGAATTAGACTGGAAAGTTAGGAAAACGGTGGCGTCATTTATTGGTGTACTTGCCGTGATCCTCGGAAGAGAAATAGCTTCGCGGGATTTAGTCCCAATTTTTATTGGCCTCTTCAAAGACTTAGACGAAATTAAAATCAAAGCTATTGATAATTTTGCCAAATCTCTTAAGTTCGTTGATTTTCCAAGCATGAAGAGATTCTACCAAATATCGGCAAGTGTTTACGAATCGATAGTAATACCAATTGGCGTATTAGGGAAAATTTAAGCGCAACAAATTCTCATTATTATTAAATGGTACGATTCGATAAATAGGCACGGTTATTTATTGTACCTGGCAAGTGTTACTTACATCTTTTTACAAGATAAAATATGTTGCACTCGTTAAATCGGTGCTGAAGCGATGGCTGAAATTATTAGGATGTTTAATCCGACACAGCGCAAGGCAATTATCAAATATTATTTGGCGAAAAAATTCAGTTTGAGCTTTACGTGGCGAAAGCGACAAACGTTCGTCAATACCTTTTATAAGTACATCAAAGCTAACAAAAATGTTATGGATTTGGTTCAAATGGTTTCACCAGACATCAAAAGGTTATCATACGACGCAGTATTCAATATACGATTATTTGTTGCTGAAAGCTTAGTAGAGTTAGCTAATAACGATGCGAATATCCTGACAAGCGGAGATTGTGAGAATGTAGATATCATGAAAATCATACGGAGGCTACAAGAGGACGATGACCGAGATGTTCGGGATACGGCGTATATGGTAGAATTGCCGGGTAGTGGCCAGAAAGAAAGTGTTACGATGCCAACCGTAACAACGACAACATCTACAACTGGTTTAACAAATGTACCAGCAGCCAGCCAACAAGTCGATGAATTGAAAACAACCGACTATGAACGATTAGAAGCGGCATCAACCACCTCCACAATGCCAGCTAATAACTCTGAGACTGTTGGAATAAATGATGATGCTGATACAAATGTAGTTGCTACATGTATAGATTTAAATTCTTCGCCCATACCGTAATCGCGTATATCTAGTGAGTAAGAAGAGGAGAAAGTATATTTTTGGCGATACAACAAACATAAAAAAAGCTAAAATAAGGAGATGTCTCCAACTCATATTTACGTACGTTAGACAATATACGGACTAAGGAAATTCTAGTCCTGAACTTTTGCGGCATCAAACCATTAAGAAGAACAACCACAAGAAAAAAACAAACCAAACACAATCGTTGTTTCTGAAAACGCATTCATTGGTTGGTTTCGCAAGTAAGATTTGCAAATTTAAACAAAATGAGTAGCGTAGCAAAAACTTCTCTGAATAAATATTCTTACGCGCGACGTAAACAAATATTACTGACAGTTTGAGCTGTCAGTCAAATGCATTCAGCGCATTCAGCGCGTAATACCCTCAATTCTCACTAGGATCGCCACCAAGTGGAACTTATGATGAGTGAAATCAAGCGAGGGGAATTACTCGCACCAACGGAAGAAAAGCACTCAAAAACAAGATTTTCCCGGTGGATGGAAGGGAAAAAAACGTTAACCCGGGAGGTTATTTAAGCCCAGGAAGATTGGCGCGCTTTTGCTTTTGTTTTGTTGAGGGTTTTTTTTTACAAGCAACCGTGGAGCGGCGTGACAACAAGTGTTAAGGGATCCAAATTTAACCCGACAAGTGGATTCGAACGAGGTAATACAGAACGAGTGATCAGCGACCGTTTTTCTTCTGACGAGGAATTGAAGCCGTACAGTGGATACTGAATCATCAAACGGAGACGAGAAAACGGTGGCGAATTTCAAGCGAATGGAAGCAAGGGGCCCCTTACTAGAATAGGGAATAAGTGTAAGTGGCTTTCATTTAGCATTTATTGATCGAATTATCTTCTTGGAATAAAATAACGTAGATATAATGGTTTATTTTTTTATTTTCTCGCTACAATAACTAAACCTTATTTTTTCAGCTGTAAGAAGTGCGGCTCGGGAAATCTTCTCCCCGGGGTATTGACCAGGCCGGAAGACCTGGAGAATTTAAATCAAGTGATAGTGATTAATACAAGTGGTAGTGTTTGTGGGTGGGTAGTTTCGGCTCCCCTGGTGTAGGAAAACCCGAATTCGTGTGGTGGCGGAACACCTTAGCTTGTTCCGCGGGATAGTTTTCCGTTGCAGGCGATTCTCGCGGCTACGTGGCGACGAGCCCCCAAAACTGTCTAGTTGAAATTTCGCTCCGGACGGTCGTCTTCTCGTTCGGACGACCCAGTGAGAGGCTCGGAGAAACGAACGAGTGGCGCCCACGCCCGTCTTCGGGTGAGTTGGGAAATTTTCGGTAATACCTGTCTGGAGTGAAAGGTTATCATCAAGTGTTTTTCCTAGCAGTTCAAAAAATGTTACATCAGACACTATTAAACCTAGCAGCAAGAGTCGCTGAAGTAATTTCTGGCTTTCGTGAACTCAAGTCAGGATGACGGTTTAGAAATCCACGCAGCCAGTCCTTACCAGTATTTTCCTTGAGATCATTAAATTTATGTTGTTTGTTGTTACTAACTGCTATGCTAACTCAAAGGCTAACTTCTGGAATTCGGAAGTTGACAAACCAAATAATCTTGCTTCACTTTCCTTTAAATAAGTTACAAGTATTTGTTCTTCTTCATCGGAAAACACAGTTGTAATTGGACCCAAGGGAATCTTGACATTCATACTTAATATGCAGTCAATGTGACTTGGCTTTCGGTAATTTGGATCAGCCAACGGGATCCCTGTTGAGGCCATTCATGTAGGTTGCAAAGAATCTCTTTTCAAGTAATAGAAGTTATAGTTGAAAAAACCAGGGCTTCAATATCTAAAGAGTAATGTGGATTATGTAAGGACTGAAGCATTAAGTTTACTGACTCGTGAGAAGTCGCAGTAGGTGATCCACCTAAACCCTTGACAATGACTTGAACACCAACAGTAAAGCGTGGTGGAATAGTTGTAATAACCTCTGATACTCCGGAGCGATACCCGGAAGAGGGCTGTCATCCTTACCCGAGTTGCGAACAAGTTGTCAAGTGTCAGATGACAGATCTCTGTCTGTGAACCACCATGTGACGTCGGCTGTGACGTTCGTGTATCGGAATGGTTGGAGAGTTAGAAATTGTGTGTGCACCGTTAGATTGAATCTAAAGATAGTTAAGCAAATATTAACTCCAGCGTTTTGTAAGTAATATAAGATAGTCAAAAGCTAGGAGCTTTGAAAAAAGGTATAGTTCATTTATGGTGTCGTGTGGCTCTGCGCGTATCTAACCCCAATTCGATTTCTTCGTTCAGGTTGATTAGAGAGCGAATCCCAGCAAAATTTTCGGGCTGAGTGTGAGCCTTAGGGAAATATGGGAGTAAAAGTTCGCGGATAGTCCATTGCCACGATAGACAAAGATCCAAGAATTCAGGGTAGTACCTACTGTTTATTTCTGTACTAAATCACATGTCGTAAATGAGAGCAGAACTGGTTTTGTGTCGACTTTCGGGAATAATTCACCGAGCACGGCTCTAAATAATTGTTGATCGGATCGAAAGTTTTTGGTGGCGGGGACACGACTGCAAGTGTAGTTTCAAGCGGGATCAACAAGAGCACGATAGGTGAGGAAAGGAGAGATAACCACTAGTTATTTTAATTTTGACAATTGCTAGAAAAGTAGGAGTTGGATTTGAACTTGGATGCAGCTGCTATGGGAAAAAGGTTTCTTGGGGCGTTTTCAACTACAGTTGCAGTATCACATTCAAATTTTGCTTCGACTCGTAGCTTCTTCCTTCATGCTGTGCAGTCTCGCAGTCATGTCAGTGCTCATTAGCAGATATTGATCTGGTTTCGTACTGTAATCTGGAGGCGGTACTCATTTTCACATTTCCATAGGCACTACGATTTCAATTTCGAAAATATTCTTCGTGAGAACTTTCTAGACATTGGTTTGAATGGTCTTGCGAATTTGATTCTCAAGATCTGGGATCTGCATCAAGTACATTATTTGCATCATGAGTTGATTATTTCGCTACAAGTAAAATCAGCATAAGATATCCCCAACGCGCGCCGCCTGTTTCCATTCAAGGATCATACATTACACACACAAAAGCACTTATAAATACAGAGCAGAGCGAAATTGAATAACGTCGACGTTTTTATTCGTTTCTTAGATCTTATTTTCAATATCGACATATAAATATTATTTTGTAAGTATTGCATTGGGATAAACTCGAATGTCGACAGAGAAAGATTATAAAGGAAGCTGCAGAAGAGCGAAGAAACGATAATATGAAAAAGGAAAAGTAATTGAATCACCAATTGGAAGAAGGGAATAAGTCCAGGAAAGTAAAATTTTGGGAAATTAAAAAAAACTTGCTATTTAGTTTTCCTTACCTTTTTGCTCATCGTTAGTCATACCAAAACGCAAGGCAATTCTCCCTGAAAATTTTCCACCCTTATTTTTTTTTCCAATGTTTATGGTTACCTCCCCATAAAATTTCGAAATTATGTTCCCTTCTTCAAATTGATAAAAAAATTGGGAAATTTTGTTTAAAAAAAGCAATCAACTGTAAATAAAAAGTTTTAATGACATTTTTCAGGTAAAATATTTAAAAAAACAGAATCTTAAGTAAAAATATAAGGCATTTTAATTGCTTTTTTCATTAGTCTTCTCCCTCATCGCTATTGGCTGCGGCACATACATCCCATGCAATGATGGAATCATAAAATTCGATTTTTTCGTGTGGGATATGTTGGCGTATCTTTCTCACATCGTCAACTGTTGTTGTATGCTTTTGCTGTTGGGAAGGGTGGGGCACCCAGATTTCGATTTGGTTTTGATAGACGAAACTTGTTTTTCACCACCCCATCTATAAACTCCGAGCAAATCACATCTTCTGGCCGGCTAGAAGAATAGGTCAAGTGCCTATATTTAGATAAGGAAAATGCTGGCCCATTTCGTCCGCCACAAGTCTTCGTGGTCTTTTTGAAATAAGTTGGCCACCACTCCTTGAAGTTTCCAATGTCCGCTCCTGTAACTTCACGTACACTAAAAGTGCCGTTTTTTCTAGCCTTTTCGATCATCTCATTGTATTCTCTTGGTTCATAAATCCTATCCATTCTTCTCAATCGCCTTTTAACTGATCCAAAATTACGATCACAGTCTAAAACTGATGAACTTTCTGGAAGCGTCCTGTAATGGTTTGCTTA
This sequence comes from Odontomyia ornata, assembly GCA_963969285.1. Lineage (NCBI taxonomy): Eukaryota > Metazoa > Arthropoda > Insecta > Diptera > Stratiomyidae > Odontomyia > Odontomyia ornata. The sequence goes on from OZ017741.1 coordinate 193,888,887, forward strand.
CGAAAAAATCTGGTGGCCGTGTGATTTCTATTTTGCCCACCACAGGCGTCGCTGAATACATAAAGTTCATGAATTTCTGGATTAAGCTGTTGAATGTACATGTTCAAAAATGTGCATACTTCATTCGGGCCCCTTTTAGCTTGTCCTTCGTGGTAGGTATAAAATTTAGCCGTGTTTTCTCCCATATTGTGGATACAAAAAACGTACATCCATATTTTCTTGAGATAAAACATTTCCTGAACTGGCTGTAAAGGGAGTGGTAGATTTTGCATATAATCAAAAGCGATTGCAGCCGTGTCATTTCTGTTTTCACACAACTTTTTGACTTCTTGTTGCTTTAAGTAAAACTTCTTTGTACGGCGTTTGTGAAGTAACTTTTCAGCAACTGCAACCCGCTTTGCAGTTTCGTTGAGAGTGGTAGACTTGATTTTAACAGAAAGCTCTTCACATAACGAACAAACATCAACCTGCGGTCTACCAAACCGATATGCGTAGTTTTCATTAAAGTGTTTTCTGTAATATTCATAGGAGACAACATTTGCTAGATCGGGATGTAATGCAAGAAAAAGTTCAAGCATTTTTGCTCTGCACAAGTCGGCAGGGAGGTATTTTAGTTCTTTACTTGCATAATGCGAAATTTTTAAAGGAAATGATTCGATGTGAGCACTAATACATGCAACTGCATCAACAGGGAGTGCATTAGCCCGATTGGAATGCTTCCCCCTCATATCTTTTGGTGAAGTTACTCCGCATGAAAGTAATGATGACAATCGAAAAAGAGCTTTGTTTTTAATAGAGTACAAGCTCATAAAAGCTTTTTTACAAACTGGTATTCTTTGATTACCTTTTCTGGCAAAATAACGAAATGTGTTATTTCGTTTGTTTACTGTGGGTTGAGGCACTTCAGGAATTCCGTCTACAATATTCTTATTATTTTTTTTCGTTCTTCTTGCCACTTCAATCCGTTCAATCAATCCCATTATAAAAACGTCTTGCTCATTTTTTGGTCTTCCATTGTACAAATCATTCAGAACTATCAGTTTTTCTTCGCAAGTAAACTTTGCAGTACAAAGATTTTCACACCTACAAAAAATAATGAATCACGAAAAATAAAACATTTCAACATTTTATTAATTAGGTAGGTACGTTATATAAAAAATAAGTGATATCTACTTACAAACAGTCAGGTCCAACTGTAAATTTTGATGGAATTAAACAGCCTGAAGTGTTAATGAACTCCTTTCCAGAAAGCCTTGCTATTTTCATTGCTTCTTTCTTATACAGATGACTATTTGTTACGCCTTTTCGTTTTTTTACTCTGACTACATCCTCATTATTTCCCTGTTGCATTTTTTCAGAATAAATACATTTTTAATAGAAAAACAGTCACAAAAATAAACAAACAACTGATTGAAAACTAAAAAGAACAACACAAACTGACTAACACGTGACAACATCCAATAAACAACTGACTGTCACTTTCAGTCAGTGTAGCCATTGGAACAAAGGAATATCTGCAGTACATATTCCCTTCTTCCAGTTGGTAAGAAAATGCACAGCCCACAGAAGACAGAGAGACCTCGATACTTGTCCCTTTTTCTGTTGTTTTGGTGGGCTTTCATATAAAGAAAAAAAAAGTCACAATATCTCATTTTTTGTATTTTTGTCGGTTATTCCCTTCTTCCAATTGGTGATTCAATTTAGATTATTCATAGTACGATACCATTATAAGTAGTTTTCATTGACAATGATAATTATAAATTAATATTTTTTTTTTAAATTATCACTGAACAAAAGAGTAAAAGAGAGAAAAAAATGAATAGTAAACAACAAAAAAAAAAAACCATGAATTGCTGAACGAGAAAAACCATCTTTTCTTTTCAGTAGGTAGTCGTTCTTTTTTCAGAAGGAAAGGAAGGCGGAAGGTAAAGATCCCGCCGAGCAGGTATGGTTTTAAAAAAATCCGCAACTGATTGGCTCGGTGGTTCGGTTTGGTACGCTTTACGTTTTTAGCACCAGTAGATTGACTCGGCTTTGAATTCGAGTAGTTTGTTTCTGGCACCACGTCGCTGAATAATAGGGAGCGCGTGATTTTAAATTGGTGTTGTTTCTTTCTAAACGCACGGTCCAAAAGGGACGAAATTGAATTAGTTAATTTAAAGTAGTACCGTTTTTATGGAAGTTGTTTTGACGTTTTTTATTCGGTCATTTGAATCGGTGGCTGATAACTTGTATTCTGCTGTAGTCTGCTCGCGGAAAACTTGCGACCGTAATTCCTCTCCGAACTAGCTAGCCTGCCAGTTGCCACCTCGCAGTAGACTAAGGGTGCTCGAACGTATTGACCTGTTGGGTACAGTCCGTTGACGCATTCCAAAACTTCACGTTTATAACCGATGAGAGGTTGGTTTAAATTTCTTTCGCGAAATCTCAAAACGTACGGACGAGGTGTTTGAATCATTACATAATGAGATAGCGAATGTTTAAGTTGATTAGTGATAGAATTAATGACAGGGGACTTTGTAGTTATTTTGGGTTAAAATTAAACATCAGTTTTATGAGTATAAGGATCTGTTCGAAATCGATCGGTCAGGGTGGAAGGTTGGATGAGGGTAAATAGACCACACCGAAAAGTTTAGAATGTAAGTTATCCTTTAGTTGTTGTGCCATTTCGTTTTTTGTTCCAGTCAATTTTTCTTTCGAGTCAATTAAACGATCGGATGGCTGATTTTTGGTGTATCGAAACTTAACGAGAAATTCATAGTTTTATTAGTTGCGAGCTTATTGTAGGAAACATAATCATTAGTCAGTGGATTAGATTATGACCGCTTTATTTATTGGCTCGGTTTTCCCTGGTTTCTGTGAATTTTTTTTAGTGTTTATATTTTGTTCTCTGTCCGGACACGGCACGGGTGGTGATGTTGTGGCACATTTGTCAGCGAGCTATAAAAATGACCGAGCCCAGCTTAAAGATTTTTATCTGACGACGCAAACGCGTGCTGGCAGCTAGCTTCTGCAGTGTCGTGGGGCGGGTTCTTTCCGCCAGTGCAAAACTCACACTACAAAAAAAATTTCACTCGTACGAGTTGGAAGATCTCAAAATCTGTCAGGAAATAAATCGAAAGGTCTCCAACAGCCCTACTTGGACCCTACTTATTTTTCTCACTAATGAGCGCGATGTCAGGAGCAGACCTCTTCCTTGACGAGTGCAGTTACGGTCCACAACAAGAGTGGGGCATCCCGCTGGTGATGGCGCCTGCATTTACCTTCCCAATCGGATATCAGATACTGATGACATGGTTCACATGCTTTTAAAGAAAAAAAGTTTTTACAATTTGCCTCCTATTTCGTCAACAATCAAACCCATTAACAAGTACTTACTTAACTGATACCGAGAATGTTTGTCGAAAAGAAATCAACTGTTATCCAATCAGTGGCTTCTTGTTAACGAAAGTTGATAAATTTTTGATGGCTCACGACCAGCGGTGGGGCATCCTGTTGGGGTTGGTGCCCCCTCACACCTCTCCCAAGCGAGGACACTCCATCTCGGCGAGAGCAGCTACAGCAAAGAAAGCATCTCAGTGTTGTGTCCCTAGTCGATTGTTAATTTCCTTTCGGGGAAAAATATTAATTTGTATATTTACCTAGTAATTCTAAAGCGTCTAGGCACGCATAAAGTTGAGGCGATCAACGCCGGATTGATTATCTTGTTGAATAAAAACAGAGGCGAACTCGCCGGTTTAAAGTTAGACCAAGAAGTGATTTATTTCCACATCGACTTATCCTATTTATACAATTTTTCACTTCGTCTTCAATACAAATTACATATTCGATTTCTTAACATATTCTAAACATATTTTGTCTACTCTAGCAAAAACATTTTACATACAATTTCCTATCTCTAATATTCTTTCCCGAAAACTATGCAAAAAAAATCCACATTCATACTAGCAATTCTACACGATGCATTTCCCATGTTGAAAGCATTATTCAAAAAAAATCTACATTCTTAATAGCAATACCAAATATATTGCATTTCTCATATTGATAAAAAACTTTAACTCAACGTGAGGTAAATGCATTGATCTTCGCGTGTTTATTTTCTTATAAGAAAAAAAAAGAAGCAAGACATTGCATTCATATGAGAAGTTCTTAGACCCCGCATATGAGCGATGTCAAGTGCATCAAGGGAAGCGAAAGTGTTCAAGGCAATTTGTTTTTGTTTGTAGCGCGTGCCTTTAACACTTTCATGTAATTTAACACGCGATAGTCTTCGCTCATTATACGTTTGTGCTGTTGTACATATGAAACCATGTGTACACAGAATTGTCTTTGCTCGTTGTACGTTAGTACTGTTGTACATATGAAACCATTTGTGTACGGAAATGTCTATACGTACGAACGTGGTTTCATATGGGGTTAATGGCAATGTACGTTTAAAAGATGTACATTGTTCACGATTTGCTTTCTATTTTAGGCGATTATAATGAATGCATTACAACAGCCCGATAGACCAGTGAGCGTAGACACCGGCCCACAGTTGCGGGTCTCGTACACAATACTGTCCAAAACAAATAAAAAGACCGAATGAGGTTGGTTTTAATTCAGCATGATTATTTTTATCTCTTTTTTCATAATATAATGACAAAATTTCTATAAGGAAATATAAAACTATGTTTTCATATAATAATGTCGCTGCATTTACTGTAATTCCAAATTCAAAAGAATCACATTTGTTGGTGCATGATGTGTTCGGTCTCATATTATTCCATTTCGACAAGTTTAAAAGAAGAAAAAGACTTTCCAAACATACTTCAAAGATCATGCATCAATTTTCACCAAGACCATGAAAAAAAATTCAAATTGTTCTTGTGATGACTCAAAAGAAAAATTAAACATGATAATAACTCGTTATCCAAAGACAAAAATGACAATAGGCTAACCTCCCTAAATTGTTTTTGTACAAAAAAAATCTGTTTACTTATTGCTTAATGTAGTGAAATTGAGTGGATATAAATGTCCTTGAAGGACTGCAGCAATGGTCTGCTGCCTCGGCGAGAGAGTATGGTGGTATTCGCCGAGATTGGCCTTGTCTAAGGACGCGTGAATGCGCTGGCAAACTAGTATTGCGGTGTCGTGGAGCGGGTCCTTTTCCCCAGCACAAGGGCCCACTACGAAAAAAAATCACATTCACGAATTTACGGATGACACGACTCGGCCCGATGGTGTCGAAGCCGAGGTAACCTACCAAGGGAGAAGATTGCCAAAGCAAACAACAAGCTGGGCCTGGCGTGACTTGAGCATATTTCGTCTTTACTGACGACACTTATAACCCCCAACTAAAAGTGGGGCATCCAGGTGGAAGCCGTGCCTCCTCGCATCCCCCCATGCGGATCAAGATTCAGTGTAGACATGGCCAGATGGTTTCTATTTGAATGAAAAACTCATGCAAACATAGTCCGCATGAACTTTTTCCTCAAATGAAAACCAATAACGTGGCAAATTTATGATACAGTCTTATGTGATGGAATCACATTATACTATACCATAAATGAGCACGCGAGCGGAAGGCCACTCTACCCTGTAAGAGCACTTGTAACGCCATAATAAGGGGTGAGCTCATCCGATGGCTAGCTCATGAGTGGAGGGGCCAGCCAATGGGGCGGGTCCTATACCTGGTCAGGATTTAAAGTGGAATGGAAGGACCGAATTCAAAATTTAGTTTCTCTATTCATATTTTCCGATACAAATGCTAAATGTCAATTCAAACTGATCTCTTTTACATGTAAACAATTTTTTTTTTGTTACACCCTATCCTTTAAATTTACTTGTTAAAATTGAACTTCAGAAGAAAATCGACCGATTCATTTGTAGTGTTTACCAAATTGAAAATTGTGAACCTGTTATTTTCAATTAAGCTTTATCGGTATTTCATGCATTTTAAATTTAATGAGCAGAATCCAAAAAGTGGCACCAACTATTTGTACGAATAAAATCAAACAACGCAACGAATTGTAAATGATATTGTCTCAGCTCGAAAAATTGGAATCATGGGATCGGTCCTTGTTCAAGGTACAACAGTTAATGTTGACATAGCCAATAATATGAATGCAGCAACACTCAATCGTTTACGAAGGCAATTTTTTTTTGATACAATAAAATGCATTGCTCTAGTAAAGGAAAGTAGCCAAATATGGAATACCAACTCATACAAATATAATTCGCATGAATTTTCCCATCAAATGAGAAATATAGACATGGCCAATTTATGTTATAGAATTATGTGATCGAATCACATGACTCTTTACCATAAAAGGGCACGCGAGCGGAAGGCCACTCTACTCGGCAAGAGTCCCTGTTAAACAGCGAAAAACGGAGTAGCGCCCGATGGTTAGCCCATGCTATAGGAACAGCCTGCCATTGATGCGGGTCCTATACCCGATCAGGTTGATCGAAATGGAAAGACCGAGTTTTTACAGTTTAATTAATTTTTGCTAAGAAACAATACTTTCTACTACAAAGCGTTAGTGACGCAATTCTCATACGATATATTTTATATAAAAATGTACTCGATTCTTTACTATTGCGTAACCATATACTCGTCTGTAAGATCGATCGCAATCACTTTGTATTCCCTTTATATAAACTTTAATAATTTACGTATATTTAAAAATATTTTTTTTTCAAATTGGTATTACTAATAAAATCTAAATTAAATCATTTATTAATTCATCAATAACAATAACATTTTCTTTCATATGATCTTTTGTATATCATTGTTGTTTATAGCCACTTGTCAGGATAAAAGAAAAAAAACTAGCATAAACAGCTCAAAATAAAATAGTTATGGTCAATAAGGTAAAAAAGCTCACTTGCAAAAGTCACAGATCTATATATCAAACTCAGGACCAGCTCAATCACTATGTGCCCAAAGCCCACACATTATGACTTGATCCAAGTTTCTCCCTTATTATCCTCGGAAAAAGTCCTTGGCAAAACATGCATTCCGCATCGGTAGAATCAGGAGATTTTTGGCCTATAAGCTCACCAGGTTCACTGACTGCGTTAAACTGGATAACACTCTGTTCCTCAGCGTCTTCTTCTTCAGAATAAGTCTTATTATTCTTTGTTCGTTTGTTTCTCTTGTTATTCTTTGTCTTGGCCAATATAATTTCTTTTGCTTTTTTCTTCATATTTTTGTCTATCAAATCATTTTTGTAGAATGATGGTGTTATAACTGCTGCTACTGCAGCTTTTCTTCTCCTGTTAGACACTTTTCTTCTTTTGTCTGGCACTGGACATGTGGTATACGGAGTCGCCAGATCTAGACTACTGGGCTTAAGTCTGGAAGTCGAGGGTTCAGGTTCTGCATTAGGACCTGTGTCTGTTACAGGTATTTCTGTTAGGGCTTGATCAGTATTAGATCTAGATTCCATTGTAGTCGTATTGGTTGTACAACAATCTTTGACAGCATTTTGTTCCGCAGTAATGTAGTCAATATCATTGAATACATTTTTATTGAAAGGCCATAGTCCTGTGACGCGAAAGCCGTTTGCTGCAATCTCACCTGTTTGTGCTTTCAAGTAGGATCTGTCGAATAGCTTCACAATATCATATGGACTTAGAGGTCTATTGTTGTTTCTTATCCACATACGAATTTCTTCACTGTCGTAAGTTTTCAGCGGCCCAATAAAAGTTTTGTCCAACGGCTGGAGGTTATGAGTTGTATGTGAAGGTAAGGATACAATTTCCACGTTATTTTCTCTCGCGACGTCTATTATATCGATATTACGAGTGTGACTATGTTATAGTGGCCATCTAATATCAGTAAAACCTTCGACTCAGGAGTCAGGTTGGTGTGTTGAATGAAATGCTTTAACCAATCGGTAAAGATGTTCGTTTGAATCCACCCTGATGGATGAGCAACTCCAACAGATCCTAGCGAACAGCCTTTCATTAGCTGAGCGCTCATATTGGCACAAAATGACCAGTAGCATTCATGCAAATAACTGTTGTCATAAGAGATCCTCTTTCTGCTGAAGTAAGCGAAGCTATCTGACGTTTCCCTTTATGCCCGACGATTTGGAGTATCTTACTTTGTACAATTATTAAACCAGTTTTATCCACGTTGTATATACGGTTAGGTGGATATTTATTTTGAGTGTAAACTTCTTCCAGAAGAGTGAAAAAGGCATTCAATTTTTCTGTCTGAAATCCAAATGCTCTGGCAAAAGACGTACCTGTTGGTTTTCGTATTGAAAGCTTCGTCTTATGACGATTTAAAAATAACTTTAACCAATTTTTCCCTGCCACACCTGATTCAGCGAACGGATGCTGCATGTTGTTACGCTTTGCTAGCATATATGCCATTCTGGGAAGATCTTTTCGCGTCAAACCATTAAACTTGCTCTCCATAATTAAAAGGCACTCTACCAGCTGACATTCAAGTTTTGCACCCAATACTGGTTTTTTTCTGGTTGCTGCCTCTTCTGGGGACTGTTCAGCTTTTTGGCATAGACGAAACAAAGTTGTCCTAAACACTTGAAAATGCTGGGCCGCTTTTAGATGTCCCATTTTCTTCTCCCGAACGAAGTTTATTGCTTCCGCCATTTTTTCTTCATTCCAGATCTTACTTTTTTTGGTCGATAGTAAAGCCGCCATTCTACAAATACAAATAACATATATTACCAAGAGAAATAATAGCAAGTACCAATCATCTGACATAGTAGGGCCTTATTATGGACTATTCCGACTGTGCATATTTAGATTTTCATATGCGTCCAAACTTGTATCAATATTTTTTCAAGTCACGTTATTTCAAATCCAAAAGCCGCAACATATTGGTTCAAACATTATATCAACGCTTAAAAGTACAACTCATATGCACCAGTGCATACATATTGACCAAAAATATTCATTTATAACATACCTTTCAAAGTTTCGCAGTGAAGACAATACAAAACACTTCTATCACAAGCACTATATTCATTCAACTGAGACATTCACGTGAGTATGATATTAAAGTGAGCGAATGAAATAGATGGAGGTCGCGTGTTGCCTTTGCAACTTATTTGTTCGGAGAAATCAAGGTATTCCATATTAAGATGCTATTCTTTATTTGGTTACTTTCCTCTACCACTTTAGATAAATTAATTTTAATATCAATATAAAACAATATACAAATAAATATAAATATATATAACGGGTACTCACCCAATCCTCCTCCGAGTAGCGCTCGCTTTTGGGATGGGTAAGCCTGTTGTATTTAGAAGGTTAACGGTTTTAAACTTTGAAAATGCTCTTAATTCAACTGACGATAACATCACAGGAATATTTACTATACCTGTAAAACTTCATCAGAGCAAGTGTTTCTTCACGATGACTTGAATATTTAAAAATAAACTTGAGATAGTTCACGTTTAAGAATTTTGAGCAAATCGCACTGGTAGAAAAAAAAGCAATGTTTATTTCGATTAACACTCTACTAGTATATATAATGCTGCGTAAAATCTACGGATTCCTTGCTTAAATAATTGCAGTTAGAAGCTAAATCGAACGTAACAGTGTTAACTTCCGCACCAACAAACCGAATCAATCACTTATATTTCGTTGCCATTGAGGATGCGACACACATTGATCTCCTCGGACAGTGAACGGCACATACCAAAACATGAATCCCATCCATTCGAGCGATTGCTCCACCAAATTCACTTATCGGAGCAAAGAGCTTGGGCCGTCGTGCTCGAGATCGATTTTGTGCGAAAGTTGTAGTTGGGATTCTTGAGGTGTTTACAAACGCACGAAGATGAAGTTTTAACTCCGGAATTTCGTATGCAAACTAATTTCATCCCGGATCATCGTTCGTCATACCTATGACATGACACAATGATGACTGGCGACAACAACAATTTGCACTACCATTTCATAATAAATAATTCCCTACGATTACGATTCATTTCGTTTTATTACATTGTTAACTTCGCGATCTTTTCACAGTCACTATGCCGTTCGCTTTCAACTTGCATCACTTTTCTTTGTTTTATATGAAAAAGATAACTAGGAAATGAATTATTCTAAAAACCAACAAGAAAGAAAAAATAATTGTATCAGGCTGATAGAGGTTGTCACGTGAATCGACAAACTTTTGTTCATCGGCCGTCGAAGTTCAATTTTTCGTTTGCCGGCGCGGTTCTCGCGGCATGCGCTCTGTGTGGCGATCTGTAAGAGACTGTTACGGGAGCCGCAGTCCAAATATTACTCGGTTCGTGTTCCGTCGTTCCTCTCTGTGTACTGTCAACGACAACATATACGAAAAGCTGCAAATTGTAATCAAAGCATCTGTGGGCGCGGCGTCGTTTCATGGATTAGCTGAAGTGGGTATGTATCCATATTCCACTTCGCAATCGAGCGTACTGCCTCAGTGGAACGAATTGGTTACACGCATTTACAATAAGGCAAATCGAGCGAAAGTTTGAGCTTTGTGGTTGCACCAGTCACAGAGAGATGGTATTAAACAAAAAACATCACAGTTGACCTTTGATCATTTAATTGTTAAATTGTCTTCATTATTTTAGTTTGTAAGCAATTAAGTCAGCATAATTATGCTTCATAAGAAAATTATAGAAGCAAGAAAATCAAGAAGTTTTTCTCCATTCGCTGGCTCAAGGCGTGGGCCCGAGCTTATTCTATCCCAAGGCACTTAGCCTGGGATAAGCGAATTAAGGGGTTATACCTGTATACAGTTAGAAGGCCGAAAAAAGCGAATTTTCCAAAATTTTTCCTGAGAAAACTTTTAAATTTATTAATCCAAAAATTTGTTCACAGGTATTTTTTAACTGTATTTTAAGACTTAGTATTTGCACAAATATTTATTTGGATAGGAGCTACAGCTGATCTCCTCTCAAAAAAGACGTTTTGCGGTGACCACTATATCTCTGAACTGGATCCTCTGAACCTAAAAAACCAAACAGATTTTCTTAAAGTAATGTTAAATCTAGTAATTAAACGAAGGAATAAGCAAAGTAAAATTTTATTGACAAAATGGCGGTTTCTCAAAAAAATCGTTGTTTGACCAAAATTTCGGCCTTAAATTGTTTGTAAAAAAAATATTTATCGGTGTGAAAAAATCGTCGATTAATTACTTAAAATATATTTAAGAAGCTCGTGTTAAAATTTGAGACTAATCGGTTTAGCCGTTTTCGAGTAATGTTGGTCACCGACTTTGAAAACACCATTTTGAGAAAAACGCGTTTAAAGTTTGAAAAGCACTTTACATAGGATAAAGCATTTTTTTTAAACTTAGTCGTCTATTCGAGGGCCATATAATACACCCTCCGCCCCATCGGCAGCTTCTAATAACTCGAGCTGATGCTGTCTGCGGGCTATTCCTCCATCTCGTGTGCTCTCACGCGCTCTGAGATCGGAAATGTTCACGCGCTGCTCATTTTCTCTTTCGGCATATGAATGCGCATTAGGCCCAAGTGCAATTGCTATTGCCTTCATATAATACAATAGTGATGCCATACCTTCATTAAATATGCCGGCAGCTATGTATGCAGCGATTTCCACAGTTTTCGAACCGGCCGGAACAATTTTGAGAGAGATTTTCCAAATCAGTTGATTGTAGCTCTCGTTGTTGTTTTGGTTAAAAATATCCACACATCTTTCTGATAAATTCTCACTGTTGAGATCTGTATAAATCGGAAGTATAGCTTCAGCAATATCTTCTGGTAATGACTCATAATCATGTTCGAAAGTGCATAATTGATTGACAGCTGCAGCCCTCTGCCAACAAAAATAACAAAAAATATAACATTCATAACCAATTATTTATGCAGAGAAATTCAATCATATTCCAAAATCTAATCTTGTTCATTTTAAAATCATTCAAATAAACTTCCAAACGATTCAAAAATAATTTAACGTACAACTTATCAAAGATATAAAGTTTCAGTTAACTAACATCCAAAACAATAAACAGTACAAGTAAATATTAAACACAAGCAAGCAATATGAAAACATAAATAAGGAGCAAATAAATGTCAACATAACACCTTTTATCGCTCAAACAACTGAAACAATAATAATAACAGTACCGCGCACCCACATGAATATTCAGGTCTTATCTTTTAAATTGAATGAATAATTTCCTCAGAACATTTAATGAAATCAAGTGATCGGTAGAATCTCTAGTCGCTACACGCTTATGTTTCATAAATTGAATACAAAAATATGTATTTGATTGAATAAATTAATGAGTTAATGCAATTAAATCAAAGTACAAATAATTGAACCAACCGCGTGAAATGAATATAAAATTTACATGCATACAAGAGAAACTAAAATAATTTCAAGTTTCACTGAAATAATCCAAGTGTAGGAACTGTGAAACAAATAACTTTTCATTATTTATAACCCAATACAACATAGGCCAACTCAATGCAAGTCGGTAAGGAAACCTCTGAGCCGTGGACCCTAGTTGTCGGCGGACACGCTATGTTTAGTTGTAAGTCACTATAGAAATAAATAAAAGCCTCTTAGCTGCCCGATTTCAACTGTCGGCAGACACGCTACATTTAGTATTGAGTCGTATGCATATAACGAAAGACACCGGTTCACCAACCAGCCGGGGCCTCTGTGCTGTTGAACCAAAATGGTTTGCACACATGCTTCTATTAGTCACTACGTTTTCTTGCTCTATAAATGAACTGTAACTGCTAACTACTCAATAACTCACCATTGAAACAACTATGGATAACGCAAAAAATTAAAAAACCCACCCATTTCCCACCCTTCCACATTACACGTATCCTCGAGATCGAGATCAACAATTTTAACGAACGGCTTATGAAGTGACCTCGCACGGCACTGCACTGTCTTCCAGCAAAATCTGGGATAGCGTTACGCTAAACCAAACAGACACTCACTCGGGAGAAATGCCAGGAACATATCGGGTCTTTAATGAAGGCCGAAACTATGCTCCCATACCCAACATATAGTTAGTTTAGTTTCGGCCACCTTTTAGAATACTTCTCCTAAGATATTTTTAACTTAACGGTTTGCTGAATCATTCAAAGTTTATATCGTAATTTTCAAGCTTAAGATCTTTCTTTCTAATTTTATTTTCAGGGAAATGATCAATAACATTCATTATAATACACCCACATATTCTATATTTAATAAAAAAAATTCAATATTGCACGAAGTTTTCGATTTATTAATAATGTGCAGCTATTTACACATAATTAAAAGACAGAGCAGTATAATTCAAATAAAGTTCCCTTTGTACTATCTCATATGAATACACGAGTGTGCAATAGACAATTTCAACCAATCAAATAACGATTAAACGCATAAACCTTGAATGCTACATAATCCCACAGTAAACCCTACCCACCACAAAGTACATTAAGCTAACCTAATAAGAAGCATAAAATCTTCATTGCGATTACCTGCCAACCACAAATTAGCATGTTTAAAGTACATAGCGATTCCGAGCAATTGGCGCATGTGAAGTCTATGAAAAAAAAATTACTTCAAGCAATTTACTCGTTCGTTATTGCAGAGACAAAGCTATTTTCCTTATCGTCTTATCTTCAAAGCTCATTAAGCACCTTCATGTAAATTGTCAATCTTTATTTCCCACTAACAACGTTAACGATCCACATTTCGAGAAAAACTTAGGTCCCACACTCATTACCCCGTACTATGTAAAACCAATTTAAGCTTTAGCAATGAAGCAACAACAACAACTCGCAAGCCACATCGATAAAAAGCTATTCTCTTGCAAAATTCCTCCCAAAGCTAATAATTCCCGAACTAAAACGATCGTATCGATCTTACATTCCCCATGTACAATTTAACTGGGTTGTTCCCAAAACAAACGAGCATCTAGAGCTGCGGCTCCCGTAACAAGACTCCCACGTTCAAGCAGATCTCCTTCCTTGTGGCGATCAGCCACAGAATTCGTTCTTCTGTCGCAACGGGACCTCTTACGAGCCTACTCATCCATCCAATGTAGTTTGCATTGCTGGAAAATGCATCGTGGTAAGATGCATTTCCAAGGGGTTGTCGTGTCCAATTTTAATTGTAAATCTAGATTTTTTTTTTTAAATTTACAATTACAATTGGATCAGCATTATGATGGTTTTCGAGCAGTATGCCTAAGCGACTGCTCGATTATTACATTAACCATATACTTCTTCATTCTTTACAAATTTTATGGAAATAAAAGATGCTCAAAAGGATAAGTGTCTACAAAGTGCGTGTTCGTGAACGTGTACGAATTTTTCTTCAGAAAAAAAACAGTTCTGTAGATTAATAAAATTGTAAAATCTTTGTGCACTGTACTTTTTCACTTAATTCCGCTTCTCATTCATCTCTCCTCTATTGTAAATATTATAATGTATGAAAATATATTACATAATATATGCGTTGGTATATCAAATTACTACTATTACTATTCAAACAATTATCAATATTTTCCACTAAAACCATTCAACCAAATCATCGAAAATTACTAACAAAGCAAAAAAACAATAATTTCCCTGGAACGTTCAGACCACTATTCAAGACAGGCACTCCAGGTACTCAAGCCCAACAAATCTAAAAATGTAAAACTTTAAATTGTATACAATAAAGTACAACAAAACTAAAACCAACGACAACCTTAGCTGTTTGGGCGCCATTCTGTAGCAACCACGGAACGGGGTGCGTGATTCTGGGTGGCATTCTGAGGCCGGCTAGTGCAGTTAAGAAACAAAGATATGTTTTCCTTTTGAATGATACTTTAATAATGAATCTTCGTCCTTACTGACCAACATCTTAAATAGTCTAAAATGAATATCTTACAAACTAGTTTACAATTATCTTAAAAAGGATTTGGAGGAGTTTACGATGGGTTTTATGACAGCGAAAAAAGGATCTTAAAAGGTTTTCCGCGCTAAGTATTTTATGGCACGGAAAATGTGAGGATTTTCCCTGTCTTGTATTTTATTGCCTTTTATGGTTCAGGACAATATTTCCGGCTATGGTAATTAGGGTAGCGAAAACATCTGTTTTCGCTTGTCGGCAAAGATAATAATTATGAGTATAAGGCAATATGCGAGAATATCTTAACTGTGCTCAGTCGTGTCGCAGGTTTTCCGGGTCACCCTGTGTTCGTGCTGCACGTAAAAACGAACACAAAAGAAACGAACTTATTGTATACATTTTAAAATCACGAAAATCTGTATTCAGAACGACAAAATTACAGCCACAGCAACGGAAAAACGACCAGTGAAGAAGCGCGAGCAATAATAAATGAACTGAAAAACTTGATTGGAGAGAAACAACACTGCTTTATTATACGTGTATGAAATTTTGCCACAAAAATATTTGTATACTTCAACGAATTCACTATTACTTTCAAGTTAACCCCTTACTGCATGACTTTTTATTTTGCGCTGAAAAAATATATGTGATTTAAAATAGCAAATAAAAAGACACGTATTTTTTTATTTTTTATTTATTTTTAGTTTTTATTAGAGAAATTATTTTTTTCTGTTTGGTTCAAATATGGCACAACATACATAAATTGCTGCATAATTAGTAATTCATTTCATACATTTTTACGTATGAAAAATTATAAGGTATGGAACAGAAGGAAGCAGTTTCTCTTGTCATTGAGACATAAGTTTATTTTACACTTACGACATTGAATATATGATCTTCCATTACACTCCGGTATCTTACAACGCTGCCTGGTTGTCCAAATAGGGAGATGATCCAACTGGTCTAGACGCACATCCTGAGATAGCATTACTGCTGCTGGTCCTCTTGCCTTCTTTTCTTCGATCATATTTTCAAGAGCATGTGACAGTCGTCCTCTTTTTGTACTGCTACTAGGCTTATTGACCCAGCATAAGGCTTCTGCTACAGCTACCTTGAAGTCCGCTAGTGCAAGGAATTCTTGGTCCTCAAATCTACGCCGATATAGTAGCCAGCCATTGACGGTGACCATGTCGATCATGTGAAAAAATATTCTAAGGTAAAATTTTTTTGACCGTACTTGGATTCTGTAATAACCCAGGAGTGCATCTATAAGATCAACGCCACCCATGTGTTGATTATATACTATTACAGCTTTTGGATATGGAATTGTCATATATGTTTTTTTCTTTTTTGTTATAACGTCTCACATCTGCAAGTAGTTCGCTGCCTACGTAGGTAGAGGCCAAGTTAACAATTCTGTTGTCATACCACGTCGTCACAGAAATGTCGACATTATCCACCGTTGTGAGTTTTTCAACCACAGTACCTCTTCCTTTTTTCTTTAGTTCCTTTTCCGAGGGAACTTTATACCCAGGAATGCGGTTTGATTTAATAGTACCTAATGGCAAGATCCCTTTCTTTGTCAAATAAACCAACAGCGGCAATGATGTGTACCAGTTATCGAAGAAAAGTCTGTAATTTTGTGCCTCTGGAATAGTTCTGGCCAGACGAATTACCACATTGCTTGACGTGCTTATGTTTGGTAAACCTTCAAACGCTTCTTTTGGTCCACGTGCTCCTGTGTATAATTGGAATTCATAGCTAAAACCTGACGAACCGCTAAGTACGAAATTTTTAAACCCCCATTTATGGGTTTTTTTGGGATTGTATTGCCTCATGGTTGAGCGACTTTTAGTTGGAATTATCTGCTCGTCCACAGCCATATACTTCTCCTTAGGGGTGGTTAGCAATCGCTCTCTAAGCTGGTTCAGGAATGGACGAAGTTTGTGTAGCGGTTCATAGCCTGGTTGCCCCTTAGTCACTTGCGTTGAATTTTCATTGAAGTGAATATAACGTTTAATCTCTTCAAAACGGTTACATTACATGACTGTGCTAACTCTGGGATTCTGACAATTCACGCAAGTTTTCGAGCTAACCGTTCCGTCGAAAGCAAGTAAACTCGTTCTCGCCCGAAATAGATCAAGTTTTTCTGGTTCTTCTCGCTTTGCTTCAGGCATTTATATCGCTGCCAAAATAGCTGCCATCGCATGATGCAGAGTTGATGCTTGATTCTGGATCGTGATTGCTTGTTGATTTGTCTGTAACTGAATTGGAAGTTGTGACATTTGTATGGAACAGTTAAATATGACGTCTTTTAAGAATTTTCAAATTCACCTTACATTGCTTTAAATTGCGAACATTGTTTTTTCCCACTGTAGCGCCAGGAAACACGATTTCAAATCAGTCAATTTTTTGTTGTAATAATGAACCAACGTAAAAACTTTGCTGTACGTACTTCGTTTTAAGTGCTCGGATTCTTATACAATGAACCTGCAACTTTCATGATATGATGAAATTCTAACTTTTCAACGAGTGGGTGGGGTAGATTATCCTTAGATATCATAAAACTCAATCTTTTTGTGAGATTGATTCTCTGATTCTACAAAGATAATATTTATTTTTAAATCTTTTGAGCGTGGGAGCATTTTTGTGAGTTCCTCTCATAACTAGCAGTTTTTTCCTAGTTTTGTAGAAGAATCACCTGCCTTATTACTATAAGCACCGAGAACGCTCTAATAGAAACTACCGTTTGGACCGGTAACGCCAATTTGCGTCCTAACCTAAATTACAGCTCGGCTCACTGTTGCTATGGGGTCGTACGCTTGTCTGAAAAAATGTGCAATAAATAGCCGAAAAGCCGAGAAATTCAACATCTCTTTCGATAATGCTTTGTAGTAATCGAGCAGCTCGTGCATGCAACGGTATGTATTTATATGCCTACAATGTAAAACACGCTGGAATAATTTTTGGGAATATACGGGCCCGTTTCCTGACGCTGATGGTGACGAATACGATACTGCAGGTGATGATGATGGTGTCAGTATCATGTCGCAAAGCTGTTACGGATAAAACCGAAGGGCACCAGTATTACCTCACCCCGAACACTATCGTAACAGTCGCGTGACTCTGTATAGTCAGAAAACTAAGCCGCACTCGACTAGGGTTTGTTTGCCATTCCAAATTGTAATCATATTAGTAGTTTAAATACGATTATTGGTAGTTTTAAGCAAACATAATTGTCATCGAGCGAAGGTCAGAATCACCGCATGTTTGAAATTGGAATGTTCCCCAGAAATATTTCGGTAAAATCAAAACCTAACAATGATATTAGTCGCCCCGTGCATGACTCATTCCGACATACAGGACACGGAAACCGTTTGGTCCTCATGGGATAGCCCCACATTTATTGACCCTGTTTGTTTGGATGCGAATATTGAAGTGGAAGGAAATAAATTGGACAATAAGGCTCTAGATAGACGAAGAAATTACGGGGGTTTTTCACAATTCCGGTAGATTCATTTGAAATTCACAGTTGAACCAAATATTTGACAGGAACTATGCAAACATGGACTTGCACATAATTATCGTTATCGATTGTGTGTTTTTAACACCGCTGATTTCACTACTTCTTATCCATAAGTTTTTCCGTGGCAAAACGTTTGAAGAAATGGCAACTGACAAGCGACTTCTGGCAGAAACACTTTATGGAGCTAAGTCGAAACGTGCCGGATCAAGTTCGAAACGATTATTTGCTCGCCACGGAACGAAAACTAGTAAGCGAAAAAAATAGTAACCCCAGCAACCCATTAGAATTTAAGGAAAGAATGAGGATTATAAACAATCAATAGTTAGATGTGATTGCACAGAGAGATCTACTAATTAATGATTTACGAGTAAATGTATCGCACTACGAGACCATTTCGCATTCGGTGATTAATATTGAATTGAAAAATTGACAACGAGCTCAAGCATTAGGCGGAAATGCGCAGCCTTATCACGATAACTTAGATGAAATTCAAAGCTGGATTTAAGGGCTTTTAGACATAATAGCTACGATACGCGCTGTTATAAACAAAATCCTCGGGTACTGGGAACAAAATACATTTGACATTGGAGATCGACCAAATTTAACCACACTTGCAGCACAAGTAATGCACCTACAAGAGAATCTAATTAGTTCCTCATTTATCGTAGAAAAGCAACCACCACAAGTCATGAAAACAAATACACGATTTGCTGCTACAGTCCGCTGGCTTATTGGACAACAATTGGGGATAAGTGCAACTAATCCACAAGTCGAGTGCGTGATTTTATCTGATGCACAAGCACAACGTCTGTTCAGAATTATAATCAATTTGTAATCTATCCATAAAATTAATTATACAGCAAAGCATTCATTATTGAAAACATTGACCTCTTGATTCATTGAACTATGTAATTTGCTTGCTTCTCCATATTTCAAATAGTCAGCATTTTTTGTCTTCATCGAACATCGTTCAATTATTTAAAACATGTACACATATGTGCAACAGTAAGCACATTCTTTGCTCGATAATTGAACTCTGTTCTGGTTAACATAATTGATGAGCATGTTGTTTTAGAATATAAATACAATTGAATGTTGAATAAAGGGGTTCAGTTTTGGAATCAGATCAGTGCGTGTTTTATTCGTGACCTTTCAAAGCGTGTTATTTTTATTTGTGACTTTCACAGTTTGAGGAACAAGTATTAGTTTCTCAACAACGTCATTTCGCACAGCGCACAATGAGTGATTGTCCCCCACACTCTTCTGGAGAGATTACTAACAATAGTAGCACAATGGAATTTCAACCACAAACCAGGCATTTCACAGCTAGTTTTAGGAATATGCAATTGAAAAAAATTAAACGTGCTGAGAAGAAAGGAACAGTAAGTGTTATGGATGAGAAATTTGCTTTACTATTTTACACAACAACGTCACTTGGAAATGAATATCGAATTCGAGCATGGACATTATCGTTGCCAGTTGTTGTAATTGTGCATGGGAATCAAGAACCACAATCCTGGGCAACAATTACGTGGGACAATACATTTGCTGAAATTACCCGAGAACCTTTTGCGGTACCAGAACATGTACTATGGTTAATGCTATCAACGGCACTTAATACAAAATTTTATTCACAAACAAAACGAGCACTCACTCTAGACAACATGAGGTTTTTGTGTGACAAAATATTTAGAAACGAATATAAAATAGACGATTCTAAGAATTATGTGAAATGGAGTCAATTTGGTAAAGAACCTTTACCTGGTCGCTCATTCACCTTCTGGGATTGGTTCTTCGCAATTATGAAACTGATCAAAGATCATCTTCTGCGGTCCATGGCAAGCCGGTCGAATAGTAGGCTTTATTAATAAAGAACAACAATGACAGTAAACAAACATCACTGACAGGCCAAACTGTCAGTGAATTATGTTCAGCCGCACTTGGAGTGCTCGCCACCAGAGGGGAGCGGAGACCAAGTGGCGGCAGAAAGGAATTACCCCGCTGAAGAGGTGGATGACCGAAGAGTGGAACCATGGCCGTTAGGAGGAGGCTATAAAAGCGCGCGAAGAATGACGCGCCTCCGCTTTTTTCTTTTCTATCGTGTGCGACGAAGCAGCTGAGCAAGAACAACAAGGGAGGAGGTTATTTGAAGCGCAGCGGCAATCTTCAGTGTACGACAGCGGAATAAGCAATTGCGGAAGAAAAGGGAGATTGAGATCCAAGCGAAGGGAAATTAAGATCAAAACGACGAACAAAGCCTAGACATTGGAGGAAAGACTACAAAGTGCAACAACGGATACAATCATCGAAGGGGCCCCTTTGTAGGTACATAATAGAAGTAATTTTTCTTATTGAATACAGTGTATCACATGTTAAAATTATATGGAAGTTCCGATTTGGAGTATATGTTTTGAAAATTTTAAATAATCGTATTTTCTTAGAGATGTATTAACGCTTGGAGGAAGAAATTTACGTCTTTAGGACAAGATCAGAGAAAATCTTTGTTTTCAGATTACGGGTTGTAACGAGTGCGGCTTGGAAGGACAAGTCGAAGTGAAAGTGTCGTAAAATTAAGTGAAACTAGTGATACGGAAAGTCAGAGTGTTCAGTGGTGATGTAGTGGTCCACGCGAAGATTAGTGCTAGGAAGAAGTAGAGGAGTACGGTTGTGTAGTTGTAGAAGTGGAGGGAAGGTCAAAGTGTGATTATTAGCTAGGGTTTCGGTCAAATAGCGTCGTGTTTAATCCGGTTAGCCGCATTCTCGCTTAGCGGCTATCTGGGGCTTTGAGGGACAAGCGAGTGGCGCCCCACGCCCGTCTCCGGACGAGCTAACCGGGTCCATAAGCCCCGCCGGAGCACTCCAGTTTCCCTGAGGGCCATAGTGGCTCTCGTGAAGTAAACAGTGGGTGTAACAAAGCCATTCGACTTCAAATACAGAAATATTGTCAACTTCACAGCCTGGCACATCGGCTACATCTAGAAAAGTGGACATAAAAAATTGATTCAATGTGTACAAACGTTAAGTTCAATATAGTTTTTGCCTTCCAGAATGCTATTATGTACTAAAAATCGGTTTTGTGTATTTTGCAGCGCACAACTTTTCCGTACATGACAAGCACAGCGGCCACGATCGAAGCACGATTACTCCGATCAACGCGCGCGATGCCAACAAAACATAAATTCCATTACTTCGAATCAAACTGGCGACATAAGCAAACGCGAACTGTCACCGGGAGGTTGTAAGTGTCAGCTGATCTGCCAAGCCCTAGAAAATGGTGGATTATGGAAACTCACCACGCAGAAATGTTACGTCTGTGCATGTGGTTAGAAATTGTTCGAATCAATGGTGCAATAATGCAAATCCCCCGCTGCATTTCTTCCAAGGCAAGTGCACTAACACTTGCAAATTACGACTCTGCAAGAAAAGTTTGCAATTATAGGAAATATGAGGTAAAACAGGGTTAATTAAAATTGAAATCGAGATAACTTCCTAAGGAAGTTGGTCTTGCTGAATTATCAGGTCTCCCAAAAGTCATTGATTTAACCTTCCTACAGCACCTAAAATATCAAGACTCCACCTATTCAGCGCAAAAAGTTCAACGATCTACACTCAACCACAATTCCTAGCCCGTTGGGCGTCAATTCGCTACCCTTTACAACTGAGGTGCCTCGGCAGGGGGTCCTGCCGTCTCGACTTTGCTCGCCGCAGACGGGCGTGGGCGCCAACTCCCTGCTTTGGCCTGCACCTCACACTAGGCCGCCACGCGAGTAAGACGGTTTGCCAAAGTTCTTTTTGCGGCGCTTCCCTAGCATAATTTGCTACACCAGCACTTGATAAAAAGACACTTAATTTAACAATATCTTCTCCCAAACACAACTAGCACAAAGCAATTATTCATAACGTTTTCCATTGATTTCTCCCCTTGTTTACGCACTACTGGGGAAATGTCATCTCTGTTTCGGGAGAAAATCTCCCGGGTCAAACTTCACAATACTTGTTCAATGAATTTAATAGAAAGTATATGCTTTTATAATTGTAAATCAAATTACACTAACCTTCGCAAATTACTTACAAATACCTAAAAGAAGGCCTCCTAGTCGATTGATACCGTCCATGCCAATCATAAGTAGTGCATGCGAATTCCACTCCCGTGCAGCCGTTTTGAGGATCCTCCCTCGATGCGCTTGTATTGGAATCTCCTTTCAAACTTTTGCTAGTTCTCCGCTTGATCCACTTTTCCCCGTGTGCATATCGTTTTGAACTCGCAACAATATACACCCGAGAGAAATGAAGACGTTCCTCCACAACCAGGGACAAAAAGAAACTTTCATCAGTTGTCAATTCTTTTATCACTCGAATTTCGTCACTTTCAGCTAATCAGGAACAAAAGGGATTTTTCCTGTGTTCTTTGCCCTTATAAAACCTCGTTTTACAACGGAGCACCGCTAGTATCCGGGATGAACTTTATAGTCCTCCGATCGGGCAATCCTCTGCAGTTTTCACCACACCTCACCCTGTGATTCCGAAATTCGGACTCTTGGATGACTTTCGGATTTGTCACGGTGACGGACATTTGACAAGTTGCAGTCTCGATAATATTTGTTTACGTTCGACGCGTTCTTGCAGGTTGCTTGAATTTTGACTTGTCATAAGTGGTTGGATTTCGAGCGTTGCCTGAATCATAAGTAGTAATCTTACGCTTTATTCTTGGGCAATGGGTATCAATGGGCCCCTGAGTGCGAATTAGCCTTCAACCGGTTCAAATTGAAATTGGCCTTGGCTACAATTTTATCCTGCCCTGACTTTAGTTTATCGTTTGATGTCCAAACGGACGCATCAGTGAGATGCAGCGGTGCTGTCAGACCTTCTTGGAGGGTGGGTGGGTTATTTGCTACTTAAGCCGATTCTTGAGCAAAGCTGACCGAAAGTATACCGCTACCGAAAAGGAATGGTTGGGCGTTTTGTGGGCAGTGGAGAAGATTCGACCACATATCGAAGGGACCAGATTTTGCGTAATAACCGACCACGACTCGTGTGGTTAAACAATCTGAAAGATCCCACGGGTCGCTTGACGAGATGGGTATTCTGCCGTCAACAATTTGATTTTGATGACAAACATCGCAAGGGAAAAATCATTTGGTGCCCAATGCCCTGTCAAGATCGAAGCCGCAGGTTGCGTTGATTGATTTGATAGATTGGACGAGGTAAACGGCTATTGGGCATGAAGCAAAAGATACAAAAAAATCCGGAGCAATTTGTTGGGCTGGCATGTGAAGAAAGGCGCTCTATGGAAAAGAATACCTGATCGCTATTCGTAATTTAGAGCTGACTCCTGGAAACAAGCGATCTCAAAACAATAACCGGGTAGAATCCTTTATGAGTGCCACGATGATCCGACGGTTGGACACATGGGTGTAAGTCGCACCTATGATCGAGTGGCTCAGTGTTTGATGCGCTCCGTCATCGACTGATATGTGGCTAGATGTAAAGTTTGCCAAGCCACCAAGGTAAATCAGCAGTTGCCGTAAGGTACAATGGCAACCCGAGCGGGGCAAGCGAAGGAGCCGTAGTAGATGATGTGTATGGATCTTATTGGACCCTTGCCTCATTCGACGCAGGGGAATTCATACGTTCTAACCGTAGTGGACTATTTCACCAGTCTGATTAGTTTTCGCACTAAGGCAAGCTAAGGCAAACCAGGTGTCGAAGATCCTTGAGGATAGAGTCTGCCTTCTATTTGGAGCCCCGGGAGTTCTGATATGTATGTGATAATGGCGTACAATTAAAATCAAAGGACCTTCACGCACTATTGTCAGCCTATAGCACAGAAATGCAGTATGCGGCATTCTACCATCCGCAGCCTAATCCAGCTGAACGCATCAATTATAAATATCAAGCGGATGTTAAGGGCATATGTTGGAGAAAATCATCGCAAGTGGAACCGAGACACGGCAAAAATATGATGTGCATTGCGCACCTACACCCATGAAGTTATGGAAAGCACTTTGGCCGAGAGATGGTAGTCTTCCAGAGAAATCTGAATCCACCAGCTGATGAAAACATGATAGAAGATCCCGTGAAAAGGGTGGGAACTCTAAAAAAGATACGAGATACGATAAGACATCTTCTAAAAAAGGCAGTAGGGAAAAGCACACAGCGATATGATTTGCGAGTTACATTTCCTCCATTCCATGAAAATGACTTGGTTTGGAGGCGAAATTACGCTTTATCTGATGCAACCAAATATTATTCTGCTAAACTTGTACCTGGATATTTGGGACCAATTAAAATTGCCAGCCATGAACCCTCATCTCTGTTAAGTTTATGGATACGGAGAGGCGAGATGCAGGCGTGTGGCACGCGAAAGGCTTGAAACAATGTAAGAGATAATTGAAGCCTCTGAGAAAACTGACGTAGTAAGAGGTATAGTAAGTAGAAAGTAGAATGACGGCACTACATAGAAATAAATGTAAAATATTTCAATGCGTAGCTAAAATTGATGTCACACCACAGAAATATATTTAGAGTAATTCAAAGTTATACCGTAATCGGGTTCACGCGATGGTTTCAGTCGGTAAGTAGCTAGAGAATGCCGGTTTTGGCTGAAAATTTCCATATGAATTGAGATTGGTTTTGCGCGCCAACTAGTGGCGGAAATTGGAACTAATGGCGCTTGAAGCGGCCGGCAATGGAACTAATGGTTTTTGTCTTGGGTATGTGGGTGTGTGTCTGGGGAGTGATATACCTGCTTGCATAAGGGTAGTATGGGTGGGTGCCTGGGATGAGAAGGTATGAGTCCGGAATAGGTGTGGATATCATGGATGGTTGCGGCGAGGGTGTGTGTCTAGGGTATGTGGATATGTGTATCAGATTAGTGTAGATGTGGGCCTTAGGTATGTAGGTGTATGTATTGAATTAGCATAGATGGGTGCCAGGGATAAGAAGGTATGGATCTTAGGTAAATAAACATCTCTGAAGTCTCAAATACATACGACAAAGTAATAGTTCATAGCACCGGGTATTATAAGCAGTCCAAACAAAACTATAACCAACTAGTGGTCAGTGCTATTAGAATGAAAAAGTTTATAATTGATATTCACTTTGTATCGGGAAATCCTCACCAGCAATTCATCAAGGAACTTGTTATTCTCCTCTCTCTTCAAAAACATACAACCAAAACTATATTAGAATTGAAAAATCAACAGTTTGAACTAGAGTTGCAGGACAAGGATATTGAATAAAAATTTTACAGTATACGAGTACATTACATGATACGTTAGAGACTAATTATGCATCAGAAATAGTTCAGCTGAATAAGCCTAAGCTAAATTAACTTGAAAATTGTTCAACATGCTATAAAATTCATAAATATATCGTCATTTATCAGATGTGCTGTAAATTGTAAAATTGTATCAACATTTATTTATATATAACAAAAAATAGCATTACTCAATAAATTATTCTATTAGAAAGAAACACAGTCTTTTTATTTTAACAACTAATCTAACACTGCTCAAGTAAACAAATACCTCAAACAACAAAACAAAATGACCTAAACATTCCTAGCATATCCGAAACTCCTAAATATCAAACACTTAACTCTACCATTCAAAAATATCTAACGATAGACAAAAAAACCCGCATGAGTTCATTCAACTCAAGTGTACATCTGTTCATCAAATTACCAGCAGGCAAACACCTCCTGAAAGTAATGATCATATTCTTAACATCCCACAATGACTCGCGACCATCCTTATCAAGAACACCATAACATATGCTACTTGTCTATACATGATACGATGAGATCGATCTAAAAATAGCCTACCATAAACTCATATGCTACCACACATCGTTATCTATACCGAACTATTTTACATAAACATTAGCCTAAGTAATCTATAGTAGCAGTGTACCAACCCAAAACCTATATGTTGAAAACTAATTAGATCTTCTTTAAACCTATAAAAAATCAACCAAGCATCCAACAGAAAAAAATTCTGATAAGAAAAAACTCAGCAAGAATATATTTTACTTTGTGAAAATAATACTCGTACTTGAATATGTCAATGAGCATACCCGAAAATCCCTATGATGATAAATCTAGCATATTTAAAATGTAGTAAATACGTATTTTACTTAATGCTCAAATATTGAAAATGTATATGAATATAGCCGAAGTGACTTTACGCTTAATACAAGCACACAAAGTATGAGGTTTGTAAATTCTCATGCAATCATACAGGTAAAGGCACTAAAACCGATAATATGCATCCGAAAAGTATCATCTAAATGGCATCATCCATGCATGCAAGCATTCCAAAGGAGATAACAAATTAATAATTCTCATACTCAGAACATTAAGTTCCTAATGCAGATATGGCTAAAGAGATCCGAAAATGTCAAAAAATCATACATACTGTGAAGAATATGAGACAAGCATAAAATAATAGTTTTACTCTATATCACAATGGAACTCTTGAAACTACCTAAACAAAATAATACAGACCCACAATAACAACACCTACTTCAAAGTAAATATAAAAATTTATTCAATCTAGTGCATGCATATAATGCTACCATATATGACTAAAAAATATTTTTTCACGCATTATGGGCATAAACAAAGAATAATACCATAATGCCAACAAATCCCTAATGTCAATGATCTACCGCATTCCCATTTTTCTTTATCATTCATTCTTTCATTAATTAATAAAAAATTATCAATGAAAATTCGTAAAGATTTCCACACATTAGGACCACCACGATGATTCCTACATCCATCATACATAAACTCCATGAAAAGTAGCATCCCAGAAGCCATAAATCGTAAAATCTTCCCTAGATGAACCCCATAAATAATCTGAAATTGGGAACAGATAGCCCAAACATACATGTCAACATAGTGATCTAGAAAATTGAGCAACTTTACCATGCACTTATCAAAAGGGAAAAATCATATACAAATCATACGATGCACGTACAAAATTATCATTATCTCATGCACTACAAGATCATTCATTTGAAAAAATAACACGTCTTGGAAGAAATTATTAGAATGTTTGAACAAAACCAATGAGCATCCTATAGTAAAGAAAAAATGAATGAATATAATATCATACTTCTACATAATATTAAAATCAGAGAATGAAGTATAGAAACTGCTTTAAGAAATAAGTGATGACGATGAAGACGAACAAAATGCTACAACAAGTAAACTAAAATTTAATACTAGACTAAATATCAAGAACGTATTACAACAAACATTAAGATCTCTTTCACTGCACCCATAGATTTGAGGAATCAACATATTAGTCTAACCGAACAAAATACATTGTAGACGATTCTTAAAGTACTATTGACACGAAGTCAAAAAAAAAAAACAATAAAATGTGACAACAATGAGTCTGAAAATAAAGAAAAAACGTTCGCCAAGCAACGCGCTATGGATACGCTATCTTTTTCAAGCAAACATGCCCGACACCAACAATCAAAGCCATCTTACAATGCAATGTAGGCATTGCCATGTTTTTTGTTGTTTTTCTTCCGTCGTCCCTAATTTGGCCTTCGCATTCATTAAACTAGTAACGAGCCATGCATTTGCACGCTCACCTAAACTTGCATCCCTAGATTTAACTCGCTCCCAGGCTTCTGTGGCTAAGATGCGGTCAGCAATATTCCGATTTTCTGTATCTTTGTGTTTAGAATAGGCTATATCGTGGTCTTTGCAAGCCTTATCCAATGGGTTTATTCTAAGGGTGTAACGGAGGCCTTCTTAGCGGAGGCGATGAGTTTCACTTCCGCGGATGCGGAGGTCAACGGAGGCGGAGGTGAAAGTGGATGTAGATAAAATAGTAATTTATGGTTTATTTAAGTTTTTATTTCAAATACTTACATTTCAGTAAACATAATAACCTACCAAATACCTTATATACCTTCAAGTTGATTACTAGAAGGTAATGTTTATTACAATACCTTCTAGTAATCAAAATTAAGGAGAGGTAAATTATATTTGACAAACAATAGTTTTGCGGCTTTGTCACCTTCCAAACGATTTCTAAGGGGTTCATAAATTAAGCCAGCTGAACTAAATAATTGTTCACTTGGCACTGAACTTGGCGGCGCCGATAAGTACGTGCGAACGATTGGATAAAAAGCTTTATATTTATTGCTATTTCTCCACCACAATAATGGATCATCGTCTAATTTGAGTCTGTTTTCTTTATTATATTCATTAATTAAAATTTTCCATATCATGAGGTTACTATTGCTGTCATCATTTTCAGTTTCCTCTTCACTATCACTGCGATTTGTTAACATGTCAGCTAGGTTCGAATGCACACTTTGTGTTGGTGAAAATATCTGGAAGCTTGTACTTGGTTCATCTTCATCATGCATTGCATTTGATTCTACTCTAGCTTTTTTGACAGCAGAAGCACCTGAAGCTTCGTCATCATCAACTCCACTTGTCACATTTAAGTCATGTATAGTAAGCAAGCGTATCAGTTCGGACTGAACTTGTTCCTTAGTTATTTCATCAAAAAACTTTAATTTGTACCTTGGATCCAAATAAGTAGCAAGCGAAAATAGTGTCTTGCTTGGGAGGTCACAAAACCTGGAATTGATATCTTCAATTAGTTTTTGAATGATGCTCTGGAAAATCTGATTCGTGTCTGATTTTTCCTTTTCAGCTTGCAAAGTACGTTTTAGTGCATAGATCAATGGTATCACTGACGATATCGAAGTTTTTGTATCGCTCAAATTTCTTGTTATTTCTTCAAAGGGACTGAGTATTGCCACTATTTTATTAAGATACAACCACTCTTCTGGAGAGATTTGTGGAATGTTATGTTTGCTGGTATACAGGCAAATAGAATCTTTAATCTTTAACATCCTTTCGATCATATAAAAAGTGCTGTTCCATCTGAAATGAAAAAAGGAAACAAATAACTCAAATAACTCCTTAAACAAATAACTCCTTGTCAAGTTTTATACAAAGCTGTAAAAAAACGTATACATATACGTAAATAAACAAACATACCTGGTAACACAGTCCTGTATAATGCGAAGTGCAGGTTGATTAAGTTGCTCGGTTTGAATTTTAGTCAGCTCATCTTGAGCTATCAGTGAATGACTTAAATGGCCTGATATCTTCTTGCATTTTGTGATTAAGTTTTTTACTTCAAGGGTTTCGAGCGCAGAACGAACACACAGTTGCAGTTGATGGACTGTGCAACTCACGTCAGGTATATCGGTTAAATGCATTGCCCTGACCATATTTGATCCTCCATCTCTAACAAAGCAATGCAATTGCTCGTCCTGGATGTTCCACTCCTGTAGCATCATATTGAAATTGTTACAAATGATATCACCGGTGTGTTGCCCATGAAGTGAGCAACATTTTAAAACAATTTTCATACGGGTAAAATCTTCAGTTATCCCATGTGCAGTTAGGCTCAGAAGTGACACGTTAGCACTTGGCTCAGACCAAACATCAGTAGTGAATGACAGTTTTAAAAAAGTTTTAAGCATTTGGTAGCTACTCTAGTATATATTTCATAACAAACATGGTCAGTAAAAAACTGATGCCCTCTTAATTGATAATTTGGCAAAGCCGTTTGCAAAACACGGCGAAAACCAATACCTTCGACAAAATTAAACGCAAGATTTTGTAAAGCAATTATTTCTCCGATCATATCGTCCATTTTCTTTGCCTTGGGATGTGATGTATCCCAAATTTGACTTTTTTTTTGAAGATTCTTCTAAAGACAGCTGCCTTTTGGCTTGTTGTAATGGTGTAACGGACGTAGACTGTTTTGATTTCTCTTGTTCTCTTTCTTTTTCTGCTCCACATAGTTCTTCGTATTTTTCTTTATGAACAGACTTCAAATGCCCTTTCAGCGATGTCGTAGTCCGACCTTTCCTTGAATAGTTTTTCCCACAGGTTTTACGTTTCGCAAAATTATTATCTATTTCTACAAAAAACTGCCAAATCACACTTGTTTTCGGCTTCATCATGCGACTTAATTAAGCAGAACAATTATTTTGCACTAAATCACTTGAAACAATCGCGGCTCAATTATAATTGGGTATATTACATCGGAGAAATTTCGTAACGTCTAACTCGTACAAACAATTCGACGACAGGTTGATTCCTGTCGTGTATCATTCATTTGACAAATGACATACGCCCGCCCGTGCCCCCACCCCAACCGTGTTCCCGCCGCGCACTCGTTAAATCTCGACCATTTCGCGCGGAACACGCGAGTGGACGGCTGTCGGGAGCGAGCGTCGCTCGCGCGTTATTGCTCTATGATTACGTCAATAAAACTCCGTTACAACTCCGCAAAAATTGTACGGAGGCGGAGGCGAAGGTACAATTTCTTACAGAACTTCCGCAGTAACGGAGGCGGAGGCGAAGTTCCGTTACAACCCTAATCTAAACTACAGCCCATGAAACGATAGGAATCAATAAATCTTAATGTTATTGTTTCATTAGCAACCTTCATATGTTTGGAAAATCCAATATATTTTTCCTTAATTTTAGGAATGACTTCAATGCTATCAGGATCTCCTCCAAAATTCTGAAATATAAAATGAGCATCATATCCACTAAGATTATGAAAGACTATGGGTATGAATTTGGGAACTCTATATAGAATATTACATTTGTTACAAGCTGCACCTCTAAAGACTCCTGTCAAATGACAATGATCTCTTACTTTCCGGGTTTCTGAGTCAAACTTTTCATCACAAGTATGACAAAATACTGCGTTTAAAAACTTCTCTTCTTCCTCTTCGGACAATTGCATGGGCTTGTTCACCTTTAAGATCCTAAAAATACGTTTTACATCTTCCTGCAACCTACTTAGGAAAACCTTAGAGGAGTTGCTGCCTCTGGAAATTTCTATTTATTCTACATTAGTGGAAGAAAATTAAAAATAAAATTTTCTGCAATAATTAGCGTTTTTTTGCAAAATAATTTTACAAAAATGTATAAAAAATTTGTATCCCCCACCCCGGGATCGGGCATCTTTTGAAGAGGTAGATAAGATCCTCCATGGAAGGGTGCATACTTATTTATGTTAACCTGTAAATAAAGGACCTGTTGGAATGCCCAGCCACTATCCCTCTCTTGAAACTCCTCACTTTTTTTCAAGATAACAGCACAAAAATCTTTGAAAACATACTAAGGTCGCAACCCGTGGTAATGATTCCATTCTTCGTATTGAATGATTTGAAATCACTTATATCATTCTGGCTACTTAAATTACATTTTATAAAAGCAGCAATAAGTTCTAAATTGACTTTTACAGCTGTGAGCTTTTGAAGTTGAGCACTAATAAGATCTGTGAAACAATGGCTCACATTTTTTAAAAACTCTTCAATACTTAATTTCTGATTTTCGTTAATGATTTGGTACGTTGCTATTCGAGTAGCAAATGCTTGTGAAATTTTCTTCACTTTTCCCTGATCACTAGTATTGATTTGGGATGCATTTGTTCTATGTAAGTTACTTTTCAAATGGTTCTTAAAGAATTGTTTTTTAATTTCAACATCGCAAAAATGACAGTGTAATGCATTTTGACCATTGGTATATTTTCTTTTCAAGGGTTTATGTATGGATACAGACATCTTACTCCTTATACTTTACTAACTTAATCAAATGAAATAGTGAAAACTATATAATCTAAAGAATTTCGACGTCCCCGACGTCTTCCTGAATATAATTTACGTTGATTATCAAAAAATGTCTTGATTGAAAAGAAATGCTATTTCGCTCCTGCGTAGAAGTGTGTCGAATCTGACTTTTTAATCCTATGAAGCTGATAAAAGGAGGTCGGTTGTCCTAAATCGATAGAAATTTTCAAACTGGAGATTTGTTGTCCAAATACTTTATTGCTCCTGCATAGAAGTGTGTTGAAGCGAGGTTTTTGCCCCTATGAAGCTGATAAAAATGTGTGAACCATTCGCTTCTTCCGAAGATGGTGGCGTAGTAAAAATTTTGAATATTCCGCAGATAGAGTGGCGAGGACGGAAAATTAGTCGTGTCCACTACGCCGTGATTGCTTTATATTTTCCTAAGAATTGCTGTTCTCAATAAAGTTTCCTTACCAAGCGGATAGTCCGTAGATAGAGTGGCGAGGACCGAAAATTAGTCGTGTCCACTACGCCGTGATTGCTTTATATTTTCCTAAGAATCGCTGTTTTCAATAAAGTTTCCTAACCAAGCGGATAGTCCGCAGATAGAGTGGCGAGGACCGAAAATTATTCGTGTCCACTACGCCGTGATTACTATAGTTGCAAAAATAACTTCGCAAACTCAATTCCGATCTATACTCAAGCGTTGTTCAGTCGCAAAGACGAGCTAGATCAGAATTGATTTCAATAATCCTTCAGCTTCCCTTTTAGACTCTCCCAAAGCCATAAGTTATAAATTAATAGCATGATTTAATGGCAACCTAGAATTTCTAATCCCATCCTTAAACATCATTGCAGACAAAACATCATCTCACCAAAAAAAATTATCATACACTCTGGATCATATACACCATGCTCTTTTCCATAGCTCTAAAACATCAACGGCTACAAAAAACCAAAATGCTCCATAAATTATCACCCATAATGTCCTTATTTCTTAACACATTCCATACATATATTGTTTCTAACATCCAAAACTCTCATACTCAAATTTCCGCATATATCAAGTAACATGCATACACTCCCCAATGTTCCCATCATAGGGATTACCACAAGCGACACCTCATAAACCATGCGCCCGTAATCACCATGCGCTTATCTCACTTGGCTAGCTTCTATTCCCATCAATAAGATGTTCAATATGTAGTAATCAAGGAGGATGCAGAAATTATACAAGTAAATAATATAACGGAGGTAGTTCCGCAAAATGATTTTTCTAGCAATCCAGTTGTTAATCTATCCCAGAATAAAAGCAGGCGAAGCATAATTCCCTTGCCGAATTCCTGAAAATGAAGCCTAATATCAAAGTAACACCGATTTCAAAGAAAAAAAGATCCACCTGCACCACAAAATGTACAAATTCAACAACCGCAAACAATTCGACTCGCACCAACTCAAGACACGTCAAAACAAATTAAGAAACCCAAATACAATATTGTGTTAACTTCATCGCCGGCTCAACAAAAAACTCAAATAATTCCAATGCAAACGACGACACAGCAAAATGCGCCGAAAACGGTTTCCTTGCAAGATGTGAAATTCTTACCTTCGAACAAATGCTATTTACCAATCACTATTAAGGATTGCAATTCCGACCAACAAATTGTTGCTCAGATTGATACAAAAAATCTGGTGCTGCCCACAACGTATCATTTACAAATGAAGCCACAAATAACCACCGTCGATGGTCAGCAAATTGTGCAGTTGACCCCAACTGGCTTACCTGCCTCCATATCGCTTACTCCGCAACAACCTGAACAACAGACGCAGACTTATCAACAGCAGCAAGAACAAACAATAACACATATGTTAAGTAGTATGGATGCATCGACATCTACCAATGAAGAGTTCATATACACAACCCTCCAAAACCACCATCAGCAACCAGCGAGCATAACAATCCAACAAATTCAGTCCCAACAACAAACTGTCCAGACAATGCAAAACCTGCCGAAGCTGCAAATCACCACCATTCCCAATTCGGTAGCGACGTCGACGCAAGGAACCACCCTCACCCATAAACCTTTAAGTGCAATAACGGTTCATAGAATCAATAATCAGAATGTTAAGATAAAAACCGAACCTGGTATTCAACAAACCCAAACCACCCAGCAGCAAGTACAATTACAGCAAAATCAGCAACACATACAAAAAGTGCAAGTGCAACAGAAGGCGAAAGTGGGTAACGCTACGGTAACGGTTGTGGCGAAGCAACCTCAACAACAAGACGGTACAATGGCGAATCAACCTCCAGCGAATGAGTGTTCCACGTGTGGTAAATCTTTTAAGAAGAAGGAACATCTGGCACAGCATATGAAGCTTCATGCAGGTTTAAGGCCATTTAAATGCAATGAGGGAGATTGTAACAAGGCATTTAGTAGAAAAGAACATCTAATGCGACACATAGTCTCGCATACGGGTAAAAAGATGTTTAGTTGCGATCTTTGTCAGAAGTTCTTCTCACGAAAGGATAATCTTAACAAACACAAAAGAACTCACACGGAACAAGGAAATAATAGCGGCCAATTTGTATGCGAAATTTGTAACAAGAGTTTCGTCGTGAAAATGTATTATATTCAGCACAAGATTATGCATGAGAAAAATGGGCAAACCGTAGCGAACACTATCAAAGTTAAAAAAAGCAACAGTATGTCGCCTCAAATTAAAAACGAACCTAATACAATTTCACCACAAATACTAATAGCCTTTCCCTAACATGGAAAAGATCAACTCACTCCATATCATGTGTGAAAAAACATCCTCAAGAATATATGTCACATATGGATGCATGCAAGTGCATGCGATAAGAAAAAACGCTACGGAAGTTACTTGAGATTATAGAGAATCGTCTGTAGAATATAGACAGCCATGTAAATGATTTATGGGTTCAAATATCTTGACCTTTTTACTGCATGGACTTGGGAAACTGATAAAAAAATATCATGGGAATATTTAGGAATTGTAATGAGAAAAATTCAAATAATTAAATGAATGGATGAATAAAATTATATGTAAGCTCTATAGATTATTATAACTAAGACAAGACTAGAAGCAACGAATATGTAGGAACTCCTTCCAGATGAATAAAAAATATGGATAGTATAATTATCTATCGCTAAAAGCGTCAAAGGCTCTTAATTTTAAACATATATATTAAACCTGTATAAACACACGCTGAGAAACCTAGAGGTCTAATCTATTGATTGAAAATATGGGGCTATCCTAGACAGAAATCAATTTTCTAGTTTCACTATTTACCATTAGAAGCTACTAAGGCTAAGGATGTAATCTAAAGACATATGTCTATTCTAGAATGCAACCAGCAAGACCAGTTCCACTATTAACCGCTAGAGGCTGCTAAGACCTGGACCACTTTTCCCATACGAATTGAGATTGATTTTGCGCGCCACCTGGTGGCGGAAATTGGAACTAATACACATACCCACATACCTGAGGCCCACACCTACACAAATCTGATGCGTGCACACATACCCTAGACACACATTCTCGCCACAACCGTCCATAACATCCACACCTATTCCGAACTCATACCTTCTCATCCCAGGCGCCTACCTATTCCACCCTAATACACGCACCTACACACTCGAGACACACGCCCACATTCCCAAGTCACACACCATTAGTTCCATTGCCGGCCGCTTCAAGCGCCATTAGTTCCAATTTCCGCCACTAGGGGCGTGCAAAATCAATCTCAATTCGTATGGAAAATTTGAGCCAGAACCGGCATTCTCTAGCTACTTCGGTCACTAAATCGTTCTTCGTTCCCTTTTGTTCGCGTGTCCGTATTCTTCTTCATTATTAATTTATTTCTTCTTCCTATTTTCTTCTCTTTATTTTCCTGTTTACCTTTTCTTGCTCTGAGGGTCAACCTAAAGCATATTACGAAGTGGTTATTAGTTAAGGTACTGATTTCAATTTGGAAGTTAGAAGGCACTGCGTCATTAATAAGCCGTCGTCAAACACTACAAGAGGAGCAGAGAGTTAGAAGTAATACCGGTTTGAATATGTCGCTAGAACAGAGAAAAATGTAGATGGAGCTACCTGGGCAATCTGATCTGGTGCCCCACGAGCCATCTGCGCGGGCTGACCGGCAATCCTCGTGATCACGCCGTAAGGCATATAGTGAGCTCAATGTTCAGAAGTTCGCAAAGGACTGCAGCAATGGTTTGCTGTCTCAGCGAGTGAAGATATCAGTGCTCGCCGGAATCGGCCTTGTCTGAGGACGCGTGAAAACGCTTGCAGGCTAGTATTGCGGTGTCGTGGGGGAGGTTTGAGCTGGACCACTACTGATTGCTGCTCTGAGCAAATCCACCGTAAGGCAATCAAGTGAATTGTTTACAAGTCTTACTTCTGGGGCTACTGGGAACGGTGAACTCCGAATCCAAATTCAGTTTCAACCAATAATTCCCGCAACACTGCACAGTACAACAGCCAAACTCCGGTTCCAGTGTCCGTTGCGTAAAGAAATGATCGATCCCGACTTCCACGGCGGCTGCGATGAACCAAACAAACAGACCAAGGCCACGAACACGGGGCTAGAAAGGCGACAACCACGTTAGCAAGAATTCACGCACGGATTCGATACTCACCAATGAATTTATGAATTCCTCGGCACAAGTTGCTGCACTACTGAAGCCGCGCTGCTACAATGCACGCCGTCGAGCGCAAAACGTGAACCTACTCGAAGATAAAACTTGATAGCCGAACGTGACGTCTGAGGAAGTCTCCCAAATCCTACACTACACTGCCAACGTCAAGTGCTCGTTCAGTTGCAGAGCTTTACTCCGCACATTGACGACATCAGATGGTGAGTAATAGCAGCGATCTGTCATTTCAACACTTTTTAGCTTATTGGAATGCAAAGGGATGATCAATATCTGCTGGGTATGGCTACGCGTGTTATGCAACAAGTTTTCGGCATAATATTGCCGCCAAAACAGCATACGCGTCATGGACGAATTTAGTGGGTGCATTGGCTGATTTATCGAGTAGTTCGCGGGGCAAACTGCTCGATTAATACAGGCAACGGAAAATTCTGTTTTCAGATTCTTCGCGTAATAACATTAGGTTTAGAAGCAAACCGAAAAGAAACTAAATAAATCATTGTTGTACGCTGAGGATGGAGGTAAGTTGTTTCCGAAATGGGATTTGATTAATTACAAAAAAAAAAAAATTAAAATTTTCTCATGTATAAAAGATATTTTTTTTTGATGAAGCAGAAAGGAGCCGTAGTAGGGAATCTTTTTCGTTGAATAAATTAGACCAAAAAACTCCCTAAGGTCAAAGTCAAAAGCGCTTTATTTAATACTAATCGTTATAAATTTTTAAAAGAACATAAAGCAAATTCCAAACAATAAAACTATAAAAAACTTAATGGCCCGAATGGCTCTCTAAATTTATATGTTATCAGTTAAACACATTTAATGAAAAAAATACACTTGCAAATTTAAATTAATTAAGATTATTTCATATTTTTTGATTCAATTGGAAAAAGGAGAAAAAACCAACCCAGCATTATTCAAAAATTACTTATATTACTAACACAACAATGAACTTATAGTTCAATCAAAAAAAAAAAAAACAAAAAAAACGTTACCTTATATTGAAACCTATACCTAAATTATAGTACAAATAAACAACAACACTAGATGTAGCAATAATGAGATGAATCTAAAAAACTAAGTAACGAGAAAAAGCACAAAAACAGAAAATAAACACGAATAATTTAGACATTGTCATTCAGCCACCAATACCTAGATTGCTCCATCTCAGCTCGACCAGCCTCAACGAATCTAGCACCAAAAAACTCCCTTTGATACACTATCTCTCTTCACTCTTTCCAATTTAAAACAGGCGAATCACACCGAATAATATTCTCCATTTGAAATAAACTCGGTAAGGGGAACGAAATATGCTGACATAACAAGCAAATTCACTCTGTTTAATTCGTTTTCAAGAAGCTGGTGGCCACTTATCTGAGGAAATAAGTGTACTTTGAATTTCTATGATGCCCTTTTCCTTATACGAAATCCACGGTTTTCCCCAATAAATTCAAGATAAAGAAGAGGTGATCGCTTTCCCGGCTTCCATACTGCCCTTCAAGAGCGGGGTCTGACAAAAAAGCCCCGATAACCTACATATACAACCTTTAGTCAGAGCATAAGTACTATTAGCCACAAAGGCTCTTGATATCTATCCTAAGTTTCTAAATTTTAGAATAATTTGAAAAATTTTTGCTGATTTCGTGCTGAGAAGGACGTAGGATTGAACACTTACCCTACCAAATGTTTGTCGCCCTTCTTTAATTTTTATCCGTTACTTTTTAGGGATTACCTTTCCGATTTCTGCCAAGTGTGTTCACAATGTCCATTTTACCTCTGTAAAGAGAGGTGGCTTACTGGATACTATTGTAGTAATTGTCCATAAAAACAATCTGCTTTAACTGAATATTTCTCCAACAACTTGTAAACAACACAAGAGGAATGGCCATCTTCATTGGTTACTGTATTTTTTCCACTGTAAATCAAAATATTTAACACAAATCCATCAGGTGTACACAGTTCGTATCTCTTGATTCCATATTTGGTTCACTTGAATGTCAGACTTCCTTTCCACAAGAGTAAAGCTTCGTCTATAGATAACTTCTCACCCGTATAGTACACTTTTTTATGAAGGTTTTAGATTTTATGAAGGTGGTTTGTTTGATCGTCAATTTCAGTGTAAAACTTTAGGCAGCGAAGTATTGACTCAAATCTATTTCTACTCATATTTTTACCAAACAATGCGTGGTTATAAAGTGTGTTCGTGCTCCAGTATGTTTTTAATGAAGGTATCCGAATATTTCCCACTAATGTAAAGACCAAAGAACTTTTTCAGTTCATGCTCTGAAACTGCAATCTTCTTTTTTAGATTTGAATTTGAGGGAACATTTAAGCTGTTTGTCAAAATTTCAGCTTGAGTATTCCTTTTAATTTTGTGTATTATTTTTATTCTCGAAATCGATTTTCGACCGTAATCGTTCGGTCTTCTTCAGCGATTAATAAAAATAAATTAATCGCTGAAGAAGACCGAACGATTACGGTCGAAAATCGAATAAAAATAATACACAAAATTAAAAGGAAGCTGTCTTTTTCTATTTTCAGTTGGAGTATTTTGTGAAGGCGAAAATGAATTCGATTACAAATATTGAGTATTCGTCCATCGCATGATTTTTCCCAACAACGCATTGTCAAATAATAATAAAAAACTGTCAAACGATGAACTATTTTCTGATAGACTCACTTTTAGTCCCTCTTCTTCAGTAAACTCATGGAGTTCAGGATCTACATCGTGTTGAAACCACTCTGAATCACTTTGCACCACATAACTGTTGCCACTGTTAACGGAGCCATAACTGTTTTCAAGCCATTAATCGTCATGCGTTCCACCAGTCTTTAATGAATTTGATGAGCTACTCGTTTCTTCACTATCCGCAAAAGACAAATGATCTGTTGGATCCTGTATATCTTCGTCGCTCGCCATTTCTTCATCACTGGCGTAAACAACATATCTCTTCCTCATCATTTTGTTGAATGGTATAGTTCTGTTAAAAACAATGCAATGTCATCATATTTCTCTAGTAACGTAGTAATTTGAATTTTTTCTACCAGTTTTTAACGATAATATTTTTATTGGAAACAAGATTGTTTCTTGAAATAAAACTATTGAGATTTAATATATTTTATAACTCCAAAAGCCATGGAATATGTGTCCGTTCAATAAGTAAATTTCAGCGAGACTAAACCTAAACTTCTCAATAAACTATTCCTGATAATATTACATTTGGCTTACAAATGCTTCAAAGTATGTTCAATATTGCATATTTTGCTTTATTGTATCTTTAGTTAAGTTTAGGCTTATGGCAGGTCACGACACGATAGCGGTTAAACAATCGCAATTAACACATGGTTAAATGAGAGCGCGCACACCACGACTTTGCGACTTTTCTTTCCTAGTCGACTGTCGCAAAGATCTGCGATTTTTCCTTTAAACCAGTTTACTATGTAGGAGAATTTTTGGGTTGCACGTTTTCATGGTACTCGCACATGCGCAGATCATTTGAAAATTCGGTGTAGTCATGTAAGGAAGTATATCAGCTAAGTACAAATATGAGTTGAAAGACTCATACTCACGATCTTAGCATGCTTCGCATATGTATTCCCGGCAAGCACATACCTTCAAGTGAGCATATCAGTTCTGCGTATGCCTGGAGATACTTAGCAAATCTGTGTCACATATATGTGACATTTGGTAGCGAACGGATTAATAATCAAAATGAACGAAATATTGGTAGATAGATAGGTTTCCGTTTAGATGCATGAAGGAATGGTTGAACTTCTAGTCAGGCAACATTCATATTCCAAACAAGCAGCATATCGTCATATACCCAAATGCTACCATACCAACTAGATCAGACGATGAAGACAACAAATTTAATTTTGTATTAACTATAATACGAAACGAACATGACCTAAAAATTCGACCAATAAACGTGCAACAGGGTTTAACAGGGTTTGAGGAAATGTATCGATGGCACTTGATTATCATTACGAGTATCGTGATTGCTATTAGTGTTACAATCGCTAAAATTTGCTTCATTACATGTGTTACAGGAAAAACTGGACATTAGAGTAACTGGCCTGGAGTTCAATACTGCCTCCACTTCGATGATGACAGTTTCCAATTCCTCATACGTGAGTGAGGCTGACGAAACACTACGCATCAATAAGTATTTTGCTGAATCCTTATTGGACCCAATCAATCTTTGATTAATTAGATGAACGCGTTGAGTATCAGATCAACAAGCACTTGTAACTTGTTGATCCTACGACGACTGGCTTCAACACTTCAAAGCCAAGAGGCAATTAGTCCTTCAATTCAATTAATTCTTATTAATTGAATATACGATGTTACCGCGTCCCGCACGCGACGCGAAACCGGCCATCCGCGAATTTTGACAACCCTACCCTCGTCACGGCATACTTACCGTTCGTTCTCACTCCCACTGAAAAAGAAGGGCAGGCTGGAAAGGAAAGCCGTGTTATTCTTTAGCAATTCATGTTATTCATTTCTTTCTTCATATTTTATTCTAATTTTAGAAATACACTTTTACACGGAAAAGTCTTGCTAATTCTTCTTCTACGACTAAAATGCAAATTTAATTCGTACATAAATTTAAACAATTATTTTCAGTTTGATAGAAGTCATATATCTTGATTAGCATTCGAAATTAATTAGTAGCATAATGGGAATCAGTTATTTTTATATGGCGTATAAAAATCATTTCATTTTATTTTTTCCGATAATTATATTATAGGACAATTATAATCCATATAATCTCTAAAATATCGATTCGTAGTTTTTTCTGAATTATGGGTTAAATATTTTTGTATTATTTGTTTATTTCCCCAATTTATTCGAATTTTTCTCCTTTGAATCTTATTTCAACTTGTATTTTAACTATATTCATGTGTTGGTTAAATTTTTTTTTGTTTCATCAAAATATGTCTTGTAGTTTTGTTTTCATTCTAAGTCTACTTTAAGATTTTGATTGGAGCCGAAAAACAGGAAAAAAGTCTAATTAATATTTGGTTCAATAATTGATACATCATACACAAATACACATTACTTATTTAGAGAGAAAGAGAATGAGCTATTTGGAATGTAAAATAAGGCAACACGGGAAGGAGGATCATTACTGGAAGAGTGTTAAATTTTAGGTGTTTAGGTTAACGAGCCCGTATTATGTTTCTTTCAAATCTAGTTTTAGATGATGACAGTAGTAAAATAAATTGTGTAGTCATGCTTTTGCTGCTATTGCGATTAGTTTTTGATATTAAATTGATATTTCCCTTTCGAGAGCCATTATACTAGCAATTTTATTGAGTAAAACTGTATTGAAAATTTTTTGCAGCAATTCGAATAGTTGAATTGATCACGCATTCTCTTACTCAGTAGATTTTCCGATAGTTTGTGCCAGTAATAAATTGTAACAAGTAACATAATAACTGATAATAATTATCAAAAATTGAAATGGAGATATGTAGCAACCACAGAAGCCACCGCAGTTGCAGACATTAAGAATTAGCAGAGGGGTGTGTAGCCCGGGGTGGCATACTGAGGCCGGCTAGCGCTCAGTCGTGTCGTGGGTCTTTCGGGACACCCTCTGCTCGTGCTGAGCCACCTTACATATAAATACTAGCACATAGGGAAAAGGACGGGAAAGGGGAGGTCATTCTGAGAAATGAAAAATATGGCTTTTACTGTAGCATGGCCGTTTTTTTATTCACAAAGAAATAAACAAATTTATATCACAATAAAATCTGCAAATTATCCATTTCAATAAAAACAAGAAAAAAACAAAGGACCCCTTTAAGATTTAGCGTACGGAAGAAAATAATCAACTATAATCTTTTATATGAAGGAAAACACAAGAAAAAAAAGAGATTGATGATGAGATGTTGTTAATATAATAGGAAAATAAACCAAATAAATACTCACACTACTCCTCGTTGATCTCCGAGTGCTCGGCGATGACAAGAAAAAGAGTGTGGGGCCACTGAAAATTTAACTTTAAATTAACTCGAAAATTCAAACAATACTAGAAAATCAAGGAGCACCCTTATCGCCCTCTCCTACCCGTCGTTCTGGCTTACTTGCAGAAACGAAAACTTTAATTCTGGAACCTGGCTCTCTTCGAAGACCAACAAAACAAAGTTTTTTTTCTTGCTTTTCTGTTTTTTTTTTTTTTTTGGAGAAAGAATCACTCTCGACACTTAATTTTTATTTCAACTAGTTTGACTTCAAACTCGCACCAACTTTAATCCCGGAGGCCAAAAGCCAAAAATTTTTCTCACTCACTAATATTTCCACATGGATCATAAGTTATTCCACAACGAATGTAATTTATTTTGCCCTGCCTAACACCAAAACTTTCGCCACTCAACTTCACAACTAAATTATTTCTATTTCTTCTTGCGTCACAAAAAAATTAATCCCCGTTCACTCCAAATTCAGATCTCTGTATTTATTGCAACTTCTGCTGAAATTCTCAAATCCAAAAATTCACTTCACTTCACTCATAGCAATTACTCTTTTATATTTTTTCCACATATTCACTTCCTTATTTTCCCAATCTTAAAACCCTCCAAAAATAAATTTTACGCGCACATAAAACACCCTTATCTTCTCCAAATCAAAATCTGACTCCCCCTTAATGGAAAGGGAAAAGAAAAGGTAATTGAATGGGATGAAGGTTAAAAGTTTAACAAGACACAAAGCAGACATACCGCCACAGTGCCTGCCATAGCCATGGAATTCGTAGGCAGACTCCGCTCTAATGGTCACCACAAAGGGCCGACTACGAGAGCATTATGAAACTTGACGGATTTCATAATGGCTCGGACAAGAGCCGCACATATCCCAAAGCTACCACCAGATAGATGATGGAAGGGCCGAAAGCGTTGGCTAATTCCAAGAGTTGGATCTAAGTCCAACTATCCCGTGCAGGGAGATATAGCCAACGACTCAAAATTCGGCGAACCCCAATCAACATACACACTGCTAAAGCATGCCCACTATCATAGCCGGTGGAGACTATCAAACACAAAACAGCACGGTAGGCGCCACTGCAACTGCGGCGAACCCCGTGATCAAAAATCAATAATTTAATACCAAAACTAAAAATTTTAAACCTATTACTCAACCAATCATGAAAAAAATTCTAACAAAAACAAAAAAAAAAATTATTTCCCTGAAATGCTCAGACCACTATTCAAGTCAGGCACTCCAGGTACTCAGCCCAACAAATCTAACATTGAAAAATTTAAACTAAACTAATAAAAATCAACTCAAACCATTAGAAAACCATAACCACTTTGGGCGCCATATGAATTATATAATAAAAATAACGTGAAAGGATTAATGGAGGACTATTTAACGAACCAAACGTTGTATTTTGATTTTTAATTCTTATTTAATTTAATAAACGTGTAATTTTCACAAGTAAATGCCCACCAAGAATTTTATGATCCATGAACATTTTTGTGTGGAGTCCTAATTTTTTTTAATTTTATTAAAATTTCTGGGCGATGTTGTTTAAGAACGAGTAAATATAATACTGCAGACTACGAAAGGATGTGGTCAAGATTGTCAAGCAATGCGTCAATTACTTCGAGGCCGTGCTTTTCACCAGCCCACGCTTGAATCAACACACGTTGAGTTGCCGCTTCCTGATAATAACTAACTAACTAACTAAACTAATCGGAGATTTCGCACACCCACTCCCCATATGGCTGCGTCAAACTGAGACTTTGACTTTCCCCGACAAAATTGACGTGGAATAGGAAGTCGTCACAACTGACGTGAGATGGGAAGCCATATGGTAGCAATGTAGGGCCGATTCATTACATGTGCCCTTTACCGACAAAATAACCCAAACCTCTCCCTCAATAATAACCTTAGTATCATTCGCCATACGGACCACCTTCTTCTGGTATAATTTAGGGTCTAGGCCTCTCCCCTATCATTGAGTGCGTAGCACCTGAATCAACCAGACCCAGAAGGGTAGCTTCAAGAATCTTGACTTCTAGGTGTGGTCGATTGTCCCCGCCTGTATCTCCTAGCGCATAGTCAAGTCGACTTTTTTGAACGGCTGTTTCCTCTACGCCTTCCATACTTCCTGTGCCACTTAGTGAGTATGATTTGCGTTTCCCGGAGAGTTTGTTCCAGACCGTCCGACCACCCGGTTTGGTTGCTGCGGAGA
This sequence comes from Odontomyia ornata, assembly GCA_963969285.1. Classification (NCBI taxonomy): domain Eukaryota; kingdom Metazoa; phylum Arthropoda; class Insecta; order Diptera; family Stratiomyidae; genus Odontomyia; species Odontomyia ornata. The sequence goes on from OZ017741.1 coordinate 193,933,745, forward strand.
GCATGAGGGACAACAAGATTTTATCACTCCTCTTTGACCACAACCAAGGCAAAGTCGCGGCTCAGTACATTCCCGGGCAAAGTGTGACCTACTGCTACAGGTCCAGATAGCGCCTCTATCCGTCCCGCGTGATGGACCTACAGCACTTAAGGAAGCTGTTTCCACCTAAGCCAAATCAGATTCAAGTAGGCCAGTAGGAGAAATGAAAGCCTCCACTGTTGCCCTCGTTAGCTCCGGCTACGTCCCAAGGTGACCAGCTCGGTAGCCGATGAGATGGTCCGCAGAGAGGGCTGTTTTTGATAAAATGGTGTGATGTTGAGCCGCATAATTTTTAATTTTTTCGCTTTCGTACAAGCTTCAGACTGCCCGCGAAAAAGTCAGTCCATAACAGCGACATACACGCCAATGAACTCATCTCTACCTTGAGTACACCGACGTATCTCCTCCCATAATCGCTTGTTATAGTCAGCAGGCAGGGATTCCTTTCGTAGTTCTTCCACTCTCTCGGAAGCCGTTTACCGATTCAGGCAGTCGCTGAAAAAACTATCCCCCAGTTTGAAACATCAGGCTGCTTCCTTCCATCAGGGTCATTGCGAAGGCGTTGAAGACGCCGGCATCGGCAAAGCATGCGAGAACCTTGGTATTTCATGTAGCCGTTCCCCATTTATTCCGGATCATTTACTTTCAGCAATTCTAGTATCTACTGCATCCGAGTGTCCTGCCGCTTGTAGTATTAAAGGCCTGGCTGAACCTCCAGCAATATTCTGGACACTAGTAGCTGGTACTTCAGTCTCCTTTCGATCGCCTTCTTACCCTTCTGCCCTTAGATACAGTTCGCCCAATCCCGCCATGAAGTTGCGTTTCAGTTTTTCTGCCTCCAATACCTGCTCTTCGTCGTTCACTTCAGCGTTTCCCTTCGGTAGATTCGTATTTATCAATATGACTATGGTAGTTTGCAATGAAAACACTTTAAGACGATTCACACTTCCACAATAACGCCGCACCTTTAAGTAATTCAATCACGTAAGAAGCGCCGCGAAATTCCGTAATTTAAACGAAACACTTGTTACGAGGTAACGCCATGTAGTTTAAATTCGTGATGACCACGAAGGGATCTTGTTACGACTTTACCGCCGCGAATATACGCATACCCCACGAGCAGAAAGCATAAAGTAACGTACACGAAAATGTATTAGATATTATGAATTTATATCTTGTAAACTCAACATACACAAAGGAAAGAGTAAAGTAACGTACACGAAAATGTATCAGGTATTATGAATTTGTACTAGGTGAACTCAACAAATTCTTAGAGTGGCTGGCCCGAGCTACGGCCGTGCGGATCGTCGTGTTGGCGGAGTTCGGACCCACACACCAAGTAAAAGTTGAATAGAGGGACATTTGCAACATTGTGACGGACCCTCACCCAGAAATGCAGAACTTCATATAGAAATCCGTGCGGGTGTGATGGATTTGCAACGCACATCGAACCCGAACCGTGATAGACTAAGCCCACAATATCATCATAATAATAATAAAAGCAGCAACATCAACAACAACTGACGAACCTCAAAAGTCAACAACAAATAATTGCAATAGATATCCACAACAAATTGAAAGGGATCGATTAGAACGTGCCTATCATCCACGACGTTTCGTTTCATCCATCTTAAGTGGTCAAATACCGTACGGTAGCCGAATTCACGTTCTAAAACAAGCTAAACGTAAAGAATATCCACCACCATAAATTGAAAAGCCACCATCTATCGATCGAGCTACACCGTGTGAAGAAAAAGACATAAACGACGAGGATAAGACTCAACCCAATAAATTCATCGTTGATGAAAAGCCAGTTGTTCCAGAAGAGGAAGAGGACTCAGTTTACCGAAGACTGTGGCAGGTACAAGTCCCAGCCCAACACCACCACCCGAGCCAGCTGTATGTTCGTTGTTCTGTGATACAACGTACACCAAAACAAGAGTCAACAGATCTCAAAAAGCCAAGTCCTGGACAAAAGGATAAAGATATAACAGATATTAAATTACCTGTAAGTGGACTTCTTGGAGTTTCTATCGATCAGCTTTGTCCTGAGCACGAGCAACCAATTGATTATCACATTCCACGCACACCGGATAGTGAACTTAATCCTGTAGAAATTGCAGAAAAGGACAAGAAACTCCGTGAAGCTCGTAGACGAAGTGCAATATTAGCAGCTAGGAGTGCGATCTCGAAGATAACAATCCCGCGAGATGGATATGATGCAACAGCAGCAACAGCAACACCATCACAATCCCCATCATCATCATCACAACCTTCATCATCACCATCATCATCCGCATCATCAGCCGCATCAGGATCATCCTACCTTGGGAGGACACGGGATGGGTGGCTTACATAGTGATTCTCACATTAGTAAACTGTCGCTTCTGTCGCCGAGCAGCTCGTTCCACAATGGAGCAGGAAGTGCTGGAAATATGTCGACTGGATCATCGGGTCTCGATATTTCACTTGTGGATACGAAACCGCTGATCCAAAGTGTAAGTTCTGCGAAGGCAAGGTCGCGGTCTCATAGTACGGGACTCACATCGCCACTCATACAAGAAACCAAACTGCATGTATTGCAACAACGGCTGGGACTACCTGCAGAATTGCAATTAGAATTAGTCAATGGGGGACATGGTATTAAGAATCCATTGGCAATTGAAAATACTCACGGGCATCGTCTTCGCGAGGATGAGAAAAAGAATATTGTCATTCCTGAAGATGATCCTAACAAATTCATATGTCACGTATGTTCAAAAACATTTACACTGCAACGACTCCTGAATCTTCATATGAAATGCCATTCGGATATCAAACGTTACCTGTGTACTTTTGGTGGAAAAGGATTCAACGATACGTGATTTGAAACTATCCACAAATCCATCACAGTATAAGAAACCATCCACAAACCCATCACAAAACAAACTTCAACGACAACAGCAACAAACCCAAACTGTCAGTAAATCGTCTTACTGACATTTCTCCAAACTCGTTTAGTAGGAGTGAGATTCCATGAACATCCAAAAGCACCGATTCTCGCGGTGGGAAACTGCAAACCCGACCACACGTAGTGGGATTTTTAAGGTCCTCGACCTACCCGAATGAGCCTTTGGCCGAAAATTCAATAAAAGGGGGACGGAATGATGTCCCGTTCTTCTTTCTAGCAGAAAAAATCATCCGGTGAAGAGTGTGAGTGGGGGCAGGAATCTACCGGAGGCACAAGATCGAGAAAATTGGCAGTGGAGATCAGAAAATAAATCAATCAAATTGGCAGTGGAGATCAGGAAATAAATCAATCAGTGAAGAAAGCAAAAACCAATTATTTGGGGATCCCCACATCAGCGGCAGCGGAATCACCGTCGAAAGTGTTGGCCAACCCTTTTTCTTTCTATATATTCTATAATATATTTGCTTGTGAAATTTTAAGGTTTAAACTTAAAGATTAATTAAAGTGAATTTTGTTCCAGTTGTTTTCTTTACTGTTTTTATTTCTGTTTTAGCTACTCGTAATGTGAACTTTCTGCTCGTGAGCGAGAAGATATCTTTTTTCCCAAGAAGGGAATTTACTGGCGTCGTTCGAAGTCACGGGATTGCCAAGGGCCCGTTGTGGTCAGGTCGCGCTTAAGGTTTCTTCCTGGCTTTACCAGCGTTTCATTCAGGTGTTGTAGGGAATTACAATTTGGTAGAATAGAATCTGAGGTAGGTAGGAGTCTACTCTTAGTTCTCCGGGAGCCGTAACCTCATCTGGGGGCTCCAAGGGCTGACAAGTGGTGCCTATCCGGGGCCGAAAAGAGCCTGACCGGAGCACTCCTTGTTAAACGCTAATACACTCCGGTAATTAAAAGGCACCCATTGCACTTCCAATAATTTTTCACGACTACTAAACTTTACTTCGACTCGACTACTTTCGCGTCACTGTTGCCGAACTTCTACGCGAGTTGTAATTGATGATTCTGATTGATTAGAATTTTTTGCCAAATGAAATAACCCCCATTCGACTACTAAACTTTACTTCGACTCGACTACTTTCGCGTCACAGTTGCCGAACTTCTACACGAGTTGTAATTGATGATTCTGAATGATTAAAATTTTTTGCCAAATGAAATAACCCCCATTCAAGAAAACCCCTTGCAGTAAACTATTCCCTAAAGTAACAAAAATCACTGCTTCACCTGTTCGCATACTCCTAACCGGCAAGTTACCAAGATTAATCTTTATAGCTACTTAGGCCTTAGGGTACCGGCTAACCCGCGGAAACGGAGTAGGTGGGCGCCACTCGCCAACCCGAAGACTGCCCCAGGAGCCAACTTGTGAGCTTCAACTTACCGGAACAGCCAACGCCTGAACTCCACATAGAATCACTCAAATAACCAGCACAAATTGAAATTATTTTTCCGATACGACCGCGTCACTACCACAACCCCTATCTCGATACACACTCACCCGGTAGAAATTCGGAAATTTAAGAAAATATTCCGAACCGCCACATTTAGTGGAGCCTACGCCCACATAAACACTGCTGAAAGTGAAGTTTTCTTTACTTTCGGAAGTACTTCATTTAAATCAATTCATGCGATTTCAACAAAGTAACCGTAAATCAAATTTATCTATTTATCAATCTACTTTCCTAATTTTACTTCTCGCGTCGCCCCCACGGTGTGCACTTCCGCCAAACCAACAATTGAATCCGACACTGCCACCAAACTTGTTTCTGCAATAGCCTCCGCATCGGCAAAAATTTCTCTCCGAAGCCAAATAGTAAAACTGAATTCGGCTCCTAGTCGAGATCCAAAAAAAGGACTCCCGCTATTTCTTTGGCCCTTTAAGCCATTCGCACTAGCGCTTCTCCTGGAAGTGTTGCAGATAGAGAATGCATTTTCAGCAATGTTGCGAGAGGGTAGAAGCATTTTCCATGGGAATATTGAAGATGACGGTGCATTTGCAACATTGTTGCTGGTGGTAGCTAGATTTGCCAGCGGGTGGAGCCTTGTTACGGCAAGGATATACAAATATGAAGAAGGAAGAATGCCCTCGAAGGGTCGATTCCGTGGCGTCTCCACTGCCATTACCGACCGCACAATGGCGATCTATGAAAACTTTTTTTTTCTATTTGACTCGGCTAGGTCACCGATAGTGTGGGTATATATTTTTTTCTTTACATAACTGGGACCTTCTCAACTTGCCAGTTTTTGTTTCTTTCGTACTGTTGTCCGACCTTTCTGGAAATATGCTATTACTTACTCCAACAACATCTCGTCCACTAAAAGTTTTATTTTTATTATCGGTTATAATTTCACATATATACGGCAAAGGAGAAAGAAAATTAAATCCAATCTAAAATCAACGAAACAAAATATAGTTATCATCAATATTATAAATATTCTTTATCTTTTGACTTTATCAATAACAAAAGAATATACATTCCTATTAGAAACAAGGAAATGTATTTATTTGATTTTTTTGTTTATTATTTTTTTTAGCATGCAATATTTACCTTTTTGGTTTTGCAGGGTCCAACGACGATCGAAGGGAAATGAGCGTGGTTTGGGCACATCTCTTTCATGAGATGCCTTTGTATAGAAACGCACTAGTGAAATCCGTTTTTTTCTTTGACCCCATTGTGAACCTAATACAACATAGCACTCTACACACGACCAATTCTTTGGTTTCAGTTCTTTCGACTCAAGATCACTATATGCAGCTTTATACCACTTAAAACTTATCGAATCTTCCTCAATGATCACACCGGTCGATAATTCACTTTCGGCGACGTCTGTTTACCGTTTTCTTTTTTTCTCGAACTTATTACTCGAATTTCTAACTATTGTACTCCTTGCCAACGCGAACTTTTTCTTTTCCGTCCGCTTCTCAACTCCCTATCTACCTTCCAACGGAACTCAATTCTTCCTTTTCTCTCAATACCCAAAACCCGTTTTCCGACGCCAATTCGACTGCTCTTGATTCGTTATGTCGCTCATTTCCAAAAATTACCATAAAAAGTAATCAATATTCGCTCGAGTCTATCTCGAACACCCATTCGCTTTTGTTTTTTCTTCTTTTCGGTGCATGATGCGATTCGCCATCCTACTGGGAAAAATGGTGCACTCTTCCTAGTTAATACCAACTGCTATTTCGTTGAGTGCCGGTCCATACTATATTCACGCTCGACTGTCGCGCTGACAGTTTATTTTTTTATTTTGACGTCGTCGCCAACGCCAAGCGATTTTCGCGATTCGTGCGCAATTAACAAGTTTGATAGACGTGTTGAGTGTGCGTGGCAAGAGATTGTGGTTTTTTTTGAACCCGTTTAACGTTTCGTTAGTGGCAATAGTTTTTCTTTAATGTGTGCTGAATCACCGATTACTATCTACATCGACGCTAAATTTCATTGATTAATTTTTCAGTCGAACGAACGAACTGAAGATGTAGTACATAAATTATGGGCTAATGCACGTTTCGAAATATTTGTTTCCTCTTCAACGGACTTATTTTTACCCACATCCGATATTCATTCAGAAGGTGCGAGTCCTGGACAAAGTATCCGTTCTAATTATCAAACTTGCAGATCGTGCCACCTAACTGAAAGAGAATACAGTTCCTTGCCATATTATTAGACTCATGCTTAACCATTAAGTTCTCTTCATTTATGGTCCAAGCATTTCAATATTTATGACATTAAATACTATCGACACGAGATAATTATTGATTGAAAAACAAAACTAATAACAAAAATTATCAATTATTTTTTAAATAGTTTTTTGTTCATATTCGATCGAATAATGCAGGATTAAGTAGAACCAACTACGTTTTTAATAAGAATTTATTATCACGTCGTATTTTATAAGGTAATTTATGCTCTCTGCTTAGCGGTTGCCTTTAAACTGAAAGTGCAGGCATATGTATAGTGTTGCCGCATGACGCCGCCGCAGCGCTGGCTCCCGAGAGAGTATTCAAAAAAAGCTTTGGACAGCAAGGGGCACAATCATAATTTCAACAATATTAGTATTTAGTATGACTGCCTTTGGTTTCTAGCCCAGATTAAATGCGATGGGCATACAGTTAATACAGCTTTTTTTTTCTGGTGTCACTTAATATTTGACCCCGCTCTTGCTTGGTTGTAGTAGGGCTTGCTACTCACTTCTGATTTTATGAGACGTTCTCTTTTGGATTTAGATCGGGAGACTTATCTGGCCAGTCGAAAAGGTTAACTTCATTTTTACCTAAAAGCTTTAAAATTTGAGCCGCAGGATGACAGGGAACGCCGTCATGCATGATATGATTTTCTTTGAGTTGTTTTCTAACACTGTTTGATATTTTTTATCGTACATTAGACCTCCCACAACGTACCACGGTCCTGGACCATGGATACTTATGACAGACCACACCATGATAAAAGGAGGGTGTTTGATTATTGGAACCATGCAGTCTTGTCGGTATTTTTCATTGGAACTTCGCCGTACGATCTACGATTTTTCAGCCAATACTTGGAAAGTTGGCTCATCAGAAGAACTTATCTGTGAAATCACACAGAAATTTCTTCTCCTTCTTCGTAGTACCATTCCCCCTTTTGGCCTTCGCTTCCTACAAAAAGTGCTTCCAAGTGTCACAGTCTATTGACCGCGTCCTCCACATCCACAGAAATCTTATAAACTACGAATCTTACGATTGAAAACAACTTAAAAATTGTGTCCCATCATACGAGGGGTGATTAAAAACGAATAATAATCATCATAAAACGCAGTGAATATGGTTATAAACACAATTTATTTTTCTACATAGTCTTCTAATAAGTCAATACATTTAGTCCATCTTTTTTCGAAAACCGGAATTCCCTTTGAAAAAAAAAATCTTTCAAAACATCGGCAATCACTTCGCTTTCTTCTTCAATTTTCTAGCCTCTGAGTTGTTCTCTGAACCGAGGAAGAAATAGAAGTCACTGGAGCTAGAACTGGCGAATAGGGCGGGTGTTCGAGCAATTCAAATCCCGTTTCTTGAATGGCAGCCATTGCTGCGGCTTTGTGAGCGGGTGCGTTGTCTTGGTGAAAACAGTCCAGCTCGCAGTTTGCTCCATCTTGGTGGTCTTCTGAGAAATCCTCTACCCATACTCGGTTACCTCACACACACAGAAACTTACACAAAAAGGAAGGGAAGGAGAAGGGAGACCATATTGAGAAGAAAAATAACTACACTACAATTGTAATCGCAAATGAAAATCGGCAAAACCAAACTCCTTGTAAAAAAGGATAATAATTGCAAAAAGTATTTTTAAATTTAAAAAAACAGTTGTGTTCACTCCAATAGCAGAAGAAAAAAACTAATAAAAAAAATTTAAGAATTACTCACCTTTTTCGAATGCTGCGAGCACTCGCTCTTCCTACTAACATAATTTCATTCTTTCCTTCCTACTAATAGAATTTCATTCTTTCCCATAATATTTGTTGTTCTCATGCATTGATTGTAATGAGACAACATTCATAAAATAATTTTAAAACCTAATCCCTCCACGACGCTCCTACTCTTTACGCGTACAATAGCTCATTGCAACGACATCCATGCAAGCATTTGGAATTTGATTGTTGTTTGATGAGTAGGATTATGTCGGTCACTAGTGCAGATGCTACAGTGTCTGACAAATCTTGCAAATACTAGAGTGTACGCTTTTAAATGAAGTCCTGAAACCTATCCGACGCAATAACATTTTTCAGGAATGAGAAAAAACACCAAGCAAACTCCCCAAGCTTTTCCTTCTCCAGGTCCATTTCTATATTCTCTGCGCTTCGCGGAAGTTCTAGTTCAAAAGCGCATTGCCGCAAACAATTAAAATTTCTACGGCAAACCACTCGAACCAAGTGCACAGTTTTGATTTAATTATTTCACTTACAGAAAATTGATTGGAGAATTTAATATTCCTACTTGTTTCTTTTGTTTTTCCACTTTTGTTGTAATTCTTAAATTAATCTCTACAAACCAGAACTGAAACAAATTAAAAAAGAAATTACTTCCTAACTATTAGTGGGGGCTTCCGATAACTCCCGTCCCCGGTTAGGGATTTTTCATCTGTTCGCCATAACAATTTGGATAAATCTTCACACGACGTCATCAATAAATAATTTTGATTATCCCACGATGTTGTCAATAATTAATGTGGGCTTTGTTTTGATTGCAGCTGGTTGACTTGTAAAACCAAATGTTGCTTTTAAATCTTCCGGACACTGGAATCTAGAACGCGTCGAGCACGGTCGTCTTGATTCGTTTTGCACGTTAAAAAGGTAATGAACAGCATCCATTTAATCGCTAAGTCCAGGCTGAGATTATTTTTACGACTCTAGGGATAATGAAATCGCTGTGAGGGTGGTCACGCACTGACATTACGGAAAACTCTTACCTCGCCCTTTGGCAACAGTTAATCGGCAGTTCCCCAAAACTGGGTCAATATCAGAAAAATCTAACGCGAAGCACTTTGCGACTATTCCCGGAGCCCTTACTCTTTTACAAATTACCAATTATTGGTTGTTAATCAGTGTAAAATAACAAAAATGAAAAATAACTACCTTAATTAGAAACTGTTAGTCTTCGCTATATCATCATTGATCATTGATGACGACGCATCCCGGACAGAGGTCTGTCTCTCAGACACTTGTCAACTCCGGTTGGAGCTGCCAAAGTGCCGAATGCCAGGTCCTTCTGCGAGACCTAGCTGCAAGTTACTACATTTTCCCATGATTCCGCCAGTTATGAGTGCCAGAAAACAAATTGGCCCTCCAAAATCCGCAAGTCGAATCTTATTTTTTTCTCACCATAAACATCTTCGTTTGCTGAATGATCGCACTGAAAAGAGAAGCGCCCTTTCGCGCAAGGCCCCATTATGTCTTCAAATTTTTCAACCCTTGCAAATTGACACGAGCGGTTAACCAGAAGTTGTTAACGTTCTTAGTTTCAAACTTTCAGATTATCATCTTTATCATGGGCACAAACCGATATCCAGTGTAAGGATGTGGAAACCATTGCTTTCGACTTGCATTTCTGATACACTTAAACTTGCAGCTTTCAATGACATATATCGGTTGGAATGACAATTCCCAGTTTGTTTATATTCGTCTGCACGATTGTTTAGTAATAATGATTGTGGATGTTGATTCGCGAGAGTTTTAGCTCTTTCAGCCACGAATTCATATGGTGAAAGTTTCAAATTAAAATTTGTTGTATAGGTCTTTACTAGACTCTACAAAACATAAAAACTATGAAAAAAATTTAACCATCTAAGGATATTGAGAAATGTGGTGGTTAGTTTACTAACCACCGTGACGGCCCTCGTAAATACCTAAGTCATAAAATTTTAAAATACAGAATTCTTTTTATAGACTTTACTATCATAAATTAAAACTCTTACATTCTATGATAGTCTTTGAAACATGGTTTGTAATAACCGAGGAGCCATGGCTCTAAAAGCCAGCGCTGCCACGGGCACACAGCACAAACTCAATTTAACAAGGAGGAACGATTCAGTTACCTTCCCCATCGCAACCCTCACTCTTTTTCAAAAGAATCATTTAATTTTGTTTTTTTTTATTAATGTGGTGAAATTTAACATTAATTTTAACATCTACCATCATCAGCAGCTTTCAACTTAATTTCCAAAAAGCCGATCGCGTAAATACCTTGAAGTCAGCAAGGCAAGAATAATCTGTGTTTATTCTTCAAAATCTACCAAAGGCCTTCAACTTTACATTTAACAAAAGAAAACAAAATAAAATTTAAATTTGAAAAGGACTCTCTCGCTCTTGCACCACCTGACCAGATTGCGATAAATCGAAATATTTAAACCTAAAAAGAATTAATAAAATATCTCTCTATTTAACGCGTAAAGAAGAACAATAAAAAAAAACACGCACGCACGGTTCAGTCCCGAATTAAACGGCAAAACAGGAGCATCAAGTTATTACAACGCAAACGGAATTACTCGATTGAAGTTTAACAATATAAATTAAATTATAAATTGGAAGCGAAAGTAGGCTCTCCATACACTACCACTTACAAAACATCCAAAATAACTGAACGTACATATTTAATAGCATAAATAGTTAATTTAATGACAAGCATCATGCGTCAAAAGGACATTAGACCTGCACCAGCACGTATTGAATTTAAAGGAATGCAGTTCCTAATTACTGATCGGCCTTCTGATGTTACTATAAATCATTATATACAGGAACTCAAAAAGCACAATGTAAGCACCGTGGTGCGCGTTTGCGAGCCAAGCTACAAAACTGATGAATTAGAAGCGCAGCAACAGAAGCAACAACAAATGTTGCAATTCCAATAACTCAACAGCAACTCTTCCAACAACAACATCAATAACAGCAGCATTTACAGCAACAACAGCATCATGTTCAGACAACTGAATTTGTACCGAAACAATCAACTTCCACCTCAAATGGATGTTGTTTCGGCGAAATTTCAGCGAGTGGATGCTGAAGCAAGCTCCTCGGGAGAAAAGAGTTGCCGGCGGAGCGTATTGCAAGTCACTTGGGGGGATGGCGGTGAAATCGCGGGAAGGAGTTTGGCTGCTCTCGAATAGTCGCTTGGAATTCTGAATTACCTCCGAAATATAAGAATTTCAATTTGTAATAAGTGACTTTAAAGAAAAAGAAAGTTTTCCCTCGCGATTGCTTTGAGCGACAAGGTTCCCAGGTTGGGATCTTGCGGGGTTGAAGAAAAGTACGGTAGTTCGCAAATGTAGTTTTAATTAGACACAAGAGAAAAAACTAGTAAATACACGGTGGATATTTGCGTGGAAAAAATAAAAGTGCGTGTCTGGTCGGAGTAAATTGATCGCGATAGAAATGAACAAAGTAATGCTTGCGAAGATTCTGTAGCAAGAAGTGAAGTGAAGGCCCAAATTTAAAGCACGTCGGCCAGTTGCACTAAACAACAAAGTGATAATAACGGTCCAGACATTGCAACACAGCACGCTCACCGTGGAAATTGATCCTAGCAAAACGATCAAAGAGCTGAAGCAGGAAATCGAGGCTGTCCATGCTTTTCGGGAATTGCATGGAAAGGTTGCAGAATTGTCGGGAGAAGAGGAGGCTTTCACATTATTCGGCGCAGACATAACTTGAGTAGTTCACATTATTTCAAGTAATAGAAAATTTATATTAGCTTTTGCATGCATGTTCATTTTCGCGTCTTATTGGAATCCCGTATGAAGTTCAAGTCACAAAACCTTAGAATTAAAAGCGTCGATTGAAAGTGTAGTTGTAAGAAAAGCTTAGCAGTCGTGTTCAGAGACAAGACGACCTGAGCATTAAGAAACATAATCTTGAAGAGATAATTTTCTCTATAGAATGTTATGTGGCATTCAATGAATTTTGTCGAAATATTTTAGGATAGAGTTCGCATGAAAATTATAGCACCATGATGTAATCAATTGCATATAGAACTTTGCTATCACACGATTAATTTGAATGAATCTGCCTGAGTTCAGAGCGATTAATTTGCATGTATCCATTTTTATACTGATTACGTTGTGCATCCAGAGATTACGCCTGGTTTTAGTGATTCTTGTTCGTGAACTTCAATGTATTTCTTGCTATCGATTTTTTTTGGCACTCTCAAATATCTGCACTTTACTAGTTTTCGATACCGGATATGTAAATGAGCATACGTATTGGTCTAATTTTGAAGGCTTAATTTTATATTCATACATATTTTAATCAGTTCTTGAAAGTGAACATTTTTTTCAATATCATGAAAAATTTTGGATTTGTAATATAACAAAGAGTATGTTCAGTTTACGCTTTGTCGATGTACTTGAACATCAAAGGCATTATATCATTTGCATTTAGTGATACTCCGTTAAAAGTTCCCGAAATTTGAATAAAAAAATAAGATAAAATTACCTTATTATTTAATAATAATAATTATAAAATAATACTGATTCATTTATTTAAATAAATAAATCTACCTAATTATTTACCCTATAAATCTTTCTACTACCCATTTATATGACAGCACTGATTCAAATTCTTAGTAAAATTAAACCATAAGATAAAATATCACACCTAAAATAATAGCCTAAACCCATTCAATAAAAAGAATAACAATTTGAAATGATAAAAATCAAAGACAATATAAACAATAAATTTTGCACCATTCAAAAATATAAAAAGGTATTATAAATGACAGATAAAAATTTAGATTAAATGCGAAGCTTTTGTGTTTAACGAGAGTTAATAATGATGTAATTTCTCAACTTGGATTTTAGAATGACAGTTCAGGTAAAATACAAGTATAAACGAGTATTTGTTGCAACAAAAAGAGATAATTATGGGACATGCAAAATAATCACTTGCAACATCGTTGTTCTGGCATTTGCCGCAGAAGTCTGTAATGTAACAGTATCTGAACATTATTCTTATAATTAAAAGTCAAAAATTTAATAAAGGGCGATAATTTTAGTCTATTAAATAGCTCTCTAAGAGCTTGGAATTAATTCTCAACCAGAGATTGCAATTTTGAAAACCCTGTTAACATCGCTCGTCAGAAAGGTAGATTGGAATTGAAACATTTCCGGTGTTGAAGATTATCTTTCTCAAATTGATTCATTACTAAAATTCTGCCTTTTATTTAAGTATTATTTATCACCATACAAAATGTACATAAGTGTAACATAAATAGTTAATTTATATTCAAATTCCAAATAAGATTTTGTGGTCAGCTATAGAGTATCAGAAAATGTGTAATTCCGGAATTTAACCTGTTAGAAACCAATAAGTTAGATTAGGTATAGATGATCTAATGCATTGATTGAAAATTGAAAGAAAAAAATAAAAATGAATTAAAAACGTACCCGAGGGTCTTTCCTTTCCTCCATTTCTAACCGGGTATAGGACCCGGTACGGTGGCAGGCTTCCGCCTCAAAATATGAGCCAGCCACCGGGTACAAATTAATCCTTTTTGTTTCAGGTGACTTCATGGGTTGAGTGGCCCAAGCAAAGTGCCTCTTTATGGCATAGAGTTATGCAATTCAATTGTATAATTCTATGACATAAATTGGTCACCGGGGTACTCCCCTTCTGATGGGAAAGTTCATATAATTCAAGTTGTATGAGTTTTCCACTCAGAAGAGGAATACCTGGCCACTTCAACAAGTTAACAATGGATTTATTCCGGTTGGGTGGGTATGAAGGGGCTCCACCACCACCCGGTTGCCCCTCTTTATTTGTGGGCCATGAACTTCGTCGGGTAAAGACGAGGTTACCCCAAGTTCGCCTTTCTTCTCAGGTTTCACTTGTTCTCGTAACAAGTTATAATTCCCTCTGTGTAGTTATCTACAATTTTTGCGACTTCTGTCGCCTCTTGTTCAGCAGTCCAATTCGTGAATGCGAAATATCTTTGTAGTGGGTCCTCGTGCTGGGGAAATGAACCCGCCCCACGACACCGCAATGCTAGCCTGCCAGCGCATTCACGCGTCTCCAGACGAGGGCATTCTCGGCAGATACCTACATCTTCTTCTGCCGGGGCAGCAGACCATCGCTGCAGTCCTTCACGGACTTTATATGAAACTTCTAATTCACTACAGGTTTTTCTTTTTTGGTGCAGAGAGCCACTTTGCAAGTGCTGCACTGCCAGACAGTACATGCTCGACTTCTTTTTGGTACTACAAGATGCGCATCTTCGTGACGTGGTTCGCACAAGGCTGATGGACAAAAGCACAAACAAATTTTTAGATGGCATAGAACTACTAGTTGAGCTACTGGAACCTGATCTTCTCTTTCTTGCTTGAGATGGTGCGAGAATACCTTGATAAACACATCTCCGAAAATCTTTTGTGGTCAGCTTATCCATTTCAAGGCGGTGAAGTCTCTGGAGTTCTTTATAAATCAAAAAAGAGTTGACTACAGCTCATTCAATAAAGTGAAAAAAAATTCGGTACTTTCTCGTCAATGGCATAGGTAGTCTTTAATTGGTCAAATTTATCAATGAAATTCATATTATTGTTGTACTGTATCAGTGCTTCAAGACAAGATATTTCTACTTTTTCTCCGTTTCATTCCATTCGAGTAACTTTACCCGAATCCTTGGATTTATATAAGTGGATAGTATAGAAACTGACCTTTTGTCTTGCGTGTTCTCCTCGTCTCAGGCTTTTGTCTTCTTTCAGTTTAGGTAAGAACTTGCGCTTTTGATTGACTGTACCACAAGCCAATATTTTGTCTTGCAGTAATTTGATCTGTAGAGGATAGCTGTTAAAATAATTGTCGAAAAATGGTTTGTGTTTCACTAAACGGTCTAACAATTTTCCCTCCTAGATCAGTTTCTACACTATCACCTTGTTTGCTAGTGTATATATCGAAGCCTAGACAATATCCCGAATCGGCACACATCATTCAAATTTTATAGCCTCGTTTGACAATTTTTTTTCGCATGTATTGTTTGAGATAGCTTCTGCCCTTAATTTTGACCATACTCTCGTCAATAGCCACTTTTTCTGTTTTTATATAACTTATCATAGCCAACATCGTTCCTTTTTGGCTTGAGGTGATTGTCATTCAAATGCAAATTGGCTCAAAGCGATTCAAATCTGTTTAATGTCATCGTAGAGCTTATATATTCATCATGCAGATCAGGGGCAGAAAACCAGTAACCTTTGTAACTAGGCAGCTTTTTCACACCCATCACCAAATTTATTGTAAAAAAACTTCGATCTCTACTGGCGTTGTAGGTGTAAAGCGAATTCCCTTTTGAGTGGCATACAAATTGGTTTGGAAGCAAATAGTTTCAACTAAATCATTTGTCCAAAAGAAGTGAAAGTGCTGTATGGGTGTAATGAACTCTATTTGAATAATATAATCCGGTATCTCGTCACAATCGGTGAACTCACCACGTCGTTCCATGCGATAATTTTTTTTTCACTTAAGCTCCTTCACAAGAGGCCGTCATGAAAGCCTTAAAATTAATTTCGCTCGTTGAGCTGTTGGTGGCTAACGGTATCTCCTCAATTGGGTCAGAATCCTCTGAACTTTCAGGAAAATGCTCATGCACGAACACTAGAGTTGATCCATCCTGATCTTCTACGTCCGCTTCTGAGCTGCAGATGCCCTCTGATAACATATTCATGTTATCAAGTTCGTTTAACCAATCGTGGCATATCTGAAAATTAAATATACAATACAAACACGAAAAGACAATGAATGTCGAATACAGTCATGGTGGCTAGAAACCAAACTTCCTAATTTATTTCCGAGAACAAAATTAATATGAGATACAGTGTTTCTTCGCTAATGTAAACTGATTTTCTACGTCCTAATCAATGACATAATGCACAAACTATGTTATAACATAAACAACACTCATACCTCTTTTATGGCGTTTTTCACGATTACTTTGTCAAATCGCGCGAGTCACTTCTATGACACACTGAACTGACCACTGCACTTCATCAGCAAATTTTTATTGTATGCTGTTAGTGAAGATACAAGAAAACGTATTATTCTTGGAAAATAAATATATAAAGAAGGCAATTTCCCTAAAAAAAAACGACAAATAGGTGGTTTGTAAACTAACCACCTAACCCGAAAGAGTTGAAAAGGCGTGGCCTTTAGGTTTGTGTATCGAAAGTTCTAGTTTTTCAGGTTCCTAACGTGTTTCGCATTTAATCATAGCATTCGAAAATATTTCGCGAATAATATTGTTCACGTTTTGGCCTCGTCGTGCTGCATATTTTACGACCCCACAAATCATGCGAAAGCTCTGCAAATGGGTTTTGCCTGCCCGACGTCCTACTTTTCAAGTCCGTCCTCGTCACCATACATTATCCATCAAAATCATTATTATCACAGATTAAATGATACTAACTTTTTTTGGCTTGGCAATTTGCAGTTTGCGTTATTTGAGCGAATAATAAGTTCGCTTTTGTTGTCTTTGTCTGAGTATATGTAAACGATTTCGTGTGTGCGAACTCCTGCTAAGAACAACTGTAGAGAATGAAATAAATTATGTAAATCAACTCGAACTTGTCCAACAAGGCCCTAATAAGCATCCAAGCGAGAATACGTCTTGCCGGAATCTCATTCTGACAGCACGAAAGAGGACACTTAAACTACTTCCCACGACGCGAAATAACGGACACAACACGAGAACTATATGGCCCTCTTTAACCCTCAAACGACGCACTCTCACTGCTTCACGATTCGGCCGCACTGGGTTAGTCATACCCAGTAATCTTTACTGGGACGTTACATGGCTTACAATTGACAAAAAAACATTTTTTTTTTTTCATTTTATTCGTCTTACGATGTAGAAGACGATGGTTTAACTTAAAATATTAATAAAACTAAAATTAACAAAGATATAAAGCGATAAAAAAAAACTTAAAAAAAATCCTTTTGTCTTTTTTAATTCTTATTTCTTTGTTGAAAAATGATAAAAAGGTTTTACCAACGCCTTTTTGAAGGAAATCGAATATATTTTAAGGTCAAATACATAAATTATCGATTATTCAAAAAAATATATATTTTTTTACTCATAAAGTTATGTTTGTTTTATAGAAATAGGCATGATAATTGTTACAAAAATTATTTATTTCATATTTTTTACTGAACAGTCCATACAAATTCGTGCGGTATGTTCTTTACACATAGGATTTGTACATTGTAAACATTTATAAAACGTTTTTCAATCTAAAACACTTGGGCAATGACTGTATCGCTTTTGTTTGAGCATTTTATTTTCCGCTTGCAAATCTAAAGTACTTTCATCCTCAGAGTCTACAGTTGAATTACCTCCAGACAAATTTAGAAAACTATCAATTTCTTTACGAAGAGATGTGCGCAGAGTTGTTTGAGCTAATCTCATTTTTAAAAACGGTTGAATCAGAGACATGCATAATTCTAAAATATAATCATTACGATGCATTGGTTTATTGTGATCAAGTAAGTTATAAATAATGAACGAATTGACATTTGCTGGATCTAGCATGCCGTAAAATATGCGCAATGGCCATCTACGCGTTTTCCGGGCCGTCGTGAAATCGTGACACTTTTTATCAAAATAATACAATGTTTGGCTTTCCAGTTTTTTGATCTATACGAGCTGTAGAATGATAAGAAGATAAAAGCAAGACTATTTTTTTACCTTTTGGATTATAAGAGACCAATATTTTATTTTCATTATAAGCGAATCTTACTTTTTCATTTTTTTGCGATTTTTTTTAAAAATATATCAGGAATTTCGCGCTTATTTTTATTGATAGTTCCTACCATAGTTAATTATCTTCATTAAGCATTTTATTACATATTGGAATTGATGTAAACTATCCGTCACAAGTAATGTTTCTTTCTGTATAATATATAGGCTCAGATAACTTCCTTATATAATATGAAGGCACAGATTCAGTATTATCTTTTTCAGTGACAGTACCACAATAGGGTATCGCATTATACAAATAGTGAGTGACTGAGTCGTTCAGAGTCATTATTTTCAAACCATATTTATCCGGTTTCGCGGGCATGTACATGCGAAAATTGCAGGATCCTCGAAAAGAGAGAAGTTGCTCATCAATAGTACAGTTTGAACTCGGTTCATAATTAGCTAAACAATTATCTATAAATAGACTCCAGATTTCTCGGATATGTGTAAAACGATCAACTGCTTTCCTCTCGTTACGAGTTATTCTATCATCGAATCTCAAGCACGTTAAAAGAAACTTGAACCGGTGTCTAGGCATGGTAATTCAAAACAAGGATGGACTAAAAGGTCCCCATAAAGTATAAATGTCTATATTATTGATTTTTTGAAACCCTGAAAAATACAATAAACCTATCATGGCCTTCAATTCTACTATGTCTACATGTTTATGATGTGATTTTATCATCTGTTTATTTTTTTTAAGATCATCAAGAGCTCTATCAATTTCTGCATTTGTATACAATACGATTAGATTTCGAATTTTTTCACTAAAAAAGTACCCCAAGATTCTAAAGGTGTTTTTACATTTGCTGCTTGACCTTTAGGAGTGGACATATGTACTTCGATTCGACGATTCCTTCTTTCACGTTCAGGCAAAACTAGGGACCATTTGAAATTGTCTTTACCTCGTAAATATTTTGGTCGACCTCGCTTTCGTTGTTTAGACGTGCTTGCTTCATCTTCAGATGGTAATTCATCGTTCAGCTGTTCTTCCACTTCTATCTGCTCAACCTCTTCTACGTCCGAATCCCAGTCATCTAGCTGTTGTTTAACATGGTCTTCTTCATCTTCGCTCTCAACGTTGTCGTCATACGTTTCCTTTACATCATAATATTTTTCAATCGTATGAGCCTCACGCGCTCGGGATCCAGTCTGCATTTTATACTGCATGAAATTATTTGTTGAGAAATGTAATCGTCATAATTTTGATAAATAAAAATGGACATAATCATTTGAAAGGAGAAATTGACTTACTTCAATAACGATAATAAATAGAATCACGATACAACGCAAAAAAATGGAAGAGATGATTCAAAACTTCTGAATAGAATAACGACATTAATCGTTTGCATAGATTTGCAAATATCTTTTTTTCTACCGCAAATGTTACGATGTTATTGATGTTATACATTAAAAATATGTAAAAATTTTTAGTAATCTTGTGCGTTTTATAAGCAAAAATTTGATATAAATACTTCTAATGTACACAACGATGCGCACAGGGTGAGATTAACCCAAGCACTAACCTCCGTCACTAGTACTCCGCTCTGTGATGGCGTAGCAATATAACCGTAGTGGGGGGAGTCAAACAAAAGGTCTCTACTCTTTAAAAATTACAACCATAGAAATCTTACTACAACAGTTTCTGACTGCGATGCCATTGTATGAGAACCCTGGGTTAACGCAACCCAGTGCGGCCTTTGAGGGTTAACTCTATCAGACAAACCAAAGCCGCTAGAATTTGTCACACTCTACACAGAGAGAAATGATTAGGAAATTTAACTAAAAATTAGGCGAAGCAACTAAAAAGAATGATCGATTTTCAGCCTCCTAATTAAGTTAGCAAATTTGCCTAATGGTAAATGGTTAACTTGACTACTTGAGAATGTAGGTAATTCAGTGAATATATTTCGGTGAAAACTAATATATAGTTAGCATATTCAGCTAATTTAATTTTGTCATTCTGACAGCATAAATAGGTAATAACTCGATTTCCACTAGTCCAAATAACTACTTTTTTCTAGTATATCTGCCTATGTCATTTAGGTGACCACTTTTCAATTACCAACTCTTTTTAGATGAACTGAATTCAAATTACTGAACGAAAATTTGCTGATTCATTTGGTGACCAGTTTCCAGTAAAAGAAATGTGTAATTTTAATTATATTTTTACTATTCAAAATATCCAAAGTATAAAACAAAGACTTTCCTTAAGTACCGTTTTGAAATAAAAAGAAATTTGTGCTTTAACATAAATTTTTCATTATTAGAACTTTCTAGTAGGTATTGCAATTCACTACATCAAATATCTTTGAAATTTTAAGTTTAAGTAAGAATCTACATCACGTGCAAATTTATCAATATTCAACTCAAATGAATAGAATAAAAAATCAAATCTATTTTCTGAAATATAAGTATTAAATACATATAAATTCATCCATGATTATTCTGAATATTATGTTTTTCTTCGATATTCAATATTCTTATTAATAAACAAACGAATGAAATTTTAGATAAATTTATCATATTTATTATATATATCATTTTTCAGTCAACATGAACACTTGCATACAATAAATTCAAATGAGTGCCAAACGGCGAGGGTCTTCAGCAAATCTCATTAAAACTTTTTCTACAATTTTTTCTTCATTTTCTTTCACTTTTTTTCTGTGAAGGCTCAGCATGCATAATCCTGGAACAAAAATCGCATTAAATACAATTTATTTGAAAATAAATCATTCTTATTTTTTTATTTACCATTCAATCGATTTTCCACCATAGTTGAACGGAGCCAGGTTTTCACTCTTCTCAACGTGCTGAAAGTTCTTTCAATCGAGGACGTGGTACAAGGTAGAGCTAGGGCAATTTGAAGAGCGAGTTTTGTTGTAGGAAAAAAATCTTCTGTTTCTTGTACGACATCACACAGGTCCAGTTTTTGAAGATCTTCGCAGCTGATTTTTTTTCTTTCCAGTGATTGTACCACAGTTCAGCTTCTCCACTAAAATTTTCTAAGGCGTAGAAAGTGGTGAAGTTTTCTGATTTTTTCATAAAATCTTGAATGTTCATTTTTAACATGTTCGATGGATGCAACTGAAACAATGAAAAGGCTGGCAGGTTTTCATCAGAGAATCTTCGTTCCAATGCATTGATCAAGGAATCCAAGTAAGTCCTTCCAAAATTGAACATCATCCGATGCAGGATGATTTGAGCGATGTTGTTGACTGTTCGCTGTTCTCGGTCTTCGCAGTTCAACTAGGTTTTCTTCGGCAATCAATTTGGACTCATCGATGAGTTCTTCGATTTTGCAATCAACGTCAGTTCTATGATCTTTTGCCAATTGAATTATTTTCTGGACGTGTTTCGTGCACGCAAGAAGGTCCAACTTTTGTGATTGTAAGACGTTCACGATTGGCTCAAGATAGGCAGAATATTTCGCAATCAGAACAAGGCATATGATGAAAGTCGTTTGAGTGACAGCAGAATGCAGCTGAAAAGCAGTTGATCTTGTACCAGAGTTTCCTTCAACGGCCAGTTTTGCTAATCCATCGACGATGGTTTTGAAGTGCTTTTTGAAAACTGAAATGCTTTTGTATTTTTCTGACCACCGAGTTTCACAAAGAGCAGGGATATTTGGAACATACTTTCTTCTAGAAATAGAATCACGGAAAAAGTTGATGACATCTTTGATTGTTCCTACCGTATTACGGATTTCTGGAACTTGGTTCAGGTCATTTACAACCAAATTCAACTTGTGACTTGCACAATGAAAGTACAGAGCATGAGGATATTTTTTTCTTAAAATGGCCTGCACGCCGTTATCGTGCCCTGACATAGTCGAGCAACCGTCATATCCTTGCCCTTTGAATTTTTTCGGATCAAGCTCTGCATCTATGATAAATTGATCTAATGCGGAAGCAATTGTCTTTGCATCCATTGCATCCAACTCGACGAATCCTACAAACTCTTCTTGAATGACTTTTTTCTTTTGGTGGTAAAATCGGATACCAATCGATAGTTGTTCCTTTCCTGAAATGTCGCGACTTTCATCTCCCATCAGACTATAGGCCGGTGCATCTTTTGCTTCCTTGATGATTTCATCTCTTAGTACGCGGCCGCATAGATTGATTAGTTCATTTTGGATCCGCGGGGACGAGTACGTTGCATTTTTGCTTCCGTCTTCGAAATGCTGTCCGAGACTCCGATCACCAGCCACGACTTGCAGTTGAAGCAAATCGTAAAATACACCTAGGAATAAGTATTGTCTTCTAAAAAATTGTTAATTGTTGCTCATAGTTTCTAAAAATTTTATTGACTTTTTAAATTTTATGAAATAATATTATTATTCTTCAAGATCGATTGCCAAAAATTTATCTTGTTACAAAAATTGTAATAAGGCAATTTCGAACAACTGGAACATAATTTCCTAACTTAAAAATTGCTAAATTTCATACTCTATACATCAGATGTTACGGACACAAATGAATAACTCTTTTCAAAATACAGTATTTTTTTTATCGTGTGTTCCATGACACATACCTAATTTTGTTTAAAAAATTCGACCTAAATTACCTTCGTTTTGGACGTTTCCCCTTAGCGGCATATCATGGATACCGCAAAATATGATGGTTGAGATGATGGATGAGATGATCTTTTTGTTCTCTTCAATCGTTTTTTGATGCCCAGACTGAATTGAAATGCTGATGGGTGTTGCATCCAAAAAATTTTTTGCAGCTTTGACTGCTCCTAAGTGCCATTGATTAGTGGAATGACTTTTGCAATATTCGTGCATATTTTTGTAACGAATAAAGGGTTTCTTGACGAATGACTCCAAAACACCCTGAA
Organism: Odontomyia ornata; assembly: GCA_963969285.1. Taxonomy (NCBI): domain Eukaryota; kingdom Metazoa; phylum Arthropoda; class Insecta; order Diptera; family Stratiomyidae; genus Odontomyia; species Odontomyia ornata. Next base: position 193,956,821 of record OZ017741.1, read on the forward strand.
CGTTTTGAGGCGGAAAAATAACACAGTATAACAGAGCGCACCCTTTAATTTTTTGGAGTATTGAAGCCAAGGGGAGTATTGTTTTAACCACTCGAAAATGAACTTCCTGGCTGAATCTTTGGCATCGTCACTAAAATCGTAATTTTCGGGTGGTTGCCAACATCGTTTCAAGATTTCCTTTATTTTCACTGGTAGACATGAGTGATGATCTCCCGACATATTCCCCCAAATCGTTCGAGGAATATTCTTCCAATCGCGATGTTTCCGAACATGAAGAAGTTGCAATTTTTTTTTGAACGTTGTCCGATAAAGTTGCAAGATTGTTTGCGGAAGTCAATGTTTCATTTTCTTCAAAACCCGCTTCACTTTCATTGTCTCCATTGCTTTCAGCACGTTTTCGTTTTTGGGGAGCTGAAAAGTGGAGATTTTGAAGTAAATTTAAAAATTTCTATTAAATTTTAATGCTCTTGAATTTTTCCGAATAAAAGAAGTATAAGAAAAAAAATATATTTTATATATTTATTATATATATATTATATATATTTATTATTATATTTTATTATTATATTTTATTATATATTTTATATTTTTATTGTATATTCATTATTTTATATATTTATTATTATCTATATCATATATAAATATTTTTTTTTTATAAGAAAAAAAATACAATTATTACAAATTTCCCAATACCTTGAATTTTTGAAAATTCCGAAATTCTGAATTAAGGTTTCACATTTCTCAATAATTTAAAATCGCAATTAAGCATTACACAACTATTGTGAATTAAAAAATTTTAATTTTGGGAAACAACATTAATAATTTTTCCATTGGCGCTGCTTGGAAATGCCTTAATTTTTGAATAATGAGTTAAGGAATATTCGCTGGTAACGAGATTAAAAACGTGAAATTATGCCGAATTTCACGATTCTTTTTGCTTAATATTTCTATAAACATTATAAATTAATGATTTCATATGAAATTTGGCCTGTGGAAGCTTTCTGATGTTTTTTCGCTCGTTTATAATGTGCGACTTTGTGATGCGTATGGCGTATCACTCGAATTTTTCAAGAAATTTTTAATATTTCGTGAATTTTTTAATTTATTTAACAATTAGATTACTTCGAAATTCCTTGTAGAGTAATTTTCATCTAACCTGTTTTCTTTAGATAAGCGCAAACAAAAGCTAATAGATATCTCAGAAATTCATGAAAAATTAAGACATTTCAAAAATCGTCTACAGAATACAACTAGTTTTTATATTTTCCACTATACCGAATAAAAAAAAAAGCAATCAACCATCCTTAGTTAAATGTAGATGAAAACTATGGAGCCTTCTTTTGTTTTTTCGCTTCTATCATTTTTTTTTGACCATTCTTATAGTCTACATGTCGCCTTAATGCAAACAATTTAAGTTTTGTACTCACCCGTAAAAAATTTTCTAATATCCATTGAATGAAATGAAACGATTTTCCAACAACAGTCCACAATAGTAGGAAGTCAGGAGCCGCTTAGGATACAAAACAAATAAAACAATACAAAATGCAGAGGAAAATATAACGACCGATGCGCGATTAATGGTTTCTCGGTATACCTTTAGTATGAACTTGTATGAACTAGTCGCAAATCGATACTTGCCGAAGAGAATATGTATCGAAAACGATAGCGATACATGTTTTCCCGATACATCGATAGTTCAAATACCTATGTTAACTGACCGATATGACATAATTGTATAAATATTTTCCCACAAGATACATTAATGTAACAAAACCAAGTATTGACAATGAGTGGTATTGAAGTTTCTTCACCGGAAATTAAAAAAAAAACGCGGTCATTTAGGGGGGGGCCGTCGCCCCCCCTGCGTACGCCCTTGATAAAAAATGTTCATTATCATAACTTATCAGACTTATTGGTGGGTATTTTAATTCTCTTATAGGTATCACATCCAATATTTCTATGTTTTTATGTTTTACTATATAACAATCTAAATGATGATCAAAATTTTCAATATTCATCTCGGATAATAAGAAAAAAATCAAATCATTTTTCTGTAATATAAATTTCAAAAAGTAAAATATGTATCCATCCGTGGTTCTTCTTACAATTATGTTTTTTATTCGATATTCTATATTCTTATTGAGTAATTTTTGAATAGAGTAAGTATTTTTAAAATCATCTCTTGCCAAATATGTATTGGATTTTATATTCAAAGAACTTATGTCAACATATTCACCAGCTGGTAGTGAAAAGTTTTCATTTGTTACAGATAAACTTTTACAGTATAAATCAGATGCGAATTTAAACTGAGCCTTATATGCCAAACTGATCATAACATTTCTCCGAGACGTTATCACTTTTGTATAGCTTTTGAATTCCTTATGTTTTGCCTCAAAACGTATTGTCCACAATTTCTTCAAAGGTCCCAACATTTCCACAACAGTAGGATAATGGACAATGAAATGATGTTTAGGAGTTAAATGCGTTTTAAAAATCCTAATGTATGATTTATGATGTTCGCTTATTGTATCTTTAAGACGTACTAAATCTTGAGGTGCGTATGATGGCATTGAAGCAATGTTAATAAGCTTATTGAGTAAGATCAAAAATTTCCAAACGATATCATTTCGTGGAACAAAATCGCCTACAATAATCGATAAATAATGAGAAAAAAACATCATTTCTGATGCCGACACTTTTAAGTTTTTTCTTCTTGATATGAATTTGCATGATTGAAGATATATTTATGCCTTCTGCTTTGGCGCATGGAAAATTAGAAATTTGCCGATTCAGGTCATCTAAGCTAAAATAATTTTTTTCGAATATAAAGTACTCCAGGCAATTAGAAATTTCAATGTGACATATACCCTCAAAAAAATCGTGCATTATATCCACAGAAAGGTTATCCACAACGTTAAATGATGGAATGTCATTGAAAACGCAAAACTCTCTCACTCCAGTATCGGTAATATTAATACTACATAAATCTTCGTAATAATTTTCGTTCGTTCTAAGGAATAAATTATTTTCAATTACTTGCTCCTTACTTTCTACTTTACTGCATTTGCAAATTCTGCAAAAATATTTGCTTGAGAAAGATGTGGTGTAACCCATTATGGAGTTTAATCCAAGGTTATCACCTGTAATGGCTGCTAATATCAGAAATACGGTTTTATTTGTATTATTTATTTGAATTTCAATGCCATTTTTCTCCAAGCTTTTAAGTTCAACGCACAATTCATTACAATTGGCTCTGTGACCAAAAGAAATACTTTTTGATTTAATAAAGCAACACGGCAAAATAGAATTCAGCTTTGATATCAAGGCTACATCTAATAAAGGGAATGACATATAACATGCTGATAACTTATCGTTACCTCTTTTCGAACCACGAGGATTATTTACTTCAAAGTCATCCTGGTATAATATGTAAGGTAGAATATATTCGCTATCAATATGCTTTATTTTTTCTTTCCAAACTGTACCTCGCACTATGTTTGAAATGATTGATTGATTTTCCATCAAATGTTTATAATTTTCAATCATTTTACTCAAAACATCAGGCAATTCCAGAAAACGTCTAATATTATCACGAAGTGGCAGTAATGTCCCTTTCACAGGTTTTCCGAAGTTTTCCAATGTGATGGAATGATTAATTTGAAATTCTTTTGGCTCAGAATATAGATTATTTTCAGTTAAAAATTTTTTAAATTTAAATTCTGAATTTAATGTAGAAAATAATTTTTTTATATTTTCGAAAATAACCTTCAAATCCAAAGCAAAATCTGAGAACTGTTCATTAACAAGTTCCATTAATGGCAAAACTATGAGATTTTCTACGTCAGTTATTATTTGTGACACAGTTTTACGATCTAAAGTTATTTTGCCATATAAATCAATTACAAATTTTATAATATTTGTACTTATTTCATTGAAACCTGTTGAATTTTTTGGTTGTGGCACCGCATTAGACTCGAAAATTGGTACTTGGGTAGCATTATTCTCAACAGTGTCGAGAGTAACTGAAGAAGCTGTAGCTTTTGTCGAAGCTTTATCCATATTAAGAAGCAAAGAACTAGTTGATACTTCCTCTTGTTTTTTTTCATTTGTCAAATGCCTATTTAAGTGTTTTTTGAATGAATAAATTGACTGAATGCCAAAATTTAAGATGAGACATGTACATATTTACGGATTGAAATTTTGAAGGACACAGAAAGCACGATAGGTCCATTATTTATTGTAAGGATAATTCGCTTCAAAAATACGATATTAAAATAAATGTATGATGTCAACAAAACAAAAAAATTAAGCTGAATTCTTAAGCATACACACTTGGTACCCAGTCAGTCTACAAATATATTATTTTTTCGATAGTAAATTAAATAAGTATTTCAAGAAACAGTATAAATATGTACTATTGCTGTTATTCAAAGTACGTTAACACTAAAGACAATGTACGTATATATCACTGACTATTACTACTTTTATTCAGTTTAAGGATGCATTATTTATCACGAGAGAGCTCTGTGTTTAGTACAACTAAATCATTTGTTGGTACAGAAGAATATGGAAGTTCAAAGATGTATTTTTCTAAGAGTAACCAAACCTGTCGTGATTCTTCAGCGTACTCAATGTTCAATACTTGCTGTAACTGGAACGTTAGTGACAGTGCCTTTAAGAATGTCTTGGCTGGAAAAAGCACGTTATCGTAGTAAGCGAAAAAGTCACTAATGGATTTTATTTCCTTTCCAACAGCAACGATGAATGGTTGAATCGTCCGTCCGCTAGAAATACATGCTGATCGTTTTTTTTTGCAAAAAACTTTCGAGTTGCGTTTTTTCCTGCAGAATACAAATCATTTGAATAGTACATGATATATAAGCTGTGTGGTTCTTACCTGAATATGGCAAACCAATGCGTTTTGACTATCCAAAATTGAGGGTTTCCATTGATTTTTTTTGTTTTCTTTGACGCGTTTTATAGTTTGTGGTGGTAGTATAGCTGGTATAAGAACAAACACAAGATAATTTTTTACATATAAAAAAAAACAATATGGTTACTACCATAAGAATGAGTTATTTGTCGTTTTTACCTTCTAGTAGATTATCATCCAATAGACTGAGGAGCTTTTTATTTCCTTTGTCTTTTATTTCTCGTTTAAATATATTAATTATACTTTTGCAAAAGTATTCCCATTTGCTGAACAATTTGGAAGATCTCCCTGGATGATTTTTTTCAAAATCAAGTTCAATCTGTATGTATGAGATATTAAAACGTTTGAAGAATAACAAAAAAAAAAGCGTTAATGGCAGTCGACAGGGTAAAATATAATGTAGTCAACGTACTTGAGGTTGTTAAACTAAGAATGAAGTATGACTTACCAAAGTCGAGCCAATCGCGTGTTTCAAAATTGGCCAGTCTGCTAAAATGTCTCTCGATTTGTCAGTGACATAGCTTTTTCGAAGGGAAAATCTATTTTCCCACTTTGCTATCGCAATCTGCTCAGGCTCATAATTGTGTTTCAGCCACATAAAGTCATCTGTAATTTCTCCATTAGGTACTATAAGCAATGAGTTTAGAATTGATATTTTGTCATTGTAAAGCATTTTCATTACCTTCATTTTCAGTTGTTCTGGAATCCAAAGTTGTCGAAGAAGTTTCTGAAGCAGTCGATTTTAATCTGTAACGACTTTTTAACAATTTTTTTTTCTGGTACTTCTTGTTCAAGCCGTAATATTTTTCAGCCAATTTGCCTCGTTTTCCCGGCAGATTTTTATAGGGCACCTGAATAATATAGTACAAAAGATAGCAAAATTATATTGCTTTGTTTAAATACCCACCTCACTTTCAGTTGGAAAATTTTTTAATATTTCCTTAATTGCCTCTTCGTAATGACTCTTCCCAATTCGTTTTCCACTTTTCAGCCAAAACTCGCAGATACATGAAACAATCTGTCTCCGATCAGATTTTGAAACTGCTTTAGTTTTTTCGTAATTTACCAATATAATTCTGCCGCTCATGGAGCTTCTCAATAAATTCCTCAAATTCTATTGAATGAAAGTTTAGAAAAATTCCAACAATAACCTTATACATACTAATTGAAAATCATGGGAAACAGAATCGTCAAAATGAGTTGGGGAGTTAGTCACTCCTTCTTCAGAAAAAAATTGAAGCGAGTTATTTGAATCTTTTTCTGAGAATAACTCTTCTGTCCGAATACTATTAGCAACAGTTTCAGCAAGCGGCGTTGCAAATCCCTGATAATCAAAGCGTGATTTAGACGAATACTGATTTTATCAACACTACAGAACTTTTCTACTCACATTTGCATTACGCCATTCAAATAATTTCATGCGAAATTTTACGCGAAGTCCAAACCTCTGAATCGGTATTAATAAGTTAATATCCTCAACTGTTAGTTGTTTAATCACATCTAAATCTATGCCTTTCGCTGCAAATGATCTATACTTTAAACTGAACGAATTTCACACTAAGTTCACTTACACTTGAAATCTTCAATCAAATCACCACAATTCCACTCCCGTAGCAAAACTTCTACCGCATCAAAAACACACTCTTCGAAATTATGACCACACTCCATCTCGACACAATAAAACTAAAGTCGACGCTTTGCTCTCCATGTACGAGTATAAACTGAATGCGTCATAACATGATGATCACCGAAAAAGGAAAATATCAACTACATTTTCTGGGCAAAACATCGAACGAAAATAGTCCAGTCAACCATATTAAGTTGACCATTCCTATTTAGGCAAAATGACTAATCATGCAGTTGAGGCAAGTAGCGAAAATGCCGAAATAATAGCTAAAATTGACATTTTTTCTTCTCCTACTTGTAATTAGGTAATTAAGCCACATTTGTTTTCTCTGTGTACACACCTTCCCCGAACACTAGCACTCCATACAAAATTTTCTTTCCGCGAATTCACACTCAAGCCGCACCCGTTACAATCTGAAACTTATTTTGGTCAAATTCAAATGCATTATAGAAAAAAATTTAATTTTTACTTGATTTTTACCTCTAATTCATTTTTTAAAAAGAAACTTCAGATATACAATCCTATCTCTCCTCTTAAATTTCTTTATGCAAATAGCAAACTAAATTAACGATTGCAATCGAGCGAAAAAGAAGAAATCTTTTAAAAAAACTTACGGTTCTACACAGTATTGCATAAAGGGGCCCGTTCTTTGTTGCTTCCGTTTCCGATATTGGTTTGCCACTTACTGCTCCGACTACTTCCTCGTTCGTGCTGATGTTTCTTTCGTTTTTTCGTAATTTGCCCTCCTTCTAGTACGCACTTGCCGCCCTTAATTGCAAAAATCCAGTCGACGCTCGTCTTCCGTTTTATACGCCGTTGCTTCACCTTTTTACTTCAAGTCCCCAATCCAAAGAAAGAGGAGGCGCGTCATTCGTCGCGCTCTTAAATAATCTCGTCAAGTACGTCTGGAGAAGAATATCCAGTAAACGTGAATATTAAGCTAAATTATTTTCTTATTTTCTTTTCAATAAATAGCATAAATAGTTAACTAGTACTGTAGAAAACATTGCTCTTCTCTTTTCGCATTCTCCTTTGACGAAGTTGTGAGAATTGTGCGACTTATCGCACTAAACTCAGCTTCCGCACAGAAGATTGGTCTACTGCGTGTGATCATGACGTAAATGATGGTGTGATTTTGGTGTCTTTTAATCCGCTTTTCGCGTTTTCCTTTAACGGGCTTGTTGGCTTAATTTGTGATCGATATTGACTTCACTCACTGCTTTCTCATCCTTTTAATCTTCTTTGTCGTCGTCGCCGTTATCGCTGCCGGAATGTCGATCAGGTTCGGATGTTCACTCGCCTCTTTAATCCTTAGCTGCATACAATCCTTGTATCAGTCATGATGCACAATATTGTAGTCAGTCGGTACATCTCCGCGACTCGTCTAGTTAGTGCGCTTTCTGTCTCTAAACGATGTTTAACCCTGGCGTAAATTTGTTTAACGAAATTTTGGTAGCATTTGGATATGTGGTGATATACTCCCCGTTCAGGATGTGAATGTTGCTGGCCAGTGGTTCAAGACATTCCTTCCGAATTAAGTTGTTGCTCGGTTAACGCCGGACTTGATTCGGCATATACTTTCGCAACAGCTTAAATATCTACCAGTATGAGTTATATTTTTTCTTCTTGTTTTAAATCATGACTAAAAGTACTTAAACAACTGTTACGGGTACATTTAAAACTTATTCACCAAAACCCTAATCGAGTGCGGTTTAGTATTGCTTTGTTGAACGAATCACGCGACTGATATGGTGGTGTTCGGGGTGAGCTAATGTTGATGCCTCTCTACATCATCCGTAACAGCATTTACGAGTATGTGCTGGCGAATTATCTTGGTAAGTATAATTCTAATGCGACACATGTGGTATTTTCGCAGATGTTCCTAGTTGAATGCCACCGATACAGCTGATGATAATGATGTGCATGGATTGTGCAACTGTCAATCTTGTTGTCAGTCCTGGAGGTCCACCTTTGCTGAATTTCCCAGCTAAATCATTCAATTTGCTCTGCCCATCGTTGGGTTTACATGCGAGTTGATAAGTGTGTTGCGTTTATGTCAATCGTGAAATTCAAGTGGTTAGGTGGACTTCAAGTGTAACAATTTTGCCCGACGAGTACTATCGAACAAGCTGGTGAAAGATAGTTCTTCCACACGGCGATAAATGATTCCTAGCAAGTGAAGTGAATTACATGGACAGCTATCCGTGCTAATCTCCTTGCAATTCCGCTTCTTGTATAATTTGACGAAGTGATCCATAATACGTTGATCCTCGAAGATTTTTTCACGGGTGTTCAACATTCAACATTCATATGAAATTCATCATGCGTACCATGCAATAAAATTCACACAGCTCATCATTTCTTCAAATTCAAAATTCCACATTAATACAATATTTTATCTTCATATTGTTTCAAATATATCATATTTTCAAAATTTCTGAAAGTTAACATTCAAACAAAATTGTTTATCGAAACACATTCGTGTAGTCTGTGTGGTCTAGTGGTTAGAGCATGAACGCATAAGCCGAAGGTCCCATGTTCAAATCACGTTGGGAGCAACGTGATTAAGTTCAGAGGATTTTTCGGACAGACTATGAGTGTTCACTCAGTGCTGATATGTAATGATTTAATCAGATCACATATCATAGCTGAGCAGACACACGGAAGCATGGTACTGACCAAACCAACTTCCGAAAAAATCTATACGATCATGGAAATGAGATACTTTAACTATCTCTAAGCGAAGGCCCGAGAGAGGCTGTAGTGCTACAAAGAAGAAACTCATTCGTACAAATATATCATATTTCAAAAATTCTTAAATTCAACATTTATACAAAATTGTTTTTCGAAACTCATTCATACATTGTATCTAATATATCACATGCATTCTTACATTTTATCACTTTTTTTAGCATGGAATTTTCATGTGACATGTATCGTATCCCCTTGCTTTACTTAAAATTTGTTTACGAGGACAGAAATTTCTTGGTTGCACATGGGAAAGAAAAAACCCTTACGTGGCATTCTTGCACATGTGCACACGATCATCTAAAAATTTTATCACCGTCTGAATGAAATGAACTTCTTAGGAAATAAGCGATTTAGAATTGTAAGCAATTTTTATGTATAAAAGACGAATAAGTTAGAAAATAAAGTCAGTTGTTGCCCGACAACGGAACGTAAGTATCCCTTGTCGTAACCCCTGGTGAGGTTGTTGGGTTGCTGGTGGTTGGACTGCACGGTTCAATCATGCAGCTCTTGGCAGTTGGTGTGTCTACCAATTGCCTTTGAGTGCATGGTTGTTCCGGGTTGGCTGGCACCTAAGGTATTGGTCCGAACGGTCCGGTAATGTTATTCTGGGCAGTTAGTGTTTCGATGCATGATTGGGTCGGGTGGGCCAAGCACCAACGATATGGGTGCAACATGCAAAGGGCAATAAAATTGAATTGGCGTTTCTGCCGACCTCAATGCCCCTCCCGCACTTTGCATGTTGTACCCATTCTTCCCCCCTTGACCTCTTTGGGATTTTTGCTCATGAGAATGTTCTCAGAACTCAGTACGTTGATCAGGTGCTTCTACCTGGTCTACTTTACTGACCTCGCCAGAGAACGTCTCATGAGCCTCTCATGTCACTTTCTACTAACCCCAAACAACGGGTTTGATGGTAAAACAAATTTTTCTGTATCCCCAACTAGACGTCAAGCTATGTACTTAACTATTCTGGTCTTTTTAATTTGAGTAACAAATGAGAGTTATAAAACGTTTACTTATTTACATTTTCTGTTTACTCCAACTTCTTAGCTTGACTTATTAGTGAATGAGGTTTAAATACATTGGCCTCTGGAGGTCTCTGTCTCAGTGTTAATAAAAATATGATTGTGAACACGTTTTGGAAATGTATAAAAATAAAACAAGAAAGTGTGGAGCCTTATTTGAAATAGTTCAACGTGACAATGTAAGGGAACAATGTATCCAGTTCTTTCGTATTTAAAGGCGCATAATTGTTATTTTTTTATTTTTTTTATCATATTTACATGTTTTTCATTTCTTCTTTCAATTTTTATTAAAATCATGATTGTAAATTATGTTAATAATAGTAATAAAAGCGATTTACAACGATTAAATCAAAATCTTAATATATTGTTATAATCGATGTGTGCGGATTCCACTTGTTGGAATTTCATTTTTCAATTAATTTAAAAAAACGGATTTCACAAAATTCCAAAAATCGTTTATTGTTAACTAAGCATTACAGCTGTTTCGATAGGATCTATGTCCTTCAGATGCGAACGTGAACTAATAATATATAACGAATGCTATTTTCAAATCAAGTATGCATTCAATATATGTAGCTGTAAATTCAATTAGATAATGAATTACTAGTCATTTAATAAGTACATACGAACAATATTTGGTCACTTACGATAACAATGAACACCAACACCAATGAAACCCCCAATAACGGCCGTCTGTGGAAATCAAATCAAACAAATCAAACTGTTCAAACTGGGGCTTCTACATTTTTTCAGATTGTTCGGTAAACGATAGACCTTACACAATAACTACTCATCAACATTATCAAAGCAGAATAAAAAGCGGCTACGATCTTCCAGTAACCGAAAATATCTAAGGCACACACATTTTTACTGACACATTTGATTGAGGCAATCAAAAATTGTATTACAAAAACAGAATTGAGTGACTTAAGGTTAGGAAAAATTGGGTGGTTCCTTGGAGCTAGCGCGATTGAGCACTTTTACTCCATTCTTGTCTGTGAGTGCTTATGCACCCATTATTACTTATGATTAAGAGTTAGTTTCTGTATTGTCTAATATAGATCACAGGCTCGGGTTAGTCACTCGTGCCCTCTCAGAAATCTTTAGAAATCCCAAGGTTTTATTAGAGTGTTCGTCTATTTTGTCAAAAAGTTTTCAAGCACGGTCCCGTATATATTTGTCAAAGGTCTCGATTCGTAGGTCTTTGTAGATGTCTTTGTTTCTAATATACCATGGGATTTGGAAGATGCATCTTATGCCCTGTTTTGCAGTGACTGGAGGGTTTTCTTGTTTGTTTTTGGTGTCTGGCGAAACGCGATACATCCATAGAGTAATGTCGGGCGTATTATTTGCTTATATATCAGCAACTTATTTTTAATGTTGAGCCGGTTATATTTTAGGATGGGTTTTAATAAGGATAAGATACCAATGCAGTGCTGTCATTTTATTCGTATGTGGTCACTCCATGTCAGTTTATGGTCCAGGGTTAGTCCTAGGTATTTTGCGGTTCTGTTCCAAGGTATAATGTCTGAATTTATTTGTAAAGTTGGTGGTTGTTGATGTCTACGTCTTGAGATAAAGATTGCCTGCGTCTTGTTGTTATTTAGTTTGATCTTCCAATTGCGGAAGTATTCCAGGAAAGTATTGATAGGTTGTTGCAGTTTTAAGGTGATGATTTCTGCTTGTCGAGCTGAATAATATATACATGTATCATCAGCATATAGGGAAACTTGAACATTGTTGGGAAGGCTAGATAAGTCAGCAATGTATAGGCTATAAAGAATTGGTGTAATAGGTGATCCTTGGGGAACTCCAGCTAGAATTGGCCGCAGGTTTGAGAAGAAGTTGTCAATTTTGACACGGAAGGATCTGCCTTGTAGGAATGAATGAATTTTTTGTATTAACGCGAGTGGTATTTTGAGTTCATGCGTTTTAAATATAAGTCCTGCATGCCAGACTTTGTCAAAGGCTTTCGCTATGTCGAACATAACTAAGCCCGTTGCCTTCCTGCGGTTCATCCCGTTTCTTATATGTTGTACCACTCTTGTTAGCTGGAGTTCTGTGGAATGAACTGTTCTGAATCCGATTTGTCAGGAAGAGGTTGATTTGTGTTAATATTATTTTGAAGTCTTTTAAGAATAGCTCTTTCAGCTATTTTGGATGGAGATGAGAGGGGACTGATTGGCCTCCAATTCTGTGAAAAAGTAAGATCCTTCCCTGCTTTGGGGATAACTATTACTACTGCCGACTTCCATATTTTGGGGTATCTCCGCAAACGGAAGATTGCGTTAATGACGTCGGAAATTGTCAGTAGCAGGTTGTCAGGTAGCCATTTAAGCGTCGTGTTTGTCAGTGTATCAAAACCAGGTGCCTTACGTTTGTTTTGTCTTAGTATAAGGTCTTTTGTCTCTTCTAAGCTGATTGGTTCTAGTGTACTATCTACCTGAATTTGCGTGTGTGTTATCTCGTGAACTTTATTTAAAATTTGGTCTTCTTCGTCAATATCCTCCTCTTGGAAGATGTTTTCGCGGAACTGAAGTTCTAGTGTGTCTGCAAAACCTTCCGCCTTTCCTGCATTGTCGAATTTGAGGCTATTTGGTCCATGGATTGGTGGCACAACTACCTTGTTTTTCGTTCGAAAATATTTAGTAGTCCTCCAAAAGGCATGCTCGCCAGGCTCTAGGCTCTGTAAGAAGCTCTCCCATTGCTCGTTACGAAATTCATGGATTTTATTTCGGATCTTGTTTGTTAAGTGGTTGGCTTTCGTTCTAAGTCTAGGATCACCCGTGCTCCTAGCTCTTCTCCGGGCTTGGTTCTTCCTCCTTATCAAGTTTTTTATATCTTGAGGGGGTTCATAGAGGTTGTGTTCCCTTGCCGAAGTCGTGACTGTGTGGTCCTCTTTTGCCTGTTTAATCTTGTCTGTTATTTCTTGAATAACTTTTTCGACGTTTTATGAGCTTCTTAACTTTTAAAGGCTCGTCTATAAATACGTCCTCTATTAAGAAGTGACCCGGATGGTGGTCTGAGGAGAGCTCATTGAGGAATCTGATTCTTTTATTTTGACGGAATTCTCGAGAGACTCCAATATCCAGAATGTTGCTACATGTTCGGCCAAAGTGGGTTGGTTTATCGGGGATATGCAGGCCACCTTCAATGCTTGTGATGAATCTACTTAGCACAGTCCCAGCTTGATTTATTCTCAAAGCTCCCCATTGTTGATAATATGCATTGAAGTCTCCTATTACCAGGATTGGGCCTTCGAGGCTGAAGAGAGAAGCAAGGTCTTAGGCTAGGTGTTTGTTGTCAAAGGAGTTGTACAAAGAAATCACGATAAATTCGAAGGCGGGCGTTTACACTTTAATGGCGGTGGTTTCTGCTCGTTCCATTTGTGGTGTTGTGATTATGTGGTGATTCACATTTCTTCTCACGAGAATGGATGTTCCACCTCCCCTACCAGTCATTTGAAGACGAATCCCGGGCTTCAGAAAGGTTTCTTGGAGGAGTATAATATCAAATTTATAATCTAGTATAAATTGTTTAAACTCTCCCACCTTCGGAAGCAAGGAGTTTGCATTCCACGTGAGTATGGAAATGTGATTCACTGGATCCATTATTGTTTATTTGTGTTTGGTGTCATGTTTTGGGCACAGAACATTCCCTGCAACATCTTCGCCATCATGTCTTGCATCATCAGCTGAAACTGAGATTGCATTGAGGCGAAGAATTGTCCCATGTCTGGTGGAGTGAAAGTGTTGTGTGTTGTTTGTGGTTGTTTTTTGATGAATTGTGTTTTGTCTGTTGGTGTTGAGATGTTGTTTGTTTTAGCGGTTGTGGGAAGGCTTGTGTTTGTGGTTGGGTTTTTCTGTGCAGCCATCTGTGCACACGTCTTCCTAATATTATTGGGATTTTTGGATAACCCCCATAGTTGGCCGGATGCTCTCCTTTACAATTGACACATTTCGATGTTTCATCTTTCGCCTTGACACAATCTTTGTGGTGATGCAAGCCATCACATTTAACGCACCGGGCCTGTACATGACAATTGCCCGAGGAATGACCAAATTGTTGGCAGTTGTGACACATCGCAAGGCCTTTTCTAGGCTTCAAAGCTTCCACCTTGCAGATCAGATGGCAAACCGCGGTTATATTAAAAATAGAAGTTTCCTCCTTTGGGAGGAGGACTTTGACAAGTCTTGATGGACCATTTTGTAGTTTTATGAAGAAAACTTCAAATGGGTGAAAGCCTTGTAGTTCAAGTTCTTCCTTAATTTCTTTGCAGGTGAGGTCATGTAGTCCACGAAGGACCACGTTTAATTTTTTGTCTACCGGCAGATAGCACGTATGGTATTGAAGTTTTTGTTCGGTCAATAGTTTCGTCATCTGTCGATGGTCAATTGTAGTCTGTGGTATTATTTGTATACCAAGGTATACACATTTGCCGAAACAAACTTTTTGTTTTTGTCTCGTAGCATCTTCGAAAAGTTCGCTCATTTTTCAGGTTCACGGAATACAATCGTTATAGTTCGTTTCTGTTCGTTGTTCTGCTCTGGTTTTATGGGAGAAGGATTGGCGGGAACTGAAGATGTCGGAGGTTTGGCTTTGGGGAGTCCTCATTTCTGGAAAACTGACAGCGGGTTTTGGGGGAGGAAGGATTGGAAATGTCCCTTCTTCCGGTTCCTCCTTTGTTTCCTCTTCACAGAGTTCCTCCTCCATTTCTTCGTCGGAAACCGATTCAATCGATTCTTGTTTTGCCTCTTCTGAAGAGGAGACCAATTTGGTTGAGGAAGTCGGGGAGTTCAACAACCTCCGTTTTTCCGTATCCTTTTTGGGCGACGTCTTCTCTACAAGCTTCAGCAAGAGCTCGTCATTTTTCCTGCGTTGTTCCGCAAGTTCGGCCTGAGCGTTCAGTAGTTGTTGTTGAGAGCTTTGAAGTTGCTCTCTTGTGAACTGAAGCTCTGTGAGAACCTGATCAAGTTGGTTCTCCGATTTTCTAAATTGCTCAAGAAATACCATATTTTGCTAGTCCTTTGGGCCATTTCCAGGTTCCATCGTCTCCTCTATTCTGCCTAACATAATCTAAAAATGTTCTGCTCCGAGCAGAGTTGATTACCCGAGTTCGATAATCAAGTATTTGTCAGTTCGTCAAACTAACTAAATCTAAGTAAAGCGAGTACACCCACACTCACCCAAGAATCTTGAATTACACCTGGCTCTTGTCCGCCTCAATTGGATTGCTGTTTGTATGGTGCAATGAACACTCATACATACACACACACTTAAAACGTTTGTTCCATTGAATCGCGCGTTGAAGCTAGTACTGTAACACTACACTATACGTTTTCTATGAAGACTATTCGCACTGAAAAACCGTCGACGATGAAGGTCGAAATCAGACTGATAGTTTTGTATGCTTCATGTGTTGGTAATGAGCTATATGGACACTTTCTTTCGAAGACTTTAATTTTCTTCATTTGGTTTGAGGAAAGGTTACACCATTCTTCGAAACCATACATTAAATTTGGCCTAATCATTTGCTTGTATATAATACTCGTATATTTTAGGTCAGAAGCTAAGTCTCTTATTTTATACCACATTTCTAAAAACTGCCAATGCTATATTTGCCTTTGTAAGAGTAGATTGTGTGTGTGCTTTTGTATTCCACGTTGATGATAAGGTAACACCTAAGTATTTCATATGATCCACTACTTTGAGGTCGTTATTGTTTATTTTTATCTTGATGTTGCTATTACTTCTGTTTGCGTTTGGTCTCATGTGCTTCTTTAACTGTCTGAAGAGCATGGAGTAACATTTTTCCCTGTTAATCTTAAGTTTCGACCTGTTTAAGTAAGTCTCGATGATTTTGATGAAAGAGTTAATTCTATTCATGAGTGCTAAGGTTGAAGGGCCTGTTGTATAGATAAGGGCATCATCCGCATATAATATTGTTTTTATTCTGTTGTTTGGATCCTGGGGGAAATCCGATATGTATATGTTAAATAATATGGGTCCTAAAACTGAGCTCTGTGGTACCCCAGCTCTGATTGTATTGCATTGTGACATGCTACTGTTGAATTTCGCTTTCACATTTTTGTCATTCAGGTAGCATGCGATTATTTTGCATAGTCTAACAGGGAAGTTTAAAGTATGCATTTTGTGTAACAGCCCTTCAATCCACACCACACTGTATCGAAGGCTTTTTACAAATCAATGCTGCAAGCAAGTGTTGTTGATTTTTCGCGGAATCCTTGATTCACATCTTCGGCTAACGTTATTAGAGCGTGACTTGTAGATTTCTGCTTAACAAAACCGAATTGATTTTCTTGAATTATTTGAAATTCATCACACAAGGCAATAATTTTGTCCTTAAGGATATATTCAAAAATTTTGCTGTCACATGGCAACAAGGAGATTGGCCTGTAAGAATTCGGAGATGTGGCTGGTATTGTTGTTTTAAGAATTGGAGTAACTATAGCTTGCTTCCAGGCAGCAGGGAAGTATGACATATTAATACAATTATTTATGGTTCTTGTAAGAATAATTGCATATATTTGTGGGAGTTTTTTGATTACTTTATTTGAAATGCCGTTATTACCATATGATGTTTTTGGCTTTAGTTTCTTTACTTCTCCTTTGATGTCTGCTTTAGTGACAAATTCCAAGTATTAATTGGGTGCATGTAGAGATTCTCCATCAGATGTAAAGTGATTGTTGAATTGGAAAAGAAGTTCATGAGTATTGGTGAGCTCTTGAAATGCACTCACAATGTGTCTATCTGCAATATTGTATATACTTCTTACTCCTTCTGATTCATTGTGCACGTTAACAAAGTATCTCGTACACACTTTTGCAATTTCAGTTTCAATTGTCGTTGTTTCAAAGAGTGGTATTGCTTTCCTTGTCCAGTGTAATAATTTTTCTTTCAATTCCTTGTTGTCGTGATGACCGGCGCTAAGGGGATAGGATAGATGTCTAAGGACGAGATATTTTCATAATTAAATTATACCTTTACAAGCGTCTTGCGTCCGCAAATATTTTAACGAGGACATAATATTGGCCACTACGCTGTGATTACTAAATCCGTGGCGAGGAATCGCGGATGAAACTGATTAACTAAACTTGCTGCGAAACACAGCAAAAAAACGAACTCATTGAATGCTTTATCAACAGTTGAGTTTATTTAACATTTTCTTTTCTTTATATACCTTAAAACTAAATTTACAATTTGCTTATTAACTATAATCACTTTCCAATGATTTTAAATGATTACTCAATTTAATTATTAAATGTGCCCTAATTAAAATGAAACCATAATTTTGGTCTCACACTTTAGTCATCATTTGGAATTACAAATGCTCCGCATTCGATAGCTCATAACAATGCCCCTGCATGTACATTACTCATATCAAATGACTTTATTATTTGTTACCTATAATGGCTTATCATTCTGTACTCGTAATCATATGTACATTTGTACAAACATACATATGATAGTTGCGTGCTTCATTTGTTAGCGTTGAACTTTATGAGTTGAAATGTGATCTCTTTCATTTGTATTTTCATTCGTAGCAAGGTCGCTGGAAGAAATTAATACTGCGAATGCAATTTTACACGTCTTTCATATGGTGCATATGTAATTGGATTTAAATGCATGGAAAGTAATGTATTGTTTATATTAATACTATAGGTGAGGTGCAATATAAGTTTATGTGAAGTAAATTGATAATAAGCTTATTTTCTTTTTATTTTGTTTTTTAGATTGTCATGAGTATGTACTACACCAGTGTCCCGTAAGGGATTTGATTTCTTTAAAGAACGTCTGGCCCTTGTGTATTTTTCTGTCTCTTTCTTGAAATCTTTGTCTGTATTGCGTGCTCAGTCTAAAGTCGATCTCATCGTTGGTTTTGTTTATAAACTTTCGTGAGGCTACATATCTTCTACCAGTTAGGAAATAGCGTCTCCTCAATTGTTTGTTCATAGAGATCTGATTCAAAGTTTCGTCGTCTCGTATCATAAGACTATTTCTGTTGATTTTGAAAGTGGGTATATGTTCGTTTATTGCTTTGGCAATGATGTCATTTGTCATTTGTAAACAATAATCGTGTCCCTGATAGTTAAGATTTTGTCAGCTGGGGCTGAAACTTCAGTTAATTCCTGATTCGTTTGTCTTCTAAAGTCTGTCCAATTTGCTCGTGTGTAGTCTAGTATGTATGTTGGAGGCTTATAGCGTAACTCGTCAGGTTTAACTATGATCTCCACAGCCTTGTGGTCTGATTCAAATTCATGACATTTCAAGGAGAGGTGGAGTGTTAAGTACGGCGTGATCATTGATTTAGAGATTACAAAGAAATCAATGTATGAGTAGGATTGAGCATCTTCTCGACTGGGAGTTGCAGATATAAATTGTTTTACGTCTTATTCGTATAATTGGTCAGCGCTTCGCAGCCACTCTTTTAGGTGGACACCGTTTTTATTATTTACATAGTTTTTCCTTTGTGTGTGCCGCGCTTTGAAGTCACCTACAATAATTAATCCTACATTTCTTCTCATTCTGCCTAGAATCAGGTCCAGTTCACAGCGTTGTATATCATTTTGCCTAATGTACACAGATGCTATGGCCAGCCAACCCACACCAATGTTACGGGAACCGCAGTCCAAATAAAGCTCGGTTCGTGTTCCGTCGTTCCTCTCTTTGTACTGTAAATGACAACATACATATACGAAAAGCTGCGAATTGTAATCAATGCATCTGTGGGCGCGGTGTCGTATCATAGATTAGCAGAAGTGGGTGTGTATCCATACTCGTATTAAGTATCAAACATATACACACAAGACTTCGCAATCGAACGTACCACCCAGCGGAACGAATTGGTTACATGCATTGCAAATCGAGCGAAAGCTTTAGCTTTGTGGTTGCACCAGTCACAGAGAGATGGCACTTAATACATTAAACTGTTTTTGTTGTTGAATTTTGATCTTTTTAAATGGTAAATTGTCTTCATTGTTTTAGTTGGTAAGCAATAAAGTCAGCATAATTATAGTATAAAAGAAAATTATAGATGTAAGAAAATCAAGAAGTATTTCTCCATTCACTGGCTCAAGGCGTGCGCCCGAGCTTATTCTATCCCAAGGCCCGGGATAAGTGAATTTAGGATACGTTCAACTGCGTACTCAAGGCATCCGCCCGAGTATCAGCGCCTCAAGGCAGTTATGCCCGGGGCCTGCAGTTGAACTAGTAATTGATTAATTTATCAATTTGACTGCGTACTCAAGGCATCAGCCCGAGTATTAGCGTCCCAAGGCTTTGTGCCCGGGGCTAGCAGTTAGATTATAATCAATTGATTCGTTAATATAACTGCGTGCTCAAGGCGTCAGCCCGAGCAACAGTTAAAGCTCCAATTGATTGGTTTTTCAAATATGATATCAAGCAATATCATACATTTCCTTCAAATAACAAAAATAATCAAAGTAAATATAAATAGCAACAATTTTACAAGCTCCATTAATGCTCGAACTTTATACGTCTCTGTAATAAATTAATTGTTAAAAGAATTCAATAGCAAAATATGTTATTAATATTAATATAGTCAACTGAACGTGTAGTTATATAACCAAGCAAAGAATGAAACAAAAATTAAATCTTTAAACAAAAGCACCTTTTCACTGATCTAGTCGACACGCATAAAGTAGCAGGTAAGTATCATCAGGAATAACTCTCTTTCCCCGGGAGCCTTGATGTGTTTATAGGATACACATCATATCAAGCTCCCAGCGCATGCCAGTACACATAGGGTGTACGGGTATTGTGCAACACCAACTTGAATTTCTAGTGCCGTTAGATCTGTTTTATGGATATCTCTCACTTCCTTGCGTTTATAAACCAAATGGCTTCTGACTAATATAGCTGTCCCCTTCCCTGGGAGTTCATTTCTTATAAGATCATAATCTTTAAAGAAGACCTTATGTCTTTTATTCAATTTGGTTTCCTGTAGAAGTATAACATCAGGTTTATACCTTCTTAGAAAAACGTCTAGGTCATGTCTTTTTGTATGGGTAACTATAGAATTCACATTTTCAGGTGATTATTTTAAAGGTCGAATCCATTTAATTCTATGTTTAGTGTGAAATCTGCTAATAATTTCCGCTTTTCTTGATTGCCATTTAGGCTTTTATACTCTTCACCAAACCTTCTGATTTTTGATAAGTATGAGTCATAACTGGTACCAAAACATTCTCTACTAGCTTCATCCAGGAAACTTTTCAGAGAATTTGATGTATCTTAGGTGTAGGAGATTTCTTTGGAAAAGGCAGATTTTCTCTAAGGGTATCGGAAAATGATAACGTTTGGGTTACCAGCCTACTCGTAGATTGTTTGTGTGGGACTTCAGTTGGATTTCCAACAATTTTCTTTCGTTTATTACTTGTGATCTCCTGCCACTTTGGACATCCTCTGAAACTAGCTGAGTGTCCTTTTTCATTACAGAGAACACATCCTAACTTAGCTGTATCTGAATTTTTGTAATAAAGCATTTATCTTTTTCATGCTCGTTAAAACATTTCACACACCTTGTTTCCATCGCAGAATTCGCAGCCACATGACCAATCCTTTGGCAATTGTAGCACTGTTCTCAGCTTTAACCCTTTGATTTAATAAATATCTGAGTTTTAAGAGTTCCCCGATCTTGGCATTGGGCATTAGTTTAATAATAAAGTAGTTTAGCTCTGTTTTATTCCTAATAATCAAAGGAACGACCTTCACTACTTCATTAAAAACTTTCTTATGAAGTTCGTTTAGGACTTCGTCAGCACACAAGTTGAAGAAAAGAAAAGAAAATTGAAGATTTATTGTGAAAAATTGCTTTTAGACGATCGGAAATGGTTTTGTTGAGCGACGCCAAGTGATTTTGCAAGTTTGGGAAAGATCTTGGTCGAGCAATGTCTCTAATTCGTGATCTTCAAACTTTTTTGGCTGTCCGGGCCGTTCATCATCCTCCAAGTCAAAATTGCCACTTTTAAACCGTGCAAACCACTTCTGGCACGTACGCTCAGCTAGAGCATTCACACCATACACTTCCACCAAAATACGATGACTTTCGGCAGCCTTTTTCTTCAATGAAGAAGTACTCCCAGCAAAAACACTTTATTCGGCACAAAATTCTACATTTTCAGAGTAAAAAAAAGTATTGTTGTTAATGCTTCAGCTAAATAACACATACTGATTCTGAAACTATATGACAGTAGCTTTCCAACACATATCTGGAACGGTGAATCACTGGAATAAAAATCAAGTTGCGCCATCTGTTAGAAAACCGCATGAATTAACCGGTACCCCTATTATTCCACCTCTCAAGGCTTTTATATTTACATTATACACTATGATTGGGGGAGAATTTACATTTTTATTTGGTAAATCACAATTTGATGCTGCAGTTTCCTTCTTTCTCATTGGAGCCTTGATTGTGTTCTGCAACTCTGTTGATGCTTCCATTGTCAGTTGTCTTGCTGCTGCTTCGACTCCTCTATGTTGCTACGTTGGAACATAACTTCCGTCTATCTTCCTTGTTTTCCATAGTTTTCCATTTTGTTGGCGGTCACTCTGCTAGGTTCTCCAGAATCGCTCTCCAAATTTACCTCGTTTTCGTTTCCAATGTCAGACTCGTCCAAATGACATTCTTCAACTTTGTTTTGTGTTTTCCGGCTTTTCTTCTTTTCCTTTAACTGTCACTATTTCTTAGCTTCTCATTTTCGTCTAACAGGGTACTATAATTTTTCATGAGATTTTTATTATCTTCTTTAATCTTTTGATTTTCCTCAAACAGTTTCACTAGTTCTTCGTTCGTACGATAGCACTCTGCACTTCATATTTCCTTCCCTGTGTCGTCCTTTGTACTTTTCTCACTTACTGAACTTAAGATATCCTTCAGTTTTTAATTTTCACCGATAAGTTCCTTATTAATCCTGAATAGCTCGTTGCTGTCTATTTCGGATACTTTCAAACTAGCACTAGCCAGTTTACTCTATCTATATTATCTTCACCTCACTCACAAATTTTTTTCCTTTTCATACAGTGGAAATACTCTAGGTCCATGCCATTGGACACGGCCTTGTTAACACACACTGCTTAACGCACACTTTGCCTAAATGCACAGAGCAAATCGCGTTGGGGCTATGACCCGAAAAGCTATCTTTCTCTCTTTCACACTTCAGTAACGAAACAATTTTAAAGTTTAGCATATTACACGGCTTCACAAGACACGTCCGCACCCATGTGCACGGTTTCAACAAGACCATGCCATCACGCCATGCCTACCATACATATCACTGACATTACGGACAATATGCACCAACACACCCGACCTGAACTTCACCGCATACTCACACTTGACCCCGACGATATTAAGCAATTAAAAAACAACTCCTTGCATCTCAACAATATTTACAGTTGCCAAAACCGTACCACGTGGTTGCCAACACTGCCAGTGTTACATCTATCATCATCTCCTTCATTTTGGGCTTCATTTTCTTTTAACCAACGTCATTGCAGGCAGGAACCCCTGATACAGCACAAAACGATTTCCGACTGCGGCTTCAAAGAAGACAATCATATTGAAACGTTTAATTTCATGGCCCGGAAATATGTGCATACATATGCAGTTGATTAACCTTGCATATTTATGTACATATGCATATCCAAATATTCCTTAAAAATGCATTTTCTTAATTAATACATATGCGCGCAAATGTGCATCTTACATTTTCATTCACTGTCGTGGGTCATTGCCTGCATATCCCATCAATGCATGCAATGATCTATGGAGTGCATTAAACGCAAGTACAAATTGCATAATACGGTATACGCACTTTTTCCACTTGGATATGCATGCAATGCGATGTGATTTTCTTAAGTTACGGTAATTGTCGAAGATCGCTTCCAGGACTCTCATCTACCTCATTCAATGAAAACATATATACTATGTATATAGAGACCGTGGATAATAATATCCCAAGGGAAATTTCTGAAACTTTCATTTACATTAGTACGAAATCAAGTAACTGTAACGATAAACGATCCAACCGCACTTCGTGGGCTAAGCAAAGCCTATAGTATACATAAAATACAATGACAAAATAAAAAACTGTAGAATTGGCCTAGCACTGGGTGAGCTTCCACTGATAATTGTATCATCGAAACAAGAGAAAAATGCAAATAAAATTAATACAGTCCTTGTCCAGACAAGTAAATGTAACATTTTGTTTTTTTTTCGATCTAGATTAAAGTGAAGAAGTTACGAGCAATCGTCAAACGGCAAAAGTTTCACTTGCACGTGAATAATCGGCCAAATGGTCCAGAATAAGTTTTAATATTTAGTGGCAGATACTACAGCAATTATCAATAACGTCGAGTTAAATGAATATGCTGAAAATTTTATCTTCACCGTCTCCAATGTTATCAATGCTTAACTTCATTGATAAAAGACAAATACAGCGCTTAGTCGTTCCACCTTTTAATTTACAAGTTCAGGAACCTGATGCTGAAGCTCTTTGTAATGATTTGCCACTCGCTACCTCTCTTTTGTCGTAATGTTTAAATTAATGTTGGAAATGAAATAAGAAATTGGTTTACTTAACCAAGCGGTCAAACTGCAGTGACTCTTGGCGAGCATCCTTTTGATGCACTAGCCCCATGGTTGTTGCTAGGGCGTATTCCTCGTGGTGTAGTGGTTAGAGCACTCATCCCGTAAGCCTAATGTCCCTGATTCGACTCCCGTTGGCGGTAACGGGAGTAAGTTCGAGTGATTCTTCGGACGGACTAAAGCCCGTTCAGTTATGATACGTGCTGGTTTAAAATCAACACACGGCCAAAGCGTGATACATTATTAAACAAGGTTTACGTTTCAATTAGCACCCTATTAGTATGTACAAGACCACATTAAAACTATAAGCCATCATGCGTTGCATAAAATCCAAGAATTCCTGACTTTAATATGATTGCCGTCCGAAGTTAACTAGAAAGTGATTGTATTCGCATCCGAGCTCATCACCACAAAACGACTTAACCATTTTTATTCTTGTTTCCATTGAAGGCACGATGCCCATTCATCAATGCTTCCCTCCTCGGACAGCGCAGAGATAATGTTTATATAGGTGGAATTCGATCAAGAAGAATTGAAGGGAATTTCAAACACTATCAAGTACGCTGAAAGCGTACAGCACCGAAAGATATCACGTTTGGGGTCGTTATTTAGAGATTTCGAAATTGCACTCACGCTTGGGTTCACTCAAAAATTTTCGATCTTGGAACGGTGATTGAAAGGGAATTTCTCTTTTCCATGGCAATTTGGGGCTGAACGGATACACTTGGGATCTGCTTTTCACACTATGATTTTGCTTTTCGAACCGTTTCCACGTCGTACGATTCCGTTTCACAGCCGATTTAACTAGCAACCAAATCCGTCCAATGCAACGAACGTAATCCTCGATTAACCATCACGAATCGAACGAGAAAATAATTGAAAATTCGCACGGAAACTTTTCTTTCTTTACGCTTTATGTTGAACGTGATAAACCTTCAACGATTCGGAGCAGCTAATAACGTTTGCACGTATCGCCAGCCCTTCAACTAAGTCAATGAGTGGTAATCTGCTACGCTTGTCTTGTAGACCTTGGATGAAACGATGATTTACTGTTCTCTCCAAGAAAAGTAAATCCTATTTTCAATTGCCGGAAGAAATGTTGTGAACGCGCAAATGCGCGGCCTCATGCCTTCGCCAGCCAATGGTATCAATATTAAAAGCAATGAGCAGCTTTCTGTTTTACGTTCATTCGCATGATAAGATTTATCAAATTGCGATCAAGTGGTGTTACCTCATAAAACAGGTATCCGGTGGAGCGAATGCGCGCCAGCGGCATGTATTTTACTCTTAAGTACGAGTCAGCCAGCATAAAGAAGAAGAAAAAAGAAAAGACTGTAGCAAAACGTATCCCACGAGCGCGTGTAAATCGGCCACGTGAAAGCTTCAGAAGGGAGAATGACACAGAAAGAAGAAGATGAAGAAAAAGACAGCAGCAAAAGGCATGGTATAAAGAATAACCAGGTATGCTCGCCCACGAAAAAGCTTTTTATGTGACAACACATGGATCGGAGCTTGCAGATAGAATGTATTCGGTAGTGAATTTTATATGGAACTCTCATAAAAATTCATTTTCGAACTTGGTTTTTACCTTCCTAATTAATTTTACTCGTATGTTCATGCTAAAATAAATAAATCTTCGTTCAAGGAATCCCTATTATGATAAAAGCAATTGCTCTGCCTCGGTATAGGTTCGCATTTCCAGCTAATAAAATGTATGTAATACATTATCTGTAATTTTACATGCATTTTAGTTTTATATATTGGCAACAAAGTCAGAGATGTATTCCAATGAAACAAGTTGAAGCAGCAGGAGAGTGCTCCTGCCAGAAGGGTTTTCAAACAAATCGGTAAATCAGACAATCTCCCCTTTCAAATGTGTTATACAGTAGAAATGTAGGTCTCACGTATTTAAATTTGCCACCATTTTGTTTCAGCCTTACTGACCCCATTGTCTGAGTACTCGCGCTTACATATCAATGTTACACACCATTTCTAATATTTTTTTCGGCAACCCCAACTGTACTTAGATAATTTAGAAATGATAAAATTTGATCATTTAAAAACTAGTTGTATACGGGATTTATTCTAAAGTATCGTAAAATTAAATAAAACACATAACAAATTCTATCAAAAAAATTGCATTTTACTTAATATCTTGCATTTTCTTGAAACAAAGTTAAATTTCACTAAGTTGAAATAAATAATTATGCAAGTAAAATTAACTGGTAGGTTCAAAGAAAATTGCTTTGTTTTTTGCTTGAAAAACATGAATCGCTTTCAGCCACAACATGACCACGAAGATTAGAGAACTACATTAAAAATTGTTCAATCATTCCCTTAAAATTTTTAGTATAAGCTAAGATTCAATACATGTAATTAAAATGTTTTCGATCAATATTTTCTTAGCTCTGCTTGTTTATTAATTCCAACTTATACTGGGGACAGTAAGTACTTTTTGGGGGCATGCTTTCAATATATGACTGCCATTAAAGCTACCAGCAATTAATACAGCTTCATCGCAGCTATGATAATGTACCGGCAAAACTTTTCAAAATCTAGGAAAAAGGCTTGCAATCAAAAAGAGGAGTTGACGTCGGATCTCGGTTCAGACGATGAACATCATGCCAGCATCAGGAAAATCTTCGGCCCCATGACAATTGTAGACATGGTTGCGGACGTCGCAAGGTGCATACACTCCATGGAACCTCGATGTAAACATCGACAATGGGGAGAAATGATACTATATCTGCGGGATGCATCAAGCTTTAACCGACAAGGGTTCAGCGGAGATGAGAGATTTCACATATTTTCAAACCCTCCCCGGTAAGCTTTCCGCAACGATTGTGTCCCGTTGATCGACTCCCGCTAGCAGCGTGCATCCCTATACAAATCACCGCAAACTCCTCCAGGTGTGTACTTGTCGAACCGATATTTTTCTTTTTGTTGGAGAATTTCTGGAGAAATCGATTCGGAGACTCAGCCACGTTCTTCCCTTTGCTGCCAACTCGAGAATGATTCCAAGCGATTTTTTCCTTGTTTGTTGATGCGACCTTATCACTCGGGTTCCAAAAAGAAGAGAGCTCCTCGTTCAGAATTAGGTCCATCCTCGCCTTGGGTGGGATTTCAGCCCCGTTGAAAAACCCTTCAGTGAAGTTGGCCGCAACTTTTTGCAATCGTGGATTCTAGCACCACAATTGACCCTTCGGATCTTCAGCTATGTGTGGCTCCAACCTTGATTGCTGCGAGCTATCCCCCTTTGTTTTTATTTAATTGTTTTATTTTCAATGCTGGTAGCCGTTTGTTTGTGTTGATTTCATCCAGGAGTTGAAACTAAATACCGCTTGCGTTTCGTGAGAGATTATCAGTTTTGTGTAGGTCTTTCGTTGTCGGCAGCTCCGAGTTGATGATATTGATGGCTGGTTTGATGTACTAGAAGTTAGACCAGCGTCGATATCGTCTATATTGTGGCACATTCGATCATCCCAACTGCTCCGCTATTACAGTCCGCTCAGGATTCCTTGGTGCGCTAGTTGGGGCTACTTTTGAAGACTGCCATACACGGCTCGATTACCCGAGGTAATTTTTCATACATTATGTATCTCTAATTTCACGGACTAATTTCTCGGTTAACCTGTCGCACCATGGGTAGGTAGAAATGGTGTGTTCGAATCCAGTTTAAGGTTTCAGCTATAGGGACGCGAACGGTGAGACTTCTTCTCTGCGTAGGTGTCATCCGTACTGTACCTAACTTTGCCAACATCTGCTGGGTAGGCTTCTATATTTTTCGATGCAAATGGTATGGTCGCTGTTCCTACCAATCTTAGTTTACCTTGAGTACAGGAGAAAATTATCTTCAGAGGATACGGCCCAACACAAGGTTTCGTTTTGAAGTCGATACTCTTCAGCCACTTCCAAAAGTCAGTCGATCAAATTGCACGTTCGCTTACTTTTGTGCGTGTCGATTTCTTTTCGCTTCGTGGTGATTCTCATGTGATGGACTAATTGCCGTCCCTGCCGCGAATAATTTTTGCTGCTGTCGTTGTGGTTGTACAGATGTCCGCTATCGTCCTAACTTACCTACTATTTTTGCCATTTGTGTTATTATTGATCACATCATATTCATAATTGCAAAAATTTCAAAAATAACTTGGCTCGGGTGGTTCTATCATTTTTCATAAAAATTGTGAACTTATTCCAGAGGCAAGTGCTGAGGTTTGGAAGGAACTTGTCGGTGACAGCACTGCGCAGATATACAATAAACACAAACGAATGAGGCTCACACATCGCACATCCGTAATTTCGATTTCAAAGGATCTTGCAAAAACGAATTTTTCGAGAAAGTAACACATAAATAAAAACAATATCCTAAATTTTCACTTGTTTGTACAGACAAAATTAGCTGACTGGCTCGCAGCCACCAGTCATTGTTTTTAAAATTTTCAACTTTAGCTCACGGTCACGTTATTTCGCGGACCGGAGTTTTTCGCAAAGCCTTTAGTTTACAGGACTTTCAGGCATCGATCACATTACTTGCAATGCAAAAATAGCATTTTCGATGCTATAAAGTTAGGTCTTATTACCGACCGCGCTACACTCCGGAACTTTGTTTAAATCATGACACTAACTTTCAGAGGTGGTTTTTCCAACTTCATTGTATGAAATGACATTAAATTTACCAGCCTCACGGGAATTTCGTCATTTCAAATGGTTTGCCTCTATGTTGAAAACTGTATTTTGTCAAACGCGAACCAAATCATGCACTTAAACCGACATTTTCAACGTCATTGAAGTGAGTATATAAACAATTCGAAGCGAGTGTTGGTTTATATATACTGTTGCAACCATGGAAGTCACCGCATTTGCAGACATTAATTTGTAGCAGAGGGGTGGGTAAC
This sequence comes from Odontomyia ornata, assembly GCA_963969285.1. Taxonomy (NCBI): domain Eukaryota; kingdom Metazoa; phylum Arthropoda; class Insecta; order Diptera; family Stratiomyidae; genus Odontomyia; species Odontomyia ornata. The sequence goes on from OZ017741.1 coordinate 193,985,683, forward strand.
CCGGAGTGGCAGAGTCGTGTCACGGGTGGTCAGTCCGGGCCACCCTCTGCTTGTGCTGAACCACCCTAAACATAAAACTTACCACTAAGGGAAAGGGAGGGGAAAGGAGGGTGTCATTATGAGAAATGAAAAGTGTTTTTTCATTAAACTAGCATGGCCATACATTTAACTAAAGCTTCAAAATGATGAAAACAAATCAGATGAAAATTCACAAAAATATATTCAAAATATTAGCTTATACAAAAAAAGGAAAGAATAAAATATACAAAATATACGGACGCAAAGCGTTTTCCTTTCATAGTCAAATGCAATTTTCCGAAAAGGTAGAAGTGACAGGGAGCCATATCAGGCGAATACGGTGAGTGATCGATGGTTAAAATGCGATTTCTAGTCATAAACCCCGCGTTAATACTCACCCTGCACACGACCTCTACACTCCTGGAATCCCCTTTTACCCATCCCCTAGAATTAGTATTGAAAACACTCTGTTACACCCTCAGATATTCCACGGGAGTCGCTATTGCCCCCAAAAGAAACTAGAGTGCTCCGGCGGGGCTTACGGACCCGGCTTAGCTCGTCCGGAGACGGGCGTGGGGCGCCACTCGCTTGTTCCCCAATAAGCCGCCAAGCGAGAATGCGGCTTGCCGGACCAACCAACGTCACTGTCCACTTTCTTCACCAGATCCCTAACTATCGAGCACAAACTAGTTGTCACACTAACTGCGCAATTCAACACTATTTACTTCCCTATCAGGTTCTCCTCACTCCCCCCGAACACTAACACTAACCTTCCGACCAGCTATCGATATTAACACACCACCCCTGAACACTTTTATTCACTTCTGATTTCACTATTTTTCACAACCACGACTTGCCATTCAAGCCGCACCCGTCACAATCTGAAACAATAATTCCATTTCCATACTTTAAATCAAATTTACCTTTTTCTCTCTTTTCCTGGAAGCTGTCACGGGAACGATTTGCACCTTGTTCTTTATTTCTTTCTCAGCGGTTGTTAAAATACCACCCGAGCCAAGGTTAATATTAAAAAAAAAATAGAAATGTTAAAATAATAAAATAAAAATGTCAAAAAGATTAAAATATAAATGTAAAGTAAAAGAAAAATAGGCAAAAGAAGCGAAATGTGAAAAGATTAAAGTAAAAATGTAACGTAAAAATAGGGAAAAACGAAATGTTAAAATAATAAAATAAAAATGTCAAAAGATTAAAATATAAATGTAAAGTAAAAGAAAAATAGGCAAAAGAAACGAAATGTCAAAAGATTAAAGTAAAAAAATGTAACGTAAAAATAGGGAAAAACGAAATGTTAAAATAATAAAATAAAAATGTCAAAAAGATTAAAATATAAATGTAAAGTAAAAGAAAAATAGGCAAAAGAAACGAAATGTGAAAAGATTAAAGTAAAAATGTAACGTAAAAATAGGGAAAAACGAAATGTTAAAATAACAAAATAAAAATGTCAAAAGATTAAAATATAAATGTAAAGTAAAAGAAAAATAGGCAAAAGAAACGAAATGTGAAAAGATTAAAGTAAAAATGTAACGTAAAAATAGGGAAAAACGAAATGTTAAAATAATAGAATAAAAATATTAAAAGTAGTCTAGCGCAACCCCAAATGATGGTCGTAGGCGATACACATGAAATGTTTATGCCACTCCTTGATGGATTTTTATGTGACCCAGAAGAATCTGCTCAAGTCATCGAGGCACTCATGGAGCAAATTCCTCTGATGTTTGGTGAAACGCGTGAGACGGAAACAATTTTACTGCCGGCAATACAGGCTGGTCTCGAAGCATTGAAAGCTTCATCATGTACAGGAAAACTCTTTGTATTTAATTCTTCACTACCAATCGCAGAAGCTCCTGGCAAATTGAAAAATCGAGATGATAGGAAGCTGTTGGGAACGGAAAAAGAAAAAGTAGTTCTAACCGCCCAAAACCAAGCATACAATACCCTGGGACAAGAGTGCGTACAAGCAGGATGCTCTGTGGATTTGTTTGTGTTTAATAATTCGTATGTAGACATAGCCACAGTTGGACAGGTCTGCCGACTTACAGGAGGTGAAGTGTTCAAATATACGTATTTCCAGGCTGACATTGATGGTGAACGACTTATCAACGATTTAATAGAGAATGTGTCAAGACCAATTGCATTCGATGCAGTGATGCGAGTAAGGACGTCCACAGGAGTGCGACCAACGGACTTCTATGGCCATTTCTACATGACTAATACAACTGATATTGAACTTGCGAGTATTGATAGCGACAAGGCAATTGCAATCGAAATCAAACATGACGACAAACTTCCTCCAGATGAGAATGTTTATATTCAAGTGGCTCTCCTGTAAACATCATGCAGTGGACAGCGACGATTACGGGTCATGAATCAAGCTCTGAAAACAACTACTCAAATGGCGGACGTATTCAAGAGCTGTGATTTGGACGCTGCAATGTTATTCTTCGCGAAACAATCGATGTTCAAACTGATGGAACTTTCACCGAAAGCCGTTAAAGATAATTTGATTCATAGATCAGCTCAACTATTGGCATGCTATAGAAAGAACTGTACATCTCCGACGTCAGCTGGCCAATTAATTTTGCCGGAGTACATGAAACTGCTACCGCTATATGTTTCGTGTCTAATGAAGAATGATGCGCTATCAGGCGGATCTGATATGACGTGTGATGATCGTTTCTATGCAATGCAATTTGTCTTGTCGATGGATTTGAATGTCTCGATGTCATACTTCTATCCAAGATTAATTCCGATTCACGATGTAGACATCAGCGATACAGAAGTCCCATTACCAATTCGGTGCACACATGAAAAGATGAGTGATAGTGGCGCATACATTCTGGAGAATGGGTTACATATGTTTATTTGGTTAGGATTAAATTTACCTCCAGAGTTCGTTCAACCAGTATTCGGTGTCCAATTGGCGCAGCAAATTGACACCGATAAGCTAGGAGTACCTGTCCTGGACAATCCTCTATCAAATAGAATTAGGCAGATCATTGATAAACTACAAAGTAGGCGAATGAGGTGCATGAGGGTAACGCTGGTTCGACAACGAGACAAACTTGAGAGTGTTTTCCGCCACTTCTTGATTGAAGACCGTGGAACGGATGGTTCGCCAAGCTACGTTGATTTCTTATGTCACATGCACAAAGAAATCAAAGAACTTTTGAGCTAGCCGATCTCGGTCGTAGTGGGCAAGCAACAGACTCAATATTACACACGAAGTATATCGCAAAATCGAGCGCGAGCACTACGATATAAGCGGGAATTTTTAGGCAGGCGGTAGAGTTTATTTAATATTGCTATTTCATATAACATGATAAACTAAAAATAAACATGAAGTTGACAGAATGTCAGTCACTTTGACATTCTACACCTGTTGGATGAGTGTACTAAAAAAGGGAAATTTAGATTTCAATTGCCCGATGCACCCCAGTTGGGGGATCTGAATTGAACATCGAATCGCCCAAGGATGAAGTTAACGGCTCGCCGGTTGAAACCGAGCCGATGAAAAACCCAAGAAAGAAGAACGGCTCCTTTCTCTTTTCTGGCGGGTTCAAGAGGACAACGTGGCTAAGCGAGGATAGCGTGGTGGAACTGAGGGAATTCAATCGGAAAAAAAAAGGAATTGCGACGAGGGAAAATTCCACAGTGGAGAGGAATATTATTATCAGCGAGACAACCAAGGAAGATTGGCGACTTCAGGCGATAATAAGCGCGCCGGCGGAATATTGCAGGCAGAGTACGGGGGGCCCCCGCTAGGTAGAGTAAGTGGAATTTGTACTTTTAACTACATTGTATTTTTAGCACTTTATTTGCATTTAGCAGTGAAATATATGTCAGTGGAAGAGTGGAAGATATATTTTGTTTGAGCTTCATTTCGCATTCAAGTAGTGTAATAGTGAAAGTTTTGTGTGCGTGTTGCAGAAAGAGCGAGTCTGCCGCGCATTTTAATTGTACACCTGGCTCGGGTGTGTCTAAAGGTAAATCTCCTTGCTGGGTTTTTCAGGGATCTCTGTAGCGGAAGTGTTCCTTTTTCTCTTTAGTTTCTTTTGCTCGTGTGAATTACGTCGGAAAATCTGTGCCCGGCAAGGGCGCAACTGATCGCCCGGGGAGAATAATCTGCCCCGTTAGGGAAGCGCTTAAAGAGCGTTAGTGGCGAGTGGCGCCACCTACGACCGTCTTCGACGGCAAGCCGGGTCCGAGGTCCTTAGCCGAAGGAACTCCCACGCGGAGGGTAACTGGAGGTAACAAAGCATAAATTTAATAATTCGATTCCAATTTAATTATACAAATTCAAACAACAATGACCTTGCGCAAACTCTCTATCTACTTTAGTACTGAAAAACTTATTACTACGCGTACCTAAAGGGGCCCCTTCTCTGCTGCATCTGATGGTGTTCTTTTGTCTTGTCTCGCCACTCGATGATTCGTCTTCCAATATTGCCGCTTGTCCACTTCTTATCGCCCCAACGCTCGTCGCTCCGCCAGTGCCCCTGCTCCGCCACACTCAAGAAGAAAGAAAGAGGAGGCGCGTCATTCGTCGCGCGCTTTTATTATCTCCTCCTAACGGCTCCTCCTGTCCCGCTCTTCGACCGAATTCCTTTGTCTCCGGTCATCCAACTCTTCGGAGTGGTTCTTCCTATTCTCGCGGAGTAGTTTCACTCTGCCGCAGCGTGATTTCTACTCCGCTCTGGTGGTGATCACTCCAAGTTCGGCTGAATTGGCTGAACCTGATTCACTAACAGTTTGCAACGTCAGTGATGCTTGTTTACATTTAGTTTTAGATGGAACTATTATTTCGGGAAAATCGTGCCGATGTTGTGATATTCTTCATTCTCTACAAGATTCGCCCCAAAGCAATGCACTTCGAGTGTCATGGTGTTTACTCGGTTTTCCTCAATTTTCACAGTGAATTACTTGTATTCCGTGCTGAAATATATTTCTCAGGTGTGTACACGTCTGTTTAAAGTGCTGTGAAATGTTTTCTTTTGCACGAGCTAATCATAATCGTTAGATTTAGTTGAATTGAAAGTTATGAGTTGCTCAAGCTGTCCGTCGGGAGTCGAAACGCTTACGGAAAACTGGAAAAATGGCGTCTGGCAGCGAAGGCTCTTGTGTGAATGATCCGAATTTCGCGATAATCTGTTCATTTTTCGAGAAGTTCTCGTCAATGCTAAATATTCAGCAACCCGACATTCATTCATACGCCAGCTACATACAAAACTTCTAAGGAAAATGCGAAAAACTGTACACGAAACAGCCTGGGAGATTCCGCTAGCCAAATTTTGCTACCTCTACTGCATGGGAAATTGAGCGGTTTGGATACAACAAATCAATTATGTAAGTTTGATGGTCAATGCTATTGTATTGTCGTCAACTAGCGTCTTTTCTCTTTGATATCTAGTTTCATTTATCTTTTTATCGTTACGAAGTACTTAATTTACTACTTTCTGGCTATCTTCAAACGAGATCTTGATGCAGGCTCCCAATGTTTAGGCAACCTAGTCGAAATACTATCGTGACAGTGGTGATACCCTTTTAACTGTTGTCATTGGGTTTTCATGAGCGATGGTGGGCTCCTCAATTCGTGGGGGCTAATGAAATAGGAATCTCTCCTCTTATTACATACGGCTACATCATTATTTACCATCGAAACTTATAACTATCCACTTCTTCTTGTACTCAAATTTCGCACCACATTGACTATTGTTGAATTGAACAAATTAGCTGCGTTGAATGGTCTTACATCCAAGCGTAAGGTTCTCTGAAGTTCGGCGTGATAGCGAGAATTAATTGTATCGTTGTGATTGTGTTTAATTATATTTGTGCACAACTCAACTTGGTAATCTTACCATTGCCTGTGATGAAGTAAAATGTTAGCGCCTTTAGGTTCTTGACATTCTTTGCGAAGATTTGAGATATTTTTCACGGCTTCCTTGTGTCGTTTTTGCTCACGATTCAATTTTTCGCAACATTTTCCCCTTGCTGAGCGAATCAATCAATTGCTGATTCCGTTCGGGCGATATCCTTGTTCACATTGATTCCGTCTAAACTGAGAGTCTTCTTTCCCGTTGTTGCTCCATCACTTCCGGTGGTGGCGTTCATGCATCGCATTTACTTGGTTGGCATGTTATTTGCGTAGGTAAAGCAGCCAGACTAGGATGCAATAAACGTAGACCATTCTTTGACAAGTGATTGTTCGCATTTTTCCCGGGAAAATCGTAACCCCGCCTCAACCGACGGAAGACTTCCCTTTGAACCTCTACATGCTTCTTAAATTCTGAAGTGACTACGATGACATCGTCCAGGTACATAAACACGAACGGTTCCAGTTGAGGCCTCAACACCTGGTTGATCGATCTTTGCCTTGTCGCTGGGACGTTCTGTAGACCAGCATCCTTCTAAACTGGAACAGTCCGAGCTCGGGGACCGTGAACCCCGTATATTTTTTTGACTCCTGGGCCATCGGCACCTGCCAATAAGCCGGCTTGTAGTGAAAGTAGTTATAGGAATTTCCGTAAAGGACTGCAGCGATGGTCTGCTGCCTTAGCGGAAGAGGATGGTAAGATCCGCCGTTTTGTCTGGGGATGCGTGAATGTGCTGGCAGGCTAGCGTTGCGGTGTCGTGGGTGGGTCTTTTTCCCCCCAGCACAAGGACCCACTGCAAAAGAATTTCGCATTCACGAATTTCTGGGTCACAAAGAAGTCGACCGAAGTCGAAAAGGAGGTAAGCAACTAAGGGTTGTAGATTGCAGAAGTAAAAGGACAAACTGGACCTGGGAAAGACAGACGGACTTACGGGGATTTCGTCGTTACCCGACAATTCTTATGGCCCACAAATAAGAGTGGGGTATCCAGGTGATGGTGGTGCCCCCTCGCACCCTCCCAACCAGATCAAGATATAAACGTAGATATGGCCATGTATTTCCCATTTCAGAGAAAAACTCATACAAAAGCACTTCGTATGACTTTTTCCCTCAAATAAGAAGCACAAACGTAAACAATTTATGCTATAGGGCTCTGCAATGAAATCACATAAACCTATATCATAAAAGGGCACGCGAGCGGAAGGCCACTCCACCCGGGAAGAGCCCCTGGTAAGCGACAAAAACGGTGGAGCGCACCCGAAGGCTAGCCCATAATAGACGAAAAGCCTGCCATCGTTGCGGGTCCTATACCCAGTCAAGTAGAGCGAATGGAAAGACTGATGATTCCGCTTTAAAACTTCATTTTATTTAACAGTTGCTTTTATATTATGTAATCTAGGCTTGTATATGTACTCTTTTGATATTAGATAATTAATCAATTCAAAACTTTTAACATTCCAAAAATTTTGGAGGATATTTTTGTCTATCCCTTTTAATGATTTCAAAATTCTATTGCATTATCTAGAAGTTGGTGGTCTTTTATTTTTTTCAAGTTCCGTCAATAATTAAACCTATCTTTACATCTATAAAGCCTCTTTTAAAATGGTTCGTATTGTTTACACTCAGTTTCCATAGCATATCACTAATTCTTCAAATATATATAATCTTAACCAGCATCGTCTTTTGAATGAATCTTAGCTCAAAAAAAAAAAAAAATGATTTTTGGAAGATACTTTACAAATAATCTAATATTTTTACAATTTCATTTTCCAACTATTGTAACATCCTTCTTTTTATGTAGTAATTTATCCGTAACTATTAAGAAGCAATCATTTTTACAAGATTGTTTTATTTATTACAATTTTTTATTATGTCAAACAGCAACCCAGCCAGCATCCTAGCAAAGCTATAACAAATTCTGACATATAAGCGATAAGTTCTGGTTCTGTACGTGTGGATGTTTCAATTCCTGCATTGCAACTTTTAGAAAGCGAAGAGCAACAAGTAGGCCATCATACGACAGAAAAGTCCCATAGCTTCCGACAAGGCGAAGTCCAAGATAGCGAATGTGAACACCTGTTGCTTGAGGGATGGATTCCTTGCGTAGCTGATGATCAGGGAACCGAATACTGTTCCGATGCCAGCACCAGAACCAACTGTGGCCGCACGAGGACCGATGGATTTGGCTGGGTTTCCGAACGATTCACCACCAGTTGTGAATACAACCTGATCGAACGTATTAACTAGTGCACTTTTCACGAATGCCGTTCCCTTAGGCCATACGTGAATTGGACACGGAGTGTAGACTGACGAATTTAGCGCTTGACTAAATTTGCGTCTCGTGTTCCACGCAGCCGAACGCCTTTACAACAGGAGTAATTCCAACGTAAGCACAAATCACACAAAAAAAAATAAAATAAACGAAAACACGCACGAGTTGTCACCAGTTGAGGGAAGATTATGCACAAGCAGCCTTTCTTCAGCTCGCAGCGAAAGTGCCACCAAAGATGACATACAGGACGGTGCTAATGTATCACATCCAAAAAAATGTCATCGATCTGTATCCTTCCCAAAACCGGGCTAATCCGAGGTAGAAGGCTGCTTTCACTGCCACGACACCAACTGGGGTGAGATTCTTCACCTTGCACTTTTCCTTCGACACTCTTCCTTCGCTGCAAATTTTACGTGATTTACATGAACGCGATTCCATACCAAGAAAAATTCCAACTTCCCAGTGACAGACAATGGATTAATTTGGCCGACAACAACCACGAAAAACGAAGTCACAAAACCTTGAGGCGGTTCCCGGTCAGAGAACTGTCACTCCAGCATTTGTTGAATCGATTAGGATTGCCAGAGTATCGAATGCAAGATCGCTCTCCGGGACCAAGCCGCAAACTATTACAAGGCCGCTGCTCGTGCTGGGCCAGCTAACACATAAAACACGCATGATTTGGGAACGAGAAGGAACAAAGAGGCATCATTCCAACAAATGGAATATTATATCTGACTCTGTCATGGCTGCTCTTTCTCGGAACAGCCGAAGAGAAAGCAAAAACAAATTAGCAATTCAACAAAAAGCAAAAACAATTACCAAATGTAAAAAAAATCTCAGAGTTATTTTAAAGTTAAAAATGAAAATAATCATTTTATAATCCTTTTCCCTTTTGGAGGAGACTTGGTCCACAACAGTAGCGCCACGAAATACCCTTTTTTTACATCACACATCACGTCGAATTTCCTCTACTGTACTTTTTTCCTATATTTCTTGCACCAGCTCATCGAGCACTTCCACTCCATACAAATCAAATATCTTTCACATGCAACTCATGTCCAACGCGCGCAATAACGACCGCGATGAGTATTGTGATTAATTGCTCTTCAGCTCACCACTTTGTCTAACCAGACAAGCTAACATACACGCTGTTCTGCGGTCGACCGAAAAACTAAACATCTTACTAGAAAATCACTGAAAGAAAAAAGTACAACCAAATATTTTCTTATTCTATGGATATTACATCAGTTTTACTCTACGATCTTTATTTAGTCAATATTTCGTTGGCCCTTCCTTAGCTGCAATAATTGCCTTAACCCATTGAGGCATGCTTTCTATGCGTGACTGGAAAGTACGTATCGTATTTTACTGGTGAAGATTTAGTACCACTCGAAAAATCAATTTTTCTGTGAGGTCTGCTTTTGTTGTTATCAATTCAGTTTCTAGGAATTTTTTGTATTGTTCTTGGCACATTTTTTCTTCTACAATATGGAAGTAGCCACTTCTTTTCCCAGATATTAGAGACCAGTCCATAATAGAAAGAGGATGCTTTACTGTAAGTACGATGCAATCGCCCTTGTATTTCTCGTCTGATATCCACCGTACATATTTTGATTTTTCCATTAAAATTTGAAAATATCGGTACAAATTTATGAGGTGATGTATTGATATTGTTGATTTGCAAAAGCGACGAAACATATTTTGCCTTGTTACGTTAAGATACACTTGGGGAAAGAGCCCGCACACCGCACTCACTGTCAAGCTTAAATGAATACGATGCTTTTGAAACAATTTTGAGGAGACCCCGAACCAAACTGTTCGCTTCATTTTGCATTAAATTTCAATGATTAAGGTGAAGCAATAACTAGACGATAAAATGATAAATGAAGAATGATACTCTCATTAAAAGTCTATCGGTATCACGGCCTTTTCCTGGGACTACCATTCAGCACTATGCAGACGAATACGGTTGACGGAGACGACGAATCGCAAAGGTCGAGATAATCGCTGGACGACGATTTTCCCCAACTCTTGACACTAAATCATAAAGATCGTCGCGAAATGCTTCAACAAAACCGAAATCTTTGGGCAAGTTGAGAATCAATCCAAATAATGAAAACCAAAAGAAAAGTATTTTTTTTTAATTTGCCGGATAAGATTTTGCGGGTGAATCGCCGTGTGGACAGCGTCTAAATTATCATCAAAATGCTTCTGGACGGGCCTTCAACATCGGAAAGTCAAATGTTACTGCCAGCTAGATCATTTGCACAAAATAACAACCTTCCAACCACATCTCAACTATCCACTTGACAAGATTACGAATCAAATCAAATATTCGTTGTTCAAATACCTGTTGCAAATATTTATCCTGGCATCTATTTTTCCAACCCCGCTGGTTATTGGATCCAAGATAAATTAGGCTGACATTGCTTCACACATTTCGTCTACATTGATCGGCATATGCAACGTAAATTGCTATTATCGAATTTAAACTCAACAGTATCCCAGAAATTTATACTATTGAAAAATCGTTATTACAAATAGCAAATGTCGGGATAACAATTGCACCAAAGATCTTAATGAATAATGACGACAATATCAATCGACTAGAATTTTATTTGGATGGGACACAAAAGACAAATGATGGTGGAGGAGATCATGATATCAATCGTATTAAATCATCGGTCAATACATTAAACTTGAATTAAGGAGAAGAATTCTTGTTGACAACTGTTTTGCCGAACACTTTCCATGACGACCTACTTACATTTCTGATACTTCCGCGGTAGATCAATTGAATACCTCCTTACAGGCAGTCCACCACTTTCCTCGCGCATACGTGTCTTCACATCGCGATACGGTCCGCAGATTATTATTCAGGGAAAACCAGCAGCGAAAAATAATCCCGAACGGAATAAATAATTGCGTTTCAAATTGCTTCGTGACGACAGCCGTCGGTGGTAAATATAAACATCACCTAATGTCAACCATCGCAGTTGACATTCGATGCGTAGTGAAAGGAAAGCGAGAAGTACTCGAAAGTACAACAACAGCACGAAAATGCATCGAACAGCATAAACATCCAGTCGTTTGCGCGAAAGCTTAATCCATTGCATTTAACAACCACTGATGGTTGCTCGCGCGCAATATTCGACAGAGCGAAAAGTTAAATTGCCCCGGAACGGCCGTTAATTGTGATGCCCGGGAGATAGGAGGTGTAGTGGAACCTCGGAGTGTCCTTTTTTACGAGTGGAGCGAACAGAGGTGGTAGCGCTTCTTCAAAGGTTACGGACGTACCCGGGACATACTAATCAATGTTATGGAGCCGGCTCATGGACAAGCGCGCGGAAGCCACCGAGATAGATATGACGATCGATATAGTGGCGGTGGTGGTGGTAGGCGTGGAGGCGGTGGGCGGTATAATGACTAATCATCCTCCAGATATGGGCCGCCGTTCCGCACCGAGTACCGTTTGATTGTGGAGAATCTATCAAGCCGTGTTAGCTGGCAGGATTTGAAAGATTCTATGCGACAAGCGGGTGAAGTCACCTATGCGGATGCACACAAGCAGAGGCGTAATGAAGGGGTTGTTGAGTTTGCCTCGTTGTCGGACATGAAGACGGCCATTGAAAAGCTTGACGACACTGACTTGAATGGACGCCGAATTCGTTTGATTGAAGACCGTGGTAGTGGTGGTGGCGGCGGGCGACGCAGCGGGGGCCGTGGAAGGTCCCGATCATCTAGTTCAATCCCCTGCTCTGAGGAGGATAAGCTGGAGATATTACGAGCGAATCTTCCACCCTTCTACCAGACGCAACTGTCCTTGCAGGCAGTTAAAACTGTAGCTGACCTCGTAAAACTGGGCCGAAACTTGGAGACCACGCGGGCCTCGGTAGAAGCATATCGGCCTCCACCGCTCACGGGCTGACAGCAATTGCTGGAACCTGATCTGGCCTACGCGGGGAGACGCAGACCGACGAGAGTGGCAGCGATACAGAGTCGGGAAATACAGTGCTGGAACTGTAAGGGCTTCGGCCACACTTCAAGGGAGTGTTCGCAAATGTAACAATTCTGCGACAGAGTATCGCTTCCGTGCCCTCTGGTGGAGCCCTTGACTGGGGTCCGAGGGCCCCAGTCAAGAGCTCCACCATAGGGCACGGAAGCGATACTCTGTCGCAGAATCGTTACATTTGGCGCCCCACGTTGGGCGTTCCAGCACTGTATTTCCCGACTGTGTATCGCTGCCACTCTCGTCCCCACGTTGGCCAGATCAGGTTCCAGCAATTGCTGTCGGCCCGTGAACGGTGGAGGCCGATATGCTTCTACCGAGGCCCGCGTGGTCTCCAAGTTTCGGCCCAGTTTTACGAAGTCAGCTACAGTTTTAACTGCCTGCAAGGACAGTTGCGTCTGGTAGAAGGGTGGAAGATTCGCTCGTAATATCTCCAGCTTATCCTCCTCAGAGCAGGGGATTGTCCTCCGGCGAAATAATCCCTCCATGGTCGCGATATACATCCCTACAGACTCGTCAGGACCCTGAGTGCGTTCCTTGATTTCCTCCAGCAATTTCCGATCATAATTTGGAGGAAGAAATTCGGCCCCCAGTTCTACCACCGCCCGCCCCTGAGCTCACCCTAGTCCGGTTGGCACGAAACCACACTAGTGCTCGGCCTTCAAACAACTCCACGGCTGATTGGTAGAGCCGCGCGGTGGACACTCCCCGAGCTAATCGTAGCTTCTCAACCCGCTCCAGGAACGCACTCAAGGATCCAGAGTCTCCGCAGAATTTCAAGCCCCATTTATGAATGTCTAGCCCTATGGGAATCGCAGAGTCCAGACGACTTATTGGCTGTAGAGGCTCAATCCTCCCGATTTCCTCTAGAACGTTAGCCACTTCCTGTTGACCATGTTCACTCGATTTTTCTAGTGGGGTCCCTATGTCCTCATGCGACTTTCCATCCTGGAACCCTTGTCCAACCGGTATTTCCAAAGCACCAGCTTCGTGCGTCTCATCCTCCACATCAGCTGCCGTCTTCCCAACTTCAACCTTCCCCTCCAGCTGGCCCAACGCCATCACCAGCTGCCTCTTCAAATTGTTGGCCTCCTCGTCCGGGTCCTCTTCCTCCCACGGTGCATTCTCCAGCCTCCGGATCGCAAACCTTATCTTGGCCTTGATTTTTAGGAAGTCTGAAGATCGAGTACTGCCTTTGAACGCCTCCATCATGGTCCGGATCTCCTGGAATTTTTCCTTCACCGCTTCCATGTCCTCTTTGTAGGTGTAGGGGTACTTCTTAGTGATGATGGAAGTGTTCGCTGAGCCCTCTCCCCGAACGGCATCGCACAGCATCTTCCGCATGGTCTCCACCGTACCAGTCTCCAATCCCCGGATCTGCAACTCGTACGTAAGCTCCTCCTTGCTTAGTCGATCCACCCTGTAACGCCCGACCTGTGCCATATTCCCTGTACCGTGCTTACTGCTATCCTTAATCACTATGTAAGTAAACTTAGTTTCTACTGGATTAAAAGAAAATAATGGATCTTTATTTGTTTTACAAAGGCAATACTACTATCTAAGGCTCAAATTCACACTCCCGCAATAACAACCACTACTCTCACACCCGTTTTTTTCGCCAATTGTACAGGCCACTTCACCCAAAATCACACTCCCGCAAATGGAAAGCACAACACTCACGTTCGTCCTTTTTTTCCACTTGCACTGAGCACTTTCCACTGTTCCACACTCCCGCAATTTCACACGATCATTTCAAAACTTTCACTTTTTTCGTAACCACTAAAACTCAACTTTACTGCCCCACGTTGGGCGCCAAATGCAACAATTCTGCGACAGAGTATCGCTTCCATGCCCTCTGGTGGAGCTCTTGACTGGGGCCCTCGGACCCCAGTCAAGAGCTCCACCAGAGGGCACGGAAGCGATACTCTGTCGCAGAATTGTTACATTTGCGAACACTCCCTTGAAGTGTGGCCGAAGCCCTCACAGTTCCAGCACTGTATTTCCCGACTCTGTATCGCTGCCACTCTCGTCGGTCCTCGTCTCCCCGCGTAGGCCAGATCAGGTTCCAGCAATTGCTGTCAGCCCGTGAGCGGTGGAGGCCGATATGCTTCTACCGAGGCCCGCGTGGTCTCCAAGTTTCGGCCCAGTTTTACGAGGTCAGCTACAGTTTTAACTGCCTGCAAGGACAGTTGCGTCTGGTAGAAGGGTGGAAGATTCGCTCGTAATATCTCCAGCTTATCCTCCTCAGAGCAGGGGATTGTCCTCCGGCGAAATAATCCCTCCATGGTCGCGATATACATCCCTACAGACTCGTCAGGACCCTGAGTGATTTCCTCCAGCAATTTCCGATCATAATTTGGAGGAAGAAATCCGGCCCCCAGTTCTACCACCAATTCCGCCCATGAGCTCACCCTAGCCCGGTTGGCACGAAACCACACTAGTGCCCGGCCTTCAAACAACTCCACGGCTGATTGGTAGAGCCGCGCGGTGGACACTCCCCGAGCTAATCATAGCTCCTCACAATTCTGCGACAGAGTATCGCTTCCGTGCCCTCTGGTGGAGTTCTTGACTGGGGCCCTCGGACCCGGTTAGCCCAATGGAGAGGGGTCGTGCGCCACTCGCTTTGCCAATGGGCCCCACAGGAGTCGCCAAGCGAGAATCACGACTCGCCAAAAGGCTCGCACCGACATCGTTCACAACACGACGCGTAATGGACTCACGCACTGCCTATCCTCCCTAATCGCGATTACAGCTAAGGCGCGGGAACCTAAGGAAAAAGATGAGCCCTGACAAACCTCGCAGTCCCACCACGTGGCGGCGAAGCGCCCTCGGGCCTTCCACACACGGGGTGTCGCTCGTACGGGAATGCCAATTCGCTTCCCGAGCCAACTTCACAATTTTTAACTCACTTCCACCTGAGAAATTATGCACTTTACTCGAATGTTTTTCTTTTCTTGGTTCACAAACAATTTAATTTCAAGATTAATAATATTAGAAGGAAATACAAAAGATATTTTAAAAAGAAATATATGTAAAATTATACTTATATTGGCCAAGCTTACACTTTTCAACCGGGCTTGTTCGACTCGGGGGCCCCCAATCTTGCTGCCGCCAACTTCTGCTGTCGATCCAATTCCTTGATCCACCTCGGTCGTAGAAGACGCTCTCCTCGTTGTTCCCAAAACCTCCTTAATTCCTCCGATCAATCCTCAAATTCGATATTTTCCAGCTCGGCTATAACCTCCAAAAAACATCCCGCCAAAAATTCGTGCTCCAATTCTTGGAAAAATGCAAAGTGAAAGCAAGAGCCTCCCAAGCTCCATCCGGGGTCTTATATCCCCTCTGGTGGCCACGCTTTCATACAAGGGAGCTTTTCGATGTTCCACCAGTACAGTGGACTGTTCATCGCATTCACTGCATTACCCGCGTGTCGTGTCAGCTGGCATCTTGCGAACTTTAAATGTCATAACAAAAGAGTATAAACATTGGGCATCGTCTTGGTTGATGTGGGAATGGTGCGCTGATTACCCGAGTAATTGGTACGTTTTCTGGATGGTAGTTATGGTGATCATTATCTATCGAGCGGTAAGTTGTTTTCGGATAGAACATAAAACCTCCAGTGCTTAAGTAACCGCCGTTTTTGCCAATTGTACAGGCCACTTCACCCAAAATCACACTCCCGCAAATTGAAAGCACAACACTCACGTTCGTCCTTTTTTTCACTTGCACTGAACACTTTCCACTGTTCGAACGTAACGATTATCTCAAGCAAAGATAATTGCTGGTGTTTGTTCGCTTTCAATACTGGCGGACTCAACGATTGCCGACAAAGCGAAGGAAATTGAAAAAAGCTGACTCGCACTCAACGATTGGTTACAAAGCGACGGAGATTGGAGAATATTGTTTTCGGACGGCGAAAAATTCGGTGGCGATGTGGGAAGTATCCGAAAGCGATAAAACCTTGGGGCCCCCCTCATTGATGTACACTTTATGCACACAAAACAAACAAAAGAACTCATCGTTATCGTTATTAGCAAAATTAAACCACTTTAACCTTCACAAGTTTTCAGTCTAGGACTATAATCACATATTTTCTCTTCATTGTGTTACAAGCCTCAAAATTTCTTGCTTAATGTTGTGTTGAGTTTGCCCTTTTATAATTAATAAATTAGCTAAACTACCTCTTTTGTCGTCTAGCCCGATAGTATCTGGCCAAATTGGACATGCACTGAAGCAAAGCTTCAATGCCGCAATATATTCTATATTCGTCCAGCCAAGGAATCCTAAAATCAGAAAAATCCTTTTCGTCTTCAAACAATTTCCAGCCTAAGATTTATCAAAGGCCGAACCTTTATTTTTACGACGGGTCAGAAAGTTCTGGTCCCGAATTAACATTTTAGATTCTTTTTATACTTTCTAAAACCTAAAATCTATGTCATAAACTACAATACAAAATGTGTGGTCTCATGACCCATTAACTCCTTCACACATTTGTTTTCCTTGTTATACGATCCATTGATACAATCAATGGAACTACAAGTGCATATATTCATTACGTAACTATTCTAGGTCCAGTCTCAAGTGTATGCTATTGACCATATGCAAACATATGGCAATTGTTTTGATTTTCTTTCAAGAACGCGGTAGAAAGTAAAAGCGAAAGCAAAACAATTGAATGAGTGGGTGTCGTATTACGTGCACATTTGTTTTGAGAATTCTTTACGTTGGGTTTACGGTTCCATTGATTAATGTTTCTTGTTCTATTTTTTAAATTCTACTTTTAAATCATTACAATGCTCTAGTTTTGCAATTTAATGTGATAATGGTAAGTATGAGAATCATGAATCATTACAGTTGGCAAAACTAGGATTTTCCAAAAATAACGCGCCGCAAACTGAAATATTAACACGATTCGAAAATCCAATTAATTTTGCTTGCATTTACAATAATAATATAGCAAGGTATTGTATCTCGTCTTTGACATCTTTCTATTCTGATCTACTAATTAACTGACGCTGGTTCTGTGGCGAGTTTTCCTCGTCCAATGAAACATTTTGTAGCAACCGAGCAGTCCGGGTAGGCAAACTGCTCGAGGGACCTTCACGAAAAGGAGAATCAAAGTAGAGGAGAAATCTTGTAACAAACAGGCTATTTCAGTTTATATCAAATAGTCAACATTTATCGAGCAACAACATTAACACACATTAAATTATTTGCTATGTAATGATTTGCCTTGATAGTGTTACATTTGATATGCACGTATTCTGTTAAATGTTTTATAATTAATGATGAATATTCAAATTGAGTTTAGAAAGCTTTGAATATTACGGAAAAGTTATACTGAACAATTAAATACATCAACAACGACTGATTGATTGGCATTGAATGTTTACATCAAGTATTGTTAAACACACGCACAAACACAAAGAAATTCTGCAAATCAATGTTCCTCCAATTTTCCGGAAAAACGCAAATAAAGTTAATTTAAACAAATATATATTTCGGAGGTAAGAGTTCCGCCTTCTTCAGTGTTTTTTGGTATGGTTTAGTTCCAAATATCTGCTTTTTATATCCCTTACATTCTATCTGTTTTCGTCTTTGAGACCTATCACTTAACCTATATCCTTTTTACATTTAATTATCCCAATTTAAGAGGTATTGTATAATTTATTGCTTTTTCCTTATTGCGTTTGTTTTTATTACTGCTATTATAGTTCGTATATTATATTTCAAATATTATTTCGATTTAATTAGCTCTAGTGCCCTTGAGTATCCGTTGCCCACATCTCCATTGAGCCGTGCATTTTCCGGTTGTCGAATAGTCCAGAGGCTCTCATATACGTCCAATTTGTTGTTGCTCACGTCTTTTATTACCTCTAGATCATCCCAATTGATTGCGTGATTAGTTTCTACAATATGCTTGGCGACGGCGGACTTAGCTGTATCACTTGGTGCTTCCCTTGACTTTAGCTTCTCTGCTTTCTTGATATGTTCACTGAACCTTGTTTTGACTGAAAGCTTAGTTTGTCCAATGTACGATATCTGGCATGGCTGGCAGGTAATTTTATATGTGCCACATTTTTCATCCTTTTGCTTCCTATCCTTCGGTGTACCTAGCCTGTATCCCATTTTGAATTTCCGGCTCGTGGGTACCGCTGTTATGTCGACTTTCTTCAGGATTTTCCCGATCTTAATTGCTGCTCTGTGGTTAGTGACGCCGCTTTTAGTTTTGTTTCTATTTTCCTTTGTATTGACAAGATTTCGCTTTCCTTATATCCATTCATCTTCGCTGTACTCAAAATAAAAGTCTTCTCTTGCTCATTTTATTGTTTCGTTAACGGAGTCGTCAGCATTCGGTATATCCAACTGTTGAAAGTTGCCATCTTGGTTTGGTGCGAGTGGTGTGATGTGGCTGGTATCGTCCTCTGCATATTCGTGGGTTTCCTGAAAATATCAAACTCTAAAACATTATTATTTCTTATTATTTTAATGTCTAGAAAAGGTATTTCGTTGTTGCTCTCCACTTCCATTGTGAAGGTGATATGTATTTCATTGATTTTCTTTAATGTCTCTTCAATTTATAGCTCTTCACTATCTTGAGAACGTCGTCAACATAACGGATCCACATCCTTGGATAGACGCCCTCTTGAGCTATTCTTTGTTCTATCCATCCCATAAAAATTTCACTCAAGAGGGGAGACAATAGGTTCCCCATCGCCACGCCGGATTTTTGCTTGAAATATTTTCCTCTGAAGGTAAAATAGGTCTCTGACATGCAAAGAATTGCCAATTTGTAGAAACATCTTTATCGCTTCTTTGATGTTTTGGAATCACTCTGGCTAGTTCGCCAATCCTTGAACAAAGCCAACGCCTGCTTTACTGGGACACTTGGAAAAAGTGCTTTCACGTCGAAAGATACTAGTATTTCGTCTGCTTCGATGCGCTTTGCTGTCATTCACTTCTCGATCAATTCACCTCTGTTTTTGACTGAATAGTTGCTTGGAGGTTTTTCACATTGTTTGCATTCCTCCACTAGCCATGTCGCGATTTTGCTTGTGGGGGCATCCCTGCAGGTAATGAAATTGTATAATTTAATTGCAGTCTCATTGGAGATGGAGATTTCTCTGATATAAATCATAATTATAAAACGTGATGAATCGCACTCACTCATTTTTATATTTATCCTGTTTTATTGTTAACGTTTTCATCGTTTCGTTACCAAACATTTCAGTTACATAAAAACTGCAGTCCACCGCAGCAGTCCTGGATGGACATTTATACCCTCCACCATCAAACACTACAATTTAGCGCCCTGATGAGTTGAGCATTGATCTATGACTGGTCGACTTCCGATCATTTTTTAGAATAAGTTATGTAGCTAAGGTTGGGTTTAATAGTACAGTGTTTAGCTTATAGGAAAATAAGGCACTGTAATGATTTTCAAGACATTCTTTCTATCGCGGCCAACAACTACTTTTTCATGCCTATTGAAACTAAAGTAAGAATCTTGGATGATGTTCCTCAGTTACGTGACTGTCGTATGCTCTTTGTCGTCCGTCAGTATAGTCGACTTCTTGCGCAATATGACTCAGCGACTAGAATAATTTAAGGTTGATGAATTGCTTCTTGATAATGAAGATTCAAGCACCTTAGAAGTTAAAGCGAAATTATTGCAGACTGTACGACGTCCCTCAAGGCGTTTGCGTTCTTTTCCCCCCACCTGATATTGACAGCGCCATATGTCGGCCTTTGAAAATGGAACTATAGATGGTTGCCATGGAAAACAAAGAACACGTGATAATTTCTACAAATAAAATTATTGAGATAAGAAATACAAAAGATAAAATGGGTAACGTCGTCTGGGATTCGAAGTTGAGATTTACGTGGACGTAGATGAAAGACTGACTGAATATTTGATACTTGTCTTATCCACTTTTATTCATTGATAGTGCTGAAGACGCATCGTAAACGCTACTTCTCCCGGTCGCACACCCGTCAGCACATTCGATGCATCATGAACTCTGCTTCGATTGCTTCCAATTAAAATATGCTGATGCACGTTCGATACGTCGTCGTGTAGATATTGGACACGCGCGGGTGTGTGCCGTCATCGGTAGCCAGGCACACCATAGTTGCGCGTCCCCACGATGTCTTAAGCACATGAATATGGATCATGCATGAAACCGCCCGAGGCGCACAAGCATGCATGCTAGATAGATGGTTGGTCCGCCACAGAACAAATGGAGGGGCTTCGCCGACCGAGAATTCAGGAGACTCGACATGACCGAGTCAATTAGAATCAAGCGAAGGGTTAGCGTAATTTGTGTCCCTGGGATGGTTAGTAATACAATGAATTTCCGTAGAGATCATTTAGAGCAAGCGAAAGCATTTGAAGCTAGCAGTGAATTCCGGAGTAATTCTCTTAACCCGCCAGTGGTGACGTGAAATTATCTTACATAATTGGTGACGCCGGTCCTGTACACCGGGATTTCCGGCCGAATAGTTATACAGAAGTTTTTGTTCATTTTCGGATTATTTATAAGTATAAATATACTTTGAATATAATGCAAACGTATTTTTTTAACTTTTGTCCATTTATTTAATGATTCATAGTTATTCAAGCATTTCAACTGAGAATACTAGAAACTTACATATTTTACATAATATTTTTTTTAAGCTTAAAAAAAAGAAGAATGCCAGTACATAATTCTAACAAAATCAGTCTTCGCTTGTCTTCGGTAAAAGGAACTAAATAAAACCTATATCCATGTAGCAAAAAAACAAAATAAAATAGCTTTCAAAATCACTGCTTTTCAGTTGAACAATTTTGACAAAAAGGCACTACGTGCTAAAGGCATAAAAATTTTTTACATTTGTGGCACGCGTATTTTGTTTTCCTATTTTTCTTCCATCCGCAATCATGGCAGTGTCCATTTCTTGAAGGACCTGCCGTCGCAGCCATATCCTCAATCTTCAAAATTTCGGACAGTCTTTGTCTTATTGATCGTGGCAAGTTTAATTCCATTTGGCGTTCTCTTATACGAGGCTCTATAAGTTTCATAACCAAATGTTCGATGAAATTACGGCGTTGGAGCTTTGAATTCGGATTGTTAGCTGTGTGTACCACCTGACAGTTTATTGTACTTACATTGAGCATGGCATAGAAGACTACCATAGGTCAGCGTCTTGTTGCTCGGGCGCAGTTGTAATTTGCACATAAGCGGTCTACGACGTCAACACCACCCTTAGTATCATTGTAACTCAAAATTATCTCAGGTTTCTGAGTTTCAGCATCGACTTTCGCATCGTTGTGCATTGTACTTATTAGCAAAACATTTTTTTTCAACTTTGAAACGTGGGAAACCAAAACCATGTTATCGCGGAAAGCAAACATGTTTGACTTGACATTTCGACCGCGCAAAACATTGAAATCAGCAGGAATTTCCTTTTTATTCTTTTTAACTGTTCCTACAGTGGTTAAACCTTTCTGGAGCAGTGCTTCAGCTAATGGTACGCTAGTGTACCAATTATCCGTTGTCACATTCCGCCCAGTATTGAAAATTCGTTCACATAATCTTTGTACAACAGCTAAGCCGGAATTGTCGAGATTGTATGGGCCCTCTTTTGACTGTTTTCCGGGATAAATCTCCATGTTAAAACATTTTCGCGTCACAAAGGGCTTGAATCTTGATGCCGTAAGGATTAGGCTTACTTGGGATATATTGCCTGAATGAACACTTCCCTCGAAAAGCTTCCAACTTTTCATCGACAGTCACAAAAGCTGATAACGTATAATTAGCTTGGCAATTTTTCACAAATTTTTCAAATAGTTGTCTTATATGGCAAATCTTATCAAGCGCCTGTCTTTGCTGCCTCGTAGTTCCATCATCGAATCTCAGAGCCCGCAACAGAAACTGAAATCGTTGGGAAGACATAGAAAGCCGAAATATTTCCACCGAGCTACCGTCTGTTCGAAACAGCTCTTCCACATTCATATGATTCGATTTTTGAACTCCTGCCAAAAACAGCAAGCCAATCAAGCAAAGTAGTTCATTATAATCTGTATGTCTGGCGTACGTTTCCCGGGTGTAATTATTTTTGATTTTGTCAATGTATTGGTTGGTATATAGGACAACTATCTCCAGCATAGAGTCGTCAAAGAAGTGCTTCCAAATTCTAAGAATATCAGTTTCACCTGATACAACTCTCTTTGGTCCTGGTAACTGCCTTATAATATTAAATGATCTTGCCCGAGTAGATTGGCGATGAGGTTGTTTGCTCCATTTCGTGCAATTATCTTTTCCTGTATAAAAAGACGAATTGTTGCTTTCACAGGACTCTCGATCACTCAAGTCTTCTTCGCTATCCGAATTTGGAGTTTCTTGCGGTGCAGAGTTGGCAGATTCGTTTTCGCTTCCTGCTTCACTCTCTGATGACGATAGTGATCTGTTCTCATCAGATTCGAAAAATTCGTGCAGAAGCGCTTCAAGACGGCGCTGCTGACTTTCGTAAGACATGCTGAAATACGATATTTCTTAGAAAATTCATTAAAACTATGCAAAATGCTGACCTTCACTCGAAATCACAAGAAATCGTTTAAATATTAGTGAAAGTAAGATGCAAATTAATCTTAAGTTTTAAAATCGACTGTAAAACAAACCGCACTATTAACTCACGTAATCGGTGTCCCCGGTCCTCTGCACCGGGTTAGCACATAAACTCTAAAGTGTGCGATCGTGTGGCTACTAGAAGTTTGAATTATGATGCAATACATAAAATGCGGCAGGTAACAGAGATCCCAGTTCAAATCGATGACGACTAACAAAATCAATTGATTTTTTCGCCGAACCCGGTCTCTCAGACATATGCGTCACCGGTGGCGGGTTAAAAAAAGGAGAACATATTGCGGGATGGATTGAATGTCGATGGGTACACTTCTCCAACCACTATCACCCCAACTACAAGTGAAATTTGAAGTCGTTTTACGAATGCAAACACTTCAACGAATTAAGCCACGACCAATTCAATTAAAAAAGTAATTGCAAAGTGGAGGTTACAAGGAATTGATTTCATTAAATATTGTAGACAGTACTCTAATAGTCGAAATTAATTTTAAGTGAATAAACTACTCAGGAATAGTCAGAAACCGCCAGAGGCCGCGAACTAGCACGAATAAGCAGGAGCTCAAATTATCAGGGCCAAACGCTCCTGCAGTTGCTCCGCAGAATTATTCTCGTGACCAGGAATGAAGTCTAGCGCAGACGGTAGGGGATTTGGTAGGACCACCAACTCCAACAGTGTCAGTAAATTATATTAACAATCAACGGCATATTCTACAGCATTTTAAAAATTCGACAAGGTTGCAAAGCTTGAGATGTTCAATTTTAAAACAAATGTAAAGCCATTTCATTGATGCAAGTTATCCTAATGCTGACCACGGATTTAAATAGAAATCAAGAATCCGATTAATAGACTTATCAAATCAATTATTTAACGCTTTAACTGATCGCTTGGAAATAACACCGGCTTCGCAAGCATCTCAGATGAAAATACGCATACAAAAACCAAAAGCCGAAGTTCAACTCGTAATACTATACTTAATCAGTGTTTTAATGGGTAAGACCAAGTCTTCAAAAATAGCCGAAACCACGTGGCTGCTTCCTTTTCTATGGCGTCCAAAAACACTTTTTCATGCCTACAGGAATTAATTTAGGAATCTTCGGTTATATTCCTCAGTTCTGTAAGTGTCTTATTCTACTTGGCGTCCGTATAATCGACTTCTTACGCCATATGATTCAGCGACTAGAATAATTTGAGGTTGAAGAGTCAATTCTCCATAATGGATATTCAAGTACCTTGGAAGTTGAAGCGAAATAATTGCCGACTGTGCGACGTCCCTCGGGGTGTTGATTTTTCTCTCTCCTGACAGCGCCATTGTGTCAGCTCTAAGGGATGGAACAAATGGAGAGGCTACGCCCACCGAGAATTCATGGGAGAGGACAAGACCGAGTCCACGGGATTTGATTGTCATTTCTTTTCCAGTATTTCTCAACTTGGCAATCAAATCCGCGCGGAGGATTTTACGGGGTGGACTGAATGTCCTCCAACCCCTACCACCTGAATCACAAGAGAAATTTGAAGTCGTACTACGAATGTAAACCCTCCAACTAATTAAGCCATTACTACTGTTAGTCACGAGCGCCTTTCCTCATGGGAGCGAGGCCGGACACCTGAATAATCGAGTCGTCCTGGTTTTTCTCCAGGGTTGTAATATATATCGAAAATCTTTTAGTTCAAACTCTAAATCCTAATTACAATTGCAATGAATTTATATTTCGAAGTCCAAATTAAATTCCTATCAAAATTCCAATTCAAATTTTAAAATCCTATTCGAATATGTAAATAACTTCTTGCTCAATTCCAATCTATTAAAAGATCTCATTACACGTACGACGTGCGCCAGAACAATACTGTCGCGAATTTTACCGCAACTTGGATCTTGGATGAAGGTTAATTTGAAGTCCACTGAGCACGTAAACACGTTGAACTCTGTTGATGAATTATTATAGAAAGATAAAAAATTCAATAAGCGCATAAGCCCATTGAACTACGCTGTTTATAATTTATTCGGTACTCAAGTACTTGCGACTTGTGCACCAGCGTAAATCACTAATTACTGTTAAGCACAAATTTCAATCACTTCACCAGAAGAATTCCAATCACTTCACCACTAGAAGACTATACGAGTACAACTACTGGGGTTCGTAAATATGGAGCACTAATTCGAAATGAACACAACGAATGCTTGACGACAACTGAACTTTCTTCAAAAATGAATATTAAGATTAAGATCAAAGTGCTGATCACACAAGTCCCACATTAAGACGAAAAATTATTATCACTGAAGGGAAAACTGATGACGCTTGTGGAACAATCAAGCGACACCTGACTCCTTTTACTCGCGAACAAATTCTACAGCGAAAATTGCTGACGCTTGTGACGGAATGTTGGATATTATAAAGATTCGTGTTTTATTGAGTCGTTCGCCTCGGAGCTTCGTTTTTAAAAATGGTTAATAAAAGTCTTTAGCGAATTTAAGAATACCTACTTAACCAAGCGGCTAGCCCGCAGAGATTTCTGTCGAGGAATCTTGAATTCCACAAACGCCATGGTTGCTAAAATATTTATAAGTTTATTTATGATGCGCTACAAATAGCAGGGAGTCCTGCGCTACAATTAGCAGCGAGTCCTTTGTAATGTATGTAACGCTACGATCAGCAGCGGATCCTTACTCAAACAGAGTTTCGTCAAAGAATGGATATATTTTCAATTCCCACTTTGGTATTTATACATTTTCTTACTTACAAGCTAATCATAATTTACATTAGTTTATTACTCATAAGTTCTATTCGTTTAAATTTTCAAAATGACCCAATTCTTAATTTATTACTCATCCACTTGTCCAAAGAAAATTTCATACGCGAACCCATATGAATGATTTTCATGCACTTGGTTCTCAAGTGCATGTCGCGTGCTAGTCGTGTATGTGTAACAAACATTATGAGTTGAAATTTATTGCGAGTGTTTTTATTGCTGTAAGCAATAATATGATGCATGAATGTTTTGATGTAATGAATGGGTAATAAGGTAAGTATTATTGTTATGGTTAATTAAGGTAAATAGATATCAATACAATTAAGGTAAGTATTATTGTATATAAAAGTAGATATCATTACAATATCACTTGAAGAAATGCTGACAACATGTCTATGTGGGGCTTGTGCGTATGAAACATTGTGATAAAAAGTATGAATTTTGATACATTGTATTGGACATTGTATGAATTTTGATACATTGTACTGGACATTGTATGAATTCTGTTACAAAGATGAAAGGTAAGTATTGAATTTTAAGAATTATGAAATTTTAGGATGTGATGTATTTGTACAAATATAGTAACCAAAAAAACATCTGTTCACTAATTTCATTTGACCATGCCGATGCAATTGTCTTCACGCTCAAAGAAAAGTTCATTGTTGGTATCTAAAGGGTGTTAGATTACGACTGCATTGAACTTGACTTTGACTATGCGGATGCATTATCTTCGCACTCAAAGACAATACATTGTTTATAGAAGTGTCAGTTTACAGTCATTTTCGCTTTATGCATTTGGATTTCCGTATGGAGAATCCAATGGATATGAATAGATACATTTTCTATGAATAAGATAGAATACCAATGAGGATATGTATAGATATGTTTTTTATGAATAAGTTGTAATGCACGTTTTTTATGAATAGGTTAGAATGCTCATGAGGATTTCAAATCACTGGTTAGTGCATTTCCGATGTGTAGATTTTTTCTTAATAGATTTAAGCATGTGAAGTTTTTTCTTATAGATTTCAATGAATGCATATATCTTTTGTACAGTTTTATGCGAAGCACGTTTTCCTTGCCAATGCATTTTTAGCATAAGAGTTTTTTCATTATACTTTTCTTATGGACTATAGATTTTTAGCTTGTAGAGATTTTTGTATAAATAGGCTAAGGGAAAGTTAAAAAAATATAGTCGTTTGATATACTTTAAACTGGCCACTCGCCTTGCGTATATATTAATAAACTGGTATTGCTGCCTAAATCAATCTGGCCATCTAGCCTAGTAGTCTGGCATTCTGCCTAAATCCGCCAAGTATTCCGGCAAACTCTGCCTTAACTACATGCGCACCTAGACGCTGTGATAATCTCTAGGTAAGCCATGCCACTTTAACTCTTAAATTTATACCTCTAACACAACAGGGTTATCCAAAGGTAGAGTCCTAGTTCAGTACTAGGCTCAAGGAACAGGATGTCTGTCACGTAGATCGCGTTGGGCCCGGCACTTTGCTGCAACCACTTGCACTGGTACACTATCAGTACGATAAGAATAAAGTCTGGTACACCACCAGATTTCCCCAATAATTCTGGGGGCTCGCGTTCCTTTTTACCACACCACACAATAGCTTATCGATCAGATTCACTGCAGGCTATTACTCGGCGCACTCAGCGTACCGAACAACTACCTTTGAATTCCGAGATCCGTCCGAATGAAATAACGACTTTTGATGAACTCACTAAAGAATATATTTATTTGTTTCAAGCTACATAAAAGTTACTGCGCTGGCCGTCATGTCTAAGCACAAGTTCCACGTGTGCGTTTAAAAAGCTGCACATCTGTTTATATATGTAGAGGCGATATCGGTATCTGAGAACTGCTGATCGTGTGGAGTGTGTATCCGGATAGGGATCACAACTCCAGCCACTGGTTGTGAAATTTATTGACTGGATAAATAATTTTGTTTCAAATGAATTTAGAAGGGATAAGATTATATTGTTGCAAATGAATTTGAAGGAAGGAAAATACCATTGTTGAAAATGAATGAACTTAAGCGAATATATTGGTTTTGGTAAAAGCAAATTAAATAAAAATTGAATTGAGGTCGAGAATTGGAGCTTAGAATTTTAGATTTGATTGATTTGATTAGAAGAGAGGTGAGATTCAACAACCACTTCAATTAAAAAAATGAACTATAAATTAAAGGTTTTCTGGTATTGAAATTTGATTTCATTAAATATTGTAGTCAGTACTCTAATAGTTGAGAATTAATTTTAAGTGAAACTGTTACTCAGTAACAGCTAAGAACCGCCAGAGGCCGTCAACCTTCACGAATAACTAGGAGCTCAAATTATATGGTTTCCATCACAACTATAGCATCAGTAAATCACTATCAGGGCCAAATGCTCCTGCAGTTGATCCGCTGAATTATTCTCGTGACCTAGAACGAAGCATAGCGCAGCCGGTAGGGAATTGGGGGGGACCACAAAATCCAACAGTGTCAGCAAATCATGCTAGCAATCAACGCCATTGTCTACATCATTCTAAAAATTCGACAAAGTTGCAAGCTGAATACGTTCAATTTTAAAACAAATGGAAAGCCATTCCAATGATGTAAGTTATTCTCATGCTAACCACGGATTTAGATGGAAATCAAGAATCCGATCAACAGACTCCCAATCAATTACTCAACGCCTTAACTGATCGCTTGGAAATGACGCCAGTTCCTCTAGTATCTCAAATGACCATACGGAAACCAAAAGCCGAAGTTCAACTCGTCATACTATAGTTGTTTGGTCTTGGTCCTCTCGTTCTGTCCCCTTGAGGGCCTGCACACTGAGCGAGCTTGTCCTAACAAGGACTAGCTCCTTCACGTTCGCCGACGGAACTTTACTCTTTGACAAGGTGTGTGGTCCTGACAAGGACTGGTTGCGGGCAGAACGAAAGTAGAAGCGCTTCAACCAAGGAGAGAAAGACAACTACTCGACATGAAATAAAAAACGAGTGTTATCGTTTGACTCATGTATTATGCTAAACCCTAAATGCGAGATAGTACAAGTTGTAGACGTTATAAGCTAAATTTAGTCAAGGCGCGGACAAGATAGAACAAGACACAAGAATTCTACTTTAAAGGACAAGAATGATAATCACTATTTTAAAGCGTAGCTTGACTGCAGCGCAGTACGAAGAGACTTTTTGCGTTGAGCTCGTGTCGTCATATCAGATCATGAGAATCTGAAAGAACGGCACGAGCTATTTTCTGGCAGCGATATTGCGGATGCTGCTCAGCCGTGATGCGCTGCGAAAATCTGCCGCGGGAGCAGGATCTGCTTGCGGCGCGAGGAAGATGTTGTAGTTGGGGCGTCCCGTGCCGCCACAGTTGTTTACAATCTGGCTCCTTTGTCAGAACGGGTCAGTCTTGTTCAATATCCCAGCACTTGAATCGGGATATTGCGTTGAATCGCATGATCGCAGACAACGAAGGCACTTGAAAACCGCGTTATCGTTTGGTGTTTATACGAGGCGAACTTGTTAATATCAAACGGCACCTGCTACCGCGATATTACCTTGGAGCTTTCTTTAAGTAAAAACACCGATGAATAGGGTTAAATGACTAACCAATTTATTTTCATTTCAATTCTTTATATACAAAATCATTTTGCCTATTTGCTAGCATAAACATAAGCACCAAAAAAATTTCCCACGTCGTCAGCAAAATGCATATTCACCTTGACTATCTGTCAGTCTAGATGTCGCATAGCCAAAAAGCAATCTGAGAAAAGATTTGCACGAGTACAAGTAATAGTAAACATGAACTGGGAAAATTCTCATTTAGAAAAATTCAGTGTGTGAATATCAAATTACTCGCAAATATGAAATTACCCGTAAGTATGAAGGAAGGAAGGATGACGATAATGTTGAGGGTGATGATGAACAATACTGAGTCAGTGGTTTTGATTGATAAGACCAAGTCTTCAAAAACAGCCGGAACCATTTCGCCGCCCCAACAGTTCAAAGACAACGCTTCATTCATTCCTGGAACGATTGCCAACATATTAATGCGAACTGGAGCACTTTCCTAGTGTCTTGTTGTTTTGGAATCATTTTTGTCATACGAAAAAAGCATATCTAGTAAAGGCGCAGCATCGAACTTGCCAAATTCTGGAATCGCCCCGATTATTACGAGCACAAGAAGTCCACCGGCCAACAACCTTCTAAAGCCGTTCAGCTATGGAACGGAGCCTGATACCTTATCACTGTTTCTCCAGAACTAAGTGAAAAGTTGTATAGATATTTTCGCAGCATACAATTCCCTTCTGACAGAAATAGCAGTGCGTCTGCCGTATCAGATTTTGAAATTGTCTTCAGGGCATCCTTATTTGTGGGATTGGTATCATAAATTCTGTAAATCGATGACATTTTGTAATAAAAGCAATTCAGGGAAAAATATATTTTTTTTTCTCTGTGTGACGCCCAAGCGTCCGTAATTGTTTAATTTCGATATGATAGTTTGTCCGAGCAAAGTTTGTAGCACGTTTATATTCAGTCATGCTTCCACCATCCTTCTGAACGTTAAGCACAATGATTTATTGTGTAGTTATAGTTCATTTATGGAACCGTATAGTTCTGCGCGTATCTAACCTCAATTTGATTTCTTCGTTCAAGTTTAATTAGAGTGTGCCAATTCCAGGGATCCTGTTATTTTTGTTTACACGATAGAACATCTTTTCAATTTACGCCTAGTCCTGAACAAACTTTGCAGTTTATTAAATATTGAAATTTCTAATCGTCTTGGGGAGGCTTGTTTGGCTCCAAATATAGTGAACCGATGACGTCGGGGCTGAAAAAGCAAAAAGAAAGGAAAAAGATCCAATTTTCCAGTTTTTGTCGCATATTTCCGAAAACGGCACTTCACATCGAAAAACTTGTCATAATCAAAATTAAAGCTTACTTAATTTGCTTTAAAATAATACCAATTTTTCTATACCTGCACCAACGCCTATATGAGCCAGCGAAAATGGTAAATTTGCTGAAAAAATTGGTGTCTCGTTTTTCATGAAACTTGCCCCCTGCAACTATGACGCCTTCAATTTTACAGGAAGCTTGTCGGATCTAAAGTTATAGAGAACTAAATTTCCGTTAGAAATATATCTACTTCCACTAATTTATCTTCAGGTGGTAAAAAGTCAAGGCGTTTTGAACTTTCAAGGTCAATTTAAAGATTTCGCTGGGAACGAACTCGTCATTTTATTTCCGTTTTCAAAGGCTTGTAATAAATCAGCCCTACGCCACTGAGAACGATCCGCAGGTCGTTATTGACGTCGACGGTTCGGGAGCGACCCTTTAACCACTCGCTGACACTGAACCGTGTTTTGATAGCTGGGAGGAAGATGGAAGTTGTGGTGGAATGGGAAAGCTGAAGACTCCAGAGAAAATGGCTGCACTGCACTGAGGATTTTCAGATGTCATCGGGCTTTGGATATTAAATAAAATATACGCGACCGATTAAAAATTCCGCAAGGACCAAATTTCTTAACGTCGCTATAACTGTGAAATAAACTAAGAAAAGTAGTGATTTTTTGGCCGTAACCGTAAGAAAATTGTGCAAAAAGTCGAGCGCAGAAACGGAAGACGCGAGGAAAATTTTCTGTCCGAGTTCGCTAAGTTCCGACGTCGTGAATTAGGAAAAAGTCTCTATTTTCTGCTAGAAAAAGCCTTGCGAATGCAAAGTATTTGTGCAGGCTGCTGTGGTATGTAAATATACATCTTTAGATAATTCACGTGCTCACCAGTCATTTTCTTGTCCTAAAGGAATTAGCTTACAGTCCTCCTCGACAAGCACGGCAAACAATGTCCTTACGCCGGAGAGTATTCGTCGTCTGAATGCCATCCAGTCGAAGTTGATTGCAATTATTTTTTCTATTTCGTTCCACACTTGATCATTTTAAAACTTCAATTAGCTCTTCAGAATATGACGGAACAAAAACCTCCAGTGTTATGTAAATCAGGGTGCTTTCATCTTCTTCATTTATTTTTGAGGGAGCTGTGTTAAATTTAGAACCGTTGATTGCTGTTCTTCATTTTAAAAAAATTTTCTTCGCTAATGCCGTTATCAATTTTTCCTTTTTGAGGTACATTATTTCTGAAAGTTTCCGCGGGCTGAAGACAATTTGGTGGGCCAATAACTTCAAGTATTGTTTTAAGTTTATTTTCCTTCCTAGTCTGTAAAGTTGAGGGAGTTTTAATTTATATGCAATTATTTGACGTTGATTGCGGTTCGTCATTCAAGTTAATTCAAATTTATTCTTAGCATTGTTAAGTTGTTGATTCGTCTCAGACAACATTGACAGCAGAAAAGCTCCTCTTGATACTTCAGCGCCTTAAAAAATGGAAATACTCTACTGATCAAGCCACAAATCTAAGAGTAAATGCATGCCGATGTAAAAGATAAACCGGTTTAAAAGAAACACTTGAGCGTACTGTTTCTTGATTGCGAGTACTGAATATATTCAAGGCCAGACATCACAAAGAAAATTGTTAAAAATTCGTCAGCTTCTTAAAAAAAACCTCCATATACATATTTTAAAACTACGAAACATTCTTTTATATGAGAGTTAAAATACTCAAATTGGCTCATTTCTACCTGATATTTATTTTAACATTGTTTTTTTTTTTTTAATGTTTTTCATGAAAGCTTTGTATGGACACTCCATATTGATATTTTACGTTTGTTTTGAAACTTAAAAGGTTACTAAATTTTTAAAATCCGGACTTAGGAGGTTTTGATACTAAGCCGACGATTTAGTAACATGAGTACATTTTAAGTAAAGAAACATTTTATTAGGTGGATGAAATTACCTGACGTTTTGATCTCTAAAGCAAAAGAATCAATAATCTGCTTGAAGGAAACTTGGTAATATTATTAACACTTAGAAATGGAACAACTAAATAACATAGAACTGAGCATTCAGTTTGATGCATTAGAGAAACAACGGTGTTGTCACTTGTAGGCACTTACGGCTGCAAGTAGCGCTGTTACAAACGGCCAAAAACTAAATCACATTGACATGTTTGATGAAAGAGGGCCCCAACTCGAAAAACCCATGCATCAGTGTCACGAAGGAAGGCCCTAACTTCTTCATAGCAATTTGAAGAGTGAAGGTCCTAAGTACAACTCTTTGTATATTAAGGGTGTTTTTAGTATTTATTTGTTTAGTAGGGCCTTCTTTCGTGAAAACTGGACTAAGGATATACATTTTAATATAACTCATTACTTTCTAATGCCATACAAAGGTGCATTTTTCATTTTCGCTTCACTGAAAAAACCAGAGCACTCAGCGTCAGCATTTGGATCGTGCCACGTTGAAGTTGTTGGCTGGACTTTTCACATTGATTAAAGCGATTGGTACGGGTTTTCGAGGCAAACTACGCAAACTACAAGAAAGGGAGAGCATCCTCAAACCGTTAAGAAACTCATTCGTTTTTAAGAAACATTAATTATTGTAAATGTAATGGATGCCATTATAAGCACAAGACTCAGCTAGGTTTTGCTTCATCTACGCGCAGCAATGATGCCAAATCATTGATCGATCAGCGCAGCAGACATACATGACAAAGCTATACGTCAACACTTAAGGAACGAAACATCAACCAGCAGCATCCAACAGGACACTCCACTGATCGAATTCCAAACTAACGCACAGCAGTAAACAGGACACCCGCCCACTGATCGAACCCCAAACTTTCTTGAACGCTCCAACCCAATCGAATGCCCTTGACGCTGTAGTTTGAATAGAATCAAAGCGAATGCGACATTGGACATCAATCTCTATTAAATTGCTGACCTGAGAACCGAACACTCGCGATATTCTTTCACCAACGTACTCAAATACTTGGTGAAGACTACGATGGAGTAGACAACCGGTAAACAAAGTAAACGACAAACGGCAGGGCAGCCATAAAAAGTTAGCACTCGCAAAACACAAACCACATAACTTTTTTAGGAACAATCGAAATCGCGAATTGATCGAAATGATCCGAAGCCTTCCGTAGCTGCAAGTGTATTGGGCATGAACCCAAGCTTGAAGACAACCGCCACTTAATTAAAGTTCTTTCCTCGAAACATTTGCGAATAAACATTTACTTGGAGAAGTTGATCAAAGGAAATGAACATGCATGTTTAAAGTATGTTCCCAAGTCTTTCAAGTGCAAGTTTCCAACAAAAAGACTTATAAAAGTTAGTTGATCAAAATGAATACAATGCGAAAAGGAGGTGGGATCCGAAATTGAAGTGATTAAAATTGGAGAACAATAATAATGTAGGTGCAAAACTTGATAGACTTCAATCTGAACAGCAGAGTATGCCCATTATCAATTCAATTGGGAGAAACGAACCCGCCTTACCAATAGGGGCCAATAATATGACACTTTTGATTTACTTGTAATGATTTTAAGTCTAAGCCCGAACGAGGAACCGATCTGCTTACTTTTCGGCACTTTCACAAACAAACTAGTTGCTCACACCCGCGAAATTGCAAAAAATCGTCGACCGCTCTTGAGTAACGGTCACCACTTACACACTCCACTGCCATGTGGCTGTCAATTCACCTTGACATCTCACGACAAATTCATTACATACTCTTAGGGCACTCTCTATGAGAGGGGCCAAATAATGTTTTCATTTAATCACTCACAATCTTATCGAACTCTTGGTAAATTTAGAAGCATAAATTAACTGTTTATAAAAGCTGTTACTTCAAGAAATGCAAAATTATTCATAAGAAATTGCTACCTGTCTCTCTGTTCATGCTTGTAGCAACCGGTATGGTTGGTGATACAAAGCCAACTGATTCCAAAACGCAATCCGTCCTAATCCAAAAACACACTAATGTGAGATTGGGAGAATAACGGAATTAATTAGTGAAAATGTCTAAGGCAGCGTTTGCACGCCGACAAGTGATGGCTTCGCTAAGAAGTTGAACTACTGTGCCGTGGCTGTTAAGTAGAAAATAATAAAATTATATATGTCGATATAAGATAATAATGCTTATCTATTGCTGTTGACATTCTCCCGTTCATAAATTCAAACTGCATTGGTATCACTGTTTGCGTCGGGACTCTTTTGTCCCGACCTTTGCTGTGGGTTCGTTGATAAGGAAATCCGAAAATATCTGGTGCTTGAGACACTTCCGAGTGTTTAATATTCGGGGTGTATTGAAAGAAAAACAATCCTGTATGTTTACTTGCTATTTCACTTTTTATTATTTCCACAGGCACTTATTGTTAGAAACATTAAACATCAATCGTATTGATTCATTCACTTAAATTTTCTCTCTGTACGCTGTCCGCCTGTTATCGTTAGTTTTCTCGCCGAGAATTTCACCTACGCTCAATTGCCAAACAATTCGCTGACATGACAAAAGCGCTAGAGAAAGAACGCTGAGTTTGCGTCTTTTCGCTGACCTGCCCGCCTTTTTCCATGAAATGTAATCCAGTCTCTTCGATTACGCATCCACTTCATGGACAAATGCACTAGCTGAATGTGCATGGGTCTGCAATTTGGCTGGGAATGGAAATAGCAAATGGAAGTGTGTGGCAAAATTTAGGGTTCGTGAAGTTTGACTAAATGTTTGGAATTTAATTATTATTAAATTATTGATTTTAAGTGAAATGCCGGCGAAAGGTAAATGCAATTGTTCTTAAAGGGAACAGTAAACGATTGATCTATTGATCGGTGAATTGAATTAAACTGATCGATCAATTAATAAATCAATTAAATAAGTCAAATTAATTATGAATGGGGTAATTATTACAAGTGCTATCTAACCTTAAATAACTATGTAAGTTGATTGAAGCATCGATGTTGCCGGATCAGGCCGTGATGGACGCTCAGGGGTGTCAGGAACTCAACAATCACCTTCCACATTCTTTTCTTTTTTCCAAGTGAAAACATTTGATCATTTTTCTTTTTTTTATCCCCCGTCATCATTTATATTATATTTTCTGGCTTATTTGTATGTACAAAGAAAATCTGATCTTTCTCTCTCCCATAAACCAATTTCCATATTTTTGTTGCATCATATTTTTTATCAATTCATTAAAACAATCTTAACTTCGTACCAACAAAATTTCATTCTTTCCCATAGTATTTGTTGTTCTCATGCATTGATTGCAATGAGACAACAATCATAAAACCATTATACCTCCTAGTCCCTCCTCGTCGTTTCTACTTGTTAAGTGTACAATCGGCTATTGTAACGAAATACATGCAAGCATTCGGAATTTTATTGCTGTTAAATGAGTGGAACTATATCGGTCACTGCTGCAGATGTTATACTTTTTTCCCCAGTATAACCCTGGCCGCTTCCAGTGGTACCCTGCGTTCAGCCCTGCTCCAAACAACCGACTTTCTCTCACTTTTCGAAATAAAACACATTTTATCGCTACCGATAAAACAATGTATTTTTAAAGGAACTTGGAGAATACAATTTATTTGCGTTCACGACTGGCAGCCAAGCCCTGGTCCCTGCGGCTCCTGCGGGCCTTCTCCTTCACCTCCCTCCGGAAATGCCGTTGAGTTTCACGCGCCTCGTCCTTGAACTGTTTACCCTCGTCTGCCGTAACCGCCAAGCGTGCGGACCGGCAGAGGCTCTCCAACTTCTCCCTGGTGAAAGCTCGCTTGCGTTCCCTGTTGCGAATGGGAGCAACCTCACTGGTTGTGACTGACTCGTTCAGCAGCTTCTTCCGCCTCGCCCAGTACTCGTCTAGCGTGATCGGTCGGGGCCCTGCACGACGCTACTGGCTAGTGCCAGTTATAGGCCCAGAACAGGTGGCAGCCGGAGACGAGAGCCCCGCTGGTGGTCGCGAAACTGGAAACTTTACGAAAGAGGGCGTTGTTAAGCGCGAGAGTGTTACAATAAAAAAAATCAAATATATTTTTCACTTTATTTACAATATCTATTTTTTCTAACACTATTTAACTAAATTACAATAATTATTTAAAGTTTGTGCGCACGAGCTTACTTTTACGATAATATAGATTAGACTAAGCGCTAGTTGTATAGTCATTTGGATATTTAAGACTTCGGACTACTGACGATGCAGTCTCAAGTCGTTTACTTTGTTTGGTGAGAAAATTTTTTTTCTCATGAAAATTTGCCCATATTCTTCAAAATCCGTAAGTTCATTCAGATGCTGACTAAGCATTCGCGTTGCATGAACTTACGACGAAATTCATGGAAACGTGGAGTAAGCACGCGCGTAACAGCGCCCTATGCGCGTAACCTCTAAATATACAAACGCTTGAATTAATCGATTTGTTACCTGCCTAGGAACCCCGTTCAATCAGGGGCTTCTCACCATTGCGAGAATTACGGATAAGGACCATGGGAACACGATGCGGCAACTCAGTGGGACGTGGGTTCAACTGCAGTTCTTGGTGACCGTAACCGGCACAGGCTGAATAACCAGGACGGTCTGCGATCTCTTAGTACAAGTGGCCCGTGTCCTCGGCTTACGCCTAGTTACACTGTATTCGCGTAGGTAAAATGAATGAACTGTCCCGTGTCCTCGGCTTACGCCTAGTGACACTGTATTCTCGTAGATAAAATGACTGAACTCGCCCGTGTTCTCGACTTACGCCTAGTGACATTGTTTTCTCGTAGATTAAATAACTGAACACTCTTCTACCATGACCAAAGTTTATATTGCTAAAATCAGCCGAGGTTGCATGAGCCTCAATCTGTATTATTAAATACCCTTTATTTCACTAAATTTATTTTATTTTACTATAACGAATACGTATTCTGGGAACCAGTTTTTCCCTTCTTCAGTTTTATTACTTAATTAATCTTCTATTACATTTTGACAAAATATATATGTATATTGGAAACCTTTTTTTGTTATGACCTTTACAAAAACCGGAACTTCAAAAATTGCTCAATATGTACATACTTCTGTAGGGTTCAACAGTCCTGCTGATGAAAAACCCAATTTTGTAATGTAACTTTCCGTTGAATCCGCATTTTCCTCAATCCATAATTTCATACCCGATTTCATAATGCATTACCTCTATTATTTGCTTAATGCAAAATTTACGTCGATCCTGCATCTTCATTACTTTCTTCATTCCGACTCGTAACTCGGACACAAAGTACATATCAGCATTTCCACTAATTACTCCGACCAGCGATCCTCACATGCATTGTTATGAAACATTATCGGGGGATTTCCATAGCTGATTCACCAAATTCTGTTCGTACTATTTATTGTTCCTAACAAGGTCGCCGCTTGGCTCGTGCCGGCGACATCTGTTTTCATTTCATCCAAGTGATGTATGCACAGAGGTTTTCTGTTACATGTTCTTTTTATTTTTTATTTGTCCATGCGGTACTTGTAAGTTTTTCTGCTACGTGTTGCTTTCTTTTTATTAGTGCATGCGGTACTTCCATTACTTTGCTTTGTTTCTGTTTTTTTTGCATGTTGGGTCGCTGGTGGACGCTTTTGTTTACGTTATGTTTTTACTTAGCCAAACGATTTGTTTCGTTTTTTAATGTAGCTTCCACAAGCTTTTCTTCGACATTTTTGTTTAGTGACAGGATTGTTTTGGTTTTTTATGTGGTCTTTTTTCTTTTAAGCTTGGCGTGATGGAGGGTTCCTGGCGTCAGACGCTACAGTGTCTGACGCTAGTGCCCTACTAGGACCGTGGGTTCGAATTGCTACGGGCGCTAGAAAATTTTTTTGGTTTCGTCAAATGTAACTATTTCTGAGTGTATAACCATTTGCATATGGGTAAGTATAATCATGGTTATATGCAAATCTTCATGCATGCAATTGGAGTTACTGCATTTGGCACATGTTGAAAGAAGAACAGAGGGAAAGGGATTAAAGTGCAATGAACTTCAATCATGTTAACTCTGAATGGCCGAGGGTGGCTGGGATGCGAAAAGGCTTGCGCAGTCAAGTGTTTGGGAGAGCCTGGTGAGGACGACGAGTTGTAAAGGTGGAAAAAGAAGAAGTTCGGTTTGATTTGATTTGGAAAGAGTTAATTTTGCTTGTAGCATTTGTGAATAAAAAAAAAAAAAGGCGGCAAGTACACAAAATTGAGTCCGGATCTTAGACGAAAAGGAAAGGCGAGTGTACTAAGGAAAAAACACACCAACCGTGGATGTATGTAGAAAGATACGACGAGCCCGATCCTTTTCTTTCAGGGCACAAATCACATTGTGATTCAACCAGGGTGTACCATGGGAGTCACGTGCACAGGTAAAGGGAGTTGTTGCATGTCGTATGGTGGATTTCCTTTCCTGAATCTCCTGAATCTCCTGCAAAAGAGGAAAAGGAAACACAAAAAACCAAATTGCTAATGGAAATGTATTGGTACTTATCTGGCGGGAGCGATGCAGCATGTCGGGGGTTTTGAATGATTACACTTACTTGTATGACAAGAACCGTCATACTTGTTTACTATTATTGTCAATCTGACAATTCTCGTTTAATGGGTTGCACCAATAGAAATGTAATAGCAAAACATAATATGTAATTGTAATAGATTATTTTTTAGTTAAAATTGAATTGGAATGTTAGAGAAAATTGAATTGAAAATAGAGGAAAAAAGTACCGGTTAGTTGCTAGCTAAATGTTAGCTGCTAACTGAAAGTCAGTTGCATAGAAACAGTGAAGATAGAAACATTAAAGAATAGAATTTGTGACATAGATAATAAAGTATAAAGTTGGAAGAAAACGAAATATAGTGAAGTTGTAATTAGTTTAATGTGAATTATAAAATTTATAAAGGTGTTCAATTAAAGGTAGGAGCCATAAGGCTTTCAATTCATTACTTAAACATTTATCATTTAACCGTAAAACTTTTGGTCCGTCGAAATAATCGTGTGTGATGTACCATCTCGTCGAACGAGATAGTTCGTGCAATATGCAGGAGTTGCTGCTGATATGACAGAGTTGAGGAAGTCATAAAATTTCTCACAGGGGTCATTTGAGTCAAGACCATGAAAGAAGGTATTCCAATTAACAGCGGATAAAGAATTAGAAATTAGGAAGTAATTTGCCTTGTAGAAGTTAAAGTGCATTTTTTTCGATATACGCTTTGGATTGATTCGATCAAGTGACACTTTATACAGAAGCGGAGGGTGATGAGGATCGAGGGGGACATACGGAAAAAGAACAGGAAATCCAGGAAGCGATCATTAATATTGGATAAATTATTAAATTGAGAGAAAGAACATAAAGACATAAAGGAAAAAATTAAGAGCGAGACTTGTGAGGGATTAAAGTCACCACACAGTATAATAGGATAGCTAGAAAAACGAGTCAAATAATATGAGGAAAATTCAGAAAAGAAAGTGTCGTAGACCGAATATGGAGAACTACAAGGAATATATACACAAGCCACGAGGAGAGGACGAGCAGGTGAAAAAGATATCTTAGCGACAACGCATTCAACAGGAGGAGAAAAGTGAAGATCAGAGAGAGGAATGCCAGATAGGGAATTATGGTAGGCAAAAAAAACACCGCCACCATCCCTCTTATTTGATAATTGTCGATCGCGATCTTGCCTTGCCTTATTAAAAACTGGTTGGAAAAAATCTCGGCGTCATGAAAACTGTCAGTTAGCCACGTTTCTGTGAGTCAGATTATTTTATCACAGGAGAGAAAGCATGATAAAGAGAGATCCTTCAGCTTAGATCTTAGACCACATACATTTTGGTAATAAATGAAAAATGAATTCTGCTTAGTGATAAAGTTAGGCTGATTAAGGGAAGAATGACTAGAAGCTAATGTTGTTGAAGTTTTGGTTTGAATGTTCGAACATTTATTTTGGAGTTCGAAGCAAAAGGCTTAACTAAGACGCCTGGGGGCCGGAAATTGCTGTTTTGTACTGCATCGCAGTTTGTTGGCAAAGTTAATTTGAACGATGCAACCACACGATTGATCAAGTTTGGTTGCGTTCGTTTTTTGCAGGAAAATGTATTTGGTCGGTTATCCAGCCCACTCAAAACGAAGTCCTTTAATTCCTCCTCTGAATATCATACGTCAGTCGCGACACAAATATTTGGAGAGGTGGAGAAACAACGCGAATAGGCTTGCAAGTTGGTGGAACCGTAGGACGACCCACAGGCTCTTGTGTACGGTAGGAATGCTCCGTGCTAGAAGGGAAAGCAGAGAGATGCGAACCTTGAGTGTGTTGTTCCTGATCCAGTTCCAGTTGCAGTTGCTGGTCCGGTTCCAGTTGACAGATCGAAGAGTTGATATTGCTGCTTCACTTGATGTAGCACCCAAAAATGGCAAGGAGGTCGGTCTAGGTGGTAAATTTTTAGGAATAGCCCCCTTGCTGGGTTCAATATTTTCCTTGTTATTTGCTGGCATCGAATCGGTCAATAAGAGAGGTGAAGTTGCTTGGCAACAGGCTGAGGTGATTCTGTTGGTTTCATAGCAATTGGATCCGTAATAAGGCGCGCATTGATTTCATGAAGTAGTTTGGTGTTATCATTTAACAGTCGAATAGTATCTGTAAGTGACGCACCACTACATTCATCGCATCTGAATGTGATATTACGCGAGAACTTAGCACGTATATCAGCAAATACCGCAGGTATCGACAGGCATTTTAGATGAAATGATCTACGGCAAAAACCATCACACTCCATGAGCTTGTTACGCGATGACTCAGGCTCTTCACAAATATTGAAATTAATGGCACAATCACCTGACATACTTGAATGATAAGCTGATCAGTTCAGTAACTTTAATCACTAGACAAATTATGTTTAAGATTAGGTGTAAAAAGTAAATAGTAAATTTGCACTATTTTGATGCACTAAATATTTTAGTTCAGGGACCAAACAAGTTTTATTACGCGAACCGTCAGTACGGCTATTGACGAAGAGATGGCGCAAATCAAATGTCACAGAACAATGTAGATTGAACACTTAGAAAGGCGACTGCTAATTAAATACATTAAGAAAGAAATAAAGACTTTCTCGAATTAATTAGAAAATGCACTAACAAAGTACTAGCGGAGTTAAAGATCAATAATTAACACCGTCAATAAAGCCGAATAACAATCGCGAATAAGAATGAGAGAAGGTAGTTACGCAGCGAATACAAAACACGTCCGAATCGCGCGAGAGATATACTTCATAGCAAAGCTTTCGTCCAATTTTGTTCCGGTGTTTTCACTAGGGCTTGTCGCCTCTTTGTCGAGATAACTGAATGATCAGTCTCTTCATCATCCGTTTATATAACAGAAATCAAGCGATTAGTAATAACACTCACTAGCTTGAAATGGAAAACTACCTCGTTCGGATTGTACCCTTTAGTACTATTTTTCTCCGTATTTAAAGACCACTGCATCTTGATTAATTCTTCGTCCCAGGATTTTTTGGTATTTTAGAAATTTAGAACGCGCGTTCTACCTGTCCATTCGCCTTTAGGGTTCGAGCCGCAATTTTAATATGTTGTATTTTATTTTTGTCCGAATAGTCCTCAGACATCTTCGATATGAAGGCAATCTCTCCACCATCCAAAACAGCTTGTTAATTCGTTTAAAATCGTGAGTATACTCGTAAATGCAGTTTCAACATTTCGGACCGCCCTTACTACCAAAAACTTGCATCTGAAATAGCCATTAAGTACAAATTGCCTATCTTGCTTTTTGGAAAGGGTCCCAGGTAATCCATGTGTAATCTCCGAAAAGGAATTGGATCGATCTCCGTATTATGCATTTGTCTTTCGGCTTTACTCCGTTGAGCTGTTACATTATGTCACCTTCCAGGACCCTCCCGGCCTCTTCCGAGGTGTCCTGTTCTGAACCTATGAGCACTTCTCAACCTCGTCACCTAAGCCTTACCTTATCCGCCTCAAACTCTGGAAATTGTCCAAAGGAAATAACCAATTAAAAGTACGTTGTAATTTATTTAGCTTTGTCTCCTTATTTACAGTTAATTCAATTTGTTTGGCCGCACGTAAACGAGCCTTGATTACCTTCTTGATTCACCGCCGCAGCTCCGAAACTTTCTATTGGAAAAGAGTCCGCTCTGCTACGGTGACCGATAAGTCTTATAGACTTTAAGTTGAGAAAAAAATAAATTAAACAAGATTTTTACACTTAAAAACACGTCTTGACTTTATTCCGCTTCAAATCTAACTAAACTAGGATTACAATTCATTAAAATTTCATTTCTTGTCTTTTTATAAAAATGCAAGTTTGCAGGAACGTGTAAATTGTAATGTGAACATGTGAACTGAAAAGTATGAATTTTGATATATGCGAAATTTAAAACTGCAAAGTAAGTGCAAAGAACAATTTATGAGAATTTAAATTTAAGTAAAATGATGATCTATGCTGTCTGGGCCGGATGTGGGGTTGTTAGCCGGTATGCGGTTCTGAACATGTAACTCCTCCCCCCTTAGATAATGGCGATGGCCAAAGGAACTGGATCCTTGCAGGTTCGTTGGCAGGAGCTATGACTGAGG
Source organism: Odontomyia ornata (assembly GCA_963969285.1). Classification (NCBI taxonomy): domain Eukaryota; kingdom Metazoa; phylum Arthropoda; class Insecta; order Diptera; family Stratiomyidae; genus Odontomyia; species Odontomyia ornata. The sequence continues at coordinate 194,028,740 of OZ017741.1, forward strand.
GAATATCCTGTTGTATGTGGTGCCTGTTATATAGCTGACGAAGTAGTGCATATGTAATGATGACGATAATAATTAAGCTCGAGATGATGGTAAGTGCAGTGTAAAATTTCTTCGGCTCGATATAGTTTTCGATGATGGTGGGACTCTTCCGGATGAATTGGTACTTTTTCAACTCATCAAGTTGGATGCTGCGGGTACCGCTTGATGTGAAGTTTACCTCGGAGAACAGGGTTGGGATGACGTGGATTTCATCCCAATAGGTTTGTTGTTTAGCTGTGTAATTTATGCCATTTGCGTTGATTTCGCAGTTGTTGAATCGTATGAGGATAGTTCCTTCGATTTTCACTTCTTTTTGACCACAGGTTGTTGTAATGGTGATGGTGGGAACGTTCAAAAACAGAAGGTGGTTTGGTTCCGGTTCGAAGATTTCCGTCTCGAATTCGCGGTCATGTATAATGTATAATGTTTGCGATACAGCTGTTCTCTTGTACTTTCTTCCTAAGGGTTGACTGATGGCAATAGTATACTCCTTCGATGTTCTGGCACTTAGCGTCGAGATTTTGTGTATGGTTAGGGTTGAGGAGGATAAAGGGTTTGGTAAGAATTGTTTTTGTTTGCAGGATCGGGAGCGGTATGACATGATAGAAGGAATAACTTTCTTTTGAGATGATAGGGATTCGGACGTTGAAGATAAAATTTGAATCATTAGAGAAGGCCTGTAGACTTAGCATTTCGTAAACGTGTTCGTTCGATTTCAATTTCACTTGTTGATTTTCCAAAAAGGAGTATATTTTGGATAACTCATGTGGGTTAAGTATTAGTCTCGAAATAAGATTTAATCTTGCAAAGATAATTGCTTCTGATATTCCAGTGATATGATCGTTAAGTAAATCGATGATGATCTGATATTCCAGTGATATGATCGTTAAGTAAATCGATATTATAGTTGATTTGATTTAAGTATTGTATGTATTTCCGATTTTCTTTTCCTTTCGATTAATATAACTGAGGTATTCGGTAATAACCTTCTGTTGTTGGTTAATATGGTCTGTTATGTTGTCGAATATCTTAATCATTTGTTCGTTTAGTCTGGTTTGTTGGTTTTAGTGATGGGGTCACACCTGTGCGTGTCGCACAAAGTGTGCTGCACACTGTAATGTGTAGTGTACAGAAGGCACACTAGTTTAATACTGCCAGCACAGTGTACTGTGAACAACTATTGCTCCGCGCACCATTCGCACTGGGTGGCACTGTGCATCATTCGTACTGTTTAGCACTGTGCATTGTTCGTGCTATATGGCACCGTGTGGAACATACTGAAAGCGAAACTGTGTGGCGAATGGGCGAATATACTGATCTATGGAGATGTACTAGGCTGTACGAATGGACTGTATCGTTTCTTCGTGCATCGTACTGTGGATCACTGTGAATCGTTTGGTCTGTGGCTTCAGTTCAAAACTGATGACTTGTGCACTATCGAATGCATTATATTGTGGATGGTTCGGGAAATTGAATTGATGTAAGGATAAGAAAATTATTACACAAATATAAATTATTATTTTTATTTCAGCAAACTAAATTAAACTAAAACAGTATTCAACAGTAATAAAAGAAAACAGACAGAAAAATATAACCATTACAAACTGAGGTAATTGGAATTAACATTTACAAATTCACGTTTAGAAAAACAACTTGATTTACTTTTTCCCCACTTATTTTGCTTCTTCTTTCTGTGACAATTTGTCCAGTTTTTGAGAAAATCCTTTCACTAGGAACAGAAGTCGCAACAATACACAATGACTTAATAGCTAATTTAAAAAAAAAAGGATATATGGTTTTATATTCTTGCCACCATTCAAGAGGATCTGCTGCGCGTAATAAAAGTGGTTCTTGGAGATATTTTTCTACTTCAGCGGTTACCGTATCTTTTTGGCTAGTTTTTTGTGTGAACTTCAGAACGTTTTGATCAAAATCGCTCCATATTTTTGATGTTGAAGCTTGTTTTTCTTCATCAAGCTCAACGTTCCCGTCGAAATTCTGGTCATCACATTCATTTATATTCGCCGCGCATGTCATTTGTACGATAATATTTTGCTTGATAACTTCAAAATTATCTTGATTCGTAAATCCATAACTTTTGAATCTAGGGTCCAAGAATGTGGCTTTTGCAAAAATTTCATTTTTCTTTGTATTTCCGAAACGAGTTTCCAGCGAAATAATTAATGCTTGTCCCAAGCTCTGTACGCTTTCGGGCAAATTGTCGTTGATTTGTAAATAGTTTTTGCAATATTTTTTTAAAGCTGTGCTCAGGAAAATTACCTTTGATGCTGTTACTTTATTTTCGCTACAAATTTCTTCAGTAACATCTTTGAAAATTTCCAGGATTTCTTCGTTTGATAACATTTCTAATGCTGGATAGTGAAGCGTAATTGTTGAAATGAGGGCATCTTTGGTTTCGGAAATTCTTCGGAACATATCGTATGTAGAATTCCATCTTGTGTTTACATCTTCCTTTAAATTCAATTGCGATGTTCCCATTTGCTTCTGCATAACCTTAAGCAAAGCAGCAGCTTTTGGGCTTCTTTTGAAGAACTCTACAATTTTCCTCGCCTTCTTTTGTAAAGCTTGTATTTCGCTCATGGCATCTTTAACAACCAAATTGAGCATGTGGGCAAAGCTAGGTACGTGTTTCCATTTGGTTTTCCTGACGGCCGCAACCATATTATAGGCGTTTTCCGTAACAACTGCTTCAATTTTTTCAAATATATCCCATTTTTTAGAAATTCTTTGCAGCTCTTCGCCCAAATTCTTTGCTGTATGACTGTCAGAATAGTTATAGCATTCTTAAAGATATGTAAAATTCTTAAAATCATTGTTAATAAAATGAGCTGTAACTGATATGTAATTTTCATTTGCCTTCGACATTCAACTGTCAGTGGTTAAACAAATCGCCTTAGATGATTGAAGGCTATTTACAACCTCCTCCTTTTTTAAATTGTAAAATTGAGGTATTAGTACTTTAGAAATAGTCTTCCTACATGGCATTTTATAGACTGGATTTAAAGCGTTGATGAACTTTTTAAATTGCATACTCTCAACAATTTGAAATGGCAAGTAGTCTTTAACAATTGTTTCGACTAGTAGCTTGTTTAAATCGGCAACTTTACTTTGACTTGTTGGCTTCTAAAAGAAACTTGTAATTGTTGAAGATTGTTGAGATATACCTTGTAATGCAGTATGTGATTGAATTGATGTTGTGGCTACGGCACCTTGCAGTGGCCCTACAGGAGCACGAAGTTTCGATGAGTTTGATACACTGTGGGAATTGTTTTCATTATCATTCGTTCCTGCCTGTAACGATCTCGCTTCTGAGCCCAAAGCATGATAATGCTTGTTTTTTGATGACGAGTGAGCGGAAAAGTTGATCTTCCTTTGATCGATAGAATTTGGGAGCAAAAGTTACATTTTGCAGCTTCTCTGTCTTCTAATTCTCTGAAATGAATCCATACAAAACTCGTTCTTTTCACAGAAATTTTTTTGTTGGCATTCATCGTTTCTTTTCAATTTGAAAGCAAAAAAAAAACAAGTTATGAAAAATTCTACAAACGGAAAAGCCTCACCTTTAAATTTTTAAATAACAGCTTAATATAGCATTCAATCAAGCAACACAGTAGCATAAAACGTTCACAACTCAAATTCACTGTAAAAACGTGCGAACGCCCGTGCAAGAATGTCTACACTGCAGAACATGACACTGTGCCATAAAACATTGCATATTTATTGCCGTACAGTCTCAGAGTAGAGAAATGTTCATCGCACAGTGTGCTACACGCACAGTGCGGCACACTTTAGAGTGCTGTTCGAGATGTACTAGTACAGTATAGTGTGCTGCTTTTGCCCACCACTAGTTGGTTTAGTTCGTTTTTCATTGCGTTTTCGTTATTCAGGATTTTGGTGATTTCGTAATTGATGTGAATAGCGTCATTATTGTCTAAATTGCCTGTTATTGTTTTTATGATTGTACCAAGTCCGATGATCAGTCCTCTTTTCGTCCGTTTCTTGGGCATGATGTTTAAGAGTTTACTGTGAACTTCCGTAAGTTTAGCTTTTGTGATTTCTACAGAAGGGTTGAGTTCTGTTATGTTTGTGAATGCTGTGAGTGTCTCTTGTATGCGTTCAATGTTTTCCTCATAGTTTTTCATTCGTACAATATGTATCAAGTTACTATAAGCGGTGATTAGTCGTGCATTTCCTAGTTTGATGGGCAAGGCTCCAGTGCTATTCGTTAGGTTCTGTATGTCCATTATCTGTCTTTGTGTTTTTAGTGCTAACCTGAAATTTTCGTTTCTTTTTAATTTTGGATTTATGAAGCTTTTGGTTTTTATCTTAGATTATAGTTATATGCTTATTTTCTTTGACTTTATGTTTCGTGAATCTAGGAGTGATCTTATTACGTTATGGTATGGCTTAAAACCTCGGTGGTCGTACCATCCTATAAAGATATTTATTTTAATTATTTCTACACATAACTAAAATATTGAGAATATAATTTTGAATTGTCGACTCGTTGTCGCAACGTTAGAAATCGAATTAGAACTCGCAGAGAATTCACGCGCTGGCCGCTTAAATGTGCATAAACTGCTGACGAGTGACGCCCGGCCATACCCACGGTGGTCGCCATCCGCTGCCGACGAATATGCATTGTTGATAATTGAGACCTCCACGCTCATCCACCAGCCAGACTGCCAGCTGTGCATTTTCTCGAGCACGCGCTTGAGTTTCGTCGTTCGAGCATCCATATGCTGACGATTGTTATCTGATGCTCGGCTGAGCATTCATACAACCCAGATGGGCGATGCGTGCGTGGCAGTCGGGGGCTGGATGTCTGCTGTCGGTCCGTTGTTCAGGTGTTGCAGGATATTCGCTGCGTGTGGTTGGCTGATCCGCCACAGTACTCCCCCTGCAGTCGTGAAGCGACGATATAGAGCGGCCATTGGGCCGTAGTTCGAGAAGCGTATCAGGTTGGAGTCGCGCTTACGGTGGTTCGTGCGGCCTACCAGATCCTAATGGCTGTTCGGGTGTTGAGCAGCAAATGCCGGTGGTACGGTGTGCATCTTGCACGGGGTTGCGACGGTGCTCGGTGCGTTCGTCGGGCGATGTGTCGCAGTCCGGATCATTGTGCGGGTTTTGCGACGGTAGCTCGGTGCGTTTGTCGGGCAGGGTATCGCGGGCGCATCGTTGCGCAGGTTTTGCGACGGTAGCTCGTTGCGTTCGTTGGGCGGTTGTTGTAATCTAGATGTCGCGGTGCGCCTCCTGGCGCGGAGCTTCGACAACTTCCGGGCGTGTGTCGAGGTTTGAGCGCTAGGTGTGGATGTCGCAATGCGCATCCTTGCGCGTGGTTTGTACATCGTCCTAGCGTGTGTTGAGCGTTGATCGTTGGTATCCTGTTGTGCCGTGTTGGCGTTGCGCTGGCGTGTGTCGGTCGTTGGGTGCCAGGGTGAATGTCGCGATGTGCCTCCTGGCACGGGGTTTGAACATAATCCTGGCGGGCGTCGATCGTGTCGGGTGTCTAATAAGTGCACCGGGGCCGGCATTTCCTAGTCTGCGGCCCGTAATGTTGGTGGAACCAACACGGCTGAGGGTGGAGCGTGGCGACTTCTCGTCTTCCGACGATCAATCATCTCGCGCATGTTGGGTCGACAAAGCCGCGACGGCGTCCGCGAGGTTGGACACCCTGTTGGCGAGGCTGCGGAGTTCGTTCGTGAGGGCGTCAAGCTGGTTTGATGGCCGGGGCGTGGAAGCCGGTCGATTCTTGGGCTCGATTACTGTCGAGACGCTGGCGATGGTACGTGTGTTCTTGGGGTGCGGGCGACTACTTGCCGCGGCGTTGTCTGGTGATGCCGCTCGCTTGTCCTGGAGGATCTGACGTTGGATGTCGTGGGCGGCCAACAGTGCGTTGTTGAGGGTGCCGTACTTATCCTCGGGCGGCGGGTTGATGACTGGCTGACGCACTTGTCGTAGTGCCTCCCTGTCGAGGCTTGCCACCAACCAATTGAATTTGGCGTCGTCCTGCGTGACGCTGTTAGTTGCTAGCGTCGCGTCGACGCGGGCCAGCCACAGGTCTAAATCCTCATGCCAGACTGATGGTGGCTGCTGGTCGATTTGTGCCGGGGATCCCTTTGTGTAGCGTGGATCCGGCTGGTGTGACTGTTGTTGGTTGTGCCGATGTTGTAGGCGGTGTTTGCATGATGCTCGATTTGCGTTGAATCCCAGCGTACCCTTTGATGCGCGTTGGTGGATCGTCAGCGGTGATGTTATCGGTAGCCTTGCTAGCTCGTGGTTCTTGGTCCGAATCGTAGACCTTGAGGTGCTGTTCGCTCGGCAGGATCGCCAGTTATGAGATGGCTTAAAACCTCGGTGGTCGTACCATCCTATAAAAATATTTATTTTAATTATTTCTACACATAACTAAAATATTGAGAATATAATTCTGAATTGTCGACTCGTTGTCGCAACGTAAGAAATCGAACTAGAACTTGCAGAGAATTCACGCGCTGGCCGCTTAAATGTGCATAAACTGCTGACGAGGGACGCCCGGCCATACCCACGGTGGTCGCCATCCGCTGCCGACGAATATGCATTGTTGATACTTGAGACGCCCACGCTCGTCCACCAGCCAGACTGCCTGCTGTGCATTTTCTCGAGCACGCGCTTGAGTTTCGTCGTTCGAGCATCCATATGCTGACGATTGTTATCTGATGCTCGGCTGAGCATTCATACAACCCAGATGGGCGATGCGTGCGTGGCAGTCGGGGGCTGGATGTCTGCTGTCGGTTGTTGTTCAGGTGTTGCAGGATATTCGCTGCGTGTGGGTGGCTGATCCGCCACAACGTCTACATTCTTTTCTATAAACTATTGATCCTTCTTGATACTCTTCAGGATCTTCTCTGGTGGCATTAAGTTTTTCATTGCGCTTAATGACCTGTTCTTCTCATAACTGTTTTATTTTGGGGTATAATTTGGATTGAAATTCTCTAAGCTTTTCTAGATACCCATGGGTTCTATTGTGCGATATATTTTTTTAAACTTATATGTCCTACCATAAAATAATTCATAAGGGTTATGTTTCGTGGAGGAATGAATGGAGTTGTTGTAGGTGATAACTGTTTCATTTAATATATCAGTCGGGTCTTTATCCTTATGTTTTTCTTGAACTATTCTGTAGATTTCAGTTAGTGTGGAGTGCAATCTTTCGAAAGGAGCATTACTTGTTGTTTGTTGAAAAGAAGTAACTGAGTGATTCATACCGTATTGAGTACAGAATTCCTTAAAAAGGGATGAGGTAAACTCAGTTCCTTGATCAGTGACTACTGTTATTAAAATAGGAATACCATGTACGCTGATGTCGCTGATGTAGTGTTTTAGCGATTTGATCATGGAAAGACTGCTCCGTGCGGGAAGGATATAAGCTGCGGCGAATTTCAAAAACTTATCAATTATTGTCAAGATGTATTGCTTATTTATTGTGTAAATATCAATGTGAAGAATATCTAAAGGTTTGTTGGGGGTTTCAGATGTTTGAAATTTCGGTTTCTGAGGGTTCCGGTCATATTTTAGGAGTTGACATTTCTCACAGTTGTTTATAATTTGGGCAACTTTATTTTTTAAGTAGGGAAAATAATAATCTCTTTTAAGATGAGCCAGTGTTTCGTTGATACCACGGTGATTATTATTTAGATGATAGCTGTTGATGAGGGCATCCTGATCATCATTCTCAGTAATTTCCTTGAGTTTTTCGGTGCACCTGACTAGCTTATAACATCCGGATTGAGAAAAGTGTTTGGAGTATATTTCCTGAATGATTTTAAAGATGTCATCGGGAGAAAATATTGCTGTTAATTTATTAGGGGGAATGTACTTCTTGAAAATTTCGGTTAGGGTTGGCCCGGAAAAATCTTGCATTTTGATCATTCGTCTTTGCTTGTTTCTAAAGGGTGTTTCAACTGTAGTTTGTGGTCGTCTGTCTGAGCTTTCTAAGATTAGTTGTAATTTGAATTCATTGAGAGGTCTTTCGGAGATTAGAATACCTGTGTTTAGATTTTCTTCTGCCGAATGTATTGTAGTACCACGAGTGCTTTGGGCTGAAATGTTTGAGGGCACGTTAATATTTTCATTAGCATTTATTTCGGCTTTAACTATGGGTGTTATAGTCTTTGGTATCTTTATTCTACTAAGGGGGTCAGCGTTGCTATTTTGGCTTCCATTCTTATAATGGACATGATAATCGAATTCTTCGAGCTTTAGTCGCCAACGAATCAACCTTAAGTTGGGGTCCTTCAGGCTCATCATCCACGTTTGTGGTTTATGGTCGGTCAAGATCGTGAACTTCCTGCCGAACAGATATGGTTGAAAGTATTTTGTCGCCCATACAATAGCCAACAACTCCTTTTCGATCGTGGAGTAGTTAATCTCCGAATCAGTAAGGGTCCTGCTAGCAAAGCGAATTGGCCGGTCACTGCCAATTGGCCCTTGGGACAAAACGGCACCAACGGTTTGCTGAAGTCAGGGTGTTGTAAAATGGGGTCGTTCATGAGAAGGCCCTTGCAGTCTCGAAAAGCTCGTATGTATCGATCGTTCAGATCAATGGTGCGTCCCTTTTTTAAACATTCCGTCATCGGTTTTGTGAGTTTTGCGAAATCTTTGATAAACTTACGGTAGTATCCTAGGAGACCAAGGAATGATTTTATCTCCTTTTGAGTCGTTGGTATAGGATAGTCTATTGTCGCTTGGACCTTTTCTGGGTTCGGTTTTATCCCATGCGTTGTGACGATATGGCCAAGAAAGGCTATTTCTTTTTTCATGAATTCTGATTTATCAAGTTGTACTTTCAAGTTCGCTTCCCGCAACTTTTGAAATACTCTTCTTAAATTTTCGCCATGCTCTTGCAAGGAGGTAGAAAAGATTATGATGTCGTCAAGATAAACGAGGCAGATTTTCCCTTGGAGATCCTTCAACACGTTGTCCATGACGCGTTGGAAGGTTGCGGGGGCATTCTTTAGCCCAAAAGGCATTCGAACGTATTCGTAATTTCCACCTGTAGTGAAGTAGGTAAGTTCAAAGCCCGTGAAGGACTGCAGCGATGGTCTGCTGCCTTGGCAGAAGAAGGTGTCAGTATCTGCCGAGAATGCCCTTGTCTGGGGACGCGTGAATGCGCTGGCAGGCTAGCATTGCGGTGTCGTGCGGCGGGTTCATTCCCCCCGCACAAGGACCCACTACAAAGAAATCCGCATTCACGAATTTCTGGGGTCGAACAAAAGCAAGGCGACCGAAGTCGCAAAAAGTGTAGGCAACCATACCGAGAGAAACAAGGACTTGTTCCGAGAACAAGTGAAACATGTAAAAAGGGGCGGACTTAGGGTAACTTCGTCGTTACCCGATGAAGCTCATGGCCCACAAATGAGAGAGGGGCAACCGGGTGGTGATGGAGCCCCTGCGCACCCACCCAACCGGATCAAAATCCATAATTGTTGCAGTGGCCAGGTATTCTTCTTCTGAGTGGAAAACTCATACAACTTAACTTGCATGAGCCTTCCCATCAGAAAAGAAGTACTCCGGTGACCAATTTATGCCAAAGAATTATGCAATTGGATTACTTAACCCTATGTCATAAAGAGGCACTTTGCTTTGGCCACTCAACCCGCGAAGTCACCTGAAACAAAGAAGGTTAGTGTGTACCCGGCGGCCGGCTCATGTTTTGTGGCGAGAGCCCGCCACCGTACCGGGTCCTATACCCGGTCAAATCCAACGTAATGGAAGGACCGAAGGGTACGGGGTATCAATTCATTTTATTTTTATGTCCATTACATTCATAATAAATATATATCTTTTTTTTATTCATTATTCCAACCCTTCCCTTTTTTTCCTTATATAATATAATTTATAATTGAAATAATTTTTAAAATTTAATCAATATACCAATATAACCAAATCAAAACAATATATTTACATTAACACGATACTATTTTTAATAAAAATTTTTTTCCTTCTATAAAAAAAATAGAAAAATATTAATTTAAAAAAGACAAATTTAGAAAAAAAAAGCAAACTCAAACCAAAGACATGAGGGAAAAAGGGCACTTACCCGCATAGTCCTCCGAGCGCTCGACGACGATGCAGGTATCCGCTAAAATTCCACACTACTGTAAATGCAGTTTTCGGAATATCTCGGGTGTCCATTTCAATCTGGTGAAATCCAGAGGCAAGGTCTAGCGTCAAGAAGTACATCGACTTGCCTAGCTTACTCGTATCTAAAATTTCGTTTATATTAGGGAGTGGATATCTATCGGTAATCGTTTTTTCGTTGAGTTTTCTATAATCGATTACCAATCTCCACTTTTGTTTGCCGCTAGCATCCTGCTTCTTTGACACAATCCATACAGGAGAGCTCCATGGAGAGTAACTTGGCCGAATAATTTCTTGTTTTAGCATATCTTCTATTTGTTAACGGACTTCCTGTTTGTGGACGTAAGGGTATCTATATGATTTTGTGTAAATAGAGATGTCATCTGTTGTTCTAATTCGATGCTTAACTTGGTTAGCAAATGTTAGATCCTGGTCATTTTTTAAGAATATGTCATCGTACTGGCGACAAATTTTGAGTAATGATTTCTTTTCCTCAAAGTTGAGATGGGAAGTGCGTAATAATTCGATTATATCCCTTGAGTCATCGATAGGTGGGGCTTGGTCATAATTTATCTCAATGTTATTTATTTGTTCGTAGTTGTCCGAAATGCTTTCAGCCATCAATGGTTGTTCAATGAAAAGTACCTTTTTATTTTTGGATATATATATTGCTTACTTCGATCGGGGCATAACAATCGACAGCTCGGTAAATCCCTTTGGAGACCAATATTTCTGGGGTGATTTGAATAGTTTTAATAAAAATGTCTCCATTTTGTACATCTACAGGTAGCTTAGTGACAAGTTTCGAATGTGGGAGTATAATATATTTCGCAGACATAAAATTTGGTTTGAAATTTAACGGGATTGATGCATTGTTGGTTATTAGTAATTTATTTGCTAAGTCGACTTTCGCACCTAGTTTGGTTAATGCGTCGACTCCAAGTAGCCCATCGAAATAGCCAGGGAATTTAAAAATTAAAAATCTAGTTGTACCTGGGTGATTAAATTCTATGAAGTTAGGGAGTGTGATTTTGTCTTTTACTTCATGTTTGTTGAAGATGGTCGTTATTGAGATAGGTTTCGTTGTTTTAATATCACGTGGATCTACATATTCGGGGTTAATAAACGAGGAAGAAGCACCGGTATCAATCAGAAATTTAAGAGGGCGCCCGAAAGGGGAAGAGATTTGAATGCCATGTTTGTTTATATCTAAGTACCCGATTAGCTTGTTGAGGCATTCAATTGAAAATTTTCGTCATCTATTTCAATGTTAGGTGGGTTTTCATTTTGGGTTTAATACGTATCATAAGGAATGTGGTAATTTAGGGGTTCGTTATAAGTTTCTTGCATGTTTCGTAGTCTGCATATTGAGGATTTTGACTCAAGGTAGTATCTTGAGATTTGATTTCGTCTTGGGCATATTCATGGTATTCTGGATTGTTCTGTTCTGATACATTAAATAGCTCTTTAACTGTTTATCTTGAGGCTGTTTGATGAGATCTAAAATAGTTATTATTTTGAGGGTAAGACTGGGTTTGGTTTCTTCTAATTGTGACAGAGATATCCATGGGTTCAGGTTTGTTTAGTGGCTGGTTATTCGGTCTATTAATATATTGATTTTGTTGAAAATTAAAATTATTGGGGAATGGGTTTGGTCTTTGATTGTTTAGTCCGAAGCTTGGTCTATGGATAAAATTTGGATTTGTTGCTGGGAATCTTTGAAATTCCGTTGGATTGTTGACTGGATGTCCAAATGGTGTTTGTTGATTAAAACGCTGTGGATAAGGGCTTGAGAAGAACGGTTTTTGTGATAAAATATTAAGTGGTCGAATCATAGGAAATTTAGTGTCACTGTTTGTTGGGGAACTAAGCTGTGGTAATTTAAGTTTTGGTATTAGGTCTGCATTCTGGGGACGTGGTTTTAAATGGTTCATGTTTAGAAATGGTCGGTCCGAGATGGAATTAGTATAAAATATATTTAGTTCCTTGATACAGTAAGCGTTTGCTCCAGCTAGAGACTTTGGTTTCATAGCGCGAATGGTAGAGCCTAGTGGCTCCTTAAGTCCAGATAAGAATCTGTTTAAACACATTTCTGAGAATAAGGATTTCTTAACCGCTATTACGTTGGCATCTTTTTCGTGTGTATTTACATGATTGTTCATACTTGAGAGTATTTCGACGATTTCACTGTAAAATTTCTGTACCGACTTATTGCCTTGGCGTAGACCGTGAAGGTTTCTGATAAGAGAGGTTTCGTTTCTCTTATCCGAATAATGAAGAATCAAATTTTCCTTGATTTTGTCCTAATCTAGGGGCGTGCCGTACATATTTAAAACTTCATTGGCTTCACCCACAACTTTATTCCTTATCGCTCTGAGAAGGAGTCAGCCGTAACCTGTACCACTTGTAACACTAATAAGATTTAAGATTTCGTCAACATTGTCGAGAAAATCAAATAAAAGTCGAGGTTCCCGTCGAATCTCGATAAGTCCTTGATCGCATCGGGAACTCGAAGTGAGTTAAAAATATCCATAGTTGTCATAGTAATCGTTCCGTTACCTGCCTCAATCATATTATGTTCCGAATACGAAATATTAAAAGGATCACTATTTAGTGAATAAATATCACTGCGATTATCAGAAACACTATCACTATGCACAATATTTTCGTTTGTTTCACTAATAATTGTATTTTCTGAAATAGATTTTAAATTATCATTCGTTAAACTTAAATTTCTAAGTCTACTTGGGAGAATAGTCAAGGGCTGCAGGCGGATTTCTTTCTAGGGATCGGTGGCATAGGAAACAAAATCTCGACTTGCCGGAAGATAATGATGATCCTCATTTTTAGTATTTTTTTTCACGTTTGGGTTCGAGAAACCGTCGTACCACTAGTTTTAAATGTTCGAGTATTGTTTCATTAGTCACAGATGTACTAGAACTTATTTTTTCTTTCACGGCACTTGTAGTGCTTACAAAATTTTTTCGATTTCCTGTCGAATTGGTTCCTTCCGAAAATCCGTCGGATGCACTACAACGAACCACTAATTTTCACTTTTGATATTTGAACGTTTTTGATAACCCTTTGTAGTAATCGAGCAGGTACGGTTGTGGCGGCCTTCGTTCGCCCCGAGAAAAAAAGGATTTTTCTCATAGTTTTCTTTCCGTTCTCGATGTAAAAGAAATTTCTAATTTGCAAATACCATCGTATTGGACGCCAATGGAAGAGACCAGTTCATGAAGCACCAGAACATGAACAAAATTGCTTACATCCTAAGAAATCGGGTAACGAAGTAATGGCCGCTTTACAATCAAATGATGCTAAATATGAGGAAGAGCGTAAACTGTTCTCCACGTTGATTGAGTTATCAAGTTAAGAAAAAAAATTTTTTTTAATGATCTCCAAATGAAAACCCTCATAGAAGCGCAACCCCAATGCTAGACACGTGGCGTAAAAGTACAGTGGAAATGATGCAAACCCCGAATAATATGATATAAACATTGATCAAAAGAAAGAAATTGGGAATCCGCCTGCAATGAATTTCAATTTCCAGTCAGCACCACCACAACCTCCTGAAAATATTATTACGGAACAGGATCGAATACTTCAAATAAACTATGAGCAATGGCTGAACAATCAGAATGTGGCTTTGGAGAATCAGTTGAAATATTTCGAAGACAAGATCACGAAAATTCGAAGGATTAGGAAGTCGTTGAATAGTAAGCAACGGCTGGTTTAGAAGTCAGGAGGTAAACTGACCCCGCACAATGCCAAAGAGCTAGCCAAAATAATAGCGGAGCAACCTGGAATACAAAAGCAACTGGATAATGCAAAGAAACAATACAGGCAACATGGGCTTTTAATGCAAGAGTACAAAAGCAACCATTTAGCAAAAATTCAAATGCCTTCACCTAATATCCCATCTCCAGCGCAAATGACTCCTCATTCACCGATGTTGTCGCCTTCAACTAGTTCCCAGTCTTCTATACAAATGAGAACATCTCCTTCACCGCTAAGCGCTCATATGTTACAATCGGCGCGTAGTCCTATCCGCTCACCAAGTCCACTCCTCTCACATAGCCCTGGTGGAATATCTCAAAGCCCAGTGCACCAATCTAATTCTAATCCGTCGCCATTCAATACCATTCAAGCTTCGCCACGCATCGGAACCCCGCATTCGCAAATGGACGAAAATTCGTTTAGCCCATCAGCAGCGACAATGTCATCAACATCGTCGCTACCAGGAAGACATGCAAGATTTTTACGCTTTAAAACACGTCTTGACTTTATTCCGCTTCAAATCTAACTAAACTAGGATTACAATTCATTAAAATTTCATTTCTTGTCTTTTTACAAAAATGCAAGTTTGCAGGAACGTGTGAATTGTAATGTGAACATGTGAACTGAAAAGTATAAATTTTGATATATGCGAAATTTAAATCTTCAAAGTAAGTGCAAAGAACAATTTATGAGAATTTAAATTTAAGTAAAATGATGATCTATGCTATCTGGGCCGGACGTGGGTTTGTTAGCCGGTATGCGGCTCTGAACATGTAACTCGCGCGATTGCACCCGGTTATAAACGAATTTAGTTTGTCCCTGTCCCCATCGAAGGGTTTTATAAGTTTTAACAGGATTGAATAAGTAATCCTTTCGGCCCGCGGAATTTCAAAAACACTACTCGCGTTACTTCGGCTTGATCGGCCGGCCTCCCCGGTTTCGATTCCAGCGGAACTTGCATGCGCCATTACACGTTTTTTTCTTCACTTTTTTCTTATCAAGAGCAACAACTTAATTCTAATTATTAAAAAATTGTACAAAATATGATATTTCTTCTTTTGAAATTCTGAATATATATATATATATATATCTATATATATATATATATATATATATATATATATATATATATATATATATATATATATATATATACTTATATATATATATATATTTTTTTATATTTATTATCCTTCTATATATATATATATATATATATATATATATATATATATATATATATATATATTTATATATATATATATATATTTATTTATATATATATATATATATTTATATATATATATATATTTATTTATATATATATATATATATATATATATATATATTTATATATATATATATATATATATATATATATATATATATATATATATATATGTATAGAAGGATAATAAACGCGAGTGTGTATGTTTCCTTTTCCTTTAACAAATAACTATAATTTTGACTCACGTTTTCAAATTCTGGATCGTGTAGCAGCTGTCTGAAGATTCATTGAACTTTTGTTGCACAAATTTGCTCTGTGATGCACTTTTCGTTTCTGGCTGTGATTGCGTTGTAATGCACTTTTCTTCTTTGATAATCGAAACTTATACACTTCCTGGCTGAGGATCGTTGTTGCGTAGTGATGCACTTGTTGATGTCTGAAACTTATACATTCCCTTGTTGAGGATCGTTGTTGCGTAGTGATGCGCTTGTTGATGTTCGAAACTTTTTCTTTTGTGTTGGCACAGCTTTCACGGCTAAGCTGTTTGACACTGATTTCACTTTATGAGCCGCAAGACAAGATCGGGTCGATATCTCGTGGTTCACTAAAACTTCTTTGAGTCAGCACAATAGACTGCCAATTGCTTCTGAACAAGATGCACTTCGCTTCTGTGAAGAATGGAAAAGAAGTCAGCTTTAGATGCGTTCAATTCACTAGATGACTTTCGCTGCCGTCATCCCACTTCTGACACCAATTTATTTCCCTGTTATGGGCTCTTTTGAAATTAAACACAGTCTTTACAACTTTATTTCACACTTGCACTTGTTCTTTACAATTTACTATTTACAGCTTTTGCAAATTTATGCTTTGGTACTACTGAACTTACTGACTAGCTTAACTAATTTACCAGACCCTTTTATACATCATCTTATTAAATTACTTATGGAATTGTTTGCAGCTACATAAATGAGTTGCATATTTTAAATAATAATTTATCTGAAAAATTATTAGAGAAGAAAAATTTTAGAAGAAGGTGGTTTCGACGTGTGTACTAATTCTCCTCAGGCCATCACTCTTAGATACGCACCGGTGATGGCGACCACCATGCTTAGAGGTGAGAGAGTTAATTTAAATTTTTCTACTTATGCGAACTCAATATGTTTTAGTATCTGCAAGTTATGTTCTCTCACCTCTAAGCATGGTGATCGCCATGGTTGGTAAGGTATAAGCCGCTGCAAATTTCGAGAACCGATCTATAATAGTAAAAATTGATTTGCCGTTAATGGTGTAGACATCTGTATAAATTTTATCTAAAGGCTTACGAGGACTATCGGAGTTTTGGTGTTTGATTTTTAATGGGTTTATATCGTATTTCTGAATTTGGCACGTTTCGCAGTTGTTAATGATTTTTGTTATTTTTTCCTTTAGGTGAGGATATAGTAATCTCTTTTGAGGTGTTGGAATGTTTCGATAATGCCACGGCGATTACTATTAAGATAATAATCATTGATCAATTTGTCCTGTTCGTCAGTTTCTGTTATGTCCGTAATCAATTCCGTGCATCTAATTAACTTGAAGGTTCGAGATTGAGAAAGAAATTTGGAATAGACAGACTGTACTGTTTTGAAGATTTCTTCAGAAGTAAAGATAGCATTGAATTTTTTGAATGCATCTGAATTGTTTGGCGTTGTCTATTTTTGAACGGCATCGCTAGGGTCGTTTTGGGTGTTTTATTGGTTCTTTCTAGAATAATTTGTAGGTTGAATTCATTCAAAGGACGTTCTGAGATCAGGATTCCGTCATCTAAATTTTCGATAGCTGAATGTATGGCGGAACCGTGCTCAGTTTGTTATGAGGAGCTATTGTCGTTGTCAAGCGCTTCGTTGGCGTTAACTTCAATCGGTTTAATAGGGCTAGGCTCATTTAGTTTCATTCTACTCAAGGCGTCTGCGTTGGGATTTTGGCAGCCCTTTTTGTAGACGACTTCGTAATCAAACTCTTCAAGTTTTAGACGCCATCTGACTAATTTTGAGTTTGATTCCTTGAGGATCATCAAATAAGTTAAGGGCTTGTGATCAGTTACAATTCTGAATTTACGTCCAAACAAGTACGGCCTGAAATATTTGACTGCCCATAAGATCGCCATTAACTCTTTCTCGATCGTTGAGTAATTGATCTCGGAGTCCGACAGGGTTCTGCTAGCGTAACAGATAGGCTTTTCGCTACCGATAGAGCCTTGGGATAAGATGGTGCCAATTGCGTAATTGCTGGCATCAGTGGTCAGGATGAACGGTTTATTGAAGTCAGGATATTGCGAAATTGGATCCTTCATGAGAAGATCCTTACGTAATTCGAACGCCCTAATATGACTTTCGGTGAACTACACAGTTCTCCCCTTTTTTAAACATTCGGTTAGGGGTTTAGTTAATTTCGCAAAGTCCCTAATGAACTTGCGGTAATAACCAATCAAACCCAAAAACATTTTAATCTCCTTTTGTGTCCTCGGAATTGGAAAGTTCTTTATTGCTTGTACCCTTTCGGGATTGGGTTTTACTCCATTGCATGTCACTATGTGGCTTAAAAATGCTATTTCTTTGTGAAGGAATTCCGATTTGCCTAGTTGTATTTTTAGATTTGCTTCACGAAGTTTGTCAAAAACCTTTCTTAAATTTTCTCCATGTTCTTGGAGTGATGTGGAACACAATGATGTCGTCAAGGTAAACCAAGCAGATCTTCCCTTGAAGATCCTGAAGCACGTTGCCCATAACTCTCTGGAACGTTGATGGTGCGTTCTTGAGTCCAAAAGGCATACGCACATACTCATAATGACTACCATCAACAGTGAAAGCCGTCTTCTTGATGTCCTTAGGATCCATCTGAATCTGATGGAATCCGCTAGTGAGGTCCAATGTAGAGAATTAGAGACATTTTCCGAGTTTATCCAGGATATCATTGATGTTTGGAAGGGGATAACGGTCGGTTATTGTTTTTTCGTTTAATTTACGATAATCGATAACTAACCGCCACTTCTGCCTACCACTAACATCCTTCTTTTTAGGAACGATCCAGACCGGTGAACTCCACGGTTGGATAATTCCTTTGTCAAGCATGTTTGAGATTTGCCTTTTGACTTCCTCCCTATGAATATATGGGTATCGGTACGATTTGGTGTAAATAGGAGCATCATCTGTTGTTGTAATGCAGTGTTTGATTTTGTTCGTGAAGCTCAACTTTTAACCTTCGCGAAAGAATATGTCATCATAATTTTGGCACAATTTAGTGGTTAATTGTCTCTTCTTTATTTAGATGAGACATACAGTTCAATTTAGAGATGTCTTGGGAAGATAGGTCATCAGTATTGTCAGTACGGTCGACATTAAAATTTTTTATTTCAATAAATTTCGAAAGTTCTAAGACCTTCAAGGGTTGTTCAAGAAATAGAAGCTTTTCATCGTTCGATGTGTTGGTTATGGCTACCAGACTGTACCAGTGTTTACCTTGGTAAATTCCTTCTTCGATACGAATGTTGGGTGTTACGTCTCTAGGTTTTATGTGAATGTCACCATGGCGAACGTCTACAGGGAATTCAGCTATAAATTTTGAAAGTGCAGGAACAATGCATTTTTGGGAAGTTATATTAGGTTTAAAGTTCAAGGGAATTGAAGCGTTTTTAATGGAAAGTATCTTCTTTGCAAGATCAACCTTTGCTCGTAGTTTGGATAGAGTGTCTAGTCCTAGCAACCCATCGAAATATTGGTGAAATTTCAATATTAAAAACTTCATTTCACCTTGTCGATTGAACTCTACAAAATTTGGGAGTGTCACCTGTTTGTTTAGTATGTGTTTATTTAAAACGGTTTTGATAACAATGGGCTGAACATTTTCAATTTGGTCAGGGTGCACAAATTCTGGGTTAAGTTGAGGCACCCGTATCAATTAAAAATTTGAGATCGCGGCCAAATGGGGACGATATTTTAATATAAGGCAGATTAGATCCATGTGTGTTTATATCTATGTATCCTGTTGGTTGTGTGAGGCATCTATGGTAAAATTTTCATCATCAATTTCGCTAAATTTGTGTTCACAAATTGAATTGGGTTGATTTTATCCGTAGTAGTCTTCACTAGGCTGGATGTTGTCAACTGTATCAGTGTTTTCGTAATGCCGGTTTTCCACTAAACAGACAGTTGTGTTTTTGTTTTGTTTCTGTTTTCTGGAACATGAAAAACAAAAACAAAACTGAAACAAAACCAAAACTCTTGTTTCCATCAAACGTAAATATTTTGTTGGAGTTTTGTTTTTGTTTTCTGTCCTTTTCCACTGGTTGTCGCAAGGAAATCACAACAAATTTATTCTTCAATAAGCAACCAACATGTTTAGAGAGGATTTTTTTATTCTTGGTTGTGGCTGGTTGATACTAAAGTCGTTGGAAAAAAAGTAAGTATGTACATGTACGGTGTCAAAACTGGTTATGTTTATATGTGTCTATAAACTAGCCAAGTAAACAGCATAACCGTACATATGTACATAAAATGTTTTGTAATTATCTTTAATTCAGAAATCGCTAAAATGGTATTATTTTTTAGGAGAAAAAGAAAACGCCAACACAGATATTGTGTTCGATCACTCTTATCTAGAAGAGTAAACGATGGTGCTGCACAATTGATGCACGATATCCAAAATGATGAGATTGGATTGCATGGAGAACTACGCTCATCATTCCATAATTTTCTACGAATGTCTTCTTCCGATTTTGAAGAGCTTATAACATTAATTGGCGGAAAAGTAGCCAAATCGAACACAAACTTTAGAGATGCAATTTCTGTGCACGATCGATTAGCAGTAACACTGAGGTTCCTTGCTACGGGGGACAGTTATCAAAGCTTGATGTAATTATGTAAAATATCGGTTACTTCCATATCACGAATTATACCAGAAGTGTGTGATGCCCTAAATGAAGTTCTCAATAATTACATAAAGGTCAGCAATAAAAATGAGTATTTTATTTATAGCTGTTTATTTAGAAAAAAAATCATAATTCATTATTAATTAATTATAAATATACTCGTCTTTGTTCAGTTTATTCTGTGTCTCCGCATCTTGGTTGAGGTTGTTTGCAGCCTCGTTGATGGCAATCGTTTGAAATTCTGGGCCGGAACTTGTTGTTAATGTAGAATCGCCAGATAAGATAGTGGCCCATGACGATAAGGAAGGCGAAGATGACACTGGAGTAACTGATAGTACATTGGTTTGTGGAATGTGGCTCCTCCGAGCATCAAACAATAAATTCGTAATTTTTTGTTGCACTGTAATCTTTGTATCTTCCGATATTATGCTTCTAATGTTATGACAAAAGTTTTCTTTGAGGATCATTCCCCTATATGGGAGCCCTCTTTAAAACGTCTCAAAAAATTTTGACCCCTGAACTTTTGAGTAGTCATGGCTTTGACCTTTCCACAATTTGATGACTGCAGCTTCTATAGTTTCCGAGAAAAACTGCTGTGACACACAGAAGGACGAACGGACGCATAGATGGACATGGGTCGTGATTTCAATTCCGTTTTGAATTTTAGTACAAACCCTTAAAAATGCTTCAAAGAAATGCACATATCCGTATAATATTTGGTTTAAGCGAAAAACCGATTCTACCTCATTTTCTTTCATATTATTTCAACCTACATAAAAAATTTCATATTTCTAGCTTGCATATAGTTTCAGAGGAAACCTGCTGTGACGAACAGTGGGAGGGACAGACAGACAGTATAGGTATAGGTATCGATTTTAGAAGGCTTTTTTAAAATTATTTCAAAAAACCCTAAAAAGCTTACCTCATATTCCCCACCGATCTGTACGCCTTTTCTGGGATTGTTTCGGTCATGCATGAAGCTCATGGCGCTATAGCCGAACCACTTCGATGTGAAATGCTGACCGGCGCCAGATACTTTTAACTTTTTGTAATTTCGTCGTTCGCGTTGATATTGCGAAATCACGTTTTTAAGCTTTCTTTCCACTTCCGTGCAGTTGGTGTTAAACAATTTTGCAATTTCATTATAGGAATCGACTTTCTTGATTCGGTTTTTATAATTTTTGTCCTTTGGGCACCATAAATTTTTATGTTCCCTGAAGGCTTCAATTAATGAACCGATTTCTGCGGTACTCCACTGCTTTTTGAACATTTGAGCACCTTCAGACATTATCTGGAATAACCAATAAATCATTTAATGGAAAAAATAAACATATGCATATGTTTAGAATCATATATATGTATAAACATATATATTTTGTTATATGTACTTACTTTAATTTAAATATAAACTATGAAACACTATGAAAATACCGCAAACACAAACCAAAACAAAATTAAAACACAAACTGCTATTTCCACTAAAAAGAGTTCTGTTTCAAAACACGTCTAATCCTTTGATCTTACCGCTTTCGTTCGGGACTCGAAAAACAAAACAGCAACTGTTGCCAAACACAAAAGTCTTCAAAAAGTTTCAAAAAAGTTGCAGTTTTATTTCATGCGACACGAGTTTCTGTTTTGTTTCTGTTTTGTCTGTTTAGTGGAAAACCGGCATAATAGTAGTAGTTGTCGAGTTCTTGTCTGTATGTTTCGTTAGCGGCCGGTTGAAAATATGTCGTATTGTTTGTTTTTGTAGTATCTGGTTCAATTTTGTCAACGTTATGGAGTTCTTTAAAGGTGAAACGAGGAGGTCCTGTTTGTCGGAAGAAATTATTATTTGAAAAGTTGGGTTGTTGGGTTTGTCTGGCCTCGTTGTTGCGTAGGTGTGTATTGCCTGAGCTTGTATCCATTGGTTCGCGCCTAGGCGATGCCGGTCGATTAAATTGTTGCCCAGGTGACTGGTTGATTGGGAAGTTATTAAAATTAGGGTTTGAGAAATTTCTCCGAATTAAAAGGATTATATCCTGGTGGTTGGGGCCTGAACATTTTTTGGATAGGCCGGAAATATGGTTGCGATGCACGAAAAACTGGATAGGTTGTGAGAAGAGGGGGTTTATTAAAACTGAGGTGCGGTTGAACATTCATACTTTGGAAAGGATTGGTTTGCGATTTTATATTTTGTTGTGGTGGAGCTTTATGTGGAATATCTAGAATCGTAGAGAATTTCTTTTGTGAGTTGTAGATATCATGTTTCGCGTAGAATATATTTTGCTCCTGAATACAGTAAGCAAAAGCGGTTGCAAGTGAGTCCGGTTTTATGGCTCTTATTGTTGTACGGAGAGGTTCACGAAGTCCTGTCAAGAAGGTGTTCAAACACATCTCTGAATACAGGTCTCGTTTGGCTTTTATTACATTTTCTGCTGTCGTATGGATGAACACATGGTTAATCATAGTAGATAAAAGTTCTTTTATCTCACTATAATACTTTTCAACTGATTTTTCACTTTGTCGTGTATTGTGCAAATCGCGAATCAACGACGTTTCATTACGCTTATCGCTGTAATGAAGCGTGAGATTTCTCTTTATTTCCGACCATTCCAATGGTGTCCCATACATATTAAGGACTTCATTGGCGGGAACCTCCATTTTGTTTAGAATGGCTCGTAAAAGGACTGTGTCATAGGCAGGCGAAGTAGTCGATATGACTGTGAGAATTTCCTCGACATTATCTATGAAATCTCGAAGCAATCTAGGGTTCCCATTGAATTTGGGTAGGTTCTTGACCGCGTCAGGCACTCTTAGGGAGTTAAATATGTCGGCCCCAGTTGCCATTGCCGGATCAATCGATTAATCTGGTAAGGAAATGGCACGATTCGATAACTCACTGTTCCTGGACTGATTTGAATCGACAAAATTTTCCAAATCGATTTCACTTTCACTTTCTAGGATCCTGTTATCAAGTGGTATTAGTCTTAGGTTACTATTAATTCGCGTACGCGGATAAGGATTGTTACGTCTTCTATTGTTTAAAAAAATGGGATTTACTCACAATTCACTTATTAATTTGAATACTAATTGAAAATAATTTGGCACACACTCAATAACACAATAAACATATGAATAAAATATATATAAAAGGATTTATGAATCAAATATAAGGAATATATGAATGAAATAAAGAAAATGTGTTCAATAAATTTGGCTTACGTTAAAATAATTATGACTGAGTCCTTCATTTTCTCGATAATCCTCCGAGAATTGATTAATTTGTGGTCAGTGATCCGTTGGCCAATTCCTTGCAATGTTGAATAATAGTCAGCTTCTTCACTTCACTTTGCGTATCGAGCCATATTTCGCACTTTTAACTTCCCGCGTATACTTCCGAGAATATGTTAAACGTTTTTTTGCAAAAAGAAAAATCCGCACGACTGCGTTAATTATTTAAAGTTTAACATTTGATTTAAAAAAAAACAAAGTTTAAATTTAAAGTTGCTTTATTATTCTTGAAGATATTGATTATACAAGGTTTGATTAAAGACTGACTTGAAATTAACATAAAATTGTAAAGTTTGAATTTAAGTTAATGCTGGCTAAGCAGCGTGTGCAAGTGAATATGAGAATTGAACAAAATGATTACAAAGTGTCTAGACTGAAATTCAAGAATTTGGAAACTAATCTCTTTGAGAATAATGAATATATGTTGAATGTATTTATGATGAATGAACTTATGCTGACGAATTTATGCTGAGGTAAGTATGAGCTTTGAAATTACTGGTAAGTATAGGCCGTGACGTAACTCGCGCGTTCGATACGTCGTCGTGTTGATATTGGATACGCGCAGATGTGTGCCGTCACCAGTATCCGGGCAAAACATAGTTGCGCGTGTTTGCTTCAGTGACAAACCGATGCATGGCCCGAGGCGCACAAGTTTGCATGTTGGATATGTGGCGTCCACATGCTCACCGCAAGGAGCGCATCAAGCAGTTAGTGGATGCCATGAATTTCTCAACTCATGTCAACGAGACGGCACTTCGTTCGCAACCTCCAACGAGTCAACATCGCGCGCGCCAACATGTAGTCCTTCACTACATTCATTTCTTTACTTGTAATTCTGTTCTTTAGTTTTACTAATAAAGTTATATTTGTGTTTTAGTAAAGTAATATTCTTTCTTTCTCATGGGGATCGCGCATAGCTTATTAACAATCCCCATAGATAGATGGTTAGTTCGTCACAAGATTTTCAAAAAACGATGTTTGATACCCAAGTCGAAGTATTCACCTGGTGAGACAGTTGTTGTTGTTTTGGGTTGGTAAGCAACCCTTTCAATGAAACGGGAACTTCCAGATTTTCGGATCGTAATATTCTTAATAAGGATTGACAGCTTTTCCTCTGTGGCTGATACCACCTTTGTAGTTTAATGCTTAGGCTATTTTTGTTTAAGTTTTTCGAGGAACAGAACTCAAATTTCTTCTGATGGAACTTCGTTCCATGCTATAGAAAAATCAAATTTTACCTAAATAATTCTAGAGAAAAGATTATTTCTGACATCAAGCTATTCTAAAAGATTTGATGAAGCTTTCTATTTGAGGATTAACGCCGTTTTAAACACTTAAACTTTCTCTATTTTATTCTTCACTATAACGAAACTGATTTAATCTCGCACTCGTTTGCACATCAAAACGAAATTGATTTCTGTTGACTCGCACCTTTAAAAGAATGCATGCACAAGTGAACTAGTGTTATGGGCTGTTGTCTTCACAAAATGCACTTTCACTTTTAACAATATTCTTTATTCCAAACGCTAATTATAACTTAATTACAATTGAATTTAATGGGCTTCACTGAACTGAATGCTACAGGAACTTCTTCACTGAATCGAAACTGAACTAACAATCGTAGATTCTAATTTTTACTCTAGCCCTATTATAGTACAATTTTTGTCCATCTATTTCACAATATTGCAAAAATCTTAAACCTAATACGTATACCCCATTTGTTTAGATAAGTTTATAGTCTAAGATTTGTTTACAATATAATGTTTAATTCTTAATTTGCTTAATGCTATTTCGCAGATTCAATTTCGCGCTAAGTATTCCCGAAATGTTTATACAATTCAAATCTGAATTCGTTCATTATTGTTTACTTTTTGAAGTGTCGCGAATCATATCGTTATCACTGTTTGGCGAATTGTGCTTATCCGAATGGCAATAATCGCAAAAATATAAACGCTCATAGGGAATGGATTTGGAGGGTTGGTTTCCGGTGATTGGCATGTTTATGCGTTATTTCTGAAATTTTTAAGTTGAATTAGATATCACGGATTAAGTGCGTTTAAATTGATTCTTCAGAAAAACAATTAGCCTTTAAGTTAATATTCCTGGAATCAATTCATATTTGGGTAATTAATATTTTGGTAAATTAAAGTTGGATGAAATCAGCAATTAGGATTGTAGGTGAGTGATGGGAGCATGCGGTCCATAACACTAGATGATGACGACCCTGATGACAACCTTGTGCGTTTTTCATGTGTAAATAATCATTTTTCATCAGTGAAATTTTCATCATCTTGAACAAATGAATGACCGATGGAAATGTGATGCAGAA
Organism: Odontomyia ornata; assembly: GCA_963969285.1. Classification (NCBI taxonomy): domain Eukaryota; kingdom Metazoa; phylum Arthropoda; class Insecta; order Diptera; family Stratiomyidae; genus Odontomyia; species Odontomyia ornata. Next base: position 194,054,438 of record OZ017741.1, read on the forward strand.
GGTTGTCACGGATACCCTTTGCACTCTTCCGTGCGGTCGTTAAGATACCGCCTGAGCCAAGGTTATAAATGTTAAAATAAAAATGTTAAAGTAAAAATAAACAAAAAAGGTATTTAAATAAAATTGGATAGTTAAATAGGGAACTAGGTTAAGAGTAGATGGAATCCATTGATTGCTGTAGAGCATGGGTATCTGTTGGAAATTGTTGAAGCAATGACACATTGGAGTAGAAGCGCAGGAAAATGTGCTGTGAAAAATCGCCGAATGAAGGGACAGTTATGAACCTACCACCGTAAAAATTTTGATGGAGATATGTAACTGCAAATATACCGTACCTACGAGTATACCCCAACTGAGATCGCAACCTTTTTTAAAATGGCTTAAAAAAAAAGAAACTTCATTATTTTCAACTCCACTCGATACACCTTCAACTTCTAATCAGCAAAGTGACGACGACGTATTTTTAACTGCGAAAAAAGAAGCTTGAAAACTTACAGCGAGTTTTTAATACTAAAATAAAAACCAATTCACACAACAAGAAGGCGGCCAGTCCCTCGATAATGCTGATCATTGGAAAAGTTACGAGCAAGAAAGTAAAGAGTACTGGAAAGAGCAACAGAAACAAGCCAAGTATATTTCCCAAAACTGACGTTAGATAGGAAGCCATATGGCAGCAGCGCTTACTACCACACACATGACCATTAGTAGGCCGACTTTGCTGGCTAACTTAAATGGCGGTATATGAAGAATTATGGACTTGCCAACGAAAATTCGAAGTTTTGTACAGTTTTGAGGCGGATTTCTACAGTGAAATCCTGATGGCCCACGGAGAACACAATAGCGCTCCTAGTAAAGTGAAAATTATTTCAGTTCTTATACCCGTTTGGTATTTATCGCGTTCCAAAGTGAATTTATAGGAGTTTGTTTACATCTCAACGCTGAACTATCAGTCGAAGGTGCAAAACGTGTGCTTCATTTGCTCGTCTTGAAAGGTTTAGGAGTACAGTGGGCTATTCAAGTTGAATTTGTAGCATGCACGGAATGCGTTCCGCACGTTTTTTATTCGGAAAATAGTATACATTACGATTTATAAGCATTTGCAAATGCCGCGGTTTGGTGACAGCTACCGGAAGCTTGTCCATAGTAGGCCGACTAATACATATGCGAATTGCTACCATATGGCTTCCTATCTAACGTCAGTTTTGATATTTCCCAACCAGGTTCAAATTATTTCCCAAAACCTCCTAGACGTCTCGAACAGCATAAAGAGCAAAAATTAATCGAAAGCAAACCAGCAAGCTTGAAACTACTAAAGAGGAGTGTGAAGATTTGATTTCATTTGACACTGAACCTATCACTCCTGAAGCAAATCAGACTAAAGACACCACTAATTTCGTGCTGGGTGACAATTAGGAGAGACATGTAATCGATTGTGGCAATGGAAATAAATCGTTTGCTACTCTTCGACAAATCTATCCAAATAAGGAAGTCGACAGATTATGGGATCTCTTTGAGAAATGTCAAGGTGATATTGATTGGGCTGTAGATATCCTTTTAAAAGATGACTTCTGTATTGAACAACAACCCAATCTAAAGGATGATGTATAAAAATCCACTTGAATAAATCTAAACCACTAGTACATGAACTAGGGTTTCGCGCGATTATAAAAGTGTATTCACACTAGTACTTGAACTAGGTGCTACGCGGGTAATTGATTATGTTTCCGAACAACCAAGCACTTAAACCTGGTTCGGTTGACGACAGTATAAAACCCAATTAGAAGGATTCACCGACGAGACTACACCGACATTTTGTTGATTATAACAACCAAAAGGCCAACTTCTAAAAAACAACTAAGAGGTACATAAACCTCTTGTTCGCGTCGTAAAAAGAAAATGCGTGTTCAAATGTTAAAACTGAACTGAATTTATTTCTCAACCACACAGTTATTTTATAATTTGAATTTCCATCGCAAAAACAAACTTTCTCACGACACATTCCAGGTGTTTAAGATTACCGCTTAGCTAAACCAAATACAAACACGAAACTTTCTTGTAATATTTCGTCTAGAATTTATCGTTAGACATTGTTATAAGTTCTCGTGGGGAAAATACCAGAACTATACAATTACATTAAATTTAGAACTATGCATTTCACTGATATCCAAGATACATTAGGAAATGATGAATCGTACATGTTCATGTTGAAATTATGAAATTATAGAGATTAAATTTATTGACCTTGAAATGATGAAATTATTGAATAGAAGAATTGTGCAGATGAAATTATGCGAACTTATCAGAAAGTACAATTAACCATTGCAACACCCGGCCGTATTTTGGATCTGGTGGGGGAAAAAATGACGGATATGTCACAATGCAAAATCCTCGCATTGGACGAGGGAGATAAACTGTAATCAAAACATTTTAAAGGCACGCTGGTGTATATTATAATGAAACTGCCATAAGATCCACAGATGGTTGTATTCCCGGCTACATTCCCGCTCAGTGTGAAAAATTCATGGATAAACATCTACGTGAACCATATGAAATAATTTTGATGGAGGAATTAACACTGAAGGGTGTTCCACAATATTATGCATTTGTACAAGAACGACAAAAAGTGTATTGTCTTAATACGTTATTCTCGAAGTTGCAAATAAATCAATCGATAATATTTTGCAATTTAACGTAATGTGTGGAGTTGCTGGCTAAGACGATCACGGCACTTGGTTATTGTTGTTACTATATCAGTCTGTTATTAATTTCGATTTTTCACGTATGGCTTAGACTTACTTGCATCGCATTGGATGTTCAGGGCGTTTCGGACATTTGGGTATTGCCATCAATCTAATCGCATACGAGGATCGTTTCGATTTGCATCGCATTGAAAAGGAATTAGCTGCCAAGATTAAACCAGTTCCAAAGGTGATCGATCCTTCGCTTTACATTGCCAACTCGTTACCAAGTTTGCATTGCGGTTACGGAAACGCATGAGCAATTCATCAATCAACGAAGAAGGGAACGATCTGAAAACGAAAAAAAAAAAACTTTTAAAATACTACAATAAATATGTTGCAGGGCGCTATCACAAGAACCATTCGATACCGAAATGAAATGTTTGTTTTGGTGCGCGAATTGACGTTTCCGATAGAGCGAATGTGGAACGTAGGTGTGTACCCGATGAACACCAGTTGGGGTTCGCTGATGCAAGCCTGCACCGCAAATGAACGTTGAATCGCCCCGAAGAAAAATTAATGGCTCACCGGTTGAAACCGAGCTGATGAGAAAGATGGAGTAGGTGCATATATATTTCGATGAAAACCATATTAATTTTCCATGCATTCGTTTTTCATCTGTTTGCATCGATGAAATCATTAGTGCTAAAAGAAAATACTTCCGCAAAGTCCCGCTGGGTTCCGCTCTAAGTGACGAAAAATAGTATATGTTACGATTACGTAACTCACGCGAAGTAGGTGTACCCTTCACTCGTGCTTTTTGTCGCATCTACTTTCCGCGCTCGTTACGTAATTTACTATTCCATTACCGAGAACTCATCTGATCTGTGTCACATGAAACTACCCAATATGCGAAACCAAATTTAAATCACACACTTTTGGGAGTAACTTAAATAAACGCGAAATCTCGGATTTTTCGCATCCACTATAAATGGTAATTCTTGTATTTATCTGAATATATAAATATTTATTAGAACGAAAGAAGAAAAATTAATAAGCATATAATTATTGTATATGATTAGCAAGAAATCAAATAATTTGAAATTGTAGTCATCAAAGAACAACGAGAAAAGGCATTAGAGAAAAAAAAATATTTTCAACTGAAACTCTCGAATAGCTCTTGCCGCCAAAAGAAGAATCAAAAGTATTTTACTCTAATATATTTGCCCTATCCCGAATTTCCTTCGTAAAAGGCGGCAATCGCACATTAATGTATCATACATACTTACTATGTCTTTAATGGTTAATTCCTGTATGAATTAACCGTTAAAGCCATAGTGACTTTCATAGAAACAATGAAGATAAAGTATTTTAATGACCTACACAGAGACTTAAAAAGAAAAGAAAGACAAAGAAAACAAAAAGAAACAAACAACACATTCCGAGTTGCATTTTGGTTTCGTGTAGTTTGTCACATACTTTATTTCTCATTATTTCCGTTTGCAGCTGCTCTTTTTGTTCTTGCAAATTATATGCAGCTATCTCATGTTTAAGAATCTCGGCTCGTTACAATGTGCACAATTAAATGCACTACAGTCGCATGTAGTTGAAATGGTGCATACGAATCATTCAATAGAAATGCACAAATGTTTTTTGGTGGAATTACATGTTATGCGAGTTGCTCAAAAACCGGCCGAGTGAGACGAGTTGCTGGGCTGTGCGGGTGGTTGGGAATGACGGTGAATTGAAGACTTCTGTCAACGTCGCGAACAGATGGTGAGCTTGAATTGGCACTTGGTGGATGTGATTTAGGCTGAAGGCGGAGCGGTTGGTAATTTCGCGATTGGTGTTCGTCGAAGTAAAGCAGTACTTCAAAAAAAAAAATTCTTCTTTAATTTCACTCGCCATTGAAATTAAACACTAACTGTCAAATGTCACTAGGTGTTTTGTTATATCGCCGCCAGCTGATTTGTCATATTCGAAAGAAGGCATGTGTAATTATTCTAGGTAAGGATATCGAAAAGCATTCAATTTGTTGCGTAAAGATGAAACTTTGTTGAATGTAATTAAAACAATGGCAGCTAATAAGATTGTTATTTAAAAATTCTATTCCACCGAGAACTTAGTGTTTGAAAGTTGATTTCGATGAAACAACATCCCAATATTCCTGATACAGCTGTACTGGGATAACAATCCCACACGCATTACATCCATAAATTAAAACAATCCCACACGCATTACACCCATAAATTAAAACAATATATCTTACCACACAACGGTCACGTTCCTATATTATAAAAAACAACTTCACATGCGGAAGTTCAACGCAATAATTTCTTTTCATTGTCAACGACCTAGACAATGAAAAATCGTTTTTTTCACAAATTTTCGCTTGTTAATATTTTTGGTTGGCTAATGGCCTATATTATGGTAGATTACCGAACAGAATTCTTGTACAAATCAGATTACCGAACAGAATTCTTGTACAAATCAGATGATCCAACCATACCTTCTGACTCCGGCCGGAGGCGTTTAGGGTCCCGGGTCGCTCCGTCGGAGATGGTTGTGGGCGCCACTCGTCTACCCGTAAATTTGTCCCCCAAGCCTCGAGACGAGCTTGGCTCGCGCCGGAATCTTCACTTTTAGGGGAAGGGTCACTGCTTTTCTCTGTGCACCAGCCTAGAAGAGGAGGACAACCCACCTAACTAACTCCCGCGACAATCCCTCAACATAACAACCCTAAATCCTAGTTCAATCGGGATTCGAAACCAAACAAAGATCAAATTACCATATTCACTCCCGAGCAAATTATCACACTTCACTTTTAGCGGATTGCACCTTTTTTTTGGAAGAAAAGAAATAAAAGTACATTCGATTCACTGCAAGTTCAAAAATAATTATAATTTACAGGTTATGCTACTCATTTCAAACAATCTCAAAGAGTCTTTTTCTTTTACTCTATCATTGTATGTTACGATATTTATTTAAACTCAATGCGATTTTTCCTTAACCCTTAGACTATATTTACCTTAACACCATTAATTTGACGAGGTAAGTTTTCCGCTTCCCTCGTGTCCCGTTGCACGACTTCCGCTAGCCGCGTGTATTCTGAAGAAATTCAACACTGATTCCTCGAGGCATGTTCTTTGGCGGCCCGATGTTTTTTTTTGCGTTTCCTTCGTGCAAGAATTCCTGAAGTTATCGTTTTGGTGACAGCCACGTTCTTGTCTTGCACTCGGGTTCCAAAAGAATAATGCAGCCACCAACTGGAGAATTGCTATCGGTGATTACCTCCTTCGATCGATGGTGTGACGTTCTCACAAGTTTGACTTAAATCGGTTCGGCCGATCCGGAGGATAAGTGTCCGCATTAAAAAACGTCATTCCGAACAAACGCGTTTAAAGCTTGTTTTTTTCCGATTTATTGAATACTAGCTGACCCGGCGAACTCTGTTCCGCCTTAAAGGCAATAAATAAGCCGATTTTCGAATTTAGTAAGTTAATTTTTTTCTTAGAAAAAAAAAAGAAGTACATTAATCATTTATCATTGTTTCTGCATTTCAGTACATAGGTTGCTCTTCACTTAAGTACCTTGTGATACACGACATTTTTTGTTTTCTTATCAGGCGCAAAAACAAACAACGCAGATGGTCTTCCGACCCGTGAACATGCCACATACTCGTATAATTGACCATGGGAAAAACATGGATGTTCTAGATGCAAACCACAAACTCTAAAGGATTGGCCTTGTGATTTGTTGATGGTCATGGCAAATGCAAGACGTATCGGAAATTGAAGTCTTTTAAATTCAAACGGCAAATCGGTTGGAATCATCGGGATCCTCGGAATGAGAACTTCCTCACCTTTGAATTTTCCTTTCATTATCGTCGCGTAAATTACATTGTTCATCAATTTTCTAACCACCAAACGCTTACCGTTGCACAGTTTTGGTTGGTTTATGTTTCGAAGCATGATTACTACGGAGCCAACCTTTAGGCGTAAATTGTGCGGTGGTTAGCCAGGCACATCCAAAGATTTAAAAATTCAATTGGATAGTTGGTGGCTTCATCTTCATTTGCGACGCAGTCAATAGATTTGAATGAATGCATTGTGCCAATGATCTCTTGTTCTGCGTCGCAAATTATCCATTTGTTGACCTCTGTTGTTCGCTTGACGATTTTGCATTGTCGACCGAGCCGTTTCACGGGCTGCCTCACTTTGCTCTTGTGATTGAGAAGCACGAAGTCGAGCCATACTAAAGCGGCGCTGTTCACGTGCAATTTCTTGTTCTTCTTCAGTCCTTTCATTTGCAGTGTTTCGTATCCTTCTTGCATTACGGCTTTGTTGGGAAACATTCGATCGTCTTGGTCGTGGCATTAGTAATTAAACTTCACTTCACTTCAATTCACCTAAATATTTATTTAAAAACTAAAATTTTCAACCATTCATTCATAGACAAAATTACTTAGCTTTTTGAGATAGGCAATGGCTCTATTATTACATTATAGTTGTTATTTATTCAATAGAAATAGTTTTAATATTGATTTCTTATAAAAATCAAATTGTCATCCATACGTCCATTACATAGCTGTCATTTGTGTTTTGTTATTCCAAGTCCGATTCTTTTTTGTTATACCACGTTTTATAGTGACTGATGTTTTATAAATAGTATCCTATGTCCGTCTCCTGGCTCTAAGCTACCTCCTCACCAATTTTCAGCCATATCGGTAAAGCCGTTCTTGAGTTATAAATAGTGTAACTAACACGATTTTCTTTTATATATATAGATTATGAATGAAATGAAACAACATATATGTTTAGAAAATATAGATTTCCTTACAGGATAATTCACTGCTACATACATTATTCGTGAGCATACCGTACAGCGTTCTTTATGTTGCGCTTCAGGACATCTGGTTGATATATGCCCCGGCTTTTTATCGTGGCGCTCTGCATTTTCATTTGTTTGCATTTTCCGGTAATCACCGAACTCTTAGATATTATCGTCTTTCCGCGATGGCGGGCCTTTTTACAGCATTATGATTTTATGGCGTCGAGTAGTTTGCAGTAGCTCGTTACATTTGAGGTAGTTGGTAGCAGAGAGAGACTTTCTAAAGTCAGAGTCGTTTTCTCCGTTCATGATGTACTTTATGACAAAACCGTCACTTAATTCTTCTCTTCGTCCAAGCGAGAAGATCCTATAGTAGAATGCTTCCACCGTCTCCGTATTCCCTCGTTTAGATCCCATCATTTTCATATGAGTATCTGCCGTATCGACGACACACTCTCTCTGGCATTTGTGAGTAAAATCGCTCCAATACATAAAAACCCCCCGGCAGCCATCCAACCACATTTTTAGCGCTCCACGCTGTCTCGTCTACATGACGAAAATCATTAACTTGTCTGTCCACCCGTAAATCTTCCGCATCTGATTTGTACGTCGTAGGAGTTGCTACGCATTTGATGATGACAATGAAAGTGGATCGAAGACCGAAAACTCTGCAATCACATCTTCTACACCCCACATGTGTATTAATTTGGGTATAATTCGATTCGATCGGACCCGATTGCACATGCGCATGCATCTGCACAGTTGCATCGATCAGTGAAGGGGTTTGCGCATGCACATATATACGGCGTCAGAGAAGTAAAATGAACCAAAATCGGCTGCGTTAACTGTATGTGTAGATTGTTTCATGCGTGTTCGTGCGGTGTCATAGAAGCAAAAGGTATCGAATTTGACTGCGTTGACTGTATGTGTGGATTGGTTCATGCGTTTGCGTGCGGCGTCATACAATTCACAGAAATCACACTTGGTTACGCTAGGTTTGTGCACGTTCGCATAGTTGTGCTCCATGCAGTTGTTATTTCACATGGCGGACACGAACGCTCGTGTCGCCTCGATAGCGTTGAGAATTAACACGGTACGTCCCCTCCAACACTCCAGTATTTACGCTCATCTGAGTAGAATGCGCTGACACAAATTTTTCTATCATTGTTTCTAACCTTTCCACTCGATTAGCTAACGTTTGTTCCATCGGCACATCGTTTTCGGTGTAGATTTGCTCGACCCACTGTATCAACTGCGCTCACTTTCCTTCACTCGGAATTCCATAAACCCGGCACTCTTTCCACAATCATTCAATCTTGAAGCTACAAATGGCTTCGTTTTCATTTTTACATGTAGTCAAAGTTACTATCACTTCAACGCGTAGGCAAAGTCGTTTTCGTTTCAACACGTAGACAATGTCACTATCGTATTAACGCGTAAGCAAAATCACAATCCAACTTCTGAACTTTGCAGGAGAGCGGAGAGTGGGAACCAAGAAAGAAAAATCGAACGCCTTCACTAAAACTACTTTATTTAATATTCAGCTTAAAAACGATGCGTCTTCCTTGACGGTCATGACTCGACAGCCAGGAAAAACTCAACGTATATGATAAGTAATGCGTCGATTCTTTGACGGCGGCGGTGCTTGAGGCTCGATTTCCACGTAGCTCACAGTATTAACTCGTTAATGTCACACTTCAAAATAATCACGTAACTGTCATAGGGGGTACTTTTAACCCCAGTGTATTTAAATTGCTTTGAAATTTTTAATAAACAATATTTTTGCTTCAAATTTTTTTTCCGCACATTTTTTAAGCTCTCTTCTAAAGAACCAACAATCGCCGTTTTAAGCCAGTTTTTATTATTGACGCTTCGAAAAAAAAATAAACCTCACAGAAAATAAAATTTTTACTCTTTTTATAAAAAAATTTATAGATTTTTGAAAAAAAATTCCAAAGTAAATGTATGTAATCGTGCTCCTTAAAATGAGAGTATCTTAGTCTTTATTTCATAAAAGGTATTTATTTTAAGAAAAAAAAACTGGAGCGAAAATGCTTATTAATATTATCTAGATGAGAAGGGTGACCCGGAGCATTATCTATTAAAAGCAAGATGTTGAACTGTATTTCCTTTTTCTCACAGTAGTTTTGAACTTCTGGAATAAAGCAACTTCCGAACCAATCTTCAAATATGGAAACTGTTAAAGTCTTATGGCTTGATCGGAAATAAGCCGGAAGGGCTTCCTTTTTAATCCTTTTGAATGCACGCTGGTTTTCTTTGTGATATATTATAAACGGTTTTAGTTTATATCCAGCACGATTGCCACCAAGAAGTAAAGTCATTCGATCCCTTGCGACTTTAAAGCCAGGAATTGATTTTATCATTTTAGAAAGAAAGGTTCTATCCAGCATTTGTTTCCAAAAGAGTCCTGTCTCGTCAGCATTGAATATTTGCCCCGGCAAATAATGTCGATCTTCTATTGTCCACCCCAGAGTTTTTATTAATTTATTTACAGCATCAATATCCGCACTTGCTACTTCTCCCGACGTATGAACATTACGAAAGCCACCTCTTTTTTTGAACCGATTGAACCATCCATTGTTTGCTACAAATGTAGTTCTTGTATCGTTATGTTTCTTCTTAAGGTCTTAGAAGATGGTCTTTGCTTTGTACTTTATCTAATTTAAGCTTAAGGGACATCGGTTTTGAATGTGTTCTTCCATCCAGACGGTAAGTAAGTTTTCCGTCTCACATATTAGATGGGACCTTACCTTTGAAATGATCGTCGATTTAAGTGACGCAGATTTCTCAACAGCATTTTTCATTCTATCCTTGTCTTTCACTATCATATGTATGGTAGATACTGTGTAATGAGTTTCCGTCTACGTCCAATCGAACGAATTCAGAACCGACCTCTCATCGGCTCTAGACGTGCAGTCTGAGTCGTGCCAACGAATGGTACCAACCGGTCAACTAGTCCGTGCACCCGTAATCCATTTCGCGGCGGCTGCTTGTCGGCCAGCTAGTTTGGAGAGGATCTCGGTCGTAGATCTTTAAATAGATTACGCTCAATTACGTATTTCAGCCACCATTAAATGCCCGTTTCAAACGCGTCAAAAATTCACACATACGAAAGGGAAACCTACTTTACTTTATTCCGTATTTCTTCATTATTCCAGTCAATTACCAAAAAAAAAACCTAACTTCAATTTCATGTTCCCGAATTTCACCGACGCGGTAGGCGAATTTCACCGACGTGGTACCGAAAAATATACTACGTAAATTCAATCCCAAAGAACTCTACGCTAATAAAAAGACAAGGCAAACTAAGGTACCGCGTACCGCTCGCGACGCGAAACCGGCCATCCTCGGGTTTGTTAAAACCCTACCCTTGTAACGGCATACCTACCGTGCACTCTTCCTCCTGCTGAAAAAAAAACGAGCGGGCTGGTAAGGAATCTCTGGTTTTAAATTAGCAAGTCATGATTTTTTTTGTTAGAAAATTTCACTACAAAACTCGACGTGGGATGGGAAATCGTCACAACTGACGCGAGATGGGAAGCCACATGGCGGCAATGTGTATGTGTATTTCTCGCCAGTGGCGTAGGGCCGATTCATTACAACTTCCATATTGCGAAGTCGTGCAACCTCCGACAAACTTTTTCCTGCTTCGTACATGTTAATAATTGTCAGTTTTTTTCTCCATATCAATAGCTCCCTGCATTTTCTGTTGGATACCTGACATTTTCAGCCGCGCATTTAATACACACACTTAAGGAGGAATAAGAGACTAAAGTATCGACACATTAGACACAGACGGGAGGGTTGAAGCACTCCACGTTAAACGCACTTTTACAATTTTCACAGCATAAGTATGGTGACGCAGTAAATAAATCTTCAACAAGTAAATAAACAATAAAATGTTTAACTTAACTTTGAACATTCAATGGACTAGGCTAGGCGGAGCTGTAAACCAGATTGCCGCCTCTTTCAACAAGTTTTATCCTGAAACTACGAACGCATTTCCAATCTCCCATACGAGATCTTTCCCCTTGAGCTTGTGATTGCCTTGATGCTTAGGAAAATTTCTGAGGCTTAGCTGATTGCTATGCATTTGTTGCAGTGCGGACTGCCAGGTTGTTAGGCAATCTCCAGGACTGAGGCGTCTTGTTTTCTTTTCTCCGACGTCGTGTCCTTTCCGTCTAAGAAAACTTTATTTACCGGTTTGAGAACGGCAGCAACCTGCCACATATTTACTTACTCATTTGTGTAGAGAATCGTTGCGCTAACAAGAAACTGTTATGCATAGGATGAAGATGCATTTGATGTAATGTGGAACTAATAACATTTATGCATGCATACACATAATTGGCGTAGTAACGATCAAAGAACATTGAATATATACATAAGTATGAACCTACCTGACTGTCTTGAGGAAATTTACGTGCTCCATTATTAGTTATTTTTGCCTCTAAATGTTGTAGATGGACGTCCCCTTTTTTGACTTTATGCATTTGCACCAGCTGCACGTTTTTGTTGGCAAGTCGTTGCTCCAAACTGGCGTTTTCGATCTTCCGAGTATATTCTTCTTCTTCATTGGAGCTACTATCAGCAGGTTTCTAACAAGTTAGTTCATCTATGTCTACCTACGTCAACTGCCTCTTGATGTAAATCATCTTTCACTAGTTCCCCTCTGACGGGTCGAGGCCGTATATTTTAGCGATACTCGTAAGCCATGTTTTTCACACACGGCATGATGCGAAAAGCGCGAAGAAGCAATGCTTCAAATGTGAAATTTTTTCAAATATATTTTGGAACAAGGATCTCTGAACCTCACATGGAAACATATGCGACGATGAGCAATTATTCATATGAATTGCATAGTCAAGTGTTCCTCTCAGGCCAGCTTCGGAAAAAAAAGCATCAAGGTGACACTACCGATATGCTTCCACACTTTACATATATACGCGATTTACTAAATGATGCAATTTTGCTTATTAAAAACACAAACATTGTCGATGAGAATAGCTCAAATGATAACAATTTTATATTCAGTGATGCGTTTCTTAACAGTGATCAAATGATAGATATTCGGGAAGTGAGAATTAAACAGCTTAACTGGTCGATCCGCCTTTCGCTTAAGTGACAGCCTTAATTAGCCATACCATGTTGTTATCCAAATTTTTTAACAAATCTTTCATTGACTTGTTCTTTCTACTCTTCTCTTATCACACTCTTAAAATTTCCTCTTCACGGCTGGCTTCCCTTAATTTATGACCCCATTACCTACCATGGGATTCAAGCCACGTCCTGGAAAAGAGAAACTATTAGAGAGTTCATTAGTAACGAAAAGGATTTTTCTAATATTGAAATTACTTCAGAGCGAGCTCGATATGTAGGAGCCGAATCGTCTTGGAAGAAAGGGTTTGACACATCGGTCGTTAGAATTTCGGCTACAATTTCTTTGTATTTTGCAGCAGTCATAAATCCTTGCAGAAGAATTATAGGTCATATAAGACGATTATGTTGAATACATCCCCAAATCACAGATTTTTTATATTCACTTTCGACACTGAAAGAATCCAACATATGAACCACATACATTAGGGAGCTTTATGTATCGGACAAAATTGAAAGTATTCGGTTAAAATAAGAAATATCAAACGCTAGTCGAAAGTCATTTTGGGCTTATTTCAGGTTCCGATTAGGACAAATTCTTAATTGAAGATACTCAATGCAAAACATTATATAAGTGATGATGAAGGAGTTACAGGCCTGAAAGAAAGCGGCAAGATGTAATGATTTTCGTTTAAAGATCGCTCGAGCGAAATCGGAACCGATCTCTCATCGGTTCTAGACGTGAAGTCCTTGAATGTGACAACGGACTGTACCCTACAGGTCGACAAGTCCGGACACAACTTAGTCTACTCCGAGGTGGCTGCTGGCTAGCTAGCTAGTTCGGAGAGGAGTTCGGTCGCAGGTCTTACGCGAGCACACTAAGTCCAAAATACAATAACTCAGCCACCGGTTCACATGCCCGTTTCAAACGCGTCGAAAACACAAACATACGGAAAAGAAACCCACTTTACTTTATTCCGTATTCCTTCTTTTCATCCAGCCAACAATAAAAAAAAAACTAGATTTAATTTCGCATTCCCGAATTTCACCGACGCGGTACCGAAAAATATTCTACTCGGAATCGGAATAACCTACTCTACTAAAAAACGCAAAACAAATTATGGTACCGCATACCGCACGCGACACGAAACCGGCCATCCGCGGATTCCTAGAACCCTACCCTTTCAACGGCATACTTACCGTTGGCTATCACTCCTGCTGGAAGAGAAGGACATGTTGGAAAGGAAAAATGTGTTCTGATTAGCACCTTATGATTTTATTCATTTATCGTTCTTCTATTCCATTCCTTCTCTCTTCTTATCTTTTTTGGTTAGAACATTTATAAAAATAATATTAATTTATAATCATCAATTTTAATGAAAACTACTGATAACTAGCATATTATAAAAAAAAATCTGTTATTGTTTTTCTTTTTTCATATTATCTTTTCTTCTCTCTTCTGCTGGTTTCTTCATAATTCTTTTCTGACTACATTTGAGTTCACCTCAAGGAAATATATACGAAAATAATATCTATCTGTAGATCTTGAAAGTAAGATCTAAGAGTTGTATTCATATATGCATGCTCGGTATGTACATATAGATTAATAAAATGTTGTATTAAAATTTATTCTAAAGACAATTAATATATCGTATCGTATTATGAATAATCTACGTTACTTTTCATTTTTTTATATTATGGATTTTGAGAAGGCTTCGGTGATTCCAGCTTGAATGTGATTAAAAATGTCAACTACCGCAGACAATTCGCCTTCAAGCGCTTCTTTCGATGACGACCACCCTAAAGGTCGAGCTGAAAATTCAGGCACAATTTTGGCGATTGATTTTTCGGATGCCTAAACGATACAACCGTGGTCAAGGGTTCACATTTAATAGTGTGCCATGGCCAAGCTGTAATTGCAAGTTGTATATATTTACCGATTTATACGACGCAAAAAAAACCAGGGAAATTTCTTGGTGACTTGCACTTGAACACTTCTCTAATTCGTATTTGCAACACCACGAGCAAACTCTTTTGCTTAGCTATAAAATGAAAATCGCGTAACTGTAACACCGCCTAATGACACTCCCAGACAAAACTGACGTGGGATGGGAAGCCATCAAAACTCACGTTAGATAGGAAGCCATATGGTAGCAATTTGCATATGGATTAGTCAGCAGTGGCGTAGGGCCGATTCATTACAAAGAGCCGATTCATATCTAATCTTTTCGAATACAATATATAATGTCTACCAATTAACAATTAATTCAGAACTGGCATGGAGTTGGCAATCCGAAAAAACATTAGGATGGCATAAACAAGGGTTGACACAATGTGATTTCCGCCCAATACTCTGTATGCCAAAGTGAAGAAATTCAAATTCTGAGAGAGAAAAACAGAACGGGAAGAGCCGGTTCATATCTAATAGGGAAGGAAAAGATTCGCTCCGGGAAGTAGGTAGATGCTGCGAAGCAAAGATAATTATTAGGGGCGACCACTTATCAGAACAGGTTGTAGTGAATATAAATGTTTCATAATGTCCGCAAAGGACTGCAGCGATGTTCTGCTGAAGAAGATGAAAGTATCTGCCGAGAACGCCCTCGTCTGGGGACGCGTGAATGCGCTGGCAGGCTAGCATTGCGGTGTCGTGGGGCGGGTTCTTTTCCCCAGCACGAGGACCCACTACAAAAAATTTCGCACTCACGAATTTGGTGGTCAATTTATCACGAGGCGACCGAAGTCGCAAAAAGTGTAGAAAACTACACTGAGAGAGAAAGTACTTGTTCCGAGAACAAGTGGAACCTGAAAAAAAGGGGGACTTGGGGTAACCTCGTCATTACCCGACGAAGCTCATGGCCCACAAATGAAAGAAGGGCAACCGGGTGGTGATGGAGCCCCTTCGCACCCACCCAACCGGAATTAAATCCATATTTTGTTGCAGTGGCCAGGTATTCCTCTTCTGAGTGGAAAACTCACACAACTTGACTTGTATAAACTTTCCCATCAGAAGGGGAGTACCCCGGTGACCAATTTATGCCATAGAATTATACAATTCGATTGCATAACGCTATGCCATTAAGAGGCACTCTGCTTGGGCCACTCAACCCGCAATGTCACCTGAAACAAAGAAAAAAAGGATTAAGTTGTACCCGGCGGCTAGCTCATGGTTTTAGGGGGCACCCTGCCACCGTACCGAGTCCTATACCCGGTCAGAGTTATCGGAAAGGAAAGACCGAAGTGTATATTTTAATTCGAAATTTTAGTTCTTTTTATTCTTCTCTCAAATACGATCACAAAAAACTGATAGGTTTGAGTACGTTACACATTAATTTGAATTCAAATACTCGCTCATTCAGACTCTTATAAGTTCCAAAATCTTGACATTTTTATTATTTTTTCGGATTTTTAATCTAATTATAATACTTGTGTATAATATAGTCAACAGGATCCTTTGACTGTTTTGGTTTATCCCGTGATGGAGAAAATATTTAAATACTATACTGATATATTCGATTTAATCTACACGCTCTTCGAATATAGACGAAAGTAAAAACAAACTTCGTTTAGGTGTCACAGCACCAAATGTACAGCTGAAAATCTATCAATTTAAAAAATATAATAAAAATATGCAAAAGGGAAATTTTTCTTTTTTTTTGAACAAAAGAACGGGTACTTACCCCAAACCTCCTCCTACGAGCGCTCGTGTTCGGGGCGGGTAAATCCTGCAAATTTTGTATTATTATTATTTATAATAACAACTTGAACTTGCACAATTTATTAAACCCTAACTTGAACAAGTGCCAGACACAATGAGAATACTACTTTACAGGTGACGTTAACTAATCGTACTAATATTTGGAGGCTCTTCTGATGTATTTCTACCAAAACTAACCGAGTTTTACTGTTTCCATTCATTGCATCGATGTTCTTCAATGATTTAACAATTTGGATTTATAAATCTGTATCATGCTTCCATAGTCCAACGGAAACAGATTGAACACTTGTTAGATAACGTCCTCTGAGTTTTGTGGATTCTTGTATGAAAATTGGATTGCATCCTATTGCATGATTTAAAGCAGCTGAATACCGTACCAGTCTACCGAAAACTTTGTGATTATCGCTTAAAATTAAATCTCGTTTTGGCCGCGCGGTCCCAAAAATGAAAATCCTTACGCACCACAATCTTGGTGCCAGTTTCTTATGTCCCCCTCACTGGAATCTTTATGTACGTCTTCAAAAATTCAGGTATACATTGACGCGTTGTAATGCCAAATAAATTGCTAATATTATGTAAAGTAGATTAATGTGAAGACAACAAAAACATTGAAAATGGACTAGGCGCTGTTGTAGTAGACAAACTCAAATTTTAATCCACCCGGACGGTACGATTGCGGTGCAAAGAAAAATCAAATTGCACCTACTTTCACCGTTGACCAACGATACCGAAGGAGTTAGTTTACATTCCAACTAAACAAGGGAGATGGGCGCTTCTAGATAATGGCAAATTGCAGCTCAATGCTAAAGCAGACCCGAATAATGAAAGCTAACGGTCGTGTATTGGGATAAGGGAATATTTAATCTCACACTGCTAGTAAATGTCATTAAGTAGATAAGATTTTCATTAAAGAAATGACGTTGCGAAACAGTAAACAAAGGTTGTTTGAAACATTTCAACGCAACTACATTCAACTCAGCACATTTTCACAGCCATTTTCGACTGAATCAAAACACTTGGGGTTCGTTTTTTCATACGGTACTTTTTACTCTCCGATCGGTTTTCACGAAGCGCAATTCCGTTTCACAGCTGAGTTGGCTTGAAACCAAGTCCGGTTAACACCGCGACCGTGATTCCATTAATCAAATATCACCGCCGGAATTAAAATTCGTACGGAAATCCTTCCATTTCATTTAACTCCAAAACATTTGTGAAAGATGACGGCAGCGAATCTTTCTCACTACCCGCCCAATGACACCGCAGAAAGCTAGTTACCAGCGCAAATACGCGTCATCAGACAAGGCCATACCAGCGTAGCTCGAAATCTTCGCTCGCTGAGGTAGTTAACATTGTTGCTGTCCTTCACGAACCTGAAACACTTTTTAAATTCACTACAAATGTCTGTACTTGCTGCCTAGCTTTCATAAATTACCCCATCAAATTATTGCTGAGTTGTTTCAAAAATTTTCGTGGAGTTTTAATTGACAAATTAATTGGTACATTCCTCACTTTAAACAAATGCCAAACGTAAACAAAACAAAAACGGCGGACTCTTGATCTAAAATGTAATCTAAATATAAAGCAAATTTTAGTGGTTCAGCAATTCAAATTTAATGTCAAAATGTAAACAATAAGATATTAAGTAAAATGAAATACTGTTAGTGTTTGTACCGCGACGAAAGGCTTTTCTTTCGCCGCTTGATTTAATTTTTAAAACGTTAAAAATTTTGATTTATTCGGAAATGGTATTAGGCAGCCAGATACAAATCTGTCCGCTTGATATTTATATTGATTTCGGTCCAATACCGAGATCCTGCGAAAGGGTCAAATGAATTAGTCAATCTCAACTAAGCAAATGACAATTTTATTTTCTTCTATCTTCTTTAAATACACATTACTATTCTAAGTTCGCTCCCACGATGTAGCATTCATCATGAGCGAGCATATCGCTGACCCTGCACATGCATAAGACACATCGTCAACCATATGAACATGCTCCCACGATCCAACGTGGTTCATGGGAACAGATTTCCGCCGACGATGCGACAATGCATGTACGCGCGTCGCGAATTCTCCAGTCTTTTGGAAACGAAAAATGATATTTATTTTGAGACTGAAGAATTCACGTCGCGTGTGGAATTACATAAACCAGACATATTTGCACAAAGTTATTTGCTGAAGCTTAATTAATTGTTTAGAAATTAAAGACAATATGCATTGTGGAGTTACACATACAAGATACAAACAAAATACATATGATGCATAGGCTTTGCTTAACTTAAAATTTTTTTAGATATGAATACATAAAATATACATTAGTATAATTGGTTTAATATTCAATCGATAGGAATAAAATATACATTAGGCATAAAATATACATTAGAATAATTGGTTTAATATTCAACATACTCCCGGCGTTAAACGGTAGTTTAACTTTTAAGTCGTAAACTGAAGGCTTCTCCTGGTGTCGATCTTGGAGCTGGTATTGGAGCAAGCGTTGAGGATGGAGTTTCGGGTTTTTTATATCGATGGAAAAGTTTATTCCACAATAAGTAAGCAAGCAGGCAACTACCGATAACTAGCCCCATGTAGCCTACTACAAAATGATGCACTTCTTGGGATTGATTTCTTGTAGATGGTAACTCTGATTCCAACAATGTTGTTATCCTCTGTTGCAGCTCGTGTAGATGATTCTCCTTCGAAACATTAGGAGCTTGGACCGGTGACAATATCGGCTCATCTGATGTAAAAGATAAAGTTGAAAGGTTCCTAGTGGAGAAAAAATGGGTTTTATAAGAGGACGAAAATAGCTTGTGCGCTTGGATGGTTAGGCTTTCTTCCTTTATCGAGCAATCCTCTGGTATTTCAAGAATCCCAGTGCCGTTCAGGGTTATGGATGATATTTCTTTTCCACAGTCGATATTGATCGTTGAAGCTGCTATCATAAAATAGATCCAGTGATTGGAATCGATTAAGGGTATCCATCTCCTTGGCTCGGCAACAGGTTTCAAATGACACTTATTTGGCCAGGCGAAATGATTGAGGAAGCTTAATTCACAAGCTGCGACTGGGGAACCTCGTCGATGTAGAGGTCGTACTTGATTGCACATGTAACCATGTTCATTAACAGCTCTGCAGGATTTTAATTCGCGTTCTGCTATTGGATAGTAAGTGTCTCGATGTAGGTTTATAATCAAAAAATCTACCCGAAGCTCTATCTCCGATATAGTTCCATTCATCATCAAAGGAACCGGAACAAGGTGCATTGTTTCGTATTGATCATATGATACCAATGGTATCTTCAATAGAAACATCATCTTCTTATGCAGGGAGCATCCATGTATCGTAATGATTCTGTAGAAGTCCGCTAAATCTCCTGATGATATTGGCAATCGAACGGTATTTGGTAAACCTTCCCTTATGGAGGAGATCGCTGATTGTAGTTGATCTGGTGTCAATAATAGTGAATTTAGTTTCCCATGGTTCGTGTCAATAAAGGAGTCCCAGAGCGCAGCTTGTGTTCGTTGATAGTTGTTCAAAGTCAACGTGAGACGTGTGGCTAAAAGTGTAAAGGATTGGAAGGTTTTTTGTTTATGTATTTCGTGCGTCATATTGTTCTCTTGCTGAATATTGGTGTTGATTGCTTCCCGAAGTTCGCTAAAGCGTTGTTCATTAAATCTGTTTGATTCGGTCATGATATTAACTGTGGAGTTGATCACTAAAGTTTGGTTTCTTATTAGCTCTTGTAAGTGTTGATCACTATCCTCTAATCGGTTGATAACATTGCTCATATGTTCAGCGTACTCAGAGTCCAGAACTCCAAATAGAGAACTAGCTATATTCCCTACGATGCTGAAAGCCCCACGTTTTGTTCGTCTGACCTTTTCTTTTGTTCTGCGCTGCATCAGAGCATTAATTTTGTCGGCCTCCCTTACGAGTGACTGAAACTGCGAGATGACACCCTGGCAAGTGGCATCAGTATTCAGAAGCTGGTTTAGGAACTGTAGTTGGTTTATTCCTAACTTTATTGTATCTAGCTCTTTCCAATAGGACGTAAGATCATAATAGACTAGCAACTTCCACTCATTTAGGATTAAGTGTGCAGGTCCCAAGTTTTCTACGTACACGCCAGGAGAAGTTTCAAAGGGATGTGTTGTAACTGCAGTGGCCCATCCAGGTATGAAAAGTCCTACCAAAAGTAGTGACTGTAGAACCAGGTTTCCCAATCGACGCCGTTTCGTACCTGATGGACCAGCCTTGGCCTTGTCGGTGCTCTTATTCTTTTTAATGCAGGTTTCACTGTTATTATTGTGTGCTTCAGTGGTCTGAGTGGGATGTTCGTGGAATCCTTCTTCCTCTAACGGTGGTTGGTCATTCACGGGCAGTGGTGCAAGTTTATGGATAGGATGCCTTAGGATACCGGAAGACGTCTTCACATCGGCTACTCGAACCAATCCAATTTCCTTTGAAGATGTTCACGATTCTACCTAGGGGCCATTTCAGAACTGGCGTGTTTTCTTCCTTTAAAATAACCATCATTCCAGGTGTTATGTTGTTGCATTGCTGCTTCCATTTATGTCTATATTGTAGCTCGTTTAAATACTCATTTAACCATCTCTGCCAAAGCTTATACTTCAGATCCATCACTAGTTTCCATCTGTGTCCCAAAGATAGGCGAGGTATTTCAGCATTCACATCTACGCAGCTGGTGAGCGGCTCTCCGATTAAGAAGTGACCTGGAGTTAGAGCCTGAAGATAGTTAGGATCGGAGGATAGTGGTGTTAAAGGCCGTGAGTTGAGTATTGCTTCTGCTTCGATAACAACGGTTTCGAGCTCTTCGTAGGTTAAATTAACATAAGCTAAATTTTTGACTATTAGGTGTTTAGCTGATTTGACGGCCGCTTCCCATAGCCCACCAAAGTGAGGAGCTCTTGGTGGTATGAAGTGGAAGTCGGTTTCCCTTGCTGTGCAGAACTTGATTATGCTCTCCTTGGATTCCTTGTCTAGTATTCGCTGTTTTAATTCAGTTAGCTGATTGTTCGCTCCCACAAAATTTGTGGCATTGTCACAATAAATGTTTCTACAATTTCCTCTTCGTGAAACAAATCGTTTGAGTGCGCCCATGAAAGCCTCGGTTGTCAGTTCGGTAGCCAGTTCGAAATGCACGGCCTTCGTTGCAAAACAGCAGAATACTGCTAAATAAGACTTATGGGTTGTTTACCACGACCCTTGAAATGTGTATAGAAAGGTCCCGCAAAGTCTACTCCCGTGTTGACAAAGGGCCTTGCTTGATGGACTCTATTTGCGGGTAGGTCTCCCATCAGTTGAGTGAGCAGCTTGGGCTTTGCTCTGGCACAAGTGACGCAATTTTGTACTACTGAACGAGCGAGTGTTTTTCCCTTGATTGGCCAATAACGCTGCCGCGCGATTGCTAACAAGGCTTGAGGGCCGGCATGCTGGTGGTCCTTGTGAATCTGACTAAGAATCGGTTTCGTGATTGGATGCGCGTAGGGGAGCAGCACAGGATGTTTGCGGTTGTATTCTAGGTCGGAAAGTTCAAGGCGTCCACCTACTCGTAATAATCCTTGGCTGTCGAGAAAGGGAGTTAGGCTGCTTAGTCGGTTACTAACACTTAGCTGGTTCGTTGCTTCAAGGGTTTTAATTTCTTCACTGAACTCCTGCTGCTGAATCTCCCTAATAATGACGGAAGAAGCTGCTTCTAGTTCGGAAACCGTCGGTGGATTTGTTTTCCGCCTTGAGTTGACCTTACAGCTGATCACTCTGGTGAATCGAATGACCAATGCTACGATGCATTTCAGCTTCCGAAATGAATTGCCATGATTTATTCTGTGTATGAAATGTAGTTCTGCTTCCGTGACTACTAGAATCCTTTTTGCCTTCTTTTTTTCCAAGTTAATTTCTTTTTCGGCTGGTTTAGCGGGCCACATGTCAGGGTGGCCATGAAGAAACAAGGGCCCATAGAACCACAATGGGCTTTCTTTTAATTTTGCAGGGACAGTGCCTCGGGAAGCTAAATCTGCTGGGTTACAACTGGAACTCACGTGGCGCCATTGATTTGGTGTTGAATATTGTCGAATAGCAGCTATCCGATTTGCTACAAATGTCTGGTAGGACGCCGCTTCACTATGGATCCAATGCAACACCACTTCAGAATCTGTCCAAAAATAACATGACTGTCTAGGAAGCTCTAAATCGGATTGAAGGCGGTGAACCAACTCAACTGCTAATTTGGCGGCACACAACTCCAAACGTGGGATTGTAATAGTTTTGATTGGTGTCACTCGAGTTTTTGCGCACAGTAAATGCACAGTTGTACTACCGTCGTAATGGTTAGCCCGGAAGTAGACAGCAGCGCCGTAGGCCTTCTCGGAAGCATCTGAAAAGGCATGCAGCTGCGTGCTGCGAGGAACTCTGGCACCAAATACATGTCGAGGTATTCTGATTTCATTGAGCTCTGCCAAACTTTGATGAAAATTTATCCAGGTAGAGTGCAGTTCCATCGGTAACGCTGCATCCCAATCAAGCTTCAATTTCCAATAATTTTGTATGAAGATTTTGGCTGCCACTGTCACTGGACTCATGAGCCCCAAGGGATCAAAAATATGCGCGATCGTGGAGAGCGCGGTTCTCTTTGTCACCTTTGCTGGATCTTCGTAGGTTGGGACACGAATTACCAATTCGTCTTGCTTTGGCAGCCATATCACACCAAGCGTTTTGACATGTTCGGTGGAACTGTCCGTCACAGTATACTGCACTTCTCGATCTAGAGGGTTGATATCCTTGATTAAATTGGAATGATTTGCGCACCATTTTCGTAGCTTGAAACCTGCTGTGCGTAAAATTTGCTGGACTTCTTCCTTCTTTTGAACGGCGTCTTGCAGATTGTTTGCACCAGTTAAAAGGTCGTTCATGTAGAAATCTTTCTGGACAGCGAGACTTCCCAAGGGGTGTTTAATCTTTGAGTTGACCGCTAATTGCTCTAAGCACTTAGTTGCTAGGTAAGGTGCCACGGTTGTATCATACGTTACGGTATTAAGTTGATAGCATCGTAATGCTTCGCTCGGGTGATTACGCCAGAAGATTATTTGGAACGCTCGATCACGTTTGTCTATCTGAATTTGTCGGTACATCTTCTCAATATCAGCGGAGAAGACGTACTTAAATAAGCGGAAGCGAAGCAGGATAGTGAACAGCTCATCTTGTATCGTAGGACCGGTGTGAAGCACATCATTCCAGCTTGTGTTGGTCGTAGTCTTTGCAGACGCATCAAAAACTACCCTGAGTTTAGTAGTAGAACTGTCTGGTCGGAGTACACAGTGGTGGGGCCAAACGAAATGTGGCTCTGAGCTGTTTGGCATGTTTATTTCTTCCATGTGACCTAGCTTGAGATACTCCTCCATAAATTCTTGGTAGGCTCTTTTGACCTCAGGATCTTTTGCTAAGCGTTTTTCAAGCTGACCAAACCTTTTTAAGGCCATATCTTTTGACTGTCCTAGTTGTTTTGGATCCAGTACAAATGGCAATCTAACTATGAAACGCCCATTGTCGTCTCGTTTCACGTTTTGATAGAAA
The DNA here is from genome assembly GCA_963969285.1 of Odontomyia ornata. NCBI lineage: Eukaryota > Metazoa > Arthropoda > Insecta > Diptera > Stratiomyidae > Odontomyia > Odontomyia ornata. The sequence goes on from OZ017741.1 coordinate 194,078,372, forward strand.
TGTGCTTCACATTGGCGCTCCTTGGAGGTCATCGTGGTGGTTGGTTTCTCCCCTTCTTCTAACTTCCAGAATTTTTCCAGTTCTGCATCCAGTCTCTGACCCTCCTTATGGTACATTCCACATGTAGCTATTTTCGGACTAGCTGTTGGAATTTTGGGGGTGCTAAATCTTCCACCAACAATCCAACCAAAGAGGGTATTTTGTAGCGTAGGAAGGAACTCGCCCATTTTGATTTGACCGATTGACAATAACTGGTAACACCACTCTACTCCGATCAGCATCTCCACTGGTCCCGCTTGATTGAAGCTCGGATCGGCCAAGGAGATATTCCCGGGATCGGCCAGTCTTCTCTGCTAAACGTTTCGGATGGCTGGTATGTCGTTATTTGCCTTACCACGTAGGCATTCACCTGGATCTTGTAGTTCGTCTGCTTGGATTGTATTGGTAGCTTTATTTGTCTAGTGGCCTTTTGAATCACTCCTCCAACGCTACTGATTGCAATGCTAGCTGCTTGTGACTTGCGGTTAAGCTTTTTAAGGGCAGCTTCGGTGATCAAGTTTACTTGTGAGCCGCTGTCTAGGATCGCTCGGAGGTCTACGGTTTTACCCCTGCTGTCGGTTGTCTGAACCATCACCGTGCTGAGCAATACTTCAGCCCTTGTATCTTCAGTGGCTAGTGATATCCTTTCTTTTGGCTTAAATTCAGCTGCTTGCGGTTTAAGCTCTGCTTGTTAAGGTTGTCCACTTGTGGTATAAGGACTGGGTGTTGAGGTTGTGCTTTCCGGTTTGTGCAGCAAGGTGTTATGCCGTTTGTTGCACTTCATACAGGCGAGAGAACTGCACTCGGAACTCCTATGTCCAGCACGTAGGCAGTTCATGCAGAGCTTAAGTTTGCTGGCCCTTTTAATACGGTCTGGTATTGTTAGCTTTTTGAACTGTTCGCAGGCGTATATTTTGTGGTTGCCATTACAATTTTTACAGCCACTAGCTGACGTTTGATTAGTTGACACTAAGGCCGATAAATTCTTAGGTTCATTCTTAATTCCCGAACGTTTTTCGTTGCCGAAGGCCTGCAAAACCTGGAATCTTAGCTCCAAGAATGTTAGGAAGGAATCCAGGGATTGTAACTCCCGGGGACACTTCAGCGATTGCTCATATAAGTTGTGTGACGTCTTATCGAGCCTTTTCAACAACAGATGAATCAGAATCGGGTCCCAGTTTGTCGTGTCTACCTTTATGTTTCGCAGACCCAACATGCACTCTTTTGTGGTATCATGGCACTGTTTTATTGAGGCAGCTGAGTCAGCTACGATAGTTGGTTGGGATAGTAGCTTTTCTAGAAAAGTTGTGACCATTAGCCTTTTGTTGTCGTATCGGCTTCGCAGGATAGTCCAAGCATCCTTGTAGTTTTCATCCGATACTGGCATGTGCTTGAGAAGCCGTTCCGGCTCGCCCATTAAGTTGGCTTTTAAATACCACATTTTTTGGGCATTTCCAAGTGGTTGTGAATCAATGATTTGGTGGAAGAGGTCATGAAATGATGTCCATTGCCCATAATTTCCGTCGAATTTTGGGATAGACATTTCTGGAAGCTTAATGTATGACTGTGGGTTGACCAAACCATGTTGCCCTGGCTCTGCCTTGTCTTTGTTCGTGGAAAGGAATATGAGCGCATCCTGTATGCGCTCTTCCGTTTGATTGTAATCCACGGTACTATACGTAGCCTTGTCGCCTTGGGACCTGCCTATGGTTCGATGCACGTCTCGCAGTTCATCCCAGTACTTTGTTAACGTACTTATTTTCAGCTCACAATAAGACTTGTTCTTCAATGGGGCCTTGTAGATTCCATCAATCATGAAATTTATTGAACTGATTATCGCATCAAGCTGGTATCTTAAACCCCCGATATTATTTTCACCATGCTGTACATTGGCGGTGAAATCGGTTGGGTAAGTTCCACACTAGCGCCTGGCTTGTTCACGCTTGGGTTTGGAGTTGTTACCTTTGCTGGCAACTCTTCTTTTTGCGCCTCTTTAATGAGACCAGTGATAGCGTCTCTTGCGGTCATGTATTCTCGCTGCATAACCGTAAAATAATTATTTGCAAAATAGGGATGATTTGCCGAGGCTGTAGCGTATTCTTGTAGCTGTTCATCTCTTGCACAGAAGGATGCCCAAAGTTCATTAAGTTCGGTAAGTCTCCTGTTCAGGTAACTCACTGTTCTTCGTGTGGGACCATCCTTGCGGTAATTTGTGATTAACCGCTCGATCTCAAAACCAGTTTGGTCTTGCTCACTGGCTAATTCTTCCATGTTAATAATATGTATTGACCCAGAGATGGCGGTTCAGTACTAGGCTGAAAACAATTGCAAAATTACAACGGGATGGTATACCGAACGAATTCTCTTAAAATTCTGATCGGGGAAGAATATTTTCTTCAACTGGATTAAAAATTCAAATGGATTTTATACCGAACGAATTCTCTTAAAATTCTGATCGGGGAAGAATTTTTTCTTCAAATGGATTTAAAAATTCAAATGGATTTTATACCGAACGAATTCTCTTAAAATTCTGATCGGGGAAGATTTTTCTTCAACTTAATTGCGTGAAGGATCACGTCGGGGTCACCAAAATGTTTGTACCGCGACGAAAGGCTTTTCTTTCGCCGCTTGATTTAATTTTTAAAACGTTAAAAAATTTTGATTTATTCAGAAATGGTATTAGGCAGCCAGATACAAATCTGTCCGCTTGATATTTATATTGATTTCGGTCCAATACCGAGATCCTGCGAAAGGGTCAAATGAATTAGTCAATCTCAACTAAGCAAATGACAATTTTATTTTCTTCTATCTTCTTTAAATACACATTACTATTCTAAGTTCGCTCCCACGATGTAGCATTCATCATGAGCGAGCATATCGCTGACGCTGCACATGCATAAAGGGCCCCACAGACATGAGAGACCTCGTCCATGACAAGGTACCAGACACAAAACCCACAGACATTGAAACATTTTTGTAAACATCCACGTAAATATCCACGTAAACATCATTTCGCGGCATGTCGATCTTGAGATATATTCATGCCAGTGTTATATTATCTGTCCGTCAGTTAAGTCGAAAATGAGTAAGGAGTTAGCGCTGGCTAAAAATTATTTCAACGGAGTTGGATCTGTTCCTTGGCAATCTTCAAATTTGAAATAAAAGTCATTAAGTTTTAAGAAGAAAAAATTTATTGAAATGAATAAAATATATTATATCAAAAAATAATGTTTTTAAATATTATTGATACTCTGTATCTTTAAACAAATCATCAAAACTGTTGTAATTTTGCAGAGTATTGTTCGATACAACTGCATTTTCCACAGGTATCTCCACAATTGGTGTCACCACTATTGATGAGTTCCTTCTACGCATATCGGATGGAAGGAAAAAGTTGCTTTCGCCTGGTGACGATGAATGTGAATGGAGCGGTGTTGACGTTCTCGATGGCATTGGTGTCGCATTAACAGTATTTAGCGTCAACTGTTCCAGCTGCCCTAAAATCAATACTTCATCGATGGCACGCTTAGCATAAATTTTTTGTGTTGGCGTCAATTTCCTGAAACACACTGCCCAAGATTCTGCATAAATTTCAGCTTCGTCTTTTTTCTCCCTCCTGTTTGAAGACTGTATATGCTCTAATGCGTCTTTCAAGTAGGAGTTTTTTTCGGCCAACTTTAGAGAAACTGTTTTTTTTTTTATTTGTTTTCTTCTGCTGTCTTCTGCTGCAGCACCAGATCGTTGGGATTTGTCTATTTTTTCACTTCCCGACGGAAACACGCTTTGATGTTAATTATGCGTTTTTTTTAACCGTATCCAAGTTAGCACCAGGTTCAATTTCTTTATATAGTTCCAGCAACGATTGCCAGGCTATATTTTTTTTTGTTTATTTTTATAACAATCACTTTTAACTTTCCACAGTTCCGGAAGTTCTTTAAATTTTTCAAAAAAATTTGCCCACGCGGCGGTATTCGGGATTGAACACACTTTCACTAATTGTCTACACTTCACGAGATTTTATCGTCAAATGAAAATTAAGAAAAATTACCACAATCCATACATGCACCGTGCAAATCTACCTACAAAAATAAAAATATATTGATTTCACTGCGATCAAACGACCGACCTAGTCAAAGACCAACTCATGGTCCAAGTATCGTTACACACCCTTAAGTTTCTTGGATTTTCCAGTTATGTACCTTAATAAATAGAAATTGAATCATAACCAAGCGAGATATAGTCATTTGAATTTTTGGGAATCCCAACAACAAAAACACGTGTTCACGTCATCGACCTGGATATCACAATTTCCTTTAGATTTTTATGGAAATTTTGAAGAAATGTTTTGGTTTCTCAAAATTGCCAAGAATTCTGCAAATTTTTGTGAGACAAAACAAAATAGCGGCAGTATTTTGTATTTATGAATGAAATCTCTGATCCTGTTGATTTGTTGGAACGATTAACTTTGGATGCAATTAAAATTAAAATTTAAAATTTTACGAGAAAGCTTGCTGTGATGGACGAATGGACAGATTTGAGTAGTATTTGTAAAATTAAATTCAAAGTAATTAAAAACAAGTCGGGTAGACAGACCTACGTTCGTGTTTGAAGGGTTTTGTACTCAAAAGATGATATACAGTCACCAATAATGGAGAACCTCAAGAAATGCTTCAATGACACGCACATCAAATAATTGGTTTACAAGAAAAACGACTATTACTTAATTTCAAGCGGCCACCATTCTATTGCCGTAGTACTAAAATCATTGGTTGAATGAGACTATAATGACGTTTATTTTATACATCTTTTCTGAAAATTTTGAGAACATCCAAACTAAACTGTAGTGTCTGGGTCGATAGCAAGCCCATACGGTCGAAAAATCTCAGCAACAAGCTGTAATAGGAGAAATTTCAAATGGCTATAACTTCCGTAAATATTAATCGATTTTTATGAAATCTACAGAATATGAGAATCTTGCAAAACGCTACCGTAAAATCGAGTTTCACTAAATTTAAAGGTTCCATTGCGATTTTATTGAGGAAAATGTAATATTTATAAATAATGCTATTTTTACTAAAGTTGAGTGAATTTCGACTTCTAAGGTATTTGTCGTTGTTATATTCATAAATATCTACGTGCGTGATTTTTTTCAGATTTTTCGGATCAAGGGGGGGCACAAATTTTTCGTGCATTTCCCCTGCCCCTGCATTTCGAAGAGCCGGTAACACTGTTTTAAGATCTGTTTTCGAAAGTTCTAATCAAGACCTTTCTTTTGACACCCCACATTTGGTAAAAAAAATTTTTATTGGTCCGCTTCCGGTATGGGGGGACCCCTCTTTAAAACCTTTTGAAAATTTTTCTGATACCTGAACTTTCAAAAAGCAATCACTTCTGATATGCCTTTTAAGTTTGGTGTCTGTAACTGTTATAGTTTCGGAGAAAAACAGCTGTGACACACAGACGGACGGACAGACAAAATCGATTTCAATAGGGTTTTGTAACAAAAAGTACAAAACCCTAAAAATTAATTTAAAAACCCTAGAAAACTAGAAAACCGACCGCAAAATTTCTGAAACAATAAAAGTTTTCAAATGGGTTTTAAAACCCCAACTCGCAGAAATAATCTTTTGCTTCTTGTTTACAAAAGATTATTTCCAAATCATTATCATCAAATACTGCCAGTGGCAGTGTGTACCAATTTGCCACACATCTAGCCTACACTCACACCACACCTAGCATACATTGAAAACTAGCATACATATATTGTAGCGCCACGCACAAAAATCAAAAGATTTTGATTTCACTGCGAGCGACTGACGAACCTATTTTGAGACCAACTCACGGACCAAACATCGCTACAGACGGTGAAAATTCATCATCAAAACATCATGTTTGAGATCTTGTCATGGACCAAGCAATGCGACCAGCGGAAGGACCTACTCGCGGACTAACTTTCGGACCAAACATCGCTACACACAGTAGAACTTCAATAAAAATACCTGAAATGAGACCTTGTCATGGACGAGGTTTCAAAATCTGTGGTGCCCTTAAGACACATCGTCAACCATATGAACATGCTCCCAGGATCCAACGTGGTTCATGGGAACAGGTTTCCGCCGACGATGCGACAATGCATGTACGCGCGTCGCGAATTCTCCAGTCTTTTTGAAACGAAAAATGATATTTATTTTGAGACTGAAGAATTCACGTCGCGTGTGGAATTACATAAACCAGACATATTTGCACAAAGTCATTTGCTGAAGCTTAATTAATTGTTTAGAAATTAAAGACAATATTCATTGTGGAGTTACACATACAAGATACAAACAAAATACATATGATGCATAGGCTTTGCTTAACTTAAAATTTTTTTAGATATGAATACATAAAATATACATTAGTATAATTGGTTTAATATTAAATCGATAGGAATAAAACATACATTAGGCATAAAATATACATTAGAATAATTGGTTTAATATTAAACAGTTAGGTTAAGTTAACATATAAGATGATGAAATTTTAATAAAATTCTCATTCACTATCTACACGCTGATCTTTTGTTAGATTAAAGACGTAAGTAAATCTCTTTGCTAAGGGCGTGATTAAGCTTGTATGAGATTAACTTATAATCAAGGTAGAATGCAAAGAGGAAGGCTTTCACGTGTGTGTCTGTCTTCTACAAATTATTACAATTTTGTTTATAAAATCCATATAGCAGGAAACAAGCAGGAAGGCGTCCAACGCTTTTGCTTGCTTTCTTAGGCCGCAAGTGCTTTACTCCTTTTCGAGATAATTTATTTTGATAAAAAAGAAACTTAAAAATATATGTAATATTGTTGAGATAAAACAAATATGTTAAATGATTTGTGTGCCACGAGACCACATAAAATGAATGTTGGTTGATGATGGTATGGGAAAATTATTGTATGTCGATTTATGAATATTTTGAAGCATAAAAAGAGTGTAGAATTGAAGTTCGGGATCAAAAGATTCTGACCCGTGAGTTAATAAAAATTAAGTACGAGAAAAGGGTTTTTCTGTTCAAGAAATACTTTGGCTGTTTCTCCGGCATAACTTAGGTATTGTTTGCTGCATAAAAGCTTAGCTTTGGTGGCCAGGTTCATTCAGGCTAGGCGATGGAGGTTAAAAGGACTAACATATCAGAACGATATTAACCAGTCTATTTACCCTGGTGTAGAAGAAGTTCCTATCTTCTACTCTTCGAATTAAATTCTGATGTTTCGACTCAACCCAAACAGCACTTTTATATCCAGTAGCAAGGTTATTTCGTTTAAACTTTTACCAGTTTTCTCATCAGGTTATTCCTCTTTAAGCAACAACAACAATAAATTATCACCATAATGATATTGCCATCACATCATGCAAGTTAAACGATTACGTAGCCCTTTGTCGTGATTAGTAGGTATGAAAATGTCCGTGGAGGACTGCAGCGATGGTCTGCTGCCTCGGCGAAAGAAGATGTTAATATCCCCCGAGAATGGCCTTGTCTGGGGACGCGTGAATGCGCTGGCAGGCTAGCGTTGCGGTGTCGTGCGGCGGGTTCATTCCCCCAGCACAAGGACCCACTACAAAAAATTTCGCATTAACGAATTCTTGGGTCTCAAAAAACAGAACAAATCGACCGAAGTCGAAAAAATATAGGAAACTACAAAGAGGAAGATTGCTTGTTCCGAAACAGCCGGACTTAGGGGAACTTCGTCGTTACCCGACGATTCTCATGGCCCACAAATAAGAGTGGTGCAACCGGATGGTGGTGGTGCCCCCTCGCACCCGCCCAACCGGATCAAGATCCAAAAACGTTGCAGCGGCCACATATTTCCCTTCTGAGTGGAAGACTCATACAAACATACTTTGCATGAGCCTTCCCATCAGAAAAGAAATATACCGGTGACCAATTTATGTCACAGAGTTATGTGATCGGATCACATAACCGTATGCTATAAAAAGGCACCTTGACTAAAGGCCACTCAACCCGCAAGAGTCCCTGAAAATGAAAAACATTTAGAGCGCGCCTGATGGCTAGCTCATTTTTCTGAGAAAAGCCTTCCACCGTACCGGGTCCTGTATCCGGTCAAATGAACAAAAATGGAAAGAACAATTTCATACTTTTAACAATTCATGATTTTTATTTTTCTTTTCTTCCCAAGTGTAAATGCACAGTACATAATATCTAATCTACTCGATTCATATTTTAAATTCTACCGCTAGAATCAGAATCCATAACATACAAAACCAAATACAGAGTCAGTTAAAAGAACAAAAAAAAAATACCGAGAAAACTTTACAGTATGTCCTTACTCAACCGACTCGAATATTTCAGTAATTAATCAAACTTTACGTGTTCCTAATTATCACCTTGCAGAAACCCTTTTGCCAAATTAAGTTTTCCAATAAATAATGATTATTTCCGTCGGAAATAATCAATGTGATTCATAATAATTTGTAAGTATAATTGTAAATTTTTATATAAATATAAACAAAGCAAAAGGGTACTCAGGAAAAGAAGACGCCCGTATATAACGGTTAACTGTATGAATCAGAAAAATTATTAATCGCAAACTCAATACTAATAATTTTGAAGAATTATGAGCGGAAATTAGCGCCGACAATACGTTATAAACCAAAATCGACTACAGATAGTTATATTTCCTACGCTTACCACGTCTTGTCGTTCCGAAATTGTTCGTTACGTAGGTCCGCAGAAACTCTTAACGGTCCCCGTAGCCACAACGCCGTTAAAAAACACAAGGCCGACAATGGCAGCAAACCGGCTTCGAAAATTGGTGCCAGCGATTGGCTACTAACCTTTGCACACCGGTTTTATCACGACGATCGCCAACGTGTTACCTGTCATTCTTTTCCACACGCTCTTCCCCCTATTCCACACCCTCTTCCCCTATTCTAGTTGCTATAAATTGAAATTTTGATAGGAGATAGGAGGGTTTTCGAGCAGTTTGATATTGTGGCTGCTCGAAAACAAAAATTAACCGAAGTAAAAAGAAAAATAATAAAAAAAAAATATTTCAAATGGTAATAAACTTAATTTTCATGACGAATACAATTAATACCCTTTGATTGTTTAAATTTGATATATAGGAAAATTGAAAAAAATTACGTTTAATAATAATAAGAAAAAAATTAAAGGGAAATGTTTAAATTTGACATAAAGGAAAATTGATATAAAATTACGTTTAATAATAATACGACAAAAAAATTTTATAAACTGCAATTATGAATGGAAGAAATGAAATCTTTCTTTTTTTTCTCTCTTTTGTCGAACTCTGCAATTAATTTCGATTAAGGGTTGGGAAGGTTTTCGAGCTGTCTGCTTGTGTGACTGCTCGATTACTACAGCTTGAGACTGAACTTTTATGCATGACAGCATATGAGATCATGCTACCTCTAATCAAAAAACCAGTTGTTGTAAATTACAGACAAGTACCCGTTCTAAGGTTATTACACTTTTATCTTTCCTAAGGTTATTTCACAATAACAACCCATGATAATATTTTCTACTATGACTTTCGTAATCGCTAGGTATAAAAAGGTCAGTGTATTTGTGTCACAGATGTATAAATGAGGCGAGCAAGTCCTAGGCGATCATCAGAAAAGTACAGTCACGCATGTGAGAATGGTAAGCATTTCTATTCCTGATACATTCTCTGCTCCTTACAAAAACAATTTTGTTTGTTTTTTTTTAACAGAATGCTGGATTGAATAAAATCGCTGCCGGAACACAGGATGAGATGACAGACTGGGAGTCGCTGGAGGTGGGTGAGTACAAAATCCAACACTTCAAGGAGATGAAAACAACGTACAGAAGACGGTATGATGCTCCTTTGTGGCATAGTTCTCCTCTGCCGTATTTAGGCATCTTGAAATATAAATAATCGGTCGATTTCTGCCGATGTCACCATGCGATAGTACCGCTCCAATTGCATGTTTGGACGCATCCGTAGTTAAGTTAAACGGTGTTTCGAAATCTGGGTACGCTAGCACCTCTGATGAAGGGAGAAGTTCCTTTAAATCGCCAAAAGCCTTTAATTCGAGCAGTCCCAGTGAAACGTCCTTTTTCTTTGACTGGTTAGTTTTAACCTGCGCATTGTCGCCCGTTGTCAAGTTCGTCAAGGGTTTTGCTATGCTCGCTAAGTCCTTGATAAATTTCCTGTAGTAAGATGCTAAACCAAGGAACGCTTTCCAATCCTTTAAATTCGTAGGGGGTTTAACTCTAGTTATAGCGGCTATTTTCTTGGGACCTGAAAGAATGCTGTCTCTTGATATAATCTATCCCAAATACTCTACCTGAGTCTTCAAAAATGTGGATTTCTCCAGGTTTACCTTTAAGTTTGCGCGCTCAAGCTGAGAAAGTATAATTGATATGTTTCTTAAATGTTGGTCCTCCGTTTTCACAAGGATAATAATGTCATCAATGTACACAAAACACAGCCGTCCGAATAAAGGTTTCAATACATCGTCGATCATTCTTTGGAAAATGGCTGGCGCATTTTTAAGGCCGAAAAGCAGCCTCGTAAACTCAAACTTCCCGTTTTCGGTAGAAAAAGCCGTTTTTGGAATACCCGTTTCCAGCATTCTGATCTGATGAAAACCGGATGTCAGATCAAAGGTTGTAAAATATTGTGAACTTCCAAAGCTGGCAAGTGTGTTCGTGATATCCGGAATTGGGTACGTATCCGATATTGTGACTGCGTTTAACCTTTTAAAATCTATAACTACCCTGTATTGCTTCTCACCCTTCTTCAATTTGGGTCGTCCCTTCTCTTAGGGACGACCCAAATTGGAGAGTTATAAGGACTCTTCGAAGGTCGAATGATCCCATCCTCTAGCATTTTCCCTATCTGTCTATCAACTTCTGACCTCAAATTAACTGGGTAGCTATAAAACATCGTGTGAATTGGGTCCGATGTAGATGATCCAATTTCGGCCCTCACGCTTGTTTCGACGACCTCTCTGTCACTTACTGGTCCAAAAACCTTAGCATGTTTATCCAACATGGTTTGTCATTTCATTCTTGTTGTACCCGGGAAGATGATCACATACAATTTCCACATGGTTAGCTTGCCTAGATTCCTTTGTCTTTAGAGGAATTTTAACATTTGCCTTAATTTTCAGAATGTTGTTCTTCCTGTCAATTATTGTGTCCAATTCTCTGAAATTAACTAAATTATTATTGCCAACACTTTTAAAGAACTTGCCCGACACTTTTTCCCCTTTTGATATCTCGCGCGCGGCAGACTGAATTTTGAAGGGATTAGAAATTGTTTTAGCATTCGAAGCATGCTTAGCTGCGATAAAATTTTCTATGTACGGAACGCTAGAGAGGCGTCCATCATAAAATTTAGATCACCTTCTTCTGACTCATCAATACATTCTTTGTGTAAACCTCCGTCCGCAGTCTCAAGATACTCCTGACAGTCGGAGTCGTGAGGAAACTCCGAATCGAACTCGACCTGAGTTTCCAAGTTATAGAGACGCTGCGATTTCCTAGGTAGATTTGCTGACTCAGGTGAGCGCTTCTGGCCGGGATAATTGGATGACCGATTCATGTGATCGACCTGCCGATTTATCAATATCCATTGAGGTTGGTCATTTGGGCTGAGTCGGCCTGTTGAAGTTTAATGGTGCCCTATTTTGAAATTGGTACATTTGGTTCCTTTCCGCCAAACTCAACTGTTGATGGGGTACAAATGCCTTTAGCTTGCTGTGCTCGAAGCGAGAGTTGGAAAAGTGGTTGACAGGAGCGAGTATCATTACCCTGCCGTAGATGAACCGAGAAATTCCTAAAGTTTAAATTCTGAAACTCTGAACAAGATGCGTAAGCATCCGGAAGTGTTTGGGGTTTTTGGATAGTAAGCATTCGCGAAAGATCACCATTCAGGCCTCTTACAAAAACATCCAATGCTCTATTTCTATAATTTTCCGTAAGCGCGGCGATAGTTTCCTGCGAACGATCGTCAGTCTTAATTTTATTTATAAGGAGTGATAATTGATGATTTACCGCCGCGTAAAATTCGTCAACACTTCTATTGTGTTGAGACATTGAATGCAGCTGATGCTCTAGAGTGCGAACATACCGTTTATCAGCATAATAGAGTGAGAGACATTTTTTAATACAGGGCCAGTCATCATCAAATATGTTGTATGATATCAGGGCAGCATCAGCCGGCCCTCGGATTTCTGGCAAATGTGGCGAAGTATATTGGATCGGGTTGCCATCAAATGTTTGGAGGTCTCTTATAGAGTCGGGAAATTTCTTGATATCATCAAGATCCTTCTCTGTTTTGGGCAATCCCGAATTTGTCGAAATTGAGGAGCTAGGAGGGAGGTTAGTTAGTAATCTATGCTCTATTGCCAACAGCCTTCTCTCGCTCTGCGCATACCTGCTCATACAAGAATTTATGGCAGAAACGGTTTGCTCAAGGGCAAAAAGTCTAGCATCCGCCCTCTTTGTGAGTTCGATTTGAGCATTGACAGCCCCTGTCAATTTCCGGATGGATTCATGAACTTCCTCCATTTTTTATTTTACGAAGTTAGGAAAAAGAGACAATTACACTCACAAGACAACTTCAAAAACACAGGCAGACCTAATCTACAGAAATCAAAGCGAAAAATAGAGAAAATATATCACTGCACAGTATTTCACTTTATAAAACCAGGTGCACCGAAATACCTTTACAACAACATGTCAAAACTACTCACAATACAATTTAAAAAAAGGAAAAAATGCACAACTTGATGTGATTGCGAAAATAAGTCAATAACAGTAATTGAGCCACTACACGGAAAAAAATTCAGTTCGAATTTTTATAATTTTTGTGCTATTTTTAGCAATAATTATTGTATTTATCGTAATTATTACTATTTTTGTATTGTAATCTTGAAACAGGATGAAAAATGAGGAAAATTTCTAAATAAAAAATAAATATTCTAAATGTACCATTCGAACAATTACAAAATGACATTGTAAACTTTACATTTGAAGTTGAAGAAACTATGGCAAGTCTCTTATGAAAATTACAAACCGTGGTTAGTAAAAGTTATACGATGTATGTACACACTACACATGACTATATAATTTTTACTAAACGCAGTTTGTAATTTTTACTACACTCAGTTTGTAATATATACTAAGCATTTTTGAAAAAATAAAAAATGAATTAATAATTTTTATTATACGCAGTTTGTAATTTTTACTAAACGCAGTTTGTAACATATACTGAGCATTTTTGAAAAAATAATGCTATAGGCAATTTGTGGATTTTCTTTATTAAAAGTCTAAACACTACTTTTCAAAATTATTAGGTTTTATGTAAGATATCACAATTATTATTAGGATTTATTTTAAGATTCAATTACTCCCTCTAATGTCAATGGTAGATCATTGTCTGGTAAACAAATTCCGAATCCAGCGTGTTGCAGCAGTAGCCATAGGATCGTCGCTGAAGAAGGATAATCACAATCTAGTACGTTGCATATTTTAATAGTGAGGCTTATAGCATCTAAGACAGTTTTCGTGTGATATCGGGCCTCATCTACAATAACATAAGTATCTGTCACATTCCTTAAATCTCCAATAAAAACAGGCAAAGGCTAAAAACTTTGTCCTTGTTGTCTACGCTTCTCCTTCTGACGATTTATGACAACTTCCAAGTTACCAACATTCTATAACAAAGAATAAAATGTAATTGAATACGATAAAGAGACGATAGCAGTGTCAATTATTTACCGGTATGCATATGAAAAAAAAACTTCTCTTATTTCTGGAATAGAGCAGCGCCTTTTTTTAAGTACTCTTCTTTTTTTTGTTGTGTTTGATAGAACTACTCTTTCGCTTTCTGGTATGGTAACGTAAGTTATTGGCACAATATATAAGAGTAAATGCAAAACTACTGCATCTTGAGGATCTCGAATAAGTTTGAATTGATTATAATGATCAACTCATTCAATTAATAAGGTAATAAATAGTGAATTAGGCGTATACATACCACCTGTGAGAAAATCCAAAGCATGCATATGTGTTAAATCTTCTGTGTTAATTTTTTTCTGCTTCTTTAGCTGCTGGATTATTCTTGGCTTTAAAAGAGGCCAGTTTTTGTTTAAATTATCGCCTTTTCCGGGAAAAAGGTGTGAAAAGTCCAAAGCCAGCTGAAAAAAATAAACGATAATTTATATCGAATTCTACTTTTTTACACTTCTATAGCAATAATAGAAATTAATTACCAACTGAGCACCTAGATCACTATATAAACATTTAAATCTATTGTAATATTCATAAACATTCATTTTTCTATCGGTCGTAAATAATTGTCGTCTCTGAAACGACAATGACCAAAAGTTTATTATTTCTTCATTCGTCATTGTGGTCGAGTTTTGACAGTATTCTGCCAAGTCAACGTTTAAGCTACTTTCTGGTGCCTGTAGAACATAGTCATCATCATCAAGTCAAGGCATGCCTGGCAATACTCCATCTTTCGTTAATTTCTCTTTTTCATAATTATAATTATTATATAATTTTCCTTTTGGCATGCATTTAGTTTTTCCTATAACTATAATAAATGCGACGTCTCTCCTTCGGACATAATCTCTTAATTGCTTTCGTGTACGTTAAAAAGGTTTTCTTGCTTATTCTGGAAATCAGAATGACTTTATGAACATGATTGAAAATCAAATGAAATTAGTCATGATTTATGTAAAATAAAAAATGTTATTCATACTTGAATTGGGACTTTGTAATGTTAGTTCCATATTTTGTAATTGAAGCATCTAAATCACGATGAATAATTAATCGCGTTAACTGATCACGTAGAGTACTAGCTAATCTAGCATCGTCATTATCATTAACTTTTCTAAGCGCTATTAACACTGCATGGCCTTCTGTGCTTGTCCTCAAAAAATTTTCCAAGTCCTACAGGAACGAATTTAATTATTATTTACTGGATGTTTTGTTCTGTACATGTGTTAGAATTGATTATATAAAAATAAATACTATTCGAGAAATATCATCCTCTGAGATTTGCTCGCCTTCATCTGAGTCAACAACATTTTCAACTGAAAAAATAGCATCACGTGGGACCGATGACAATAAGCTACTTTCGTTTGATTGCTGCAATGATGATATTGGGTTATCAATGTTGCGATCATTTAAATTGCATACATGAGACGAGTGATTGTCAGTGATAGGATGAGAATCGACCGCTGTAAACATTACATGATTTTGACCTGAATAAATTTATAAAAAAAGCTTGTGAGTAACAAAGAACTTATCATTTTTTTATTGCATAAATGTTAATACTTCTGTAGATACCATAGGCTGGAGGGGGTATGTCATCGATAGAAAATAAATTGTTGATTGTCCCTTCATTGTTTGTAATTACTGATGAAGTTGACCCAGGGAAACCAGTTACATTTATGGCACTGTTATTTGTAGTCATCATGAACACGTTCTTAAATTAAAACACGCAATAATCTGGAATGAATTTGGCCACTCGAAATCTAACTATAAATAGATTCATTGTAATGTAACTACAAAAAAAATATGAAAGAAAGCCAATCAACCACTCGTAGATCCTACAGACTAAAATTTTTATATTGTTGATTTTCAACATTTTCAAAAAAAGAAATAAAGAAACTTCCCCACACAATAATTAATTAAAACCTTTGATTATAATATAAAATTATTTATGATTTTTACACTGTTTATGAACAATATATAAAAAGTAGTGTTAATTAGAATTATTGAACAGAAAAGAACCACTAACTGAACGACCACGAAATGATATAGTTTAATAGATAGTATGTAGATAGCCAAAAATATTACAATTCAACAAATTGAAAAATTTTAATAGTATAAAATATTTATGGGGATGTAGATAATTGATAATTTTACATTCATCACCAAAAATTTTCAATTGAGAATTGTAATATCTACTTCGTTATAATAATGAAAAAAGAACTTACCTCGAAAATATTTAAGGGGTAAGGTGGGTTTCAGAGAGTAAAAATAAGCGTATTTTCATCTTTTTTTTTTTAATATATACAATCATATATTTCATTTAAACAATTCAGCATATCGAAGGTACATATTTAAAGACTATTTTGTGAAATTTTCATGTAAAAATTCCGAAAACTCAGCCGTTGACAACTCATGTCCCGTGACGTCTCAAAAAAAGTGATCTTGCCGTGGACATCATAACTCATAATTGGATTATCTGAAATCAAAAAACCAAAAATATTTCGTTAGTATATGTATAAATCTCGTTATTGAACGAAGGGATAAAAATAATATAGAAATTTGAATTTTTGACAGACTTGGAAAAAAATAACACATTTTTCGGTTAAATTTTCGCCATATTTTGGCTTGAAAAAATTATTTATTATAAAAAAATGATCGTTCATTAAGTAAATAATGTTATTCCAAAGATGTGTGCAAAATTTGAGCCAAACCGGTTCATAACTTTTCGAGAAATCGCGTCCACCGACTTAAAAAATAGAGTTCTGAGATAAACGCGTTTAAAGTTTTGAGTTAAAATAACATGCGAAAAAAAATTTTTTTTTTCAACTTACATCGAATCATCGATTCCGGCACCATAAAGCCAAGTACCTGCTGCTGTGGCAATATCCAGGGCATCCTTTCGTTCTTGCCTGTGACGAATTCTTGCTTCACGAGTCGTAGCGTCAGCTTGCATTTCGGCAATGAGTATGTGGTTCGCATCTTCATTTCGGGCATAGTCATGGCTGTTTCGGCCAAGCTTCAAGTCCATGCCATGCATAAAAAGCAATAAAGCGGAAATTCCTTCGTTGAAAGTTCCAACAGCGACACATGCAGCAATTTCTACTATTTTTGAACCAGCAGGAAGTATTTTTGGAGTAATTTTCCAAATTAACTGGTTCAAACTTTTCATTATTGTTTTGTGTAAAACCACCAACACACCTCTCCAAGAGCTCTTCTTTGCTGAGTTCTTCATAAATAGGCTTGATATCTAATGAAACGTCACTTGGTAATGGTTCGTAGTCATGTTGATATGATGACAGAGTGTTCATTGCTGAAGCACACTGCCAAGTGCACCATGCGTTAGGATCTTTTGGACAATTTTCGTGCTGTGGGTTTTTGTCTGTGGAGATATAGTGATAATAAGTTGCCCATATAGCATCTCTCATATTTTGCACCGAAAAACAGTTTCTTCTTATAGCTAGGCCATAATAAACTGTCAACTTATCAATTAATTTGCCTGTAAGTTTGCCTTTGCCAGACAGAACTTTTTTCTCCTTACTTTACCTGTCTTAGTTTTAGATTCTTCTACAGTTTTATTGACCAAATCACGTAATCGCTTGCCCATTCTCTTCTGCACATGTCCTACGCATTCTTTTTTATTTATAATAAAATCATCGCCATAAGGTTTGGCATTAAGAACTCCGGAATATGTTTTGGAGTCCCCGTCACCAATATAATTTGAGTACCGTAGGCCAAATTTTTCAGAAGAGCGTTGAAACATCGCAACGATTGATGAAACTTCCATGTTACCAGCTGGTCCTTGGTGATTGACACTACATTCATTTTTGGCAAAATGATCTTCCTTCCACTCATCAAATTCTACTGTGTTCAGTTTTTTTTTCCACACTTCGCATAATTTACAATATGAAGATTTTACAAAAATATCCAATACTTTTCCGCTATATTAACCAATTAACGAAGACACACCGTGTAATGATGAAAAACCGCGCTTTTTCCAAGTACCATCACCTGATACAGTTACATCTATCGTGTTATCAATACCAGTTTCATTACGCGTTAATTTTTTTTCTCCCTCTGCAGCCGATGAAAGAAGCGTTTCAGCAATCACCAGAACAGATTGATGAACTTTCTGAATATAAAAATCATATGTTGACTTATTCAAAAAACGACTAGTCATATCCATCAAACCACAGAAACACACAAATATAAACCTACGATTTATTTCATAAGATTTACCGATTTTTTGACACGATAAAATGGATCTAGGCAGACATTTTTCACACTCTACGATAATTTTGAAACCAAGGCCGAATTTCACAGACTGTTTAAAATCCACTTTGCTATTACATATTTTTTCCACTCCGTTTTCATTTATTATATCAGAACACTTCACGAAAGTAGATAGTGTTGAAAACACTAAAAAAAAGTCGATGATTGCATACTGCAGAGTACCGTCCTCTGGCACGTCTTTATCATGTTGACTTTTAAGTTTTTTCGCCGACGTGCTGGTAAAAGATTCGTCATCTATCTCCGTAGTTTTCGGATTAAAATATTGATTTCTTTTCTTTGGTCTATCTTTTCTTAGACCAGTAATTTGTCTAACAGATCTTGTAACCTTACTCATATTTTATTAATATTAAAAATTTAAAAACACTTATAACCTCAAATCAACCTATAGGCTCAAGAAGCAACAATAAACTAACAAAATATTCAAAACTTGTTTGAGTTGCCTTTGAATTATAAAAGAAAGTAGAAAAGGGCAGCCTAACAATAGCTAAGCAGCTGCTTCTGTATACCTGCGAAGCGCTGCGCTGACGTGGCCTGATGGGCGGAATTTCCGAAGGGTATATCTCCTAGAATTTTACTCGGATCGATTTGAAATTTTAGGAGAATATTCTAAACATATTGGACTATTTAATAATTTTCAAACCCACCTAACCCCTTAATATCCAAAGAATGTGTATTACGTCTTTATCCCTTTATCTCCACTTCACCACTGTCTTTGCACTTCTGTATTTATTAACGGCACAGCACCCTAATTCACGTTATATTTGATCACGAAAAAAGATAAAGTGGAAAATATATATCTTAATTGTTGTAGTCACTACACTTCAATATGCGATATGAACTCGTCTATAGCTTGCGAGGAACTGAGCCTTCATTTCATTTCTTTATAACGTAATGGTCCTTTATGTCATCGTTAAAATAAACAACTACACTAACTATAATAACGAACCTGAAATATTAGTCATCGCTCTCAACTAAACCAAAGATTTAATCTGTTGTTTATATTTTCATGTGGTGCGAGTCAACAAGTTCAATCTTGTTGTAGAGAAAATATTCTCCTAATTAAGAATTCTTTTAAGTGTACAAGAAAAATTACAAAACGTACTGTAAAATTTCATAGTCACTTAGAGATTTTACTTCATATTTTCTGAAAAATAAATACTATCATAATATTTATAAAGTGCTCAACATATTTTACAAAACGTGTAGTAAAATTCAATAATCACAAAGAATTTTTGGTTCATGGTTGTAAAAGATATTAATCATAATGCGTTGATTATAAAACCTTAATAATAATGACGATGTATGATTTACTTTTTACAAAATACTTTGTAAAAGATTAAAAATTATTTGACACATAATACGTTATTGACAGGTAATATTTCTTTTAAATAGATAATAATAATTCGTTTGCTATTTAACATAACTTGCTGTAATACAGATGAAAAGTTATTACAATTATATTACTTATTAAAAATGCATTATATTTTCTAAAAGAATATTGTGACAATTAATAGCTATTAAAAATTACAAACTAGGTTTGCAATAAATGACTAAAATTGGTAATTTTTACTAATAATTTTTATAATTTTGTTTTTTTCCGTGTAGTTAAAAATTTGTGTCATTTGCGGTAGAAGCATTTCCTTGCTATTCGAACGGTCCGTATAACTCCTTTTTAACGCAGTCCGTTGAAACTTAGAGAGCGCCTACTGCGGTACGGTATCGTCACTAGCTTGATTCAGAAAATTCTTCACTGAAGTATTTCCAAAGTTTCACTATCACTTATCATCAGCACCAAAAAATTCCGTGATTTGAAATTACTCCTTTGTACGAGCTGCTGCTTGAATACCCCAATTAAATGGCGTATGCGCTGATTCCCAGTACGCCGTGTTCTTATGGAACAGATCACGATATTTGTCCGCGTTCTTACATAACGGATTAAATAATATCAGGATAGTTGTCCGTGTTCTTCTGGAACGGAAAAACTGCTCGGGTGGCTGTTATGACTGATTATCGCGACTATGTTAAAAAAAAAGAACACTTTCAACCTTTACATCAAATTTATTGGTTCACAATTTATTTGTTCACAATTCACTTTTAACTTTTATAATAAACTTATACAATTAAAATTTGCTTCCAACATTTACATTTAGTTTTACAATTTACTGGTTCGATAGTCGCCGACAAAAAGTACTCGATTCAAAAACTCTCTACTACTTATAATAAATTAATTAGGTTACCTCGGTGCATTTACGTTGTATTGCGTAGCAAAGTCCATCATTATACTCATCAGCAATTAAGCAATAATGTAACATAAGGTGCAATGATCGTAGAACTGCAATTGTCATCAGCGATATGTGCACAATTAATTAGGTCAAGATATGTGAAGAAACGCGTGTGAATCATTCGCACGAATGGTGATAACTTGCATGTTCTCGACTTCGGTGGTTGCGGTCGCTAATAGAGCACGGCTAAATGTACTTTTCATGCTTAGTGCTTAATGCAATTATCTTAGGTGATGATAAATTTGTGGCAACGTGTGTTATCAATGACAATGTTGTCTCGCTTAAGTAAGGTGTGGTAGTGACGAATGCAGTTGTAATTGCGTTAGCCGTTGTAGTTTCTTTGTCGATTTACTTTGGATTCTTATTCACATATAGAAACGTATGATGCCCTTCCTTGCATATTCCACAACGATCTTTAGACGTGCATTCTCTAATGTCCACTGCTTAAATTATTAAAGCATATATCCCTTTTGCTTACCGATATCCGTCTAGTGTCCACTTGTAGCGACTTCAAACCGTCACATGCGTATATGCGATGATCTCCGATGCGTTACGAGCTATTTGCTATTACAGCATGCAATTTGAACGGTGTTTGTCTCCTCCTCTTTGGATCATATTTTGTGGTTAGCTTTGATTGCTTTGTGAACAAAGCAGAATACGGCTTACACGTGACTCCATAAATGAATACCTGGCTGGAAAAACGTTGCATGTAGCTGAAGTTCAATTTTACAGGAGAGTGAATATGGCCCAAAACGCAATTAAAACGGCAACTGGCAAACTAAAGAGCAACATACAACGTTTTTCCACTAAATAAAACTCACTCAGTTGCAAAATCATACTTATTGGGTTTACAAAATCTACCTATTCATTGGTATGTTCATTCACATTTTGGTGTTCAACAACAGAAAAATGAAAGACATGGGATATTGGAGGAGGGATAAGAATGACAAAATTGAAGTGGTTAAACCAATTTTATTGACACATTTACATTTTGGAGACACTGAGATCAGGACTCAAACATTTTTTCGATGAGACATTCCTACTATAATGATTAATTTCTATAGGGAAAGATTCAATGTGCTCTCTAATGTTCCCTCTCACTGTAGCATCGAACGCATGACGACGGTTCAAGTGAGTGCCCCTCTTATCTTTTGGTGCAAGCTGACCATCTTTCATTTTTGTTTTAAAATTTGAATACGCCTTGGTGCAATGGCAAACGTGTTACACAGTGTTTTACGACACACAGGTTTCCCATTCAAGGAATAATCAAAAGAAGCTTGTCGTGTTGATGTGGAATCTGATTTACCGTGGTTCCCGTAGGGCGATGAAATTAAGGAGTAAAAGAGACTGTTCATTGTACGTCAAACCGTAAAATTGATTAAATAAACTATATATGTACGCAAGACTAAGAGAAATTCATTCTTTTTTCCCACAAGCCGCTGTATAACCTCGAGGATTCGAAGGTGGAACCTTTTCAGGAACGACATCACCCTTTCCGCGATTGGCTTTGTATGATTTTCCGCTGTCTTTCATAATTTTACGCTTCTTGTCACTCCATTTCGCGAACTGAACAGCACATTTATGGTTATTCACTATTTCTAAATCACTAGCCGATATATTCATGATGGGAAATAAGTAAACAAACAATGCAAACACACTATGAAACCTCACAGCAACAAGTGGGTATCAGCGCTGCCAACATGAAACGTTTTTCCATCAATCCCAAGCATGATGAGCCCCCCTTCTAGCACATTATAGGCTATCTAGCGGTTTGAAAACTAACTACTTCAAGGTTGGATTCCATCAAGCAAGTGACAAAGATCGTTTATCCATCAAAACCGACATGCAACGTTTTTCCAGCCACCCATTCAAATGACGATAAATCACGAAACGTCGGCCTATCATTCAATCAAGTGGTTCACGAATGCTCATATAGCTTCTCGCTCGACAGATAAACAAGCCACAATCACGATAATCACTTAACGAGAAAATTGATCGAATTAAACCATCTGAAGTTAGTGTAAACATTGCAGAGAGGCAGTGATATCATCTTCTGTACATGATTAAAAACTATGAAAATGTAAGTTTTTACATCATTCTTTAATTTCCCGTCGCGTACTCGTAACTGAGGGGAGAAATTCCTCCCGCATGGCGTCTTTCAGATGTTTCATCTTATGCTTGTTGCGCAAATTGCTATTCTTCACAATCGCTTCCCACGTGCTTCGAAATGATGCCCAAATCTTCTGTTTATCGCTGAAATTTATGGGGTCCAGCGCTGGTAGCTGTAGTGCCTGGATTGTACCTGTTGCAACACTGGCCGTAGCAAATGTTAGAGTGGTTGGGGTCTGCTGTAACATAGCTTCATACTTGCGATCGATTCCTAATTTCAGTCTCTCAATGGTGTTTTTATTTGATCGATTGACGACTTAATCACGAAATCAATGACTCGATCTTAAATTGCATCACGACTCGTCCACACACTTTCCATGTCTTTTAGTAAACGCTCATACTCGGTCACACGCGAAAAATCTAGCATCTGCTAATTTTCCTCTCGAGAGTCAGGCGACGATTCTTGTACTTTTCAATTTTATCAAGTGCGTTATTGTCGAGATTTTGGGTAATTGAATAATTATTACCGGTTATCTCCCGGCAATCACAAAGAAACTCCGGTCGGGGCCTTCGGTACCGGCTCGCCCGGAGACGAGCGTAGGCATCACCCGCTTGTGCCTATCCAAGATTACTTTTTTCCTCCAAACCTACCTAAAGGGTGGAACTTAACACCGGTGTTAACTTTAAGTGAAAAGGCACTAACACCAACATTCGTATGCGGAAATTATACTTTCCACCATCAGTTAGCGAGTGCGGAAAATACATTTTCCACCACCTGCAGCACTGGCTAAAGAAGATCAGAATTTCCCGTGGAGATACTTCACCGGGAACAAAACACGCTTCCCCAAACATAGCGCGAAAAGGGACCCTATTACCCCCCTATCGTGCACGGAAATTGTACTCTGCGCCACTTGCAGCACTGGCTGAACGGAAATTGCTTAAAAAAAACACGGATACACTTCGCGCACTAATAAAACCACGCCAATTACACGGCTGGAAAGTCACAGTCAGAAAACAAAAATTAAAATGCAAAAGTTTGAGTTGGAGTTTAAGTTTGAAATTTTCAGAATTCTATTCTCGAAATAAATATATTCATGAATTGGATTTTCCTCATTGAGGACGGCGTCTACCGCCAGCAACCTAATCCGCACTGACATCCATCGTTTTTTTCTGTTCACGCTGGTTGATAACCCCTTTCTTCTGTTTCTTTTTTCTTCTATTTGGCACGCTCAATGATAACTGGTCCGCCTTATCAATTTGAACCCGCTCACTCGCAGCTCTTTCAATTTTTTTCTGCCTTCAGCAAAATTTTAATCTCCTTGTTCCCCTTACCTTCGAAAATCAAAACTAAGAACCTTTACTAATCCACGTGAACTCACTCACTCGAACAGAGAGACGTTCATTAACTTTGGCCTCTTTTATTTCCCCGTACCACATGATGTTTTGGAATTGGTTACACTACGATCACACCAGAACAAATCACGTAATTTTGTCATAGTCATTTGCAAATCATCTCAAAGTGTTCACACCAAATAATCGTAATTTTCTATGACAGCTTGAAAATTCGTTGAAGCATTCATGTTTATTTTGCCCATTTCTAAATTAAATGGATTTTCAAAAGTCAACTTTTACTCTTAATAGTATTTTATTCTTTTACTCTTTAATAAATAAATGGTCGGACGAGGACAATGATGCTGTCGTCGTTACTGATGATGTCGCTGTCATTGTTACTGATGACGTTGCTGTCGTTGGGTGATGATGTCGCTGTCGTTCTTACTGATGACGTTGCTGTCGTTGTTACTGAGTGGCCTGATACTGAATTTGTGTTTGCTTAGGTCTAGCTCTTGAGAACCTAGAAGAACGGGCTTCTCTGGTATATCACTTCATGAGAAGCTCGAAGAACGGCTCAAGCAAGTTTTACATTTTCTCGAGTCAATTGCTCGAGCCGCTGATGTGGAAATTGGCCGGCAGGCGAAAATCTCTCGGGGGACGAGGATCTGCTTGTGGCGTTACGGATGTCCTGACGTTGGAGTGATCCGTGGCGCCACATATTTAAACGGAAATTTAGAAAGTATGCAGTCAACGCAAGTTTTTTACGATAGGGAGATAAAGTAGCATCTAAGAAGACGACGGAGAATAGTGATTCGAATTGTCTCCTTACATACAAACACTTATTAAACTTAGCGATATTCGCTTCAATGAAACCTCGATTGATATGGCAGAAAGTAAAAACATTTAACAAAACGGATGAACTATTTTATAATAATGTGTATTTTATAGTTTCGACCGAGCGCATTTTGGGAGCGGGAGGTTGCAACATGGACAAACAACCAGTAGATTAAAAATTTTGAAACTTCCTAATATTTGATTTATTGAATGGAAATACTCCCACGTTGATGGACTTCCTCCTGATGGACTCATTGTCTGTAGTTCTTTCCTAAAATGAGAATATTAAACATAATATTCATGGCTTTAATTCTTTGATTCACATGACAGGTTTAATATATACTTTTATTGTTGTGTGAGGTTTTGTATCTTCACTTTCACCTCCTCTGCTGAACACATAAATTTCCTCGTAAACATGCGAGTTACGGCGCTGGCCCCTCAATGCGTCTATATAGTCCGCCCAAGCTTGTATCAATATCTTTATTTTAACTTTTGGCCATCTAATTTTTAATGCCTTGTACTTCCGCTTCATTATTTTCTCAACTTGGATTACTCTGCGAATATTTCAGTTAAATTAAAAATTGAATGAAAACTCGCATAAAATATGTACCTTTTTTCAAGTCCTCGATTGGCGTTTAACGTCACTTGTCAAAATCGTGTCATTTTATGACATTATTCCATCAGTGATTCTCAACATCACTAGAAAAATATGTATCAAATGGAATTTTTACACACCCCTAATATGATTTGCACGAGATTTAAATCAAATTACCTATTTTGAGATGATTTTCGAAATTACGTAATTCTGAACAAGATTTGGGTGTAAATTACAATATTCGCTCAGAATTACGTAATTTGAGCCGGCGTGAATGTATCATTAGTTAGCATTTATGGTTATTTATGTTTTCCGATACATATGTGCTTTATTGTGCTTTCTGACCTTTCCGTTTCCAATGATATCATTTCCTAACGCTTAAGCACTTTCCAATAGATATGATTGTGTATTATATTCATACAATGTGTAGTTACTGGTAATGTATACTTGTTTAGAAATAAATAAGGATGTAGGGGAGGGTGGGGCAAAACCGGGACGTTAAGGGAAATGTTAAATAAAAGAAATATTTCCTGAAATATCAGTCAACTTTATTGAAGTTCTGTTATCTCACTATATTTACCGAAAATTTTGTCAAACAGATCACTGCTTACATTAAATTAAATAACATAAAAAAATAAATGAATAAATAAAAACCCTAATATTTTCCTTAAAACGCCAATATTTATTAAAACCCGGGCAGACACATGTTTCGGAAACAAGTTATTTCCTTTTTCAGTGCCGTGTTACTGAAACATAATCCAAAAATTCTTTTATTTATACATCGTTTCTTAATTACAAACTAATTTACAAAAGGTATTTTAATGAACTAATAATAAAACCATCAAAATTACTACTTGGAAAGGTAATTAAAACATTATCCCACTCTAATTATCCTTCACGGTGTCATAAACTAGATGAGTCATTCAAGCCTTTAACATATTGATCCGATCAAACTACTGTATGCGTTCCCTAGATCCGTATTAAGCCTTAAATCTTCCGGTATCCTTGAAATCCACAAACTTTCCGCTGCATCCAACCTTCTCCAATCGTTGATTTCTTCGAGGATCTCCACGTTGTCCCATTCTATTTGATGCGTGCTCTCCATAATGTGTCTTGCAACCGTTGATCTTGCCTCATTTCGTCCTTTTTTCGCTGCTACTTCCGCTTCCCTTATATGCTCGTGGAATCGAATTTTCACCAGTCGTTTTGTTTGGCCCACGTACATTCTTCCACACTCTGGGCATGTTATCCTGTATATGCCGCTACGTTCATCCTTTTGTTTACTGTCCTTCGTAGTCCCTAGTTTTTGTTCCAATTTGTAGATTCGTGACGAGTGTGCTGTTTCGATACCCGCTGTCTTCAGTATTTTTTGTAGCTTCCGTGAATGTGTAGAATAAGTCAGCTTCATTCTCCGCGTATTTTGGACCGGTGTTTTGAAGAATATCGTAAAAGAGTTTCTTCTTCGATGCGCTTCTAACTTGCTTATTCTGGTTTTGATTAACCTCGCTGTATACGCATTCTTCTGTGCTGTTTCAATTATGAATTACTCTTCTCGGACGCGTCGTTCAGTTGTCAACGGAATTGATAACATTCTATTAATCATCGTGTTGTATGCCGCCATTTTTTGGTTGTAGGAATGATTGGAGTTGCTGGGTATTGTCCTCTGTGTGTCCTCTGTCTTTCGATATACATCAAACTCTAGGTAACCGCTATTTCTTATAATTTTCATATCAAGAAACGGTAGCTCCCCATTGTTTTCACTTTCCATTGTAAACTTGATATTTTTGTGGATGTTGTTTAATTGTTCCAGAAAAATGTCTGCTTGGTGAGCATCAATGATTGCAAAAATATCATCCACGTAACGATACCATACTCTAGGCGCTAAACCTTTTTCTTCGATGATGTTTTCGATGTGTCCCATGAAAAGATCGCTCAAAAGTGGTGACAATGGCGTGACAATATTGGCTTTTTAAGGAAAATATTAGGGTTTTTATTTATTCATTTGAATTTAACGCCAAAAAAGGAGCAACGGAAAAATTCAATAAAATAATAGTTTTCCAAAAGTTTACTTTTTACGGTTTAGCCCCATGTCTGGTCCAAAACCAAATTCTCATACTCGGCATTGCCCCTTAACAACTTGAGCATTTGAAATCGTCAAGAATTTCTGCTTGCCAACCAGTACAGCCTTCACGTGCCCATTTCCTGCACTGCAGACATTGCACCCACCCATCGTTTGTTCGCGTATTTCCATAAATTTCATTGCAATAAATACAAATATCATCGGAAGTAGTTTGACTTCGAGAACTTTCTATTTTATCAATTCTTCTCGGGACGCCTACCTTCCTTATTTTTTCCTCGTTATTTGCTTCAAGTTTCAATTTATATGGCGAAGAAGTAATGATGGAATTTTTTCCTCGACGAGAATTCGATGTTGGTTTTCTTAAAACATAAGGTTTAGGCATAATATCAGCCGGAGAGAATGCTAAAGGAAACGACGCTGATTGAGGTGAAGTGCTTGGCAGTGGGCAACTTGGTGTGTCTGAAGTGATTTGCTCTGAATTAATTGGTGATGTTATTGCTATTTTCTGCTGCAATTCGAGCAATAGAGTTTCATTATGAACTAAGTTTTTTGTAGGATCTGTCAACGTGATTTCGTTATCTGTCGTGCTCGCAGATGCGAAATCAAAAGCAGAGGAAATATTTTGGTTTAGTGGATAAATTCCAGTTTTTATGAAGCCACTCATAGCGTTCTGCAGTATTGCTGCTTTAGCGTACGCAATCCCAAAAAGCTTTCCAAGTTGAAATTGGGTGACATAACCTGGATTATTTCGCAGCCATGTCATTACTTCTTGACTGTAATACCTACTCAACGGGCCCATGATGCTCACGTCGAGGGGTTGTAAACGATGTGTGGAGTGAGGGGGGAAACTGACGATGATGACTCCGTTCTCTCGTGCTTTCTCTATTAGGGGAAGGGGTTTAGTGGGCATTGCGTGTCCGTCTAATAAAAGTAACCCAGGGTCGGTCTTAGTGGGTTTGACGTTTGCAATAAAGTGAGTTAACCATTGAACAAATATATCACTTTGTATCCAACCACTGGGATGGCATGCTGCAATATTTCCAGGAGGTGCTCCTTCTACCAATTCAGCCTTCATTCGGACTCTGGAGAAAATTAAGAGGGCGGAACATAAGCACCTGCAGCTGATACACACAAGACGGCCGTAGTCAATTGTCCTCTTTCATCAGAAGATATCAGACCAACTTGCGAAAGAATTTTCGATTGTTTTTTTTTTTAGGCACAGACGTAATGCCGGTTTCATCAACATTAAAAACCTTCGTTCGCCCAAATTTATGCTTGTCGTGCAACTCTTCTTACAAAGAAAAAAATTTAGCGACGTTTACTATGTTGAATCCCATTGCTCTCGCAGCAGAAGTATGTTCCGGAAGGCGCAAAGATAGCTCTGAATGGCGACGTAAAAATCTGTACAGCCAGTCCATTCCGGCCATTCGTTGCCCTTATTAAAATTATGAAGTATGCCATTTTTTCCGCCATTTGTGTCTGTAAGTTAGCCCGAATAATTGAGCTTCAAGGTCTTTTATGTGCTGACATATTAAACCTTCTTGATCCGGTGTAAAAACGGCTTTAAATCGACCAAGACCTTTTTTCGATGCAGCTTCAATGTTTTGAACTTTTCGATACTTTTTAATCCTATCTTCCAGCGTAGATTGTGGTACCAAAAATTTTCGAGATGCGACACGATATCCACTCTTACCCTCTTTCACTTCTAAAATGGCATTTTTCATTGATTCTTTGCTCCACGATTGTCGATTCGTTACTCCTTTGTAATTGCGAGGCATTTTGTGGTTGACTGTAACAATGAACCAAACAAAACCATATTTAGAGCAAGAACTGATTAACATTTCCTAATTGTACAAAATCGGGTACCATCCGGTATTACCCCATACGGTTTTACCCCAAACACAGGCATGAGAAATAATTAAACCAAATAACCTCAAAACACAATGCAATACAGATTTTGACCAATGCTCGTTTAATATTATCTCATACTCCATCTTTACATTAAATAGATATTCAGCTTACCTTTATCTTCGAAACAAAAACACACAAATCAA
Organism: Odontomyia ornata; assembly: GCA_963969285.1. Taxonomy (NCBI): domain Eukaryota; kingdom Metazoa; phylum Arthropoda; class Insecta; order Diptera; family Stratiomyidae; genus Odontomyia; species Odontomyia ornata. Next base: position 194,107,761 of record OZ017741.1, read on the forward strand.
ATCCGTCCAATAATCTTGCAAAACACTATTCAAACTTTTTTTAAATTATTTGTAGAATGCCCACACAAATGTCAATCAACTTTTGTTGGCAGCGCACTTGATTGCTGAACACAGTAAAGAAAGCACACAGAAATTTGAAAAGCGCTCTTAATAAATAATGCCATGTCCCGATTTTACCCCCATACCCGGTTTCAGAGAAACCTCCCCTATTCTTTCCGGGTATTATGAGTGACCCTTGTTTCCCACCCTACCACCTGCAAAGAACCCTCGCAGATACCATTCACGCAAGACCATAAGAAAACGAAGAATTTATATTGAGTATCGGGATAGATTAACAACCGCCAGCCTAGGTTTACAGTTAGGGATAATTGTGAAAAAAAAAGAAATTTAGATAGTTGTTCGAATAGAAAAGTACTGTGGAAAGTAGAGTAATTAAACATATGTGCAAAGCTTGTGCGTAAATCTGCAGATCAATCCACTTCCACACCAGACAAGGAAAAGGAAATGTTTCCTCTGATGAGACGCTAGAACAACGGGAACAAATGCCCATCGGCTGCGATTCCTCCGACCTTGTAGCTTCAATTCTCAGCACAGAAACTGCGATAAAGTCGCTTTGCGGTGCCACAAAATTTTGGATCTGTATGGGATATTGAGGCGGTGGCAGTTTGCAGGATATCTACCAAGTATCGGGTCCGCCAACAGAACGACAAATCACTTATATATGGGAAAAATACATAGGGGCCTAAAATGAGCAAATACCCTGCTCACGGAGATGTGAAATTGGCCGATTTCGGCGCTTCAGATTACGGCGCGGCAGATTACGGCGACCATAACTACAACAACTGCAACTAGCAATGATGCTAGGATCAATACGAATTCAAGGAATGAATACACTCTTTCTAATCACCGATCAGATTCATTTAACACTTCAAATCAATCGAAAATATCCTGTTCACGTATAAATTTTGGATAAATAAATAAATAAACATTTACGAATGTACTAGATGAAGAAATATTTACATTTTAATTGCTCGATATAACAAAAGTTTGTGTTTCGTTTGTGGATCGCGCACGGCCAGAAGAAAGTTCATTTCCTCCGAAAAGAATTTAACGAGTCTCTGTTTGAAACGAGTTGACGAGGGACTCGGGAAAAATTAAATCTTTCTCTTTAGCAGAACGACCATTGGCGGCGACAGAAGAAAGAAAAACACAGAAGAGATTGATCGCGGACTTAATTCCCATCGACGACAATAGAAAGATTTAAGTTGACGGCGGCAAGGCAGTTTGTTGAATTTGTGACGAAAAATAATGTTTCGAATCGGTGGTGGCCAGCAAGTACCTGGAATTTGTGGTAAAATCACCTGAGGAAGTTTTCAGTTGGTGGTAGCCAGCAAATATTTTGGATCGGCGCCGGAATAATCGGGGGCCCCCCTACGTACGTAGGTTCATAACTAGTAAATGAATTACATAATTTAAGTTATTGTTAATATTATAAATACTATTTCATCTTTAAAATTGAAGCTTACAAGTTATGAATTTCGTGAATGTTTCTAAATTTATTTAACCGTTGTAAACTTAAATCGCGAGTAACACTAAAGAGTAAGCAATATTGAGCTTCTTTCGGTAAGCCCAGTTAAAGGTTGCAGGTGGTCTCCTATATCATTTCGGGATATCGCCTCATGGTTTTTCCTGTCTCCCAGCTTAGTGGAATTTGCTGTTGGTATCGTGGATGGGCTACGTCAGTGGAATTCTTTTGGCATTCTGTTTCGGGTATGGTAGCAGTTTGTGTGTTGGAAATTCGTTTGGTGTCTCAATTTAGGTGCGGCAGTGAAATAACTCCGGTAAACCATCCGCTCGCTTGGCGGTTGACGTAAGGTTTTCGAGTTTAAACGAGTAGCCCCACAAGCGTCTCTGGCGAGCGAAATCAGGGCCCGTCGAACCCTCAATCAGAGCCCTCGCGAGGGAAGGGAAACACTGACCCCGTGGGCAATTTAAAATCATGTATAAAATGATATTTCATAGTACCAATCTCGGATGGTTTTCAATCAGGTGATTCAAAGAATTCAAAATGCCCGCTAAGTAAATACCTGCCCTGGTAAGTTTTCTTGTTCCAAAGTGAAATATCCATTGTTGTCTTCCCTATCCTTTTCAATTTCTCCCCGTAGAATGGAATGACTTCGTTCGTGTGATCATTTGCTTTACTTTGATCTAATCCCCGGATACGTAGTAAACGACTGCAATTTTTTCAGACGGATGGTGTCAATCTGCAGACCCTCTTGTGCATCGCCACCGCCCAAATCCACCTTCTTTCGCCAAATAACGTGCCATTAGAATCATCATAATCACTGTCGCACCGCTACCGCTTTGGAATACAGAATTCGTTCACGGTGCATCTCAACTCATCCGGTTTGCATGTAACGGCCCTACTATTCTTTTCGGGATAGTTTAATTAGTCCAAACCATTCCGATATAATCGTCTTCAACCTTCTTGAGCCATTATTGTTGGGCACTTGTTTTGCTGCTACTGTCGGTCTTTAGCTATTCTAGCATGAAGTGAAAATTTACTTAAAGCTACTTTCCATACATAACAATTTTAGAAATCACTGCATTTAAAACGCAAATTATCTTTGCTCCAATCTTCTTCTTCGTAGGACTGCAGCCCCTTTCGGGCCTTCGCTTCCTGCAAATACCGCCTCCAAGTGTCTCGGTCCATTGACCGCGTCCTCCAATTTCGAAACCCGAGCAGCAATGAACTGTCTTCGTCGACCGAGTTAGACCAGCGTTTCCTCGGTTTCCCCATTGGTCTCCGTCCTTCATTTCTCCCCTGGCGTGGCTCAATTGGTGGTGACGTTTAATGAAATATGCATTTAGGGTAAGGTGGGGGAATGGTGGTTACTTAAACCTTAATCGGAATATTTTCCTATTTCATACCTTATTTAGTGTACTTTAGATAAATATGATACACGTTATCAATCTATTAAGCGTTTATTATTTTTGAATCTTTTTTAAACCCCTTCTTTGACCGTCATTACTCGCAGCAATCTTCGGGTAATAGCGGTCAACTATTGGGTCATTACTGGCCATTCAAAGTAAATCCATCCTTAATACTTTATTGCATTTGTAATGATATCCATGTAATGATATTCATTCATTCATTAAAACTAATCGGATGATATTCATTACATTAATACTCAATCAATGTAATGAATATCACCCAGAACCAAATGAAAATCATGACGATACATTTCACTTGACCTCAACAAACATCATGTGAAAATAAATACAATAAATTTCACTTGACTTCAAAGAGATCAAGTGAACATAAATATTGAAGAATGAAACACATGTCAACAACGTAACATGAATCTCATATAGAAGAGTCACCATAGAAATGCATTCACATTTAACGTGTGAATGAAATCTCGTGTTCCCTTTGGCACACGATGCATGAGCATACGGTCAAGTAAGACACTTAACGTATGAATTAAATCTCGTGTTCCCTTTGGCACACGACGCTTGAGCGTATGGTCAAGTAAGAATGATTCACGTAAATTACTTAAGGTGTGAACTGAAATGTTGTGTTCCCTTTTAACACGTGATACTTGAGTATATGGCCAAGTAAGAATGATTCATGTAAGTCCATGTGTGTGATATTTTTGTATAGTTAAGTGTTTTGTCGTTATGAGTAATAAATTAAGAATTGGGTCATTTTTGAAATAATGTATGACCAATAAATTTTATATTTTATGCTTAGCTTGTAAGAATTGAAAAGTATATAAATTGATGTAAGTAAGAAAAATACATTCAGTTTTTTGATCATACACGTACGACGAGTTTTAGTAAAGAAACGCTGCGAGTTTGTAGCGACTTTGATTTTAATTTTCTTTGCTGCTGTAGCAAATTAAATTATAAACTTAGTAACCATGACGTTTGTGGAATACAAGATTCCTCGCCAGAACTCTCTGCGGCCTAGCCGCTTGGTTAAGTAGGTATTTCTCCAATTCTGGTTTTATAATAAATTTTATATTTTGTTCTAGAGAGGAACAGAATAAACACCTGGTAAAACTAGAATTATTATACATTCCATAATATTACAAATGGTGTTAAGATATGTTTAGGCCTTGAATTAACCCAACTTTACCTCTTAAACAAACTAATTAATAAAATAAAAAAAACTTTTTTCTTACATATTATTTATATTTTATACTTAAACTAAATTAACCAAGATTTTCTTTTTTATAATAATACGAAAAAAATAATAATTTTTGTTTTTATATTTTGAATATGAAAATTATAGATCGAGACGCCTAAGAACTTTCCCTTTGGTCTCACAATATTCGCATAGGTAGCTTTCAGGGGAATCGCACCACTGCAATCTTTATGAGCCCAACGCCCACAACCTCGACATCTATACCATACTTCGCTTTTTCCGAACTCTTCACAAATCAAACATATTTCTTCTTTATTTTCTGGAAAAAAAATCATCGTCACTATCGCTATCACTACTGTTTTTCACATCCTGTTCCTCTGTTGAGCTTGATGCAGGGGACTTTATTTGGGAACTCGGCTTACCGGTCAATGTTAGAAGGAAGCTATCCCTACAAACACCACTGTTTTTACACCCTGGTGGAAATCGTCCACTTCTTTTCTTACTTTTCCTCGGTTCTACCACTACGCCCGACCTAACACTCACTATTAATCACCTTATGTAGCTGGTTCACTCTTCCGAACGCTACCTTACCTTTATTCCGCACGAGGATTAATCAATCGAATCGACCTGTACAAGATTTGCATTAAGTAAGTTAAAGAAAAAATTATTCAATTCTTCCAACGTTATAATTAAAAGTTTGAAATAACAATCAAATTCAAACAAGTTCAAATCACAATCTCATAATTGTATCAAGTTAGGATAAAATTCAATTCAAAAGCAAAACTACTCACAATTAGTGCAAATCCACGACTCCTGCTGATTTGCTCGTAGGGGGCCCTTAGGTATTTACTAATCTAGTTTCCGATTCTTGCTGAGATCTTGTAGACGAAGTCCACCATCGACAGTGTCCTCCTTGAATGCCCTCTTCGAAGGCTGCGCTGTCTTCTCGACTTATGCTTGCTGAAATACTTCCGCTGACGTCTTGTAAATTATCGTTGCAGTTCACTTGAGCTTCCAATCGAACACCTCTATTTATCTTCACTCCCCGAAATCCACACCTACGTTCGCCGTCAAAACTCCTGCTAATCGCTCTCCCACTAGCTCGTTCCAAAAGGAACTGTTTCGTTTTCTGACGAAGTTTTTATCTCCTCGGTCCATCGGTTTCCCGCTATTTTTCCCCCGGTTAATCTGCAAGAATTCACTTTCCCTGGTTTCAATTCCATTGCCGGTTATTTCATGGATTTGATCTAATTCATACCGCATCGAACGCAGCCGGCCTGACGTTTCGGAGGCTGTAGTATCTTCTTAGGTTTTCTACTTTCAACTGAAGTTTGGTGGCAGCTGTCAGTTTTGTTTTCCATCAAACTTATTGAGCCCGCAGATTTTTGCAGTGTCATCAATAAAGTATGAATTTGTTGCATTTCAATGAGAACATTATCGCAACTGGTACATTACTCGTATTTTTGCGGTTTTACTGAACATTGTGCGCCACGTATGTAACAGCAGGAATACATCCACAAGCTTGGAATTATGTATAGAAAAATCAATTGTTATTGCATTTATAGATATCAAGTATGGTATTTTATTTGCGGAAGAGAGTAGATGTTGTCAGACTTGATTTCATAGCATTCGAGCCTGAGGAGAACGACAATTGGACACCGCAGTCCAATTGGTCGGCACATTTTTTGGTGAGTGTGCTATCTGTGTTCCACAGGTCAATCCATTTTCCATCCGTTTATATGTATTTGGTTTAGCTTGTAAACGCATTCTTTCGCTCAGGCGGAGTTATTGAAAGATTCCTCTTTAAAAAACCATACAGCCAATCTAGTCCTGCTAGCTTCTTCTCCCTGCTGAAGGTGTGCTTTATATTATGTTTCGGAGCGTAAATGTAAGCTGCACTGCGAATTTGGAGTAGGCTCAGACCATAAAAAAGTTTGGCTAGAAGTTTTACATTCTCTGCCTTACCCTTCCCTAGTTTTGGTGAAAAAGTAGAATGTCTTCCCAGAGAAGGATTATTTTTAATTCGTCCTTGCAGCAAACTGAAGGGTATGCCGAACTTCTTTGCAGTTGACCGTACAGAATTCCCAGTACTTACGGCTTCTATAGCCTTTTCTAACTCTTCTTTTGTCCATTTTCCTTTCGTCGTGGTTCTTTCCCTGTACCGCGGCATCTATAAGTACAAAATAAAGACAATAAGGAGATATTATTTCAACAAATAAAATAATAATAAATTGTCTTATTATTTCATACAGGGAAATACCGGTCAGTGACTGTTATTACCCATTTAGAATGGTTTTCATTACCCCGAAACTACAAAATGGTTTGTTTGATTGATCACTAGAGACATAAATAACTTTCGTGAAATCCAACAAGCCCATATGAAACACTAATATCACTTGTAACAAATGACGTTTAGAAAGATATTGATCGGTATAAACATAAAGATACAAGACTGTAGAGAGGACAATCAACAACTTTTTTGTCCAAATTTCCGCTTAATTTACTAATATAAATTTACAACTACCAAACAAATTTGTTCAGAGATGACGAAAAGTAGGGGCAATAATTCATTCATTTTCATTGTAGTAACACATAATAAATTTAATGTGGATTTTTTCATTAAAATTAATATTTTACAATTTATTTTGCTGAGGCTAAATAATTTAACAAGTTTTTAATGTTATAAAATTTCAGACTAAAATAATAGCATCCAATTTATTTACATTAGTTTTTTTGCATTACGGATATTGATGATAGTTGAAATCATCTAGCTGAAAAGAAGTTAAAAGCATAAATTACTTCTACATATTGATTTTTAGAGTTTTGTACTAACTTAAAATACTCTTTTGAAATTGGGTCTGTTTGTCCGTTCATCCGTCCATCTGTGTGTCACAGCAGTTTTTATGCGGAACTATAGCAGCTATGAACACCAACATTTGTAGCCATAAAGACCTACTGAATTCGTCTTCAGGAAATCTGTAATCGTTTAAAAAGTATAGTTAAATCATACACTTGACCCCGAAATCAAAGATTTTAATTTTCCGAAGCGGCACAATCATTTCACACAAAATTACTAGCAAAAAAACAAATCCAAGCGAAAAATTATTTGCAGCATCCGAAACTTAATAACGTACAGGAAAATTAAAAATTACTTGCGGCGTCCGGAACTTCAAAAAGTAGCAAGCAAAATATTTCATACGATACCAAATAACAAAATTTTAAAATTTCAATTACCCCCATTAATATTTCCATTTGACTATTTCACTGACTCTTGGGGAACAAACTAAACGGGAATGTAAGCTGAGCACGAAGAAAATAGCACGAAGAATTAAACCACGCCCACGTAAACAAACGGATGAAGTACTGACTGATTATCAAGAAAACGCACGTAATTAACAAAATCAAAATGTTCAAAAAATACACGCGCACACAAAAAATAAAACAGTAATTGCCAACATACCTGTGAAAAGATGTTCCTGACAACTGGCATTTCGTATCATTTCCGCACGTAAACACTATGCACTTCATTATTAGTTTTCTATGTTTGTAACTAGTGTCACTATCACTTAATCTCTTCACTATTGTAATGTACGAACACATAATTTTGATTATTGATATTGAATAACATAAATATTCATATGTTATTCATTATCTATAGAAATTACTCATCCTAAAATAATAACCATTACGTACATTCAATATTGAATAACATAAATACGCATATGTTATTCAATATCAATGTACATACAATGTACATTCATCTTCAGATAAGACGAATAATTAATGTACAACTACGAAAGTAGATTGTTTTCATGTAGGTGTCAAATGACAACCCAGAAAAATATTCGTAGACCATTCATGCGCATGGGTACGCGGTAAGATAAAACCAATGCAATCCAACAAGTGTTCTTTGCATTGTTTATGGCACGCTTCGAAAGAAAAATAAAACTCTAGCGCATGAATGGGAATATGAAAAGAAGACGTTTTGTGGACACGTGCATTCATGATATGAGTAATGTATGTGTATGGAGTGTTGATGTAGGTCAGCACACTTGAATCATAATGACTGAATGCACGTGATGACAGGGGTCAGATACACTGGTATTAACCATGACTAATTTATTGGTTGGTCATGGATAATACCATAGAGTTAAATTAGGGTATTGAAATTGAAGTATCGAATGTATTTATTAAGTGTGAAGCAAAGTAGGTTAGAAGTGTAGAATAGCGAGTAATAAGTTTATGGAATTAATTAGGTGAGAGAAAAATGTAGAATAAGACTTTAGAATAGTATAAAAGGCAAAGACTCGTAAATAAAATTTTAATTTCCGAACCAGAACTCCTAGAGTTTAAATCATAGCTGTGCCTCGCAGCTCAATTTGATTTTTTGGAATTTGCTGTGTCTTGCAGCATAAAATAATCAATAACGCTGTGCCTTGCAGCGAATATACTTAAACTAAAAGTCGCGGTGATTTGCTGCGCGCAAAGTAATATTCTCGGGGACTTGTCGAGGTCGACAAAGGAGTGTGTTTTCTTTTTTTTTTTTTTTTTATTAGAAAGAATGGCGCTAGTGAGCTCCGGCTCTCGCCAACAAATATCTGCGGAAAACCGCTTGGTTAGGTAAGGAAATTTACTCTTTTAGATAATTTTCCTTAACAAACATACCCAAAACAGGGAAGTTCCAACCCCCGTATCCACGGTAGGTCCAACTTCATTATATGGCGATCCTGCGAACTCCGAAAGCGACGATGCATTAGAGCTGGATTCGAACTGGGAAGAGTTCGATAAGATATTCGAAAGGTGCGTGCAACGAGCGGAACAAGAGTACGTTCCAAAACAAATTAAGGGAAGGCAGCAATCTCCACCACCCTACATCCCCACGAAGATCGGCACATCAGACCTGAGAGGACCCAAGCCGCGAAGTATTGAGCCGTACTTCAGAAAGCCAAGACCAAAGGAACGAGATATTTTGGAGACGATTCCAAAGATACGACGACAAAGAGGAGGACGGAAGACGAAATTAAAAAGAGAGCGAGCAGAGCTACACAGGAATTTGAAGCTGGCGAAAGGTGAAAACAGGAAGATCCTTCAGCAGCAGTTACTGGAATTGAAGCCTAGGAAAACGTATTGGCAGCAATGGGAAACAGCTGTTCAGTCGAAAACACGTTCATCGAACAGTATCAACAATCATTGGCCACAACGGCAGTCTTTGTAATAATAATTGTCATTTTTTATTTGTACCACCGACACAACAAGAATTATGTTGTCAAAAGATTGAATAGGAGTATAAATGTATGAAAAGAATTTTTATAGATCTTTCACTTCACAATAAGGGTTAAGAGTTTTCTATTTGAGTCCTATGTTTCCGGTCTGATGATAATTTGATTATTTTTTTTGTAATGTGTATTGATTAATGGAGTTTCTGGAGCTAATAGTAATTGAGAATGAGAGGGTTTTGAGGAATTTTAAAAAATGTTCAAAAAGTTTATATACGTTTGAGACCCTAAAGACGAAATTAAATGATTTAGAAACACGTAGGAAGAAGTTCGGTGAAATTTTACAAGATTGTAGTGACGAAAGCCCTGAAGTTCTTGATCTCAAGCTTAAGTTCAAGGCACAATCATCTATTCTGGAAGGAGAAATTTGGCTACAGTTAGGAAAACAAGGTTTTTCTGTAGAAGAGGTTCACGAACAATCAATAAGTGAAGATTTGGAATCTAGCCTACCGATTTTAGAGGAAAGATTTGCCATGGCAGACTTCAATTTAGAGACAGCCATGAAAATCATCCCTGTCTTTGACGGCAGATATAGAGAATTGGACCCTTTTCTCAAGATTTTGGAAATTCTTCATTCCACACTATCTGCAACTGCCAGGGTTAGTTTATTAGATTTTGTTACCAATGTTAAGCTAAGTGCCACAGTTAGGCTATCCCTATCTGGTTCCTCCATTACAACTTTTGATTCTTTAAAATCAGAATTAACATCCAGGCTTAGGAACACTAAAACAGTTCCACAAATTCACACAATGCTGAGTAATTCATTTCAAAAGAAATCTTCAGTCAGTTCTTTCAAGGATAAAATATTGAATTTGGTGGATTAATTAAACCAATTGCAGATTCAAGAGCTGGGTGATCGAGCTTCTGCAGGGGAAAAGAAAGTGATCGCTCAGATGAACGAAACCTATGCGCTAACTGTTTTTAAAAACGGTTTAAACGATCAACTGAGAAATACTGTGTTTTCAGCTAGGCCCAAAAGTTTCACTGAAGCGGTATCTCTTGCCCAAGAGCTAGAAAATGCTGAAAACCAATCCACTAATAGTATAATGCATTTCAATGGTACTTCTGATAGGAAAGATCGAAGGCGCAATAATCGCAATCGGAACAATGGTGATAGTAACGGTAGCAATAGGAATGGAAACAGAGAATCCAATAAGAATGATAGTTATAACAGTAACCGAAATGGTGATCGGAATGACAACAGGAATAATCGATATAACAATAACAATTATGACCGCTCTGATAACAACGGGAACTATAGACGTAATAATAGAAGAAATAGGAATCGTAACAATAATAATAATTGTGGGAACTACTACGGTGGAAGGAGAAACGTACGCGTTGTAACCGACCAGGGAAACGTGCAGACCTCCGGAGAGGACATAGAAAACCTCCCGGAATAAAAATCACAATAGATGAACGAAAAATCTACCGCATAACTGAAAATTGTACAAATTATGTTAGAATTTACAATTTCAATGCGGACAGATATTTATTGTTTTTAATTGACACAGGGGCTGATGTGTCAATATGTAAAAATGATATCTGCACTAACCTACGTTATGAGATAGAAAGTAATAATAAAATTAGACTTACGGGTATAACTAAGGAAGTAACCACATCCCTAGGGACATGTGATTTAGAACTATTACTCGGGAAGCGCAAGATTATAGAATCCTTTCACATTGTGAACAACGATTTTCCAATAAGTACAGATGGCATTATCGGTCGTGACTTGATGGTCAACTATTGGTGTAAGATTGATTATGAAACATTTACAATAACCTTTAGCGTTGACGATGAAGATGTTGTGTTGCCTATGGACACACAAAGGCATGGTTATCCCCAGGTTAGCGTATCTGCAAGAACAGAGACGGTAGTTCCAATTAATATAGAAATTGAGGAAGATAGTATAGTACTGAACACTGAAGTCGAGAAGGGTGTATTCATAGGGAATACAATAATACCTGTAAAAGGTGTACGACATGTTAAGATTCTAAATACTACAGATAAAGATATTGTCTTAAATCATTTCAATGTAGAGGTTGAACCGTTGCGAGATTACGACATTTTCAAGACGGAAAAACTAAAATACAGCGAAGATCGATTTAAGAGACTTCTCGAAGTTATAGATAAGGATAATTTAGATAAACCCGCAATGCACACCTTGCTTGAGATAATAAAGGAGTATCAAGATGTATTCCATTTGGATGGTGAGAGGCTAGCTACAAACAACTTTTATAAGCAAAAATTACAGACTACAGACAGTAATCCAGTCTACATCAAAAATTACAGATTGCCTCATGCCCAGAACGAGGAAATACTTCAACAGGTTAGAGATCTGGAGATCAGTGACATCATTGAACCATCCAACAGCCCATACAATTCGCCACTGTTAGTAGTGCCAAAGAAAAGCACGGACGGGAAAGCAAAATGGCGACTGGTTGTGGATTTTCGCAAGCTTAATGATAAGATAGTCAATGACAAGTTTCCATTAACGAGACTTGAAGACGTCTTAGACAAGCTAGGTAGAGCAAAGTATTTTTCTACGCTGGATATGACTAGCTCTTTTCATCAAATTGAACTCGAAAAGGAATCAAGGCCATTGACAGCATTCTCCACTGGTGATGGGCACTATCAGTTTAAAAGACTACCATTTGGGCTTAAAATTTCGTCCAACAGTTTTCAAAGAATGTTAACCATAGCTCTTAGTGGGCTTAGCCATGAAGCATTTTTGTATGTTGATGATGTTATCGTATTCGGTTGTAGCATAAAACACCACAATGCTAATCTTTGTAAAGTATTACAAAGACTACGCCAGCATAATTTGAAGCTGAACCCTAGCAAATGTCAATTCTTAAGGTCAGAGGTAGTATACCTGGGTCATTTGATTACCAGTGAAGGTATTAAAACCGATCCAGCTAAACATAATACGATCAAAAACTACCCTGTTCCGAAAAATGCAGACGAGGTACGCAGATTCGTAGCATTCTGCAATTATTATAGGCGTTTCATACCGAATTTTGCTGAAACAGCAAAGAGCTTAAATTCTCTACTAAAGAAGAATGTAGCTTTTGTCTGGACGGAAGAATGTCAGCAGGCATACGAAACTTTGAAAAGGAAGCTGATAGAACCACCGATACTCCAATATCCAAATTTTGATGAGCCATTTATCTTGACGACGGATGCATCTAACTACGCTCTAGGCGCAGTGCTATCCCAAGGTGAAATAGGTCAAGACTTACCTATCTCCTATGCAAGTAAATCATTGGCTAAACACGATGTAAATAAGCCTACTATTGAAAAAGAACTCTTAGCCATACATTGGGGAATAAATTTCTTCAGGCCATATTTATATGGACGGAAATTTGTGGTCGTGACAGATCATAGACCACTGGTATCTTTATTTACACATAAAAATCCTTCATCAAAACTGACTAGGATACGTGTCGACTTATCCGATTACGACTTCACCATTGTGTACAAGAAAGGTAGCATGAACACAAATGCAGACGCTTTATCAAGAATTGAGCTAGACTCTAATACTTTGAAAGCGATGATACCTCCTGAGAATGACGAAAATGCAAAAAAGAAACTATTAGCTATCACGAGGGGTATGGCGAATAATGCTGAAAAGCAAAAACAGATTGTCAACAACGAGAGCACCCACAAGCAAGTAGAACCTGATCAACTCTACTGTTGGGATTGCACGAGTTTGTCAGACATCACCGGTGTAATGAAACTTAAGTTTATTCTGCGCAGAATAAAAGAAGATAAAGTCAATATTGTGCGTACAAAAGATACTGTCGAAATACATTGTAGCGATAAACCTGATGTGAAATCCGTTTCCGTCAATGAGAAGCTAACAATGAATAATATGGTTAACCAGAAAAATGAGATCAGTAGTGATAATCTAAACTCGAAACTCGTTTCGATTTTGGAGAAGCTATTGAGGTTCGCGAATAAAGAGAATATCAGTGAACTCTCATTATCAAATGACGATGCTATACTTAAATCTATTGACAAAAGAGCATTTAAGAAAATTTTCACTATGTTGCAACAAAATGAGCGTACGCAAAAGAAGCTAAAAATAATGATATACAAGCCACCCATCAGAATAGTAGATAAACTTGAACAAAAAAAGCTAATAGAGGAGTATCACGACTCTCCACATGGAGGACACCTAGGAATTCGGAAAACCTTGCTGAAACTTAAACAACGATACTGCTGGAAAGCGATGGGCAGTATGGTTAAGTCGCATATTAATAAATGTGTAGCTTGTTTGACTAACAAACAGGTAAGACACACAAAAGAAAAAATGGTGAAAACGGAAACACCATCGACTAGTTTTGAAACAATACAAATAGACACTGTAGGACCATTGAGAATTTCAAATAATTATAGATATATCTTGACATTACAATGTGAGCTTACTAAATTTATAGTTGCCTTTCCGATAGAAAATAAGGAATCGAAAACTATAGCTGTAGGATTAGTTGATAATTTCATATTGAAATTTGGACATTTTAAGGTGCTTAAGACCGATTTAGGAACAGAATTTACCAATAGGCTTATGAGTGACATATGTGAGTTGTTAAAAATCAGGCAAATATTCTCAACACCTTATCATCACCAGACATTAGGGTCGGTTGAAAGAAATCATCGAGTGTTGAATGAATATATGTACTCTTTTGCTGATGACCAGCAGTTGGACAAATGGGTTCCATATTATACGTTTGCGTATAATACCACCCCACATGTGGACACCAACTATACACCTTACGAATTGGTATTTGGAAAGCTTCCATATCTTCCAAGTGACATAATTGAGAACGATGAGAAAGTCTATAACCTAGATGATTATGCCAGGGAACTAAGACTTAGGTTAAAAATTTCAATTACTAAAGCCAGAAATATAATCGAGAATGTAAAACGAAAACGGGTTCTAGAACAAAATGGTATAAATCCTCCTCATGTAAAAATTGGTGATCTAGTATTGGTCAAAAACGAAAATAGAAAAAAACATCAACCGCCTTATAAAGGACCATACAAAGTAGTAGATATTAATGATTGTAATATTTCAATTGACATTAATGGACTCCATAAGACAATACATAAAAATAGAGTGAAATTATGTGAGATAAATCAATAACAATAGATACTTACGAAATATTAGCTTTAAGCTAACTACAACTCAAATATTAGATTCGTCTTAATATTAAATATTTTAAATACTAATACTCATCTTAAGGGTTAGGGTGTAATGTACGAACACATAATTTTGATTATTGATATTGAATAACATAAATATTCATATGTTATTCATTATCTATAGAAATTACTCATCCTAAAATAATAACCATTACGTACATTCAATATTGAATAACATAAATACGCATATGTTATTCAATATCAATGTACATACAATGTACATTCATCTTCAGATAAGACGAATAATTAATGTACAACTACGAAAGTAGATTGTTTTCATGTAGGTGTCAAATGACAACCCAGAAAAATATTCGTAGACCATTCATGCGCATGGGTACGCGGTAAGATAAAACCAATGCAATCCAACAAGTGTTCTTTGCATTGTTTATGGCACGCTTCGAAAGAAAAATAAAACTCTAGCGCATGAATGGGAATATGAAAAGAAGACGTTTTGTGGACACGTGCATTCATGATATGAGTAATGTATGTGTATGGAGTGTTGATGTAGGTCAGCACACTTGAATCATAATGACTGAATGCACGTGATGACAGGGGTCAGATACACTGGTATTAACCATGACTAATTTATTGGTTGGTCATGGATAATACCATAGAGTTAAATTAGGGTATTGAAATTGAAGTATCGAATGTATTTATTAAGTGTGAAGCAAAGTAGGTTAGAAGTGTAGAATAGCGAGTAATAAGTTTATGGAATTAATTAGGTGAGAGAAAAATGTAGAATAAGACTTTAGAATAGTATAAAAGGCAAAGACTTGTAAATAAAATTTTAATTTCCGAACCAGAACTCCTAGAGTTTAAATCATAGCTGTGCCTCGCAGCTCAATTTGATTTTTTGGAATTTGCTGTGTCTTGCAGCATAAAATAATCAATAACGCTGTGCCTTGCAGCGAATATACTTAAACTAAAAGTCGCGGTGATTCGCTGCGCGCAAAGTAATATTCTCGGGGACTTGTCGAGGTCGACAAAGGAGTGTGTTTTCTTTTTTTTTTTTTTTATTAGAAAGAATGGCGCTAGTGAGCTCCGGCTCTCGCCAACAAATATCTGCGGAAAGCCGCTTGGTTAGGTAAGGAAATTTACTCTTTTAGATAATTTTCCTTAACAAACATACCCAAAACAGGGAAGTTCCAACCCCCGTATCCACGGTAGGTCCAACTTCATTATACTATGTTCTTTAAACATCATCTCACGTATTACACGATATTAAAATCAAATCAACACTTTCGATTTGAAATTATTTGATCGAATTCGACGGAAATCCCGACGCGTAAAATGTTTTCTCACGTCTATCAGTCGATTTGACAGAAGTGCAACTTCGGGCTCAATTTAAGAGACACGAATCAGCTCAGTTGCTACGGATAGGGAAAATGAATTTTTAAGTAGTGATCTGTTCACGCTACCCACAAAAAGAGCCGAATGTGGTAACAGCTAATGAGGGGAAAAACTGGTCAAATCAAATTGTTGGGACGCTCACGGACAGGCATTTAACTTATGGAATTTCTTCTAAGTTATGTTAAAAAAACACTAACTTTAATTTTAACCAGTCACTTTATTGAACCTCGAACAACTGAACCTTAATTCTAAGTTACATTTGAATTTATTCTAGATTTTTGCTGACAATAAAACACGTGAGTTTACAAAATGTGGGAAACTAAAACAGAGTTCGCGTTAACAGAGCGAAATAGGACGCCGTGCGTGTAGAAAAATGCTCGCGTATACGGTTAATAGACAACATGCAGATGTAGGAAGAATGTGCGATGATGGGAAATATGGAAAGGTGATAGGGTTTAAGGAATGTGTGTTAACTCCTCCCTCCTTAAAAAAATCGGTGTCCCACAGATTTATAATTTTTTCGGGACGATTTCTACAAGATTTGGGTAAGTGTAAGAAATTTGGGTTTGCGTTTTCGCGTTCAAACGATTTGATTTCCAAACAAAGTATATTGAAGCAAGGATAATTACTGTAAATATGATGGCTAGATCGGAAATGATTGAAACTGTGCAATTTGTTGAAAAATTTTCTATTATTCTCACATTTTCTAAATGTAATTTATGCAAATAATGGAGATCGAGTTGGACATCCTTTTCGGTAAGATTTTCTAGGAATATTTCAGGTAAAGCATGTAAAGTTTCGATGTTACTCCTTTTATATGTAATGTCGTTTAGACGGATTGTTCCATTTTGAAAGGTTACTATAAAGGATCCGTTAAGGAGCTGTGTTTTATTTTGGAACTGCAGTTTACCTGCGAAATTACTAACATATAATGCATTATCTCCTATGACTTCTACAATTTGTTTTTCATGGTACTGATAAGTACAAAAGGCGTGTGATCCGTCAAGGATTTGCGAGATGCAATCGTTTTTGTCCAATCGTTGAATTTGATTCCTGTTGTTTGCATTTTGGAACAACCTTCTTTTACACCGTACCGTGAATCATCTGCAACAAATAAATTTGAGAACTTCAGAAGAATGGCTTTGTTTTGTGATACTGTAGGTCTGACCAAGATATTATTGAAGGTAGTTTTTCCTGTTGTGGGGAGGCAAATTACATAGAGAAGAAGTGACTCCTTAATTAAAACCAGGGGCTCTGCATATTCAATGGCCTGCACCTCGTTTTCATACGGTAACGTTTCGATTCGAGACATAATTTCTTGAAGTTCTAAATGATTCAAAAGGTTCGAATTTACAATACCACGCTTCGCAAGCTGACAGGCCAAAACAATTTCTTTAATTTCGTCCTTTAAAAAATTTAATCGGTCGAACAGTAACTGCTCGTACTTGTCATGGTTATGATTATCAATGTCCGAAACTATTCTGTTATAATTGTCAATTAGCTTGGTCGAGAGATGTGTTAAGTGTTGATTGATTTTGTACTGTTTGTTGTTATTGTCAATTAAATTATTTTGGCTCTTGAGCATACTGTCCCAATCTGTTGCATCCGGGCTACCCGCAATCCACTTCCAAGCTGATCCTAACCAATTAATTGATCGGTTTGGCCTGCTTGAACTTAACTGGTCCAATAGGTCGTTGATTTGTGACATGGATTGATGTAGTTGTGGAAGGAGTATACTAGACCTGTTAACATCTCGTTGTATGGTTAGCCGTGCAGTGTTGAGGATATCATGGTATGTGGAGATATTAACGGTATGAATAATTTTAAAACTTCCGTCGATAATTCTGCCATAGCCTTGGTGCATTGTCATGAGCGGACCCTAATACTCGTGAACAGTGACCAATGAGTCTGCTGTGCAGAGGATGACTCTAAAAAAAGAGAAAATGCATTTTTTTAGGACTTGGGAGACTTAAGGGGTTTATTTTTAATGTGGGATTTATGGATTCGTTTTCCTGTAGATGTTGTCACAGTAACGCGATTGTCTTTGTTGATTATTTCTTTTTCATAGAGGGGTTTAGTTTTCGCTTTTATTTGTTTATTGCGTTTAAACACTACCTCACCTGCTTCGTACTTTTTGGGTTTATCACGATCTTTATTGTGGGATTCTAATTGAATTTTCTGTTTCCTCATTTTTTCTGTTTTTATATTTTCTTGCAGTTGGGTCTTGTAGTCTGTCAAATTTTGATAATTAATACGTTCTGATCTACCAAAGAAAATGTCTGCAGGCTTGGTTTTTATCACTGAATGGAATGTGTTATTATAGCGATCTACCGAGATCTCTACAATTTCTCTTAGACCCAAATTTGGCATTTCTTTTTTAAGGCATCTAATGATCTCCAAAATGGTAGAGTGAGCACGCTCGATGGCACCGTTGACTTCACTTTTCTGTGGTGGAGCTAAATACGTTTGGATGCCGAGTGCCTCAATGAAGTTTAAGACAGTTGGACTAATAAAGCTTCCTTCATTATCCGAAACAAGTATCCTGGGGACAGTGAAGAGTGCAACAACCTGGCTATTTTGTCGCGGAGATAAGGTGCTGATTTATTTTTAATTCGAAAATATTTTACGAATCTGCTAAATTTGTCCACACATGTTAAGAATTTTTCCCCGTTAATAGTACATATGTCCATATGTAAGATTTCAGTTGGGTATTTTGGAATTGGAGTTTCTTGTAATTCAGGCTTGAGAGGATGACGATCATATTTACATGCGTTGCAGATTTCACACTCCGCGATATAAGATTTGGTAAGCCGAGACATGGCCGGGAAGTAATAATTTTCCAAAATTTGCTCCTTATTTTCTTTACTATTTCTATGAGCCCTACGATGAATCTCGCGTATGATTTTTAATTTATTATCCTCGTTTGAAATATCTTCGACTACACGTTGGGTTATACGGATTTTGAAATTATGGAAGTGGTCCTGGTAAAGTTCTTGCAAATTTTGTATGTAAGCCTCAGGAATTTTGATTCCGTTTATAACATTCGGGTTGAGGTACTGCCGTAAGACAGGAAGTAGAGTTTCCTTATTAATAGTGGAGAGTCGGATGTAATATCGATGGTAGTTGGGGTGAGGCTCTTCATGAGCAATAATGTTATTTCCCTCTGAAAATAAAAGCTGACGCCGAAAAACATTGATCGGTGCTTCACAGCATGAGATCAGGTCACTATTGTCCTCCTGAGCACTGTGAGCCGTCAGGGAGTCGTTAGTGATCATGTTAGTCTCTAAGGGTAATCTGGAAAGAGCGTCAGCTACAAGATTTGTTTTCCCTGGTTTATAGAGCAGCTCATAATTAAACTCTTCTATACGAGATTTCCATCTTTTTAGCTTCGCGTTGAAATTCCTATTGCTTAAGGCAAATGTGAGTGGTTGGTGGTCCGTGACGATTTTTACTTTCTTTGCGCCATACAAATACGTTCTAAGTTTATCAAGTGCCAAGACAATCGCCAGCATTTCCTTTTCTCCAGTCGCATAGCTTTCCTCAGTCTTGTTTAGGGACCTCGATATGTAAGTTACTGGCCTGTCTTTACCGATTTCGCCTTGTGACAAAACCGCTCCAATCGTGTGATTAGATGCGTCAGTCGTCAGGATGAATGGTTTATTGAAATCGGGAAAAGCCAAAATTTCGGTGGAAGTTAGAAGTGCTTTCAAGTGGTTGAAAGCCTTTAATTCCGATTCTCCTAGAGTTATTTTCTTTTTCTTGGACTGGCCGGCCTTGATTTGGGCGTTATCACCCCTTGTGAGTTGTGTTAGTGGCCTTGCTACCTTAGCAAAATCCTTCATAAACTTCCTATAATAAGAAGCAAGCCCAAGAAAAGCCTTGAGATCCTTGAGATTATCTGGAGGTTTAATCTTTTGGATAGCACTAATTTTCCTTGGATCCGGGAGAATGCCTTCTTCCGATACAATGTACCCCAGAAATTCTACCTGTGTTTGAAGAAATTTAGATTTTTCGATATTCACTTTGAAATTTGCCTTTTGTAACTGCATGAGTATAGTACAAAGATTCATTAGATGTTCGCCCTCATTTTGGCCCAGGATGATAATATCATCGATATACACGAAACAAATTTTGCCAATGAAAGGCTTCAATACGTCGTCTATTGCTCGTTGGAAAATAGCGGGTGCGTTTTCAAGCCCGAATGGGAGCCGAGTAAACTCATATTTTCCATTTGCCGTCGAGAATGCTGTCTTGGGGATGTCTTTTTCCTTCATACGGATTTGATGAAAACCAGAGTGAGGTCTAAGGTCGTGAAGTACTTACAACTTCCAAGGCTGGCTAATGTGTAAGTGATATCTGGAATAGGATAAGTATCAGAGACGGTGACAGCATTTAATCTCTTAAAATCAATTACAACCCTATATTGTTTCTCCCCAGATGAACTAGCCTTTTTTGGCACCACCCAAAGTGGTGAATTGTAAGGACTTTTTGATTTGCGAATTATGCCATCTTCAAGCATTTTGGCGATATGTTTTTCGACTTCCGGGCGCAAATTAATGGGGTAAGGGTAAGATTTGGTATAAATTGGGTCTGAAGTAGTTGTTTTTATTTCAGCGCGGACATTAGTTTCGATCATTTCACTGTCGGATATTGGACCGAAGGTATTTGGAAATCCCTTGAGGGTTTCGTTTAATTTAGAATTTAACTCGGGAGTAAGGTGTTGACATTTTATTTCAATAGTATTCACCTGTTTAGAAAATTTAGATTTTAAAGGAATTTTTATGTTAGGGCTTGAATAGAGAATATTATGTTTTCTGTCAATAATAGCTTCTAATGATTTAAGTGTATCGTCGCCAATTATGCCGTCAAAGGATGAGAGACCAGGAAGAACGTAAAAATCAAGTATTGTGTCATTCCCAACATTTCTGAAAAAAGCTCCACTGATTTTTGAATTTATTGTGATGGCACCTGCTGCACAATTAATAACAAAGGGCTTACTTAAAAGGTTAGCCCCTTGCGATAATGAAGAACTAATAAAATTTTTGTTGGCCCCCGTGTCCACCAAAAATTTAAGTATTCTTCCATCCTTATCGCGATATTCTATGTATGGTACGCTGGATAGGCGTCCATCATAAAATTTAGATCAATATTTTCCTCGGCAGATTCTTGATGAACTTCATTTTCAGGCAGAGCCTCAATGTAGGTGTCCTCCGGTATTTCAAAATCAGCTTGGGTGTTCTGGTCCTCTTCTGGGGCTTCAATATTAAAAAGCTTCTGGGATTTCCGCGGGAACTGCAAAGAACCGTTAGGGCGTTTGTTTGGCTGGAAATTTGTAGGTCTGTTTTAGTAGTCTATTTGTCGAGTTTGAATAGTCTTGTCTATGTCCATTGGTACGGGAGGTTTTGGTTGATGCGGCCTTGGAGGCGGTGGTCTATTGTAAACAAGCTGTTTTTGGGGGTACGTATTCCTTTGGATGTTGTAAGCTCTGATTCGATCTGAAAGTGTTTGGTGTTGTTGAGTAACGATAGGTTGCCTGGCATTGTCAGGCTGTGGGTGAAATATATGATTGATTGGTGCAGATACTGTATTTTTGAAGATCCTGTCATGATTTGATGAGTTTCTGAAATTCAAATTTTGGGATTCGAGGCAAGATGCATATGCCTCGGGTAAGGTTTGAGGTTTCTGAAAAACGAGCATTGTGGATAAATGTCCATTCAAACCTCGTATAAACACGTCAAGAGCTCGATTTCGATAGCTCCCAGTCAAAGCGGAAATTGTTTCTGCGGAATAATCCTCAGTTTTAATTTTGTTAATCAGCAACGAGAGTTGGTGATTAACATTCGCGTAAAATTCGTCAACGCTCAAGTTGTTTTGGCGCATAGCATGAAGCTGGTACTCGAGCGTCCTTACATCACGCTTATCAGCATAATGTAATGATAAGCATCTTTTGATGCTCTGCCAATCCTCGTCAAAAATATTGTAAGATCTGCCGGTCCTCGTATTTTTTGTCTTACGTGCCTGAGGATGCCCCTATAAATTGGTTTATCCTGGACTATCTTATAGTCTTGCAGGATTGTCTCCACACTGTGGATCCACGACACGTATTGCACGGGGTTTCCTTCAAACGGTTGAAGGTCTCTTACAAAGTCGGGAAGTTTTTTAATTGCGTCAAGATCTTCAACGGTACTAGGACGTGCTAAAATTGCAGGTGCATGCTGAGGCACTGATCTGTTACCCTCTTCCAGCAATTTAAGCCTACATTCAATATGCCTTGCTGGTTCGGAAATTGATGCTAAATTACCGATTTCACTATCACGCGAAATAAGTGCTTCAATCCTCTGAAACTTTGTTTCAAGGTTTTGAATTTTTTCAATTTGCGAATTTATTTGTTCGAATTTAGCGAGCCTTTGTTCGAATGCTTTAAGCTGCTCCTTTTGAGCGTTCACCGCCCCGGTCACTTGAACGAGGGTATTGTGAAATTCCATTTTAAATAATAAGGCAGGGCGAGAACACACAAAAGGATTTAGCAAAACGAATTAAGGATTAAAAATGAATCAAAAATTACGAACGTGTGAATCCGCGATTGCGAACTTCGTTTTTTACAATTATTTTCACAAATCACTTTCACTTTAAGACACTATCACTCACGTGCTGAAAGTTAAGTATTTAAGGAAAATAATAAAATAAAGTTAAGTATTTAAGGATAATAATATTTGAATTTGATTGAATGAAATCGGATTGAAGATGAATTATAATTTAAATATCTTGTATTTAATTTAACTTCTAATTTATGTAAAGAAATCACTTACAATATAGTAAGATACTGCAGCATATTGGACGGTCCGTGATATTCCCTTTTTGGATCCCGCCGTTGATCGTTTTCAGGATTAGCGGAAACGTACTGCGGCACGGGTGCGGTCACAAGCCTGTATCTGGTTAGATTTTCCTCTAGAAAATTGTTCGCTTCAATTCCTTTCCTTTCTTGGTATATTCCAATGTTCTGATATAACTTTCACTTATTTTTCCACAGTTTATAGTTTTATTTTTTCCCACTGTTTACAGTGAGTATCGATTTTTTATGTTCGTGTGCTTTTTTACTTTTGCACTTTTTTATAGTAAACTTTTTGCACTACTTTTTTTTTATAATCAGCTCCTTGCCGGCCTCTGCAAGAATTCAAGGACTTAAGGGCCTCAGTTAAGTCCACTGATTGTTTTAGGTTATTTTAAAACTTAATTTTATCACTTTGCACTGCTCGGGCGCCACTTATGGAATTTCTTTTAAGTTATGTTAAAAAAAACACTAACTTTAATTTTAACCAGTCACTTTATTGAACCTCGAACAACTGAACCTTAATTCTAAGTTACATTTGAATTTATTCTAGATTTTTGCTGACAATAAAACACGTGAGTTTACAAAATGTGGGAAACTAAAACAGAGTTCGCGTTAACAGAGCGAAATAGGACGCCGCGCGTGTAGAAAAATGCTCGCGTATACGGTTAATAGACAACATGCAGATGTAGGAAGAATGTGCGATGATGGGAAATATGGAAAGGTGATAGGGTTTAAGGAATGTGTGTTAACTTTTATACGGTTACAGCCCCTCTAATATCTTGTTCCTCTAAGGGTATTATAGAGGTTGGTGGGTTAGAATGAAACTTGGTCCTCCTATAAATATTCTTGATTCTCTTGAATGATAAAAATAATAACAAGTTATTTTGGAGTCGCAGAGATAGATTCGATTGTCTTGATCGCTTCGACTTAATGTGACGATTTGAGACTGAGAGAGATTGCTGTGTGTTGTTCGCTTGTATTCCTTGAAATCGCTGATACGGCATCGCCAACGATAGCTCCACGGTTGCTTATCGCGTTGGATTACAACATCTGCTGACTAGCATCCGTTCCATCGTCGCATATCGTCAGCGCAACGCTATCCAGGCGCAACATAGTTGCACCCATTCATCGCGTAGACATAGGATCGCGGAATTTCCCAGTCAGCGAAATTTCAATCAAGCGCAACATAGTCGCGCATGTTGATAGCACTGCAACGGACTTCGTGATTGATGTTGCCTAACCCAGGGCGCACACGTGTGCACGCTGGATGGGTTGGTGGTACAACACAGTATAAATCACTTTAAGCTTACCTTTCATCAAATGTTTAATATTTTTAAATCACAAACCGGCCTAAAATTTACACAGCTATTAAATCAACTGCACGTGATTCAAAATGATGGTGCTTCGTAATGAAGCTTACTTACACATATACCAGATGGCGGCGCTATTAGCGCTAGCGAAATATTTTTGAAAGTTTAAGATTTCGATGTGACCGGCATTGCCCACTGACCGCCATTCCCCCATCTTACCCTACACGTGTTCGTTTCTGCGCCGGGATTTAAGTGCTTATGGTGGGAAGTTTCCGGGGTGAATAAATGATGCCGTAACAGCGTTCAAATCCATTTTGAACGCTGAATCCAGGCTAAATGGCTCGGCGCGATGTTAATTAACGTGATTTTCGAAATTTACGATTTGAAATTCACCATTTGGCTCTAATGTAAAAGCTAATGCCGCATTTTTAATGTTCCGGCAATTTATTCCAAATCAGTTTCGTGATTAATTTCGGGAGTTTCAATTTCTGAAAGATAGTTTGAGCTACAAGTATGTTCACCAACTGATGCGGGTAATTTTCTTTCCAAAAATTTTGGTGTACTATTCTCTATTGATTTATCGATTTTGATTAATTTTCTATGCTTTCTCAGCAAATGTTTTTTGAAATTATTTATGCATGTAAACCTTTGGGAACATGGATTCTGTTTACATAAGTGGACGTTCTCAGTTTTCCTACCATGAACATTTTTTAAGTAGCAAATCATAGTTCTTTGATTTGCTACTTAAAAAATTTAAGTTTTGTGAACAAATGTAACATATATAGGTCATTTTGCAATGTATTCGTGTTTCAATTAACTCCAAAGGAGCAGCCAGGTATTTTAACTTTCGCTTAAAAAGAATGTGCTTCTTGCGATATTTACATATTTAATACACTTAAAAATAAGCAAGATGCATATAGATGACTTGATCATTATTCAAAAAAAAAATTTTTTTTTTTCATTTCTGATTTGCATTTAACCGAAATACCAAATTAAATATTTGAGGACTTCTTTGTCATAAATTGTAGATATATCATAAAAAAGGTGTTGTAGGAAAGTCCAAACTTGTTCGCACTCTACTAGAAATATCAATGCAAAAACTTGAAATATCTTTAAGGAAATATCTAGACATTCAACAAAATTATTATGTTTCAAGTAAACATTGTCAAAGTATGTATATGTAGAAAATATTGATTTTTGTCACGGTTTCACCTTCTACAATAATGAACGGCTGGAGACTTCTTTTGAGTAATTTACATTTCTGCCTTTTTTCATGGACACTTTTTTCCGAATCGTTGGTAGTAATTAAATGCTAAGCAAAGCTATCCTAGGAATCTTTCATGCTGGGTTTCTATCGTGAACCGTTTTGCGATGTCAATAGTCCTTTTGATTCTGTTTTGACGGTTGGTTTTAACAGATAAAACTAAGACTCAATTATTTCGATTTAATAAATAAAAATATGCAAAAAGACTCTCGCAGATCATTTTTCAAGATTGGTTTTAGCCTAGTGATAAACTGTTTCCATTTTTGAAAAAGCCAGTCCAGTTTGCCTGAATACAATACATCGAAATCAATATCAATCTGTAAAAAATTAACCATGGTAATTTAGGTATAAATTATTAATGTTTATCTTACAAAAATATTAGCGTTGGCGCTTTTCAACATAGGCCAATCTCTAAATATTTCCTTAAGTGGAGATACACGGTATTATTGCAATCTGTTATGTGCGATTTGCCTATATTTTAGACGATACTCCTCTTAACTATAATTTTTTTTAGCCAAGCCTTTGTTTTGCTATATTCTCTTTCATCTATATATTTATGTTTATTTTAATTTAAGTTTCTAGCAGAATTTTTGTAAATTTATCCTTCAGTTGTATTCGACAAATTTAATGATTCCGTGACTTGAACAGTAGGACTAGCTTTCTTTAATTTCTCCCAAGTAATCCTTTGGTACGCAATGTTTTTGCCTTGTTCCTATGTCTGTCATAGAGAATCTTTCGGGGACATCCTCCATTTGTCCGGGGGATATAGTATGCTTGCTGTGACATGATATGTTCTGGAAAGTAAAAAATCTGTAATGAAACGCACTTGTTACAATACCTTACGAGAATGACTTTATTGTTCAAATCTCTTCGTATTTATACATTACATTTTACTTTAAATATTTTGCTGACTAGAAATTAGCATGAAATTAATTGGATCAATTGGAAATTTCGATGATGGTGCAGTTCGTGCGGTATTGATGCATTTGGCGTTAATGACCATGCTGACATGCGTACTCGTGCGAAGTTCACTCATCCTAATTGTTATTGATGTTTGTCGCTGGTGGATATGCTGACATGCGTAATCGTGCGAAGTTCAATATGCCGATACAGGTATCTGGTGTTGGTTAAAGGTGATTTGGGTTGGTGAACTCGGAAATAATGTTGTGTGTGGATTTTTAAATTATAGATGATGGTGAGCATTCATGGGATTTTAATTTGGATGTATCTTGCACATTACCGCCCGCCATGAACCGTCCGAGGTTCTTAGTTCTTGGGATTTGTCGATATTTCGTTCCACGTAGTCCTTTGCTGTTTTGGTGTTATTGGGACCTTTTTGCAACGATATCGAAGCAGAAGAAAACATGCTGATGTAATAATCAAGGTTATTAAGACAGACAGGCTGATGTTTGTCCCGTGGTGACCAATGGTTGACCAAGAGGTAGTTTGGTTTTCTTCAATGATGTTCTGCTCTTGTTGAATGTAAGCTCCAAAGGATTCTTCGGATTTAATGATTTTTGGCGCTGGAAGATTAGGAATGGTTTGTTGGCTTATTGTCTGATGGAGGACAGGTGGGTGTGGAAGCATGTATACGGAAAGGTTCCGCATAGCGGCTTTCCAAGAGGCAGTGAACAGAGAATTTTCAACTCTAAGATTACAGTCCTGCGACAGTCTTATGATCCCAGTGTTATTAAGGATTACATTTTGGCGGTCACCTTGACAAATGGCTTGCGCTGAGGTTGCTGATGGCGTCGTGAATAACCAGGTATTTGGGTCGTGCAATTGTTTCCATACTTTACGCTTTATTTTGAAAGTGTGTACTGCACACGGGTCTCTGCCGAATACCTTGTGTATCTCATTGATCAAGCAATTTGGTTTCGAATTCACGTCATGGAGTATACTGATGTCTACTAGGTATTGATTGGCTGCGATCCTGGAGAGGTCGTCACTAGAAGCTTCAAAATACTGCTGCAAGTTATAGTTTACGCCCAAAATCGTTGATGGTATGTCAAATGTTCGGCATGTGTTGTTCCCGATGCATTCTAGAACTGGTGTGGCTTATATCAAGTTGTACGGGCGGTTGTCGGTAATGGGAAGGAATGCCAGTAAGTTGATATTAGTATCATCAGCATTGATTTGAATGGGTTCGATTGCTTGATATAAGATCTGCATGTGATCTGGAAGCTGCGTTTGTGTGTGGTTGATGTCTTGAAGAGCATCATTTGTTCTGATGCATTCCCAGATGCTTGTTGGTGAAGCGAGAGTAGATGGTAAACTAGAATACTTTTGGTGAACTTCTTGCAGGTAGTTTTCTGCTTGCTGGTACGTAGCCAAAAGGTGAATGCTGATTTTATTGTGATAAATGGTTTTGTACCAGTGGCCTTGTAGTGAATAATGAGTTTCACAAAAGTCCGTGAAGGACTGCAGCGATGGTCTGCTGCCTCGGCAGAGGAAGGTGTTGGTTCCTGCCGAGAATGCCCTCGTCCGGAGACGCGTGAATGCGCTGGCAGGCTAGCATTGCGGTGTCGTGGGGCGGGTTCTTTTCCCCGGCACGAGGACTCACTACAAAACAATTTCGCATTCACGAATTGCTTTCGGAGATCAAAAGAAAACGACCGAAGTCGCAAAGTTGTAGATAACCTCACCGAAGGAATTATTACTTGTTACGAGAACAAGCGAAACCTGACAAGAAAGGCGAACTTGGGGTGACCTCGTCTTTACCCAAATAAATTCAGGGCCCACAAATGAAAGGGGGGCAACCGGGTGGTGGTGGAGCCCCTTCATACCCACCCAACCGGAATAAATCCATTGTTAACTTGTTAAAGTGGCCAGGTATTCCTCTTCTGAGTGGAAAACTCATACAACTTGAATTATATGAACTTTCCCATCAGAAGGGGAGTACCCCGGTGACCAATTTATGTCATAGAATTATACAATTGAATTGCATAACTCTATGCCATAAAAAGGCACTTTGCTTGGGCCACTCAACCCATAAAGTCACCTGAAACAAAAGAAGGAATTAATTTGTACCCGGCGGCTGGCTCATATTTTGGGGTGGAAGCCTGCCACCGTACCGGGTCCTATACCCGATTGGAAAAGACCGGAAGGGAAAGACCGATTTTTACCGTTTAATTCATCATTTTTTTATTTTTATTTCCTTCAAGCAACATTATACATTCCCTCTATATATAATAAAATTATTAAATTTTTTTGATAAATCATTACTATTATTTTTAATATGTATATTTTCATTAAACGCGATTTGATTTATACAAAAATGTCCAAAAATGTTTTTTCAGGCAACTTATTCAAATTGACATTTACCAGAGAACCGCGTTTTCACAATTCAGCATCAATTCTGGCAACTAAGGAGGATATCTCCCACAATTCAACAGAATTATAAAGCATAAACAAAAACATCAACTTATTCAATTATTCGTTATTGTAATGCTTTGTGCTTTGAAAAAAAAAGAGATTCATTTGATTCCACGAATTGTTCGAAGCGAACAGAGTCAAGCTTGAGATTGATATATGCGAATGCGAGAGTACGATTCCAATTGATTTGTAAGGAGTGTTGAGAAGTTTGTAAGCTACACTGTAACTGATCTGTCATTACTACCCGATGGCACAATATGCAACAAAAGTATTTATGAACTAGGAACAATCTGACTTATGACAAAGTCAAGAAATTCGGAGAACGTTATATGAAAAATTTCAACTCAATCTGAATTGAAATTTAGAACATTTAAGTGTTCAAGAGTTATTTTATGTGTAGCTGAAACTCTCACAATTCTCTATTATTTTTTTAAATATAAATATTAATATATATATAATATTATAATGATATTAAATAATTTTTATAAATAATGAATATATATGTATTTTTCAATAAATAAGTAAATAATTAAATAATTAATATATATAATAAAAAAGATATAAGTTAAAAGGGTACTTACAATGCCTTTCCCCCGACGACGAGCGCTCGTTGACGAAGTAGGGTTAGCAAGTCCTGGAATTGTACTTTTGTTTTCGCTAAATGGATAGTTCATCTAAAATTTTGAATTACTCTTGTTTTTAATTTTCAAATGTAAATATGTAACTTTTTAAAATGTTCGAATGTGTAATCATTGAATCCTTTCAATTGAGCCAAAAATGCCTCTGTGTTTTCGATTATTTTAAAACTGCCTCCCGGTTAAAGTGTAGGTAGAATATTGTTTTCAAATCTAGCAAAGTCTGGGCTGCATTTACTTGAACAATCACTAAGATAAATATATTCGTATTGGTTTCACGTTCTTCTTCCTCAACAGATTCATTTCGAGTCTGTTTCCATCTGCTCTTCACCACCTTCAATTTTCAATTTGGTTAGATTTTCAAGCAATAGCATGCCGATTCCACTGAGTATTTCACTGTGCAACTCACAACAGTTATAAATGCTCCCAATGATTTGAATAGTTAATTGCGCGTTTCGGTATATCTTTACGCCACAATAATTAAACGTATCGAAAGAAATTTATTGGCAAATATTGGATAATGTAAAATCAAGATTATATGATCGTGTCCGGCAACTCCTCGAAAATATTTCAAAGCTATTAAACCACTTCATTCCAATCCATAATTGACAAACCCAACTGCCTCTTTGAAATGTCCTTTCCGAGTGTGAATAATATAATCGCAAAAATCTAAGATCGGTAGTCGCATTTGCCCAAACCAATCTCGCTGGAGCAGATGTTGAAAATTCGAAAACGTGTCGCATGCAGCTCGTAAGTTCGTCTGGCAGAAATCCCTCTACACATGGTTCACTATCCACAAATCATTCCATTTCTCATTATGTGACTTTTAAACTATTCGATTTGAATTGAATAATTCCTCGCACCATCTATTGTAACGTTAATTTTAATATAGCGGGCACTCTTGTTAATTCCAGTATGGAAACTGTAAATCCAAGGCACAACAAACATATGGCAACCATTGAACTTTTCCTGCATTTGCATCTCCACCTTGCACCGTTTACTGCAAACTGTAATCCGAGCACTTTTCTAACTCGAGCAATTCAATTTGTTTCCGTCTTTTTGCGTCAACAGTGCCACCGCGTCCGCGCTTCAATTTCTCCCATCTCAATTCTAATTCCGACACATTGAAGTCATAATTTCCGCTTTCTGTTCTTTGGCGATAAGATAATGAGCAGGGTTCACTAAGTCACTCATACTTGCGCAATCTGAACACAAATCCCCCTTCCAAGCGAGCAACTCATCCGACGAGCATAAGATTCCGCGTGCAACTCCCCTAGTTCTTCGTCTTTTCTCAACTTCCCAACTCAAAAATAGCGGGGCCGAGCCATCGAGCAACGAAACAGCAATGGACAATCGCGCAAAGTTTCGTTTAATCGTGCCATCTATGGGTGAACCCGCGGTGGTGATAATGCACACTCGTTTCGGTTGTTTTTAAATTCTAAGTCGTCTTTTGTAGATTCGCTTAAGTTGTCAATTGAAGCAATTTTCGTTTAATGATTAGGCGTAATTAAGTGGGAAAAATCGGAAGAATTAGGCAAATTTTAAGGGGTTTAAATGATACAATGATTTTAGCGTTCATATAATTTAAAAGGTTAACCGTTTCGTTCTAAGCATTTGTATCCCGCGTTACACCGCAATTTGTTAAATTATATTCAAAAGATATTGTAGTAAAATCACTACACATTAAAATATTAAACAGTTTTAGAATTTTGTTTCCCGGGAGTTAAGTACAAAAGACATTTTCTGGACCTATTTGCCATGCAAAGAAAAAAAACGAGTGTTGCGATGGGGAAGGTGACTGAATCGACTGAATCCTTGTTAAATTGCGTTCGTGCTGTGTGCCTATGTCAGCGCTGCTTTTAGAGCCATAGCTCCTAGATTACTACAGCCTAGTTTGTTGATTCGTTCTATACCTCTTTGTAGCTGAGCTTGAAATCGTTTTAACTGGGTATCGATTCTACCTGAGGTGCTGTTGAGGTTTTTTACTGTCTTTAGCATGAGTTTGTCTTGACTGTTCATAGATCGTATGATTTTCTTTTGATTGTCAGATAAATTGTTGATGTCCTTGTAGGCCTCGTCATTTAATCCGAAAACAGCGGTTAATAGAGTTCCAAGCGCACCTCTTCGCCTTCTGTGATGCAACAACTTTAAAGTAAGCATTTTATGGACAATTTCTACCTTAAGCTCTTCTAAATGGTGGACTAATTCAAAGCTACCGATTTCAGTTGATATACTAGAGCTAGATTGGCACAGTCCATGAAATTTTGCCACGATCGCTTCTATGTTCTTTTGATCGTATACAAGATTAGTCCAGGGTAGTTCCAGTTGTATTTTCAACGCTCCTCTGTGGATTTGTGCGGCTCCGAGGTGCTCGATGTAAAACCCAGTCGTAAGTTGCGTGATATTAACATCGCAATTCATTTGTGAAAACACACAGAAAACTATTAGGAGGGAGTATAGTAATTTCGATGCTATTCCGGCGGTTCGTACCTTCGTCGGAGTGGGGTCTATAGGTTCAGATTTGGATTTTTTGGAGCAGCTTGATAGATACTCCGACCACGTGTTTCCAATAGGTGCGATTTTGGGTCGTTTCCTTTTACTCGGTTCTGCCGTCGCTAACAGCGTAGCCGATTTTGGTTGTTCTGTAGAAGGCTCTGGACTTGTGTTAGTGAACGGTAGACGGCAAATCTTGGTGATAGGGCGTCTAGTGACTCTACCGTAAAACTTGACGGACACAACGCGGACAATACCATCTGATCCAGGATGTACGTCCGTGACTCTTGCGAGTGGCCAATGCGTGGATGGAAAGTTGTCGGTTTCCACGAGAACAAGATCTCCAACCTGGAGGTTGGGTCGAATCGTCATCCATTTTGGCCTTTGTTGCAGTCGGCTGAGATATTCAAGCTTCCACCGATTCCAGAAAAGTGTCTTTGAACTGATTCCCATTTAGCACTGATGGATTTACTTGATGGGAGGGATGGTATCTCGAACAAGTTATATCCCGTCGAAAAATGCCCAGGAGTAATCGCTGTATGGTCGTTGGGGTCGCTGCTTACCTCACATAAGGGCCTCGAGTTTAGGCAGGCCTCTATTTGCGCTAAGAGGATGTATAACTCTTCGATTGTTAGTAACTGTTGCCCGACTGTCCTTATCAAGTGTCGTTTCATGGATTTTACTCCAGCTGGGCTGCCAGGAGGAATGAATTTCCAGTGGATCTTTTCATTAATAAGAAGTTCCTCACAGTTTTTCGTGGCTTCCTTGAATGCCTCCTTTAACTGCCTTTCGCTGCCTAGGAAATTTGTGCCGCAGTCGCTGTATATGGTGTGGCATTTGCCTCTTCGGGCGATAAATCGTCGGACTGCCGCGATGCATGCCGGTGTCGATAGTTCACTAACGGCTTCCAGATGGAAGGCTTTAGTTGCCAGGCAGACGAAGACGGCAATGTACGCTTTGGTTGTTTTACTTCCCCGTCCACCATTCGATTTGATGGTTATTGGCCCGGCGTAATCTAGCCCTCTCTGTGCAAAGGGTTTCTCCATTTGAAACCTGGGTGGAGGAAGTTGTCCCATTAACTGATTTCCTGGACGTGCTATGGATTTAAAACAGGTGAGGCAATCCCTTAGTATGCGCTTAACGAAAGATTGCGCATTCAGAACCCAATATTGTTGTCGTACGACTGTCAAAACCAGTTGCATTCCTCCGTCTGATGTTGTCTAGTGGTGTTGCTTCACAATCAGTGTTGCGAATGAGTCGCGAGAAATTATTGCGGGATGTTTGGCTTCCTCATTGATTGGTGCATGTTGCAATCTTCCTCCAACCCTGATGATTCCATGGGCGTCAATCCATGGATTTAGCGTCTTAATGCTGCTGCTGTTGGATATTTCGTTGTTGTTGCGTAGAGCATGTATTTCTTGTGGGAAGGCGTGCTGTTGGGATAGGCGTATGCATTTAATTTTCGCTTCTTGTCGTTCTTCGAAAGCTAAAGAACCTGTCCGCTTGTGGTTTGGATGAGACGCATTATAAGTGAATCGACGTATGTAGGCCATAACTTTAAGAAGTTTTGGAAGCGACGAGTATCTCCTGAGTATTTCTGGCTCTGGCGTAGGTCCAGTTGCTACTATCGCTACTGAACGTGTTTCATCCGTAACAACTTCCTGTTCAATTGCTGTCAACGTTAAGTTGTTCGTTGTAGGAATTACTGGATTGGTAAGCCAGCCTGGCCCTTCCCCCCATAGAGGGGATTCAAGCAACTGTTCCGGACGAATTCCTCTTGAAGCCAGATCAGCCTGGGTTGTCATTCGTAGAAACGTGATGCCAATCATTAGGTACTGACTCCTCATGTATAAGGCTTACATGATTCGCCACAAAAACCTTCCAAGTTGCTGCAGGTTTTTAAATCCAAGCCAAGGCAACTTTTGAGTCGGTCTAATAATATGTTTTAATATGCGTCCACTTACATGCTTGTTTTACCTGTTTCATTGTTTCTAACAGGAGAACCGCACTGCTGAGCTCGAGCCTCGGTAAAGATTTCGTCTTTGATGGCGCAACTCTGTATTTTGCGCTGAGCAAGCTAGTAGATATGCACCCCTTTGCGTCCAAAACTCGTACGTAAACTACAGCTGCGTAAGCTGCATTTGAGGCATCGCAGAAACCATGTGGCTCTATGGTTGCGTGGCTTGTGTAGTTATTCCATCTAGGAATGCGAAGTTTCTCGAGCACTAGTAACTGCTTGCGCGTGTTATTCCAATCCTTTCCTGCGGCTAGAGGTACCTCGTCATCCCATCCTAATTTAAGTAGCCATAATTTCTGCATGGTAATTTTTCCTGTGATTATGCACGGTTGTAGCCAACCCAATGGATCAAATAGTCTTGCTACCTCTGAAAGTATAGAACGCTTTGTTAGCTTTTGTCCTTCTATAAGCCGGACTTGGAATGAAAAAACATCTTGCGCAGGATGCCATTGTAGTCCAAGCGTTTTAATTTCTTCCGAAAGAGCTATGTCTAACGGTTTTTGAGTTTCTCGATCTTCCTCTGGAATAGCTTCTAAAAGGTCTTGGTGATTGGCTGACCATTTTCGAAGACGGAAGCCTCCTTTGCGCAGCACTACTCTAAGTTCGGCTTGCAAGTGTTTTAGGTGACCTAAATCATCTGAGCCAGTCAAAAGATCATCGACATAAAAATCCTGGAGTATCGTTTCAGTGGTTTCTGGGTGGGTGACACGTTCATCAATCGCCAGTTGTTGAAGAGTCCGTATTGCTAAAAATGGTGCACAGGCTGTACCGTATGTCACTGTGTTCAATCTGTAGTGACTGATTGGGTCTTCATTAGAGAACCTCCACAATATGGGCTGGTAGTCACAATCGCTGTCATGAACTCGTATTTGCCTATACATTTTTTCTATGTCGGCAGCAACGACGTACTGGTAGTTTCGCCATCTCAGTAGCAGATGCAGAAGATTAGTTTGTATTGTAGGACCAACGTGTAACAAACCATTCAGCGATTTTCCACCTAATGACCTCTGCGAGGCATTGAAGACCACTCGTTACCTTGTCGTGGAGCTCGTCTCCTTAATTACCTGATGGTGTGGAAGGTAATAGCAATCGGTATTCTGGACTAAATTATCCGGCACTTTTTCTATGTGGCCAAGATTCAAATATTCCTCCATGAATGCATGGTATTCCTTTTTTCGCTCTGGATGACTTGAAAGCCGCTGCTCCAGCTGTCGGAATCTAATATGTGCGATGCGAACAGATTCCTTCAGTTCTTCTCTGTGCTCACGATTGGATTTAAATGGCAACATAACTGTGAACGTTCCATCTACGTTTCTACACGTATTTTCAGAGTAGTGTCTTTCAACTTGAGCAACCTCTGGTGCTAGTTGCATTGTAGTTGAAGGTTCTTCGATCTCCCAAAAACGCCTGAGAGTTTTGTCCAGTTCTTCTGATGCTACGAACGATAGAGAGCTTTTGTCGGTTCGCATGCTGGCAGTTGATCCAAAAAGAACCCATCCGAATTTTGTGTTCTGTGCGCATGGTTGACCGTGAACGAACCCGTTGGCTAGTAAGCTGCCATAGATGTCTGCTCCAAGAAGTAGGTCGATGTGGGATGGCCGGTTGAAACCGAGATCTGCCAACTTTAATTTCTTGAGTCATGGAGGTAGAGCAACATTGATGCTTATGGCGGGTAGTATTGCCGTAATTTTGGGAATTATTAATGCCGAGAAACTCAAAAGAGTGTCGTCCTCCTTATTTCCGATCAATGCTGTGATTTCAACTACTCCCCTAGATGTTATGGCTTCTGAACACCCAATGCCTCCTATCGACGTTTTCGAGTGTTTGCGCGTTAGCCCTAGTAATTGGACGGCAGATTCTGTGATGAAGGATCTTTGTGAGCCGATATCCAATAATGCTCGTAGCGTAACAGCTACACCTTCACTATTTTTTACAGTCATAAGTGCTGTGGCAAGCAGTACTTGAGTGTTACAAAGAAGGGGAATTTTGAGCTTGGGTCTGAAAGGTAGTTGGTTTGGACAGAGGTAATTCCGTGGGCTGTAACCTGTCATCTCCAGCGTGCAGTAGAGTATTATGACGCTTGGAGCAGTTTTTACAAGTTCTCTTTGATTTGCATTGCTTCACTGTATGTTGTTCCGATAGACAATTGAAACATAATTTTTTGTTCTTTACGAATTCACGGCGTGAGTCCACGGCTGCTTTCTTGAACCGTTCGCATTCGAACAACCGATGGGTGTTGGTGCACATAGCGCACCCTAATGTTGCCACTTGTGTAGTGTGCGTAGTAATCCTTTTTGGTGATCTTGGTTCTGAGTATGGCTTTGACAATGTTAATGACTCTAGCATCGTGAATCTTTGGGTAAGGAAAGTTATAAACTTCTTTAGCGTTGGTACTTCTGTGCTCTCGCTTATTAGTCTTTGCCATTCGCTTCTAGACTCTTTATCGAGCTTGTTGTTCAGAATAAATACTATGGCGAGATCAAACCCATCGATCTTCAGCGTTGTCAGGCTTGCTATAAGTTGATTGGTGGTGTTCACCATATCTCGAAGTCCTGTTGCATGGTTTGTCTGGTTTAAACCGGCACTCCACCAACGTTGCATAAGCTCCTGCGCTATGATCTTTATATTATTATATCTCTCACATAATATTGACCATGCGGCATCGTAATTGTCGCTCACTATGTTTTGGTGGCTAACAAGCTTTTCTGCTTCACCTTTAAGATAGCTGCGTAGATACTGCATCTTCTGAACATGTGACAAAGCTGCATTCTCGTGAATCATGCATCTACATAGATCACGAAACGCTATCCAACTCCCATAGTTCCCATCAAATGTTAGAATTTTAATCCGCTCCAACTGTAGGTTGTCACTTGTATTTGCAGTTGGTTGTGGTTGCCCTGAGGTACCAGCACGATATTTGAAGGTACCTTCTTTGAAGATCGTCTTGTGTTCCAACACTAGATCCTCGATACATGCATAATCTTCAATGTACTTTTCCAATAAGCCTTTTTCCTCCTGCAAATGCGCATAGGTCTGAGCATGTAATTCTTCACATGCCTTCCATTGTTCTTCAAGACGAGCTAACCTTGTCTCGAAGTATGCCAACGAGTGTCTACTAGCTCCATCCTTCCTGAAGTTAGAGATGACCCGATTGATGCTGTCAAAATTTAGTTTTTGTGCTGCGATTGGAGTGGCCATCGTATTCTAGCTGTTACTGCCCTCAAACTCTTCCAATTGAACCTGCGACTGGTTGCGGTGTTGTTTGCTACGTTGAACTATCCCGCTCAAACTCCTCCAATTGTGCCTGCGATTGGTTGCGGTGCTGGTTGCTAGTTTGAACTATCCAGCTAAAATTCCTCCAATTGAACTTGCGATTGGTTGCGGTGCTGGTTGCTAATTTGAACTATCCAGTTCAAACTCCTCCAATTGTATCAGCGATTGATGCGGTGTTGTTTGCCAAGTTAAATCATCCGGCTCGACGGACCAATGTTTTGGAAAGTAAAAAATCTGTAATGAAACGCACTTGTTACAATATCTTACCAGAATGACTTTATTGTTCAAATCTCTTCGTATTTATACATTACATTTTACTTTAAATATTTTGCTGACTAGAAATTAGCATGAAATTAATTGGATCAATTGGAAATTTCGATGCTGGTGCAGCTCGTGCGGTATTGATGCATTTGGCGTTAATGACCATGCTGACATACGTACTCGTGCGAAGTTCAATCATCCTAATTGTTATTGATGTTTGTCGCTGGTGGATATGCTGACATGCGTAATCGTGTGAAGTTCAATATCCTAATTGTTATTGATGTTTGTCGCTGGTGGATATGGTGACATGCGTAATCGTGCGAAGTTCAATATGCCGATACAGGTATCTGGTGTTGGTTAAAGGTGATTTGCGTTGGTGAACTCGGAAATAATGTTGGGTGTGGATTTTTAAATTATAGATGATGGTGAGCATTCATGGGATTTTAATTTGGATGTATCTTGCACATGATAATTATAACGTAATTGCACCAATAATCGTTAAAAATTAAATTAGAACTGTTTTGCACTAGTAGTTTGTAGTGATTAAGAGGTATAAATTTTCCGTACAGGACTGCAGCGATGGACTGCTGCCTCGGCGGAAGAAGATGTTAAGATTCGCCGAGGATGGCCTTGTCTGGGGATGCATGAATGCGCTGGCAGCCTAACGTTGTGGTGTCGTGGGGCGGGTTCATTCCCCCAGCACAAGGACCCAATATAAAATAATTTCGCATTCACGAATTCTAAGGTCTCAGAAAAAGGTCGACCGAAGTCGAAAAATGTAGGTAACTAACGAAGGGGGAAATTACTTGCTCATAGAAAAAATTGAAACGGGTAAAAACAGACGGCTTGGGGAGGCTTCGCCGTTACCCAACGATTCTTATGGTCCACAAATAAGAGTGGGGCAACCGGATGGATGTGGTATGAGCCCTCCCATCAACGGGAAATGTGGATGTGACCGATTTATTTTACAGACTTATGTGATCGGGTCACATAACTCTATATCCTAAAACAGGCACGTGAGTGGAAGGCCACTCAACCCGGCAAGAGCCCCTGAAACTGCAAAACGGACGAAGCGCGCCCGATGGCTAGCCCATTTTTTCCGAAAAGCCTTCCAACCTGGCGGGTCCTATACCTGGTCAAAGGGACAGAATGGAAAGACCGAAGGGTAAGTTTAATTACTTCATTGTATTATTCCGATAACGTTATTAACAATTCAACATCTTTCGAATAAATAAAACTAAACCAAAAATGCCCGAATTATAATTAAACAGATTTGTATCGGTTTGAATTTAAATACTCAATACGTTGAGCGCGAACTACAACCATAATAATAATAATAATAAAAATAATCAAATCTCGCATCGCTTAAGCTTCGGTAAAGCGTATTTATAATATAAGTATATATAAGTTTCAAAAATTTAGCTCCATTTCGAAATGAAGTACTTCATTTGCATGCATTGTAACTTATACATCCTATTGCAATATGGGTTTTGAAATTCCTTTTTAATAAAAAAACAAATTGTATCTCTCTATGTTATATATTTCAGGAGCGTCTTAAAGATCACACAATTTTTTTTTTGTTAACTGACTAAAAAACAATATACATGTGTAAAGGTCTAGCAGCCACACTGCGTAGTTTCACATCCTAACTAATTGTTTGTGCGCATACAATCCATGCACACTTGTTCAAACACAACTTCTCATCAAACAAAAGAATACTCTTCAACCAAAATAGTTTTTTTGCTTATTTACAGACAGGATTGGTAATGTTTAGAAAGGATTGGTGTTTGTAAATTGGGAATGTTGAAATATTCCAACACCGCCCCTCAAAAACCAATCCGTGAAATTTAAACCTAATAGGATCTTACGATTTTATAATATCACAAATGTTAAATCACTCTTTTATATATTCTGGGAAAATTACAAGTAGTCCAATATTTGTTGCAGAGGATTAGGAAAACCCAGAATAACCTAATCAGACTATTCAATTACCCTATCTTATAATAATGTTATTGTAATCCCATCGCAGTTCTTAGTTCCTTAAATTTGATTGCTGGTATAGGCTTCGTTAGAATATCTGCCTGCTGATTATCAGTTGAAATATAAATTAGATTGATCTGTTTCCTGGAAAAATGGAATTTTATGTCAATATGTTTCGATATTTTGTGATTGGTAGGATTATTTGCTATGGTGATACAATTAACATTATCTTCATAAATTATGATTGGCTCTAAAATATCGATATTGACACTTTGTGCTAAAGATTTTAGCCATAATGCTTCTCTAGTTGCTTCGAATAAAGCCATATACTCTGCTTCTATAGAAGAAGCTACAACTGAATTTTGTCTCCTCCTTGTCTTATATGAAGTTGGAATGTTACAAACTAGTGATTGAGCACATAAAATAAAATCATTATTTATATTATTTTCATCATAATTCACCAATGGCTTACACTTAATCCGATCACTTCTTCTTAGTTCATTAGGAAATATTATTTCTCTATCAAATGAATCCAGACTATTGTTCTCATTTATAGAAGTTTCATTTTGCCTTCTTTTACTTTTGGGATCTGTCACATCTGATTTATTATTATCAGATTTTTCACAGTCAACTACTGATTTTTCCTGAACACTCAGGGAATTACTTTCTACTTGCACATTATTTTTATCTGATACATTTTCAGATGTTTGACCTTGCACTGATTTTGATTTTTTGTCAGATATATCAGTTTTACTTTCAGAGATTCTTTTATTGACTCCTTCAGGGTTTGCAATAGGTCTTGATCTTATAAAATCAAGCTCATCAACAATAACATCTCTTACTATTGCATACTTTTCTCTGTCAACATCCCCTACTCTATAACCATTATGCTCGTATCCAACCAATATTCTCTTCCAAGACTTATAATCAAACGTTGTTCTATTGGTTTTATTATGTACAAAAACTGTAGAATCAAACACCTTCAAATATTTAATTTGTGGCTTTTTATCATGCCACAATTCATAGGGTGTCTTGGATTGTTTAAGGGACCTAGTTGAAGTAATGTTTATTAAATAAGTTGCAGTGAGAACTGCATCACCCCAAAAAACTTTATCCATACTAGCACTTATTATCATGGATCGAGCTTTTTCGGTTATAGTCCTTACCATCCGTTCCGAAACACCATTTAATTGTGGTGTTCGCGGAACCGTTAAATGATAAGTAATACCTTTTTTAAAACAATAATCCTTTATTTGGTTAGATATACAGTGTAACCCGATTATAACGTACCTCGAGGGGACCGCAACAAGTAGAACTTTTTAACCAATAGTACGTTATAGCCCACTTATGAAAAAAAGTTGTGTTCATTTACAAAAATTGTCGTTTATTAAAGAAAAAAAGTCCATGCACTCATAATACAAAATTATAGCCTGCTGAATCAAAAAGCATTATAAATTTTCGAAAAATTTATAGGTTCTCCCGTTTGTCTACTAACTGTTATTGTAATGGTCTTAAAAAGTCAGTTATCTTGCATTGTTTTATTTTTATTTTTAGTTTTTGCTTTTGCAGATAGCCATCAATCAAAAGAGATGCTTCTAAGATACCATCTTCCGTAAGCTCGTTTGCTTCCAAAAATCTTGTCACATTTTTTATCGAATTTATTGCATCCTCAATATTGATGGTTTTCTGCTCAGTAGCTTCATCGTCAGTGTCGCTTTGTTGGCTTGATTCTACTGACTGTACTTCTTCTACTATGTCAGTATCTGTTGGGGTTTCAGTTGATACAACATCTGAATCAATGTTCTCAAACAAATCAAGATCTTGCGATTCTATAGTAGGTCTACAATTTTCATAAAACCAAGAGCTTAATGGACGCTCATCCTCTTCTCTTGCTTGAACCCTTTTAATCCATTCGCTCAAAGGAAGGTCGTCTTCGTCGTTTGATGAATCGGTTTTAAGTCCCGCATGCTGGAAACAGTTTCTAATGGTCGTTGGTGATACTTGTTGCCAGGCTTTTGCTAACATTTCTATTCCATCCAGCAAATTTATTTTCATATTTTGAGCATCCTCAGCTGCATCGATGTATTTCATCAGAACTAGCCTAGAAATGTATCACAAATGGAATCTAAATTTATGTTACATGAATTCACTTTACTGAATTACCTTCGGTAATAGGATTTGAGGCACTTGATCACGCCTTGGTCCATCGGTTGTAGAATAGAGGTGCAGTTGGGAGGAAAAAAATTCAAGTTAATATTTTCCAGATTCTGGAGATTTGGGTGAGCGGCGCAGTTGTCTACAATTAGCAAAATCTTCCTTCTTTGCCTTCTCAGCTGCTCGTCCCAGGACCGTAACTCATTCGAAAAAATATCTGATGTCATCCAAGCCCGTCCATTTGAGGTATAATTTACAGGCAATGTTTTTACATTTTTCATGCATCTCGGATTTTTAAATTTTCCAATAACGAGCATTTTTCTTTTTTCGGTGCCAGATAAATTGGCGCATATGAGGACAGTAATCCTTTCTTTAGACTGCTTCCCACCTATACACTTTTCACCACGAAATTTGAGAGTCTTGTTAGGCAACACTTTGAAGAAAAGTTCCGTCTCGTCTGCGTTGAATATGTCCTCATCTCTATAACCCTCTCTTATCTGCGGCCATTCATCACGAATCCAATTCAAAGCGGCTACTGAGTTTGCATCTGCTGCTTCGCCATGAATTCGTCCAAATGCAATGTTATGGCGGTTTTTGAATCTTTGAATCCAACCGGAAGAGCACCTGAATTCGTTATCATTATTAAGCTGAGCAAATTGTTGGGCTTTTTGTCGCAAAATTTCCCCCGAAATCGGATTGCGGAGACTCCTTTGATATGTAAACCACCTTATTAGGTTTCTATCAACATCCCGTTGCATGGGGTTTCGAATTTTCTTTCGTTTTCCTGAAGATGAAAGATTACTACACGCAGCCTTAATTTTATTTCGATTTCGCCAAATTGTCGAAACTGTCGTTTTCTTCAATTGCTTCGAAGCACATATTACTGATTGTTTTTTGCCACTTTCAATTTCTCGAATAATATGTAACTTCTCATTAATCGTTAGCACTTTGCGAATTTTCTTCTCCATTTCTTTGTTTTGCAAACTTTATCGCGACCTTACACCGATCACAACACTTCAAAAACTGCCAATTATTTTCTTATGGAATTCCCTAAAAATTATGCAGACATCTCCCTAACACAAAAAAAAAAACACCCTACCGGGCACAATACTTTAAAAACTGGCGATTATTTATCATGGGATTCCCCGAAAATTATAGGGACCGAAAACTCGTCGCGTTATTGTTGCCAATTTGTTACGTATCGCAACAACTTGTCTAAACAACTTATTTTTGTTTGTGGGTTTATGCTTCATATGTACGTATGTATATGATAATAAATATTTTGTACGTTATAAAGAACTCAAGTGGCATGGAGGAAGGTACGTTATAACCAATATGTACGTTATAAAAGTGAACGTTATATCCCTACAAAAATACAGTAACTTCCATGATTTGTGCATGGGGATTGGAAAAAAGTACTTTATAACCGAAAGTACTTTATAAAAGTGCACTTTATAGGCGGGTTGCACTGTATATTCTCCTCCGTTATCACTGTATAAATTTTCTACTTTCAAATTAAAATTTGTTTCACTTTTTGCCACAGTCTTAAAAAATAATTTTTGTTATTTATAGCACGAGGAACGATTGGACTGCAAACATCTGAATGAGCAATAAACAATGGTCTTTTTACGTGACTTTTATCTATTTCTTTGTTAAATGGTAGTTTTGCTTGTTTATCTTCACATAAGTTGTTCTTTGGATTTATATTACTAATTTGATCTGAATCACACGACATTTGTTTATTCTTAGATTCCATAAACTTTTGCTTGCCTATATGTCCTAAACGTTGATGCTTTAATTTCAAAATATTATCGAAACGCTCACCTGTCATCAAGGTCTCGTCACCTTTTTGAACAACAACTCCTTTTTCACTGAAAATTATCGTCATGCCAGCTGCTTTCATTTTTGTCACCGACAACAAATTGTATGGAACTTCCGGACAGTACAATACATCTTCTATGATCATTCTCCTTGTATCCCCATATTGCTGGTTACGTTTAGCTTGCCTCTTCTGGTGACTGTTATAAATGATCCAGCCTTTGCCACTGATAATTTTAGCGGATGTTGAAGATGCTCAAAATATGATCGGATTCACCAAAGTCTAATACAATTTGTATTTGATTTTTCACGTTATCACGTTCGTATTCACCACCAATCATAAATGCGAATCCCGAAGCGTAGACATTCTTTGCTGATGATTCGCTAGTCTTATTCACGGTTTCACTTCTTTTACCAAGCTTTGGTTTAGAGTTTTTATAATAAAAACAGTGCTTTTTAATGTGTCCTTTCCTTCCACAATGATGACACTTCACTTTCTTGGTATTGGTAATGATTTTAAGTGTTGACCCGAACGAGGAACTGACCTCTCATCGGTTCTAGACGTTAAGTCTGAGTAATGCCAACGGATGGTACCAACCGGCCAACCTCTCCGTGCACCGTAATCCATTTTTGCGGTGGCTGCTTGTTGGCCAGCTAGATCTTCAAATGGATTACGCTCATCTACAATTTTTAGCCACCAATAAATGCCCGTTTCCAAACGCGTCACAAAACAAAACCATACGGAGAGGAAACCTACTTTACGTTACTCCGTATTTCTTCATTCAGCCAGTCAAAGAACAAAAATCTAATCTTTATTTCGCGTTCCCGAATTTCCGACGCGGTACCGAAAAATATACTACGTTAACGTAAATCCAAAAAAACTACGCTAAAGAAAAACCACGATCAACAAAGGTACCGCGTACCGCGCGCGACGCGAAACCAACCTCAGCGGATTTTGTCAAACCCTACCCTCGCGACGGCATACCTACCATTCACTCTAATTCCCGCTGGAAGAAAGGGACCACTGGAAAGGAAAGTCGTTGTTAAGGTTTAGCAATCCATATTATTTTAATAAAATCGACTATAAATTCTAAACTAGAAAAACAAGTAAATAATATTTAGAAAATAATAATTGTAAAATACAAAGTAGAATTATGTATTATGGGAAACTACTAGCCAATG
The DNA here is from genome assembly GCA_963969285.1 of Odontomyia ornata. Lineage (NCBI taxonomy): Eukaryota > Metazoa > Arthropoda > Insecta > Diptera > Stratiomyidae > Odontomyia > Odontomyia ornata. The sequence continues at coordinate 194,152,342 of OZ017741.1, forward strand.
ATTGTGAAAATACTGTCTGACAATCTGAATTTCCGGGTCAACAACGGAAGTAATCGTGTCATGCAGTCATAATTATGAAACGCGATCTATTTTTCAATAAAAAACAAGTCTCACATTTTCACTTGTAAATTCAATTTGGCGAACGTTAATACTCCACTAAGGCCACGACTAATATCAGTAATTGATTGTTTAAATATGAGTTACAAAAGGAAAAACTAGTTCAAAAAGCTCTAAATGAAAAATTGAATAGAAAACATTACACGACGCATTGCGACATAGTCACATTTCTACTACCATTTATATAAATTACGTTATTTTTATTCTCTAAGTTTCTTTTTTTGTTTACTTTAAGGGGTTAGGTGGGTTTCAGAGGGTAAAAATAAGCGTATTTTCATAATTTTTTTTTAATATATACAATCATATATTTCATTCAAACAATTCAGCATATCGAAGGTACATATTTAAAGACTATTTTGTGAAATTTTCATGTAAAAATTCCGAAAACTCAGCCATTGACAACTCATGTCCCGTGACGTCTCAAAAAAAGTGATCTTGCCGTGGACATCATAACTCATAATTGGATTATCTAAAATCAAAAAACCAAAAATATTTCGTTAGTATATGTGTAAATCTCGTTATTGAACGAAGGAAAAAAAATAATATTGAAATTTGAATTTTTGACAGACTTAGAAAAAAATAACACATTTTTCGGTTAAATTTTCGCCATATTTTGGCTTGAAAAAATTATTTATTATAAAAAAAATGATCGTTCATTAAGTAGATAATGTTATTCCAAAGATGTGTGCAAAATTTGAGCCAAATCGGTTCATAACTTTTCGAGAAATCGCGTCCAGCGACTTAAAAAATAGAGTTCTGAGATAAACGCGCTTAAAGTTTTGAGTTAAAATAACATGCGAAAATAAATTTTTTTTTTCAACTTACATCGAATCATCGATTCCGGCACCATAAAGCAAAGTACCTGCTGCTGTGGCAATATCCAGGGCATCCTTTTGTTCTTGCCTGTGACGAATTCTTGCTTCACGAGTCGTAGCGTCAGCTTGCATTTCGGCAATGAGTATGCCGTTCGCATCTTCATTTCGGGCATAGTCATGGCTGTTTTGGCCAAGCTTCAAGTCCATGCCATGCATAAAAAGCAATAAAGCGGAAATTCCTTCGTTGAAAGTTCCAGCAGCGACACATGCAGCAATTTCTACTATTTTTTAACCAGCAGGAAGTATTTTTGGAGTAATTTTCCAAATTAACTGGTTCAAACTTTCATTATTGTTTTGTGTCAAACCACCAACACACCTCTCCAAGAGCTCTTCTTTGCTGAGTTCTTCATAAATAGGCTTGATAGCTAATGAAACGTCACTTGGTAATGGTTTGTAGTCATGTTGATATGATGACAGAGTGTTCATTGCTGAAGCACACTGCCAAGTGCACCATGAGTTAGGATCTTTTGGACAATTTTCGTGCTGTGGGTTTTTGTCTGTGGAGATATAGTGATAATAAGTTGCCCATATAGCATCTCTCATATTTTGCACCGAAAAACAGTTTCTTCTTATAGCTAGGCCATAATAAACTGTCAACTTATCAATTAATTTGCCTGTAAGTTTGCCTTTGCCAGACAGAACTTTTTTCTCCTTACTTTACCTGTCTTAGTTTTAGATTCTTCTACAGTTTTATTGCCCAAATCACGTAATCGCTTGCTCATTCTCTTCTGCACATGTCCTACGCATTCTTTTTTATTTATAATAAAATCATCGCCATAAGGTTTGGCATTAAGAACTCCGGAATATGTTTTGGAGTCCCCGTCACCAATATAATTTGAGTACCGTAGGCCAAATTTTTCAGAAGAGCGTTGAAACATCGCAACGATTGATGAAACTTCCATGTTACTAGCTGGTCCTTGGTGATTGACACTACATTCATTTTTGGCAAAATGATCTTCCTTCCACTCATCAAATTCTACTGTGTTCAGTTTTTTTTTCCACACTTCGCATAATTTACAATATGAAGATTTTACAAAAATATCCAATACTTTTCCGCTATATTAACCAATTAACGTAGACACACCGTGTAATGATGAAAAACCGCGCTTTTTCCAAGTACCATCACCTGATACAGTTACATCTATCGTGTTATCAATACCAGTTTCATTACGTGTTAATTTTTTTTCTCCCTCTGCAGCCGATGAAAGAAGCGTTTCAGCAACCACCAGAACAGATTGATGAACTTTCTGAATATAAAAATCATATGTTGACTTATTCAAAAAACGACTAGTCATATCCATCAAACCACAGAATTTTTTACATTCGGCAAGTCCTAAGCCTAATACTCGCATCACAAATATAAACCTACGATTTATTTCATAAGATTTACCGATTTTTTGACACGATAAAATGGATCTAGGCAGACATTTTTCACACTCTACGATAATTTTGAAACCAGGGCCAAATTTCACAGACTGTTTAAAATCCACTTTGCCATTACATATTTTTTCCACTCCGTTTTCATTTATTATATTAGAACACTTCACGAAAGTAGATAGTGTTGAAAACACTAAAAAAAAGTCAATGATTGCATACTGCAGAGTACCGTCCTCTGGCACGTCTTTATCATGTTGACTTTTAAGTTTTTTCGCCGACGTGCTGGTAAAAGATTCGTCATCTATCTCCGTAGTTTTCGGATTAAAATATTGATTTCTTTTCTTTGGTATATCTTTTCTTAGACCAGTAGTTTGTCTAACAGATCTTGTAACCTTACTCATATTTTATTAATATTAAAAATTTAAAAACACTTATAACCTCAAATCAACCTATTGGCTCAAGAAACAACAATAAACTAACAAAATATTCAAAACTTGTTTGAGTTGCCTATGAATTATAAAAGAAAGAAGGAAAGGGCAGCCTAACAATAGCTAAGCAGGTGCTTCTGTATACCTGCGAAGCGCTGCGCTGACGTGGCCTGATGGGCGGAACTTCTGAAGGGTATATCTCCTAGAATTTTACTCGGATCGATTTGAAATTTTTTGAAATTTTCAAACCCACCTAACCCCTTAATTCGCACTCGGGTCTATACATAAATATTCGTAATTATAACTGCATTTCGATTCGATTGCTTTGAGTAATGTATTTACTTTTTTATCATAATTTATTTCTTGTTGTATGTTCATGGTTCAAAGATCGAAAAGAAATCGTCGAATCAGATTTTCTTCATTTAGTTGCTTATTGCAATTATTTTTGCTTTTACATTTTATTATTCACGATTATATTTTGCCTAGTAAATAATAGCTATTTTTTACTTCGTTCTTGTAAACACAATGCTCAAGCAGGTGGTGTCGATGTATATATAAGTTTTCCATCTGAGTATTATGTTTACAGTTTTCTCACGTTATAATTACTTTTACGAAACAGAAAATGAAAAAAACATTAAAACTTTTATTAAAACGCACTCAGGTTCATCATATAATCTTAAAAATAATCGTGTTTCATACTTCAGTGTTGCTCCTCCTTGTTATTTTGTGTTGTAACTTATTTAAATATTATATTATCATTACCAATACTTTAATTTATTGACAAGAACTAGTTTATTGTTAATAGGTTTCTGTTTTTGTTTTGCTTTCACCTTTTAGTTGTTTCCTTCAAACTAATTTCTTATTTTTACTTTATAAATGTACGAACAATAGGGTTACAAGTCTTCATCGTTATATTTTCTCTTAATTTGCGATTTATATTTATTTTCTCAATTTTTTACTAATTTTTTTTTGTTCGATTTTGTCTTTTCTCCGGTGATAATTTTCATAATTACTTTTCCTCTCTTTACTGTACCCAATGGAAGTGGAAAAATTGTTAATGGTGTATTTGAAAACTAAAAAAATGATCAAAAACAACATATAACTGCAATCAATGCTTTCTGTCTGTTTCGTAAATAAGTTTAATTTACTTAAGATGAATTGAAAATTTTTGCCTTTGCTTTCTCTTGATAAATCCCGTGTTTTCTTGCTTTGTCAAGATTTCCCCAATATCGTTGATATTGAGGTTATGAATATTTTTGTTTATTTTGTTTGGAGGCATTTGTTCCTTTTCAGAAAAAGTACATTTATTTCGTTTTTATTGTTTAGTTGTGTGAAACAATTCCTTGTTCTACTTTCATTTTATTTATTTTATAACTACCCGTACCTTGTTTTTTCGTTGAGGGTCCCTACTTCATCGTGTGGCGAAGTTTCCGTTGAGTTAACAATGTGGGTCGTCGCTGCATTGGGGCTAGTCAGGCAATGCGACTGGTGAATGGATGAGGAATTAACATAATGTTGTGACACTGTTGTTGGATGGGATTTGGTTGCTACTATTGACGATGAGGTGAGTGCGATTCCGCGATGAATTTGTGTTGATGATGAGGTTTGTTCGTAGCGTGACGAGTTTTGATTGTGCTGCGCTAGCGCTGCAACCATCCAGGGTACTGTTCCGCCTCCCAGCGTTGTTGGAAAGTTGCAGGTATTTGAAATTCCATTTGATTGCCACTGCTATCGTAGATGCCACCATTCAGGGATAGCGCATCCAATCCACGACCAATATGACGATCACTTAACCTTGGAGCTGGCAATCGATCACTTATGAAGGTGTCACCATTTACGATATGTGGTGCTTCGTTGAATTGCCGCGTTGACGGAGTATACAGATAAAACACTGCAGGGATTGGCTTGTTCGGAGGATATAACTGGAAGTAAAATAGTCAACACGAAAAGTGGCACATCTCGCAAGAATATTTTTCGCGACGACTGAGGCAACCGCGACAGAGAGCGAGCGACACACTTCCAAACCCCACTGCCATGTGGCTTCCAAACCCCACTGCCATGTGGCTGTCATTTGACATCCCACGACAAAATTCACGTGGGATGTGCAAACGTCACAACCACCATGGGATGACAAGCAGCAAGGTGTGTTGGCAGCGGCGTCGCCCGATTCATTAAATATTTTTATCAAATTTTAGTTTATTAAATTTATTATTATCAGGTCTCTTGAACTTATCACTTCTATTCATAACACTTCTCTCATTAAAATAGTTTTTATTATCTAACACCTTCTCAACCTGGAGCACTTGTTCACAGAAAAATCGATTTTCATTTGTTAGTTTAACTTCATGGTCCAATAATCGTGTTTTAAAGAAAGCCAGACTTAAACTATCATCCGATAAAGTCTCTATTACAGTTATCACACCATCATACGAATTTGGTAACGACAGAAGCAAATGTGCAACTTTGTCAGTTTCATCTAGTTTAGCACCAGCTGCCAACATATCACGAATTATATCGTCTAAATCATTAAAATGTCTCGTCAATTTTGTATCACACTCTAATTTCAAAGAAATTAACTTCTTCCTTAACGCCAATTGGGTTGCAACACTCTTTCGTTCGTATATCGCGTTTAAATTTCTAATTATTTGTTTTGCAGTGTTTTCTTCTTTTGCAAAACTCAAAAAGGAATCACTTAAATATTCTATTATAACACTTTTTGCAGTGCTTTCTGCAATATTCCACTCTTCGGTTATTTTTTCCGGGACTTCACTATCCAGCACTTGAATTGCATTTAGTTCAGTTAACAAGGCACGAATTCGGAATTTTCGTACACTATATTTTTCCTCATCAAAGGGTTTAATATTCATTTTTGCACTGACACGTTCCATGACTTAGTTTTATTATTTTTAGAAAACTTCAAAAGCAATTTTCGTCACTATCCTTCTTTTGTCTTTTAAAATCACTTCACAAAAACGAAACTAATTCACGGCGTAACCTGGGCCCATAACCTATTGCAATATGGGTTTTGAAATTCCTTTTTAATAAACAAACAAATTGTATCTTTCTATGTCATATATTTCATGAGCTTCTTAACGATCACACGATATTTTCTTAACTAACTAAAAACTATACACATGTGAAAGTTCTAGCAGCCACACTGCATAGTTTCACATCCTAACTAATTGTTTGTGCGCATACAATCCATGCACACTTGTTCAAAGAGAAATCCTTATCAAACAAAAGAATACTCTTGAACCAAAATAGATTTCATTTGCTTGTTTACAGACAGGATTGGTAATGTTTACAAAGGATTGGTGTTCGTAAATTGGGAATGTTGAAATATTCCAACAGGATTAACTTCGAAACACATACGATAGATTCAACGATCCTAATAGCAATAAAAAACTAAAACAAGCGGCCAGTCTCGAGTCTACTTTCAGAGGATGTTTACAGTATAAAAATCAAAAGAACTTCGAAATAGAAGCATTATATGCTCAAACTAACCACAGCACTTGCTGAGATCAAACAACAGTTGCTAAACTGAATCTTTGATCAGACAAAACATTCTCAAATTGAGCATTCTATACTTAATAATATCACAAAAATACCAAACAATAGCTACGATTTCGCTAGAAATATTTTTGAACATGGCAAAACAATGGTATGGAATTTTACTTTTAAAAGAGGTGCGCATATTGATGCACATTCAAACAAAAAAAAATGCTTGATGTAAGCAAAACCGGCGCGATTGTGACTTAATTTAAGAAATTTTGATCATATTTAATTTGAATGCTCAGTACTTAATGTATAAGGTTTAAATTTTTCTCTGAGTGTGCGTTTCCGGCAGGTGGTTTGTATGTACTAGAATGTGGTTATATGTCGTGTAGCGCTAACTAATGGCTTAGCTTCTCATCAATTGGTAATGTCGTTGGCCGTTATTTATTACATTTGATTACACAACTTTTACTTTAACTCTATTGAACTTTTCATACTGAACGCAACTTTTTGACAACTGAAATATAAGTGTACACAACTCCACAGCGACGATTTTGAAATTTTGACAAGCAGTTTTCAGTTGTTTATATAAAATTAAATTTTCGCTTTAAGGCTTTTATAATGCAATAGAGAACACGACAGCTTTTTTCGATTTGAATTTATACGCGTCTGTTTATATTAAATTCTAGTCACATACATAAAACCAGGCAGTACAAAACGAAGGAAATCAAAAACGAATTTTTTTATATATTTTTGGCATGGGATACGTTACTATAAACAGAGTTTATAAAGTTATGAGCTCACCGTGAATATAAAGTTTCTTAGTTTCTCACGGTGATTACCAACGGTTGTTAAAAAAAACTTTAAAGTTTATTTCAATGTTTCGTATTTAACAAAGCACTTCGTCAGATTCAGCTTTTCTTTCGGAAATGAACCATACATATCGCAATTCATGTATTAAATTCGAGTTTTCTGGTGTTGCTTTATTGAAACTTGATCGCGAACTGAAATTAAAATAACCAAACAATTATTTTCGAACAATGTTTTTAAAAATTTTGTTACGGTACAGTTTTGTCACGTTTCAAAACTCGCTTGCCACCATAACCATGGGGAAGCGGATTGAAGTTTTAAGACGTTAATTTAACAATTAAGAAATGAAAGAAAAACCACCTCAACTAGTTGAGCCACGACAATTAGTATAACGTAGAGTAATTCAGTAATACTCCAATATTGTATCATCGTCAAAAGTCAAATAACAATTGATTAATTTGAATAATAGCTGGACTAGTGGACTTAAGATATGTAAGCTTGTTAAATGTGTAAAGAACCGCCAGAAGCAGAAAAAGGGTCATAGCATGAGACATCATCAAGCGCTTTAGAGAAAGTATACGTTATGGTATTAACCACCCTGAGCAGCCGCAGCAGTTCCCAGAACAATGTTTGGAATGCGATATTCGAACAATATGGATAGAAGACAATGCATGAATAATGACGAGGATGACAATTCTGAAAACAGGCTAACGGTTGATTCACAAAATAGTACAATAGATGGCGTGTTACCTAACTGTCAAACCCATCCTTTCCGTATTGTTGAAAACGACGCAATCAGCCTTATATGCATGACTTACTCAGATAGGGTAGAACGCATATTATGTGGCAGCATTAATCCGTCAGCAATAAGTATCAATCCCGATCAGCTTTCAATGATTTCCAACAATTACCAAATGCAACGATTTCTAAAGCAGGTGCGCTAAACAGCAACCCCATTCAAGTGAAACCAAAATATTCCGAAATGTTTTGCGACATCAGCTACAACAATAACGCGAGCAACACCTTGATCAACAAATACAGCAAAAGCAATCTCAAACGCAGAGGCTTGACAATAAACCAATAATCCTGCAAGGAGCTTATACTATTATAAGCACAAAATTTGCCCATGCCAAAACTGGTGATCATTGGACACGAAACGATTCAATAAGGCGTCGTAAAAAGAAACCGCGAAACGTTTTGACAAGCTTTTCAGAACAGAATGAATGAATGAAATTACCCCGGATGGAATGAGACTCTGAAGCCAGCAACCTCTCAAGTCCGCATCAATAACCAACTTACCGATGCGTTTGACAAAAATATCGGACTAAAGCAGGAAGATTGGTTGACCTCATTGGAATTCAATTTGGCTGTGGAATACATTATAAGAAAGCTATCTGTTGATACAAGAAGTACGTTATTATACAAGTTGAGCCAAGTAGTAACCCATGCGGACGACACCAGTATTTTCTCACGGTGGACATCAACCGCCAAAGAAATTATCCTGATACTTGACAGCGAAGCGAAACTAGTAGGCCTACAATTTAATGAAAATAAAGCAAAACTTATGACGCAGTCGAGGAGAAACTCCTCAAATATCCAAATATTGCACTTGGCGAATGCAGTATCGAAAATATGGGAGAACTAGTATATTTATGTTAGGCGTCAAAATAACGAGAACCGCTAATAAAGAGACGAAATACGCCAAAGAATACAGCTCGCAAATAAAATATTTTATTCAGTTTTGACGACTTGTGACCAGCTGTATACGTAAAGAAACAACGCTCCAAGTATACAAATCTGCGATAAGACCTGTGCTATACTGTGGGTATGAAACATGGGCGCTAATCCAAGCATCCTTAAATATATTGAATGCCTTCGAGGGACGAGGCATGAGGCAAATGATCGGAGCGAAGCTAGGCGGGGATCAATTGCGAATTCGATACAACCATGAGCTGTATGAAATTTTTGACGAGCCTGAGATCTCAACGATTATACGACTTTAAAAGCTACAATGGGCTGGCCATGTGAATTGTATGGACGAACTACCCAAAAAGGTATTCGTTGGAAGAACTGAAGGGCGGAGGCCAGTGCGGAAGCCGAAGAAACTCTAGTCTGACTCGGTCGACGAAGGCAGTTCATCGCTGCTCGGATTTCCAAAATGGAGGACGCCGTCAATGGACCGAGACAGTTAGTGGTACTTTTTGCAGAAAGCGTGGGCTCGAGAGAGGCTATAGTGTTATGATGAAGAAGAATCAGACTATTAGATACAAACTCAATTCAATGTGTTGAAAATGTGAAAAAAATTGTGATTTATTTGAGGAATTGGAAGCATCACGGAATAAAGCGGCAAAGCAACCCACGACCACTCGACCCCACACGACAAATTTAATGTATACCGAATTTCACATTCACTTGGCATGTCACCAACTTCTACGCACAGTAAGCCAAGCTCTTCGAACAGTGCAAAAAGAAATTAAAGTAAAGCAGCTTAGGGAGTTCGAGAAAAGTAGCTTAGGAAGTTCGAAATGGTACGATTCGTTAATTACGCTAGTTCATATCGCAAAAATTGGATGTCAAGGAAGATGACCTTTAACCAGTAAACATTTATGTCCGAGCGCTGAGCGATTCAAACAACTGAATGAAATTTTGTATTCTGAAGCATGCTTGTAACTAAAGCTCGACAATAGTGAAAATACGTTATTCTCTGCTGCGAAACCTCCACCGCTATCAGTTCCAATTCTCTTTCTTCGCAGGTTAATGAACTCACCAGTTATTTGGAAGTGAGTCTAAAAGGAATCTAAAGAAGAAAGTTTATTCGGGATCCCATTAAGTTCAGAAAACCCAGCCGAAAAAGAGGAAGAATTAGAAATTGAAGATAGTGGTCAACTTAAAACGAAAACTTTCAGCACAAATTATTCGCGATGTGAACAACCCGAAAACTGTCAGTTCGAAAGTTATATAAACGAGAAGAAAATGGTGTGTGGAAATGCTATATTCCGGCAATGTAGTGCACTGTTGCAAGTAGTTTGAAGTCGTGATACCACCAGAAATGCATCAACAGCTGGCAAAATTTCCAAAAAAAAGTGCAACAACCGCTGGTAGTTCTGACCTTGAGAATGAATCCGGTATTCGTTAACAATGAGAGTATAAAAGGCTTCAGGGACTAACGAAAGATTGCAGTATTACGTTTCCGAACGTAATTTTTAGAAAGACAAGGAAGTGTTTTGTTTCGTTCCGGATTGTGCTATTCAGTGAATTGCGAACAAGTCAAAGTGAAAGAGTTTTATTTTTTTCCGGATTGTGCTACTCAGCGGATTGCGAACAAGTCAAAGTGAACATTTTATTTTTTTCGGATCGTGTTAATCAGCGAATTGTGAGCAAGCTAAAGTGATTCTTCGATATATTCATTCAATTTTCAATATTCATCCGACGACAAGAAAAACATAAAAAGAGCAAGAATAAAGCAACTATGGGGCCCTTATTACACGAATAGTAGGCGGAATAGTGAAATAGTTAATTAGCTCGTAAAATACGAGATTCTAGTTGAAAAATTGCATTCTACTCGTATATGATTGTATTTGCTTTTACATTTTTTAAATGAAATTTTTTTGAAACGAACTTCAAGTGTGTAAACAAAGGACAAATTGGTGAAGTTTTTCAGTCTTTGTGAATGTGAGCGGAGGCTCAACTTGATTTGGGGTGCGTTTCCGCGATAGGGTTTTACTTTATGAATGCCTTAGAGGGTACATCGAAGGTGGTTTTAGTGGCACGCGTGAATTCTTATAGTTCTGTTGGAGTTTTTGGTTGTTGAAGTTCGTGTTGTTTGTTCCGGGGGGTCGAAACTTGTCAGTTGGTTCCGGCGGCACGTCACGGAATGACAAGTGGCCTAGCCTACCCCGTCTACATGAGTCGGATCCTCTGAAACCCAGCCGGAACACCCAACGGAAAATCGTAATATTCTCCTGTTTAAAGATTTGGAAATTTTGGCGACAAAATTTTATCGTTAAATCTACCAATTTTGTATTAAGGAAAATAAAGTCCTTATTTACGACTGTTTTTTAACAATCTTCAAAGATATGTATTTCATTTGCCAAATAAATTCCCTAATCCAAAGCATCACCAGGGACTCCGGTCAACGACGCGATGGTTCAACACTTTGGCTAATTTACTGCCCGTTTGCCATTCACAAAATTATATAACATTTAAGTGCTGTTTATGCAATCTGCGAGCACAAGATTTATGTTTGGATAAACATAGGTTCTTTTGAAAAATAATGGCTCAAAATTTTCGTTGACTATTTTGTTATTCGTTGTAAAACTCGACTTATGACTGACCTCATCTGACCTGAAATTATCGACTTATATACTACTTACATTGTGACAAAAAAGTACCCGGAAATTGCAAATAACACGCAAAATATTTAATTATTCATCAAAATCACACGGGGCGAAATCTGGTGAATACGGTGGTTGATCGATAGTATTAATGCGTTTTTGGGTTTAAATTCGGTCACAATAAAAAAAAATCACAAAAATCTCTACGCACTACTGAGGTGTACCGACTTAAGCAGCTGCTGTAAATAAACTCGTTGACATATTGCGCTCATATTTGGCATAGTAATTAAGGGCATTCCTACCAAATTAACAAAATACATTTTTTTAAAATATCATTTACCCCGAGAATTTTGATTACAATTTCCGCGTACTTCGTTGTTACAATGTATAACTTATGATCTTTCTTATCACTATCACTATGATCTTCTATTCTTATCATTACAAAATAATAATTTTTAGGTCTTACACTTTCTTTGACTCATGAACTTTCACATTTTTTGCCAAATAACTCATGCAAAGTGATAGGAAAATGTATGGATGCTACATGTTCATTGTGTATGCCATTTTCTAGTACAGACCTACCTCACGCTATGCTGCCGCTTCCTGATTAGTATGTTTTTTTCTCGGTTCTTTCATAGCGATGCGTAGTATTTGCAGAATTTTGAAATTTGCAATTAAAATAACAAACGGTTTGGGCTTCTTTTTTAAGCCTTCTCACTTTCAATGCTTGCGATAAATGGAAAACAGAGCTTTCAAATTAAATCTCGGAGCTAAAACACTTCGCCAGCCATTTTCCGTAGAGAATCACGGAATAAAGTGATCCGTGCATCCTGTAATGAATTTATGTTTTCATTCAGCCAATCACCTAGTCCAATGGGAGCGAAAGTGAAATTTAGAATTTCGATATAGTCAGTCGCCTTCATTATCCCGTTAATTCCTCTCAGAACTCCCAACTGTATTCCTTCAAAACATCCGTTGCACTGAAAAACTCTATTCCGCTTCAAATGTCATAGTTGTTATTGTTTTTATACAAACAAGTGCGGGAGTGAAGTTCCGATCAAACAAAATACAATAATATCCACGAAAAGTGACCGGGATTCGTGATTCCAGCCGTGGTCAGATAAGTGACTTCATTGAGTTGACTTGAAGCACCGATTCTTTGTGTTTTTTTTTTCTTCCATTTCAGATGGTGAATAGCAGACAACAGAAATCAACGATTCAGGAGCTGACTGGCGAGGAACAACATCCTCAAACCATCAAGGAACCACCACCGAATTTTAACGTTTTCATGATATTTCTTTCCCTTAGGGTTGTCTTGGATTCACCCATGTCCATTGTCGCCCATCCGAACTTATTCAGTTAATCTTCGTTTCATGCGATCAGACAACCTCCTTCCAGTGCGAAGAGTTTTAATGTTTATGTTTTCTAACAAAATCTACATATTCCTTCTTAAGTAATGGTTTTTCAACCTAATTTTTTGCCTTCATACCAAATTCCCTTAGAGAATTTCGCACGGTTACGTTAGAGATATTTATACAAAGATTGTGTTGAGCTGTGTTGCATTGTCTGCTGTTTCTGTTAAAATCAGTGGATGCACATTCCGTTTTGTTTCTGGAGTCAACTTTGCGAATTTTCTCCCTTTGTTCTATTTTACAGCAATATCAAATTCAATGTTGCTATCAAACGAACGGGATTTGATTTACGAACAAAAGCTTTCCTTGTGCCACTGTTTATTGTTTTGCCTTCTAAGTACCAAAAAATATTATAAATATTTTATTATAATCCTAAGAAATTCGCTCACTTTTACACCTTCTTTATTTAAGGAAGAAATAAACCACGAAAATATTTCTATCTGCTCTATAAAATAATCTCTATCTATCTTTCCACCTAAAAATATCGTGTAAGCTAAAAAACTTGATCACTATTTGAGCGCTCAAAAGAGAATGATGGAAAATTCCAGATAAGCAGATACCTATAAAAAATAGTTATTGCCCGTATATAATTTTCCGAAGTCTTCCTATTGTTTCATTGATAAGGTGGTAGATTAAGTTAAATTGTGAACAGTTCTTGAGTCATTATATATATATATATATATATATATATATATATATATATATATATATATATATTGTTATCGGCCCATCGAACGCTGCATTTCCGTAAAATCAGAAACTATTATTGGATAATTTATTATTACCCCCATCGAGCCCCGCATTGCTGTACACCCGTTAACGATAGCAACAACTTTACATTCTAGCTAATACAATTCGCATTTAAACGTTTTTGGATATTTTGCCATCCGTTAGGCATTTACGATCATACGGTTGCAATTCAGAATGTTGGATTGTATTTGTTGTTGTGCCGAGGAAGTTTATGATGTTTGCTGCTTTGCTTGTGCTATTTTTAGATTACATTCCAATGACATATTGTACTTTTCATTTTATATTGTTTGGGCTTGAAATCGAACCGTCGGTGAATAAAGATGTTATTCAAAATCTAAATTTCATTCTTTTATTCGAACAATTCCTTTTTTTGTGTTTGAACCCTAAACACACATATATATATATATATATATATATATATATATATATATATATATATATATATATATATATATATATATATATATATATATATATATATATATATATATATATATATATATATATATATATCTCTCTTTTTACATATATGATAGGATAGAATGTATTTTGATACAAATGTAACAAATTAAGAATTCAAGCCTAACTGCTTCGATAGATTAACTGCGAAGTCGTCGCCGGCTCTCTTCGAAGAATCTTCCGTTTCATTCCCACATGGCCATTCCTGAATCCCATGCGACCCCGGATGACCACTTCATCAACAGGTCTTCAGATGCCGTCGTTCGCCCAACTATTTTATCATCGATGTCAAAACGAGCTAGGGCATATCGGTCCTTGCCCAAATTGCTGGTGATTTTCATTAGCCCCGTGTATTTCGGTTTCACCTTCAGCCCAACGCCAAATTGAGTTTTCTTAAAAGCCACTAAGTCGCCCACTTGAAATCCTTATACCATTCGTCTTCGCAAATTATACTGTTGTCGGTTCTCTTATTGAACTTTTTCGATTTGGTTTCTTGCCTCTTCTCGAATTCGGCTTCGTTCATCGTGGAGGAGTCGCTGATGTTCCTCCTCCAAAATTCGCCTCATATTATCATCTTCAGTGTTCCCCATGTCCATACCTATCATAAGCTCGAAAGGAGTGGTATTGATACTGCGGTGATATGTACTGTTTGGCAAACGCTATAGTCTGCTGACATGTTTCCACCAATCTTCAGGAGACGCACCTGAGAGTTTCGTTAGCGCTGGACCAATAACCCCATGCATTCGTTCGACCTGCCCGTTTCCACGCGGCACACCTGTCGTAATAAGATGTCACTCTATCTTTTGGCCACTGCAGTATTGAGCAAACGACTTCAATACGAATGCGCCACCCCTATCTGCGATTATTCGTCGAGAATTTCCAAAAATGGCTTCAATCATTTCCAATTTTCGTAGAACTTCCTCAACTGAAGTCGTTCACAGGAAAAATCCAAGTAAGATTTGAGAATGCATCAGTTATTGTCAGTATATAGTTATATGCTTTTCTCGTTGATGGCATCTGTCCGAGATGGTCAATATGGAAGGTGTCTAAGGGTGAATCTCCCTTCGGTATCGGATGGAATTGGCCTTCCGATTTCCTCCCCTTGCGATTGGGCAAAATGCGAGCGACGCGATTCTCAATACACGCCTTAACCTTGTTGTCAATACAACGAACATAGTACTGTTTCTCCAGCATGTCCTTGGTTTTTTTACTACAAAATTGCCCTTTTCGTGGTATCTCCAAATTAAATCCATTGCACCACTAATAGTTTTTTTTCGCCGCGTTGAATGTTAATGATATCCTTATGTGGACCCTTCTGTAGTATCGCTTTAATCGTCTGAATATGTTCATCTTCATCCTGGGCTATCCGTATTGACGCCAACACAGCGAGCTGAACTTTGACTATCATAAGAGACATTGCATCAACATGAGCCATTCTTTCGGCCTTTCGATGCTCGATTTCGTAGTCGAACTCACTCACCGCAAACGTATACTTCGTAATTTTCGGATGCATTTCCTCTTTTGTCATTGTCCTCAATAAGTGGCAGCGGAAATCTGTCGGAAATCTGTCTTCAATGACTTTTTTATTAACATATTTGCAGACTCGATGGGTTCCGTCTTTCTTCGGCACTAGCACGACTTGACTCGCAAAATCACTGCGCGAATGTCGTGATTATCCATTTTTTCAACCACAGTTTTACTTGTTCGCGCACTATTTTTCTTTCGAAAGGAGATAATCGCCGCGGTCTCTTATAGACGGGAAGTTCATCTGCTAGTTTAATGACTGTCTGAATTTCTACATTTTTCACTTTCTTTGGCACATAATTTTTTATAAGATTTTGAACCTCAACTTTATATTTGTCTTCACGACAATTTAATTACTGTCCTCTTGATCCTCATAATTTATTTTCTTCATAGCAGCGATTTCTTCATACGGCACTTCTGCTTCATTAAGTAGTGTAATTTCTTTCACATTATTTTGGTGAAAATCACTTGCTTCACGGGTTATTGGGAAGAATGTTACGTTCGAAAGGGTTATTATATAGGCAACTGTGCAAAGAAAAGTTCAATTGCCTTTTCCGGCACAAAATAACATTTTATTTTAAAACTCACTTCATTTATTACCACTGGAATCATTACTTGAGTTGTAGAAAAACCCAACACCTCTTCTTCACCATAACCCCGTATTTTCAGGTCAGAATATTCTGTATTCTCGACACAAGTATCCTTAATGGTATTCCAAAAGTCACTACGAATCAAGCATAAGTCGCTGTAAGTATCGACTCCCACCGAAAACGTTTGTTTGTTGGTTAATGTCACTTAGTCCATATTCTAATTCCCCTTCAAATGCTGAATATAATTCACACGCGCGATATTCATGTTTTTCTCAATTGTCCGACGGTTCTTCGCCACATGATCAAAATTGTCACATTTAAAATATTTAGGTCCCTTTAGCTTTTCTGGACAAGATTCCGATTCATGCCCTATTTCGCCACAATTGAAGCAACGCTTTTTGTATCTAGTCTGCTGTTCTGTCGCTAGTTTCTTTTCCGTCCTCTCCTGTTTTGAACAAATCTTTTCATACATTCCAGTTGTCGCTTCAGCTCTGCTATCGTCTCAGCTCTATAAAAAAATGCTTTGTTCATGGCATCATCGGGAATTCCATCGCGTACATACTCGCAAATTGTCGCTTCGTCAAGTTTCGTCTTTTTTGCTATTCGCTGCATCTCATACACGTATTCCAAGTACCCCTCACCGTTTCTCTTTCTTCGTGCTGAGAGAATTCTGTGTGCTTCGATAGAGCTACTTCTCTTTCCGAGTTCGGATAAGAGTGCGGTTTTTAGCTGACGCTAATTTGCAATTCCAGTTTGTGCAATTACAAACTTTCGTGCCGTTCCTCGGCCGGCTTTCTTGCATATTATAAACTTTCGTTGATCATCCCACTGCACGGAGTCGCAAATGTCTTTGAACTCTCGAATCCAGACCTGCACGTCTTGCCCCTTGTTTGCGGCGAATGTTTCAAATGTGTCCTCCATATCTTAAAATGTATATTCGTTCGCTCTTTTCTCTTCATGTCATCTTTTTTGCGTACTAGGCTTGATGTTCGAACCGGTTTTTTGTCGATGATCGTCTCGTCTTCTTCTTTTCCGGCGTCAAACCCCACGAGTCGCTTGGACAACTCTTCCTTCGTGCCGCTCTTGTTGAGCTGTCGTTTTTCGCACTCGTCCCATAGACTAGGTTTTGTGAACTTTTTCAACAATTCATCACACGCCACTGTCGTCGTCGTACTGAGGATCAGGTCTTTTTTCAACAAATCGTCTTGACACTGTACTTGTCGTATAACAGGATGTGCGATGTAGCTCGAATCACTTATTCCGTTCACAATTGCCTGCACCCAACTTCTGACACCATGAAGGATAGAATGTATTTTGATGCAAATGTAACAAATTAAGAATTCACGCGTAAATACATAACAAAGAATACATGTCCTCTTCGGGTAACTGCTGACGATAGACTAACTGCGAAGTGGTCGGTGGCTCTCTTCGAAGAATCTTCCGTTTCATTCCCGCATATATATATATATATATATATATATATATATATATATATATATATATATATATATATATATATATATATATATATATATATATATATATATATATATATAGTAAATAAAAATATAAAAAATCAATTGCTGTTCGTTAGTCCCGTTAAAAATCAAGATCAGTTTGACCGCTTTGAATCATTCTGGTTTTGTTTGCTGTAATACAGGGGTTGTTGAAAGACAAAAAAATAGAGACAATCCTAAAGAAAAGCTTGAAAAAAATATACAACGATAGATCCATTTTCGCTGTGACAAATGCAATTGACGAAATATTTTAGAATTAGATGGATCACTATGTAAGCCGCAACCAGGCAATTTGGCGCATCTTTTCATTTGCGATACACGAAAGGCACCCTTACATACAGTACTCCATTTGGCAGTTCATCTAGCCAATGGATATCGAGTGTATTTCAATCGAGAGAACGCGGCGGACAGCGGCACGACGGCCGCCGACAACAGTAACAAGTTTCTTCTTAGTTTGTCAAATACATGCTTTCACGTTGCTGTAAACAGAAATCCCATGCTACTACACATGAAACGCATCATCGAATTTGTTTCAGCGTCGCGAAAAAGGAACACTAGTTGAAGGGTATCCAAATACATTTGCTTCAGGTGCTCTGGGTCGCATTTACATTGTGCATCCAAATAACGACAAATGTTAGTATCTTCGATTGTTGTTGGTGAATGTTCTTGGTCCGGCATCGTGTCAATAACTGTGAACAGCTGATCGACGTCTGTATGTGACTTACCGTGAGGCTTACGCTCAAGGATCCTGTCATGCCTTCATCACCGCAAATTTGCATATTGTTTACGCTTATCATATCGTCATGTTTCCCTTCCAATCCGAAAGATTTGTGAATGAAGATTTTAATAATTGAAACTCTATGGCCCTTTTCCAGGGCCAGCGCCATCTCGCCGCTGGTGTAACACAAGTCAAATATTTAATCCAATTGAGTTGCAAGGATCAGGCTTCTTAATCTCAATTTAAAAACAAGGTATGAGTCAGAAAAAGGACCAAGCTCAAGTTTATCATGTTTTTTAACCATTCGTATAATGGGAGAATGAAAATATAAATTTGTAGTACGAAAAAATTGTTTGCCTGAGAAGAACGGAATGGTTAGCGAAAACGTAAGTCTGCATGCAATTATGCTGAAAGTTGATTGTGGCAGAGTTGATATAGAAAACACTGATCTAGAGTTGATATAGAAAACACTGATCTAGAGTTGATATAGAAAACACTGATCTACCTATCAATCCAGCCTTCACTGCAGACAAATTTGTCATTAATTTTCGACCAAATTCTTCTGCTTTTGCCCTTAAGACAGCCCCACTAATTTTTACATTACACAATCTTTGTTGCGTAAACCATTTCAGGAGTAATTTATCATGCAACGATTTACGCATATTTTTTTGTTCCGCCATTCACACTTTCAGAGGCAAGAAGCAACTCGTCCCTCTATTTTTACATTATCGCAATTGTCGACTTGCTTATATTTTTCTCACGACACATATCGCTTTGTTTTTTTCCACTTTGAACTTCGCGGATTATGTTAACTTTTTCTTTGAGTGAAAACAAGTTTCGCTTTTCACCCATACTATGAGTGTATTTGATCCCACTGTAAAAAAAAAAAAAAATAAGCAATCGCGAACAAATAACACTAAAACAACGGCGGTATCAACTTCGAGCTGCCAGATTCATTCAGGAATGCGAAAATTACCGTCAGCCATTTGAAATCTGAAGTCCAACTATACATAATGGAAATTATTGATATGTGGGTATTCCCCTAATTGTTTGACCAGAATTTCGTTATATCCGATAATGACGACCAATTGTGCGAACATTACGTTCACTATATACATACGAATGTTGTTATAACCGAGTTCATTATACATAAATTCTCGACTCAGCGCGCACTTTCATGGTCACATTTCATATTCTACGCGCTTTCAACGATTCGTTCACTTTAATTGCTGATCACAATAAGCTTTGCTCGCCGCTATGATTTCAAGTTGCTAAGCCAAACAACTCCAAGTGAGAAATGTTTCGAGATTTGTGTATCACGCCATTTCCATTCGATGAATGCTTTGAGGGAATAATTGATATTAGTAAATTCCGTAGTTTATGGCGTCTTGAAGCGCGAAAGGTCAATATTAAACAAGCGGTGAGCATTCAGCCGCTTCGTGCTTAACTGCAACAAATTCTATGTGTCCAAAGTGTACGGGCGAATACAGGTTGTTGCTTCTCGTTCACAACGCGGGAAAAGCGAATGGTTTTCGTCGGTGGAACGGGATAGATTTTACGATTCAATTTTGCGGAGATACGGAAAAGTAACGAACATGAAAAACGGGACTAGAAATGCTGTGAGAGACAGTTTGAATTGTGAAACGGATAACGGGAGGAGGAAAGAAAGAAAATTAAAATTTTTATGAAAAATTTGTGAAAGTTAAATTTGATAACACAAAAAATGAAAATGGCAACATTAATTTTTTTCAAAATCAAAATGGGGCTATGGAAACAATATTAAAATCAAAGTGTGTGAAAAATGCTTATCCGGGTTATTATGGTTTCGGAAGATTTATTTGAACACAAAATAAATACACTGTGCGTGTTTAGTTAACATTTCTTCGAAATGTTGTAAATTTGTGATTTCTGCAGTATAATTTGTCGACGTCGATGGGTGAAAGAGAATGTGATTTATTATTAACAGTGGCATTGTTTGAGCAAAAAGTCAAGTGACGAGCGACAGCCAAGGACGAGACAATGATAACAGGTCAATTTCACATCGAATTGTTGTTTATGAAAAAATTATATTCAATGCTTTGCCATTTCGTTTGTTAATCACTTAATTATAGACCGTACACTGCTTAGCCAAATTGAATTTATTCTCCGCGTGCCAGTTAAAGTTTAGCGATCGCGATAGAAAGATACTATCAATTATATTAAAAGTAATACGATTAAAAAATATAAATGCAATAATTTCAATAACTTTTGATATGTTTTATGTTTTTTTGTCCATCATAGTCTCAAAGTTTGTTCAATTGATTTTTATTCTTTAATTTATTTTATTTTATATTCTTTGTTTTCATCTAAGTAGCTGAAGACATGTGTATATTGTGTATTGTATACAACGAATTTTAAGAGAGACAAAAATTTAGCTATTCTGCTTAGCTCGGACCTTTGAAGTAGATGAGGTCACACTCGGTTCTATCCGGAGTACAGCCATGACTGAGCAAGTGGCACATCTGTCTGTCGCGTTCAACCGTCCCAAATTTTTACTCGTTTAAGGCGTTCCATTCACGTTCAAAAATATTGCGCAATATTTATGATTGCACAATGTTATTGAACGTCTAGGGATAGTATTGCACAATGATTGAATAAAAAATTAAGCAAGCTTGAATTTTATTGCACAATACTATTTATTGCGCCGTGTGTGTGTGTGTGTGTGTGATATTGTGCAATAATTGCGCAATATTTTTCAGTTTAACTTTGGCAGCGGTCGTGAAAGTGTCACAATCAGTATATTTAAAATAACAACCGAAAGTGTGAAAGGTAAAAATGAGTTTTTTATTGGAGTGCATGGATCTAAATCGTGATTTGCCAGCGTTATGGCAAGTAAAAAACAAAGTGTACCATGACCGGGGCAAGAAAAATGAAGCATATGATTTGTTGTTAGCGAAATATAGGGCGATATTTTCACTAGCGGCAAAAGTAGACGTGAAAAAAATTTAACAGTTTAAGAACAAACTACCGCAAAGAACTGAGAAGTCAGTTCTATGAAATCTGGAGCCGGTGCGGATGCAACGTATGTATCAACGTTGTGGTACTATGATAAATTGAATTTCTTGTGTAATCAAGAATTACCGTTAGATTCAGTGTCTTGATTTGATACACCTGATGGAGATGAGGATAACGAGGAAAGATCTGTAAGTATTTAATATTGAAAAATAAAAAGAGTAAAAAACCTTCCTTTTAATTTTGCGTCTTAAATTTTATTTATCGTAATCGATTTACGACCGCTGAAGAAGACCGAACGGCAACGGTCGAAAATCGATTACAAAAAGTAAAATTTAAGACGCAAAATTAAAAGGAAGGTTTTTACTCTTTTTATTTTTCAGAAGTATTTTTCGCAAATGAAATCAATTCTTCTTTCTTCTTTGTAACCCTACAGCCCCTTTCGGGCCTACGCTTAGAGATAGTTAGAGTATCTCATTGTCATGATCAAATGTATCGGTACTCCACAAGGTGGTATGATCATTATCACGCTTTAATGAAATCAGTTCCAAATATTTAATTTTGTTTTATTGAAAATCCATAATCTTAGTCTGTTGGTTACATGAATGTATCTAAAGTAAAAATTAAACAAATTTATTTTGCCATGGCACTGAATCCCCGTTATTGAAGTATTCACAGAAATTATTTCTTGCTTTCTTTGCAATTTGTAGACAATTTCTCTGATTGATGTTTTATAATGGAGTCATTGAAGTTATTGACTGCGTTGGTGTCTATACCGTTCCAGACTCAACATTTTCGTAGGGAATCAAGGCTTCAGATAAATACGAAGAGCACTTTCGTAAGAAATTATGAAGATAACAACAAGCTAGAACAATCTTTCGTACTTTTAGTGGATGCACAGCAAATAGTCTTTGAAAAACTCCAAAACGAGTTGCTAATATTCCAAATGCGCTTTCCCCCAGACGTCTCGCACGGGACAATCGATAATTTAATATTCTTTTTTCTTTCGTCAGTCCAATCTGACTGTATGGTTTCAAAAAGTTTGGTCTCCGACAAAAACATATGGAAGGATACGTGTTGTATCATTTACAGCTGCAGAACTTGGAATTTTTAATGTGCTATTCTTCAATTTCTTTCTAAACTCAGTATTTTGAAGAACACCTCCATCTGATAGACGTCCATTGGTTCCAACATCAAACATAATAAATTCTTAGTTGGCGTTTACGACAGCCATTAATACAATACTAAAAGTTTTTTTATGATTGTAATAGACGGATCCTGAGCTAGGTGGTTTGTTAATTTCCACGTGCTTGCCGTCTATTGCACCAAGTGCATGAGGAGCGTTTCACTTGATTTGAAAACATTTTGCAATACCTTCCCATTCTTGGTTTGTTTTCGGCAACTGAAAAAGAAGACGGTGCTTAATTAGTTCTTCTTTTATTTCTAGGAAACTCAAGATGAAGACTATGCAAACAGTGAACATCCAACATTGTCTAAACATGCTAATAAAGAAAGAAGAAATTTTAAAACTAGCATATGAGCGCCTAACTGAAAGAAAGGATGAATTTCATTATTGTGCTATGGCTTGTGTTGCAGATCTAAGAAAGATGGAAAAAATCTGCAAAATATTTGCCTTGCTTTCTATAGCTGTATTACTTTTTGCCTAAATTATACCAATATAATATTATAAACATAATTAATAGATTGTACAGTGATTCTCATCGAAATATTGCCATTAACCGCACTTCAATTTTGGTTTGTTCGCTAAATTTAAAAGCTATGCAAAATAACGAACTAAAGCAAAAAACAAATACATTGAGCAGCGGTTTTGTCGAGGATGACGGACACACCTCAGGAGCTGCAACAGTCCATCATCCTCGGGGACCTCGACCGCATGGCCCCAAAGTGAAGGGTTTTCCATTAAGGATATAACAATTTTATCTACTAAAAAACACAAAAATATTTGAGATATTGAGTTCAAATTTATTGTGAGTGTAGTGCAAGCATTACATTTATTGATTTCAGTCATATGACCACCAGGAGCCCATTTACAGCGGCTATGGACCCAATTTTCCACCACTCTGGCACACATTTTGACCGGAACGTTGGCAATTTCACGTTGGATGTTGTCTTTGAGCTCGTCCAAAGTTGCTGGTTTGTTGACATAGACCAGTGACTTGATATAGCCACATAAAAAATCACTTGGCATACTAACTAGCCAGCAAAAATTAAGGCATAGATTTCCGACTCGTTTGTATTGTATATTGTCTGATTCGACGAAATCGACTCAGACACTTGATAACATTGGTGCAGTAAATTAATACCCCTAAATTGTAAAATTGCTGATATGTTTGCGTATCGACTCTTAGTAGCTTTCATTAAAATATTCTAACCTAGCTGTGACTTGCTGAATATTCCCATACATGACAAATCCAGATCTTCACCAGCAGAATTATAATCGCAAGCAAATGGCTGAATCGCGGGCTAGCTAAAATAACTGCATGAAGGGATAGTAGATAAGAAGACTCTAAAGCATCTAGTATAGGCCGCTTGTGGACGTCGGCCCCTTGATTAAAAGTTCTTTACTCGATTGTTGATAATGTGAAATCGGTGCGAATTCGCCGGTCTGCTAATACAAAAAAAACAACCTCTTTCTAAATCTTTAAAATACACATAATGCACACCTCTCACTGTCCCTCAAAGCTGTCGCCTCCATAATTGTCTTCAGGTACAACACCTGTTTCATGGCTTTTGCCCTTGCTCCGCTACTCCTTCGTCCTGCTATCATGCTTGAGGAATATTTTAATTTCATATGAAATTTGAAAATCTTAGCTTGAGCTTTATAACAGTTACATGAAACAACTGAAAAGCTTTTTTAATACAACTTTCGGTATTTTATATAAAAATATTACTTTTAACCTTTTATCGGAATCGAAATTGCGATTAGTTAAACGAAACCTGAAAATCCGACTTACCCTAAACGATTGCAATGTTCCAATTCGTCTATTATTTCGCGGAATAAATTTCCTTTCATTCAAATACAAAATATATGTTTTGTTTGAATAACCTAACATAATGTTGAGCCTACTGTAGTGTTTACAGTGATGTTAAACTGACCGTTTAGGACTGTAGCGGTGAACTGCTGCCTCGACGAATGAAAAATTAGCGCTCAACTGGAATAGCCTTGCCTGGCGGCGGGCAAGCGTGCTGGCAGCTAGTGTTGCGGTGTCAACGCATTTCCTTGCCAAGTGTTCGATGTAAGAATGCGGTGGCTTTACATTGATGTACCGCTAAGGACCATCGGGAGGCAGCACAAAACGTGGTGTTACGTCTTCCTTCCAAAGCTTTATTTTCGTACAAACTCCTTTCATCAGCAAGAGTCGGTACACCGTTTCTTATGCGGCTCACACTTCATACTCTCTAAGATAATTTCACATTTGTTGCCCTCTGCAGAATCCCGCCAAAAAACGCCGTCGAATTTCACGCTGGTAGGTCGCCACTTGTTTCGAAAATTTTTACAGAACGGGAGAGGTTCACAAACCCATCAAATCCCAGCAATGTTACAACCATAGCCTTTGTATTTTTGCATTTTAATGTTGATCCAAGATCTAATACATTTGTCCAACAATTCTAATCTTTTGCGTATATAAATTCTGAAAAAGGTCTTTTGGTTTTTCAACCAGATATTCAGCTTGCAGGAAATTGTGATTTCAGTTGCTGCTGTGAGAAACTGACTTGTTTGACTAATGCTTTGTAACACAAAATTTTATCATTTCAATAACTACAACAAGTCAGACTCGTCGCCCGAATTGCCGTTAAGTTATCGTCTTTCTGTCTTGGAGTCGACAGCTGCAGGATTGGCTGCCATTACCACAACCCTGCCATTACCTTTCCTCAACCTCTCCTAGGCAAAAGCCTGTTACTACACTACTTTATTTCTTTTGTTTGCATTGTTTTTAGTTCACAAGCGATATCACTTGGTGATGTGAGAGAATTATGTCTTAGTCTATGGCGCATTATAAAGGCCAAAGGGCACGTTCACATATTGGTACAATGGGCGACCTGGAACGGTGAAGGTGGTCCTCACCTCTGACCTTGACACCCAACGATCACAAGTCTCCCGAACCTCAATCACCGGTGCAAAATGTTATAGAAGGGGATACGTCAGTCGGCAGCCGATAATCCGAATGTTCCGTGGTAGAAGAAGCCTTATCATATTCGTCTGAGGGATTACCTGGCAGCACGTCAACCCATTTTCAGCGACGAGATTGCTTCCGTCTAGTACACCAGAGGGAAACAAGCAACCCGTCGGATGCGGAGCTTTTGGAGAAATGTGAGACAGTCGAAAGGGAGGTGGTTCACTAGTCTAACTCTGTTCGGCTTCTTTCCGAGTAAGTTCCTTGGGAGCTGGTTTTGAAATTTTGCCCCCTAAACTGGCTTTGAGTGCCTCCTGCTGGTCTGGGCACTCGTTGGTGAATTTTTTCAAAGCTTACAGTCTACGGACGGCTCTGCTGGATTTACAGAAAATCGGTATCTAAGTTGTCGGTAGTTCCAACAGATGCGAGAACGTCTTAAATTGCATCCAATGTACAATACGAGTACATGCAAGACTTTAAAGAAGAACCTGTGTCCACAAGAGTTCAAATCGCAATAAATAAAACTCAGCTTTTCATAAAGCTGAAAATACGGAATGAGGGTTCATGGTTCAATATGAATTACGCGCTGGCAAAACGGGAGTACTTAGAAAACATTAGCACTTCTGAAAACTATGTACGATAAAGCGACTCACCCGGATGCGGAAGATAGAACAAGATAAATAATGAATGGTTTCACTTACCGGGGTTTTCGGGGGATGCGGGACAGACACCACGACAAACACACATGGTCGCGTAACACTTTTTCTGATGTCTAAATCACACATTTTGATTAAAATAATTGAAAATTTTGCAACGCTGAACTTAACTTTACCAACCATAAACAAATATGGGTTACTGTCATCGCCTTGTAGCAAATTAGTTCCATAACTTAGGATTGCGCTTTGGATATGGATTTATCCAATTTGAAAAGCCATGTACCAAAAAGCCCTACTACAACATTGATGATCACATGCAGGCTGACTTTGCTTGATAGTTTATATGGCGGTATATGGGGAAATGTCGAAGTGCCGATGAAAATTCGAGGTTTTCTACGGCTTCCGCGGAGAACATAGTTTACTATTTATGAAGTGGATTTCAATTCAGCTTATACGAGTACATTCGTTCATGTTTTATTGGTTTTCAAAGTTAAAAGAATAGGACTTTGTTTACCTCCTCATGCTAGCTGTCAGTGAAAGGAGTTGAACGTGTGTTTCATTTAGCTGTTCTAAATGGTGTAGGTGTACAGTGGACAGTGCAAGGTGAATTTTTAGCATACAAGGAATGTAGTTTGTACCTTGTTCGTGTGAAACATAGAATATATAACGCTGTACAAACATATTAATTCTGCCCAAGTAGGCTAACAGATCACGCCGCCACAAGTACTACAAATGCAAATTTCTACTGTGAGTCTTGTTACACTTACGTTGGTATTGGCTTTATCGGAAGTTTCCGAAAAACCGGGACCCAGACTCCTTAGCTGTAGTCATTCCTGGCTTCGAGGGTAACAAACCACCTTGCACTACCTGATCACAAGGGGCCCTTTTTCCTTCTGCGTCAAATTCGCTAGAATAACTTCACTTTCTCACGTGTCTCCAATAAGCAGGAAGTTCCACTTTCACCTGCAAACGTAGATCCATGGTGTTCAAGAAACAGAAACTCATTCTTTTCGTGATTGAGCAAGCAAACATGCTTATAATACTTAGTTTCAATATAAACTATTGGATTTGGAAAGATTAATTTATCATAAGGTATAATATTTTCTACTCTTGGTGCAACCTTTGCTAAAAAATAAGCGTTTTACTTATCATCAAATGATCATGTTCGAAAGTGCCAGTATACAAAATATATATTATCTTTAATGGCAAGGATTTCTTTGACTTGCCCAAAAGCTGGTAAACTATCATTATCACATTCTAAAAGTGTTATAGAATTTTGTTTGAACTCTGTATAATATGTTTCTAAATCAAAAACTATTCCTTCTCATTTTCGACCTTAAAAATTTCAGACGAAAATTAGCTCCCTTCTTAAGTAGACACTTAAAAAGAAAACAATTTGCTCTCAATGTATGTGTACTTTTTGTAGTTTTGCACTACAGCTCCTTTCGGACCTTTGCTTAGACATAGCTAGAGTATCTCATTATCTTGATCGAATGTATCGGCACTTGGGAAGGTGATATGGTCAGTACCATGCTTTGGCTATCTGCCATCTGTCCACCCAGCTGCGGTACATTCTGATATTAATGCAGAAGAAGAATCATTCGAAACAACTCATTGTAACCAACGAGACTCGAACCAAGGAGCTTAGGCTTACGGGGCGAGTGCTCTAACTACTACACCACGCGGACTACTAATATATGTATATGTAAAATGGAATAGCATTATAATTAGAAAAACACATTAAAAACAGTATAAGCAAAAATGTCATTTCGAATCCTGGATTTACACGTGTATGTCCTGTTAAAATAGCACGCGTGTTCCATGTTAAAAAAAAAAAAACACATAATAAACACGCATTTTCAGTGTGAAATTAACTCGCTTTCCCATGCGAGAACAACACCCTTTCCCGTGTAATTAAGGAAAACGGATAATCCGTGTTAAAAGTGTCTATATGGTTGAAAACGGCGCTTGCGTTTGAAAAAACCACGCTTGGAATTGCAGTGTATTCACTACTCTTACGTCTGCTTACTGCGGGTAGGCGGTGACGATGATGATGGGGCCGCGCCGGCTTGTGGATGGATGAAAAGTTGTCGGCTTGTCTATCCTGTTGTGGCTGACTAGCCTTCTGAATTCGCGCTTGGCAGCGAAGCGACGGTGCTTGAATGCACATAAGTTTTAAAATTAATTATCTTCATCATCATATAGCACATCACTATTAGTTTCTTCATTATCATGTGAGTCTTCATTATCATGTGAGTCTTCATTACTAATTTCACCTCTAAAAAGAAGCAAAATTTTGATGCATTAATAATAGTATTTATTGCCAGAGAAACAAAGGGATTACCAGAAATCTTGCAACTCAACTAGATTCACTTTACGTAACGTGGATTGAGACTAGTGTAATATAAATGATATGAGTTATTTTATACTATTAGGGTTAGTTTCATCAAGCTCTGACACCCACCAAAGTGCCATTCGCACACAATGCCGTAACGACTGATGCAATCATGAGAGCAACAGTTTGGCACGTGAAACGAAGCACCTTACATCTATAAGCACCGGCAATTTTATTTAGATTTGAGTCAGAAACTCGATAGGACGATTTTTCGGTCGAGCAGGCTGAACCAAGTGCAGCTCTTTGTTACGTAATTAACTATCTCAAATGGGATATCCGAATATAAGTACCGACTCCGGCCGGAGGAGTTGCGGGTCGCTCCGTCGGAGACAAGCGTGGGCGCTACTCGTCTACCCGTAAATTTGTCCCCTGAGCCTCGAGACGAGCTTGGCTCGCGCCGGAGTTAAACTATCTATTGCGAGACTTAATTGCCATCCACGGGAGCAGAAAATTGAAACCAAAAGGGGGCCTAATCCACCTCAGCACCTGCGAAAAGATAGGTGCCTTAAAATTTCTACCCACACTCCCGAGCCAAGTCTCACGATTTTTCTTTTTGCACGTTCTTGAATAAAAAAAAATACAAAGGAAACGCCAATTCACTTTGCGTTATAATTCACGTAGAATTGAAAGACTCGCATAATTCAACAATCAATGAAATTATTCCTTAAGTCTACAAATCTATTTAACTAACCTCCTTTTCGCCGACAGGGGCCCCGGTAAACTTTCCGCTATGGTTGTATTTCCCGTTTGATTGACTTTCATACGCAGCGTGAATCCCTGAACAAATTACCGGCAACTCCTCTAAGCGTGCACATGTCGAACCGAAATTTTTGGAGAAATGAACATGGAAATTCAACCAACGTTTTTTACCTTCGCTGCCAACTCTGTAATGATGCTCCTCGCTTACCGAGTATGATTCCAATCGAATTTTCCTTTTTCTCGCTGATACATCCTTCCCACTCGGGTTCCCAAAACAGAAGGGAGCACCTCGTCCATTTTCACATCTGGCCTAGCCTCAGGTGGGATTTCCGCCCCTTTTAAAAACCCGCAACTTCTTGGAATCGTGGATCCCAGCGCCACCATTGACCTTTCGGATCTTAAGCTATCCGTGACTCCAACCTTCTTTGAAAATAAAGGCTAGTATACATGTTTGCTGCGAGCTTTTTCCCTGTATTGTTTTTTAGTTGGTTGTTACGTTAAAAAAAAATTTTAACGTAAGTCACAACAAGCGATTCTGGTTGGGGGCCTTGAGACGGGGTAGGTAAGCGCCACTCGCCAACCCTAGTATTGCCCCCAGGAGCCGGCCCCCAAGGACCATTCCGGCGAGCTTGAGGCTCCCCGGAATGGTCTTTCCGCTAGAATAACCACTGATGACCTTTACTCGGCTCGTCGAGCCACCTATCACCACTTTCACCAATTTCCACCAAAGAAAACTAATTTGCACGAAGGAAAACTACTTCCACAAGAGAAAAAAAACAACCTCCACTAAAGAAAACGTCTGCGCAGATTGAAATCCCCGACGGAAATGATTTTTACGCACTCTAGGCCAAATCATTGCCTTTCGCCAACACTGCGCGCTCCATGCGCAAAAACACTGACTGAAATACTTCACACAACACGAAAATTTTGTATAGAATATTAAACTATAAATCAATATGATTTCGGTTTCATTCGAAATTATTACTTAAAAAATTCAAAGTCTTTACACTTACACAACTTCCTTACTTCCTACGTTGGGGGCCCCGTCGATGATCGAAATCCTCGCACTTCAACTCCCCGCTGCCTGAATCGTTTTCCTTCCCTGGTTGTCTCGAGCAATTGTCCCTCGTTGCCTCATTCGTTACTTCGACGCTCCTTTCTCCTGATGTTCTTCACTTGTTGACTAGCAAAATGTTCCGTTCTTCCTTCTGATATTTTGCACTTGTTCGCTCGCAGGATGTGCCGTCCTTCGTTCTTTGCCGGCCAAATATCCGTAAAAGAGACCGCTTCCATCGTCGCTGGCTCTTTTATCAACTTGTCGCAACAGCTCTTTGATTTGAGTTGAAGAACCCAAGTTCAAGGCCACACATTCACCACGGCTGCTCAACCTTGCAGCGTTTACCTCGGATGCAAACCGTGTTTTTCTTGGTGGCCATCTTTCTTTCGCGCACAGTTCTGCATTATCGATAACAGCCTTATCGATTTGTTTTGCTTGAAGTGTCAATTAATGTGCTGATGCTTGTGACTACGTGCGCGAATTTTTACGTTCGTCGCGAGATGTTTTAAAGTAATTGTGTTCGCCGTAATTGTGTCGACGAAGGGATGTGTTGGGCGATTAGCCCGAGGATTTTGTAAGTACATCTTAATTCGCCAAATACTCTTGTTTTTTAGCAGTTCTTAATACCACCGTCAGTCTCAACCATCGCGGTACTAAGAAGTTGGGTACCCGTAAATTTCTTTACTTTTGGAATAAAGTCCTGTATGCGACTGCTGATCGTCGTTAGGGTATTCCTAGTGTCGCAAGCTTTTAGTACGAATGTTTGTCGTGAAGATGAATTTCGATGTAAAGATGGAAACTGCATCGATGCCAGATATTAATGAAACGGCCACAACGATTCGATCAGTCGAATGAAGAGAATTGCAAGGAACGAACATGTTTAATGTCAGAATGGTTTCTTTGTGCCGACAATATAATCTGCTTATCGCCCAAAT
Source organism: Odontomyia ornata (assembly GCA_963969285.1). Taxonomy (NCBI): domain Eukaryota; kingdom Metazoa; phylum Arthropoda; class Insecta; order Diptera; family Stratiomyidae; genus Odontomyia; species Odontomyia ornata. The sequence continues at coordinate 194,183,617 of OZ017741.1, forward strand.
TTGTCTGCGATGGAAATGACAATGAAATCGATGTAATTATGTTGATCCATCAAAGTTTAGCTGGTTGTGTAATTGGAAAGGCAGTTATGTCGTGACGTAGTGCGGCGCTGAGAAGGAAGTCCCGTTCGATAACGTATTGGCTGGCTCAGTAGCGGAAGATTGTTTCTTTGCAATGCGGCCATTCAGCCAAGGATACACTTTTAATTTCTTCGAATGTGAAATGTATGAGAAGTCACCATTCACTTTGCTCGACTTCTTGCAACAACGCAAACGCTGGTTTCAAGGTATCCTGCTTGTGGTGTATTCGAAACTGATCCCTCTAAAGTACAAACTCCTATTAGGTATAAGTGCTTATTCTTGGGTAAAAATGCCATTATCCACTTCCAATATCAGTTTTGCCGGGCTCTATCCAATCCCCTGTCCGAATCTAATGGAGCGCCGTGAATATTTACATGCACGTATTTGGTGTATTCAAATCATTCTAATTGTATCGATGCGGGTTTATCAAGTTCATAGCATCCGTGCTAGGTGCAGTGTGTACGATACCAATTAATGTGGTAATTGAAAATTACGCCGTCATATGGGGTCAAGTCGGTAAAAAGCATTAATTCTCTGTTGTTCAAAAAGACATTGGCGCGTTGCAACCGGTGTAAGACAAATTTCATACTATTTTTAGTAATATTGTTGTAATGATCTTAAGTACACATCCTGTATGTCGTTTTGGGGTTGATGTTTGTCCTACTTGAAGCATGCGCAACTCACACGACCAATCAAAGACAATTAATGTTACGCTGCCGCGAATTATTTTTGCTGCTATTGTTGTGGTAGTATCTGCTATCGTCTTAACTTACATGTTATATTTGCCATTGGTGTTATTATTGATTAAATCATATTCATGATTGAAAAATTTCAAAAGTAACTTGGCTGGGGTGATTCTATCTGTTTTCATACAAATTTTATACTTATTGCAGAGGCAAGTGCTGAGGTTTGGAAGAAACTTGTCCATGACATCTTATTGTTCACAGTCTGAAATTTACAAAGAGAGTGACACGGAAACAAGTGAAAGACTTTCCAGGAGGCTGGCGTATGCAAATTTTCTTGGCCCACGCTTGGAATGCTACACTGCACTCGCTACTCTTAACCAAACCGACAAATCATTTGCGTTTGGATGCTTAGAGTAAACGGGAAACATTAATGTGAATTCAAGTCAATCTCACCCTCACAGAATTTCTTGAATGGCGTTTGCATGGTTTACACGACAAAGACAACAACCGAAAAATCATACCGGCACGTTGCATCTGGTGGAGCTCGAATGGAATTATCCCCAACGTAAATGAAACAATGAAAATGTTCCTTGACATTAAGCAAGCATACGACAGGACGTGAGTACTATACCAAATAATGCTTTGCTTTGGCATCCCAGCCAAATAACTCACTGATGCCTTTGACACAAATATTGGACTTGCTATTCAATTCGGCTCTGGAATACGTAATAAGAAAGCTATCTGTCAAATCGCGTGATCGGAAGCTTTGTTATTTGATATTTATCACATTGGATCCATATAGGATGATCGGTTGGATTGCCATTTTGACGATGAGGACTTGGTTTCTGGTGTTTTGACGCGAATTACGATTAAGAAAGGGGTAAAGCGAGAGCACGGCCTTAAACACTTTGGAACCAATATGCTCAATATGACTTCTGAAGGTTAGTTTTTTGTCGAATATAAGCCCAAGATAATTGAGATTCTCACTCCAGGGAATAGTTTGCCCTAAAAAATTTATTGGTAGCTTGGGTAGGTGAACAGGCTGACGCTTCCTGGTGAAGAATATTGACTTTCATTATAATTTTCAAGACTTCTTATTATAACTTAATATAACTGTACTCTTTGTTCTTGTATTTTTTCGTTAACTTAATTTGCCTTTTAATTTAATAATTCAACTTGCTTTGTCAATTTCATCTTTAGTTTGTTTTAATTTAGCTTAAAATCAAGTTCATCGCGAAGGTGTCTGCGTGATTAATTATTTTTTCTCCTTCATTCCTTTAATCGCAATTATCAAATAAGCCCTACTGATACAACCTTGCCGAGATGCTAAGTTGGCTATTGCACTGGTTTGGTGGCATGATCACACCAATATTCATATCGGCTGATCTAGGCAAATGTATGTCTTGTCACAAAATTAGAGCGGCGAGATATGGTCGTCACTTCGTAGCAGTCTTTTTCGTGGTTGGGTCACTATCTTCCATGGAGGACAGTGATCCTTAACAATGATGTGATCGCGGTAAAGAGCGCTTCTGGCGGATTTCCGTTCAGATTGAGAATTAATGAACTCATGATGCTGAGCTAGTGTAGGAATTTGAAGGTGATGAAGGTCAGCTGTAAGGTGAAGCATCGGAGGCACAGCTGGACTAACGAGTGGATGGAGAGGGATTGAGGAAGTGTGGGAGGCAAATCGTCGATAGCGGGCACTCAGTTTTGGATTTTCAAGGCGGAAAAGAAAGGAAGTTTGAGATCGCGGAAAATGTTTCATAGTTTTACATCAATCTTTTTAATTTGACGGAGTTAAAAGCCCTGATTGAAACGTTCTAATAAACTGTCCAAATTGTTGTTCTTGGCGAAATCAAAAAAGAAGAGATTTCATAAACATTCCAGAAAGTGAATATTTTTTTTTTGTGAGTTTAATTAAATTTGAGCAAAACGTGGAATCCACTATATATTTGGATTTGCCCAAAAATTTGCAAGCGGAAAAAATAGAAATCGGGTAATTACGCTTAGACGTTTCGCATGTTATTGCTGGTTGAATTAAGGCTGATTCCAAGTGAGCGTTTGTTTTTTGGAAGTTGTGGAAAACGTTGAATTCACGGGATTTCAGCTTAATTGGATTTACCGGAAAGTGTGTAAGAGTTTTAAGAAACATTAATTTGTTGCTGCTGTTGGGATTCACAGCACAGCGAGTCGACAGTTTCCAATAGGGGTAGAGGGTAAAGCAAATTACTAGAGTGCGTTTAAATGCTGGCCGTGTATTTTTCTTGTGTGCATTTAACAATTTTTTTTCACCAGGCGTGCGCTCCTGCTGTGGAAATAGGGGTAAATAATTAAACATTATTTCGTTAATCCATTGTCTTTGATTATTTATTAACAATTTTAAGAGACTTTATGCGTTTTTTTTTTTTGCCATTTACACCACAAGGAATTTCGTTTTCTTATTAGATTGTATGTAGGTTTCTTCGTCAAATTCTCAATTATATGAAGCTCTTGATAGTTTTGGTACACTACACTCAATAGCTTGCCAGATAATTCTTTAATTTGCTCTTCACAAACTGAGGGCGAATTAAGCAATTCTAGGGTTCTTGATGTTAAGCTCACTCTATAATTAATAAAACTACGGAATTCCGACCATTTTGTTATTTTGTAACAGTAGTATGTTTTTGGTACATTACAATTACCTCTCGTCCTTTCTAAGGAAAATATTACAGGTAGATGAGGAGATGAGGGGACAGGTAGATGAGGGATCAGATGGAGTAATATTCTGGTCGCTAAGAACCAGATACAGAGTGGAACCAATTCCACGGGGAGAGTAGAACGTGGGTTTTTTAGGGAAATGGACATAGATGTGCCCCCTTTGTTGTTTTGTATGCAATTTCAGTGCCAATATCTAGCGTTCAAGTCTCCGCAAAGTAGATACCTTTGGGTAGCCTTGCTAAATCATTTCAAATCTCATCTGAAAAGTTCGACTTTTTCCTTGTTTAATTTTGTCCAAGGCAAGTAAACACCGTATATTTTTATATTAAGTTCTTCAATGATAGCGTCAATATTTTCAATTACCGATGTTGAGCTTTTAGACAATACAGAATGGTTAATTTTTCTATTAACGGCTATGGCTACGCTTCCGCCAGCTTTATAAACGCGAACATATCTGTTTCTATGTAAGAAGGGATGCTTAAAACTATCATTTGGCCTTAATCAAGTCTCCGTTATGACAAATATGTCTATATTCTCTTATATTGATAGTGATCTTATCTAATAGTGAAATTAAACGCTTCAACATGTTTATTTTGAATGCTTTGTGTGTTCCAGACTAAAATATTTAATTGTTTGTTCATATAAAAATGTTATGGATAGCTCTACAATAACATTAAACTGTTCCTGCTTAGTTTTATATTAGTAATTAGCTCATGCGAAATGGCCATAAAAGCTTCGGGTGAAAAGAGGTTGTCACATCAACTATTTGTTGATTGTGGGTTTTGCTTGATAGCCATACTATAGGACATATGTGCAGTGGTTGTCAACTTTGTTAAATTCCTGACTTTTGTCCCATCAATGTTGCATTGCTGCCGCCTCGGCTTAGGGTTGGCGTATGTGTTGGAGCTTTTGTCAGCCACGGGAAATTTGTGCTTGTAAAATCGAAGCTGCTTGTAGTTGTCTGAGCAGGGATTGGGGAACTTTTCGAATTTTTTCCCCGACCATTTAGCTTTTGTTTCAGCTGTATATAGTCCATTCTTGCCTTGTAATCAAGTGAATTGGCGAAGTGTGCTTCTTTGCAATTGCTACAACGAACTTCACTTTGTTGCTCTTCTTTTAGCGTATATTTGCTATATTCATGCTCACCACTACATATAGCGCAATAAGATGTCCCATGCCCACGGCGCAGATAATTCCTACATCTTCTAGGGCCTTTTCGACTGTTTGTGTAGAAGCTTCATCGCACAGGAGTGTGCATGATCGTCTTGATTTTGTTTAACTTGGTAATTTTCGTATCCCGTTGTAGATATAAGAGATAGTAAGTGGCATTAATATTATGTTCTGTTTTGAGAAGCTTTTTTAAGCTCTTCTGGGGAAATTTGTGTGAATAAAAGCAATAAAAAAATCTCTTATTTTATCCTAGATTTTTGACTTTGTCACATTAATTGCTGAATTTTTCCCGCATTTATCTATATACAACTTTTTAACCTTTACATAATCATTTGCAAAACGAAACTAAACTTCCCACCAGTCACTCCCAGAGTGCCTCACTGTTTTTTCTTCAAACAAACTTAAGAAATTTTTAGTGCAATTTTCCTTAATTTACTTTACTTTATTTTAGTTATCTTATTTTATTGTACTTTATCTTTAAATGGATTCAACTATAGCCCCAGCTCATCCTGATTTATATTAATTTATCCTAACCCACTCTAGTTAGCTTATTTCTAGTACTTTAGCTGTTTTAATTTGTTCTTATTAGCTTTGCTTTATTCTACTTCATTCTAGTTATCTTATTTTATTGTAATTTCTCTTCACGAAATTTCTGTGAAATTCTAAATAAAGTTAAATGAATTATTTATTCCTGTGGTACGGACAAAATAATATAACTCCAAATGTATATAAAGACCAAAGCGAACGTACTAGCTTCGCATGCGATAGGGTATATTAAGCTTGATACCCTAAGCATCTTTCTCATTGTTGCGACTGCATAAACAAATCTCTTAATAACCACCTTATTTAAACAACTGCATGCCATACGGTTAATCACATTCAGCACTCACCTTTCGCTTCATGCTCAAAGTATATTCAAATGACATAAATATGTAATTATCTAAATCATATCGAAGGAAACCAAGAGTTTCTGGCGAAAACATGAAAGATAAAGTAAAAGTATAAATTCTGTATGGCATGAACTTTGGAGTGAATTCCCTCCCACTATTTACAGAATATACCAAAATTTTTTTTTATTGTCCTTCCAGCAAGGTAAAAATTTCGAAGATGAATTTTTCGTGATGTAATGACTCTCATGGATCAGGATGAACACTACGCCAATGAAAACTTAAAGGAAAGAAAGAAAAAAATCTTTGAAGGTTTTATTTAAACAGCCTTTGGTTTCTAGGGAGCAATTAGCACATTATTATTCAAATATTACAGAATAACTTCATAGCGGGGAAAAGTTATAATTCATTTTTTTAACTTTTTAGAATAGTAGAAAGATGACAACTAAACTGTCCCTTTATGTATATAATAACTGTTGCATTCTATCTGATTGAAGGACTAGAACTAAAATGTGCGCACATTTAGCATTCATCCAACGTTTTCCCTTTCTTTATACTTTTAATTCAAATCCGAATATCGAATTCTATTTATCAGAACCGAATAAAAATATCAAATTCTTGTAGTACATATCGATATACCATTAATAATCATTCCCACAATTATGTGTATGAATAATTATTAATGTAAAACCCTTAGGTCAACATACTTATTAACTATGATGTCACCATTATCATACTATAGCAATGATATCATCATCAAAACCATACCTACAAACGTGCATAGTATTATATTTCACAATAACACATATCTGTCCACACATTAAGTATTTTCTCACATGTTCAATGTCATGAGCACATACATATCATATTTCCTTACATGTAGCGTGACATAATAATTCATGTTCTTTAGCATGACCTACATCAACGCAAGTCACAGCATGAGACATGTGGAATGTTTACCGGCACGAGCCAAAGGGTGTCAAGTATCGCACCAAACAATATATTCAAAGCGATACAATTGCATTTTCTTTGACTTCATTGCTTTTACTATGAATGAGTCAATGCAATTGTGACCAAGATATATGCGATGTGAAATTGCATAGGGTCAGTGTTTTTGTTTGGAAATTAGTGACCTATTGATTTGTCGATTTTTGAGTCATTTAGGAACATGGGAAAAGGGTCAGCGTCGTGTGCGATCCAATGTTATTTAGAACAAGTAAAGAGTATAAATAGTCTTAAGAAAAATGTAAATATTATCAGTTTGAATACAGACCTTTACGAGTGTAATTTCTAAAAGAAAAAGATCAATAAAAATTGATCTTTTTCTTTTAGAAATTACGGCTCAGCTGCAAAGCGAAGCCATTACAGATCAGCGTGAAAACGCTGGGCAGGAATTATAATCAATTCTCTCCATTTCTTTATTCTCGATTTTTATGTAAATCAAACCTCACATTATTCTTTTCAATTTCAACATTGTCGAAGTGATTTAATTGCATTTCACTTTTCACTTCAGTAGTGGGTTTATGAACTTGCTTTTTGGGGTTTTGTACTAAAATACAAAACTCTACTGCAATCACGACCTGTGTCCGTCTGTATGTCACAACAGTTTTTCTCTGAAACTGTTGAAGCTACAGCCATGAAACTTTGTTGAGATGTCAGAAGTGGTGACTTCTTAAAAGTTTTTTTTCAAACGGTTTTAAAGGGTTCTCCTCATATAGGGTAACCCTTCAAAAAAAAATGTTTCACCATTAGTAGTCGAGTAGTGTGTCATTGTAAAGGTCTCAATGAGATCTTTTCAAAACAAGTCTTATTGGTACTGTCGGGGACAGAGGAAAGGGAAAAACACTTACTTGATTAGACACCTTTCATCCGAAAAATCTGAAATAAATCATGTATGTAGGCCTTTATGAGTACAACAACAACAAATACGTGAAAAGTCGGAATTCACTCAACTTTGCTAGTAATAGTATGAATTATCAATTTTACGTTTTCTTGAAAAAAAAACTTGACGGTACCTTTAAATTCAAACAAATGCACAAATGGTTATTTATAAGATTGCCCTATCGTGAAAGTTTCACAAAGATCGAATGGTATTTAATGAAGTTATAGTGGTTTGAATTTTCCTGTATTAGGTACTATGGAACAATATACGCTGTACTACTAAGGAAACATGTGAATATGGAACAATATGTGCTCGGTTGTCCAAAGATGCACTTAGCGGAATTAATGACTACTTCCTACGTTTGCAGGTGGTGAAAAAGGATGTTAAGGTGATTAATGTGTTCTGCTGCTGATGATGAGGCAACTATGATGTCGCCTATATGCGCATAACAAAAATCCATGCCACGCAGTACTTCATCTATGAAACGCTGGAAAGTTTGCGCTGCGTTTCGTAGTCCGAACACCATGAGCGGGAATTCGAACCGCCCAAATGGTGGTGTAATTACTGTCTTGCAGGTATCTTCTTGGGCCCCCGGGATTTGGTGAAAATTTTCACTAAGTCAATGGTGGAAAAATCCTTTTTCCCCACAAGAGCGTGGGAAAAGTCGTGGATGTGTCGAACGGGATAACGATCTGGGATAGTCCTGGCGTTGAGTAGACGATAGTCCCCGCAGGGTCTCTATTCATTGTTGGCCTTTTGCTGCATATGAAGGGAGTGAAGACCAGTAGCTTTGTGATGGCCTGGCAATGCCTAGTATAAGCATGTTGTTGAATTCCGTTTTGGCTATTTTCAGTTTATCTCGTGCTAGCCGTCTGGGTTTACTAGCAACTGGTGGTCATGCAGTAGTCTTCATACAGTGTATTGTGTTTAACAATTGGCACTCCGTCCGGCTTCAGAATTTCTGGATATTTTGGTAGAAGCTCATGAAATGCTGTTGATCCTGTTACCAGTTGTACGCTGAAGACTTTTCCAACAACAGAACGGCCTTTTACTGCCAGCTGGGTTATGTTGTCCAGCAGCTTTTGATTCCTGCGATCTACCAAAAGTCCGTAGTACTCCAGGAAATTGAATCCAATTATTGGCTTTTCTACATCTGCAATTATGAAGCGCCAAGCGAGATCGTGTCGTAAACCAAAGTTTAACGTTAGGGTTATAGTGCTGTAAGTAGTTATGCGTGGCCCATTTGCCGTTGAAAGTTCAAAATCACACCTTTCTCGAGGCGCAGTGAAGTATTTATGAGGATATACGCATAACTCTGCACCAGTGTCTATAAAGAAGGTTTTCTCGCTTGTGGTGTATTTTATAAAGAGGCGCGTGATTAATTAAGGCGCGTAACGACAAGCCATTGCGTTTCCCGACCCAAAACTACATGGTTTTGTGCATTTGTTTGATTCTGGGCTAAAACGAGCATGGTACAGCATACACCTTCTCCAGCGTCACGATTCTGGGACGCGGAACATGAGCGGTTACGTGAGAAGCTTCCGGTATGAGGACGACCTCGCAGTTCACTGATCTCTTGGAGAAACGAGTCCAGCTAATCTTCCATTTTTGCGGATAGCTTGAACTCAAGTCTCTCTAGCTAGCCTAGCGCTTCTTCTATCGTTGTTGCTGTAAGTGGACCTAGGATTAGTGCTGGTGTTGCCACAGCTGCTACCTGATTTTATTGGCCAACTCTGCAAGGCTCTTAAGCTGGATATCTTTTTGAATTAGTAGGACCGGCTTCATATCCTCTGGCATTCTTTCAAACCCTATAGCACGGAGTTTTTCATTGGAAGTCAACGATCCTGCCAATTTTCTCAGATGGCGTAGAAACTGACTTGGTTCCCTATCACCTAACTCCTCAAGATCTAACAATTAACGCATGTTTTGCTCTTGCGACCCACACAGCCTTTTGATTAACGCTGCTTTCAACTCCATAATGGCTTCTCGGGTGGCATGGAGGTTACAATGTCTCGTACTTCTGCGGCAACTCTCCTATCAAGCGATTGAACCACACATGCGTATTTCTGTCCCTCGGTTGTTAGATTCGCTCCTTCGAAAGCCAGCTCAACTTGCGGAAACCAGAGTTCTGGGTCATCATTGTAAATAGTGGCAATGTAACTCTGTCACTCCGATTTAAAACCGCGGACTGCAATGCAGTAACAATTGAATTTTCATTAGCCACATCGTTAACCATTCTTTTACACTATTTCGTTTATATTACGTCGGGGTCACCATTGTGGTAAATGGACTCGTTATCAATTCAAACTAACAACACAACCATTCCATTCAAAATGACAATGCAACGAATGAATATTATCTAAATTTTATTGAGTCTTCTCACTTCGACGATGCTTGCGACAATACTATTATTACAATCTACATACGTCTACTTTTATATTTACAAAATATGGAAAAATCTATAGACCAGATGTGTAATAAACCCATCATCAAAGGCTTTATCCTGTGTGCACGGACCGGCAGTAGTTTGGTTGCTTATTGCACTAGCGCATGGTAATCATCTCTTGAGTTCGTGCAAGAAAGGATACGTTTTATTGCACCCGCGCATGGTACTAATTTTTATTGTGCTGGCATGGAAATGGATAGTTCTTATTATTTCTATCGGGTTTCCAGGGGTTTTGCTACTGGCGGTTGCAACTGCCACAGATATAAAGTAATTTAAACTTTAACTAGTTTAAAATGAGAAATTCGTGCTATCAAACTAGAATCATAAATAATTCTTGATAATTACAAAATTTATCAACCGGATATTATTAGAAGTGAAAAATTCATTACAATACAAAACTGAAAAAAAATTTATGATTATACCGAGTGCTTGCCAAGTTATAAGTGCTAGAAAAGTTTCTTCAAATACCGTATAAAACCAATATTCGGGGTGTATCTTGGAGGTACATGCTCATATTTGCTCAAATAAAAATATATATGGACTGGATTTGGAGATAAAAATAATCAGTACTGCTCAAATGAAATAAAAAAAAGTAATACAATTCACAATAAAAGAAAATTATTATTTTGATAATAAAGCCGGGTCGTATCTGTGAGATAGAAAATGGCACAAATCGAACAACTTGACACTTTAAAGATCACCAAACTACTGCTACTTTCCTAGCATCTAGCCTGAAGTATTACAGGAATTAGTCTGTGATGCATCCGCGTATAAGCGTGCAATCACTAAATTAAGTAAGCATGTATCTGTGAGACCACACGTTACCGAAACTGATGTAAAGTCAAGTTCTAGGAAGCAAAATACAAAGCTTTCATACAATTTAAAATGCTTTTATGGTGACATACGAGTATATATCATAATTCTCTTTAAAAGAGGACAAAACACCCTTCTTGCATCCTTATAATTCACTTTTCATTGTCCACTATACACTTAAGTAAAACACATGTTCTACACCTTGCACTGACAGCTAAGCTTGAGAAGTAAATAAACTCCTATTTATTCACTATTGGATGGCATTGGAAATTAAACGATGTAAAATATGAAACGATTTTCACTTCGCGCTATTATGCTCTCCACGTACCATATTGTTTTCAGTGATGAAATCCCTCTCGAAACTATAAAAAACTCAGTTTTCCTCGGCACCCCCAATTCTTCATATACCGCCCTATAAATTTCGAAAAAGGTCGGCCTACATGTGGTCGCGCATGTGGTAGTAGGCGCTGCTGTCATATGGCTTATACCTTACTGGAGTGTCAAAGGCTGTATCACAGAGGCGACGAATTTTCCGGGCTATCCGCGCGACTTACGTTAACCGACTATTCGATGTTTAAAAAAAAAAAGAAATTTTAATATTTAAGAACAACTTTACTAGCATGGATTCCAAAATTAAGACTGAACATCCATTCGTAATTACATGTACTTCAATATTTTTGCAAAAAGCTTACAAAGTCAAAATTCATGAGAAAAATTTCAAAACTGAATTTAAGTTGAAACTAAGCATAAGTATTTTCTATGGAAATTCATAATTAAGTAAGCAAAAATTTACAATGAGGGTTTAACGTTACTTATTTAGGTCGGCAGCGGATACGCGTGTCGATTAGCCCTTTACGGGAAAGTGGTTGTTCGTGGGAAATGTTTGCAGACGTAACTCGCGCGAGGTTCGACACGAATTCGTCGTTATCGCGGATTGGTTACTTGTTATGAATTATTACACAGTGTGATATTTCGTCCTTATTAATAAAGTTAACGTAATTCAATGATTGATACTGTAATCTTACTGAACAGAGAATTATCCAAAATCTCAATATTTGAATTCAAGTCCCATTCATCTCTGTGGATATCATCATGTCTCGACGCATACTTTTACGTACATCGTTAAAAAGAACCATTTAGTTGCAATGGATTCGCCTACTCGATACTTTTCTTTTTACTTGATCTCTTGTTCAATCCATGCAATAAACCCATCCGTTTAGCTGTAGTTAAAGAACTTGTGGCTGGTTTTTGGATTTTCAAGTGATTGATATTTAACATTAGAACGAGCCAAAAGAAGCGATTTGAGGTTTTATACGCTTTAAAGGGTGTTTTAATAAATTAAATATCAAATTATAATAGGTGGAATATTTTTTCAAAGCTGTAGCTAGGTTTGGCTGGGATGTCTTCTTCCTATCAGTTACAATGTTTCCACGGTGCATAGCACCAGTACTATAATTGATGTCTCATTCAGGTCCAACAGGCTGACTTATCTTTCCACAACTCCCGTGTGAAGGATGGCTTGAATTTGTAGATCGCTCCCCTGCAGCAGGTGCGTAAGCAATAGCAAGAGCGGTTAATTTTTTTTTCATAAGTGTGGGCAATGGGTATTTTTAACTCTACTAAGCACTAAATTACATGTGCAAGGTGGGGTGTATCCGACCAGGGACCAACAGCTTGGGATTTAAAGCCAACCTACTGCAACGATCTGTAACGTCAAAGTCTCCTCGTTTAACGCACGGCCGTCACTCTTCTTCTAAAAATTTGAAAGCAAATGTGGAAAAATTTAAATTTTTGTTTGCGAATAACCGAAATTTCGTCGCTAAAGATGTCAACTCCTCCCGCTCAAAGTTTGCTGTCAAATTGTCAGATTATTTTTGAAGTTGACAGTTGCCTGATTGGTTGTCATTGCCACAACCCATGTTGTGTGAAAGCCTGTGGCTATGCTTTCCGCAACCTCTTCTGAGAAAAAACCTGTTACTACAACTTTTACATCAGCAAATGGTTTATTGAATTGTCTGCACTCCTCAATCATCTTTTATCACTTTACTATAGGGTTATTTGATTTAGGTAATCAACTGAAACTTCCACTTGTAATAAATTCACTTGCACAAAGTACCGTATTTCAATTTAATCACCGCTGTTCAATGTACAATAATAAATTTGTTTTTTTCTTGAAAATCCATCGGGTTTTATTTTTTTTGAGTTAACAAATACGTTTCGACTCCTTTGAGTCATCTTGAGTGTCAGATGACTCAGAAACACGTCTGCTCATCAAAACAGCAACACATGACGGCTTTTCAAGAAAAAAGAAAATCGGCCTGCGGACATCAAATAAACAAAATAATTGACTATTAACATATTGTTAACGCTGCAAAGAAATGGTCATACAAACAACAATTGCCAATCTGCTGCAAAAATTATTCCGAATATTTTGCAGCCAAAACAATTTTGTACAACATTGAACAGGATTATGAAAAAATGTTACGTAGGGTCTAATTGAATTTCTTGTTCGTTCGCCTTTCTCTAAAAAAAAGGTAAAATACCAGCGGGGTTCAGTATAAATACTTAAAATCTGATCAGTATCAAATTTTGCCCCCCAGATGCTAACCTCTAGAGTTGTCCACTCGGAAAATACATCGATGTTTTTCCCAATGCAGTGCATCGTCTATATTTTTCGATGCATCGGCTGATAACATCGTACTTTTCAAATATAGTTAATTTAATGCACAATATCCCCAACTCCCCTATATTCTATTTGTATTTTCATTTAAGCTATCGATTGAATAAAACTGAAAGCTATAATTTAGAATATTTTTTATTTTACATTAAAAAATATAAAACAAAACTATCTATCTAGCATTCCATTCAAATGTTCCCAAAGTTCGTTAGGAAAGCTTTGCAAAAAACGAGTGTATACAAACATTTTCCTTTCAATCGATTTCGTTGCTGATTACAATTTGAGCAGCATTGGAAAACAAACGTCAGAAGGAACTGATGTTCTTACTATGGTCAAATGTTGGAAAGCAATGGTGTAAAGTCTAGGGTACTGACTTTCAATGCAATTCCATATTTCTAATGGGTTTTCATTAAGCCTTCCTACTGGACTGTCTAAGTGAATAGATTGTTCATCATAAAATGCATCGTCAGATTTAGTAGTGTAGTAGACCTACTTAAATTTAATAATCTCTTAATCAAGTTCATCTAAATTCAATCAATTCCATAATATTTCAAGTTCACGTACTTGAAATTATAAACATTAAATTTACTTATCTTTCATCTTCTATTCACTTTCTCTGACCATTCACAAAAACAAAGATATATGCTACGTAACCAGGCCCGCCGCTAGCTGTTTGTGCGCCCGTGTGCAATACCCATTATGCCGCCCCATGGTAGAAGGAACAACAAGGTACTCTCGCTTATATAAAAAGCATTTCAAGCGATATCAAACGGAGTGTATTCGGAAAATACCCAGGCTAATGATATGTTCATATACAAAAACGTTTGTTCCTTATGATATTGAACCCACGACGTAAATATATAAATTAAACGCGATTTAAACGGCCAAAATTTATTTTTTATTTAAATACATAGTAATGTTTTACTCAACACAAAGCTATATGAATATGTATTATTTACAAAAATTGAGCTCTTCTTGCCTTTATGTTTGCAAAATCTGCTATTAATTTTTTCGTATCCAAGCTATCTAAAATTTCATGTTCAATCGAAACTAAAGCCAAATTACTTAATCTTTGCTGGTGCATTGTTGACCTTAAATAGTTTTTTATAATTTTAAGCTTTGAAAAGGACCTTTCACCAGATGCAATTGAAACTGGCAATGTAAGTAATATTCTTAGCGCAATTGTTATGTTTGGAAATGTTGAAATCAAGTCATTAGTAAAAAGATATTGTAACAAGGCCTGCGGATCGTTCGACTGGTTTTCTGGAAAATGCAAATTTAAAGCTCTGATTTCATTAAATAAATCGATACCGTCAATGTCTGTTTCCCCATTGGAATTATCTTTAAGCTTTAAATGTAAATCTTTGCAATGTTTAATTAAGTCATCATTGCTGTAATTAAATAATTTATTGCTTAAAAAGCCAAATACATCGGTAAATGTTTTTAACTCTTCAAATCTATCCTTTAGAGAGAGGAGCGACTGATCTAGGATTCTGAAAAAAAAACTCTACTTTATATTTGATCTTAGTGTCTAGTAAAACTTCATCGCTATGCTCATATTGAAACTGTGTTGGTCTTCGTCTTGGGCGAATGGTGTTTATTGGTGGAAAATCTGTTTGTGCGTTTAGAGCTTGGGCCACATTGGTAGCTTCTTCTAATATTTTCTCAAACTGTTTGTCCGTGCGATATTCGGTGAACTTAATAATCAATTTATCTAACAAATTTACACAGATTTGATTATTCATTGTGGGGTTTTGCATAATTTTGCTCAAAGTATTAACTTCGTTTAAAATATCAAACCAAATTATTACTGAGCATATGAATTTATAATTTTGAATGCTCAACGCAAAGGAATGAGCTTTGTGAGATGTCGTACAATCCCATCCCGCCGATGCATTATCAGATATTTCCAGCAAGGCATCAAATATTTTTTCGAGATGATACCGTAATGGTTTCACTGCATCGATTCTGCTAGACCATCTTGTGGAACTTAAAGCTTTTAATTTGAAGCCCGGCAAATATTTGCAAATTATCGACCACCTTTTTGTAGATGATGAAAAGAAAACATAAATTTCTTGAATTATATTAAAGAAATTTACAGTTTCGTGTGTGATATTGGCTGCGTCATTGACTACCAAATTGAGACTATGAGCCGAGCAGGGAACGTAAAATGCACGATTATTAATTTCTAAAATTTTCTTTTGCAACCCGTTGTGCTTTCCCCGCATGTTGGAGCCATTATCATAACCTTGGCCGCGTAAGTTTTGAAGGCTAAGATTTAAATCTGAAAATAAATCTTAAATAAAATTTAAGAGACCTTCACCTGTGGAATTAGTGATTGGACAGAAGCCAATGAAATTTTCACAAATTGAAACAATTTTAGTTTCATTATTTAAGAAAACATGCCTGATCACCACAGTTATTTGCTCTGTGTGACTTACATCTGGTGTACAATCTAATATAATGGAGAAATATTTTGAATCTCTGATTTTATCTAGTATGTTATTTTTTATTGTGGTGCCAAGTAAATCAATGATTTCGTTCTGAATTTGATCGCCTAAATAGTGGGCCATACGGCTTGAATCAAATTTCGAGGCCTGGATTCTGTGAATATGTTCACGCATGACTGAATCAAATAATGCTATCATTTCTATTGCTTTTAGAAAATTACCGTTATCATGCACATATCAAGTTTTAGACGTGCCTCGAAAAGCTAGACACTGTTGAGATAAAAACTTTATGACGGCTATAATTCTTTCCAACACATCACACCAGTGTTTTTTTTTTTCTGACTCTAATAGTTTCAGTTGCATTTGGTTTACAGTGATTTTATTTTTTAACATTTTATTCAATTGTTCCCATGATTTCACATTTTCATTATGAGACACTCTTGTTTCATGTCTTTTCAGCGCTGATGATAAATGTTGCCAATCAGAAAATCCATTCAAATTAGAGAAACTACTTAAAGATTTCCCAAATATTTTGCAACAAAAACAATATAATGAATCTTTTGAAATAGAATAAACAAGCCATTCTCTCTTAAATTTTTCTCGATTAGGGAGATTTCGGAAATAATAATTGTCATTGAACTTTCTCCCATCGTCATTAGGGGGAAAATCATAGTTAACCACTTGTATGGGACCACGACTAACCAAAATATTAACAAGATCACTAGTCAATCTAGTGGGCCACAAACCGGGGTCATCATTTAAATATAAGCTGTCGCATACCACTGATGACGATAAAATGCTTACCACATCTTCAAGACAGGTTTGTCTTATTTGACTAGTGTCTCTTTCTGACAAAGGATTACAATCTACATAATTTTCTTGAGATACTTCCATCGTTCCTGGGTTTAAAGCTGCGTTTGTTGAGGCTTCATCAAAATTTGCTTGAGGTGTTGATTTCTTACTTTCTGGCTTTCTTAAAAATTTTCGTAAGGAACCCATCAATTTCTCGTTCCGTGCATCTTTTTCTCGCTTTTGCTGCCGAAATCGTGCTCCAGAAAGCTTTCTCCTTCTTTGCGGTTCCTGAAATTTAAGTAAATATTTCATGTTCGGCCAAAAATAAAAAATGGATATTGACTCCACTCAAACTCAAAAGAACTTTATTTTCTAGGTCATTACACGTCAATTGAAGCCGTACAAAGTCAGACATTAAGTACCTACTATCCTTCCAATCAAATTAAAACAAGTCGGGTAGACAGACCTACGCTCGTGTCAGAAGGGTTTTGTACTCATACTATGATATGCAAGCACTAATAATGATAAGACCTGTGCTATGCTATGGGTGTGAAACTTGGACCCTCACCCAAGCATCCGCAAACATGTTGAACGCCTCCAAGAGGCGGGTCTTGAGGCGAATCTTTGGAGCGAAGCGAGAAGGGGACCAATGGCGAATTCGATACAGCCATGGGCTGTATGAAATATTTGACGAGCTGGGGTTTCAAAGCTTATAAAACTGTGGAAGCTGCAATGCAGTACTTATAATATTATGAAGTAATATTTAATGAGATCTCAAAGAAAATCATGTTACTCATACTATCTGAAATTTTTATTGTTAAAACAATTTTTTACAAAACCCTAAAAATCATACTATTATTAACAAAGTTGATCGAATTTTGGCTTCTGTTGCCTTTTTACTCATTAAGGTCTACCTGCATGATTTGAGACTTTTAGCGAAGAGGGGGACGCAAACTTCCCATACAGTGAGTGTAAAAAGTGTACGTACGATTATATGTCCGATGGTGACTTTTTCTCTATGTCGCTAGCTTCCTTTCATTTTAAAGGCTTGCTTTGGCTAATCATTAATCAAGCCATTTGACAGTAGCACTCAAAATAGCTAAATCGGGTCGAATCGTCCTTCTAACTAACCAATTGCTCATTTTCCCCCCAAATTTGGAAAAATTAACGGTTTTTCTTCCATGCACTTATAAGAAAGTGCAACCGTACGAAGACTTTTTGCGCATCTAAAAGGGAGTATTAATATTTTGTCAAACGTTTCGCTACTACTAAGTTTTTCAAATTGATTTTTTTGAACACTTTGTCACTCCCTAGTCTTAAAAGAATTATATGGTGCAAAAAGATACTGAAAATGTTGTAACGGTTCGGATAAATAATGATTTTTCTTGAACGTTTATAGTCGTACGTACACTTTTTACACTCACTGTATATAGGATACTTTTGGCAAAAAGAAAATGTATAACGACCCCCTCGATATATGGGGAGACTCCCTTTAAAACCCTTATAAAAATTTATTCAAACCGACTTTATTTACCTTCTTGCTTATTTTCATGTCTCTAGCTTCTACAGTTTCCGAGAAACATGCTGTGACGGACAGACAGACAGTACCGATTTTAGAAAGGTTTTGTAAAATAATTTTACAAAACCCTAAAAAAGTATTTATTTTTGCTTGTTTACGCGTTACCCGATATATTTGCTAATTATAAACTGATTTTAATGATTTTTCCAGATGAATCAAATGTCTCAAGGTTTTCCTGATTTAAATGTAAAGGAAATTTGAACAAGATTCCAACTTCCAATTTAAACAAGATTCCAACGCAAAGTCGTAACTTCTTTTACTTTCGTTCTACAAATGCTAACTAACAGACAATTACTGGGAATCAATTAGACAAGTCGATAAATAAACTTAGACACTTACCATAATTGCAATTTGTTCACTTACATATGTATTTAACACTGATATAAAACTTTGAAACGTAAATCCACTCACTAATGAAATTACAATGTTAGTATTTGTTCTTAAATTAGCAGATTGAAATGAAAGAACCTTTTCCATTAGAACTAATAGTTCGACTGAGAGAAAAACCTAATTTAAGCGACTTGAATTAACCACACCGAGATAAAAGAACCTTTTCCTAAATAACTTCATATAGGTAGTACGATAGTTCTGAGAAGAAAACAAATTCGAGCGACTAAGTTGATTCTCTGCATGCGTGTCCGTGCACAAGAGCCTTAGTGTCGGTGCACATGAGCAAATTTCAACGTTTCGTCGACAACAGCATCACAAATGTTGTTGGAATACTATTTAGGATGCCGCAGCGGGCGGCACTGCAGCGTTCCGCCGTGTATGCTGGCCAATATTATCACATAGTATTTAAATGGCATTTGCGGTACCGCTGAATTGACGCAACATTAAAAAACGCTCGTGCCCATCGGCACTTAGAACTACTGGGCCAGATAGTTTGTTGCCATGTGCTTAATTTTCAAGCGCCCTACCGCCTCGTGCATTTTGTTTCGCATTTTCATTCCGAAGGGTCGAAATGTTTACGTTATGCGAAATATTAACTGTGCGGTGCCGGTGCTGTGAGAGGTTCATCGTCCATATGATGAATTTTTTTTATATTTCAGCTCGGGCAGTTCGAACTCCAACACACATTTCGCCTTTTGATTTTGGTGGATAGCAATGTTTACGTTATACGAAATATTAACTGCACGGCGCCGGTGCTGCTAGAGTTTCAGTGTCCATATGATGAAATTTTTTATATTTCAGCTTGATTTTGTTACGTTGAATATTTTTCCATAAATCAATTCAATATATTTTTATTAAATATGTATTTGCCGCCCCCAAGACGTGCCGCCCGCGTGCGGTGCACACCTTGCACACCCGCTTACGGCGGGCCTGTACGTAACTCATTAAAAGAAATATGATACGCACATATTAAGACACATGCTCTGCAAACTACATGTTTGTTTTCAAAATACATTAACCTAAACAATGCCACTGACCATGAGTCAATACAGCTACATAAGAAACAATGAATCTTGTTTCCGTTTTGAGCTTTTCCGTATGTTTAATATGAAGCAAAGAGTTCAAACATTGACTCACAGCGTAAGTTAATATGAAATAGTAGGAACTATTGAGAAAAAAAGGCTAACCATGTAAAATTGAGAAATTCAAGTACCTAAATACATTTGGAAAAATGCAATGTTTGTAAAAAATTGTATTTAAATAAGTATAAATAGGAAGTAGAAAGTCACAAATATTGTCATTTGCTTGCTAGTAATTACATGGCATTGAAGTATCAACTTGGCTGGCTACAGGTAAATTCCCTACTCACACCCAAATATTGTCGATGCATCGTATTTTAAACATCGAGTGAATCTGATGCATCGCTGTACATGGAATATCCTTATCCTAATCACAAAAGAAATGTAACTATTTGAAAAATTCAAAATCCGTTCCGTGATAAATACAACCCAACTTGTGAAAAGTAAGTAAGTAAAAAAAACTTTATTGAGACTTTTTTTTAAACATTGGCAGTAGGTACTTAATAACTATGTGAAATTTGACAGTAGGTAGACGTCAAATAAATGTTGACAGTAGAATATGCATTACTCGTGCATGCGGGCCGCCTATATTCCCGGTTCCTCTCCAGTAAGTTCCAGGGAGGATGGGCGCTCTGTCCATTTTGACCGTGTTGGTTCTAGATTTGAAACGTGGTTACCACTAGGGTTCGTCTCTATTGATTATTATTTTTTCTTATACTACTTGTATTTAACGAGAATTACATTTTGTGTTCAAGTCAACCCCGGTATGTATTGGGTCGGGATACCACATAAAAATGGGGTTTATTGGGAGCATTAGGGTTGTAGGAGTTTGGATTGTATTTGTCAAGAATTTTAAAAGGGCATAGTAATAGGAATCATTTATATTTGGAAGTTCAAAAAGTGTGCGAACACCTCGAAGAGGGTGGTCCCGTAACTTTTCCAGACGTTTTTTACCTATTATGAGCATGTAATGTAGTATCGGGACGATCCCCGTATCTCGGTATAATAAAATATTTTTATAGTATTTCTTATTGGTTAGACAGGCATTTTCTAAGTATTTTCCTCAAAGATTTGAATTTCTTCGGCTGCTGTTGGCGAGATTGTTAGTCAAGCGGGGAATGAGTAGGCAATGATTAGTCTAACAAGTGTTTTGTACATTAGTACTTTCACTTAAGGGCAGACTGCTTTCAAGGAAAGCAGGGAGGGAATAAGTGTGGCTGCCGCTTGAGTTTTGTTAAGCGTTTTTTGGCGTGTTTATTTGTTTTAAGCCGATTATTGAAGTGGATTCCCAAGTATTGGATATTATCTTTAAGAGAAATGACTTCGCCTTGAACTCGTACTTGCATGTACCTATTCTGAGATACTGCACACCGATGCCCCTTGGCGCTAGCATTTCGAAAGTAGATCAATTCAGATTTGGTAGCATTAATTTTAAGTCCCCAGTATTTTAGATACTGAGCTATGTCGTTCACTGCACGTTGTAGCCTTATTTGATCCAGGGCAGGAAGGGTGTAGGTGGCAGTAAGAAGGATGTCGTCTGCATACATAATTATACCAGAATACATTCAGTTTGGCCGTGGGATATCATGAAGGAAAAAATTGAATAGGGCAGGACCAAGAGTTGAGCCTTGGGGGACCCTAGAGTGGATAGGGATAGAATTGGAAATGAGATTCCCTAATTTTATTTGAGAGGTTCTATCTAAAAGGAAACTATAAAGGATTCTGAGGACTCCGACCGGGCAGGCTAGCATTTTTAGTTTGAGATTGAGCCCATTGATCCATACTGAGTCAAATGCTTTTTTTAAGTCCTGAACACAGGTCGCTGTGCACTCTTTCCACTGTAGATTGTGGTTGACTTTGTTATGCAGTAGCATTATAACTTACTCTGTAGATCGTTCGCGTTTGAATCCAAACTGAAAATGAAGAATCATTGGAGAGGTGACGTCGTTGAAGCTACGCAGGATAATCCTTTCAATGATTTTGCCAATATTCGGTAGTAAAGAGATTGGCCGGAAGTTGTTAATACTTCCTTCGCAGTTTGGTTTTGGTATTGGAATAAGCCTGCTGGCTTTCCATGATTGGGGAGTGTAGCCGTTGTTTATAAAATTATTATATATTATGGTCAAAAATGAAGAGACAGTTTTCCTACACTTTTTAAGTTCTCTGTTTGGGATTCCTTCAGGACCGTGGGACAGCTTGTAATGATTTAATAATTTTACGTCCGAACGCGGAACCGACCTCTCATCGGTTCTAGACGTTAAGTCTGAGTAGTGCCAACGGATGGTACCAACCGGTCAACCAATCCGTGCACCGTAACCCATTCACGCGGTGGCTGCTTGTCGGCCAGCTAGATCGGAGAGGATTTCGGTCGCGGGTCTCCGAATGGGTTACGCTCATTTACATAATTCAGCCACCTATACACGCCCGTTTTCAAACGCGTTACAAACAAAACCATACGGAGAGGAAACCTATTCTACGTTACTCCGTATTTCTTCTCATAACCAGTCAAAAAGAACAAAATCTAATTTTTATTTCGCGTTCCCGAATTCCCGACGCGGTACCGAAAAGTATACTACGTTAACTCAACCCGACGAATGCTACGTTAAGGAAAAACCAAAAACAACTAAGGTACCGCGTACCGCGCACGACGCTAAACCGACCTCAGCGGATTTTTTCCAAACCCTACCCTCGCGACGGCATACTTACCCTGCACCCCATTGCCCGCTGAAAAGCAGAACTACTGGAAAGGAAAATCCATCTTTTGTTGGCAATTCATACTATTGTACTTATTCCTTGCAATCATTAATACAATATTCATCAATTATAATAAGAATAAAAAAAATTGTTAATACAAAACTTAGTCCATATTATACTTATTTTTTTTTTCTTATTTATATAATTTCTCTTTCTTCTTACTTCGGATTCAATGTATTGTTTATAATGTAAATATATAAAAGGTGTATTGTATGTATTACATTTAATTCATACTCCTTTCCATCTATACATCCGAATTTTAAAATGTTTTTGTTTTTGCTTTAGTACTATCATTTTGAATTTTCGCATACATATATAGTATTTACTTTGGTTACAATTGTATATGTTTGGTTTTTATTTATAAATTGTTTTTTTTTTCGATAAGTGAAATATTTAGAGTGTCATACATAGGTAGTAACTTTTCACTTTTTAACCCTTACTTCTTGCTTTACTTTTCAGAGATTTACATTCAAACAATAACTAATGTCTTTTACTTAAGCTTATTATAGAACAATATTTAAATTTAAGAGTATAATATCTTGCACAATACATGGCATATAAAATATCTATCCGTAGTTATTATCAAAGGTTAATAATTTTAGTGATCAATGATTAATAAAGTTTATAGACTTAAGAAAGTCATAAAATTTATTTCGAATTCGAATATTTTCTGGTAATTTGAAAATTTAATGAGATATACAGCGATTAAAATTCAAGTGTTATGGCCATTCAATATTATTTGGTTGAATAAATACCTTTCGTTTTGTTTTTAAATAATGTACATATTTTTCCTTAAATTCTATTTGCTAACTGCAATGAAACTGAAAACATTCATATCGTTTTAAATTAATTGAAATGATCAATGTTGCTAAAATTATATTTTGAGCTTAATTTCGTATAAATCTATAAATTGTATCAATGAGTGAATTGACTGCTAATTACATTGTTTTTGTATAATATTCTCTGCAAAACAAAATTATATTAATTTATTTGCTTAATTAAGTTATACTTATAGCCGTATCAAGGAGATTTCCGCAGCTTTTGACCAGCATTTGGAACAATGAATTACGTCAATTCTGATTTTTTTTGAAGAAACCACCGTCTTACAAAATATTATACTGTCATTCTTAAGATACTTATATGAAAATACTTCAATGTATTGTATAATAAGATTCCATTATATTGTACAATATATAACTAATATACTTTCTTTCCGTAGTTGTCATCAAATATTAATCAATGTTACTGGTCAGGGATTTAAATTAAATCCTTATTGGCACGATTTAAATAGTAATCTAAATTACATTAATCATTTAAAATAATTATATTATAACCTAGCAGTAAAATTTTTATATTGATTTATATTGATTTGTTGTTTTTTTGATTATTTTTGGTGATTATTCAAGATGAATTTAGTGGCAAATAATGTAAGCGTAAGAAATAATAACACCATGGAACTTTATGTTATTGAAAAAAAAAATGAAGTTTACATCTCACTGTTATTTGCTGTTAAATTGTATGCATAATAATTTGATACGACTAGGTTTTTATTATGAAATAAATTCAAATTAACCATACAAATAATTTGATAGCTTTCATATACAATATTTTCTTAACAAAAATCGGTAGGTATGGTTGAAGATATCCTTTATTATTTTAATGTTTTTCTAAGCTTTACTACGCATTGTGTAATGTGAAGAATAATTAAACTTAAACTTCATGAGATATTTAATGGATTATAAAATAGCATTAAATGGCAAATTACTAGGCAATGAGCATTTTTATAAGACATTGCCAATAAAGAAACATAAATTGCATTGTTAAATAAAACTCAATTAATTAATTAAAGTAATATATTACATTGACCCTGCATTCTTTTATAAATTTACTAAACATTGAAATGGTGACTTCCTAAGAGTTGACGTGAGTAGACTACACTTTAATACTGTTTTCCAGCCACTGTTTCAATCTGCCTGTTTAAAACGCGTTTGGAAATTTCTTCAAGAGGAAATTTAGAAATTTTACGCTACGTTCCCGTTCCTTTTCAGGACTTCCAATAAAGCAACGAGAACCACGTCAACCTTACGCGTTCGCAATCTGCTAACCAACGAAGTGCCAGACATCGGCTATTCTAATCTTAACCAAAGCATCCTACACTAAATAAAATTGCCAAAATACAAACTCTGTGACCGCGAACTTAACCAAAAGCACAGAATCACTTAGTCGCGGATTACCTCAAACCCCGCCCACTCGACCTCACACTCACATTCCAGTCTCTTTTCATTAATTGTGCATTTTTTTTTTAAATCTTATCAAACTGAAAATTTTAACTTGATTTCAGCAAAAACATATTTCAATAGCTTTTATAATCCCAACTTATATTATAAATGCGAATGTGATTTAGTTTGTACACACATTTTCAGGGGTACAGAAAATAATATAGGATACCTTTTAACCCGAGAAAGGCTATTCCCTTGGTTTGTTTGTTATGCTTGCTTGCCTTAACTGCGTAACCGTCGGTGTCAGGAGTACAGAAAAGGCCGTAGGGTGCCTTTAATCCCAAAAAGCTACTGTTGCCTACAGAAAAAATTGTTTTATACTAGCTTTTACCCCTAGCTTTGCTCGGCGGGCCTGGGATGCTGATGTTCTATAACATATGTCTAGTTAGGCTTTTAGGGTGACTTGAATTTAGTAGTTTTCTTATTGTTTTCATACGGAGAGCTTATTAAGTACTTGGACGTTACAATTGAATTAAAATTTAACGAATATTTTTGGGAAACCGATATATTCTACGATGATTTCTCATTATGATGTTTTCAGAATTTACTCCGTTTTCTTTAATAATCACAGCATGTCAAAATTACTTTGGAAAGGATTGACTATACCGTTGACAACGAAAGTGAAATATGATGGTGACCTTTTGTGAAATTCATGTAAACGCACCACAATATGCGAAACAAAGGAAATATACTCGGCTTTCTTGATATGATTCCCTGATCATAACGTTGTAAGAGTTATTAAACGTACTTTTGGACACTTACCACCGAGCTCGGCAGTGATTTTCCTTGATCACCTGGATCATCCTCAGCTCCATTAGCATTCCCATAAGCCACACTTTCTCCGCCTTCAGTGTCTGTATTGCTTTTGATATTGGTAGAATTCTTCGTGATGTCAGTTGCATAGCACAATTTAAAGTTGTATGCCACATGTAACTCATCGTTGCATTGTAGACAGATATGATGTGGAAGGCGGTCAGTCAAGGTGATCGATGATGATGCAATCGATTGAAGCATGCGAAGAGCATCTTCGTTTCCTTTTTCTAAAAATGAATAGTAAATTATCACTCGCTTCACAGGTGCGGCAACACACCGATTTGACCATACCTAGATGCGTCCAACGGTTACGAATAACCGTTGTTTTCATACAGAAGACTATTTGTGCAAAACCATCAATGAAACAATAATTTTGGACAATATTCGCTCGCAATTTTTTTGTTTTCTACCACCGAACTGTCGAAAATCACCACACTTGTCGGTATATAGTGAAAGCTTAGACAAATGAAACACTTTGGTCTAGAACAATCTTCACTCTCACTCATCGGACAGTTAACCGCGCACCTTCTGTACCTTTTTGACGTTTGGGATGGCAATTGTGGGAGGCATTGCCAGATATATATGCTTCGAAATGTATCAGTGTTTAATTACAGCGGATCACGTTGACAGAAAATATTTCTCCACAAATATAAATATTTGAAGAAAAATATTTTCTGCGCAATGATCTCTGCACGAAAGATGAAGTCTGCTTGCACTTCGAAGTCATACATATCTGGCCGGGTGCTAGGGTTCGGGATCGGAATCACCTCGATTCTCGGGCGTAGGCGTCACATTACAAGCTTGCTATTTAAGGTACTAATGATACCTTCAATTTCCTTTTTCGCGGTGAAAAAAACTCCCCAAAAACTGGATGCCGTAGAGCCGTAGCATTATTATAACAAGAGAATATGGTTAAGTAAAATCCTTCATATCCTTCTGTTATAAGCTGAACTTCCGCATCGGACCTGTTATTTAATGCTGTATGAGATGGCTCACGGCGCCTGTATAGATGGTTGAAGTATCCCCCACAATCACTGATCTTAGCTAAAGGAGCAGTTAAAACCTCGTTTCCTTGCCTTATTGGGTCTTTCTCAATGTTGTATTTAGAACTCTTGTGCCCAGTAAGTTGGTCTATTACTTTAAACACACCAGCAGAAGGTCCCATGGAACTTAGTCTTTACTTATAAAGGTTATTGACTTCATATTTGATGCGTTTGTGGATTTCACTGGTAATAATCGTAAAGTAAGTTTTGAGCTCCAAATACTCTTCATTTTAACGGTTATAGCTTCGATGGAATATGCGCTTTAGTCGCTGAAGCATGTTTCCGTATTTTTATTAAGTGAAAAGTCTCCTGCATCAAACTTTTATATACCGAGGTACGGTATTTCTGGAAGGGGGTACTTCGTAAAAACAAAGTGGGCAATACTGAAAATTTCTTTTCTTAACTAACCTATTCATTAGCTTGAACTATTCTCGCTGCTTTAGATCAGTTGATAGCTGTAACATATTATTTTGCTCATAATTTTGACTAAATTGCAGAAGCCAACCTTTAGCTTCTACTAGAATGTTCAACATATTTAATTTTCATTTCAATATACTATATGTACTATAACGCCAATAATAAATGAAATCGTAAATTTGAAATATTAAAATCATACTCGCAAAAAAAAATCAACTTTGATTATATGACATGCAACACCAAATTTTATGTATTAATATCAAAGCACTAAAAAGAATTTTTTTATTTAAATATTTTTTTATCTTTATAATTAATTACTAGTTTTATCCAGAATACTTAGAAGTCATTTAAAAACTAATAAAATATTTTAGAGTGAAGTAGTGTATATGTTCTAAATACGAATTTCGAGTGTCCTTACAAATCTTTATTTAAATAGAGTCCAATACATGTTTTTATAACATATCTTTTAATACAACTGTATTCAATATAAATATTTGTAAATTTTGTCATAAATTTTTGGATCAACAAAAAAGATAGCTTCATCCTTGCTAATTCCTTCCACAACCAAATGAGAATCCCATCCAATTACTACTGACTGCCGATGGCCTGATCAATATGCGGATTCAGCAAATTAACAAATCAACAGTGAAATACTCAGGATATACGAGTATACCTGTAAAAAATTTCACCAGTTCAGCCGATAGTACTCGTATATCATTAAAAACAATAGCTACGAAAAAACGATTACAATAAATAGCTAAATATTTAAACTTACCGCTCCCAGTTATCCCGGATACATCGGCTTATGAAGTTTGACTCGATAACTAGGTAAGTAAAAAAATTGCTCATACATGTATAAGTAAAATTGCAAATTGTTCTCTTTTTAAATTATAGAAATTTTATATAAACTACTTTCAAGCATAAAGTGGATTTTCAACACTAATTAATCATCCCTTATTCTATTTATAACATTTTTTGAGAAATATATTTTACATATTTTCCTCCAGTACAAATCAATGTCCATAGGAAAGAAAATGGTTACCTATTTAGCAAAGTACGTTCATGTAAATTTGATTGTAGAATCGTTTTTATATCTTTCCCATCTCCATGACACTTGCTAAGTGCACGCACAGTAATATGTGTTAAATGCACGCACAGTAATTATATTTAATTTTAATTATTCAATTACACTTTATAACACCGTCGATAACTTGAATCTAAAGAGCTATCGTCCGATTAAAACAACACCGTGGACGCTTTGATGACTTTATTTAAAATGTATGCAGAGCTAATACAATCTGTTATAATCAGCGTACAAAAGAGGGTTTATGCTTATGCACTAAGCTTATTTATATGACAAGAATCGCTTATGTTGACAAAATTAACTTTCGATTCGAGTTCCAAAGAATGTTTGTAATACGATAGCATTTCATAGCGTATACATTTTAGCGCTAGGTTTTTCCGCGACATAAGCGATTTTTGTCGTTCATTACAATAAAAGCAAGATATGAAATTGTATACATTTATCATGATGAAATTTTTTTTCATACATACATATGCAAATTTTTCAACATTTTCGTCAGTAAGTAAGTAATGCCGGAGACACGCTATTGTATTGTGCTGTGGCGTACCGATGGAGGGTGCACACTAATCTGTCGTATTGGGGCGCTACATTGAAAATTGTGAGTTTGAGTACAGTGTGTGAGTTTTTACTCCTCAGGCATTTTTTCAATATTGAATCCCTGTCTTCTTTTTAGTTTTTATTTAACTTTTAGCAGTTTTAATCTGCATTTACTGTATGTACTTATATATGGACATTATGTTTTCGTCGGACTCGGATAGTGATTTTGATGAAGATCCTCAATTTCTCTTACAAATGACCCTTCTTGAGAAAAAAAAGAAAAGAAGATACTGGGTTCACCCTATAAACAGACGGACACAGCAAAAAAGTGAATTTCATTGTCTGAGAACTAGAAAGTCACGAAGAGAAATTCCATGAATACTTCAGAATGAAAAAAACTCAATTTGAGGAAATTCATTCACTGATAGAAGGAGACATAAAAAAATATATACAAAGTTTCGCAAATCAATAGGAACTAGAGAAAGACTTTAGTTATGTTTAAGGTAAGTTTGATTTATTTAAAAATTGAATTGAAACATTCAAAACAAGTTTTATTTCACATTATTTTTTGAATATGATTGAGAAAGAAACTAATAATTTTCAAAAATTATGAGAATAAGAATAATTAATTTTAGCTACGTCTATTATTGAAAATCGATGTTCTCATAATCTGTTTTTATGTTTGAGTTTGATGTTGTTAACGGAACGTCTGTTGAAAATTGAGTGTGTGGAGTTGACTGGCAGTTTGTTGGTGGTGGAAAGTCTGCTGGAGCTTCGATGTTTATGGAGAACGGATCCTATGGAGCTGACTGGATTATTTGTTCCGACAAAATGTTAATTGGCGGTCGTATAATCTTTTCAATTGTTGTATTCCGGCTTGGGAGATAGCGATGTGCTTATTTAATTTTAGTTTGTTCCAGTTTTGGCAGCTTTTTAACTGCCTTACTCATACTCAGGAAGAATAAGTCAGTTTCATCCATATCTTGTTATACGTTAAGTTTTTGACGTCTTAATTCATGGGAGGATTTCATTGAATCGAAGAGATCTTCTAATTTTTTTTTATTTGGTTCTTCACTGGCCAAACTGGATCGTGTTCGAAATGATTCATAGCTACAAGTAGAACTTGCACTTGTTATACCACTTTCAAAAGGGTCATCTACAGAAGCTGATGGTGGTTCGAGTGGGGTCATAATATTTGTTTTTGTCAACCGACATTCCTTATATGGAAGGAGAAAACTCATGCTCTCTTCATGCTTCCATGGCACGAAGCCAGCCGCAGCTTGTCCACTTTTTTTCTTTCTACATCGTTTCAACGCACTGGCGAAAGCGTTTCTGAGCTTTATGCACTCATCCTTGCACTTATTTACTATGAAAGATAAAATAAATATGATTTTTTTACTGTCCGATTTTTAGCTACAGGTATCAGATGAAATAATTTCGACTTCTTGACTGTCAGATTTTTAGATACTGGAAACAGATAAAATATGTATGATTTCTTTACTTATAGATTATTAGCTACTGGAAACACTTTTCTGTCACTAGCGTTCAGCTATCGTATGGGGTTTTCTACTGTGAGAGTTATAGTACGAGAAGTTTGTGAAGCTATTTGGAAGAATACGTCACCTATTTTTATGCCTACACCTTTAGAAGAAATGTGGAAAAATATTTCAAAAGACTACAAAAATTTTTGGCTCCTTCCAAATTGTATTGGAGCATTAGATGGAAAACACGTGAACATCATTTGTCCAATCAACGCTGGTTCTACTTTTTATAATTATATACAACATTCCATTGTATTAATAGCGCTTGTAGATGCTCAATACAAATTTATCATGATTGACGTGGGCGCTTATGGACGAAACAGCTTATGGCGGCATATACGAAAAATCATTGATGGGAAAATTATTTGAGTAGAAGGCGTTGAATGTTCCACAGGATGAACCATTGGCTCAAAATTCGCAACCTATGCCATACACAATTGTCTCTGATGCAGCATTTCCGTTAAAAACATTTTTGTTGAAACCATACCACAAAGACAGACTCATTAACAATGATGCGAATAAAATATTTAATTATCGCTTATCACGTGCACGCCGATGTGTAGAAAATGCTTTTGGCATTTTACGGACTCAATTTAGAGTATTTCATGGACCAATACAAGTACAGCCGGACATGGTAGATAAGATTGTGTTAGCTGCCTGCTGCCTTCATAAGTTTTTATGAATCCAAAAAGCGCAAGACACACTTGAATCCGAAAAAATTTTAATTGATTCTACTGCAGATAACAGCAACAACTCTTGTCTGCTTGATATTGAATCTTTGTCAAGGAATTCATCTCAAGACGCTATTTATGTCAGAGATAAATATAAGGAATATTTCATCAGCCAAGAAGGACAAGTACCGTGGCAAATACATATGATTCGCAGGACTACACTGGGTAATTCAACAGTAGAATAAGCAATCAAGCATCAATGTCTAGGAAGCATAGGAATTCGCCTGAATAAAATTTTTTAATGCCCCAATTGATTGCATTTTGCGAAAAGTTATTTGCAAAAATTACAAAATTCAAACAATCTAGCATGTTTTCGTTAAAAAATGTAATATATCACGGAATCTACTTAATGTACCGAGTTGTTTTAAGCTACGTTTAATAGATGTTAGTTATTTACATTGAATTAACTCATCAAAAATTCAAAGAAAAAATTTTTAGAACAAAAGTTGAAATTTGATACAAATTAATATGCATGCCTGATATTTGTTCAGTTTGTGCAAATTACACATTTTGTGTTAGGAAACTTTTTGTAAATTGTTTTTTAAATTTTTGATGACTTAATTCAATGTAAATAACTTAGATCTATTGAAAGTAGCTTAAATCAATTCGGTACATCAAGTACTTTCCACGATTTACTAAATTTTTTAATGAAAACATGATATTTAGTTAGTATTTTGTAATTTTTACAACAAAATGTTATTCACCGATTCCATAGGTTTATTCTGATTTCCACTTAAAATTTTTTTTGGAAATATTCGTAACATTTATGAGATGGAATTTGCAGTTTTACTAGGGACGGCGCCTTAAGACGTAGTGTTTATAACCACCTAACTTCAAATTTAATTAATTGATACTTAAAAAAATATTCAACATAATAACATTGATTCGCATTCAAAAACAAAACATTTTGGAATGTAAGTTTATACAGTTTTATAGTTTATAAATATAATTTTTTAAGAGTGAAAATTTATAAGTTATTTATCACGTTTGAATCATAAAATCACAGCACTGGTCATCTAATCTATCGTCGTGGTACAGGCAAAAGCAAACGATATGATCAATATGACCAAAGGTTTTGAGTCTTGGAAATTGTCCTTCCTGTAAGTTATTACATTTCACATTCGACCTATTGCATGTACCACGACGATATTTACATTTTCAGAAGAAAAGTGAAATACTATTTCATTTACTCACCTGGTTCACTTAATACTTTCTCTATTTCCTCCCAAGCTGCAATCTTCATCGTTTGGTCCTTGTATTCTTTGCACTTTGTGTCGTACAACACTTTTCTTTCCCGAACAAGTTCACTTAATATATCAGCCATCATTAAACGAACACACTGTGAAGGAAACGCGTTGTTTAATTATGCGACATAACCAGAAACACATTATTCTATCCTGTTGTGTTGTCTTGTGGCGAAATCGCTTGCAAGCAGTCGCGTCAGAACAGAATACGCCACAACACAACACAATACACAAATATGTTTCCAACCATACTAAATGTATGAAAGCGATATGCTTCTGACGCGACACAACTCAACACGACAGAATAGTGTGTCTCCAGTATTAGTTGCTGTTTTGTTTTACACTTCATTTTTGTCGGTTGTTTACTTTATTTATTTGGAAGGGTACATGTTTTTACCTTCCTTTATTTCCTTATCTTAACCCCGGTAAGTGTGAAGGTTAGAGGTTATATAAAAAGACGGTTTCGTGGGATAGTTAGGGTTGTGAGAGTGACGCCACTTTTCTGTACTTTCCTTGCTTGTTGCAAGTAAGTAGTGCATTCATGGGGTTACACCAAAATCTCTGTAGAGCGTTTTGTTTTTAAAATATTTCTTATTTGGGGAGGGATGTCCGCAGGATTTTCCTCCCAAATATTCGCAGTTCGTAGTAACGTTAGGTAAGAAAAACTTCGAAGATAAAAGTGCCGCCACCATGCGGAGACGGCTTTTACTTTATTGAGGACTTTTCGTGCGTATGTTGTAATAACCGAGCTGTTAAAGGGTCAAAGGAAACCCCAAAATGTCCCAGATCAATCGAAACGATCGAACCGGTACGAGTGCAGATTGAATCGGAACAATTTCCGATTGATCTAGCACAATTTGCAATCGGATCGGTTTGAGATTGATCTGGTACGACGAAATACCTCGGACATGGCAGTTGTCATTTGGAGGAAGGAGACTGGCGGGAAACCCACAGGTGGGAATGATTGCTGTGCGGACTAAAGTTCAGGTATTGATTTTTATAATTAAATTACATTAACGCTGACATCTCTGCAACACCCAAACAGGAACCCACGTCAAGTAGGAGTTTTGCTTGGGCGGACGGAGGAGTCTGTTTAAATCGCCACACGTTGCGCACGTCGGAGGAAACGCGCCGACAACGAATTAACGTGATCATCATTTTCGCGGTCTCAAATGCTTTCAATTGTGTACCCAATTGTGCAGGCAATAATTGTCTGTCGATAAATCGCGGATAGTGGAAATCAGTTTGCATTCACACAAAAACGAACGGATCTAAGTAGACAGTAACATATGAAAGCGGCTTGATTTGCATTCAATCTGAATTTGAATTTTTCCATAATCTCGGTTGAAGATTTCGTTTTCGATCCACTGGTCAGCATCTTCACGGGCCATTAGTAGATATGTTCGAGGAGGGTTACAAAAAAATACAGCTAAGATATATATCACTTGAAAGCCTATCACAACCAACGAACCAACCTCTCGTTTCGAGAAGAAAATTCGTATATTACTGAAAGTTTAGTGCAAGTTGTAAAGTTACAATAAATTAATGACACTCGAATTATATAAGTAATTTTTGCCCATAGTGCTCAATGTGAACGGATAAAAGTCCTCAAATTACATCCACTAAGATTGGAATTTTTGTAATGATTTTCTACCTTCAACTCGAACGCGGAACCGACCTCTCATCGGTTCTAGACGTTAAGTCTGAGTAGTGCCAACGGATGGTACCAACAGGTCAACCAATCCGTGCACCGTAACCCATTCATGCGGTGACTGCTTGTCGGCCAGCTAGTTCGGAGAGGATTTCGGTCGCGGGTCTCCGAATGGATTACGCTCAATTACAATATTTCAGTCACCTGAACTTGCCCGTTTTCCAAACGCGTCAACAATTACTCATCCAGAACGAGAAACCTACATTACGTTAGTTCTGGATGCGATCTATCCACAGATCTCAAATCAAAAAAAACGCTACAAAATCCCATAGGCGCGTTACCGATTCACCGACGCGGTACCGAAAAATATACTACTCGAACTTAAACCGAAGAAAACTACTCTAAGGAAATGGCGAAACAAGCAAAGGTACCGCGTACCGCGCGCGACGCGAAACCGACTTCAGCGGATTTGCAGAAACCCTACCCTCGCGACGGCATACTTACCCTACACTCTCTGTTCCCACTGAAAAAGAAAAGTCACTGAAAAGGAAAGTCGGGGGTGAACTTAGCAATTCATGTTATTTTTATTTAGTTCCAAAAAAAAAATGTATATAATTTTTCTATTATATTTTCTATTTTTATCTATCCTTATCCTGTAAGCTACTTTTCGTTCCAGCTTGCCGTTTACGCGTTCTCTTGACATTTGTTCAGGTTGTTAATTCTGTTGTGTTAATGTAATAATCGATACATAAACTAAAGTTAAATCTTTACATGCTTCTAAATCCTGCAATACATTTAAATTGATGTTATTAACTTAAGTCTGAAATTCTACCGTTTTGTTTGTTTTTATCTAGGGTAATTAAATTTAAGTTGCATATATTGTATCGTTATCCTTTATTTGATTCTTATTTACTTTTTTAAGACTTCAGACCGTAAACTGCCTGATAAATTTGAACACTGGATCTTTTGTTATAAAAATTTATACTAATTTTTTTTTTTTTCTGAACAAATCTAAAAAAAAAATCCTAATCACAACATTTATTGCTATAAACGATACATTTCGTTTCTAATAATCTACGTTTTATAAAATTTTCGGCAAGACTGATTTTTGAATTTTTGTATAAATAGCCCCGATTAAAATTATCGAATCGAATTTGAATATTTCTATTTCAGAGCTTTATCCTTAACATATTATAAAGTCATGGCATGGTTATCATAAAAAGTCCATTTCTACTTCTATTCTTCTTGTATGGAATTTTTCTTTTCTATATTATTATCGGCGCTCGAAGTTGAATTATAATTTAACGACTAGATCCCAAAATAATACATAGGAAACCATAATTATGTACAAACTTAAGAATAACTGTATGTTTGTTGCAATAAAATTATTAAATAAGTGATTGTTTTCGTATTAAAAACATTTTGCATTTTAAATAAAATTCAATCTTTAAAAATAAAATACAATCAATGATGAGAAATACTAGGATCCGATGATTGTTGTGTAAGCTTAGCTTACACTTGATCTGATTTTTAAATGCGTTTTAAACTATTCTTATGAAAATATAAATATAGAGTTGTGATAATATTGTTAAAATCAGTAAACAACATCTACAATTGAAATTTATGAAAATACATAAATAAGAAAGTAAACTAATTAAGAATTGCTTAGATCATGCAATTTCACGCACAAAAATAATTATTTGACAATTACAAATGAAATCCAGTTCATGTGCCTTTTCTTCTGATCTAATGATAGTGTTGATCTGATTCTGCTTAGATTTTTTTTTGTTTTATATCTACATATTTAAGTTGCATAATTGATGACGGCTTGCTTATTCCTTTTTCAAGCGAACATACAGAAAAATGTTTATCGTCGGCTAGACTTCAAATTATTCAAAACAGAATTTTATCGAGTCAAAACATTTTTTCTCGTTACGTTCTATGCAAGGTAGTGCTTTTAAATTGTGAGGAATTCACTTTATTTCATCGGATTGGAAACTATTTTTGCCTTTTTAGTATCTTTTGATCGTTTTCATCGAAACGTGCTGGTCGGTTTCTTTGTATCCAGATTTCAAAAAGGAATTTTGGCTGTTAGAGATTACTTACGAGTACATAAATATTATTGTTTCGATGTACTCGTATTACTATTGTCTTTTCATAGAGACACTAAAAAGGACTTTTGAAATAGGTTTGCACTGGGGCATCCAAATTAAAATGCTAAATATGAGACTCGAAAGCGTTTAGAGCCTGGCAGCATTACAAATAAAAACATGCTTAAAATTTGTGCAATTGTATTCTTACAGGGAGACATGCCGTCCCGCAGAAAAGGAAGTTTGTTATACAAAACAATTCCAGGAGTTAAAATCAACTTTCAACTACCTCAGACGGGGAATCTCATAATTTTGATGGTCAGGCTTTGGCGTTGTATTTGAACCCAATTTTTATCGATAACTCTACCATTAACCAACATGGTGTCATGCTTGACCTTTCACTTTTCTAGATATTAAATGTAAAAAATTTATCCTCGCATACGAGATCGCAATCTAAAAAATCTATTCAGTTGCATTCTACTTGCTAATTACCGATTTTAATTCCACGTGCGCGACGTGATTGTGAGTCAATTCTAACTTTCTGTAATTTCAAGGTGAGTTGTTTTCTTACATACTTTGTGGAAGTCTTTAGCGGGAATCCTTACTTTTACTCCGTTAACAATAACATTCGCTATAATGTTGTCCAAGCTTGTATATTCGGACGTATTTTCGTGGGAACTGGAAGAAGGTGCGGGGTCGACGGCTTCGGCGGGACTGGTATTCTTCTCTTTGGTTATTTTAGCAGAAGTGTCCCCGGTATTTTCAGTATCGGCTGGTTTCGATTCAGTTCACACTGCCTTCCGCTGCAGACCAGACAAAATATTGCTAACCTTTCTATTTAGTTATTAACTAAACTAACCTCTTTCCTAATGTTTCTGCTCCGGTGAATGTCACTGCCTCACGAATAACGTTTTCCAAAAACTCTTTAAGCACACCACGCGTTTCTTCACAGATTAAACAGGGAATACGTTTCACTCCACCACGTCGCGCCAAACGACGTATAGCTGGTTTTGTAATACCTTGGATATTATCACGAAGAACTTTACGATGACGTTTAGCGCCTCCATGTGGCTGTCAAAATTTCCGGTTGTCACCTCGGACAAAACATATGTGCGTGGAATGGCACTTCATATGGCGGAAATGTGCTTCTTCAGATGTCGCCAGTGGCATAGTTTTCTCGATGGCCACGGTGGAGGGGCATTTCCAGATGGCTATGTCTCGAAATGTGCCGGGGTTGGATTAATTCTATATTTCGAATATTTATATCCACGGATCTAAATATTTGGACAGAAAAAAAAATATTTTCTGCACAACGATATCCGCACAACAGATGAAGTCCGCTGGCAATTCGAGGACATATCCATCTGGCAGGTTACAAGGGTTCGGGATCGAAATCACTTCGATTCCTGGGCGTAGGCGTCACATTACACATTCCCCCCCCCAAAATCGAAGTAATTACGATCCCGTCTCCTTGGTAAAAGGTCTTGGTTAGGGACGTGGCGGGTCGAAGATCCGTTTCGAAGGATAGGCTACAACCCTGTTCGTGAAGACTCGGCAGTGACTATATAGTAGGAAGTCAGGTGTTATTCGGAGGCCTTCGTCTAGGCAGAGATTTGGGATAAGCCAAGGGTTCTCGTGGGAATTAGTTGCACTTCATCGTCTAAGGTCTTTTGCGTGGTAAATTCCCAGGGTCTTACCAGTCATGTCCGCGATGAGGTATCGGGTGGGGCTTATGACTTGTATGACTCGACACTTCACGAATTTCTTGTCTAGTTTGGCATTGTAATGGCGGGTGGCATCGCTCTGTCGGAAGTTTCGACGATATATTTCGTCGCCGGCCTTAAAGCCAGAAGGATGAGATCGCAAGTTGTACCGCTCCTCTCCCATCCGTCTACTTTCTTCAATCTTCTCCCGCAGTTGATCTCGCAGAAGTTGGAGCTTTTCGTGCGGTTCTAGAACCACGATTGGGTCCTCTAGCGATTTCAGCTGCCGCAATAGCCGGTAAGCGCTCCCATGACAGATCATATACTGGCCGAACACTGCAAAATACGGCGAAATGCCGGTCGTGGCGTGGTACGACGAGCGCAGTGCACTAGTGATGGCGGACAATTTGCGATCCCAGTCCCTCTGATTCGGGTGGACATAGGCGCGAATGGCCGCTATGAGCGTACGATTCAGTCGTTCGGATGCGTTGGCTTGTGGTGAATAGACGGCAGTTCGTTGGTGGATGATGCCGTATTTGGACATTAGGTCTCGGAACTTGCTGGAGGTGAACTGGACCCCATTGTCGGAGACAAGTTTCTCCGGAACTCCAAACATGTGAAAGACTCGGTTCTCCAAAAAGCTGATTATTGGTCCAGTGTGCATGTTACGTAGTGGTTCTATGATAGGGAATTTGGAGAGCTGGTCCAGGACCACGACAGCTCCCGTGTGACCAGAAGCAGATCGAGGGTAAGGACCGATAAGATCAATGTACAAGCGCTGGAACACGCGTTCGGGGACCTCAACCTTACCCATGGGTGGCCGAAGGATGGTGTTGGGCGCTTTAGTGCACTTGCATAGCTCACAAGAGGCTACGTACGCTTTTATCTGTTGTGCCATCTTAGGCCAAAAGAAACAGGTTTTCAACCGCCTAAGTGTACGACCGTATCCGCCGTGCGCACTTGATGGGTGGTCATGAGCCCGCCTGATAAGATCAGTGGTTAATTCTTCGGGCACCCACAACTTCCACTGTTCTTCTTCTTGTATGGGATCTCCGGAGGCGTGTCCCATCCGTTTGTAAATAAATCCATCCGTCAACCGCAGTTCAGGAAGCTGGGACAGTTGATTCTGGATAGTGTGAATCAGTTGGGTGTAGCTGGCTGACTTGAAGGCAGGATGGTCCAAATCGATCAATTGGGGGCTGTCGTCCTCTTGGAACAACTCGGCTCCTTCAGGGGCGAACATTCTGGATAGGGTGTCGGGGACTACATGCTGGCTTCCTTTTCGGTGGCGAATTGTGAAGTCAAATGCCTGTAGTTTCAGTGC
The DNA here is from genome assembly GCA_963969285.1 of Odontomyia ornata. Classification (NCBI taxonomy): domain Eukaryota; kingdom Metazoa; phylum Arthropoda; class Insecta; order Diptera; family Stratiomyidae; genus Odontomyia; species Odontomyia ornata. Next base: position 194,222,454 of record OZ017741.1, read on the forward strand.
CCACCTGGCCAATCTGCCGTTGAGATCAGTCTGGCTCATTAGCCATTTCAGAGAAGCGTGATCCGTAACGATTTCAAAGGTGTGTCCCTCCACATAGGCTCGGAAGCGTTTCACTGCCAACACCGCGGCTAGACATTCTTGCTCGGAGACCGTGTAATTTCGCTGGGCTGGGTTCAACTTGTGAGACATGAAGGCTATAGGTCTCTCCTCGCCGTCTTGTGCAACCTGGACTAAGACTGCTCCCACCCCATGTTGACTCGCGTCACAATGGATTGAGAACGGTTTGTCAAAGTCCGGGCTGTGCAGTACGGGGGCCGTAGTCAGACTCTTCTTTAGCTCTTCAAAGGCTCGCAAGCTGGGCTCTTCCCATACGAATTTACGTCCCTTACGCAGCATGTCGGTCAAAGGAGTGGTAATGGTGGCATAGTCACGTACAAAACGCTGGTACCATCCGCATAAACCTAAGAATCGGCGTAATTGTTTGGTGGACTTGGGTAATGGAAAAACGTCAATCGCTTGAGTCTTTTCCGGATCGGTCTTGATATGCCCATGCCCAATGATGTGACCTAAATACTTCACCTCCGTCATCACGAACTGGCTCTTCCTTATGTTGATGGTTAATCTTGCCCTCCGGATGTGTAGAGCCACCTCCTGAAGCAGGTCGATGTGTTCGTCAAAGGTCTCTGTTATAAGCAACAGATCGTCCAAGTAAACGAAAACTTGGTGCCGCAAATGAGGTGGTATCACCTTGTCCATAAGGCGCGTCATTGTTTGGGGGGCATTACACAATCCGAATGGCATGGTCACGAATTGATATAAGGGCCGGCCTGGGACTGTGAAGGCTGTTTTCTCCTTTGAACCGGGGTCTAAAGGAATTTGCCAGAAGGCGTCCTTGAGGTCTAAGCTCGTGATGAAATGGGCTTTAGGCAATCGACTCAAAATGCCTTCGATCAACGGTAGAGGATATGCGTCCTTGACTGTGACGGCGTTCAAGCGTCTGGCATCTAAGCATAACCGGACCTTGTTCGGCTTGACCACTAAGGTGACTGGGGAAGCCCACGCGCTCTGTGATTCTTCGATTACGCCTAATGCTAGCATTCGATCCACTTCGGCATATAACGATTTTTCCTTCGCCGGAGATATGGCGAAATGTCTCTGTTTTATGGGTTTAGCATCCCCCACATCTATAGTGTGGAACACCAGGGCAGTCCGCCCGAGACCTTCCTTCTCATGCGAGGGAAAAGCCGATATAGCCGAGTCGAGACACAGTTGCTGAGTTACATCCAGTGTATGCCGTACTAAGTTAGTGGGTTGAGATTGGTCAGGAACGGTGGTGACGGACTCCAGGGTCGAACCGGAAAATAGTGCCGGGGCCAAGTTAAATTTTCGAACGAAATCCACTCCTAGGTAAAGATTCTGGGTTAACTGAGGTATAATGAAAAATTCCATAGGTTTAGTTACCCCTTTAAAGGTGACATCCGTCGTAATTTTTCCCACTACAGAGTGACGAGTTCCGTCCGCCGTGCTTAACCAGGAGGTGAAATGACGGATTTGGTCCGCGTGCTTGGCCAGTACCTCCCCTGCAAACTCGGCAGAGATGCAATTCACACTGGCTCCCGTATCTACTAAGCCTGACACTCGTTTTTGCAGGAGGTGTACTGACGCATATGGCCGAACATCATCCCTCAATAATTCGTCTAAGTATATGTCCTTCAACACTTTCCTCGACTGCCTGACTTTTCTCCAGAAGCTCCGCATCCGACGCGTGGCTCGCTTGCTTCGCGGTGGGACAGTTGTGGCCAATTCCTCATGGAAGATGCGCTGTCGAGTAGCCAAATAATTCCGCAACCTGACATGAAAAGGTTTTACATGCCAAGGAGCCTTCGTCTCGCTATCATTTCCCTGCGCATTGGCCTCGGCGAAGGACGGCGTCGGTTGTGGAACTTCGGGAGAACTGTGTTTAGCGGTGCGAGTCAACAGAGTTGGAGTCATGTTGGGAGCTGGGTCATAGCTGGTGATGGGGTCTGGATTGGTTCGTCCGGGGTCTAGGAGTGCCGACGGGTGGTCGCGGCACTCGGTGGCAAGTTTTTTCGCCCTTTGCAATTTGCACAGTCAGGTGCGTATGTGTCGGCCTTCCCGCAGCGGTAGCAGAAAAGCGTCGGCTCCGCTGGACATGCGTAGAACCGATGTCCCGGTTGTCGGCAGTTCCAACAGACCGTCGGGCTTGTAAGTGCTTCAAGGGAGGGTCGATCAATCAATGCTGGGTCCTCAAGCTCCGGTGGTGCTCCGCTCCTCGGTACTGGTACTGGATCAGCAAGCAGGTGGTCCGCTGCCATCAACTCCGCGGTGTGATGATTTCGGGGATTTGGTCCCGTTATGCGAGGTTGTGGGCGGAAGGTACCTCGTCGCTCATCCAAGTGTTCTTGTCTACGCGCATGGAGGCGCAATCCCTGTATGGTGTTGATGGGAAAATGTAGCAGGCTGTTCTGGAGATCCCAGCGCATGTTCTCTCTGATAATTTCTACTAATTCGTCCTCGGGCATGGTATTTCGCAGGCGAGTGCTCAATCTCACTATACTGGTGTAGTACTGGTCGAACGGTTCGTGAGCGCCTTGTTTCCGTTTCTTTATTTGCTCTCTTAGCTCTCTCTCAGTGAAGCCATCCTCAAATCGATTGCGGAAGGCTGCACTGAAAGAGTGCCAAGTGGGACGTGGCGTTGACTCTTTAAAGCTCCAGTACCAGTCGGCAGCGTCGCCGCTGAACAAAAGATGTGCATGCCGGAGGAAGGCCGAGGAATCCCCTCCCAGGGTGCTGGATACCAACGCCTGAATCCGGAAAAGGAACCGGTCCGCCGATATCATATCGTTGAACCCTGTAAAGTTCAGGCGCCAACTCTCCATGATACGAGGCGTCGGGTCTCGAAAAGGTGCCAATGCGTTCCCGGGGGGAATCACATCCTCGATTGACCTGTGGTACTGAACTGCCTCGGGGGCTGGAGGTACCAACGGAGGTCCGGTACTGTGTCGCGGTCTGTATTCGGGAGCTCTGGGATCCATTCCCGAGTTCCTTGGGGGTGGGACCCATTGCTCGGATTGTCGGGAGTGGGGTATCGCCACACTGGGATTTGGCTCCCAGCCAAGCGGAGTTCTCACGCGGCTGGGTGGTTGGCTCAACGGGAGGTTCTGGATCTTTCCCTCCAGGTTGCCAATCCTCTCCGACATATCCCTCATCAACGCCACGAGGGTGTCAATGGAGTGGGCGGAAGGCATGGTTGTCACCTCGGACACGACACTCGCAGCCGGAACTTCACCGCCTACTGCTCCTTGCAGGTCTAAGAGTGGTTGTGACGGTTCGGCTTCTGGAGCTCCTTTCGCCACTGCTCCACGCGTCGGTAGGGGCGTTCCGATGGGGACGTCTAGGGCGGTCCGCTCGATGGGTCGCCGACATAATGGGCAACTCTCTGACGTGAGGAGGAGCTGTTGTACACAGGCACGATGGAATAGATGTCCACAATCCAATCGCACACTGTGTACCCCCTCCACTACGTCCTCGAAGCAGATCCCGCAGTTAGCTGGTTGGACCGTTTTGGATCTGGTCCAACGCTTGTCTGGGGTCCGCTTCGTTGCCATCTTTGATTTTTGCTGATTTTGGGGTGGTTGCTATGTCTTAGTGACGAAAAAAAAAGAAAAATGTAATTATATACTACGACTAAGGACTTAAGTATAATATGACTAAAGGCTTAAAAATACTTTAGTGGCCGATAGTGGCGAGCTATTTATGTAAAATTGAAAAAAAAAAAAAAAAAATTTAATTAGTATATACTTTCCTTTTCAGTGGTCGAACTCTTCAGCGGGAAATGAGAGTGCGTGGTAATCTGCCGAAGAAAGGGTGCTTCGGTCGATTTACGAAATTTATCCCCATACCCACATACATTACAAACCGTTTCTAATCTACGTTAAATGACTCGACGAGACAAGTGGTAGAGCTACCGTAACGACTTTGTACGCGGTCAAAATTCCCGACGCGTGGAAGCATTCCGGGCTTCGCAACTCCAGCATACGCCATCGAACGTTGAACCGATACCACTCGTCTAACACGCATAAGAAATAGTTAGAATCCTTCCGCGACATAAAGGCAAGGTAGCCTTCTATTTTCTTGAGAGTCCATGCTGATAGGTAAACCCATCAGACTGGCAGTTCCATCAAGAAAATAGAAGGTCCTTACAGGGGTTAACCTGGGACAACACATCGGAAGGATTCTGTCGCGAAAGCAAAATCAAACAAAGGAGAGCGGAAGCTACAACTCACGTGAAGCGACCTCTAATGTGTATCACACAATTCCACTGCTCCTGATAGTGGGACTCGAGTACCAAAGTACCTTACATCCTCCGTAAAGGACCAACTCGTCAGAAGACGCGAAGTTCTTTCCCCCTTAGGATGTTGTTTGGCCCCACGTTGGGCGCCATTTGTAATGATTTTCTACCTTCAACTCGAACGCGGAACCGACCTCTCATCGGTTCTAGACGTTAAGTCTGAGTAGTGCCAACGGATGGTACCAACAGGTCAACCAATCCGTGCACCGTAACCCATTCATGCGGTGACTGCTTGTCGGCCAGCTAGTTCGGAGAGGATTTCGGTCGCGGGTCTCCGAATGGATTACGCTCAATTACAATATTTCAGTCACCTGAACTTGCCCGTTTTCCAAACGCGTCAACAATTACTCATCCAGAACGAGAAACCTACATTACGTTAGTTCTGGATGCGATCTATCCACAGATCTCAAATCAAAAAAAACGCTACAAAATCCCATAGGCGCGTTACCGATTCACCGACGCGGTACCGAAAAATATACTACTCGAACTTAAACCGAAGAAAACTACTCTAAGGAAATGGCGAAACAAGCAAAGGTACCGCGTACCGCGCGCGACGCGAAACCGACTTCAGCGGATTTGCAGAAACCCTACCCTCGCGACGGCATACTTACCCTACACTCTCTGTTCCCACTGAAAAAGAAAAGTCACTGAAAAGGAAAGTCGGGGGTGAACTTAGCAATTCATGTTATTTTTATTTAGTTCCAAAAAAAAAATGTATATAATTTTTCTATTATATTTTCTATTTTTATCTATCCTTATCCTGTAAGCTACTTTTCGTTCCAGCTTGCCGTTTACGCGTTCTCTTGACATTTGTTCAGGTTGTTAATTCTGTTGTGTTAATGTAATAATCGATACATAAACTAAAGTTAAATCTTTACATGCTTCTAAATCCTGCAATACATTTAAATTGATGTTATTAACTTAAGTCTGAAATTCTACCGTTTTGTTTGTTTTTATCTAGGGTAATTAAATTTAAGTTGCATATATTGTATCGTTATCCTTTATTTGATTCTTATTTACTTTTTTAAGACTTCAGACCGTAAACTGCCTGATAAATTTGAACACTGGATCTTTTGTTATAAAAATTTATACTAATTTTTTTTTTTTTCTGAACAAATCTAAAAAAAAAATCCTAATCACAACATTTATTGCTATAAACGATACATTTCGTTTCTAATAATCTACGTTTTATAAAATTTTCGGCAAGACTGATTTTTGAATTTTTGTATAAATAGCCCCGATTAAAATTATCGAATCGAATTTGAATATTTCTATTTCAGAGCTTTATCCTTAACATATTATAAAGTCATGGCATGGTTATCATAAAAAGTCCATTTCTACTTCTATTCTTCTTGTATGGAATTTTTCTTTTCTATATTATTATCGGCGCTCGAAGTTGAATTATAATTTAACGACTAGATCCCAAAATAATACATAGGAAACCATAATTATGTACAAACTTAAGAATAACTGTATGTTTGTTGCAATAAAATTATTAAATAAGTGATTGTTTTCGTATTAAAAACATTTTGCATTTTAAATAAAATTCAATCTTTAAAAATAAAATACAATCAATGATGAGAAATACTAGGATCCGATGATTGTTGTGTAAGCTTAGCTTACACTTGATCTGATTTTTAAATGCGTTTTAAACTATTCTTATGAAAATATAAATATAGAGTTGTGATAATATTGTTAAAATCAGTAAACAACATCTACAATTGAAATTTATGAAAATACATAAATAAGAAAGTAAACTAATTAAGAATTGCTTAGATCATGCAATTTCACGCACAAAAATAATTATTTGACAATTACAAATGAAATCCAGTTCATGTGCCTTTTCTTCTGATCTAATGATAGTGTTGATCTGATTCTGCTTAGATTTTTTTTTGTTTTATATCTACATATTTAAGTTGCATAATTGATGACGGCTTGCTTATTCCTTTTTCAAGCGAACATACAGAAAAATGTTTATCGTCGGCTAGACTTCAAATTATTCAAAACAGAATTTTATCGAGTCAAAACATTTTTTCTCGTTACGTTCTATGCAAGGTAGTGCTTTTAAATTGTGAGGAATTCACTTTATTTCATCGGATTGGAAACTATTTTTGCCTTTTTAGTATCTTTTGATCGTTTTCATCGAAACGTGCTGGTCGGTTTCTTTGTATCCAGATTTCAAAAAGGAATTTTGGCTGTTAGAGATTACTTACGAGTACATAAATATTATTGTTTCGATGTACTCGTATTACTATTGTCTTTTCATAGAGACACTAAAAAGGACTTTTGAAATAGGTTTGCACTGGGGCATCCAAATTAAAATGCTAAATATGAGACTCGAAAGCGTTTAGAGCCTGGCAGCATTACAAATAAAAACATGCTTAAAATTTGTGCAATTGTATTCTTACAGGGAGACATGCCGTCCCGCAGAAAAGGAAGTTTGTTATACAAAACAATTCCAGGAGTTAAAATCAACTTTCAACTACCTCAGACGGGGAATCTCATAATTTTGATGGTCAGGCTTTGGCGTTGTATTTGAACCCAATTTTTATCGATAACTCTACCATTAACCAACATGGTGTCATGCTTGACCTTTCACTTTTCTAGATATTAAATGTAAAAAATTTATCCTCGCATACGAGATCGCAATCTAAAAAATCTATTCAGTTGCATTCTACTTGCTAATTACCGATTTTAATTCCACGTGCGCGACGTGATTGTGAGTCAATTCTAACTTTCTGTAATTTCAAGGTGAGTTGTTTTCTTACATACTTTGTGGAAGTCTTTAGCGGGAATCCTTACTTTTACTCCGTTAACAATAACATTCGCTATAATGTTGTCCAAGCTTGTATATTCGGACGTATTTTCGTGGGAACTGGAAGAAGGTGCGGGGTCGACGGCTTCGGCGGGACTGGTATTCTTCTCTTTGGTTATTTTAGCAGAAGTGTCCCCGGTATTTTCAGTATCGGCTGGTTTCGATTCAGTTCACACTGCCTTCCGCTGCAGACCAGACAAAATATTGCTAACCTTTCTATTTAGTTATTAACTAAACTAACCTCTTTCCTAATGTTTCTGCTCCGGTGAATGTCACTGCCTCACGAATAACGTTTTCCAAAAACTCTTTAAGCACACCACGCGTTTCTTCACAGATTAAACAGGGAATACGTTTCACTCCACCACGTCGCGCCAAACGACGTATAGCTGGTTTTGTAATACCTTGGATATTATCACGAAGAACTTTACGATGACGTTTAGCGCCTCCATGTGGCTGTCAAAATTTCCGGTTGTCACCTCGGACAAAACATATGTGCGTGGAATGGCACTTCATATGGCGGAAATGTGCTTCTTCAGATGTCGCCAGTGGCATAGTTTTCTCGATGGCCACGGTGGAGGGGCATTTCCAGATGGCTATGTCTCGAAATGTGCCGGGGTTGGATTAATTCTATATTTCGAATATTTATATCCACGGATCTAAATATTTGGACAGAAAAAAAAATATTTTCTGCACAACGATATCCGCACAACAGATGAAGTCCGCTGGCAATTCGAGGACATATCCATCTGGCAGGTTACAAGGGTTCGGGATCGAAATCACTTCGATTCCTGGGCGTAGGCGTCACATTACATTTTCAACGTTGATTACGACTATGAGATTTAAATGCGCATATGTGCAAGTCATAAACAGTTAATATTACATTGTAAATATGCTGGATTCTTCCGGCCTGGTGGTTATAAACCATTAATCTTTTTATTCTGGCTGTTCTTAAATCAATAATACAGTGGAATTTATATCACACTTTGCTGCTCGGTTACATTCTTACAGAATCGAAATTACAGGACCATCTGCATCGTCGGCGAGCGCTCGGAAGACCATGCGGGTGAGTACCCTCTTATTGCATCATATATACATACATTTCGTTTGCATGTTCCTTTTTCATTTTTAAAATATTGCAAAAACAAAGCCTCATAAAAATACAAAAAAATTCACTAATAACGTTGAAAATTACCGAGTATATACATTACGCCTGACACTGGAATTACATCTTGAATGTGTAAACGTAGTTGCAATAAGTTTTTATGATAAACAAAATACTATAATAGGAAAGTGAATGCGCAGCATTTAGGGAAAATGTTCGTTGTTCTGTAAACATAAGAATCCGTCGCTGATCCCATTTCAGCTAGTTAATTAAAAGAGTTATAAACAAATTAAGAAAAAAAAAATCAATATAAACACAATTGTAATAGTGCTTAAAAGTCTTGAAAATATTTAGTAAAACAATTTAATAATTAACACAAACTCTAAATTGATTTTTACACAGAGCCTTAGCATTAAAATTAAATGATTTTTAATACCGATTTTATATAACTTAAAATACATATTAAAAGCATTAATGGTAAAAGTGAAAATATATTCGACTCAAAGTAAATAGAATAATACCAAATTGAGGGAAGGTGTTGTATTCAACTTAACCAGGAATCAAACACTTCATGGAGGAAATACCGAATTTTGTGGGTACTTGTTTTGAAATTTATTGTATGTTGCCGCTGGCATTTTTCCCGTAACGTAATTTGATGTTTAATAGTAAGAATTTTGTATCAGATGAATAAACGAAAAATAATTTAAATTTAGATAATCAAATGCAAAAACCGCATAAAAGAATATTCACAAGGAACTTAGAAAGAGTAGAAATGATAAAATAGTTTGATGGAAATGATAAAACAAAAATATATTTGATTTTGTATCATGAAAAATTTTAAACTTATCATTAAATAAAACGATAAAACGTTCAATAGGATAGGCATGTTTGAAAATTATTTAGACCAAGTATTTCAAATCAGCGTTTTATCTATAATAAGTAACATCCGTTACACGCGTTTGGATAGAATACGAACGAAAAATATTATTCTAATTACTTCGAGTCAGGTTATTAATTGGAATGGATGAATGTATATAATATTTAAAATTGGTATTTCTAATATCCTACATGTTCGATTATTTTTTTGTGAAGAAATGGAGATGCCTCATTAAAGGTGAAACCATCGGTCTTTCCTTTCCCAAATTCTGGCCGAGTATAGGACCCGGTACGGTGGCAGGCTGCCCCCTAAAAACATGAGCCAGCCGCCGGGTACAGTTTAATCCTTTGTTTTCTCTTTGTTTCAGGTGACGTCGCGGGTCGAGTGGCCCAAGCAGTGTGCCTCTTTATGGCATAGAGTTATGCAATCAAATTGTATAATTCTATGGCATAAATTGGTCACCGGGGTACTCCCCTTCTGATGGGAAAGTTCATGCAATTCAAGTTGTATGAGTTTTCCACTCAGAAGAGGAATACCTGGCCACTGCAACAAGATATCTATGGATTTATTCCGGTTGGGTGGGTGCGAAGGGGCTCCACCATCACCCGTTTGCCCCTCTTTCATTTGTGGGCCATGAACTTCTTCGGGTAATGACGAGGTTACCCCAAGTCCGCTTTTCTTCCCAGGTTCCACTTGTTCTCGGAACAAGTTCTGTTCTCCCTCGGTGTAGTTATCTACACTCTTTGCGACTTCGGTTGCCCCTGGATCTCCAGCAGTCAAATTCGTGAGTGCGAAATATTTTTGTAGTGGGTCCTCGTGCTGGGGAAATGAACCCGCCCCACGACACCGCAATGCTAGCCTGCCAGCGCATTCACGCGTCTCCAGACGAGGGCATTCTCGGCAGATACCGACACATTCTTCGGCCGAGGCAGCAGAACATCGCTGCAGTCCTTTACGGACTTTTGAAACTCTTTACTTCACTACAATGTGTTGAATTTGAGTTTATTGTTGAAGTGAATACCGAGGTATTTTATATTTTCTTTAATAGGGACTCTGATTTCTTTGCTTTCAGGGACCGCGAGTAGTTGCCCTTTACCACTGGCGCTACGGAAGCATATCAGTTCCGATTTGCTTGCGTTGATTCCCCAGTTCTTAAGGCACTCGGCATTAGAAGTTACTGAGCTTTGCAGCTTCTCTTGAGCTATGGAGGGTCTAGTGTGACTTGACATTAGCAGGATGTCATCGGCATACATTATCAATTCTACATTAGGTTTAGGCGCTGAAGCTTGTGAAGAATGGCCTGGGCTTGAGCAGGGGATGTCGTGTATAAAAAAATTAAAAAGAGAAAGGCCGAGGAAAGATCCTTGAGGGACCCCTGACTTGATGGGGATAGGGTTTGAAGTGAGACTACAGATTTTTATTTGGGGATTCCTGTCGGGGAGAAAGCTGAAAAGGATTTTAGTAATTGCGATCAGGCAGGAATAGGCTAACAGTTTCCATTTGAGCTGTCGATCCATACTGAATCGTATGCCTTATTCAGGTCGAGTGCGCAGGTAAGTGTGCATTCGTTCCTCTGCAGGTTGTGTGTAAACCTGTTGTGCAGGAACATTATTGCCTGTTCAGTAGATTTACGGCTTTCCAACCCAAACTGAAACCAGGGGCTTACGGGCGACGTTATTGCTTTGAAGCTACGAAGGATAATTCTTCCCAGAATCTTTCCCAGGTTGGGTAGTAGCGAGATTGGTCTAAAGATGTTCATGCGTCCATCAAAATTAGGCTTTGGTACTGATATTAGCCTACTGGTTTTCCATGGTTGTGGGAAGTACTCATTATTGATGCAATGATTGCATATGATTGTCAGGAACATGGAGATAGTATCCTTGCATGAAGCTTGATTTGTATTCGTGAAGATTATTAGGTATGAACCAGCATTTCCTTCTTGGAAGTTTCTGACTTTTTCATTTGCCCTGCTGTTTAAGGCGACGTTATCAGAATCGCGCCTCCTATATGGTCCTTTATAGAAAGACTTGCAACAGCTGAGTTTTTCTTCATTGTTGGTTAATATCTCATTGTCTGTCTAAACAGGGTCCTTTTCCATGTTATATTCGGATCTCCTTCGGCCTGTGAGATTATCAATAGTTTTAAAGACGTTTGAAGAGGGTCCCATTGATCTGAGTCTATTTTTGTAGACTTTATTGACCTCGCGTCTTATCCGAATGCTACTCTTTTTAGAAATGATGGAGATATGCTGCTTAAGTTCCATATACTCGTCATTAATCCGATTGTAATGACGGTGGAAGATACGTTTTAGTCTTTGGAACATCTGCTTACGAGTTTTCACCATTTGGAGTGTTTCTTGAGTTCGCCATCTATAGAGGGAGCAGCGAGGCTTCTGGCAGGGAGTGTGTTGTTTGACATGTTGGTCTATCTCGGCATTTGATAGGATTCTATCAAATGGGGGGAGCTCTGGAAGTAGCTCTTTAACGTCTCTCTTCAAACTTTCCCATTCTATTGCCTCATATACACGACAAAGGCGTAGGCATACTGGTGTTGGGATGTGTGTTGCTAGGTTTAAATTTAGAATAAGTCCATGGTAGTCTCAAAGGGATGGGATTGTGCGACGTGTATAAGGGGTTGTGTGGCCTGAATGGAGGTTGTGGGAAATTATAAAATTATCAAGCAAGGAGCTTCCTCATAGAATGGTTGGGACTACCGCATTTATTATGGGAGCCGTAAGATAAGCCTCAGAGTTAAGCCATTATATATGGATCCTATTAATATTTTTGCCGGAACCCCATTTAAGCGTTTATTCCTAAGAGTTGCTAACGTGCATGTAGAGTTATTCACTTCTAGCGGAATTTGGTTGAGGTCTAAGTTATCCCGATATAGAATGGCCGTGCCCTGGCCGCTATATAGATCCTATTAATATTTTTGCCGGAACCCCATTTAAGCGTTTAGTCCTAAGAGTTGCTAACGTGCATGTAGAGTTATTTACTTCTAGCGGAATTTGGTTGAGGTCTAAGTTATCCCGATATAGAATGGCCGTGCCCTGGCCGCTATCTTTTCTGAGTACGTTGTAATTATCTATTCGTATTTTGTGAACAGGTTTCAGGATGGTCTCATTAAGCAGTACTAGGTCAGGATTCCACTGTTTTACCATGTCTGCGATGAAAAGCCTCTTTTCATGTGATATTAATGAATTTACATTGAGTGAAATATAGAAATAGAGAATTTTACAATCGCGAATCCTTTGTTTGAGCCTGGAATGGCATGTACGGTGGGGAGAAAATTTTCTAGTTTTTGCAGCAGGTCTGTCATTGACATTCCAAACCATTGAGACGTGGCTTGTTCAAGCAATGCGAAGGGGTTCTTTGGGCTGGGCGTGGGTGAAAAATTTTGGCTGTTCTGCCCTGTGATATTTGATATCTTCCTAGGTTGGTAGAGGGGAAAGCTATGCTTGGTTATGGGAAACACTTGGCGTTGGTGGAAAAGAGACTAGGATAGCAGACCTTTTGGGCCTCTTCTCTAGTGCTCTTTCTATAAGCTTTTTCCTTTCTGGACATCCAGAAAAATTTTCTGGGTGGCCTTTTGTTTGGCATAAGATGTAGAACGGGTCCCCATCAGTACCTCAGGTGTTTATTGGGACGATTTTTACGGTCGCTGAGCGATATGTATTTTGGGTTTTCTCGTTTAAGAGTAGGTTGAATGGGTTCACACACGGGGTTATATTAAGGGTTTTCTTAACCGGGGTTTTTCGTTTAGCAACCAAACAGCCCTTAGCAACGAAAAAATTTACATTTTCGTTTATTAAACTATCTTGTTCTTGTTGTTCCACTGGTGAGCACTCTGCGTTGATCTCCATGTTTCTTACCTCAGAAATTTCCTTTCTCGCTGCCTTCGTTTTTGGTTGAATCGTCTTGTCTTCATTTGAGTAGTCGATCCATTTTAATTCAGATGATGCTTGGTAGACTCCTATTGCAGGGTTTGGCACCTACTCCAGTCGCCTTTTGCCGTCTTCCTCGTCCGTCCCTATATTGGTGTTTTCCTTTTATTTGATGTTAGCTCGTTAATAGGCCGTTTAAGGGTAATTCTTGATATTTTTGAAATTTTGATATTTTAAATCTCCAGCGAGTGTCTTTTCCGTCTGACAGCTCAAACGATTCTCGAACAGCTCCATGACTCTCGAAAACGTTATTAGCCGTCTACTGAAAGCATGTGCAATTCGACCTGAAAATACCACTATACTACATGGGCTCATAATTCCCGGGATTTTCAATAAAAGCAAGCGTTTTTGGCGATATATTTATAACATATACAAATTTATTCCTCAATATAGCTGTCTTCGAGGGCGATACCGTTGCTATAGCAATTTTCCAGCATTTTGATGCCCTTTCTGCAGTACGAAACGACCAAACCTCCGAAAAATGCCTCGGTACTCGCAATGGCTTCCTCATTCAATCTGAATCTCATTCCTTGGAGCCACTTGGAACAGATATTAGTCGATGCGGAACAAGTCTGGGGAATACGGTGGGTGAACAACCAGTTTGAATCGTAATTGGTCCAATTTGGCCATCGCTTTCAAGGACGTGTGTGACGGTATGTTATCGTGATGATGCAGAATTTTTTTCTTCGCCATGTGGGACCGTTTTTTCTTTAAGTCGTCATTCAGTATGTCCAATAAGGCTGCAAGTTACGACTGATTGTTCCGCGGTTGACAAAAAACGCAATTTGTAAATTAACAATTTGTTTTATTCACCACTTCTTACTTGGTTACTCGCGGAATACAAAAAGTGCTTAATTTACTTGACCACTTAAATTTATAATCTATAATTGCAAACTAAACAAAATGGTACCTGGGTGCATTTAACTTGATTTAGCATACGCGGCGGCGTTTGCACAACAGTTGTCGCTACAGGTGAACGATCAGCTTCGTCATCGATTAGTTTCCAATGCTACTTTAGGTAATAAAAAATGCGCGTGTTGCGTGATACTCAATATGAAGAGGGTAATGGCCTCAATACGGATTTGGGTTGAATGCAGCGATAATGCGCGTTGAAAGAAGTGATGACTAATGGAGGAAAGGTAAGTATAAGGTAATATCGTGAATAAGAATGGGAAAATGATGAGGAAAGGAGTAAAGGTAAGTGGAAGGTGATAACTCTCCCCACCTTAAAAATCGGTGTCTCACAGATTAGAATGGTAAAACAATGGGCTGCATAAAACTCATCAACACTATTATTCCACTGTTTCATGGAGTGCAGCTGATGCTCCAAAGTACGGATGTCCCTTTTATCCGCATAGTGAAGTGATAGGCACTTCTTAATACATGACCAGTCGTCATCGAAGATATTATACGAAATAAGGGCAGCATCAGCTGGCCCTCGAATCTTCTGCCGGATGTAGCGAAGAATGGCTCTGAAAATAGGCTTCCCCCGAACTATTTCATAGTCACGTAGGATCGTTTCCACGTTATGCACCCACGATAAATATTGAATCGGGTTGCCATCAAAGGGTTGAAGATCACGCACAGAATCAGGTAGTTTTTTAATGTCCTCAAGGCCTTTTTCGGATTGAGGAATACCCTCAATGGATGAAGGTGTGGGGTTGGGTGAATGGTTGGCAGACAACCTTTATTCAATTGCCAATAATGTGTCCTCACTCTTTTCACTCTTACTAATATATGAACTAAAGGCTTAAATCGCCTGTTCAAGCTCGAAAAGTCTAGCTTCGGATTTTTTGCTTAGTTCAATTTGGGCATTAACTGCTCCTGTCAACTGACGAATGGTTTTCTGCATGGCTTCCATTCCGAATCAAGGAAAAAACACAAAAATTCGAAAAACTCAAAAGGAGAGGAGAAGAGACAACTGTTGTGCACTGGATTCAATTCGCAAAATTTCACTGCAATGCACCAAGGTAATCGAATCTTCACAATTCACTTGTTATCACTATTATTACCCTTTGATATGTTAATAGTTTAAAGTTTCAAATATTTGTAGTTTAAAATATATTATGGTTTCAAATTTTATATTTTCAAATATTTTGTAGTTTCAAATATTTTGTAGTTTTCAAATATTTTAATTAGAACGTGGTCAATTATTTAAGATTTGATTTAACAAAAATAATGTAATTTCTTAACAGATTAAGACTTACATAAGAATAATTAATCCTGCTAACGTTCTCATATTTCGCCACTCAGACAGCTCGTATGACTCCTTTTTGACGCCAATCGTTCGATTTGAGAGGTGCCTACTGCGGTACGATGTCGTGTCACTCAGCGTTGCGTCCTTGTTTTATTCGTACTGTGATTTTGCACTCACTGGCCGGAAATATCCTGGAATCAGCCTGCTACCAGCCTCCAATGATCACAATTCACTTCCCAGCAAGTACAGCACGTATTCGTTCTTATTGAACGGATGATTGAAACTCGGTCGGCTAATAGTTGTTTAAAACTGTTTCCCGGTTTTACTTCAGGAGAACCGTGTTCTTATGGAACGGATTACAATAACTTGGTCGACTAAGATTATCACCGTTTTCCCGGTTTGATTAAAAAATACCGTGTTCTTATGGAACGGATTTAAAAATTTGCTCGGGCGCCAGTTACGACTGATTGTTCCGCGGTTGACAAAAAACACAATTTGTAAGTTAACAATTTGTTTTATTCACCACTTCTTACTTGGTTACTCGCGGAATACAAAAAGCGCTTCATTTACTTGACCACTTAAATTTATAATCTATAATTGCAAACTAAACAAAATGCTACCTGGGTGCATTTAACTTGATTTAGCATACGCGGCGGCGTTTGCACAACAGTTGTCGCTACAGGTGAACGATCAGCTTCGTCATCGATTAGTTTCCAATGCTACTTTAGGTAATAAAAAATGCGCGTGTTGCGTGATACTCAATATGAAGAGGGTAATGGCCTCAATACGGATTTGGGTCGAATGCAGCGATAATGCGCGTTGAAAAAAGTGATGACTAATGGAGGAAAGGTAAGTATAAGGTAATATCGTGAATAAGAATGGGAAAATGATGAGGAAAGGAGTAAAGGTAAGTGGAAGGTGATAACTTGCATAATACTCTCCTGTGACTGTTCTTCGCTTCTGCAAGCAATAGATTAAGATTATTCAATGCGCATCCCGGCCGAGCATTAGACTTTTGGCCGCTTTGATCGCTTATTGCTTATTGAACTCAGGCGTATGGTAATGGACTCATGCTTCATTCATTGTCACAAAACGGCAGAAAAAGTGCTTACGGACAATGTTCTGGAAGTGAAAAAATTGCTTCTTGAAGCGGCTGTAATGTTAAAATGTGAAATGAAACTCCCTTGTTCAACTTCTATTGATCACAGATACTTTATTGTATTTTAACAGTAATTTTTATACACAAAATTTCGTTAGTTTGCATTTCATTCTGGTATGCAAGTTCGTTCATTCACCTGAACGCTCAGCAAATTCCATTTCGGTT
The DNA here is from genome assembly GCA_963969285.1 of Odontomyia ornata. Classification (NCBI taxonomy): domain Eukaryota; kingdom Metazoa; phylum Arthropoda; class Insecta; order Diptera; family Stratiomyidae; genus Odontomyia; species Odontomyia ornata. Next base: position 194,239,084 of record OZ017741.1, read on the forward strand.
GCATATATTTGCTGATTTGCAGAATGCAGCCATTCACCCCAATGTTGATCTGGTGGGCAATGTTCTCTGTTGGAATTTCCTGACCGATTGGTTTGCTGTTGGATGGTTGTTGACGTGCTACTGTTGGGCAATGTTACATTGGGACGCATTTAAGGTTCCGCAAGCAAACGATGTATTAGCGCTTGTTGGTGGTATGTTTGATGTTTTTGTTTTAGCATTATTCCTAACAGTCAGCAAACGCGGCACCCATAACGCCGATAGCTTTTTAATCTTCAAAATATAGTGCATAATGCATCCCGCCCACGGCCTCCGCTAACTTGCACATCTTCCCTTTACGATCACTTAAACGATTCGATACACCTGCCTTACGATTTCCGCATTTGTAGCCTCTTTTTGCCTTCCAGATCGAGCTGCGTCTTTGGCGCGTGTTTGACCTATTTTAAATTCACTAAACCACCAATAAACTTAAAGGAGCTGGTGTAGATTAACATTTCTCCCTCTATTGCAATGATTGTTCAGAAGTTATTCCCATCAAAAAATGATGTTTTTTTTCGTTCACTTCTGCTTTTTGAAGAAATTTTCCTTATTTATGGGGGACATAAAATGGCTTTCGGCAGGGTTTACAGAGGCCAGCGTGATCAAAATTTTTTGATAAATTGTTCTTTTTTCATATAAGGAGCCTGCTGAGGCTGCAGCTCCTCGTTACTCGTTAGATTAGGACCGAGCTTCTGACCCCGTTGGGTAATAGGTTAGTGGAAATTAGGGATTTAAGATCAGTATTTCAATTAGGGGACCAGTGATGGGAAAGGACCATGTGACCCTCATTAGGTAATACTATAGTATAAGAAATTAAGTAGTAAAAGATACACCGAAAATTTACTTCAGAAATGTCAGTGTTTATTGTGATTTAATAGCTAGTTTGAAAGTAAAGCGAGAATAGAAAATCCAAGAAACTTATACAAGAGCACACTTCCTTATTTATGTGAAATGAGTTTGAAAAATCAGATAATTCTGATTGCAGCGCAAATTTGTGGTTGTTATTTGATGTCTCTTGACGTACTAAGTTGTGGTTCTTCCACAGTTTTCTCCTTACATTTGTTTTTAACTAGAGTAAAATACTCTGAAAGTTTGTCTCTTGAACTCGGTCCAGACGCTTTGTCTTTCACAACGTTTTGCCAGCGCAAACCAAAACGTTGCAGGCAAAATGTTGCGTACGCACGAGAAAAATGCAACGTTTTTGAGCTGCGCATAAAACTGTGGAGTTGCAGCGATATTTGAGCTGGTAGACCATAAATATCCGTGAACTATGCAAATAAGTTGGTACTTGTGGACGGTCAGCAACATTTTTGCCTCATTTTTACAAATATGTCTGATCTTCTGCAGTGCTCCTGGGAAATTTTGAGCGAATTACTCGCGCTGCATCAAGTCTCCGTGCCTTTGGCAGGTTAAATGCAAGGAATATTGCGATCACGATAAAAAGAACCAAGCATATGAGGCTATGGTAAACAAATATTGAGGAATCGATAGTTCTGCGAAAAGGGAAACGGTGGTGCGAAAACTAAACTCAATGAGGGGTGTTTTCGAAAAGAGTTGACGAAAGTGAACAAGTCGTATCGATCAGGGGCTGCAGAGGATGAAGTTTACACGCCATTTCTGTGGTATTATGACTTGTCGGGCTTCTTAAGGGACCAAGAAATACCTAGGTAATCCAAGAGTACGATTGATGCGGAAGAAGCATCAGTGCAAGGGTTAAGAAAAATAAATCTTTTGTTTATGAAAGCACTTTACTTAAATTGTTTGAACGCACTATTAGTTATTAATCGCAATAAATTTATCTTGCCAATGCACAGACCCTTCATTGTTAAAGTAGTCTTTGAATTCATCTCTGATCACGACAACACTTCTTAAAATTTAGCCTCTTGGTCCACGCTGAAGGTCATGCAATAATTTGAGGTCACATCTTTCTCCTAATTCAACACTGCAGTCTAAAATATTTTCGTGATCCATACCATAAGGAGCGCGCAAAAAATTGTGTGAAGCGCATCATGCAAGAACGACAGTATCGATGTTATTCAGTTTAAAATTAATACTTGTGTGAAAAAATCCGAAACGCCAAAATTTCGAAGGTGTTTTCAACAACCCGCCTCGCCCTTGATAGGCGGTAATTGAAAATTCTTCGCTCCTTTATTAATGCTTCTCGCCGATAAGGCCTTAGAAAATCTGTACGCAGAGCAAAGGCCTCTCCACCAACGAAAACATATTTTAGTAATCTGTTTGAAATTTCAACACACCAATCAATTCAATTCACTGCTAACTAACTTTTCATAAAATTTAATGTTATTTATAACCCCACCATTTGACATCCTGCCATTTGTGCCAACATCACATAATAAAAATTCGCAATTTTCATTAGCTACTGCCAAAAGAATAATACTTTGCGTTTTTTTATAATTGAAATCATAGGACCCACTTCCTTTAGGTGGAACAATCCTTATATGTTTTCCATCAATAGCCCCTAAGCAATGGAAAAACTGCCACTATCTTTCAAATCCCGCTGCAACCTCCAACCACTCCTCCTGAATTCGGGGAAATTGAAATAAAAATAACAAAGTATGAATTTAAAGTGCTTACATAAAGTAGCTAACTACAAAATAATAGTAATCTTAGACTGCACCTGAAAGTGATGTAGATGCTCCTAGATAAAGCGGAATGCCTGCTACTCCAATTTCTGAATTCAATTCAAATTCAATAAGCTGGTCGTTATCCCGGAATACTTCAACTCTCAAGAGAAAGGGAACTTCAAATAACAATGCTACTACAGAAGTCATCGCATTGGTGGGGAAGAAATTGAAGTCATTTCAGACAGAATATGAATTTCAAGTATTTGGAAAATATGTCGCAAATAAACTCCGCAACGTTAATAGCGAGCAAAACACAATTGCCCAAAAATTAATTTTTGATATTCTATTTGAAGCGAGAATCGGTTCGCTACACAAAAATTTCAGGATGGTTGATATGAGTGTCCGGCAACAGGATAATTTCGGTATTGTGAGTGATCAAGACATCGGCCTATAGAACGTGTCTACGCGATGGAATTCTGCTTTTTCACAATATCAGATTTTGCCAAATTCTACACCACAAACTGGAACACTATCTGAAGAGTTTCCATCTCATCGCGGTCACACTGCCATTGGGGACATTAACACTTTTGATGCAAATTAAAATGTATACAGGTTCGTGAAACCTTGAAGTATTTGTTTTTTTTTTCAAATTTTATTTTACGCTTGAACATTGAAGTTTTTGTTGTATTTTAAATATTGAAATAATTTTATTTTACATTTAAATGTTGAAGTTGTTTGATTTTGGTTATTTTAAAATAAAAAAATTCAGATTTCTTCAATATAAATACAGTATTTCAACTTACCTTCAAGAATGTATTTTTCAATACTTTGAAGATAGCCTCACATTTTCAGGAATGATTTGACTCAATGATTGTTTGGACATAATCTTTGTGAATTCTAGATCTTTGTAACTTCGGCCAGTTGCTAAGAATCTCAATGTTGCCTTTCAGCCTTTCATGTGGTGATATTGCTAATCGCATGTAAATATTTTGTTTTTCGATATGCGGTTTCACTAATTGCAATAAGTGAATATAATTGTCCATGTTCATCGGCAAGTAGTTTCGCCAATCGTTAGGTTCATCACGCAGTTCACGGGAAAAGTGGTAAAAGTGTTCTAAAAAGCCATTTCCTCGACCACTTTGAACGCCGGTTATTTTCAGATCGTTCCATTTGTTACTTTTTCTTTGCAAGAGAACACGCAAAAACTGACCAGAGTAATACTTCCTACATCGTGAACAAAACAGCGGAAAAATAAATAAAGATGTGCACCATCTGAACGCTCTTTCAATTTTGCTACGTTTTGACTGCGCAGACAAAACGTTGTACAAGACGTAGCGTCTGGACCGGGTTTAACGACTTGTCTAAAACATTGTCTACATGCTCCAAAGATAGCAGGGACTTGTGCTCTTTTGAAGCTCATGTACGGTTTTTTTCCAAATCTGTAAATCTGTTGGGGTTATTTGTGATGGGTTTTATTGGAACTTGAATATTTTCCACAGAAGGGAAGGTATTTCGTTTCTGTTGATGGATATTACTTTTTGGGCTTTTTCTCTCGTGTTCTCGTATTTCATGAAAACTTTCCTGACATCTGAAATAGTGTTTCTTTTATTGGTGAATTTGTATCATCTCAGCTTAGGGACATTCATTTGAGCAATATCTTCGAGGTATAGACCTTTTGTTACTCATCGAGCGTGCTTCACAATTTGCGATGTTTAGAATAGGGCTCGCTTCAACTTCATGTCTGCATTTGACCCACCCAAGGCATTTTTGATCAGTGGCCACTTGGTCGTTGCTATTACAGATTACATGCGCCTTCGCATTCGTTCTCTCGGCATTTTGGGCATCTTTTTACTTTATCTTTGCATACTCTTGTAGATTTTCCTAACCTGCCGCAGTTCCTACATTGTTTGGGGCGGAATCTGAAATATTTCACTTTCGTGTTGAAGTATTTAAATTTTATGTTTTCTGGTAGAGTATTGCCCGACACCATTATCTTGACTTATTTCGTTGGAATGTGATCTCCTGCATTCCTGGGGTCTCTTCTATTGTCTTGTAGCACTGATACTTTTTATTTCCTTGAGTTCCAAACCCATCTGGTTACATGGTCTTGGGATGTCAATTAGTTTGTTTGGATCGAAATCTAATTAAATAGCCTGAATTACTCCATATCTGTATATGAAGTTTCCAGGAATGTAGGCATTTATTTCATGTTTTTTAAATATTTCCCTTCCACCGCTTCGTTTGCATCTTTCGGATTGTTGAAAAATAATTTTAGGTTTATTCCATTTTGCTTCTTTGTTAATCATGAACAATCTAAACGGAATCAATTTCACTAGTTTACCGTTGAATTTCCTTTCGAATTATAACTGAAAATAGTTTTTCGTTATAGATAAAATCATAACGGTTGTTTTTGACCTGTACTGCGATTTTTTCATTGTAATTCTGGTTGTCTATTCCCATGTTGTTTATTGATTCTTCGTTTGTGCTAATCGCAGTGATTATTTTCATGTTCAAGGTGGGGTTTTTTCCTTCAGGATGGCATCAAAGTCTTTTCTTTCACTATTACTGGGAGCACTTTTTTCACTTCACACCAAACACTAATTGAGATTAGAAGTAGTCGCTTGTTTAGGTAAATTGATTCGAAAAAGGTGATTTCGAAGTTGACACCGACGCTTCACACTAAAAGAAACGTTGCCTTTAGCACTACAAAAAGTTAAAACTGGCGGCAAAACTGTTCGTAAAGATGAATCATGCGCGGTCACTGAAAGGAGATGTAGTGTCTAGGGTGATTGGGAAGATATGAAAACAATTTTTGATCACTCTAACGACCAGTAAATGAGTGGACGAAGTGTGAGGAAACTCCAGGCACAAAGAGTGGTAGAAATTCAGTCACTTATCAGTCATAGAGGTATCAGATATAGAGAGGCCCTACCCATGTAAATACTTATCCGAGTGTGTACCAACATTTTATTTCTTAGTGTTTGGAGTTTGCAAGCACTATATTAATTTGCACTCCCGATGTATAAAGAAGTGTTTACAATGCTGTCAGATAGGCCGCATGAAAATTTTCAGTCCATTTTTACCTTTAAATCAAAAAGCTAAGAGGCTAAAATAAATGTGAATGCAATACATTTTCAATTAAAATTGCCAAAAGCATAAAATAAACTGATACAGCGGATTTGCCAGTTTTTATTAAGATACCTACAAAAGAAGGTTGCTTTTCGTTAGGCAAGTGCACGCGGACAAATTTTTTTGGGCATGGCCGTTTGTTGTGCATTCATTAATACTTCTGTATACCGATTTTTATTTCAAAATTAAGTACTTTTTTACTTGCAAATGTTTTTCATAGGCCATTCGGTTTTATAGACATGAAGTTTGACATCGCTCTCTACAAACAATTTTGTTGTCAAAGAAACACAATGTAAACAAAACCGTTGCCCAGGCAGCATTCATAAGCACTCGTATTTTTTATTTTTTATCGTTCGATGAATTGATATTAAGATATTCATAACAGGAATAGTCTTGACATAAAAAATAATATCCTTTATTGCATATTGTTAGTTGTTTAGTTTGAATTTAATCGAAAGATATGGTTTGTTATCCCATACAACTGGGGCGCTTCGGCAGTGGGGGCACTGCAGTCCCGACTTTGCTCGCTGTAGACGGCCGTGGGCGCCAACTCGCTGCTTTGGCCTAGGCCCCACACTTCACCGCCCAGCGAGTAAGGCTGTTTGCTGAAGCTCGCTCTGCGACTTTCCCCAATAAAGATCTTCTGCACGAGCAGAACACAAAATCACTTACGACTCGGGATAATTTGGGGATGGATCCTATCTCCTCTAATCCGCACTTCACCACTCAAACACCACCAAGTACGAAAATTAACTTTGCGTAGACCGCCCATGATATTCCCCCGAGCCAAACCATTCCACGTCCTGAAAACCAAAAGTTATTTTGTCCAAAGCAAATTGAATGATAAACTCTAAAGTTAATTTACACCAAGAAAATTTAATTTAAATTTGTGAAATCCAAAATAAAATATTCATCCAATTTGCGAAAAGAAATGGAAAATTCTATCAGAAAAATATTAGTACTGAAATATAAATTTACTTTAAACTAACCTATTTGCAACGTACAATAATCTATAAGGGGGCCTCTTCGTTGAACTCACGTTGTCCGAGTCACGGCGAAATAACCTGCGTAGATTTCACACGATCTTCTCTCGACACACTCGTTCATTAGCCAATTAATTCGTCCATTCTTCTGGCAGTAGTTGGAACTTTCTCCGCATCAACACACTTTTCGACTTCTCCCCAATAATTACGGCCTTCCGCACTTCTGGTTTCTTACACTTTGATTTTTGTTTTTAAGAAACTTTCGATTATTCCCCATTCCAACTTGGCACTTTAATATTTTTTTTATTAAAGAAACATTAGACTCCGTCACTTTCTATTTATTAGACACAAAAGAAAGCTTTTCCTTTGTTCTTCGCTCTAACCCGGTTCGGGCGATCGGGCAATTGGGCAATTCCATAGCAGTTTTCACCACACTTTCAACCTGTGTTTCCGAAATTCGGAGCCTTAAAGCCGTAACAGACGACCGGATTTGGTCCGGCGGGACCTACTGAGGTTCGGTCCGCTCTTTTGCAACACACGATCGGACCAGCCAGTCGTTCTTCAGTTTTTGGTGCGCGAAGATGGCAAACGAAGTGGCATCGATTATGTCCAACAAACATAAAATCGCTTTTGCGGCAGCAGTAATTGTTGCTACATCGCCACCGCTACGAATTAAAAAGAGGAAAAGGAAAGAATGGGCGAAATTTTACTTGATGAATAGGCAACAGTACAGTCATATGAGACTAATAAAAGAGCTCGATGAAGAGGATTTTCGCATTGAGTGTTTCGTAGAACTGTTGGATTTTGTGAAGCCACTCATCACGAAAAAAGATGCTGAGAATGAGACGTGCAGTGAGTGCTGAAGAAAGATTGGTTGCAACGCTATAATACCTTGCAACAGGCAGGGAATTGAAATTCAGTACTAGCATATCATCGCAGCTCCTATCAAAGATTATTTCTGAAACGTGATTTGCAAAGTTTTGAAGAAGTCTATGAAGGTATGTAATACTTTACCTTCCCGGGTTAAAAACATATGAGTGTGTGATCTAAATTGTAAAATAAGTATTGAATCATTCAACTTATATTACGTATAAATTAGAAGAATAATGTTTTAAGGGTTTTGTACTAACATACAAAACCCTATTCAAATGGCGACCTGTGTCCGTCCGCCTGTGTGTCACAGCAGTTTTTTTTCAGAGATTATAAAAGCTACAATCATTAAACTTTGTGGAAAGGTAGAAAGTCTCAATGAGATCTATTCAAAACAGTGTTATTAGCTTCGTGGGGTGCAGGGAAAGGGAAATGTACGACATTTTCGCGTACCCCTCTCGCGATTGGACATGTTTGATACGAAAAATCAGAAAAAAAATCATGGAATTAGGTCTTTATAGGTACAAGAACAACCTATACCTTAGAAGTAGCAATTCACTCAACTTTGGTAATTATAGTATGATTTATAGATATTATATTTTCCTCAATAAAATTGCAAGCGTACTCTTAAATTCAATGAAACTTTATGTTTACGTAGTCTTATGTAAGGTCCTTATATCATGTAAGTTTCACAAAAAATCGAGAAGTTTTTATGGAAGTAATAGGCATTTGAATTATCTATGCTTATTTATATCAAAAAAGCTTAAAATTTAATTCTTACAAAACATAAAAACTGCAGTCTTATTTTTTTGTAATTCAATTATATCACAGCTTAAAGTAAGTTTTAAAAAAGCTTAAAAATTACGGGCTATTTTTTAAAAATAAAAAATTCTCCAACATCGGACTGATTCAACGCCTCTGTCGGTTGCTGAAACGGTGACTGTGGTGATTGATATGACGATGCTGGTTGAGTCTTGCATGATGGGATGAAGGCGATGCGATTATGTACTGTGGTGATGGCGATGCGAGTATAAACTGAGGTGATGGAGATGCTTGTTCATATAGATGAGGTGATAGCGATGCAGAAGCATACTGCATAGGTGATGAGGATGCATGCTGGGTTTGAAATAGACCAGATGAAGATGTAGAAGACCGGGAATTTTTCCATTGTAACAATGATAACGGTGAACTGTTGATTTTAATGTAGGTGTTGGTATTAAGCTGTTTAAGTTTTGCATGAAATAAAATATCCTGGTTAAATTTTTCTGCTAAACACCGCTGTGAAGGATCAGTAATTTCTTTTAGTTGAGAGCCAACGAAGCGGCCAAAAGTGTCTGAAGAATTTTCCACATCGCATGTTTTTATTAATTTTTGTGCGGCATCCAGTAATTCCGTCTGTTTTTTTAATAAATCTGTTGTTGAGCGTGTTGAACGCCTTGCTTTTTTTGTTTCAGGTACCTGCAAAACAAAACGAAAGGTTAAAAAATGCAAAATTTTTTGAAAAAAAAAATGGCAATTCGATCATTGTTTGGGTGCTATCGACAGCAAACATAATCTGATTGAGAAACCACAGAATAGCGGATCGGTGTACCATAATTATAAGGGAACTTTCAGTGTAGTTTTGTTAGGAGTTGTCAATGCCAACTACGAATTCATATACGTACACGCAGGAACGAACGGCAGCGTTTCCGATGGAGGAGTACTCAAACACACGCGGTTTTATGATAAACTCACTGCAAACCCAAACGTTTTAAATTATAACGCCTAAACGTTTTAATTCAATAAAACACTTCAGGCGTTTTATTTTAAAACACTTACCGTTTTATTTAAAACACTAAGCGTTTTAATTTAAAACGCTTCAAACGTTTTATTGAAAAAAACACTTATGGTGTTGTTTTTTCAATAAAACGTTTGAGGTGTTGAAATTAAAACACTTAGTGTTTTAAATAAAACGGTAAGCATTTTAAATTAAAACGTCTTAAACGTTTTCTCGAGAAAAAAACACTTTAAGTGTTTTAATTGACATAACATCAAGGAAAACGTTTTTAATTAAACCACCAGGCGTTTTAATTAAAACGCCTAGGTGTTTTATTGAAAATGCTTTCAAGCTCACGTCAAAACACGTCTGTCAATTGACAGACACATATCAACATGTGTTCTTTAGAAATTTTTTGTGAAAATTGTGCAAAAAATAATGAAGTTTCGTTTAAAGTGATAGTTAAGCTTCAACACTGTTTGTTTATAGCAGAAAAGTGCGAGAAAAGGTATTGTGAGTATATAAGAGTGATAGAAAGTTTGGTTTCGAGTTCAACAGTAATTCTTTGTGGAAATTGTGCAACCAATAATGAAATTATATTTAAAGTAGACGTGGTATTTAAATCTTGACACTTCCCGTTTAAGGCAGTGAAGTACGAGCAAAGGTGTTATGAGTGTATAAAAGTGATAAATTTCGTAGGTTTTTCATATAAAGCACAATGTAAGCACAATGACTTCTCGACTACTTGACCGAATACCACATTTGCCTTTTTTTCTTGTCCACTTCAATGTTGAGTAAGGTAAAACCTGTTGCAGTACAATCAAATACATATTATCAACAACGCTTTTGGTGTTTTAATTCTCCTTCCAATTTTAAAACACTTTTAATGCGCATTAATAATTAAAACACCTAAAACGTTTCAAATTAAAACGCCTAGACGTTTTAATTTAAAACACCGGGCGTTTTAATCAAAACGGCTGATGTTTTAATTAAAACACATGGCGTTTTAATTAAAACGCCTAGTGTTTTAACTAAAACTGTAGGCGTTTTAATTTAAACATTAGGCGTTTTAATTAAAACGCCTAGTGTTTTAAATTAAAACGTCTAGGCGTTTTAATTTAAAACGGTGTAGGTGTTTTAATTATTAAAACGCCTGAAAAGTGTTTTAAAATTGGGACGGGAATTAAAACGCCAAAAGCGTTTTAATTTAAAACGTTTGGATTTGCAGTGCTAATGTCAAATGAACTGGATATACCGCCACCTTCCAAGTTATCGAAATCAAAGCTCCATTTTGTTTTGTGGGAGACAGTGGATTTGCGTTGAATGAACATCTTTTAAAGCCATACCCACAAAAAAATTTAACTCATGAGAAGAGGATTTTTAATTATAGACTTTCTCGGGCCAGAAGAATCGTTGAAAATGTGTCTGGTATATTAGCTGAACGATTTCGAGTTTTTAAAAAGCCTATTACAATCAATGTAAATAATGTGCCAAAAATCGTCATGGCTTCATGCACTTTACATAACTTCCTAAGGCAAAAAAGTCACTCATATATGCCCCCCAACAGCATTGATTTCGAAGACATAGAGCAACTTACTTTCCGACCGGGCAACATCATAATATGACAGGTCTTCAAAATGAAAGGGACCACGTTAGTTATTAGTAATTTATTTCGGCATTTATCATATACTCAAGCTTATGAACAATAGGCCAGTTTACGCATGTTGTTAAGGGGCTGTCCATTAGTTACGTAAGAGACTTTACCGAGAAGGGGGTGGGGTGGAGAGCAATGAGTATCCCCTTAAGTGCAATTTTATAGAGAGTAATATAAGAATTGCAAGTAGGTTTTCAAAACCTTCTTGCAATTCTTATGAAGAACTCTAGCTAAAGAATTACCAACCATAAAACATCATAGAATATATATATATATATATATATATATATATATATATATATATATATATAGACTTTTTATTTAATTTAATATTTAAATATGATATATGGCTGTCGAAAAATTGAATTTAATGCACTTTTGTACGAAATCTACTAATTTTTCGGGACTCGTCAAGGAATTGATGAAAGACACATAATATTTTGGTCCTAAATGATGAGCATTATCAGTATTCTTAATTTTCTCAGTAAAAGGTAAATTAATGCCAATATTTTCTACCGAAATATAACCAATAAAGTAATTTAAATGACTTTTTATGGAATTGTTTGCAGCTACATATAAATGAGTTGCATATTTTGAATAATAATTTTTCTGAAAAATTATTAGAGAAGAAAAATGTTAGAAGAAGGTGGTTTCGACGTGTGCACTAATTCTCCTCAGGCCATCACTCTTAGATACACACCGGTGATGGCGACCACCATGCTCAGAGGTGAGGGAGTTAATTTTTAATTTTTCTACTTATGCAAACTCAATATGTTTTTGTATCTGCAAGTTATGTTCTCTGTTATGTTTGACTACGAAGTCGTCTACAAAAAGGGCTGCCAAAATCCCAACGCAGACGCAGACGTAGAATGAAACTAAATGAGCCTAGCCCTATTAAACCGATTGAAGTTAACGCCAATGAAGCGCTTGACAACGACAATAGCTCCTCATAACAAACTGAGCACACGGTTTCGCCATACATTCAGCTATCGAAAATTTAGATGACGGAATCCTGATCTCAGAACGTCCTTGAATGAATTCAACCTACAAATTATTCTAGAAAGAACCAATAAAACACCCAAAACGACCCTAGCGATGCCATTCAAAAATAGATAACGCCAAACAATTCAGATGCATTCAAAAAATTTTTAGCCGCCAATAAACTTAATGCTATCTTTACTTCTGAAGAAATCTTCAAAACAGTACAGTCTATCTATTCCAAATTTCTTTCTCAATCTCGAACCTTCAAGTTAATTAGATGCACGGAATTGATTACGGACATAACAGAAACTGACGAACAGGACAAATTGATCAACGATTATCATATTAATAGTAATCACCGTGGCATTATCAAAACATTCCAACACCTCAAAAGAGATTACTATATCCTCACCTAAAGGAAAAAATAACAAAAATCATTAACAACTGCGAAACGTGCCAAATTCAGAAATACGATAGAAACCCATTAAAAATCAAACACCAAAACTCCGATAGTCCTCGTAAGCCTTTAGATAAAATTTATACAGATGTCTACACCATTAACGGCAAATCAATTTTTACTATTATAGATCGGTTCTCGAAATTTGCAGCGGCTTATACCTTACCAACCATGGCGACTACCACACTTAGAGGTGAGAGAACATAACTTGCAGATACAAAAACATATTGAGTTTGCATAAGTAGAAAAATTAAAAATTAACTCCCTCACCTCTGAGCATGGTGGTCGCCATCACCGGTGTGTATCTAAGAGTGATGGCCTGAGGAGAATTAGTGCACACGTCGAACCCACCTTCTTCTAACATTTTTCTTCTCTAATAATTTTTCAGAAAAATTATTATTCAAAATATGCAACTCATTTATATGTAGCTGCAAACAATTCCATAAAAAGTAATTTAAAAAGCTATCGGAGCCATCCGAAAGAGTGATCGATATCCGCGCGCCGTTAGATAAGCTTCAAATGTAGAGCAAATTTGTCGTATAGATTTACATTAAGTTGATGTGAAAAGGGTGAAATGATCCAATTAAAAAGTTGAGCTAATAATTTAAATGCTTTCATTTAAGATAACTGAAAACAATGTCTTTACAAAAATTTTGCGAATACTTTTCTTCTCAGCATTCATCCTCTGGTTGATAATGAACTTATTATAAAATCCGTTTATCCTTGAAGTTACATATACGTAAGATTTGAAAAATGCTTCCAAGTAATTTTAAGGATTGAATGACTCCTAATTATAGAGTTAAAATCTAGGTAATTTTATAGAGAATTTGCCCCTTGTAGTTAAAATCATTCATTGCATACTAAAAACCGGCGAAAACCGAGTATTTCTACGAAGATAATTTTCTCTGTACAGGTGTTCATAGCTTTGAAAATAAACATGAATGTACCAGTTTTGAAAAAGCCAATGGTAACAACTTATAAACCAATAGCTATGTTCCAAAAAATTTGTTTCAACCTTTTTAGTGCATTTAGAAGACGGTTTACCTTTCCTTTCTAAATGTTTTATCAAGGAAAATTTGGGAGTAAGGCATGAAGTACATTGCGTTCTTTCCATTGCGTTACAAAAATCACTGCCCACAATGAATCCTTTCCGTAACGTCATTTGACAGCTGAGTTTTTCCGTTTTTCACGATCAATGGATTAACTCTTTAAATAAATTACTTTTGACAATTAGTGGAAGTCTTGTTGAAGCTTCCCGAGCTATATTTCATATTTTTAACGAAAATAGAACAAAACATAAAAGTATCCTATGCTAAACATTTTCAGCGGTCTTTAACAACATGCGTTAACTGGCTTAATGTGAATACAAAACTGTACTTTCTTATCAGTACTTTTAAAACTTGAATAAAATATGTAATTGCAACTAACCTTACGCCTCTCTCGCCGTTATGCAGCCCTCACGTTTTCCAATTTCTTTTTAACTCCACCAACAGTTATTGACTTATCAAACATTGAATAACAATCGCGAAGCATCTCTAGTGCTTGATTTCGAACGTCTTTATTTAAATATGCATCGTTAGATGCATCCCACAAGCACGGTAACTCCTTATAGAGCCCTAATACTTCTATCATAACTTCGTGTTCCGACACTGTCTTCGCACTTTCCATATTGTTCCACTGCACTTCCCATATTGTTAACGACTGCACTTTCCAAACGTCAACGACTGCACTTTCCATACGTCAACGACTGCAACTTTTCACGTGTTGATAACAACTGATTGCGATTTGTTCGGTCATTCTGTTCACACACACAGATTTGGTCCGGAGCGAACCGAGTCGGATTTGGTCCGGTCCGATTGGACTCAATTTTGGTCCACGGACTGCTCTCCAGACCACCGGATTTGGTACGGAGCGGACCAAATCCGGTGGTCCACCCGCACCAAATCCGGCCGTGTATTAGCACTATTAGATGATTTTCGGAATTTACACGGTGACGGACATTTGAAGTGTTATAGTGATTATATTATTGTTTACATTCGACGCATTTTTGAGGTTTTGGAGTTTTCGTGAATTTTCAGTGGTTGGGCTTCAAGCAGTGACGGGGTTGTTTGATAAGTAATGATTTAATATTTTATCCTTGGGCAAGACACTTTATTTGCCTTTTTTCTTCTTTCCTAAGTATCTTAGATCACTTGCAAATTTTGAGGGAAGACATGATATTCTGCTGGCTACTCTCTGCCATAGGAAATTAGTGAAGGACACTCGGTCAACTCAATTAGATGTGGAATACGACCCTTCTTATCGATACCCAAGTGATTTAATATGTAGATAAAAGAAATTAATTTCCTTTTCCATAAAATATGGTGTTACCCCTTATGAAATTGGTATGATTTCAAATTATTATGTGATAGATTTAGTTAATGTGTATATGCAAATGAGCTTTAGAAAGTCTTTGTTTATTATTTTGGAAATAATTTCTCCCACCGGCTCTTTTACTATTATCATTATTCCATTGACGATTTACACCACCAACATGTTGGTTTGGTCCACCTCCGCAGCCGCCTTGAATTATATTGCCAAATTGTGGTTCATCATTTAAACCAATATCAATCGGCATGAATTCCTATTCCACATTCCCAGTGCCCATATTATCACCACCGCCGCCACCTCCAAAGTTATGATTCATGCTGCCACCGGAATTATTACGGTTACCTGCTTCATTTTATTGATTCATTTCTTGTTGGTCCAAAAGTGAATTCAGATGTAGGACTTGCATAAACAAAGTGTTTTCCTGTTGCCTGCGATGAATTTCTTCATCTTGTTGGTTCACACAAAGTTGGATTTCTTCCTGCCTTTGATATAAAGTTACTTCCTCACGCATCCTTTTGGCTCGTTTTTTTTCGTGGTTTCACTAAACAAATTTCTGAAGCTCAACAGCGGACTCCCGGACGCAGACCATCCAACACCATACTGACGGGTTCTTTTCTTCGGTAACTTCTCGAGATATTTCGATTAGCATGTTCCATCAATAGAGATTTCGGTTTGGGTGTACGTATCCAGACTCATGTGCTTATTGTCGTTCGTTGAGATAGATGCATCACATTTGGTAGGTGGAGTAGGAGTTAGCATTGTTTACTGTATCTTCGAGTAGGCGTCCTTTCAGGCAATTCGATCAGTAAATTACTATTGATGATTGTTGCTGTTAATTGCAGATTATATCGTTGTGGAGCAGCCCTGCACATACGGGAGTGGTATCGAAAACTTCGTCGAGCCTAATTTGAACTGCATTCGCATAAATTGGAATAATAAAAGTAGACTCTTTTGTATACTGTTTTTAACTTTACTAGGAATGTGCACAATACATTGTAAAATTTCCTATCCCAGTTTGGCTTGATGATGCATTGTTTGTACCACGTTACTCGGTGGTGGTGTGTAACTAGTGTTTAAGTTGGCTAACTTAAGCTGTTCACGGATTACCCGTAACAGGTTGATATCCTGAACATATAAAAGTATACTGAAATATAAAGTGTACATATTATATGAAATACTATTAGAGTACTTCTTCAAAACTTCATCGGTATGTTTTTTTACACGAAATAAATATTATATTTTCCAATATGGAAGTTTTCTACACTGATGAAAAAAATAAGCAACACAAGTGCTTCCGTGCACGGTTGTAGTGAAACAATTTTGATTGATTTTTAAAAACAATTTATTTGTACGACGACTCGTTAACAACTTGGTGGCATAAATTTTCATTTGCTTCTTTTAATACTTTATGAAAACTGAGTCAACATATTTTGCTTTTTGTACAAATCATCAAATCTACTTTGTTACTCTAATTACCGAGGTCAACTTGGTTTGTAATTATAATGATGCGACAGCATGTGCGCGGATTGCATGCAAATTTAAAGGGATACTTTACACCTGAGTCCAAGGTATGGGAAAGAATGTGTGGAAAAGTGCAATGTATGAAAATGCAATATATGGGGATAGTAGCGTGTTAACTTGGATAGCATACACTGAATAATATTGTGCGAAGGAAAATACAATTAAACCAAAAAAAATCGTTTGATATAAATGTTTTGAATATCCATTTTGCGATATGTGAGGAAGTAATGCTTATGTAAATTAACATTTATTGCATAAATACTAAATTCGAAAATTCCCAAATTTGTCAAGGAAGGAAGAGTGTTGAATAAACATTATTAAAAATCCTGCTATGGATTATTCGACCATTCTTGACATTGATAAAGCTTAGGAATAAAATTTACTTGTAAATATACAAGGAGTGTTCCAAAATAAACGGGAGTGTTCCAAAATAAACGAGACTTTTGTCATAAAAATTTTTTGGTGGCGCCATCTGTGAATGAGATAGTGAAAGTTTGGTCACATTCGGTTCAGTGGAAGCGAAGTAATTGTGCCTAAAGTGACAATATGTTTGTATCATCGGTAAAAAATGAGTTTCGGACAAAGAGCTAATATCAAATTTTGAGTTCAAATCGATTAAACGTTTACCGAAACATTTGAATTGATGAAACATTTGAATTGTGACTCCTATCTATTCGGAGAATTGCATTTGGACATGAAAGGAAAACGCTTTGCTTCCGTAGAGAGCATCCAAAAGGCTTGTACCGACATCCTGAAGAACATTCCGGTAAATTACCTGAAACACTCTTTCGAGAAGCTTTTTGATCGCGCAAAACAGTTTATCGAACATAATAAACTCGAATTTATCAGAACAAAGCTCGTGTCGTTTCTATTTTAGTTCAGTCTCGTTTATTTTGGAACGCACCTTTTATTTTTGTCTTCACGAATGACTGCGTGATGGGGCACATAAACAGCAGTAGTATTTTTGATGTCATGCTCTTCAGCCAATTTCATATGATTGGTTGGATATTTTAGCACTCATTTAAAAGTACTGGATTTCTACTTAATCTTCTCTCTGATGCGAGCAGTTTCAGTGTAGCAACGTCGTATGATTTGCGATATTGATACTGAGGGTCTGATGTTTTGAAAGGTAGTCTCACAATAAATCTGCCATCTTCACGTCTTACAGTAGTTTCATCATAGAATTTTTCAGAAAGCTGTTCTTCTGTCGTAAATCTTTTTTCAATGCTTTTGGCTCATTTTCCTTCTCCCAAAATGCTTTTAATAGCTCGTCTTCTTTTATTTGTACGTGCAACGTTGTTATGGTGTGAATACTCGTATCGTCAGTCACCTTCCCAGATAATATCCAACCAAATAAGGTATTCTGTGCTATCAAATTTCCTTGCTGACTCTTCTTAACTCCTTCTAGTAATATTTCTCCATAAACGTCGGCTCCCAGTAAGATATCAATTTTCCCAGGTAAAGCAAAATGTGGATCAGCAAGAGGTAATGTTTTAAGCTCCAGCCAATCAGGTATGTATACTTCACGTGATGGCAACAAAGAAGTAAGTGACTTTAATACGTAAGCATTAACGTGTAGAATTTTTTCAGATTCTGGACGTGATTTTATTTTGATACTAACCGCGTGTTTAATCCTCATTTGACCGTCTCCTAAACCTAACACCTTACTATTTATATTGATTCGTGTAAGACCTAATAATTGTACTGTTTTCTCGGAAATGAAAGAAGCTTGCGAGCTTTGGTCAAGCTATGCGCTAATAATGAAAGGTATACCATTTTTACAACTAGCCTTTACAATAGCAGTAGCAAGTAACATTTTAGATATTTTTAAATCTCCTCTCGAAAAATTAGCTGCAATTGTTATCTCGTTTGATGACGAAGTCGCTTTACTCTCATGTTATGTGACTGGTCTAGTAGGCTCCTCCTTTTGTCTTCTAGCATTGTAAACTTGTTTATCTTCATCTTCGAAATGAAGTAAAGTGTGATGTCGCCTCCCACATTTTTGACAAGACATAATTTGGCGACAATTAAACACTACGTGCATGGGCGCAAGACACTTGAAACCATAGATCTCAGAGAGAATGGATACGAAATGCATCGAGAGAATTGAAGCACTTTATCATGTAGCGTGAAGTTGGCGCGTTATTAGCTGTTGATTCGAATTTCAAATAAATTTGACGTGACGTCTCCCACTAATTTTCGCATCTTGAACTAAATCAATTTTCCGTGCGGGTATTCTAACTTGAACGAAATAAAAGATTGGACATGACTTACCCTACGAAGGATACGTCCCTGACACGCTTCCTAGAGCTGTTTTCACAATCCCACACGCGGCACTACATTTTTCATTTTTCGACACAAAAACACTCGCGATCCGTAACAAACTTTTCAGTTTAGCTAATTATCACATTTGCAACGCTTTTGCACTAGTTTCAACACGGTTTATCTTAAAAAATTGTTTTGTGTACAATTTCAAATTCAACTTGATTAGACGTTTCCCATCAAGTTGAATTTTCACAAATCATATGTTTTTAATCATATGGTTCATATTTCGTTGACGATTCGAGGGTTAAGGTATAAGAGGAGTGGGATTTCCGTGAGAGCAACTAGAGAGCCACTTGAATGTGTGGATTCTCTAGCGGCGTGAAAGGCAGGGGGATTTCAATCCGCATGCGAGAGGAAGGCATGTATGTAGTAAAAGTACTTCACTCACGTATGGATGAAAATAAGCTCATTTCGCGTCCATTACTTTATATGTCTTTGCTTGAAACAGAGCTTTTTTGTTCTTGCAATATTTTGTCTTTCAATCACTGGTTGCTTCTTAAATCGATCACAATAGAATATTTAATGTGACCCATTGCACAAGGCGCATAACTGTTGGGGTGTATTAGATTTCACGTTCACAGCAGATTGAAATGCTATTGTTCTGACGAATTGTATTAAGTTCGTATATTTTGCAGCCGCCTGAGAGCTTGTTGTTTGTTTACTCGTATCAAGCATCTCTAGACTTCTAAAGCGCATCTCTAAAAACTTCTTTAATTAGGTCCATGTTGGTAGATCATCTTTTAATTCACTTACATAAGTCTCCTACTGTTTGTGTGCCTCTGCGTCTAATTTGGGAACAGTCAAATGTATTATTACCTCATCCCATTCTTGTGTTGCAATGTTAAGTTTATTTAGTGCTTTCAAACATGAAGTAGTTGTGTTTAACAACTCTCTGATTGCTCTTCCAGACTCGTGTTGTAAACTCTTTCGTGCAAATAAGTTCTTCAGAATAACGTTGCAATAATATATTCTATTGTTGTATCTTTTAGTTAATTGTTCCCATGCTTCTTTGTTTTTCTTTGTTTCAGATTCACCAGACAATCTTGTTTTTAACTAAGAAGTTTTTGAACGGGTGACAACGTTTTGTTGGCATGTATTAATGACAAAAACATGTCATAAAATGTTTACCTCTCCGTGTATTTTCCTGAGAAAATTGGTAATTGTATTCTAGGCAACTGTACCTCGGACCTGTTATCTTTAGTTACACTTGCCTGTTGACTGGCACTTGACCTTGATGAAGTATTCATCTCTAAGTACTCGTTACGTAAGGATTTATAGTTGATAACACTTTCTTGAAACGTATCTTGCACGTCATTCAAAAAGTACGATGTCTTATCTTTTTGCTTCTCTGTTAGTTCCGAGACAGTTTTTAAATGGTTCTCGTTAAATGTATGCTCTAATTTGTCTAATAACTGCATTCTCGCTGTGACGTGGATTTAGTTCGCGTTTCAAGATTTGCCTTTCTAAAGTTACGTTTCGCCTTTCTCAACTGCTCAACAAACTCCATTCGGTCTTTTATTAAACTCTCCATTTTTATGTCGTATGGAGCCAAAATTTCTTCAAATAATTATTTTAATGTATTTTACGTATTTACAATATTATGGAATCACAAAGAAATTTACGAGTCTTGCTTTTCACTGATTTTGGTTATTTACTCACGGACTTAGTTCTCGCGATAGCACCTACACACCACACATCCAATGTATATAGAATAACAGCATGCACCGTCAACAGTTACTTTCATGTGCTAATTCTCGAAAGTTATGTTCAACATGAGGCGCCAAATCCAATTACATCTGTCCAATTCGAAGTATTTTGAATTCCATAAGTCCCAATTGTCCTTTTCTCTATTGTCCTCCTTTCCCGAGTTTCGGCACCATGTTAAGAATGAAAAGTACACACTCGGGAATACAAATTAAGAATGATGAATTTTGACAGATGTGATTAATTTAGTTTGTTACTTTTATGATAGGCATTTAACGCCATCTATGACTTCACATCGTAACTAACTATTTTACAATACTAACTAACTATTTTACACACTTATTATTTCCGAGACGATGTCTTCATTATTCCTACTAAAACCATGTTTACCGAATCATATCATAGTATTTCGGCATATTCAAAGTTAGCGGCCTATATCTGGACTGGAGGCGGCTGCTGCAATTGAGGCGGAGTATGATAGGGGACCATGCGACGAATCACTATTTGACCCATTCATTGGCACTCGCTGAGCCACATTGACAGCCGAAACGTGAACAATGACGTTCTCAGCACATCTCGAAACCTTGCCGGATGTACACCGCCAGAATTTTCATCTTTACTTAACCTCCTTGTCTCTACGACAAGAAAATCCTTGGTGTTCCACTTTACGAGAGAAAAAAAAATTGGATAACTGATAAACTTTGCTCTTAGTGAACTCACCAAGGAGGAGGAGGAATAGCAAAATGCTTGGGTAACATTTTTTCCCGATTACCTTCGACAGGTGGTTGTCCGATTATCGTCTTCCTTTTTTGCTACGCGCAACTCTGTGACAATGGTTTTTTTTTATGTCATTTCACTTTTATTTCTTTGCAGGAAACACGAAACATTCACACAATTGGGATTCATGACAACAACGGATGAGGTTACATCGACAAAGAAGCCGCAAGGTCTTGTGACGGTTCACTGACAGAGATTTATCATCTGACACGTGTCAACTGTTTAACAAATTATGTAAGGATAATAGATCCCTGTCGGTTATTGCTCAGAAATATCGGAGGTTATTACAATTATTCGGAGTGGAGATTTTATGTTTTTTATTTAGAACCTTTATGACTACCATCCCGTATTCCGATATAGGTGAGATTTAATTTGAGCTGGTAGCACCTGTTTTTTATAGATTTCCGCATTTCTCTACGTCATCGTTCGGAGATCAGAAAAATTGGAAAGCCAGCCCAAAACCGTCAAATGCTTTGTTGCACAACTTACCAAATCTTATGCACTTTCCTGGTCTTGCTATTTTTTCCTATTTGCTAGCTTTAAAACAGTTTTACTTCAAGTTTTAGCCTCTTAAAATGGTTACATGATCCGGAATCATTCATATTTTTGCTGGTGCAATTGGAGTTCAACTCGAAATCGTTTGTGATTTTCCGATAGATATGAGCCGAGGTTCCCAGAATCCATCTGGCTAGCGAGTGGATTTCTCTCCATTTACTTTATAAAACTGCCAAGTCAAAATCTTACACACATTACAAAATGAAATTTAGAAACTTTCGAAAGGACTAACTTTAGGAAGGTTTTATTTTATTTTCTATTTCATTTAATTTAAAATTTGAAAAATTGATATTTAATTTTGGAACTCGATAAAGTTAAATATTAGAAAATTTACTATCTGCCGCACCTGCTAATATTTCTGTAATTTCATATGAATGTGCTTTCACCTGGCAGGAACTATAACTCGCAAAGTGCTTTTTTAAGTTTTTTTGATACAATTTTCAAACTGTTTTATATTAATACCAGCTGTAGATTATCATTATTCTTGATTAAATTTTGAATTAATCTTCATAAATTTAATTTTTGATTAAACTACAATGTTTAAAAAATTGAAGCAGTAAGGTATTGATTAATTCTTCCTTAATAAAAAATAAATAATTTTTAGATAATTATCTTTGTAAATAATGATTTTATTACAGTTTAATTATATAATTCTTCTATTGTCAATTAATTTTTTATATCTTATTGAAAAATATTTTATTTTTATATGACATTTTATTTTACATACTTGTCTTTTTGTGTGGGATTAATTTTATGAAGTAATTAAAGTGTAATAAGATGTAATGAAGTACAGCCTGTAATGATTTTCCACGTCTCGTACGTTAGAGAAATCTCGAGGAAAATTTAAACCGACCTCTCATCGATTCTAGACGTGAAATCTTGGAACGTGACAACGGACTTTACCCCTCAGGTCAACAAGTCCGGACACTCTTAGTCTACTCTGAGGTGGCTGCTTGCTAGCTAGTTAGTTCGGAGAGGAGTTTCGGTCGCGGGTCTTACGCGAGCAGAAAAAGTCCGAAATACAAAAACTCAGTCACCCGTTCAAATGCCCGATTTAAAACACGTCGAACAACTTTCATTGACTCTACTTTCAATTATGCAACTTCGTTTCGCGGAACAGGAACCAAGACAACCGCTGGGGGAAAAGTGCGCGTTCCCGAATATTACCGACGCGGTGCCCGAAACAACCTACTCGAATTCAAACCGAAAAAATCTACTCTAAGGAAAAACGCAAACTCAATCTATGGCACTGCGTACCGACCGCAACGCGAAACCGACCGTTCGTGGATTACAGGAACCCTACCCTCTCGGCGGCAAACTCACCTTTCGCCGACATTATCCTGCTGAACGGGAACGGTTTTGCTGGAAAGGAAAGACGTTAGTTAATCCAGAAATTCATGGTTTTTATTTTGCAAACGATGTCAAATTTTAGGTTACTTAAATACATGTTATTAAAGATGCTTCTTCATAGGTAACAATGTAAATGTTTATAAACTTGGGTTATGAACATTGGTTTGAGTATAATATCTAATCTTGGTGTTTCTCTGTTCAGATTGATCTATCAAATAGGGTTGAATAAAAGTATCATATAAATTTACTACGAATAACCAAGTGGTTACATGCAATTATTATTCCTTTTCTTTATTCAGGGC
Organism: Odontomyia ornata; assembly: GCA_963969285.1. Taxonomy (NCBI): domain Eukaryota; kingdom Metazoa; phylum Arthropoda; class Insecta; order Diptera; family Stratiomyidae; genus Odontomyia; species Odontomyia ornata. The sequence continues at coordinate 194,262,439 of OZ017741.1, forward strand.
TTCGTATTCTTGTTAATTGGCTAATGGATCTTTTCTACTGTTCTCGTCTATGTTCAAATTGGATAAGATACATAATTTTAAAAATATTGGCTAAAGTGCGGAAATCTAGATTGATTTCTTTCCTATTTATCCCTCATATACTAACATCGAGTGAATAATGTTTTGCATACTTATACAGTAATACCTCTATCAGCTTATAACTTATTAAGCGCTCAATATTTATTTATCATAGCTTCGAATGGATCGCTATCGGATATTGTATTTGTTGTGGTTACTTCATTTATAACACAATGGTATGAATGCAAGGAAATTCTGTTGTGACGTGGATCGTTTGAAACTAATTTTTCAGTGAAGTTTTATAGTCTGCTGTATAAATATTTAAATTCAATAGTTCATACAAGTTAAAATTACATTCACTAACGAGGCAATTGTATTATATGTCACGATCATTTTTATTTGATGGATTTATAGTTGTCAATACGTTAACACCAAACCTAATATTCGTCCCTAAAGGAGATTGACCGATTATTGGACCGAACTCACTATATTTTTTTATACCTTTGTTGCGAGCGAACAAATAACACCTATATATTCACATACAAGCAAGCACATGCGCCCATTGTTATCAAAGCATATACTTTTCGTCCAATGGGCATACGCAAAAATCAATCCGCAATGGGAGCTCACATGTTGCATATTCGGCAAAAAGTTTTGTTACATAACCAGTATACCCTATGTATACTTGTTATGAACTGGGAGCTCGCTTTGATGTGTTTCCTATAAACATCTTCAAGGCTCCCGGGGAGAGGGAATCTTTCTGCATAACACTTAATTGCTACTCTATCCATCTAAACTAAATCAACAAAAATGAGAGTTAATTTTTAAAGTATTACTTTAATGTTATTGTTCATTTTTTCAAAATTTAGATTACAACTGAATTTATTAATTACATTTACACTTATTGAATTATCATAAACTTCTATCAATATCGAGTGAAGCGCTTTCCACTTGACTTGTCGCGCTTCACAGGTGAGCGCCAGCCTGTAGAGGGAATCAACTTGTCGTGCTAATGGTTCAGGGTGGCCACACGGAGTGGAACGCCAAAAGGCCGATTGAGGTTCGTGGCGCGAGCCAACACCTCACTCCTCACCATATTTTTGGGCACTATACAATACCTCCGTCTAGAACTTAAGCCGCGAATACTTTAAACGATGTAGACAATAAATGGGCAGCAGCACGCTCCCTACTGGACTCGAACAAGACTGCTCTTCAATAATCCATCAAGTGTTTATATATGGTCGCGAAACGAGCTATTGTTCCATATTTTGCCGAAATTTGCCGAATATGCAACATGTGAGCTCCCATTCCATGGAAGCTCTTACTCTCCGTCTCGTTTGTAGTTTTTTACGTCAAAATTGGGGAAATTGAGCGAGCTAGAGCTTTTGTTTCATGTTTTGGCTCTCCCTCTTTTCGACTTTACTTCGCTGATAGCGCACCCTAAAGCTTATGTGCTTGATGGTAGTGGAGCTTATCATGTACATCGTTCACAATATGATGGATCGTATGAAGTGAATTGCGGATTGATCTTTGCGTATGCCCATTGGACGACAAGTATATGCTTTGATAACAATGAGCGTATGTGCTTGCTTGTGAGTATATAGGTGGTATTTGTTCGCTCGCAGCACCTTGGGAAACTACAAAACAATGGGAACAATCAATAAACAACTTAGTACTAGGCCTAAAAACCTGATTATCTACAACCTGTGAATGGGTTGCGTATGTCCATCTATTAACTAATCGTATACGATTGATAATGACTAATAAATGGTAGGCAAGCAGTTATTTCCAAAGTCTATTGAAAAACAAGATTGAGAAATTTTATTTTACTACCTTTTCCTAAAAAGTAAAATCGAATATCCCATAAACAACACATTCCCTCCTAAAAAAAATAATGCCTTATCAGTTACTTTTGCTTATTCCACACCAAACTACATTCGTGAACTAAAAGCTTATTCTCTCTTATATTACTTGCGAGGTTCTAGGGAAACTCGAAGAATAGAAGTTTTATTTTTGAAAGATTTAAAAAAAACTTTTGGTAGTTTTTTTTAAATCTTTCAAAAATAAAACTTTTATTCTTTTTCTTAGGGATATAACTTCCATACTGTTTCTTCCAATGGATCTTTGGGGCGTGAAGAAAAATTCACTGCAGCTAGGCTGAGGTGCGAGAATATATCAAATTTTGTTGGAAAATTTCAATTGACTACTTCTCTCCTTTTATTTTGTAATAGTTAATATAAAAGAGCAAGCATTAAATTGAATCAAATAAAAATTTTTGGTAAATATATTGAAGTCCTCCTGTGTATAATAAAACTGTCCAAAGGATCGTGAGTTATAGCTCGACAGCCAGGATCTCTTTGAAACTTTGTCAAATTAATCGTCTTGAAGATAACTCAATCATGGACGGTGTTTAAGGTTCAAATCCAGTTTTAACTTGCTACCTTTTATTTTCTTCTTTACAGTATCACAACAAATAGTGATCTTAGGTTAAAGGTTCGAGGAATGGACACATCTTTCAAGCAACACTTCCATAGTTTTAAATCTCACCAAGGAACTACGCAGGACTTCTTAAATATACCCCTTTTTTTCTACTTTAGTGCAGCACTTTTGCAGTGTATTTATAGTCTTAACATATATCAATTCACGTTTTTGCTTAAGAGGTAAATCCTAGGGGGTGTAGTGAAAACAATGAAATACTTTCAATTAGCTTCAACTTCGGAAATTCTAAGATGAATTCCATACATCTACAGAGCGTTAACTCTGACTTAGTCTTGTACAGTTTTTAGAGTATATCCATTAGTACTAATAGGGGTACCGATTAATTCGTGCGGTTTCGAAAATTGAAGCTTTATTGTGAAAAATCGCTTTTAGACGATCGGAAATGGTTTGTTGAGCGACGCCTAGTGATTTTGCAAGTTTGAGATGGATCTTGATTGAGCAATGTCTCCAATTCGTGATCTTCAAAGTGTTTTGGCTATCCGGGCCGTTCATCGTCCTCCAAGTCAAAATTGCAACTTTTAAACCGTGCAAATCACTTCTGGCACGTACGCTCAGCTAGAGCATGCACACCATACACTTCCACCAAAATACGATGACTTTCGGCAGGCTTTTTTCTTCAATGAAGAAGTACTCCCCGCAAAAACACTTTATTCGGCACAAAATTCGACATTTTCAGAGTAAAAAAAAGTATTGTTGTTTACGCTTCAGCTAAATGACACATACTGATTCTGAAACTATATGTCATTTCCAACACATATTTGGAAAGGTGAATCACTGGAATTAAAATCAAGTTACGCCATCTGATAGAAAACCGCGCGAATTAACCGGTACCCCTATTAGAATATTGTGAAATTTTCTAGATGCTTCAATAAATTACCTGATGGTGTTTTAATTACAAATGTAAAAGAAAACCTATACTAGGCATTTTATATTGGCATAGTTTCTATTATAGTTTAAAACAGTTTAAAATGAAAATGATTGAACAGGCCTCGCTTCGTTTTATTATTTTGAGATGATACGGCTCAAGTTCTCTCTTGGAAACTAATACTGGAACCATACTGAAATAATCTTGCAGAAAATTTATGGTGACTGCAACTTTCATAACAACAGGGGGAGGACGATACGGCCCAAACGGAAAACAAAAAATAAATTAGGATGAGACTCTCCATGCTATGCTCATTTGATCTCCGATTAAGAACTACTGCCCATGTTGAATACTTTAAAAAGGCAATAGAAAAAGTCAATTCAACTTTTAAATTCAGTTTAACGTTTCAATGATTTCTTTGATTTTTGTTCTCCTTTCCTTTATTTTGTTTTCCATTAGAACGCGCAATAGCACACAACATTGTTACGAGTAATCATTAGTGATACGATGTTATCTTTGATAGCCATGCATCCCAAATTAATTTACACAAAAAAATATAAACTCGCCCCTAAACTTGACTTCACAAAGCAGTTGCAGAACGTGTTCATTCAACACTTCCACTTGCAAAGCATTAAAATGGCCATCACGGAATTGTAATTGCTTCTTTTAATCGAACTCATCTCACAGTAGAATATTTCTTAAACTTAACGTAGTGCGTTGCACGATTTGCATGTGGCAAGTAACAATCTAACGTTATGGTTATATACTACTACTTAAATCCCTAAATCAAGCTGCTTTCTACTTCTTCGTGAATATAATTGGATCACTTGAGAAATCTTGCGTTATGTTGCAATGGTTTTCGTCTTACCCTGATTCACTCAACAATTCTGATTCCATCGATTGGCATTGTAGGTTAGACTTCGTCGAGTAGTTGAAGAGTACGATGTAAGTGAAGTTCTGTCTAACATGGAGTATCTGTGATTGATTGTCGTGGATAATCCGGCCATCAACCTTTAACAAGCTTGAACAAAGAATATAGAGACGACGCACGTCACCAAAACCTACGCCCTATGGTTTGCGAGGCTCGCCTGCGTGCTCCTGGTCACTCCTGTCCCCCAAAGTGTCGGTAATTTTGTGTGTCGACTTTTCCGCCAATTTTCCTGCAATTTTGTACAAAACTTCTTCACCTCGAGATGTTGGCAAATCATTCAATACATTCAATACTTCACGGCGTGAATTTTTACAGCCGTCGTTGCAAAGCGTATGGTCAAATCCACGAAATAACATTGGACACAAGTTAAAAATGACTTCCAACGTACCCGAAGTAAAAATTAAAAAGGAGCCGGGAAATGAACTCCAAACCTTTTTGGAGTCTTTCAACAAAGGAAGAACTGAAGCTACTAGCAGTGGATTAGATTAAAGACAAGGGGGATAGGTAGATGTCATTACTTCTAGAGAAGAGAACGTACGCAACATCCGTCGACGTCAGTGGCGTAGGGCGCTAAGATCGAGGTTATCACAAGTTTAAATAAAATACGCTACACCAGCAGCACATACTCGTAGTAGATAAGAAGAAGGTAAGCTTCGCACACTCAAATCATCCTCGCGGTTCTGGGTCTTATGAATCCACTTACATTGCTTGCTCAGCTTTCGTTTAAAATAAGCTTTTGTTTGGGACCCCGAAATCTCAAAATTTGCAAGTCATCAGGCTAGTTGAACGAAACCATTCAAAGCGTGTTTGAGGGCTACAATAAAAATACTATAAATGATAAAATTGCATTCACATTCTAAGAATCCCTTCCACTTTTATTTTCAGTGAAAATGACAACAACGAATCTGACACCTTTTATCTCAACGGAAGAAACATTCAGGATATGTATAAATAAATTCAGTTCACTCCCTCGTACCGGAAAACCCAATGAAAAAGAATGGACCGTATTATCATGCATATTAGAATACAATCAACAAACAAACCAAATCAAAGTAGTCTCACTTGGCACCGGCACAAAGTGCATTGGTAAAGATCAAATGTGTCCTAAAGGATTAACACTGAATGATTCTCATGCTGAAGTCATGGCACGAAGAGGCTTCCTTAGATATATTTATCAAAATATGAAAAATTGTTCGAGCAGTGCTATACTGACATTTTGTGACAAAAGAAGGAAATTTCACATTAAGGATGAAATAAGTTACCACTTTTTCAGCACTCATGCTCCATGCGGTGATGCGACAATTGTAACGAAAATCACATCTTATGAAAATACTGATGAGCCATCGAGTAAACGAATGAAGCTACCTGAAGATTTTAGCGAAAATTTTACAGGCGCGAAATTATTGTTACCGGGAGCGAATCCCGATTTAATGTCACAAGACGAAGGTGCACTACGAACAAAACCAGGACGAGGTGTGCGCACCTTATCAATGTCATGTAGTGATAAACTTTCGCGATGGAATATCTTAGGTATTCAAGGGGCTCTGCTTGACGTATTTCTTGATGCGCCAGTTTATTTGAAAACATTTACATTTTGTGGGAACGTTGATGAAAAGTCATTGAAACGAGCAATTCATGAAAGGTATGCGAGCAGAACCTTCACTGACTCTAGATATCAAGTGCAAATACCAGTCATCAATATTTGTTCATCGGATATGAATTTTGAATTTATGCAAAAACCTGACAAAGAACCGTCGCCTGCTAGCATTGTATGGTGTGATGTTAAGGAAAAGTAAGTTCTATTTTCTATCAAAACATAACTAGAGAAGCTAAATTATTGAATTTATTTTCAGGCCTTTAGAAGTCACTGTTTCTGGGAAGCGTCAAGGTGTTACAAAGTCAAAAAGGGATCAACTATCAGGAGCTCTGCATATTTCGAAGCAATGGTTATTGCACGAATTTCATACTCTTATGTCCAGTCACCCCGGTCTATTAGAATATTTTCATAAATCGCCTGAAGAGTTGTCTGAGATGAATTATGGACAGCTGAAATATTTATGCGAGAATTACCAATCTGCCTGGCAATCGTTGAGAGATAATTATTTTATGGATTGGACAAAAAAACCTGAAGACATGGTTAAATTTAAACTAGAATCTAAGTAAAAAAATTATATTATTCTGTACTATTTCGTTTTATTATTCATTTTTATCCATTGTAGTTAGAATAAAATAATTCTGTAAAAATTCAACGTTTTTATGAAAAAAATATTAACGACTATTCTAAGCAGAACAGTAATAAATGTAATTTATAATGCGATCATCCATAGTTCAAATTCTAAAATTGCAATTTAGTTAAGTTCGTTTTACCTGTCCAATATTTTTTTTTTTACCTATCAACAAGCCTAAATCCATATTTCATGAGCACGTCTAATAAATGCAGCATACTGACTATTGTTTCCATTGCTGCAATTGTTAATTTGAAAGATTTGCAATAAAATTTCATTTAAGAGTATTCTTGTTAATAAATGTTATTGAAAATCAAAATCAAATGCCTGATGTTCTTTTACTTTATTCACTCAACTCATTGTTTAATGCGTTGCATAGTTCGTTGAAAAGGATACAGGCAGCTTTATAAGCCGGTTTGTATAATGGAATGATTATCAGTGAATAGTTATCTACCCTCACTTAAGATCAATGTAAATTTATTTGATGTACAGGGTTATCATGCCATGGGCACAGAAGTTTTGTTCTAGACCCAACTGCTTGAATTATACCACTAAATAGTAAAGACTAAGGCTGGGACATGTCAAAACACACCCTACATTTGACCTTAAAAGTTGGTACATTCAATATGCTTGGCATCCACCGACCCTCAGTATAATCTGATCAGAAAAAAATCCTTTTTGCTTTATCTTTTAACGATTTTTTGTTAATTTAAGACTTTAAACAATGAGTACAATCCGGGAGTGTCAGTCCTGATCATGAGTTTCTACTAAAACGTGTAAAAAATTGACAGTCTTTTTTTCATAATGCATGATTTCACCTCTAAATACAACGTGTTTCACAAAAGCATGTCGCGAAAAGAAGAATGAAAAGCTATTTGAATCATTTAAATTAAATTTATTTCTTTAACTTCCTAAGAAAACATTTTTCGCATTATATCCATATGGAATTCTAATAAGTGGTTGATTAAGGGGAGGGTCGCTCCATAATACCGGGAAGTATTCGCGATGTGTGGCGGAGCATTTCCGGTTACGATGACAAATACCGGCGGAGATCTGCCGTTCTGTCATCTCTGAACGCAACTGCGATGGGTGACGCAGCACTTCCGGGCATGATGACAAATGTCAGCGGAGATTTACCATCCTACACGATACCGTGGTGGACGTTGAACGTGCCGTGCACCAGTTAAGATCAATGGCGGTTGGAAGAAAAACAATCATTGGAGTTTCGGCAAATTCGCTTATTGAACTTGGTTTGATTTGATGACCCTCTCGTACTGGACAATCATCGGAACTACTATGTTAAAATTCCTGTGCTGTGCGACGAAATTTAGCCCGTCAGAGTTGGAATTGCGGTAAAGCTGGCATCGGGATTCTTATTGCGACAATTTGCTTGACGACAGCAAAAACGTTCGCTGTGAATCAGCTGCTTTGCGCCGATTTCTTCTCTGATGTATGGAACATCTCGCAATTCGGTCACTCTGGCATTGTTTTTCGTCATGTGCTCGTCGAATTGCTTCGCATTGGATTTTTATATTCAGCCAGTTAGATTTTCAGTTGGAGAGGTTGGAATCGAATGTGTAGCTAGGCCGTTATAGACGATAAAGCGGCGGCGGCGACAACGACGAGGTCTAAACAACAAAAAAATGGAATCGGCTCCTAAGGGTGCAAAATGCAGTAAGTAAAAAATGCAGTAAGCCTACAAGAAACTTATCTCGTAAAGAAACCGTTTTTGATAAAAAAAATCAATAGTAGAGTATAATTCATATCTGCATTTGAATTTGGCAGAGGTGTAGGTTTAATTCGCTCACAAGTGATTCTCCTGAACAGAAAATACCTACCTTTTGATTGCGCTTCAATCGCTCACTTTCAGTTGGAATTATATCCACCTGTGAAAAGAGCACTTACATATGGCGCACTTGCAGCAAAAGTTTGGAAATTGGCGAAAATCCTTTTCTCCAGCTCATAGTTACTCATTATAAGAGCGTTTGTTTTAAATCTATTGCATCGTATTTTGCCGTAGGGATATTTTTTTTTTAATACATTCATTTCAATAGAAACTTTAAAAATAATGTAATCATCATGTTAAGGAAGGTGTGAACTCTTGATATCAATTCGTTTGTTTTGCATTCATTTCAATCTTGTGCAAACATTCGTAAATATGTTTAATTTTTTCTGGTTAATTACGGCCGAAAGGAATATCGCTGTTCCCCGGCTAAGCAAATTGTAATAGTTTTGATTTACGTGAAATGAGAAGACATCGAAGACTTAATGTGAACAAGAATACAAGCATAAATAATGCGATAGAATATATTTACTGTAAAATAAATTTATGTTTCAACAGTAATATAATCAATTTTTGAAAAATCTATACAGTATAAATAATTTCGCACCAGATATGAAAAGTAAAATTAAAGAGGGATTATTTTGTTGATGGTCCATCGTGCCGCAAAACGCTAACTAATCAAAACGAGATTTAATAGAAAACCATTAGATGTAGAATTTATCGTTTTTGTTATATAGGAAAACAAATGAGAAAAAAAAAGAATCAAGAGACTGATTGAAGTGGCTAAATAGTGATTTAAACATTGACTGATATCGTTCTCCAACACGATTAACCGTAGTAAACAATGCAACCATAAATGAAAATCAGTATTTAAATGAGTGAACAAGAGTTGTTTCATATATATTTTTTTAAAAATGGGTTAAAAGAAAGTTCCTAGCTAAGGTATCTCTTATTTTATATTGTTTATTATATTTTCTTCTCGATGGATCATCATGTACAGTCATAGTTAATAATGAATACAATTAATTGTTAAACGACACGACTCGGTCTTTCCATTTCCTTCGACCAGACCGGGTGTAGGAACCGCATCGATGGCAGGTTTTTTTTTCACTGATATGGGCTAGCCATCGGGTGCGCCCCACAGTTTTGTTGCTTATCAGGGGCTCTTGCCGGGTTGCTTACCAGGGGCTCTTGCCGGGTTGGTTACCAGGGGCTCTTGCCTTCCGCTCGCGTGCCCTTTTATGATATAGGGTTATGTGATTTCATTGCATAACTCTATAGCATAAATTGGTTACGTTTGTGCTTCTCATTTGAGGGAAAGAGTCATATCAAGTGCTTTTGTATGAGTTTTTCTCTCAAATGGGAAACACATGGCCACGTCTACGTTTGGATCTTTATCCGGTTGGGAGGGTGCGAGGGGGTGCCACCCCCATCTGGATGTCCCACTCTTATTTGTGGGCCATAAGAATTGTCGGATAACGACGAAGTCCCCTTAAGTCCGTCTGTCTTCCCCAGGTCCAGTTTGTCCTTTTTCGTCAGCAATTTCCAATCCTTAGCTAGTTACCTCCTTTATTTTTTTACTTCGGTCGACTTTTATTTGACCCAGAAATTCGTGGATGCGAAATTCTTTTGTAGTGGGTCTTGTGCTGGGGGAAAGAACCCGCTCCACGAAACCGCAATGCTACCTGGCCAGCGCATTCACGCGTCCCCAGACAAGACCAATCTCGGCGGATCTTACCATTCCCTTTCGCCGAGGCAGCAGTCCTATACGGACATTAATATACCAAGGTTCACTACAGATTAATTTGAGTAGAAATATCAGCATATGTTATGTTACAAAAAAATTAAATGAATAGATAAATTGAACAACAATTTCGGTCTTTCCACTTGCATGGAACCTTGACCAGGTATGAGCTAGCCATCGGGTGAGCTCACCCATTTTCTTTGCTTTGCAGGTGCTCTTGCATGGTAGAGGGGCCTTCCACTTGAGTTTCTTATTTATGTTAAAGTATTATGTGATTCCATCATATAAGATATAAATTTGAAACGTTGATATTTTCCACTTTAAGGAAAAAATCATGCGAATTTTGTTTTTATGAGACGAGGTCTTTTGTCGCGATGTGATGTATTATTATGTAAATGAAGTGGTTACGCGATTTTATCGTGTTGTTATCCCTGTACTTGTGGATTAAATAGCTGAATTCGTCGATAGGATCAGTTGGGATTGTAGGAGCCGTTAACTGTTCGGTTTCCTCGCTGGTACGCGTAAATACTGCTCTCTTATCGGTTTTGTCTACTCGTCACCGGGTGTGCACTAAAAGTTGAAATTTTTCCCAGAAAGTTTGCACCAATGATCACGCACATGAAGTTTGCGATGGTGAATTTCTAACATACGTAAAAGGTCTCGGCAGCCCTAGATTTAGCGTGAGCTGCCATTGTACGTACGTTTCGATTGTTGAGCCATTGGCTGCAATAAGTTTCGCGCCTTCGTCGGAATAATTGCGGCCGTTGATTGAAGGTGGAATGATCGAGATGTCTGCCTCGGTGTCGATGAGGAATTTGCTTTTGGTGGTTTTGTTGTGGATATTCAAACGGAGAATAGAATGTGTCAGGGCCTTTGCATGCGGATGGGATGCCCAGTTTTTTTTGAAAATATGCAAGGTCGTCTCCAGTTTTTATTATCGGTACCAAACCGTGCGTAGTACAGCTCCCTTCGGTTGAGTATGATGAAGCGTTGTGCAGTTGCGGCGACTTCGAATCTGACTTTGGTTCGGGTGTTCATTTTACCGGGCACCTCTTCCGTATGATCAGGAAAGAGTTTTGTAGCTTCCGTGCCGGGTTCTTCTCAGATAGACTGCAGGTGGCCTTATCTTGCCTCTACCTGGCTCATCTTAACATTACGAGGCCCTTAAAAAATCTTAATCTACATTCTAACGAAGGGCGCTGTAATTAAAATACAAAGAAAAGGGAAGCGAAACACTAGATCCAAATAAAATTATTAATATATTTTCTTATCTTCAATAACACTTTAAGACCACTTTACTAGTCGATATTCATATGAATTGATTTTCTGTTGTTGAAGGATTGCGGTTGACTGAGATTGCGAATGAATTTCACCTCTTGCTTATAATGAAGTTGCAATTTCACAAGTGCAAATACGACGTCGCTCGCATACGCGGGCCTTATCGTTGACCGACAACCATCAAGATACATTTATGCTGTGCGATGATTTTATGCACAATCACATATGGATGCGAGGATGCACGATGGTTTGCATTTGATGGTATTGATGTAATGCACAATTTCGCATGGACACAAAAGTGCGAGTTGATTGGCATTTGATGGTGGCGAATATTGGGTACCGCCACAATTATATCTTACAGCCTGTGTAAAACTTATGCTTGATTCTTTTGGATGACTTACTAAGCACACGGCCTCGAACCGAACTTTATATATGGCACCCTCATTATGACGCTTTATCTCCTAAGTATCGAAACGCATTTACACATAAGGATTAAGCGCATAACGATTATATAGTGCAGGCATTTATTTGCCAAAGTGATTATCCTTAGTTCAGACCTATGGAACGTGTCTTACGACAGTCTCTGATTCGGTGGTGAGAGTTATTGCAAGCGTGATACCTGTTGCCCTCCTTGCTAGAGAGCGCTGTGCTATTTACCTGCGTCGAAGCGAGGACGCGAGGGAAATGGTTGGCCGAGAGGAGGAGAGAGAGAGCGCTCACTCAACGATTGACAGCAGTCTTGGGTGGATTGCACAAAAGAAAGTAGACTGCGCGGCTCATCCTGGAAATGAGACCGTGGCTAAATCGAAGTCATGGTGAGGCTGACTTCTATCTGACCCAGCTTTTGAGCGGGCATGGTTGTTTTGTCTGACCTACACAAAAACCATCTGCAGGCTGCCACAGGACCTCTACAGGGAGACGGGAGAGCTAATCTCGGATAGTATAGTCATGGTGATCCTGGATCGGTTGACAAATAAAACTGTGTGGCACATTATGTTCGGGCGGCCCTAAAAAATAAAACGGACTCACAGCAGCCGGGAACGTCAGGGCTGGAATCCTCCAGCTAGAAGGTTTCATGGCGTAGCAAAACGAGACCTGACCGGGGAGGTGTTTAGTGGGTAGTCCAATTGCTCGCAAGCATGGGAGCCCCACACTCAGTGCGTAAATCGCATTCACCGACCAACCTCCTCAAAAAAAGTAATTAAGTTTACGAGCTAAAAAGAAGATATCGCTAGCGACACGTTTCTATGAAACAGAGTGTGATGTCGCTCAGTTAAATATTTAAAGATGGGCTTTGTCTCATTCTAATAATGCTAACATGATTTTAGCGCGTAATTGACGCATTGCAACCATAACGCCTTAGCTTTATTGTCAAAAAAATATTTTTATACATTATCTCCCTGAAACACGCCTTAATTTGTCGCCTGTAATGACTTTCATGGTTTCTAAGAAACGAGCAAGTCAGTTGCATTAAGTAGGGCTCAGTACAAAAACCTCTTGTACTGAAACAATTGATTGATCAACTTCAAAAATTTTGAATTTTATCAAAATCACGCTTAACGAGGATTTAAATTGACACCTTTCTCTTCTGTTGACAGAGTTAAAAAGAAAACACAAAATTAGTATATAAAACGATGACTAGTCCAATATTATTTAATAATTTCTTTTTTTGTTGGTTTTCAATGTATAATATTCATTAAGAACTTTAACTGTTGAATTATAAACGATGCAATCTTGAAAAAAAAAATTATCCAAGCACGTATTTTTGCTATCCAAAATACAATCGATCACGATACGAAATATGTAGATACACTATATAAACTTACTTGCTAATATGATCAATAGACGTGAGGAGGAAATTTTAAATAAAAAGCGTAGGATATTTTTGAAATTAAAATTTTTTTTTAATAAATTAATATTAATTTTGTCTTGAATTGTTTTAAATCTAAACTTGATTTTGGTTTTAACATCAAAACAAGAAAAGTCAAAATAAAATATAAAACAAAGAACAAGCTATTAACTGTTTTTTTTTGGAACTTAATACGTATATTTATATAAAAGTTTTTCGCCTAAAAAATAAATAACCGTTTAAAATTAAGGAAGGGACTTAGTATAATTAATTTACCTAATACTAGCATCATGTTTTTTTCATATACAATACTCTTTACAATAATATAAAGTTGTTGTTTTTTTGCGGTGTTATACTATTAAAATATGCTAATTTTCATTAATATTTCATTTCTCTTGTCATTGTGTGAGTTGTGAATTTTACATTTTGCCCTTGCTTGATAAAGCGATATTATAATATCAATTCTAATTAATCTGTATTTGCTAGATTGAGTTTTGACACGGTATCAATTTGTCAATGTTCTGTTTAGCAAAAAGCATTTTACTTAGCGGGTTTTGTTTTGTTTAAGGGGCGAAAATTGTGATGTGTACTTTTCTACAGTACTGCATGCGAGAGTGTATTTTGAGTTTAGATTCCAATTTACTGTTCAATAGAAAATGTAATTATCCATGAATGGATCTAGATTCTAGGGTTGAGTAACATGCCAAACTATAAGGTAACTTTTATCTCCTCGGTTCTCGATTGTTTGATTCGGCTCCAAATGTATACTGCGTTCCATATCATTGTCCCCTGAAAGAAATGATATAATAAAATATTAAATATTATTATATTGATAAAAACTAATCATTGAATTGTGTGCGTTAGAAACAATTGATGATTATTTACAAAGGCAAATGATACGGAGTTAGTATTGATGTATGTATTTAAATTATAAGGAATATTTATGTTTTACTTCAACAGGTGTACTTTATTGCAAGGAAATAAACAGAAAAATTTTAGTGCTCTCATTAGAGTTTTAAAGTATGTTTCCAGAAAGAAGTATGTGGAGTGAGGGCGGAGTTCCTTTAAAAAAGATTATAAGAATAAATTTATAAAATATTACTAAAATCGTTACGTCACTCTCTGTCACAGCCTGATTTCTCGGAAACTAAACAAGCTACGAACATGAAGTTTTGTGTATAGGTCTAACAAATGTACAAAAAAATAAAGGTTTTAAGGGGAGAAATTTGAATTTTCAAATTTTACAATTACAACATGGGATAGTAGGGAGATACCGACTCTAAATCGCCAAAGCAGTGCATATAACTTCGGATATCTTTCAACTCCTGTGACTACAAATATTAACTTTTCTTCGATTTTTATTTCTGTAAAGTAACCATGAACAACCTTTCTGTAAGTGCCAGAAAAGCGGTCTCCCAGCCCCAACGCCCCTGGCTGCTGTGAGTCCCTTTTGTCTTTTAGAACTGCCCGAACATAATGTGCCAGCTGGTTCCTTTGTCAACCGATTCGAGCATCACCGCGACTATATTATCCAGGGTGAGCACTCCTGTCTCTCTGTAGAGTTCCCTTCGCAGCCTGTCCTATTTTATGCATGCAAAAAGTGTGTGGTAGGCATTGTCTTCCTCTCCTGGGCAAAACCGACAATCGGGGGACCGTGACTTACCAATCTTTTGCAGGTAAGACTGAAAACACCCATGTCCGGGCAAAAGCTGGATCAGATAGAAGTCAGTCTCACCATGCCTTCGATTTAGCCACGGTGTCACATCCGGGATGAGGCGCACAATCCACCTTACCTTCGTGCAATTCACCCAAGACTGCTGCCAATCGTTGAGTGAGCACTGTTTCTTCTCGCGGAGAACCATCTCCCTCGCATCTTCGTTTCGACGCAAGGAAATAGCACGGCGCTCTTTAGCAAGGAGGGCAACAGGTATTACTCCTTCAATAACTTTCACCGCCAAATCAGAGACTGTCGGATACGAAGATGTAATTCTGAGTGCTCCTCTTCTCTGTACCTGTGCCAAGCATTTTCGGTATACCTCCTTACTGAGAGCATCGACCCATATTTCTGGGCTGGGTCCCCCTACGTTGGCCATAAATCGACTCAGAGTCGATACTCCTGAGCAACCTTCTCAGCCGTTGCCCTGATTTGCTCAGAGAAACTTATCTTCGAGTCGATCAGTAGCCCCAGGTACTTCACCGCTGGCTTCTATGCGATTAATATGTCTCCAATACTGATTATCCTTACTCTAGGGATCCCTTTTTTGTCAAGATGACCACTTCGGTTTTCTCTAGTGCTAAACTGAACCCTCGAGCAGTCATCCAGTCTCTCACTCGGCGCATTAGCATACCTAGCCTAAGTTGCGCTTGTTCAACGGTGCGTCCAGCGACCAGAGCTGCAACATCATCCTCATAGCCGATCAAGCGCGACCCATCTGCTATTTTGGCAAGTGACTTTAGAAATAGCGCAATTAGTCTAGATTCCAAAATAGTATGACACTCGCTAGCTTACTTCATAAGTGAGGAACAAAATTTTTTTTATAGAAACCAGATTTCATGCCAATTTTGCTTACACCCCACAGGAATACGCCAACATGCATCTTATTTATAGAGAATGCTTGTGTGACACTAATGTTAAAGCTAGAATGTATTGTGACAGATATCCAAACGCTGAGCGTCATCTCGATCATCGAGTATTTATTAATGTGCATCGATCATTCTCAAAGGGTCCATTCCCTAGTAAATGGTGAACGTGAGAAAACCCGTCATGCCCTACGAGGACGGAGTCTTCCAAGTAATGGAACAGGACCCAAGTATCTCAGTACGTGAAATTGAAGAGAGTACCCAAAAGTACTGCACAAAGTATTTCACAAGAAAATGTCTTCCATGTATAACGACAACAAATTCCGCTTCCCCCCCCAGACTACCCAGAGAGAGTGCGATTCTGTCGAACGATGTTACAGAGGTACAGAGAGGAGCCGCGATTCTTTGAAAAAATTCTATCGGAATCAACATTTGAAAAGGGTGGTTATATGAACCTCCACGGTTTGGTTATTGATCTGTTCGAGCTATTGGGGAACTTAAATGCCCAGGTTTATTTGAACCTTTTAAAATAAGCAATTATCATGATAACGTCTCTATCCTTTTCACTCATATTGCCAAAATGGGGGGTGCTTTTACTTTGAAAGTAGTAGTACCTTGAGCAAATTTTTTTGAAACAATTGAAGTTTATTTACAAAGGCAAATGATACGGTAATTGCAGGAAAAATGACATTGGCAGTACTGCTCGCATAACAGATGATAGACTAGAGCTGTCAAAGTGTCGCACTCTCTCCCTCTCTGATAGCTAGCTATACGTCGCCATATGTACAATCAATTGTGTGTATCAACTGACTATTAGAAATAAATAGTATTAGACTCGTGTTTCCACCGTTTTCACTATTGTATTAAGCAGAAATCAACAAAGATTATGGGCCCATGTGTCGCATTCATAAAGTGAAAATAGACATATTCAGCGTGAGAAAAAGTGACATGTCGTCAATTGCCATTTGTCGGTTTGTTCCCATCTCACACAAAAACACAGCGTGGTTCGCGCATAAATATTGTGTACGATTTACATTTTTCCATCGAAACTTGTGTGCATGGGAAGTGTTTTGTACAATGAAAACTCCATCCAAGTGAAAATTCAATAACTCCTCTACAAAGCCTAGTGGGAAAACCAAGCACAAATATTGACAGAATTCAAGGCTTCTATCGACAATCTAAACGCCTCTTGGTCATACGAAATGAAATTACTACTTAATGGAATCGGATCTATGGACAACGGTTGAACCTGGAGAAGAGGAACCTGCGAAAACAGTGAGTGCAAGTGAGAAAAAGGCATACATTTCACACCAAGGAAAACCACACGTAAAAATTGCTCTTGCGATCTGTGATGAACAGCAGATGTATATACGTTCCCTCCTAAAGCCAAAAGAGGTATGGGAAGAATTACAGAAGCTGTATGCACCGAAGGACAGCAAATTTCGTACCGTTCAGTTCAGACCAAAACTTTATTCGTATAAAATGTATGACTACGAAACGGTAGAAAATTACCTATGACTTATTAATAAAACACTTACAGATTTGTTAAATATCGGTGATGTGATTGAAGATGGAGATTTAGCCATGATTACGTTATGTGGACTGTTAGACGATTGGGATACTACTTTATCAGCTCTTTGCAACTTACCAGAAAACGAATTCACATTTGCAACGATTAAACGCCGCTTACTAGCAGACGTCGAGAAAATAATAGTAACCAAACTGCAATGTCTATAAAAACCGAAAGAAGGTCTACCTCGAAGAGTCAATATTACAAAAAGAAGACAGAGAGACGGCGAAATTAACAATAAAAAGGATCACAGAGCATATTTTTATTGCTAAACGGTCGATCACATCGCAAGGGATTGCCGATAAAAATAAACTCTGAGAAGCAAAATGATGTGAATGTAAGCGCCTTTTGTGGGTACAACTATGAAATGCAATAGCAGATGGATTGTAGACTCTGATGTAACACATCACATGTTACATAACGAGGAATACTTTTCAACCTTTAACAAGAGTCCTCATATCGAGAGACGTCACATTGGTGGACAGTAGAAATGCGACTACTTTGGGAAAATGTACCGTAAGTGTGATAGTTAAAGGTAATTCAGGATTCGCGACCAGATTCGAAGCAAAAAATACTTTGCTGGTACCGGGTGTTAATTGTGGCATTTTGTCATTCAACTTATTGAAAATTATAAAAAGGTTTTATTTAATAAAACAGGCTGCTTAATATACGATAAAAAGGCAACTTGCTAATAGAGGCCAAAAGTAAAAATCGGTTGTATGCAATAAAAACAGAACCAGGACGGAAAAGTGAAAGTACTCTAAATACGATGATGGCAACTGACACGAAGACAGAATCACTCGATTTATAGTATCGAAGGATGATGCACGTCAACAAGTATATGATTTTGGATATCGCAAATCACAATTCAATTTTGAGTCCAAATTGTGAGAAAGGTTCTTCAATGTCAGGTGATCATTGTTTAGCTGGAAAGTCGGGGCACCAACTGTTCCCAAAGAAATCTTTAAACAACACAAAGGAAAAGAGGACATCGATCCTGGAACATGTTTATGCTCATCTCATGGGTCCTATCGATAATCCAAATTGGGGAAGTAAAAGATAAATACTTTCCACCATCGATAACGCAAGTAGATACGCCTCGTCATATTTTTGAAAAATAAAGATGACGTACTGAGCGAATTCTAGAAATGAAAAATCGAAGTGGAAAAGCAAACTGGAAGAAGCCTGAGGAGGATTCGCACCGATAATGGTCTCGTATTTTGTTCGAAGAATTGGATGATTTTTTGCGAGTCTACGGGAATTTGACAATGACCTATAAACCGCAGCAAAACGGCATTAGTGAACCGATATAACAGAATATTAAGGATTTAGTGAGGTGACAAATTCAAGAAAGCGATCTTTCAAATAACTCATGGGCGGAGATAGCGTATACTGCGACATACATTCGCAACCGTATAACAAATAGTCACGACAAATAAAAAACTCCATACGAATTGTGGAGGGAAGGAAACGACATTTGCGAGCAATTCGATGCGTAGTTATTACTCACATACCAAAACAAAAACGCTCTTTGACACTATCCAAAAGAGCAGAAACGTGGGATTCTTATTGGATACGCACTGCATGGTCGAGGTTACTGTATTTTGATGCCAGGGGTACAAGTCCAAGAGTCGCGGGGTTGTGTTTTGAAAAAACATCCCCCATAATAGCTGACAAATTCGAAGACTCATACGAGCGAGGATATCAATATGCAAAACTTCCATGAATCGACTCTACAACACTATACAGATCCCTTCAACAAGGAAGACGTACTAAATGACATGGTGGATTCGGATCATGATGATATATTATCGCTGCACGAAAAACTGCTTCTGAACAAAAAGCACCTGGAGATCCGAAAAAGTAACGTTATGACCACAATACCCACAGTCCCTCAGAACATTCTGAATAATTTTGCTTTATTTTTCTTTTGTTTTTTTGAGGATATATTTTTTTTTAAATTTATTGTAATGTTTTTGATAGTAGAAAGAATAGGATGTGTCTCCCTTTCTTCCCTTTCTGTCAAAGAGAAATTACGTTCCATACCCCAAAATTTAACGCCATCATCTTTCCGGCTCATTGAGACAGTTTGAAATTTTTAGGAGGGGATATGCCTTATGCCACTGCATCGACCCTTGCTTTCATAATGGTGAATCCAAGTTTCGTCATCAGTAGCAATCCGAGCCGTAATTTCTTCCTTCTGCTTTCCAGAGCGGCCCAAAAACTCACAAGTGTGTGTGTGTTTTTGAGGTGGCGTAAGCATTTTCGGGACCCAACTTGCACAAACTTTAGACATCCCAATATGTTGATATAGGATGTTTAGAATGGTTGATTAAGATACTCAAATCAATGCTGCAAGTTTTTTTTCTTTTAGCCCGGCTATCTTCCAATATAAGCTTTTCTACTTTTTCAATTATCTCTGGCGTGTTAGCTTTCAGTGGCCGTCAAGGTCGAGGGTCGACTTCAAATGAGTTCCTCTCTTGCTTAGAAAGGCGGTGTCAATTATAAAACGTGTGTGAAACATGGACCCTAACCCAAGCATCTGCAAACACAATTGGAGCGAAACTAGACGGGGACCAATGGCAAACTTGATACAACCATGAGCTGTATGAAATTTTTGACGAGCCAGAGGTTTCAACGATTGTAAGACTGCATAAGTTGCGATGGGTCGACTACGTGAATCATATGGACGAACAACGGATACCCAAAGACGTATTCGTTGGGAGAACTGGCGGGCGGAGACCCGTGGGGAAACCGAGGAAACGTTAGGCTGACTCCGTCGTCGAAGACAGCTCAACGCTGGCCGGATTTCGAAATTGGAGGAAGCGGTCAATGGACCGAGATAGTTTGAGGGATTTTTTGCTGGAAGCGAAAGAACGAGAGTGGCTATAATGCTAAGCAGAAGAGGAATTATAAACCGTAACTTTACAAGGAACAGAGTCCCTGTAAATAGCTAACACCTCTTGGAAAATTGAAGAAAATTAGTGCCCAGGTCGATTTGAAATATGTATCAACCACCACCATGTTTTATTGTTGTTGTAATTTCATACCATTGAAATGGCTATATCTCACTTGATTATGATCTGATTTTTATGAAATGTTGTGAGCATAACCATCTTATATCAACCTACACAACTGAAAAATTTTTATTTAAAAAATTCAAATTGAAAAATAATTCAATTTTACATGATGGTGAACAGAAAACTTGAACATTTTAAAAACTCAAGGTAGGGGAATGGGTAGTCCCAAAAAGTTGAGGTTGGCCTTTTTTGCCCGGATGGGTGACTTAGTTTTCAGTTGTTACTAGGCCGTGGTCAGGACAGTAACGTGCATTTCTTGTCGAGGTTTTTATAAAAAATGGCGAGTCTGTGACTGCCACACTTAAGCATTTTTTGAGGCAAAAAATTGAGGAATTCGGTGAAAAGTATGATTCAGAGAGGATCTGATTCCAGCAAGATGGTGCTAAAGCACACAGCCTATCGTCCAGACGCTTTTCTCTAGAAGATGTTCCCCAGGAAGATCATCTTGCGCAAGCCGGTTCAGTAGCCGCCAGGCTCTCCAGATTTAAACCCTTGTGATTTTAATCTGTAGTCTTATCTGACACCCGAGGTATTTAAACATCGTCCAACGATTCTGGATGAGGAAGAAATCATGCAGCTTACTCGATAAAGTTCCGCGAAACATCCACTAAAGGCTAAATATGTATATTGCCTGCCAAGGCCATTATTTGGATGCTATTATTTTTAAAACATAGCTTAAAAAGCTACATTGCATAAAATTTCTGGTGAGTAAAATTTGTTTTTGATATCACGCATAGTTTTTTTTACCAGCATTATGAAGTGCGGGAGCTTCTCGATACCTTACCCTGCATAGGCATAGCCACGTAGTCATTTATAGCGTTGAAGAAACTTATGGCACATGTTGCACAACAAATATCGAAAGAGAATTTTAACAAACGTACGAACTCCTACAGAGTAAATCGTTAAAATAAACAAATTAAATATATTTTATACTTGTGCACACATTAATATTTTTTGAAAGGCAATTGTATCAGTCTAAAATTTATTTTAAAGCATAACTTCCCACGTAAAAGTGTTTATGTGAATTTTTCTCCGAGAAACGTTAACTGAATAAGAATGTAAATTTGATTGAAACCAATCTTTACAACAGCCTAGATTGGTCGACTATATGGACCGATATTACGATAAAACCTTGTATATATATTAGCTTCAATATAATTAGTGTTTTTATTTGATATTTACCCTTATTTTTTTCAAAATTTATGATTTAATTCAGAATGATATGTGCGGACAAAACTCGTGATTCATGCAACAATGTGTCAACTACAGTGAATGCTACTACTACTCTCAGAATATAATGAATTTTAGAAGTGATGCCTTAGTATTAAGTTAATTTTGAAGCACATAGTATGATGAGCCAATTTGATTTCGTAAATGAAGCGACCATAATGTTTTTGTTATAAATTTAACTTAGTCAAATAGATACATTAAATTCAATATATTCTGAGATGATAAATTCCAAATTATAAACAACATCAAGAATACAAGTATTAAATAAACATAAATTAAATTTCTTACGTTTCATAATTTCGCCAAACTATCAAATGTGTCGCGTCATCGCACGCATCATCTGCATGCTCTTCTCAATGGAAATGAAATTGATAAAATAGGTATCCGAGAAGAAATGAAATTATATAAATAAAAAAACAAAGAAACGATAATTGCAATATTGTTTTGCCAATGTCAATTAGATAATAATGAAACATTACTGTGTAATTGCAATCATAGTACATGTAAAAATGAAGAACAAGCAACGAATGTGATTCACCAACATAAGGGTAAGCAAAATAAGGAATAATTGCGTAGCTATTGTTTTTCATCTAATATAAATTCTATTGGTGGGAACTTAATATAAGACTATCAACTTACCCAGTCTAAAATCGATATATCCCTCGCCTCCGCTCATGACTAGCATATCACGTTTCTTATTAGTATTAATTTGAAATGGATTATCACCCGTTTGTGACATTGGTACTGATACGAAAAATTTCACAGCATCTCTATGACCGTGAAATGATAATTGAGCATTTGCCATATAGCAAAGTGGCATGAATGTATTTGGATTTACTGTGGAGAAAGATTGAGTAAATTTTACTTAAAAAATAATTTAATTTATGAAAAAAACAACGTATTATTCGGTGTGAAAGAATGATTGACAAAATTGATAAATCGTTTATTATTAACTTATTTTTAACTAACCTGCACTGCTAGAGGCATCAGTTAATGGCACTGATATGATCACACCGTTTCCTGTACCTAGAAGATTATTTTAAAATGGCCTATCATGTCATTGATTCGAAAATATATATTATACCTATCCATAACCTATAGCTCGAAACCATCAGAGCTGTTATGCGGGCAAAAGAGAAGCCCAGCTTCCCCGTCCCCAACATTTTCGATACATACGGTTCTATATCAACATCTTGTATGTGCTGATAAGTGTTTGCATGGTACAGTCTTAGATTTGAGTCCAGTCTATAAAAAATAACATATTTATTATTTTAATATATTTTAAATAACATGCTAAAGTTTGTGTTACAAAGTTAAGTGATAGTAGGATGAATTGCTTTGAAACTTATCCATCATTTCGATGATATTTATTCGAATAAATTCCAAAATTCTTTAATTTAACAACAACTAAACAATTTGGAATCTGACAAAAAAAAAACCGATTTTCTGATTTGACTCACCTTATAGAAACCCAAACGCCCAATCCAGTTGTAACCATCTGTTTGACTTGACTTTCTTTTCGTGGATGCGCTTCAATTGTGTACACAAGATTTAAAGAAATTGGATCCACTACAAATATCTTATTGCGATACGCGGCCCATATTTTATCACCAACTACACACAAGCATCGAATCGCGTGTTTTGGTTCACCCAACGTTACCATATGGTAATTATTCAAATCCCATTGTCCATCAGTTTGACGTCGAAATACTGCTAATTTTGCATTGGCTAATGCTACTACCACACGTGATTCCACGTGCACTATAGATAAAACGGGTTCCTGAAGATTAACCTTAATGCAAAGTCGAGAATGTTATTCAGTAAAGTGATTGTAAAAAAAAATCGGACTTACTTTATGCAAACATTCATGCCACCGCGATATTGAGCTGTGAACGTAGAGCATCCCGTTTTGAGCACCTAACCACATTGTTGGCCCTACTGAAGATATCTTCGGCTCATCCGCGCGACTATTGGTTCCGAGAATCGGATTCACAGGCCTAGTGAATTCTAAATGCTGTGACGCATTGTTATTAGGATTTTGGGAGCTTGTATCAGAAGTGTCTTTTACTTCTTCGGCAGTCGTGGCCTATAATGCAATAAATTATCGCTATTTGTATCTACGCACCGTATAACCATAATTACTCTTACCAATTCACCATTTTCATTTGCATTACTTTCTTCGGCAATTTGAACTCCATTTTGCTCTTCTTCTGTTTTGAGATTTACTTGACTATTTTCTTTGGTTTCAGTATTTTCATTAAGATCACCTTTCTTATCTTTTTCCTTGTACAATCTTATATATTCCACCTTGCCAAACTCTTCCGGGCCTTCGCCTGGCTTCTCAAGCATTTCACCAGCTTTTATTACTTCACTATTCTCTAATAGGGCATAATCTTTCTCCATAGCACCCACCACTGATGCAACACACAGTAAATGTGTTTGGCAAACAGGGAATGCATCGAGAATTGTGGCAGCTTGATTTGCATCAACAACAGTTACTGTACTGGCAGCATGAGTACTCCGACAGATCCACACTAAAGAGCTTAGCTCTGATTCAGGGTCTGGACTGTCCACGTTTAATGTCATTTGACGATCTTTTGTCTCAGGTTGCTCGCCCGAAGGAGATGTGATTTCGGTTATTTTGGCTGTTGGTTTCGAATGAAATATACTGGGCGCTACCAAGCA
The DNA here is from genome assembly GCA_963969285.1 of Odontomyia ornata. Classification (NCBI taxonomy): domain Eukaryota; kingdom Metazoa; phylum Arthropoda; class Insecta; order Diptera; family Stratiomyidae; genus Odontomyia; species Odontomyia ornata. Next base: position 194,286,815 of record OZ017741.1, read on the forward strand.
ACCGCCATCTTTTGTAAAGCCTCCTTGCAAATTAACTCCCGCCGCACAGAACACCTTCATATGCTGACTTCCTTCCCCTATTGGGTTACAGAAAACAGGCACTGGAACAGGGAAGCCTCTAGCATGCTTATGCTGGTGTTCTTGACTTGATTTAACAACCGGCAAACTCCAACCATAAGCGTGCAATCGGCCATCCTCCTTCTGAACATGCGCGTGTACTTGCTGTAATTGTTGACGACGTCGCTCATTTACTCGTTCGGACATACTTTCATCACTGTAATCTTTTGCTAATACTAAAGCATTTGAAACACCTGTTGAATTCCCACTAATTCCAACATTGCCTCGTCCTTCTGAGTGTGCTGGAGAACCATGGTAATTTCCGGAGCTATTATAACGCAGGACAACGGCCGATGGTTCACGTTGAGGACGATTTGATGAACTAAATTATAAAAAATCAATTAACTACCCTTTAATATGCAGAAATAAAATGCTCTGGACATTATACTACCTAAAAAGGTTGCTAAAATACTTCCAAATTGTGTTTTTAGAGCCTTTGTCTATTTGGCCAGTTCGGGTCGCTCGCATGATTTCCGTTAGACGAACAGCTTCTTGTAGTTCCATTAAACGCTCTTTATACTGCGATAGGGTTACAAATAAGAATAACAAAATATTTAAGGTTGAAATATTTCTACTGAAATTAATTTTAGGGGTTTTTAGGTACATTCTATAGACAACTAATTAATAGTAATTCCTAAGGCCTAGTACAATATTACATATGCACTAGATAATTTTCAATCAGCCAAACTAATTACCTGATTCCTTTCCATAAGCACCATTGCCATTTCGACACGTGTGAATCGTTTTCTTTGCGCCATAGGTATATCATTTTCATTTTCTTGTTCTGAATCGTCTAAATTGAGTTAAGTTAATTTTTAAAAATAAAAAATTTAATGGAAATTTGACATTACTCTGTTGTTTGACTTGTTCTTTGGTCTTTTTCAACTCATCCTCCAGTTCGCTAACCTTTTGACGTAATTTATTTCTAGATTGTGACATGGCGTTGAGTTCTTCACGTAAAATTTCAATTTCACCAGTCAATTCATCAACTTTGACGATTAAATCATCTTTGACGATATTTAGAGCATTCCTAATATTGTGAAAATGAAAAGATTTAATTTATTTTATTGTTGAAATAATTTTCGTAACATACTTTGTAGCCAATAACTCGTTATTCTCCATAATAAGGTTTTCAACTTCCTTGCCCATTCCTGTAAAAATAAAAATTTGTTTTTAAAGTAACCTTGGAAAGCAAATTATTTTGATGATTTGATCAAAATGTGAATGATGTGGCTTGAAACGGCAATAAGTTTTGACTATGAATATTTTGGTAAGGAACGTGTACATGACTTTTTTGAAAGCAGTGTTTTTCAGAGTTTATGTAATACAGTTTGCAGGGAGTTTTTAGTTGTAAAAGATCTCAAATTTAAACAATTAAATTAATATAGTTCCCTAATGATTTCGTAATGTTTTTATTTTCTGCTGAATTGTTCCATCATGGTTACAATGCTGGGATGGAGAGTGAACTGATGACTAATTTTTTTTTGCTTTAGCACTTCGGCCCTTTCCGGGTCTTCGCTTAGAGATAGTTAGAGCATCTCGTTATCTTGATCGAATGCATCAGCACTCGATATGGTGATATAGTCTGTACCACGCTTGGCCCGTGTATCCATTCACCTAGCTAGGATACGTCCTGATTTTAAACCAGTACATATCAGAACGGAACGTGCTTACAGTCCGTCCGAAGAACCATTCGCAACAAATCTCGTTGTCACCAACGGGATTTGAACCAGGGACCTTCGGCTTACGCAGCGAGGACCCCAATAAACTACACCACGCGGGCTAGTTATAGAAACCTTGATTTGATATTGAATATTCTATATCTAGTTTTTACATGTAAGGTACAAATAAATAATTTTTGTAACGTCCTACAAAGGTTTTGTGATTCCCTGGCAAAAATCGATTTAGTCGATCGATTTCTATTGAGAGACTTCAATGCAAGAGCGGAAAAGGAGGAAACACATCGAGAAATTACCGTCCTGCAACGAAAAGGGGAACATGTCGAACTTGCGTGCAGCAGGAGTATGTATGAAAATCTGTTCTACTTTCCCCTGGAAATTTTCATAAAATGACATTGGCGTCCCGAGACTTCCCCACCATTATTCAAATCCATCGTATTTTAATTCAGAAGAGGCGGGCCTCTAGTATTCTGGGTATGCGATATTACGGAGGAGCTAATTGCGATTCTGACCACTTTATAGTCAAAACTCGCAATAGATGCCAAATCTCGCACATTTATGAAAACAGAGCAAATTCAAGACATACGTTCGATGTCGAAAAATTTCGAAACAAGAAGGTGGAAGCCGAGTACATATCTTCTTTGGAAATGAAATTAGCTTCCACGCTTTACACCACGGCTATCCACGAATTATGAACAGCTTTTAAAGGTGCAGTGAATATAACAGCCGATAAGGTAGTGATATATAACGCCCAGTCCAGTGCCCAGTAAAACAATAAACAGTGGAGACTACGTTACAACGATGAGTTGTATTAACTTTTTGATAAACCACATGTATCTGCTTGCATAAAATTACGCAAATTGCAATGGGCGGGGAGTCTAGAAAGAATAGAAGGAAACGGGCTACCAAAAAAAAAACATTAAAGGGTAGAGCACAAGGCAGACGTGCGGCGGGAAGATCTTTGCAGGGAGTGAATAACTTGCAAGCGAGGTCGCGGAACCGTGATGATTGTCGCTGTTGCGTCATAAATGATGATGATATAAAGCCTAGCGCAACAGAATTGAATGGTTTTTCGAGGGATGCTAAACGGCACTGAATTAAGAGAGTTCCGCATATAAATTGAACTTAGGACGACCAGCAAGAGCCGCAAAGTAAGAATATGTAAATCTTGGAAGAAAAGGTAAAATAATAATTAGAACAAAGTATAATATTTGAACAATAGCTTAAATAGTTTACATGTAATGTTTATAGCTAACAATACTCAGTAAGCATATACAGTAAGGAAATACGTAAACTAATACTCAAGCAACATCGTGTGAAGAGACGCCGATGTGGGTATCATAAGTGGATCAGAACTAATGAAAAAGAGATGGGCGCCTTGGTTCGTACAAATCTTAAATAGAAATGCACATTGTGAATCATCACTCAACGACTCCCACGATGACAGTGCCAGAGCGAAATTCCCATACATTTGACGCATTGTAAGCACAAGGCATGGATGATCTCGAACGATGGGAATAAATTCGACAAAAGCAAACGATTACTTCAACCAGCCAAAAAGATGTTACAGATTATGTTATACTGTGGAAATGAAGCGTAGATGGTGACTCAGCCGTCTTAAAAAGATGTTTGGCGAATGCGGCACAAGAACGAGTCGTACATCTTATAGAAAAAATTCAAAGTCTCTTGCCTGATAAAAAAAACAAACACTACAATGAGCTAGCCATGTAGAAAGAATAAGTGGTAATCATTTCGCCAAGCGAAGAATTAGTGGAACCAGCCTAATCAATAAACCAGGCAAGCGTTGGAAGGACTCAGTCGATGCCGATAACTCCCAAGGGAGTTCGTGGTCATTAAACCGAGACGATTGGACATGCTGTATTAAGGAGGCGATGATGGCGATGACGAAAGAAAATAGCAGTGGTATGACCAATTGGATGTCGCTTCCGGAAAGCAGACAGAAGCGAGAGCGACAGAGAGGAGGTTGCTAGCGAGAAGAGACAGCGCTGTCTCAACGATTGGCAACAGTCTTGGGAGAGCGATACCAGGGGAAGATTGACTGCTCGCCTGATCCTCGACCCGAGGCCGTGGCTAAATCGAATGCATGGTGAGACTGATATCCTCTTAACACAGCTCTTGAGCGGGTATGGTTGTTTCCAGTCTTACGAGTTTCTCACAAGATAGATGTCACGATCTCCGGACTGCGTATTTTGCAGAAGAGTAGTGGATGATGCCTGCCACTCGTTTTTTGTCTGCAAATAATGGCAAAAACACCAGTTGCGCGATGATCTCTGCATCGAAATTGGGGAGCTCTATTTAGAGACAGTAGTCGCAAAGACGCTTGCATCAATTGACAAATGGAACTGCATGACACATTACGCCCGAGCAGTGCTGACGGTTAAAATATGCGTACTGGACCATTGAGCGGCGTCGAGAGTGAAATGGTATCTTTTCTGGTAATCCTTTTTCTTCTCTCTAACAAGAGAAAGGAGTCTTGCAATTTGAAGGTGCCTCTAGGCGTAAGAAAATGAAACCCAGCCCGAAGTAATGTTTTAAATGGTTCCACGCTGGGTTCTCGGGTGACAGGGGAGGTGTTTACTGCATTGTGAGCTTAGGAGTCCCACACTCAGTGTGTAAATAGTATTCAACCCCCAACCACAAAAAAGGGGCGAATGAATCAATGGAGTGGTCCAAAGAGCTTGTGTGCGCTTGCTGCAGCTGATCTGAATTGGTTCCAAGTTCAAGGTGAGGTCATCTGTGGGATCACTGACATAAAGCCCATCAATCGACTAACAGAATGTGTCGTAACGGTAATTGGCTGGTCGGCGGGAAAATGTGAATGGAGGTAATGATATGAAGGAATGTCAATTTCTAATCGCAAAGAAACTTCAGGTGTGATCCAAGATGGATGTGTAATTTTTTGTATTGTAGTTGAAGTTTTAGTAGCAAAATAAAGAACACTTGAAAGAAGTCAAGATCTGATCGAAGATGTGAAGCTATTGTTAAAAATCGAGTTTGGGGATTGTCGCACGTGAATGTACTGTTTGAGGTTATTATGTGTAGTGGATAACTAACTTAGATCTGAGATAAGAAGTGTTTGTCAGAATAACCCGCATTCAAAAACCGAACGAGGCGATATACATTACAATTTTTTTGCGCAAGTGCTGTAGGAATCTTGTGTACAAAACCCGAAGAAAACGCTAAAACTGTCCATTGAAAGATATCCGAGGGAATTTTTAGCATTGTGAATATGCATTTTTTATTATCAGGTATTATTGTAATAATAAATTATTGCGGATAAACCGTGTTTTGTCCTTTATTGATATACTCAATCCAGATAAATTTAGTGATTCTATTACCGGGAATCAATTGAAAAATGGACTGGCCTTTGCGTAAGCATCCTGCAATCAACACTGCTCAATAACTTAGCACGTAAGAAAGGGGAAACGTTTATATCTCGAGTGGTGTGTTCGTATTTGGTATATTTTATTGAATAAATGTTATCAATCGGATGCTCCATTATTTGGAATTAATCTTTATGTTACATCTGAGAAATGAATTAAATAACAATACATTATTATAGATTTTGAAAGCATAAAAAAAATTAATGGTATTTCTGTACCCTACTCTCCAATTGCGGAGCGCTGTAGTAGGAAAATAGTAATTTCGATTGTTTTTTCTTTCCATTTCTAGGTATAAAAATCGTATTTTCAAGCATTTATTTTCTAAATTAATAGTTTTTTAAAACTCTTTTTGTGTCCTACATTAATTTATGGCTGAGTTTTTGCTGCTTAATTAACTTAAATAAATTAGGGGTCTAAAATTTGAACACACTTTTCTGAGTATTTTTTTTTTCAATCATAAGAAATATGACCATGATTGAGTAAAAGACCATTTTTCATTTCTCATTATGTTTCCCTATTTTCCTTTCCTTCCGGTAGTATATGTGTGCATGTAGATGAGTTTCTTCGACGGAGCGCTAGCCGGCCGCATTTTCAATTGTCTACGGCTGCAGTGCATAGCGTGGTGGTGGCAAATTTCGCCGTATCAATATTACTGTGTGGGAATTAGGATTAGGGTTTCTGAAAACCTGGGTTATTATGACTCGACGAGTTTGGGTCTCAAATTTGGAAAAATTATTGAGACTAGATCTAAATCTAGATTCAATTCAATAAAATAATACTTTTGACGTTCTGGAGTTCAATAAAAATCTTTATAGCTGAGAGAGAGGGTACTTGTCAGCATGTTTTGATCTGATTGTAGTACAGCTATGAAGCTGATCGAGTGCGTGAAATGCTTACTCGATTTATCAAAAAGGAAAGTCCTCAGACTTATTTGTTTATTTAATCGTAAACTTGTAATTGTACACATGCGAAACGCGATTTGTTTCTAGCAATCAATTTTGAATACACACCCGCTTGTACACAACTACGTAATGGATAAGGCAGTCTCATAACTTGTAATATGCAGTTCTTAAACTGAGCCGATGGGTTTGATCGGTGATTCTTTGATCTCAACTATGAAAGGGCAGTCCGTTAAGAACGAAGTTTTTTTCAGGATGAACAGCTAACCGACTAGCATCTTTTACCTTTGAACTTTTGTGACGGGTGTTAATGGTATCAAATTGAGAAGCGAAGTGGAGGTGATAGAAGGAAGGTACATAGTTTCGATATTTAACTTCTCAACCCAATGGAAAACAAATGTTTGTAGAGATAAAATGGCTTAAAACTTATCTAAAGGAAATTCAATGTTCCTACAAAAAGAGCCTTCTAGGGCATAACAGCAATAAGGAAAAATGGGCTCTTTTGATTTTGTTTGCTTTTGCTTTAGCATTTACAGCCCCTTACGGGCCTTTACTTATAGATAGTTAGAGTGTCTCATTTTGCTGATCGAATGTATCGGCACTTGAGAAGGTATGGTCAGTACCACTCTTTGGATGTGTGTCCGTCTACCCAGCTGCAATATGTTCTGATTTTAAATCAGTATGTATCATAACAGAATGGGCTTATAGTTCGTCCGAAAAATCATTTGAAACAAATCTCTTTATCACTAACGGGATTCGAACCAAGGACCTTCGGCTTATGCAACGAGTACTCTAACGACTACACCACGCGAATTAAATGACCTCTAATCTATGAATTATAAGGGCTAAAATGCATCATTTCTATAAATTAAATGATTAAATAGAAAAATGGGTTGTGTGATTCAAAAAGGCAAGTATTGTTGTTGTTTTTTGAATTTTATGCGAAGGCTCGGTTCATTTTAAACCGAAGGTTATATTTGACGACACTGTATGCAATTGTCGAAAAGAAAATTGATTGAAAACTTTTAGTTATTATTTGCTTTGTGGTAGATAGAACTTTTCTCTGTTTTGGAATGTTTTACTCGACAAGACATCGGTTTTCATTTTCAGTAGGGAAAAGTTACCTTTCAGGAGTGTAAAGGGATATTGAATTTCGTTGGACAGAAGTGCCGTATAATTTTATCATTCACAGAAAGTACAAAATGACAAGCTGTTTTTTCGTTTAGCCCATCAGCAAAACTCCCGGGAAAATCTGGTGATAGGGTATAAGTAAGTTACGACAATAGAACAAATCCAATCAGTAGATATATGTGATAATTACTTCTTTTAAATCATCGCGAAAACATTCAAGCGGGGACTCTAGTGTTGGGCGCTACACAGAAGAAAAATGATCCTACTTAACAATAAATAGTTAATAAATGGAAAGGAAGTGATAAGGCAGCTCTTTCCGCATACCTTTTGAATCTCTCAAAGGGATTAAAACCTGGAAAATCAGCTGCGGAATAAATGGGATCTGGCAACCGCCCTGAAGTTTTAGTATTCACGGGTAGCAGCTATATCGAAGTAGCTGCTCAAAAATGTAGAAACAGGGTTTTCCGCAATGGTAGATACGCGGTTTTGCACTATTCTCGACGATATGCTGACAATGCCGTCATCATGTCGAGCGATGAACGTCTGAGCATTGTCTACAGATATTCACGTAGAGCCCTTCGCTGCTATTTGGTTAGGCTTGATGAGAAAAGGTGGCTTTTTAAACACCGCTTTTGGAATACTATCGTTTTCGCAAAAACACAGAAAAAATGTAAGGTAAAGAAAATGAAATTCGTACCGTCTAGCTGCACTTATGACTTTGATTAATTTATTGACCACCTCAAAACTATTCTTTGAATGCAAGTTAAAGCTACACTATATTGCGGAACATATAGGCTTCAGCTTACCTGGCTGTCGGGCCACTGTGGGTTTACTGACGCCTGCAAAACAAAATTTTTCTACTGAGTCTAAAGTACACTCGTCTTTGGACAGATGAAGTGAAAAAGTCAACTTCTTTGAAACTAGATGGTTGTTGATGAATTTAATAATTTGTACGTACACCAAGTTTAACATTGATATGAATTTAGTTTGACTTTTGTTGTAGAAAATATGTTTAAACAAAACTACTCCAAATCAATAACTTAAGGATACGTGCGATACTTATTACGAAAAGGCTTATCAACTGACGGCTGGTCACGTGCCACGCTTCAGCAGATGACAAAGCCGAAGAAAAGTTTTCACAGTAGCCTATTAGTAGTAGTAAAACCTATGCTATGTGACTTCTACGTAAAAACTCAGTCAAAGACACAGCGGAGACACATTGATAAAGTAATATGTTAACAATTATGAGGCGGTCATTTACGATTTTATCAACAATATTCTTAGTTTTTACCAAGCAAGAGAATTAGCCATCTAGGTGACAACTGTATTTCAATGAAAAATTCCAACAAATGCAACAACACAACGAAAATAATTTATTTTTATCACAATTTTGAAAATTTACTTACCAAAATAGTTATCATTGGCTATCAGATTGAATTTTGATTTTCCATCAAATGCAGCATTTATTGAAAATTTCAATGGTTAGTTCAAAGTAATTTATATGTGCTGTTAGTGTGTAAAACAAAATTGACTACATAATTGCAAAACGTAAAATTTACCAACCAATTATCTACTTTATTTTCCAAAATAAACATTCTAATTAACAAAAAGTTTAGTTTTGCAAGTATATAGTAATCCTGAAAGTATAAAATCGCACTTACCTGAAGACGCATATTCGCCAGGATGCACCCAACTCCCTAAACATAAAGGAAAGGTGGTTAAGGAATTTTCTATTATTAATTGGACATACAATAACAACAAACCTAATCAACAACATTTAAAACAAAACATGCAAATAAAACAATAAACAATTGATCGAAGCTAATATTAATATTCTTATACTATAATGCAATTATTAAATTTACCTGTAACCTCATGCTCTTCACTTTCTTCATTATCTTGAAATGAAAGTTCTTGATACAATGTATTAGCAGAGCGTTGCTCCTTTTTAGTTGTTGTACGACCAACTAAATATCATTATTTATTTTGCAACAATGAAGAAGTGCAAGTTGTGATGATGGTAGTTTTGACGTTGTTAGGCAGAATATTTAGGGTTTAATATTTGTTTTTTTATATATATAAAGACAAAAAAGAGAAGTATTTAAAAAATAAGATTAGTAACAAATAGGCCGAATAATTAAAGTAAGGTAGATATGACTTACCCACGGGAGGATTTGGCACTACTGGACTTGTTTCACTATTAGGTGATGTTGCTTGATTTATGTGATGTAGTGTATCTGTTTCGGCTGAACGCTCCATCGTTTGCACATTATCGAGTTCATTTTGAAGGGATGGTGGTCCAGAATCGTCTGAACCACTGCCTACACTACATATTGTTTCCGTGTCAAGCATAGCCGAGTTTTCCAATGATGCAAAACCATATGATACAGGACCAGATGATCTGAGAAAGAAGTTTATATGATTACAAAAGGAAGTTTGTTCTATGATACCAGTTTTATTGAAATTTAATGCTACATATTCTTTGTCTTGACTTATAAACATGCGTTTAAGACTTTTAGTCAATAATATGATAAGAATGGCATTCCCTTTGCAAAGCAAAAATATCCTGAAGCAAGGATATGATTATCAGTAAAACGAACTTAATAAATTTTTTGTTTTAAGAATTATGTTTTTATTTTGCGCTATTAATAGTACTATACGATCATAGACAACTGGGTATACAATCACGTTTGGGTGTTTTCTTTAGAATTGCCCTTAATAAACTTTACGGCTGTTTACCAATTGTAATCCGCATAGAATAGTGAATTCTTATATGATCGATCGTTATTATTTTTACAACGAAAGTATATTTGTTGAACATGTAAAGAAGTTTAGGGGGCTAAATTTCGAACACGAAACACATGTTTCTAGTTCAAAATATATACTTTCATTAACTCAAGTCCAGCAGCATGGGAAGTTTTTTGTGGTTGGGGGACGAACACTTTTTACACCCACCGCGTAGGGCTTTCAGGCGCGCAAGATATCTGGACTACCGATTACCCACTAAATACCCCGTCAACTTGAAAACCTAGCCTGGAACCGTTTGATACATTAATACGGACTAAGTCTCGTTTTGCTAAGCCGTGAGGCGCCTTTAAGTTGTGGGATCCCTCCTCTAGCGCGAGGGGCTGGGAAATTACTTTTCTAGTAATCCTTCGCTTACTAGAATCTTTTAGGACTGCTCGAACGAAATGTGTCACATGGTTTCATTTGTCAACCGATCCAAGTATCTCGCTGACTAGACTTTCTGGAGAGAGCTCTCTTGGTTCCTTTTAGAGGCCCCGGCACAGCTTGTCTCATTATTTGCATGCAAAAAATGTGTGGCGGGCATCGTTTTCCTTTCTTGCGCAAAACCTAGAATCAGGGGGACTGCGACTTACCATCCTGTGCAAGTAAGACTGCCCGCTCAAGAGCGGGGTCAGGTAGAAGCCAATCGTACTGCGCGTTCGATTGAGCCATGGTCTCAGAATAGGGACGAGGTGCGCAGTCCATCTTCCCTTTGTGCTGTTCACCCAGGACTGCTGCCAATCATTGAGTAAGCGTTGTCTCTCCTCTTAGGCAACTGTCATTTTCGTGTCTTCGTTTCGACGTAGGTATATAATACGATGGGTATCACGTCTGCGATGGCTAGCACGGCCGAATCAGAGAATGTCCGATATTCGGATGAAATCCTTAGTGCTCCCCTTCTTTGTATCTGTGCCAAGCGTTTTTGCTACAGCTCCTTGCTGAGAATGTCACCCAATATATCTGTTGCATGCAGTATACATATAGTCTCTACGGCACTCATCAAAAGTCGCCTTTTTGATGGGTTGGGTCTCCGTACATTGGCCATAAGTCGACTCAGAGCCGATACGCCTGAAGCAGCTTTATCAGCCGTTGTGCTAATTTGCTCAGATGATTTGCTTTAATGCTGGTTTCGATTCGACCAGTACTACTTCTGATAACAGTCATATAGTCTCTTACGCGGCACATTAGTATACCTAGTCTAGCATGGGAAGATCGACAGATTTAGAGTTATGTGGACATTGCTTTAAAGACATAATTACATAGTTTTTATTTTCGAGCTGAGACAGCACTAAGAACATTTTGAACGCTTATTTGGAACTGAATGAGCTACAGACAATTTCAAAGCTGAAGAGAAGCCTGGTTACTCCGGTTTGAGTCGATCCACACATACGCCTTACGTTCAAAGTCAAAGTATGTGCAGGTACAAGCATGGATAGTTGGCGATAGTGCTATGTAAGTGCTATGAATGTCAAGTCGCATTAAATTCCTAAAATAACATAATCGATACCCCCAAAAAGTTGTTGAATCAGCAATCAGCCTTTTAGGCATTGCGCTTCAATAAAAAGTATAAATTGAAGTGAATACCAGTTACTGTGTCTGCTGGATTGAAAAACAAAGAGGCTTCTTACTTTCTTCCTTTCATTTGCAAGATTGTGTATAAAACCTACTTTTTTAAGAGACTGAGGGCTACTGACTTTACTGTTGTTATCTGCTACTGACTTTACTGTTGTTATCTTTGAGGTTGCACAACATACCGCACAAAAAATTGGCCTTCTAATTTACCACCCTAAAAAATCAAGAATGTCGAATCATGATTGGAGATTCTGTAGTAAACCTAAGCAGATGTACAGCAAGGTGGTGATTGATAGTGATGATGAAAAAAGCTGGTCACCTTGTCGAAACTGCTTACTTTGTTGTTTTACTATGTTAGAGGCAACTACACCCATCAGGTTTGCATCATATAGGCAGGGATGGGTGGTTCACTTTAGTCACTTTATCATCTTTATATTTGACATCCCTCTTGTAATGCAACGATATTCTACAGGGAAAGTAAAGGTTGCCTTTTTTCAATGTTTGAGTTCGTCTCAAGCCTCCCTGTCAGTTCATTTTAACGTAACAATAATTTGAATTACTGTAGAATAGCTTGATTGACACACAACAGAAAATTTTTAAAGACAATAAAAGTTAATCGGAATGCCTTATAGAGTAGAGTACGCGTGATAGATGTTTTGTAGTGATTTCGAAAACGGCTAGCCGATTAGCACGCGTAGGCGAAAGTGAAGCTAGCCGGCTGAACTCGGTTTTCTTCTATAGTTTGCTGACGCTTGTGCCAGACTATCGACACCCGCGTCCTGCACGGACGTAAATACTCCAAATCACTACAATTCTTCAGTATAAAATCCATGTAGTATAATAAGATGCAGTGCTTGTGGTGGCATGTGATTCCAATCAACCTCTTGACACTTGAACACAGGGAAGTGTCCAAAGGTCGCTGGAGATGAGTCACGATTAATTTACTGCACAGACACATGCAAAAAAGTGGCTGTAATGCTAGATTGCTAATGCTTCTGGTTGTTGGACGTCTAGATTTGTTAGACATCGTGGACTATGGGTTACCTAAAAACACAGAGAGGTGAACTTTTATCTTTCCTAGTTTCTAAAGGCGAATGGGAAAGGTTAGAACATCTTTTTGTCATGTTTGCCACCCCCCAGAAATTGATGACGCACTCCACACATTCTTCAGTTGCAAGCGATTCTCTGTAGGAAGAGACACTATAGAATCCATATTAAGCCAGGTTAACCTTGACTTTATCGTGGAAGCTATGTTGCGATCGGAAGATGCGTAGAGCGCGACGATTAATTTCGTTGAGTTAGTCTCGAGATAAAAACAGGACAATTCCTATCTGTCAGGCTGACAACTAAGCTAGTAAAGCGGTGCCTGGACGCAGCTGCATATTTAGGTTGTCAAAAATAACATAATAGGGACTTCACTCTGAAGTAATCTCCGAGCGGTCCCAGTCTCGATTAGCTGTGAGTTTTTAACGGGTGCAAGCCATACCAGGTTTGTGGCAACAGGCCTGACACGCGTTGGGCGTTTTTAACCTCCTTTGCCACGAAAAAAAGTCAGTAATACTGCTTTAGCCTCTTGTACTATTGTAATGAGGATATGAAGTTATTTTCTTTTGAATGTTGTGCATGCACTGAACTACTTTCACGATTTTTGGACTGAAGGCCATCGAATTGCAAGTGAAGAAGTATTGAGCCCCAGTGCAAGTTCCCTCAAGTACCATTGCCTGTAGCTGCAATATTGTATGGCGGCAGGTTTAGAGAACAATCAATGGCCGACATTCAAAAGTGAGTGAAGTGAAAATATTTTTTGTATGACCTGATACAACTAATATGACTACACGCAAAACTATTGAATATGTTTTCCATTTAAAGGATACTAATATTGATCAAATCAGGAACAAACTTTTTCAACTCTAGTTTGACTTCTAGAGTTGAAAAAGTACGTTCCTGATTAGCTCTATTCGATGATTCTATATATCGATTTATAAAATATAATCTGTAGTACCGATTTGTCCGTTTATTTTTTAGTCTTAAATGGCCAATAGTGCTTTTAATGCAGCTTTGTTTAATTCGTAAAATGAATAGTTTTAACCGTTTGAAGTGTTTTTATCAAAATGTTGAGGTGTTCGACTGTTGTTTCTAAGTCAGATGATGGTGGAATCTTCATTGGTCCTAAGAGTAGTCATTCTTGTATCGCCTGCAGTGACTCATCTTTCTCTCCCTGTTAAATGCATTTTAGTGAGAGTTTCCCTTCCCAAGTTCCTATTTATTAGAGCCCGTTATGTAAGTTTCGTGCAATTTTACATGATTTATTTATGAAATCTTTTTTCATAAACCCTCTAACTACAAGTATATTGTAACCAGGTTTTCTCTTGACTATCTACTTTACTACTATGTATTAGCCATTTATTGGAGCCTCACTGAAAGTTATCGTTTCATATCACATAACTCAACTTCATACGGTTCCATGTCGCAAATTAAATACACTCCTAACGGTAACTATTGCTTACTTGATCTTGTCCTTATTATTAAATTACATCGTAGACCAAGGGTTCCTTCGTCAATATATTTTCTAAATTTCTTTTTTTTCTATTTTGATAATTTTTAACTTTTTTTATTTTCCATTATGGTTTATTTACTTCTGTAAAATAAAATAAGTATATTCAATTGTTGTATTATTGAGGTGTAATGATAAAAGGAATAAATATTATTGCTGCAAGCAGTTCGTTACTATCTACAACACTCTGCACAGACACATGCAAAAAATTAATTTCCCCAGCTGCGAAAAATCCTATGCGTGCAAAGATCTACGAGTATTATCTCGGGAGGTATTCTAGGGTCTCTTGTAACGGGGCCCTTCTTGGTTGGTCCCAACTGCTAGCGAAGTTGACGATTCTGTATCCGGTTTTTTGGGCATTAATCGAGTGCTGTCAAATTTGTTATCTGTATAGGGAAATTCAGAAGCAGAAGTCATAAGTCTGAGGTTCCAGTGTAGTTACACTTGGAAATCAAAGACACCTACATGCCGAGTTTATTTGTCCGATTACAGTTATTGTAAATCAACCTATAGCATATTAGATTAATAATATTAATAGTAATTTACGATGTAAGGATGACAAATCGATATTTTTTTTTTTTTTACCTCCATTCCCTTCCACTCTCTCCATCACACTTTCTTCGTCGCACTACGCTCGTGCGATCTGCACTTCACATTTCGTCGTTTCCTCAGGTGTGCCACCCAGGCAATGTATAACACATCGGTATAAGGGGGCACACAAAAATATGTGAAGTCCTCCGGTTAAACTTGTCTTGTCCATATCGTGATCAGCTCTCAGAGATAAAAAAAATTATAAATTCGACGCAGTAAAAAAAACTCTGAGTTAAAAGAATAGCTGTCTCTTCAAGCATCTCGACGATAGGGTCAACAATGCCCTAAGATGCTATGTTGAAATTACTGGACTGATATTATAATATCCTCGCTCTATTCGAATAACACCGAATTGCATTCCATACTCCCTCTATTAGAAAAACATTTCAGTTACAATTGTACCAACAGTACTAAAACCCTAAAACTTTTGCTTGCTGTAATAATATTTATTCTTTGTATTATCGGACCTCAACAATACAACAGGTTATGGACCCAACACGTTCGAGGTTCGTGCTAAAAAGATTCCACAAGTGATAAACTGTATTTGAGTAAAGCACCGTGTCGCACAGTGGTTTTATTTCATCTAAAACATTCCGAAATCCTCTTCACGCGGAGAAATATTTCCAAACGGTAATAACAATATCGAACCCACGGAAGAGAAGTTTATACAGGAATGGAAATTATTAACTTCCAACGTGAAAATCAACCTATAATTGAAGAGAGTGTTGTGTGCACAAGAAAGAGCTATACGACTTTGAAAATCGGACTACTCGGAAAAGACAATTTCGATACGTGGAAGATTCAAGCAGAATCATTGCTCATAAAAATTGATGGTTGGAAATACTTTAAAGGAGTCGCCGGAACACCACGGGAATCCGCAGAAGCCGTTGCCGATTGAGAATTGAATGACACGAAAGCTAAATTCGACCTGATTTTGGCAATCTGCCTCACCGTATGAGGGCAAATTAAAAACTGTGCGACTTTTCAAGAAATTGTGGATAAATTGCACAGCCCCTACGAATTAAAAGGTTTGGCCCGAAAAGTGACACTCCTGAAAACGCTTATTTAAATGAAAACAAAAACCGGTGAACACATGCGGGACTATGTTCCAAATTTCTTTTACTCAACCGACAAATTGCAAAAAATGGAGCTAGAAATTTGATTTGGTGGCTATCTTGTTACTCTAGAGTACCCCCGAATACGAGCCTTTTTGGATCGCTATCGATGCACAAGAAAAAATGCCGAGTCCAGAAACAAAGTGTTTGATAACATACTCAATTCTAAAAATCAAACTCCTAGAGGAATACGAGGCTCGCAAACGAAACCTTGGAGGCAACGTTCCAGTCGCGATGTTCATTAACAAAAATTGCAGCAAGTCAAATCAAAATAAGAACAAGCATCACCAAGAACGAAAGGAACGTTTCAAATATGCATGTCGTTCGTGTGGAAAAGTGGGGCATATGGTGCGGGATTGCAAATCAAAGCTTTTCCAGAAATAGTTATCTATAGAATCGACTCGATATGCGGAAGTCAACGCTAAGCTCGACGATGAATGGTTCTTAGATTCCTATGTGTAATCTCACACGTGTTTAACGAAATTGAGACACCAAAATTCAAAACTGAATCGGCCACCATGGTCTCAATGAACATCAAATGAAACGGGACTGTAAGGCTAAACACGAAAGATGCCACAGCTGCGAAATTTCAAGAAACTTTATTCGTCCCTATTTTTCGATCGAATCGGTTATACGTGGGGAAAAAAGGCCGAAAGAGGATACGAAGTCATCTTTAAGAAAAATGCAGCCATCGTCGGAAACATGGAAACGGAAGAAATTGTTATGATAGCTCTTCGAAAACGAAATTTGTATTTGGTCACCAAATCCGCCAAGGAATGCAGAATCGTTCAGGCATTTCCGCTACAAGCACGATCGTTTTGGACACCTCAACGAAAATGACTTGAAGGACCTGATTCGCCGAAGAACAACTCCCTGTGTGTGAAAATTGCATTAAGGGGAAACAGACTCAAAAGCCGTATTCAACATCAAAAACCCAGACCGAAGAAATTCTCGAACTCGTCCACAGCAATATATGCGCGCCCATGTCCACCGAATCTCTCGCTGGCTTCTGCTACTTCGTCACATTTATTTTCGACGAGACCAAATGGTGTGAAGTTTACTTCTTCAAGAAGAAAAACGAAGTCTTAGACAAAGTCAAGGAATACAAGGCTGTGATTGAAACGAAAATAGGATAAAAAATCAAGAATGTTCGCTTGAATAATGGTTTTGAATACGTTAGCAAATACATGGACGATTCTTTAAAAGAAGAACGCAACAAACATGACCTCCCAGTTCGATATACGCTACAACAGAACGGTGTAGCCGAAAGGAAAAACTTTACCTTGGTCGGGATGACTCGGTGCATGATGATTCAGTCCAGATACTCCTCAGGTTTTTGGGCGGAAGCAATCGTTACGGCGAACCACATTCGAAATCGCTACCCATCAAGAAGTCTTGACGGTGAAATACCATTTAAAATTTCGACCGGAAGAACTCCTACTGTGAAGTATTTTCAACGGCTTACGTACTCAACAAAAGAAATGGAAAAGGAAAATTCGATTCCAGATAAAAAATTCGTTTTTTATATTCAATCCAGTTCGAGGTGTACTGTCTATGGGATCCAGCGTCCAGAAAAATTATCTGAAGCAGAGATGTGACTTTAACAGGTTCTTTTCAAATGTAAAGGAATTTCTCCAAATTCATCGACTAGGAAATTTGGAGATAAAAGCCCGAAATTTCCATAGAAATCTCTTCATCGTACTCCCAGAAGCCTACAGAAGTAAAGGAATCTCAAATACATGTCGAAAAATGAAGACAAAACCCCGATAACTTCGTAAAGAAGAACTAAAGAAACTGGGCTTAATGCCGCTAAGCCCAGACCCTTGTGTTTACTTGTACCGAGACGAAGAGGATATTATGCTCGTTATGATTTACGTCGAGAATTTCATGGTGGCATGAAACAACCTAAAGAGGCTTTGCCAACTAAAAGTGCAACTTTCAATGTCATTTAACATGAAGGATATGGAGCTACTAAATTTTTGCCTACGAATAGATATCGAGCAAAATAAGCGAAATCGAACAATTACGACGTCACAATGGTAATACATTCAAGAAGGTCTCAACCGTAGTAACATGAGAAATTGTAAGGGTGTATCGACACTGCAGAACGCAGGCCAAAAGTCTGCACAGTGAACGAAGAACAACAACAAGAAGACAAAAAATTGCCATTCCAGAGGCTCATCGGGTCTCTTACGTAATTGGCGATATCAACAAGGCCTGACATAGTGCACACAGTCACTGTACACAGTCAGTACAATACGGATTACGGCACATAACACTGGATCACAGCAAAACGTATTCTCTGATACTTGAAGAACACCGAAAACATAGCATTAGTCTACAAAGAATCCAGGGAGTCCCCTGCAGATTGAGAATCCAATATCGACGACCGGAAATCCTGTACAGAATATGTTTTTCTCATGGGCACCGGCGCCCTTAGTTGAGAATCGCGAAAATAAAGAACGGTCGCAATGTCAACTAGAGGCTCAATATATGACCCTTGCCGACTACGCAAAGGAAACAATTCACCTGCGATGGTTCCTACAAGAAATCATGGGAAAACAACCCAGTAATATCATTTTTAACGACAATCAAGGCGCTGGGTTATTACGCAGAAATCCCTTGTTTCACAGCTGCCCGAAACACGTTGACATTCGTCATAATTTCGTGCGAGAATGTTTGGAAAAGGGCGACGTTGATATAAAATAAGTAGCTATCGAGAAAATGCCCGCAGATGTTTTAACGAAAGTGTTTACATTATCAAGGCACCCCAAATGCATTGATGATTTTGTTTGCGTGACGGTTCCGGCGAAGACAGCTGATGGCGCAGGAAAACCAGAGAAAATGTCATTTCAGGGGAAGTGTTGCAAAGAATGATAAATGACACCCTCATCATTTATTCACCCCGGAAACTTCCCAGCACGAGCACTTGAATCCCGACGCAGAAGCGAATACGCGTAATTGCAAATTGCATTAAACGTCCCCACCAATTGAGCCACGACAGATTGAAGTTAAAGTAATTTGCGGTTAAAATCTACATGCAAACCAGATAAGTTTAGATGTACCGCGAATAAATTCTATATTTCGGAGCATTAGCGATGCGACAGTGATTATGCTTGTTTTGATGGAGTGGACGAAACAAATTGTAATACCAAAGTCTGTAAGCAATGGGAGTACGATTGCGGCGATGGGAAGTGTATCTACAAAACATGGCGGTGTGATAGTGACAAGGATTGCACCAATGGCGCGGATGAAGAGATTTGCACAACTATGGCGCCAAATCGAAGCATGTTCTTCCCCACAACGCCATGCCATTTAAGTCCTGTTCAAGCAAATTGGGCCGGGATTTATGGACTTTCCAAAAAACTAACGCATTTCAATATATTGCAAGAGAATAAATCATGCTTCTTAATTCCAATTTTAACGGAAGGTTCAATTAGATTCACTTCAACTGTAGTTAGGTCAACAGGAAAAAAAAACTGAATTGATCTGTCATCCGCCAGCCGCCATCTACACATTTTTCCACAATTATCTGACCTGGGAATCTGTCTCGGAATTCTTTTCTTTTTTGTAGCCCTACAGCCGCTTTCGGACCTTCGATTCCTGCAACAGGCGTCTCCATCTGTCTCGGTCCGTTGACCGCGTCCTCCAATTTCGAAATTCGAGCAACGATGAACTGACTTCATCGACCGAGTCAGACCCGCGTTCCCTCGGTGTCCCCACTGGTCTCCGCCCTTCAGTTCACCCAACAAATACCTTTTAAGGTATCTGTTGTTCGCCCATACGATTCATGTGGCCAGCCCATTGCAGCTTTCGCAGTCTTACAATCGTCAAAAATTTCATACAGTTCATGTTTGTACCGAATTTGCCATTGGTCCGCACCCAGCCTCGCTCCAATTATTCGCCTCAGGACGCGTCTTTCGAAGGAGTCAATGTTTCACATTCATAGCATAATGCAGGCCTTATCATAGATTTGTATACTTGGAGCTTTGTTTTCCTGTGTATGCAGCTGGTCTTCAAGATCGTCAAACCTGAATAAAATATTTTATTTGCGAGCTATATTCTTCAGCGTGTTTCGTCTCTTTCGTTGCCGGTTTTCGTTATTTTAGCGCCTAAATATACAAATTCGGCCACATTTTCGATATTGTATTCGCCAAGTGTGATGTTTTGGGCATTCCAGATATTTTTCTTCAACTGCGTCATGAGCTTTGTTTTATTCGCAATGATTTGTAGCTCTACTAGTTTTTCTTCGCTGTGAAGTTTCAGCAAAAGTTCTTTGGCAGTTGTTAACGACCGTGACAAAATATTGATATTGTCCGCATAGGACCTCAACTTGTTTAGTAACGTACCTCTCGTATCGACAGGTAGCTTTCTGATATTCTAGAGCCAAATTGATTAGCAATGGGCTCAGCCCATCTCCCTTCTTTAGTCCGATATTTGTGTCGAAGGCGTCGGTGATCACCGATGTCTTTGTAATTTTGGTAAGATGGACAATTTGGCTGGGATACGAAAGCAAAGCATTATTTGGTACAGTACGTTACGATCAATACTGTCGAATGTATGCTTAAAGTCAGCGAAAATTCGGCGTACGTCTATGTTGAACTCCCAGCATTCGGCGTTTTTATTGGTGAGTGAAGAATATCCGCGGTAAATACCAATTTCTTTCAGCCGTCGATGCAAGTGATGGGAAGTGTAATTTTCACATGCGGTAGGTGGTACCAATATTAATTTCTTCAATTATTTTGTTTATTTGATATCCGCAGGCTTCTCTTTTTTTTCTTGAAAAGCCGCCGGGCAAAGCAAGGCCCGACGCTTATTTTGCTTTGTATTAAATCACTAGACAAGTCTGTGCGACGAGTGAATCCGAAAAGGCAATGGACATATTAGAACGCAAAGTGATCCTGAAAATCTACGGTCCAGTGAAGCAAGAAACAGAGTTGAGACTACGTTTCAACGGTTGGTTGTATGAATTATTTGATGAACCACCAGCATCTACTTGGGTAAAGTTATGCAAATTGTATTGGACGGGTCATGTAGAAAGAAGAACCGTTACTATTTCGATTTGAATAGGTAGAATCATCTTGAGCGTTCAAAAAAGCTGACAGTAGACGTCTGAAAGGCTGAACTCAAGTCAGATATCTTAGACACATTAATGATATACCATGGCATCAGTAAAATCAATAACATCAAGACATGAGTTCCATTTCTATGGTCATAACCAGTTGAGTAAGCAGGAGAGTGCTCCTACCAGAAGGTCTTTGTAAACATCCTAGGGTTAGCAACAAGTTTTCTAATGGCGTGAATCGATAACTTGAATCATTCATCCAATACTTGGATATGAAATCGTTCAAATTTATACAAAAGATGCACAGTTTCTTTCATAAGCACAGTGCAGCCGCCATTTTAATCTAGCTTAAATGAATTTTCTGAATGCTCGGCCGATTAAACATGTTCAAGTTAAACACTATTTTTTTAATTTTCATGAAAATTGAAAGAAAATAAAAGTGCTTAAGTCAATTTTAAATATATATAGGGTTTTCCAACAAGAGGTGTTATTTTGAATAGATCTTGTGATTTAACAGCTTGCGACTTCTTCTTCTTCTTCTTCCTTTGGAGCCACGTGATAGAGAAGGCCTACCTCAATAGCCCAGCGTCGATTCAAGATCCCAAAGATGAAATTCGTGAGGCTATCGAGGACATAGGGCAGTCACTTTGAGATTTGGTTATGGAAAATTTCATGAAGAGGATATGGTCTTGTAAGCGTGTCGTAGTGGTTATTTGCCTGATGTTAGTTTTTGCTATTAACGGCATATCTTCTTCTTTACAATGAAATAAATATCCTCTCATTTATATTAAAAAATGTCATTTTTCTTTTAATTCAAAAATAACACCTCTTATTGAAAAACCCTATATCAACCATAAACACGTGTTATTGTTGTTGTAATTCGATATAATTGAAATGGCTATAACTCACTTGATTATGATTCGATGTGGATTAAATTTTGTGAACATATATATCTTATGTAAGTCTTTATAATTGCAAAATTTCAAGAAGTTTAAAGGTACCGTTTTGATTCTATGGGCAAAAATGTAAAATCTACAAATCATACTATTATTAACAAAGTTGAGCGAATTTCGATTTCTAAGGTATTTGTTGCCCTTGTACTTATAAAGGCCCACGTTCTTGATAATTTTCAGATTTTTCGGCTGAAAGGTGTTCAATCGCGAGGGGGGGGGGGGGGGGGGGACACAAATTTTGGGTACACCCTAAGTCATAAAATGATTTTTTTATTTCAGATTCTAAAAGTTCTAATTAAGGCCTTTCATTTGATGCCCCACTCGACTACCTTTGATTAAAAAAAATGTTTAATGGCCAATTCGTTATTAGGGGGGACCCCCCTTAAAAATTTTTAAATTTTTGTAAAGGCCTTAACTTTTGAGAGACCATCACTTCTGGCCTTTTCACAAAGTTTGAGCATTCTAGCTTCTATAGTTTCTGAGGAAAGAGCTGTGACGCACGGACAGACGGACGGACGGACAGACAGGTCGCGCAACTAGTAGGTCTTTGTAAAAAATTTTTTTACAAAGACCTAAAAAGTGAAGGCGTTGCGAGTTTTCTTTCAATTCATTAAAAAATTAATAAAAATACATTGGATATTATGCAACAAACGGAGGCAAGAGATTTTATGGTAATTTTTTTTCGCGAATTTCGCTTCTATCGGGGTAGTGTAGCTTAAGTTGGAATTATCCAGGAGCTTACCAAGGCATTTACTTTTATTTTTCGGAACGAATCACTCATGAAAATTGAACAAATACAGTCGAAATACATTTTGTTCAAAATTAAAAGAATGGTTTTTGCATATATATTTTCAATTTGAGTTTACTCCTTTTGTAGCAAAGAAGCCTTTTGCAGGTAGCAAAAGAACTCAACTGAATCGTTTTAATTTGACAAGTTTGAAATCAGGTATGGGCTAAAATGGCTAAATTTGGTGACAACTTATCAAATAAAAGAAACTGATAAATACGGTATTTTTTCCACAAACGATTTTTTTTATATCTCATTTGTTGTAAAATGAAAAGGCGGATTTCTAGAGCCACCACCGAATTTTGTTTCAGCAGAACTCTTCTGGTTAGTCAACTTACTTCATGTTAACGTGAATTTAATGCTTCTGTTCTATTTTAACAGCTATAAAACTAATATCTGTTTGACCAACATCGAAAAAAATGTTTAATCGAAATTTGGTTACGATTCAAGGAGCTGAACTGATAGATTCAGTTCCATGCAATTCATTTATATTGTATTAAAACTGATACATATCCATTTTTCAATTTTTAAATGCCTATTCAATATCCCAAATAAAACGCAAAATTCATACGCGGGCAATATCAAATAAAATTTGTTCTTATATCATTCACATGCCCATATTTCATATTTCTCAGTCGTTATTCTCTGCTCTAAAAATTTATCAACTTCAAAATTAATCTAATATATCATATTTTTATCTATGAAAAAATATTTTTACTATGTCATACAGCGTGCTACCTGAAAAATGAGACTAGTTTGATAGGAAAACTTAAAAGTAAATATTTTTATCATATCACATCTAAGAAAACATAAAAATTCTAAGAATAACGCATTACCGAACAATAGGATTTAACCTTGCTCTATTGACATCTATACGTTCTGATGTTGAGCTCATTTGTGAATGTGTCGATCCCATCAACATTTTCGTTCTTTCCATATAATCCACATGCGTTTTAAATAGTTCGGTGTATCTTTCGTGCAATTTGTTGTACTCCTGCAAAGTGAGAATAGTTGAGAATTGTTTTAAAGCGTATTTTAAGCACTCTGGTGTAGGTATTTTTATTTGAAATAAAATTAAGGGGTTAGTCTATACTAGCGTAAGAGAAAATAGGAATAATTGAGGATGTTTCTATGGGTTAAGTATGGAATGTAAAAAATATGAAAAACACAAAGGAGATCCATGATTATGTTTTATAAAACATTTATTTTTAGCAAATAGAAGATAGTGGAACAACTAATTAAAAATTAAACCAAATATTGCATTTTCCTTTCCTTTGAAAAAAAAAACAACATCGGATTAGGAAAATGCATTAGGTTAATTAAATAAAGGTTGACTGAGGTGGATTCATAGCAACGGACCTTTAGTAGGTAAGTAAGACAATAAACTAGAATTTATCATTTTAAACGATTTTTTTCAAAATTCTTTTCTTTTTGTTCAACTCTGCAAGAATTTGGCTACAAAATAGGATCTCTCTGTTTTGTACTTATATTGAGAGAAAAATTTTGAAAGGGTTCTAGGGAGATCTAATCAAAAATCATTGCAAGGTCTAGACACAAACGGAAGAAATCACTTACTTTCTTCAATTCTGCTTCTCGTTCTTCCAACCTACTAGCATGTTCTAAACTATTTTTGTGCTTCAGTTCCAACATTCGTACAATACTTTCCAACGACTCAAGACGACTGGCCAATTCCTTATTTTCTGCTTCGGCCATATCCTCAGTTTCCAAGAGCTAAAATAGTTTAGAGATTCATATTAAATCATTTTATGTAAAATCAATTAAATTACAGCTATATTATCCTACCTTTTGCTCTGATTGTTTACGGGCGCTTTTTTCCCGCTCATATTGTGTAATTAATTGTTCGTTGTCTTCACGCAGTAATTCTAGCTCGACATCCTGCTCCTGATTAGCTCGATATGCAGCATCCAGACATTCCAACACATTGACAAGTAACGGCATTAAGGTCTTAACGACATCTTCATCATAACGCTGGATCATACGTTCGAATTCTTGATATATACTGGCGGCAAGCGATTGAACCTGCGTATTTTGGGAGAATGAAAGATGTAGTATTTGCTATGGAAGGATGATTTTTTATCAATGTGTGGAAGGTGCTCATTTCATATGTGTGCTTGTAAGATTGTGATGATTGTCGTTGCAGTTCATTGTCTGTCACCATATGTGTGTATAAATGTGTATATGATATAAATAAGCAGTCAGCATAAATTAGAAATTTATATTAACAGAATTCCTTTGTCAGGAAAAAATTATAACATGTCCAATTATTGTCTTCAGATGCACTGATGTTCAATAAGTGGTATAAATTTCTTGCGTTTGAAAAATATTGAAAAAAATGTCCTATCCTTTTTATGTGTAGGTAAATTTTATAAAATTGTTCGAACAATTCAGTTTTCCTCAAATTTCATACGAACAAATATTGAGTCCAGTTCTTACGGAAAAATTTCGCATATTTTTATGATGCAGCCTGAAGTATGAATGATTATTGAAATCTCAATTACTGGTATATGCGACTTTTTTTTAAACATTATTGTCTATTCAAGTTTATTCGTTTTGTAGTAATTTCGAAGATTTCAAATAATCTTTGAAATTCAACTAGGCCGACGCATTATTTCTCCACTCTATTATTGATATAAATATGGCATAATCATGTTAAATAACGTGGCTTTTTGTCGATTTTATTATCACAATATACGAGTATTAATTAGTTGAGTTTTTGAGTGTCTACAAGTTGGCGTGTTGTAGTGTATTCAATTTTAATTCATGCTTATTATGTGGAAATTTAAAAATATGAAGCCACGATGCATTTCCAACAGTTTTTTTTGCCTCAATAAGCCTCTTATATTATTCATTTGATTAAATCAATTATCATGTGTATTTAAGGTGTAACATTTCAAAAATGTTAGTAAAATGTGGAACTGCATTGGTCAATGATTTCTAGACATTACAGGCGAGTTGTTTTTAGTTTTTCCTTCTGTAATTTCAAATATAATATATTGGAATTATCAACTGAGCGATGCGATCCAACCGCTATCTATCGGCGTTGAGGGCGTCATTCTTCTTTGAACACAAGCGCAATCGGGTTCTTATAGTAAGTGCTAATTAGAGTCTCGTACCGCAAACACGTTTGACACTTTCTCGACTTTGTATTGTTCAATATATGTATGTTAATTCTGAAAGTCGGCGTCATATATATTTTTCGTTTGTCTGCCCGATCTTTTATCAATAGGTTATGGGCCCAGAACGCCAACGGCAATAAATAAAACAGTGTCGAGAAATAGACGTATGTGCGAGAACATCTGTCTCGAAGTTTTTTATTCTGATAAATAAAGATGAACACTGCAGGTGTAAAATACGAAATTTTATGAAAGGACAATTACGACACACGGAAACTTCAGATACACGCAATCTTAATTAAAAATGATGCTTGGCCATATGTGAATGGAGAAAATGTAAAACCAGAAATCGTGGAAGGTGACGAGACAACAGCGGCTGCGGCAAAGCGATGGATGGACGCAGACCTGAAAGCACGAAAAAATGCAAGATGGCGATGATGTTCGGGAAAATTCTCGATCGTTCCTCGATATTGCAGATAATTTGGCGGAACTTAACATTGTGATCAATCAAGAATTATTAGTTATCATGCTCCTAGGCAACTTGCTAGAAGTCTTCGAGAATTTTTGATGTGCTATCAACTCGAGAGACAAGGTAATTAACCTCAAAACGCTTCACATAAAAATTTGAGGAATTTGATTTGCTATTTTCCAAAAGGAAGACGGCCGAAAAGGAGAAGCAGAAGCTTTTGCCAAAACAAGGATACGTAAATAAAAATACTACAAATGTAACAAAATGGGACACCGCATGAAAAACTACACAAAGAAGGCAGTCGCACAATCTAAATGTGTTGAAGATGTGAGTTTATCGACATACCCCGATCAACGTAAGGATTGTGAAATTTCGACATATGAGGCGGCAAATAGTAGTGTCTGGGTTGTGTCTCGATTGAGAGTGCGCTTCCACATCTACAAAGATGCTAAAGTTTTCGCGAACATGTATGAAGGGAGTGATCGCGGAAAACTTAATTCAGCAAACAGTGCTCATACACATATAGTGCGGAAGGGAGAAGTGTTTTTCGAATCGGAGCTAAATGGTGAGAAAAAGACGGTCAAATTCAGTGACAATTTGTTCGTGCCAGACTTGAGAATGAATCTTGTATCGGTTGCAAAAGTGACAGAGAAGGAGCATCAAGTCATTTTCGACAAATTAAAAGCCGAAATACTTAATTCTCGCAGAGAAATTATGCTTGTCGGAAAACGAAGAAAAGAACTTAACTATTTCGAAGACGTAGTCCCACGAGAATGCAACGAAGCTGTTGAAGAGTCTCAATGAAGTCAACGTTAAAGAAGAATTCGAGTGCGAAGTCTGTGCCCAGGGAAAGTTGAGCACAACTTCCTTTCCAAAGTGTTCTCAGAGAACGTCGAAGTTGTTTGAGCGCATTAATTCAGATATGTGGGTCTTTATTTTGTGACGTGATTCGGCAGTAGAGCCTGGTACCCAGCGAATTTGAGAGATATCGAGCATACGCACACAGCAACAAATCAAAACGCTGCAGACAGGTAATGGACGTGAGTATCTTTATCGGGAACTCGATGGCATCCTCGACAAATACGGAATTATGAGTCGATCGACATGACCATATACTTGCAAAAAAATGATACTGCTGAGAGCCGAAATTGGATGTTTGTAGAGATGACAAGCTGTCTCCTTATTAAGGCGGGACTACCTATTTTCTTACGGGCATATACCGTAAAAACGGTAAATTTCATTAGAAATCGGTGCTCTATGAGCAAATTGCGAGGCAAGACACCATTTGAAGTTTGGTTCAGATCAATGCCAGATTTTTAAAACTTCAGGCATTTTGGAACTGAAGTCTACGTTAAGGATACTTCCTTGAAAAGGAGCCAAGGTCAAAGTGAGGCGTTTTTGTAGGATACAGAACCAAATCTAAGGCTTATCACGTTGGTTGCCTGGCGAGGCAAGGATGGAAATATCGAGAGATGCCAAATTTATGGACCGATTCTACTCTCAGCCGAGCAACAAATTTGAATGAAATGAAGCAATCGATGACAAGTCAGTGGAAGTAAATTTGCTCAGAAATCAAGATGATCTCCAGTCGATGTGCCTACAAAAAGAGGACGAACAAGGCAGCGCTTGGTGAAAACAGGAAGAAGAGGGAAATCTCGAAAGGAATTTACTACGTCAAATTATGTCGAGGAATCTGAAGCTCATTACATTTCTGTGGTAGCAATCAGAAGAGTTAACAAGAGCAATGGCCGACCAGTCAAGTCAATTTTGGAAAAGGAAAAATGGGATCTAGTGGACAGGTTAAGTGCATAAGTTTGGATCTAACGATGTTTTCGAAAAACATAAGGCAAGAATAGTTTGCACGGCTAGGGTCCATTTGCATAGCTTATAGGCCTTATACGACTTGAAGCACGCTGGTAGAGCATGGAACAGAACATTTGAGATAGAACAGAAAAGATTGGGAGCTAAACTAACAAATAGTGACCCTTGCGTATATTTACGGCAGCAAGAGGACAAAATGATGATCATCATTATACAATATATGTCGACGACGTCTTGGTAATTTTGCAAAACTTGAAGGAAATTCAACAATTTGGCAACGAACTAGCTAAGATTTCTTAGATCAAAGATCTTGGGAGGGCTCAAGCGTTGCTTGGGCATCGACGCTTTTGGATCCAGAAGTGAAATTGGTGAAAGGTGAGAAATGGAATAAGAACGATGTAGACAAGCCACCGTGAGCTGGTTGGTTGCTTGCTGTATTTGTCTGTGGCGACCCACCCCGATATTGTTCACGCTGCAAGTTCATTAGGGCTATTCAACGACTACTTCAATCGAATTCACAGGACGGTGGCGAAGAAAGTACTCCGATAATTGAAAGAGATAATTGATCTCGTCATATCATATCAGAATGAACGTGGGCCACTTGTTGGTTTTGTAGATGCTGATTGAGCTTCTTAAGTGGACGATAGATACTTGTATTCAGAGTACGCTTTATGTTTGGCAGGAGGTGTCATCGTCTGGGGTTCGGGCAAGCAATAGATGGTTACTTTATCTACGAGCGAGTATATGGCGTAGGTGAGGCGACAAAAGAAGATTTGCATCTGAGGCCTTTCCTCTAAGAACTCAAGGCTAGAGACCTTTCTCCTGTAAACTTATGCATGGATAATGCCATCGCAGAAAAGTTGGCAACGCCATCGCAGAAAAGTTAGCAACGAATTTTGCCTTCCACGCACGCACCAAGCAGATTAACATCCGTCATCATTTTGTACGTGAGGTTGTAGAGTCGAAAAGTTTAGTACTTCAGCATGTATATTCCGAAGATATACCCGCCGACGTACTGACGAATATCGTTATCAAACATAGACATGAGCGATGCATCAAGTTGTTGGGACTGTCAAAGTTGTCACTCGAAGATCTAGCAGGTGTATCGATGGGAAGTATTGAAATTATCAGCTGAGCGATGCGATCCAACCGCTACCTATCGGCGCTGAGGGCCCTATTCTTCTTTGAACAAAAGCGCGATCGGGTTCTTATTGTTTGCTTTAGCACTACAGCCCCTTTCGGGCCTTCGTTTACTTATTTATTTCAAAAGCAGCTTACAGACTAGTAATCCAATTACAAGTCAATTAATTAGATAAGTCTAAATACAAAATTATACATCTTCAAAAGTAGGGAAGAAATTAAAGAAAGAAGAATACAATTAAATGATATTGAAAATTAAGAATTATACTCGTATGTATTTCTAAACTTGATTTTTTATGAAAGTTTTGAATATGCTAACACGCTGTGGAAGAGGACCAAGACATTGCTGGTTGTGCATATGAGTAAGGGAGAGTGGAAGCAGGTGTTAGTACGTGTATACGGAGCATGGAATTGAAGCGAGGATCTATTAGGGCGAGCACCTTTGAATGTACTAATTTGCTTGCACAAATTATGAGGTAAATGACTATAATGAAGCTTGTAAAAAAGATATTCGTCAGGGAAATATCGTCTGGACCCGAGGATAGGAAGGTTCAAAATATGTAGACGGTCATCATAAGGGAAGTAGGGAATGTTGAATTTGAAGAATAGAGACCGTGTGAATCTGAGTTGAACCGACTTAATAGCATCGAATTTGGAAGTAATATTCCAAATTACTACGGACTAGTGATAAATAAAGACACATATGGAATGACGAATCGGATCGTAAAATAAATCCAGTTAAACGGGAGGCTTTCTTAATAATTAGAGCAATGTGGAGATCAAATTTCAGTTTACAATAGAAAAGAACACCAAGATCCGTGCTCAAAGGGATATCAACAAGCCTATACGTTGAAAGAAGAGGAAATTTACAGGAAAATGGCTTTTGGAAACATTTAAGGAGAGATGGTTTGATTCACACCAGTCACTAAGACTCTGAAGAAGGATATCATATCCAAAAGGGAATCAATAACTCGAAAAATCTTGAAGTCATCAGCATAAAAGAGACAGGGGGATGGGATAACAGAAGGTAGATCATTGATAAAAAGTAAAAATAGTATGGGGCCAAGTATTGAACCTTGCGGAACTCCCGAGCTCGGATGAAAAGAAGAAGAGAAGCAAGAGTTTAAAGTGGCTACACATTGACGATTCAGGACATAGGAGAGAAGCCAGGAATAGAGGCAACTAGGGACATTGAACCCTAAAAGTTTCTCAAATAAGAGAGAGTGATCCACTGAATCAACGGCTTTAGAAAAATCTGTAAAAATAACGTCCACTTGTTGTTGTTGATCGAGGGCAGCTGCAATATGATGGGTAAAAGAAAGTAAATTTGTAAGGGTAGATCTGCCTTTGACAAAACCATGCCGTTGGTCTGCTAAAGATGGGAGGACAAGTGGATACAGCAAATCAAAAACTATCTTTTCAAGAATTTTACTAAAACAAGGAAGAAGGAAAATAGGACGATAGTTTGAGACGATATTGCGATCACTAGATTTGAAAGTAGGAACAATGTGGGCAATTTTCAATTGGGAGGGGAAAACCTCAAAGGATAAAATCAAGTTAAAAATAATTGAAAGGGGAACACAAAGCGAAGAAGTTAAAGATTTTGCTAGAAAATTTGGAATGCCATCAGGGCCCACACTGGTGCTGTTGTCAAGATTATTTAAGAGTAGCTCACCCTGCAAGAAGATTGGTTAAAGGAAGGGGAATGCTTAGCTCTGCCAAAAAAAGAAGAAAAATAAGAAGCACAGAGTTCACAAGATTCTTGAGGAGAAGACGATGTCACGCCATCTAGACTAAAATTATCAGGGGCATGATGAGAGGTCCTTAAAGATTTTATGTACGACCAGAACGCACGAGTTTGATTCGACATTAACGTAGTTTCAATGTGGTTAACATATGCATGAAGTGCAGAAGTGGCAATTTTCTTCGCCGCAGCACGACGCTCTTTACATTTAACGAGGTCAATTGGAAGACCACTGGATAAGAATTTTTTGCGGGCAGCATCATTAGCTTTAATTGCAGTGGCAACATCTGAATTAAACCAAGGAGCATCTTTAGGTCTTCTTGCTGGACACACAGGAGTAAATTGCGAGATTAAGGACGAAAGAAACATATAAAACTTATCAACACAATCTTCAGTGTGGAGATTGCTGAAGAAGGAATACCAATTCACGGCATTAAGGTTAGCTTCCATGCTTGATAAATCAGCTTTTAAAAAATTAAAGCGGGAAGGTGAGGAATTCTTCAAAGAACGAGAAGATATGATAGCAAGCTTAATAGAGAGCGGTGGATGGTGGGGATCAGGTTTGACAAAGGGTGCGTGTGCTGCCGATGCGGACAGAGAAGAAGTTAACAAGTTTGAAAGAACAAGATCAAGCAATTTGTGATTGGCATTAGGAAAAGTGTTGTATTGGGTGAAAGAACAGAGGGAAATAAAAGAAGAAAGAGAAATAGACACGCTACCGCCAGAAACTATGGAGACATATAAATCATTCCAAACAATAGAGGGCAAATTGGAGTCACCACAGACCAATATAGGGGTAGAAAGGAAACGAGCATTAACGTAGCTCGAGGATTCTGCAAAGGATCGTTCGTAAACAATAGCAGGACTGTTACAAGGGATATACACAAATGATACGAGGAAGGAAAGAGAGTCAGATAGAGAGACTAGCACAATTATACACTCAACAGGTGAAGAGGGAGTGAAATCATCACAGGATTTGCTGGTAAGGGAAACATGTATACCCACTAGAACGCCTCCACCGTCAGACTTACCAGTAGCATCATGGTCTCTATTCCGCGGAAGATTAAATGGTTCGGGAGTAGCTCACTATTACTAATGTCATCTGTTAGCCATGTAACAGATGATATTATAAGGAAAACGGATGGAACAAATTCAGTAGTCTTAGTCCTCAGGCCACGAACATTTTGGTAATAGTAAGTTAAAAAAGAATTACGAGGCCTAAGAGATGTTTCTTCTAGAGCGAAAGGACACAAGATGGTTCCGCTTACGAATCGGAGAGAATTTTTTGACGAATACGCCAGGTGGCCAAAATTCCTTATCAAGCAAGATGCTAAAGTTAGCTGGAACAGTAATTTTAAAAGACGCAATCAATCTGTTCGTCTTTCCATCAGGCGTAAGCTTGGTGCACTGGAGCAACTTAGGACTAAAGTTCAGTTTGTACTTTATATGAGCGATGATGTCTTCGACTGGCGTGCGACATTCTAATCTTGAGAGAAATATTTGTAGCGGTGGGGATATAGCACGCAGGGGGGCGCCAGGCTTCATCGCAGTAATGTTTGTCGTCATACTACATCTACATCTGCCAGCCGGAGGGCCCCCGGCTGGCAGATGTAGATCCTGGTGAGCCTACATTTTTTTTTTTTTTTTAATTACCTCCATTCCCTACCACTCTCTCCATCACTCTTTCTTCGTCGCACAACGCTCGTGCGATCTGCATTCACATTACGTCACTTGGTCCTTTGTGCCACCCAGACAATGTTTAACACATCGGTATAAGGGGGCACACAATATAATGTGATCTAGTCCTTTTCGTGAACATCTTGTCCAAATGATCAGCTCTCAGAGATAAAAAAAAATCAATATCATACGACGCATTCAAAAAAAAAACTCTGAGTAACTGTCACTTCAGTATCTCGCCGATAGGGTCAAAAAGAACGCCCTAAGATACTGGGCTCATAAAAGCAGAATTACAGGTCCACGCTTCAATCAGTGCTCATTAAATGCTCCTTAGTCTTTTCTTAAATACCAAAAGTGAGTTTGCTTCCTTAACAATTTCTGGTAGATTGTTATATATACGCAGAGCATCATTCGTTGCATCGTTCTTTAGTCGATCCGTTCTGGCAAAAGGTATTACGAATTGATTTGCATTCCTCGCATTATATGGGTTGATCTGTGATACCTTAATTAATGGCGCTCGTTCCGATCCATTAGTTTTTAAATTTCTGTAGATAAACTTCGCTTTCTCCATAATAATAATTTGACTAAAGGTTAATGATTTTGCCAATTGGTAAACCAAACTAGTTTGAGTAAGCATTGGCAGCTTCAGAATGTTTTTATACGCTATGGTCAGCAGCCTGGATATACTGTTTAAATGTTGCTTCGCTGATTGACTCCAAATAAGTACTCCATAATGCAATTTCGCCAGGACAAACGCATTTAGAACAAGTTTCTTGATGTGCATTGGAAAATCCTCATATCTTCTTAACAATCCTATTATTGGGGCTAATTGCCTTCTTAAGCTATTTATGTGTGGTAACCAGGTCATACGATGGTCTATGATAAGACCAAGATATTTCATTTCTAGCACTCTTTGCAATTTTTCGCCGTTAATATTTAGTTCGACATTTATGTCTCCTTTGTTCTTTTGCTTAAAAACAATATATTTTGTCTTTGATGTGTTCAATACTAGTTTGTTTCCAATTAACAACTGATGGAATTTTCCTAGATCGTCGTTGATAGTGTTCTCAATGGCAGTTTTGTCTCGTCCTGAATAAAGTAGAACTGTGTCATCAGCATATAATGCGTGATATCCCGTCAGCCCACATGTATTTAGATTATTTGTGTATAGCAGGAACGATGTTGGGCCCAGTATTGAGCCTTGGGGAACTCCTGTTTCCGTAGGTGCATGGTTGCTCAGGACATTGTTGATTAAAGTTCTCTGCGATCTTCCCTCCAAGTAACTCTTAAACAACTGCTTAGGACTACCCTGAATACCATACGATTCAAGTTTACGAAGCAAGAGATCATGATCAACTGTATCAAATGCTTTTTTCAAATCCACAAAAATTGCGATGACATAATCACCTCTATCAAGTCCTAGATTGATGAAACGTGTGACAGAATGTAGGGCATCCAAAGTACTCTTGTTCTTTTGAAAACAAAACTGATGTTGGCTTATGATAGAGTTTTCAACTA
The DNA here is from genome assembly GCA_963969285.1 of Odontomyia ornata. Taxonomy (NCBI): domain Eukaryota; kingdom Metazoa; phylum Arthropoda; class Insecta; order Diptera; family Stratiomyidae; genus Odontomyia; species Odontomyia ornata. The sequence goes on from OZ017741.1 coordinate 194,320,972, forward strand.
AGAATGATGTTAATCGATTGTTTAGTATTTTTTCAAATATCTTACTAAATCCCGTCAGCAGCGCAATCGGGCGATAGTTATTCGGGTCAAGATGATCACCACCCTTAAATATAGGAACTATTTTTGCAAGTTTTTCTTCTTCCGGAGTTCCATTCCTAATATGCACGTTTATAAAATTTGCCATAATCTGTGATATGTCCTCCTTTATTATACTAATCTCATTCATCGTGATGCTATCAATGCCTGGCGCCGTATTCTTTTTCAATTCATTGATTACATTTAAGATTTCCCTTTTATTTGTTTGATGAATGTGAAAGATGGAATTTATTGCGATATTTGTATTATTTACATTGCCTGCTGAACTGGCAACGATTTCTTTAGTGATTCTTCCACCAATTGTTGAAAAAAAGTTATTCAAAGAGTTCGCCGAGTCACGTGGACACGATGTGTTAGAGGGCCCATCAGGATTCAGTTGAAAGTTTTGTGATATACCCTGGGTTGAAGAGTTATCCTTTACCTCATTTATTATTTTCCATATTTCGCGGGAGTTGTCAGCCGCTGTTTCCATTCTTCTTGAGAAATATAAGAATTTAGCCTCTTTCACCAGTCGTTTCGATTCTTTTTTCGCTTGCATATACACAAACTTGAAAGCCCGGTTTCCACTGATCTTCCTGTAGTCCATGTATGCCTTCCTTTTTTTAATACTTGCATCAATTACTTTTTTCGTTATCCAAGTCAGTTGTCGACACCTGATTTTTTTCTCAATTGTAGAACTTTACTTAGCAGATATGATGATATTTTTGAGTTCAATAATACTATTTGGTTTCCGCTTTTCCAGTAACTCTCGTATGTTTGATTTAAAGAGCTCCTTGTCTAGAAATCTGAACGTTTTGTAGGTCGGCTTCTGTTTGTTCAGGGTTTGGTCTTGAATAGCAATTTTTAACACACGATGATCCAGTTCCGGCCAGTCCTCAAATATGTATGTCATGCTTTCAGCGACTTTTAAATCATTGGTTACTATATGATCCAGACAGGTATTTGACACTGGGCGAGTAATTTGGTTGTTGTTTATGATTACCGTTCCATTCGTTTCTAGCGTATCCTTATAAATCCGTGTTTCTGGTGATTCCGTTAGCACATCAATGTTTGTGTCCGCTACTGTGATTAAATTTTTTTCAGTTGAGAATAATGTATCTAGTACTGTGCAAAAATCTTGCGCATTCATACGATTGGGATATCATCAATTCGGTATCAGCATTACCTTGAGCTACAAATGTTGTAACAGAGGTTTCAGGCGGGCATGAAGACTTTGGGTTTGTCCCGATACCAACTAAACGTTGCATGGACGAACAACGGATACCCAAAAAGGTATTGTTTTGGGAGTAGTGAAGGGCGGATATCAGTGGGGAAACCGAGGTAACGCTGGTCTGACTCGGCCGACGAAGACAGTTTATCGCTGCTGGGATTTCCAAATTGGAGGATGTGGTAAATGGATCGAGACAGTTGGAGGCGTCACGAAGAATAAAAATAGGAAACTTTGTTGAAGAATTAAGGCCGCTGAGCATACTCACAACGCACTTTAAACTGTTTTCATATATCCAGATAAGAAAAAAGTTTGAAGTGATTTGCGAGTATGCTCGACGGTTTCGTTAATTGAAAGGATGGCAAGATGAAGGCAGAATAGATGCATTCAGAAAGAAAGTTTCGTACGAATTCAGTCAATTAGCTTGTAGCCTTGAGATACTCGAGACCATCTGATCCCATACAAAAATTTGTTTTAAATGAAAGAAAATACCCGAAGCAACATGATTGAATTTGAATGAGATATGTGAAATCTACTTTTCGTGATTCGTATTTGTTGTGGAAGGCAAATGACAATCAACTTTAGAACTTAGGTCCTGGCTTGCCTGTTAAAATGGCAGTTCTAGGAATAAATTGATTTGTTTTTTATTTTCTTCTTCTTTCCATTCTCTACTACTCTCTGCGAAATTTTTTCTTCGTCACACAACATTCGTGCGATTTCCATTTTTGCGTTACGTTAGGTGTGCCTACTGACAATTTTAAAAACATAAAATAATGTGAAGTTGTACTTATCCAAATCGTGATCACCTCTCAGAGATAAGAAAATCATCTAGTACATAGTGGGTTTATATTTTATAGATTATGTGTCAATTTTTTAAAGGTTTACAAATTTCATTAAATAATGAATGCTTTAACATCATTTAATTGACATCATCATCATCTATGGCACGGCAGCCCAAGTCGGGCCTTGGCCTAGTATAAATTACTTTATCTTTTGAAGAGTTTTCACAGCTAAATGGAATGCAATGCATATGATCACCAGGTTCGGTGATTAACATATAAGTATCAAAATAATATATCCCACAATTGTGTGTAACAATAATATAAACTGATTTCAACAATAAATGTTCCAACACGAAAAAAGAAAGAGATATTGCAAAACTTTGTACGGATGAGTTCAAATGAATCTATAGTAAATAATATAATTGACAAATGATAACCCACTTACATTCCTAACCCTTACTACTGGGTTACTGATAACGACTGATGACTATTATTTATTTATAAATTTTAACAAGCCAGTATATTACTCATGGCAGCCAAAGTACGAAATTTTTAGGAATTGCGGCCAAAGCTGATTCGCAATTTTTTTATTTCCCAGAAATTAAGTAAACTTGAAATGATGATTACAATTTCTTGTTGCCTAATATATTTAAGCAAGCAACCGAAGTTAATTAAATACGTTTTTACGAATGTTTCATTGGCTATTAAAATTAATGTTTCTTCTCTACAATTTTGATAACTAAGGATAACAATTTGGAAGTGATAGTAAATAAAATTTCTTTATAAAATATTTGTATTTTCGATCAAATCAAAATTTTGTTTTATTTACAATTAATCACACACCCAAATTTATTAAATGAGGTTTGAGAAATTACATAATTTTATAGTCACTTCAATAGGCAAATATATTCAATTTTAGTATTTATAATTCATCAAACTGTTATTAGAATTAGTATGGGCTGAAACTGAAATGAAGAAAACCTATCACTAAACTATATTTAAATTAAGAATTCTAAAAAAATTATATGAACCATAAACTAAGGAATTAAATATTCATCTCAATTACCAGCTCTTCGTAAATGAAGATGAAATATCTGCACAAAATCGTGCTTAATTTGTTCAAACCTCATTCAACTTTTATTAAAAATCAGAGGAGGACACAATCAATTTAGTAAAATGAAAATTTAATTTCAATGATTTACTATGAAAATAGTCTAGTAAAATAGTATATATATGATTGTGTACTCCACCTAATTTTATAGTAAATTATGGTGATACCGTTTGAAAATTTTGACCCCACAGGTGCTGTTTGACAGTAAATGCATGTAGAAATAAACTATAAAAATAAAACTTAATTGAATTGAACGTATATACAATGCATATCATATCAATCAATTAAATTTAAAATCAATGCCCATTGTAATTAATTTAGGCATACTTATCTTGTATTTGAAGCTACCAGTAAGAATAGACTTACGTCAGAGGTACACTTCCATTCATACTTTTCAGGAATGGGTAACTTCCTAGGTAATCGTGGTTTTGTCTAAATAAAAACAAAGGATATAAATAAAAAAATATAAATTACATATTAAATAATTTAAAATGGGATATTGAAAAACAATAAAATATGATTAGAAGAAAATTATTAATGAAATTTAATTTCATTTGTGGGTCCCAATTTGAATAAGATTAAAAATATTTATTGTAGAAATGAAAGGAAATTTTATAAGAATTGAGGAATTAATTGAAGAATTAATAGCACAAACTCTGATTGAATTAAGTACAATTGTTTAGTCACTAAGTGGTTAAACATTCAAATATTAGTATTAAAATATCTTACTTAGTAAATAGAAAAAATGTTTGATACATTAAACAAAATCCAAATACTGCTCGCATATAATATATTATAGATAAAAATCTTACTGATTTTAACTATGCACGACGAATGATAAAAATGAATAGAAACCAGTGCAATTATCATTAGTTGAATTTTGTGTATGCAATTTAAGTTGGCAGGATTCTTCAAGTGAAATAAAGGTATTTTATTCACTGTCTAAGAATCTTGGGTACTTCCAAATAAACGGATGTTTATCAGCAATTTGAGCACGTTCAAAAATCCAGTAAAAAAGGAGGTCAAGAATATATGAGATTGAAAAGAAACTTTTAGAAAAAAAAAAGAAAACCGACTTCGAAATGCCCTAAAAAGGATGAAACAAATTTTATGGAAGCGGTACCATATCATTTTTTCCCCGATTCTTTTGTGATGGAGCAGATGTTGAAAGTATTTATTTTGAAATTGATTTGGCATCGCTTCCATAAAATTTATTTCATCCGTTTGAGGGCATTTTGAAGTCGATTTTCTTTTTTTTTTCTAAACGTTTTTTATTTCACCTTTTTTAGTAGCATATTCGTTCATTTTGAACCTTTCAAAACTCAGTTTCTTGAATATATTGTACCATGTATATTAAAATATAATTATTTACTGCAATGCAAAAACCACTACGGCTAAAATCTATATCATTCATAGGAATCGAATTTAGTTCTGATACATTTAATACAGGATCTCATCAACGTCTATCTTGATTTTAGGTTTCATCAAAATCCAATGTAAATTGCAGCTTTGACAATTTTTCAAATTTCGAACTTTGCCTGGCCGCCATTTTGATATTCTGAGCTGACCCTGGTGCTTTTTTATTGTACAACTTTTTTCGACATGTGAGCGGCCGCCATTTTGTTTCAAATCGTTTGACTTTGCATTTTTTATTATGAGCTTTATCACACACTTGAATGAATCTTTATACCAGTTTTGGTACAAACTGGAGCTATAGTTTGGTCAGAACAGAAATATTTCTGAAAATTTGGCGAAAATCGAAGGAAAATTGTGACCTCCAGGCACAAATTTTGTTATATCCTATATATATATATATATATATATATATATATATATATATATATATATATATATATATATATATATATATATATATATATATATATTTATATATATAAACAAAAAGTCAGCTTCGCAATCAATCTCAAGAAATTTACTTAAAAAGAGATCCTTCTTAAACGTATCAATTGTTCGTCTATTCGATACCCATCGCCTTCGTTTTTAGTTAACTATGGTACATAATTTTTATGAAAATTATACTCTATAGTTCAATGAAAACTCGACTATGAATTTTTCATGTTCATCTTTAAAGTAATGATCAGTTATAGAAGCAAAAGTATCGTGTTTTAAGGTTGCGATTCTCGCCGGTCTTTAGTATGGAATTCACTAATTTTAGATTTCTGGGCATATAAGATGTGTGACAATAAGTAATGAGACTGATTTTATTGCCGCGCTTGTGGTAAACCTGCGACCTTGAAACTCCCTTCCCCTCCCCCGGCATTTTTCTTCTCTCTATTGATGTATTTACCATCGCTCTAGCTTGTTTAGTTCGCCTGCTGTGTCGTGTTGAGTAGACGTGTGTTGGTGGTGTTCGTCACGAAAATGGAGAAACGAAATCAAGAGCAACGCGTCGCGATAAAATTTTGCGCCAGATTGGGCGAAACAGCTTCGGAAACGTACGCTGAAATTGTAAAAGTGTATGGTGATAGTGCTCTTAGTCGTGGGCAGAGCTCACAATGCTTGTCTCCGCACGCCCCCGCCGAAAAAAGCTCGTATGAGCAAGTCGGCGGTGAAAACGATGGTTATTGCCCTTTTCGATAGCCGTGGAATCGTCCACAAACAATTTGTTCCATCGGAGTTACCCGTAAATCAAGTCTACTATCACCAAGTACTCGAAAGATTGCGAAAACGAGTCAACAGGGTGCGCCCAGACATCGCTCGTAACTGGATCCTTCATCACGACAACGCGCCGTGCCACACCGCCCTCAGCGGGTCCCAGTATTTGGCCTCTAAAGGGATCGCCGTGTTACAACACCCGCCTTATTTGCCCGATATGTCACCCTGTGACTTTTTTTGTTCTCTAGAACAAAATCGGTAGTTAAAGGGACCCATTTTGAGTCGACATCCAGGCGGCCGTGACGAGGGTACTCGCGGACATCCCAGTCGAAGCGTTCCAGAAATGTTACGAAGCATGGAAAGGGGACTACTTTGAAGAGTATGGCAGAGTTGTAGAATAATTTTTAATTGCACGGTTTTCATGGAATCAGTCTCATTACTTAATTCTCACACCTCGTAATACTGAATATTAACTGGAAAATAACGAATCAACTCTATAATTTGCAATCACTCAATCTTTATTTTTTCTTCGGGGAATTTTATAAATCCTATGTGTAACGTTTACGTCTAAGGATGTAAGAAGGATCCTTTACTAAGTTCATCAGTAAGCAAAGAATGAATGCAGAAGAGAAAAGCATCCTGAAATTTTCCCTCCAAATATTGTTTAATTGTATTTATGGTGCATTTAGAATTAATTTATTGGTTATTTACGGTAGAAATGATTGACTAAAATGTAGTGTTTATAGAAAAAAATTAAGGATACGGATCATTTTTATCATCCGTCATCAAATCCTTGAAGAATGCCAAATAATTGGCATTTTTCGTACGAAGGATCCTTTAAATTCAATTTCTCGACATCAATGTATCATATTGACCTGTTAATAACTACAGAGTCCTTGCATGGATTACAATTCTGTACCGACACATTTTAGATCAATATATTGTCCTTCATTTGAAACCTCTACTATCAAAATTCTTACACGCGTCAATCAGTTATGCTGAAAAGTCGGGGTGAAAGTCGGAAATTTTTTAGTTTTAACGGTAAAAGACCTTTACCGTTGCTTGAATTTCTTATCCTTTAAATGGGACTTAAAAGGAAGAAAGACGTATCATTTGCCGAAAAAGGACTCTTCTATATATCTCCGTATAAAAGATATGCGTGATCATACATAAAAAAAAAAAAACATATACGTGATGAACTGATAGCCTTCTTTCCTTTGGAAGTCGGTTGATAATAAGTTCCAGTTGTTGATAATATCGGATTAATACAGATGAAGGAGAATACTGCCAAATGCCTAAACCCCAAAGCATATAGTCGCGCCAAGCGACGAATCGTCCTGTTGGCGACACTCGACGTCAGGAACGCCTTCAACTCCGCTAGATGGGCGGACATTCTCGAAACGCTGGAAAACCCTTTTCAAGTTCCAGAATATCTAATGCGGGTTTTGAGAGACTACCTGAAGGACCGAAGCCTGCTCTACGACACCGCACAGAGCCAACGAAGGAAAGAAGTTACATCGGATGTTGCCCAGGGATCTATCCTTAGTCCGGACCTGTAGAATGTGTGTTACGATGGGCTACTGAGACTGGAGATGCCAGATGAGTCGCGCTTGATCGGCTATGCGGATGATGTTGCGGCTCTGGTGGCTGGATGTACCGTTGAACACGCGCAAGTTAGGCTAGGTATGCTAATGCGACGAGTGAGTTCAGTTTAGCACTGGAGAAAACCGAAGTGGTCATCTTGACAAAAAAGAGAGTCCCTAGAGTAAGGATGATCAGTATTGGAGATTAACAATATTAATCGAATGGAAGCCAGCGGTGAAGTACCTGGGGCTACTGATCGACTCAAAGATGAGTTTCTTTGAGCAAATCAGGGCAAAGGCTGAGAAGGCTGCTGTATCGGCTCTGAGTCGACTTATGGCCAATGTAGGGGGACCGAGCCTATCAAGAAGACGCCTCTTGATGAGTGCTGTAGGCTCAGTACTACTGTATGGAGCAGAAATATAGGACGACACTCTCAGTAAGGAGGCATACCGACAACGCTTGGCACAGGTACAGAGAAGAGGAGCACTGAAAATTGCATCTTCGCATCCGACAGTCTCTGATTCGGCGGTTAGAGTTATTGCAGGCGTGATACCTGTTGCCCTCCTTGCTAGAGAGCGCCACGCTATTTCCCTGCGTCGAAACAAGATGGTTGTCCGCAAGGAGAGACAGAGCTCCCTCAACGATTGGCAGCAGTCTTGGGTGAATTGCACGAAGGGAAAGTGGACTGCGCGCCTCATCCCGGATGTGAGACAGTGGCTGAATCGAAGACATAGTGCGGCTGATTTTTATCTGACCCAGCTTTTGAGCGGGCATGGGTGTTTTCAGTTTTACCTGCACAAGATTGGTAAGTCACGGTCCCCCGATTATCGGTTTTGCCCAGGAGAGGAGGACAATGCCTGCGACAACATTTTTTCCGTGCATAAAATGGGACGGGAAAGCTCACCCCGGTTAATATAGTCGCGGTGATGCTCGAATCGGTTGAAAAATGGAACCAGGTGACACATTTTGTTCGGGCAGTCTTAAAAGATAAAAGGGACTCACAGCAGCTAGGGGTGTTGGGGCTGGGGATCGCTTGTCTGGCACTTCCTCTTCTCTTCTCACCTCCCGCTAGAAGAGGAATCCCGCAGCTTGAAGGTGCCTAACGGCGTAACAAAACGAGACCTGGACTGAAGTAATGTGTCAAATGGTCCCAGGTTAGGTTGACAGGGGAGGTGTTTAGTGGGTAGTCCAGTCGCCTTCTTGCGAGCATTGAGTACCACACTCTGTGCGCAAATGGGCATTCACCTCCCTACAAAAAAAACCAATTTTGCCTGAATATCCAAACAAATTTGTAGTGGTATCAACCTAAGAGCTCTAAAAGGGCAGAAAACACGAATATTAGACCCAAAGTTAAACGAGCAATTTCAATACACCAACATCTATTTGTTTTATTTATTTTTTTTAAATACCTCTATTCCCTAATACTCTCTTCATCACTCTTTCTTCGTCGCACAACGCTCGTGCGATCTACATTCACATCTCGTCGCTTTGTCAATTGCGCCACCCAGACCATGTTTAATACATCGGTATAAGGGGGCACCCAAAATAATGTGAATTAACCTTTTCATGAATATCTAGTCAAAATTCATGATCAGCTCTCAGAGATAAAAAAAATGCAATATAATACGATGCATTCAAAAAAAAAAAACTCTGAGTAACTGTCTCTTCATTATCTAAAGTGCCAAACGAATAAACATAAGTGCTAGACGAATAAACATATTTGAAAACGCCAATTTTTCATTGCAATGCCGCCATTATACTAACTTCAAGTAACCTTGGATTATGCTAGATAGTGCCCAAATAGAACTTCAATTTTTTTAGTCAATTATTTTTTTTATTTGATATCCGCAGGCCCATTCTTTTTTTCCTTGAAAAGCTGTCGAGCTTAGCTTTGTTGTGTGAGTAGATGCGTTTAAACTACTTTGAATCATTTTCAGTGTCTAAAGGAATCACTTTTTATAGTCGTAGGATGGGTTAAGCAGGTAGTGCTAAATTAGGCTCAATTTTTTTTCCTCTGCCTAACCTACGGTAGGTGTGTATTGGCTATGGCTCAAGCGCACAAGCCATCTATATGTCCAAAGGAAGCTTATGGTAGTATTGTGCATTTTTTTAGATTTTCTTTTTAACTGTATAATGTTAGTATGTTGGTTTTTAGTATTAGTTGGAAATGGTTAGTAGATTATATGATCTAATGCTTCTAGTTTGGGATATTAAAAGTTAGTTTTGAAAATTGAGAGGATTATTCGCAAAGGCATTAAAGTTTTATGTTTGCTTCTTTAAGAAAGGCTTTTATATTAATTGAGCAAGTGCTTTTTCATTGTTCTTGCTGCGAATTTTTGATATAATTATTTTGAAAGATTTCATACTTGTTATTTAGAGTTTCAAAGTGATTACAATTTAGGATTCTGTGTTCAATATTATCAGTGATGTCACACCACTTACATTATTGGAATGGAACTTCTTCTTCTTCTTCTTCTTCGAAGCACTACAGCCCCTCTTCGGCCTTCGCTTCCTGCAAATAGCGCCTCCAACTGTCTCGGTCTATCAACCACGTCCGCCAATTTCGAAATCCGAGCAGCGATGAACTGTCTTCGTTGACCGAATCAGACCAGCGTTTCCTCGTTTTCCCCACTGGTCTCCGCCCTTCCATTCTCCCAACGAATACCTCCTTGGGTATCTATTGTTAGTCTATACGCCTCATGTGGCCAGCCCATTGCAGCTTCCGCAGTTTTACAATCATTGAGACCTCCGGCTCGTCAAAAATTTTATACAGCTCATGGTTGTATCGAATTCGCCATTGGTCCCCATCTAGCTTGACTGTTACCATATTTCATTTTGTTAGAGTGAGTTTTATTAGTGTAAAATACTTCAGATTACGATTTTTCAAAATCAGGTGCATGTTTAAAATATTACATAAGTTTGTAAAGTTATTGGATTTTTGCTTGAGGTTATTGAGGTTATGTAGTCTGTTTTTTCCTTTACTTATTATTAAAAAGTCATCAGCGAATTGAATGAGTGTAGTTTGATTGTATGTGATTTTATGAAGGCTAGATGTGTAGAGGTTGAAAAGAAGCGGGCGCAGTACGTCTCCTTGCGGAAGCCCGTTATTTATTTCGGTCGAATCCTTGCTTACATGTAACTTCCTGTACATCCTTTTTATGTTGAAGTTAGACATAATGTTGAAAAGTTCCAGAATATTAACCACTTGCAACATCGCAGTTGATGATCATGATATTTTTTGCTTTATTGTTTTTATTTAGAAGGTGTATTACAGTGTTGACACAGGAATTGGCAGTCTTTCTTTTTCTGTAAGCAAAACAGAAGTCACTCAGAAGTTTTTTGTGTTCGATGTCATGAGAAATTCTGTTTTTGATTAGGCAGTTTATTATTTTTAAAGGGATGCTTATTGGTGATATTGGTCTGTAGCTTTCTATTTGATGGAGTTGTTTGTTATTCTTGGGGATGAGTACTATTTTGATATCTCTTAGTGCGTTGTGTACGAGTATATTGTTATTTTTAAAGCTATCGTTTATAGAGTTTAGTAGAGAGATTTTGTTGTGGCGGTTTAGAGAGTTTATAATGTTATAATCGATTGCGTCTATGCCCGGTGATGATATTTTTTTGAGTTTCTCTAATATTATGAGAAATTCAAGGATTTTGAAGGGTTCGGCTTGTTCTATGTTGTTGGGGAGAGTAAGAGCCCAAAGAGAGTTTAGCGGTTGATGTTTTTTTTTATTGTTTTGAGAAAATTGATATTATTTTCGAGGTCCAATCGCGATCTCGGGTTATTCTTTTGTACTGCGTTGGAAACTTTCCAAAACTGTTTGATGTCTGCACTTTGGTTTATGTCTATTATTTTTTTGTCCAAGAGTTCTTTTTGGCTTTTGCTAACTTTCTCTCCATTTGTTTTGCCATTCCGAGAATTTTGCATCATTTTCATCACTTTTTGGTTTCCGGAAATTCGTCCAATCTTTGTTTTTTCCTCCATAGGGTGTTTATTTCCTTTGACCACCACGGTTTCGGGCTATGTTAAGTTAAGTTTTAAGTCGTTGATCATTTCCATGTTTTCTAAAAGGCTGCAGGAGAAGTTAATTATATTGATTTTCTCTATGATCTTGTTTCTGTTTGGTGTTAGTCCTTTATTTTTATTCCAGTCCTTAACTTGAAAAATAAATTTGATGGGGGTGTGGTCGTTTTACCAATCTTGTACTTTTTTGTTCTCCATTGGGTCCAGTAGCTTTGGTTGTTTGTCAGGGTAATGTCTGGGGTTGATGTTTGGGTGTTTTGTTGGCTGGTTTTTCTGAAAAAGGTGAATGTGCCTGTGTTAAGGGTTGTTATTTTGTTTGTGTTTGTTATGGATTTTAGAATATTTTGTCCCTCCAATTTTTATGTCTTGCATTAAAGTCTCCTCCAATTATGAACAGGTTTTTGTTGTTGATTGTTTTAGCAATTTGATGAGCTTGCTCTCTGAAGGTTGTGCTGCTTAAGTCAGGGAGAAGTAGCAAGCGCATATAGAGATGTTTGGTTTTAGGTTTGTGGTAGTTACCATTATTGCTTCGATCTCTTCGTTGTCAAGAGGGATTTCTTTAAATTTTATCTTGTTATTCATTACTATGGAGACTCTCCCTCCGTCTTGGTCTGATCTTATTTTGTTAATAAGTTTGTGATTTTTAATTCTTAAGTGTGGAGATTTTTTCGTTAGTAGTGTTTCTTGCAATGTCGATCTAATTTTAGTTCATTATATATTCTAAAGTGTCTTTGGTTTTGGAAATACTCTGAATGTTGTGTTGAAGAAATTTAATATTCTTATACTTGTATTCCTTCATACTTTTAAGTGTTATTATAAGGTGCGTTCCATTTTTTTCGTGCCGCCATCTGTGAATGAGGTAGTGCGTTGGAAAGTTACATCCCGCCCTGACTTCCAGTGAAAGTTTGGTGACATTCGGTTCAGTGGAAGCGAAGTTATTGCGTCTAAAAAGACAGTATGTTTGTGTCATTGGTACATAAATGTCGAAACACATTAGCTAATATCAAATTTTGTTTTAAAATCAGTAAGACGTTTATCAAAACATTTGAATTGATGAAAAAAGTTTATGGCGATGATTGTCTATCTCGTGCTAGAGTTCATGAGTGGTTTACACGTTTCTGAGATGCTCGTGAGGACAAATCAGTGATCAACGAAAACTCCATCGAGATTTTGCGTGAATTTATCAAAAATGAGCTGAAACCATCGTTGAAATTCATGGAATCGGAGTCGCATACCCCCATGACATCGATTTATCGCATTTTAACCGATCATTTGGGCAGGTCTGTGCACGTTTTGTTGCGAACAAGTTAACTAGGCTTGTACCGACATCCTGAAGGAAATTCCGGTCAATGACCTGAAACACTGTTTCGAAAAGCTTTTGGATTGCGCAAAACAGCGCATAGAGGCCGGAGGAGACTATTTTGAATAAATAAACTCGAATTTATCAGAACGAAGCTCTTGTCGTTTCTATTTTAGCTGTCTGGTTTATTTTGGAATGCACCTTGTACATGTAAGCCAGTCGGTGTATTGTTGTTAATAGTGGGTTTTTTGACAGTGGTTTGTTAGAGTTTGGATTGTTTCTTTGATTAGATTGAAATCAATTTGATTTAAAGATGTTTTCTGCTAAGGAGTTTTTTTCCATTAGCATATTGTTTGTTTGTAGGTATCTGAGTGCTAGTTCGAGTATGTTGTGTTTTTAGTATTTTGGTGGATGGTTTGTTTGGCATTAGTTTATTTATTGCATTATTAGAGTTTCTGTTTTTCATTTTTTTTTCGATTTGGATAGAAGGGGTAAAACTGAATTAATGGATTCATTGTCTTTCAGACTTTTACTTCCATATCATGGTTGATCCATCTGGGGCAGGTTTTATCCATACCAATGTGATTGAGGTCGTCGCATAAAAAGCATTAAATGTTTTTGCAGTCTTTCTCAAGACATTCTTTTTCTCCGCATTTTTGTTTTCACCTTGGAACTCTTTGCAAAAGTACTTGGTGTGGCCTAGCCTGAGACACTTTAAGCATTGTTTAGGTCTAAGATAGTAATATTCGACTGGAATTTTTAAATAATCTAGTCTGATTTCATCTGGTAGTTTGTCCCCTGAGAACGAGACTTTGACGGTTTGCGTTGGTATGGATTTTTCTCGTTTTTTGGATACTTTCTTTTGATCCTATGTATGTTTAATTTTTGTTGTTTTTTTGTTGGATGCCGTGTGAGTTGCTAGGAATACCATTTTTGGCCATTTCTTCTTCTGTAATGTTGAGAAGTACTCTTTTGAATATTCCATGTCTCATGATGAAATTGTTTGGTATGAATGCTCTTATTCCAAAGTTTTTGATTTTATCATTCATGACTACCGCGTTTGCATCTTCAGGTTTGTTGAAAAATAGTTTGATTCTGTTGTATCCTATCTGTTTAATGTTCTTTATATTTTCGATGCATATGTTTTTGTTCATTGAGTAGAAGGACATCGGTGTCAGTCTTACTTTCCCATTAGCTTTTTCTCTGGACAGGTCCATTAGAACAAAGAATTTTTTATCTGTGATCAATTTTGTCATATTTGTTAATATTTTGCTCGACTTTTGTTCGTTCTGTATTAGGGCTATCACTGTCCTTTATCGCTGCCATGTGGTGGTTATTGTGTTTTTGGATTTTAGTGTTTTGTTCATGGTAGAAGACATAAATTTTTCAATGTCCTCCATGGGTGTAGAAAGGGTTTCTGTTGTTTCCAGTGGTTTGGTTTTTTCATTTTTACTCGGAGTGCTTGAGACTATACTGTTTGATGATACATTTGTTTTTTCTATATCTAGTGTGTCCATGGATTCACTTATTTCACAAATTGCATTTGGATTGCGGTTATGAACCTTACATGTGCTATCTGCTTTGATGTTTCTCTTGATTCTTTTCGAATCAAATTTGTCGATATTATTTTTCTTAAACATGTTTCCTTCCTTCTTTTTATTGGGTAGGTCTTCCATCATATCATTGTTTTACAAAAATGCTTACCTGTGGCGAAACTCTAAGGAACTTACATTTTTCAAACACTTTTCACTAATTTAAACAAATTATAATTTCTAAATGAAAACTAATATTTACGAGTAGAAGTTGCAGGATTTGCCAACACTTATGTTGGGAGAAATTTTAATATAAATCAGGAAATTTGAATTTACTCAAGTATAACTATTTTTATAGGTTAACTTCGAATTCAATCACTGGCGAAACGCACTGGACTTTCGGGTGGTTGGATAGGGAGTGAATTTCAATTTCACAAAAAAGAAAAAAAATTCAAAAAAAAAAACTATCAATGATTCAAAATTTTCCACAAAATGCTCCTATTCACAACCACTGAAGAAGAACATGAAATTTTTTTTCAGGATTTCGTCATCCATGAGCCACTTATCAGATGCTAGTTCTAATTCAGGATGGATTCACATTATCCCACGATCCCATTATATTTTATATTGCTCATGACTTTAGTGTTTCTACTAGTTTTACCGAATGAAAATGTTGATCATTTGTGAATTAGTGTTATTTAGCGCTTACTAAGCGAAAGTTATTAGCCACGCTCATTAAGCTATATTTAGCTAATACACGAATTACATTGAAGAGTTCTATATGAAAATAGGTTAAAACGTTTATTTTTCAAATTTTTTTAATTGCTGGACAAAAGATATTTTTCTCCAGTGATTGAAAAAGTTAAACAAGTTGGGTAGACAGACCTACGCTCATGTCAGAAGGGTTTTGTACTCAACTTACAAAATGCAGTAACCGTCAACGAATAAAATCAAGAAACTTGTTATTGGAGAAAATGTGAGATTCGAGGATCATACTATTCTTAACAAAGTTGAACGAATTTTCACTTCTGAGGTATTTGTTATTTTTATAACCATAAATATCTCCTTTGATGATTTTTTCAGATTTTTTAGATCACAGGTGTCTATTCGCGAGGGAGGAAACACAATTTTCATGTATTTCCACAAAAAGGCCTACATTCATGATTTTTTTCAGATTATTCGGATGGAAGGTTTCCAATCGCGAGTGGGGGGGAGTTGGGTACGCGAAAAGTTCGCACATTTCCTCTTCCCCTGCCCCCCTCGGTACCGATAAGGTAATTTTAAGACTTGTTTCGAAAAGATCTTATTAAGACCTTTCTAACGACACCCTACTCGACTACCAATGGTGAAATTTTTTTTGGGGGGGTCACATCTCTATATGGGGAGACCCCCCTTAATCCCCTAAATTTTCCACCCTTGAACTTTCAAGAAGTTACCACTTCTGACCTTTCTACAAAGTTTCATGGCTGTAGCTTCTATAGTTTCGGAGAAAAAGTGCTGTAACATACAGACGGACGGACAGACGGACACAGGTCGTGATTGCAATAGGGTTTTGTATTTTAGTACAAAACCCTAAAAATAGTTATTCCCATCTTCATATAGCACCTGCTTAAATTAATTTTTAGATTCTTGGCAGCATTTTCTTCTGTATAAAGGTTAACGCAGTTAACATAAACATATAGTTGGAATTGGTCGACATTAATTAGCTCAAATATATTAAATTAAATGTAATGCGGCCAATTTTTCACAGGCGATTCGGCACTAATATCTTACTCTATCAATAATCATTCATTTGAACTTAACTTAACAAAAAATATAAACTTGCATAAATAAGCTGCAGGGTTTAGACTATAGTTAAATAATTCAATAACTCCAAATACCAAACGAATAGGTTTCTTGAATTATCTGTTGAAATTTTTTCAATTGTTTTGCCATTTTAATTAACATTGAGAAAACATGATCGAACGAATATAAACAAAAATTTGCATTTTAACTTCGAAGTATGGTTGAATTAAGTAAGATATTTATTAATAAAACTGATTATTCAATGGAAATATGAATGAAAAATCTGAATAGTGATTACAAGAGATCATTTTAATATTTTTGTAGCTGGAAATGAAACTTCCTTCAGGGATTTTTCTGCAATGTTTCAAATTCTCATATTTTTATAATTGATTTGTTATAATGAAAATCAGAGTTAATGAATTTTTGGCAGTTCGTAAAACAAAACGTAGATTGGCTAATATGTTCTCAGTGTTTAGTAACTTATAAAAATCGCTTGTTTTCGCGTTCCAATGCAGAAATTTTCGATCGATTGATGTGCTCACAGCTTATTTGATACACTTCAAGAAAAATCAAACGAACTGTTAATATTTCTGAAATTTCAGATGTTTCAAATATCCCGTTAGCAACAACAACGCAAAAGCGCGTGCATAGAATAGCTCACAGCTTATTTCAAGCAGTTAGTTCTGTGTCTCCTAGCGTCTAAAGTGACGGGTTTTCGTCTCCGATTCCAGTGAAACTGACGGGGACTGGCGTTCCCGGTGTACCCGAATCGCTTTGTAAAAATACTAGGACAGGAACCTGATCCAAAACATAGTGGCTTTGTAATTGTTCGATAACAAGATCAACTCATTGCTGCAAACCTCAACCTTAGAGGTATACTCAGGTACTACGAGCAGCTGATGAGCCTCCATCTTCGGATGGTCAGCTGATTGCTTGCGGCCCTTCGGGGAGTATCGTGGTGGCTGTGGTTAAAAACAAAGGTTGGCGTTTGCCCTATAGCGTCAGATACAGTTGGGTCTCGTATCTACCAGTATGAACGTTGAGAGTGCCCTCAATGTAAACTGGAACCGATCTTGGGGGCGTTGATTGGCGCTTAAACCAATCGCAGTCTAATGGTGACCGTGGGGTTAGGCCTATTCATGGCGGGTACTCACGTAAATCCGGATCGACTACTTTTGCATATTGATACCGGGGGCATCCTCGATATGGTGCTGGATGACTAAATACCGGGTAGTTGACACAGTTTGATCTTTCTTTTGGCCCTGAATGAATAAATATTTGGCATTGTAGCACTGGTTGGCCCCCTTTTTTTGAAGATTTTCCCACCTCATAACTCTAAAGTTTCAGTACCTTATCTGTTGAAGGACATTTGGACTACCGCCTCCGCCTTTGGCATTTATTTGAAGTGCGGAACTTTCACAATATTTAAGGCATTACTCGTTTTATTTGAACATTTTTGATTTTTTGTTCAGCCGCCGAAAGCTGAACCAGATCGCTATTGCGCTGCTCGAAAACATTTATCGACGGTACTTTTTCTTTTTTATTATTTTGGCCCTGATAACCAGCAGAAACACTGGTTGGGCTATCTCAGATTTTTTTTTCTTAAAATGATTAATAAAATTATTTTAACTTTATCCGAATTCATTTTGGTCAGATAAGCTACCCACATCTTTGTTGTTCAAATCTTCTTCATTGCATCATTCATCGCTCCACGGACAGCGTATAAGTTTACATTGTTGTTGGAACCTCCAGCGCTCAGTATACTATATTGTCGGTGTCTTGCATTGATAATGTTCTGGTCTCTTGAACCTTTCGTTTTACGTCTTTTATTTTGTCTTCGTTTTGCTGCTTAATATTCCTTGGTTCTGTAGTTTTCTTCTTCTTCGTAGCACTACAGCCCCTCTCGGGCTCCATCTGACGAAAAAGAAAGTGTTGTTTCATCACGACAACGCACCAGTCCACACGTGCGTCATTGCGATGGCTAAAATCAATGAGTTGAAGCTCGAATTGCTTCCTTACGCACCCTATTCGCCAGATCTGGCTCCGTCAGATTATTTTCTTTTTCCGAATTTGAAAAAATGGCTCGACGGGAAAATATTTGCCAACAATGAAGAGGTAGAGTCTGCGGTTAATTTTTTTTTGAGGAGCTTAACGGTTCCTACTATAAACCGGGTATAGAAGCTATTGAAGACCGTTGAGAAAAGTGTATCGAGAGCTGAAAGGAGAATATGTTGAAAAATAAAAAACATTTTCGCAATTTTTTTACTGCTTTCTTTGCCGGGTCGGGTACTTTTAGGACCTTCCTTGTATTCTTTGTACGCCTGATTCTTTTTGTCTAACGCATTCTCATCATCGAATCAATCATTTATCTTGCGCCGGGCTTGATGTCCGATCGTCTGTTTTGCCCCAGTCTTAATCGCCGCTTTTACTTCCATCCAGAGCTCGTTGTTTGTCTTCAACGATGCGTCTGATAAGATGGGAGTCAGCTCGATGTCGAGGGTTTCCGTGAAATTTTTGGCCACAGACGCCGTTTAGAGCTTTTCGATGTCAAATTTTCGTAGCGGGCTGGTCTTTGCCGAATGTGCTTTTAACATACGACAACGATAGGTTAATTTGATGAAGTAATAATCTGAGTTACAATTGGGCTCCTCGGTATGAACGAACGTCAATATGTTCCGAGGCCCAACATTGTTGGATCAGACCATGGTCGATCTGGTTTTGTGTATTGGCATCCGATGATACCCAGGTCATTTTGTGAATGCGTCGATGTGGGAAGCAAGCCGAACGTATGACTAGATTTCTGCTACATGGAAAGTCAATCAGGCGCTAGCCGTTGTCATTTGGTTCATCGTGTCCCCGACGAGATAGCTCATTGCCAACCTTAGCGTTGAAATCACACAAAATTATTTTTTTGTCGTTTGTAGGTAATGAGTCGACTAGTCTTTCCAGTCCCTTTACTCAAATCTTCTTACGAAATAAGCTATTCACTTTCGTGAAAACACCATCTAGGTCCTGTGGGTTAATCTTCTTCTTCGTAGCACTACAGCCCCTCTCGGGCCTTTGCTTCTTGCAAATAGTGCGTCCAACTGTCTCGGTCCATTGACCTCGTCCTCCAATTTTGAAATCAGAGCAGCACTGCTCTCCGCCCTTCAGTTCTTCCAACGAATACTTTTTTGGGTATCCATCGTCCGTCCATACGATTCACATGGCCAACCCATTGCAGCTCCCGCATTTTTACAATCGTTGAGACCTTCGGCTAGTCAAAAATTTCCTACAGCTCATGGTTGTATCGAATTGGTCCCCGTCTAGCTTCGCTTCCAATTATCCGCCTCAGAACCCGTCCCTCAAAGGCGTTCAATGTGTCTGCGGATACTTGGGTTAATACCCCTCAGTTTTTTGCCTTTTGATTACTGACTTCACTCCTGAATAATGCATGGACTAAGTTCCAGACATTTCTCAGGTGTAATTTCAACACAGCCAACGAGGGGTGGTTGTAGTCCAAAAAACGCCGATAAATATTGTTGAAGCGTGTGAGAAGAAGGCTTTTTCATTTTTTTGTTTCATCTTGGGAACTGCTTCGCCAATCGTTTCCAACGTCAGCTTCTCTAACTTCGACACATAGACTTCTACGAGTGCGGTTCGATAAGTACTTAGCCTACAAAAGAAAAACGAAAGTTTTTGATCGCGATTTATTGCTCAACATAATCTCTCCTTAGCTCGATATACTTGACCCTGCGATGCTTCAACTTTTTAAACTTGTCTGAAAAATACGTTTTCTCAAGGTCTACAAAGCAGGCCTCCGTGGCGGCGATGACCTCCTCATTTGACTCAAATTTCTGCCCAACGAGTGACTTTTTCAAGTTTGGAAACAAAAAGAAGTCGCGCAGGACACGATGGATGGGGTAGCAGTTCGTAGCTCAATTTGACCAATTTGGCCGTGGCGGCGGCGGAGGTGTGAGTGGATGCGTTATCATGGTAGAAAGGCACTTTTTCTTTTGCCAAATGGGGCGTTTTTTCTGCAATTTGGCGTCATAACGGCCCAATAATTCGGCATAGTAAAGCCTTGTGACCGTTTTGCTCTTCTCTAGGTAGTCGATGCAGATCACACCTAGTGAATCCCAGAAAACTGTGGCCATCACTTTTCCGGCCAATAGGACAGTCTTCGCCTTCTTCGGAGCACATTCGCCGGGCGAACTACACTGTTTCGATCGTTCTTTGGTCTCTGGTGTGTATCAGTGATGCCATGTTTCGTCGATGGTTACGAAACGACGCAGAAACTCCTTCAGATTGCGCTTAAACAGCATCAAACACTACTCTGAAGTGGTCTCACGGTTGCGTTTGTTGTCCGGAATGAGCAAACGCGGCATCCATTGCGCCGACAGCTTTCTCATACAAAAGTTTCATGCAGGATATGACCCAAACGGTCTTTTGAGATGCTTACTGTCTCAGCTACCTCGCGAACCTTCAATCGGCGGTCTGCCAATATGAACTCGTGCATTTTTGTCACGTTATCCTTTGTTGTAGCCGATTTCTGGGCACCTGGGCATGGCTCATGACACGCGACAACGCCGAAACTCGTTAAACTAATTTTTTACGGTCGCCATCGCAGGAGCAGAGTCACCGTACACAACACCCAAGCGCTCTTTGATTTCGCTGTGCGATTTTCGTTCCAAAAACAAAAATTGAATCACCAAATGATATTGCTCTTTCTCCATTTTTCTAAAATCCGCGGACACGCTCCCCTCTACACGCGGTCAAAACAAAACTACGAGTTCACTTCGGATGAAATTTTGAATGTAGCCGTCTGCGAGAATGAACCACACGACAGTAAATCTCTCTTACGATAGTGGCTGAATACTTATCGGGCCGCCCTCGTATTTCATCCTTAGCTAGATTCTTATCATAAGGAACCATTGAGCACGAGTTACTATCATCAGAAGGAGGACATTGCTTCTGGTAATCTTGAGTAAACTTCCCTTGCAACTTTCCACAGTCCGTTTTTTTGAAATTCATGTTGAACTAGAATGACTAAGGCATCATCCCTTTGATGATTTATTTCCATTACGATTCCGTTCTGGTCGTTATCTTAAGGACGCACCTGTAGTTTCCGTTGAGAACTATTAAAGATGAATTCGTCTTGCGTCAGCAATGCGGAGGTTCAAATATGAATTTGTCCTAGACTATGTTGAAAACTGCGACCCATATAGATCGCACATGTATTCAATTTAATTCTATGATGTATGCCGGGCATTCCGATCACCGGCAAAAATATAATAGCTATGCAGTCTTTTCAATTGGAATATTTCAAACAAGGAATTGAGCTTCTATTGAGCTTGAGAACGTTTTTGCACGTTGCACAGGCACAGATAACGAAGATGTTATCCTTACCTTGCAGATAAATTTTGATAACGGACACTTTAAGAAATTCAAAGTTTTTGAATTCGATTTTACCGATGTTTCGGAGAAAAAAGGGGCTTCTAACCAATATTCCGGTGCCACCATCCCCATCACCGTTTACCATATCGTTTCTTACGAATTCAAAACCCTTGAATGTCATCGAGTGCCATGAATTGAGGTTGGTTTCAGTGAGAATCATGATGTCAGGCTTTTGCTTGACAATGAATTCCAGGAGATAGTCACGTTCACGTAGAGTAACAATGGAGTTGACGTTGATCGAGATTAGATGAAGCCTATCCATGAGGTTGTGACTGGATAGCAAGTTATTTTGAGACATTTGAAAGATCTAAACGTTGAACAAAAAGTTAAGTCTTGTTTGTTGATTCTTTCCAATAAAGAATTATGTTGCAAGTAAACTTTTAAGAACCAGCTCATTGTTGCTACTTACATTATTTACAGCTTTGTCTGCTGGTCCTCTAGTGGCGAATGCAAATGACACCCCGAGCTTGACGAAGTTGAAAGGTATCACACTGCGGTGTACTTGCGTTTGTTTTGGAATAATTTTAACGTTTGCATCTTGATATCGGTGGTATCCTCGATATGATGCTGGATGATCAAATACACCGCAGTTGACACAGTACAATTTATCTTTAAGCCCGGTCTGAGCCAATTTACACTCACCGGGGGTATGAACTTTTTGCATTTGATGCACCGATAGTGCATGGCGCAGTTGGAAGCCAAATAACCAAATCGTTGACACCGATAACACTGGATATCTTCTTTTTTCTGGAAGAGTTCCAACCTCACCACTCTGAAATTCAAATACCTTATCTTTTAAAGGGCACTTGGACTGCTTTTCTTTGAATTTTGTACTAAATTAGCCGGTAAATTCTTCTTTTCGATGTTTGGTCTCCTTCTTGCAAAGGTTTTGACAGAAATTAATTCATTTCTTACGTGGACACCTGAAGGAGGTTGTCCGTTTCCTCTCCGGAGTCCAGACCCTTCAACAAAAATATCTGATTGTTTTTTACATGTTGGGGTATAGGTGTGGAACCTACCCAAAATTCAACGCATCATTGGCTAACTTGAAGTCAACCAGGGATTTTATATTAAAAGTTCGTTTTTCTGCATCTGTTCTATTGATTTCGAAATTGCTTAATTTGTTTTCGGCTGCCAATAGCCGAACCATACCTCTAACGCTTTGTCCGAATACATTTATTGGCAGAACTTTTTTTGCCTTGTTGCTGGCTTTTTTTGAGGAATCAGTAGAACTGCGAGTTGGTTTCTTCGCCTTATTTTTACTTTTTAAATATTGAATAGAATTCATATTAGTATTTTTATTGGAATTACCTTAGACACTTTCTTCAATTTTCATTTCTTTTGTCAATTCTAACATCTCTGCAAAATAGTTTTGACTATCTACCAGTGCTTAGAATATTTTTCGGGGTCATTTGTTTCACACTTTTCTTCACCTTTGTTTCCTGTTGGACTTGCTTTTATTGCTTTGATCCCTTTCTTAACTAGATCTTCGAGGGACTCTATCCGTAGCTTTAGTTCATAATTTTTCTTTACGAAGTTTGATCATTTTTTCATTGTCTGCGATTATTTTTAGTTTGCATCCGCCATCTGCGGAGTTTTCTTGATTATGTTTTCTTTTGTTGACTGTCACCAGTTTCGTATTTTACGTTTCCTCAGGTTCCCCCAACGTTGGGAAACTGTCGGGTTCCTCCATACCAGCGGTCCCGAAGTTGTCTTTGGATTCTTCGCCTTTCCGATATGGATCGAAGTGAAATTATAATATTCAATATAAAATGCTTAAAGCAATTGCATCGACGATATGATAATCTTTTTCCGATAAAAATTAATTTTCAACTGACGTTTTGGAAGAATTATTTAAGTTTTAGAAACTAATGACAGGAGCGATTAAAAAACACATCTGTACTCAACGAATGGTAAACGTAGAATCGTTAATCAGCCTCGGATTGGGTCAGATAAACGACAACTACACTCGAAAAAGGGACTACTCTTTCGGAATATGGAACATACGATCTGCCGGCATGCCAGGTGCAATGCAACCACTACTGAATAAGATGAAAAATTATAAGGTCAATATACTGGTATTGCAAGAAACTAATCTGCTTTGTTACGATGTCAATGACATACAAACACACAACCTTCACAAGTGGCAAGTCGTTAGGCATCCATGAATATGGAGTGGCATTTACCATGAACAATAATTCAAACAAATTGTCACGAACTTCAAGGCAGTTAATGAACGGATCTGTGCTATACGCATCAAAACGAGATTCTTTAACACTTGGTAGGTCAACTGCTATGCTCTCACTGAAAATAAAGGAGAAGGTGCCAAGGACGATTTGTACAGCATTTTAGAATATAGGAGTACTATGGACAGACTGCCCTAATACGACATCAAAATTGTTCTACGGGACTTTAACGCACAAATCGGCCGGGAGTTGGGTCAGATTGGAGCAACAGGAGGGCACAGCCTACATACAAAGACTATCCCGAGCGGACAGCGTCTAATAGGTTTCATATTTATTGTGGATTTCCCCTCCCTTTGCGCTTCAAGCAGCTGGCGACACTGTTTGAAGATCTTTTAGGCAAATTCTTCATCATTTGACACCCCATAATATCTTCGACAAAAAAATGTTAAGTGTCGGCTTTGTATGGGAGGCCTTCTTTTAAAAACCTTTGGATTTTTTTTGTATTCAAAATTTTAAGAAGTCGTCGCTTCTGATATACATACTAAGTTTGAAGTTTATAGCTGCTATAGTTTCGGAGAAAAATTGCTATGATAAACAGACGGACGGTAAGACAAAACCGATATCAATAAGGTTTTGTAAATAATACAAAACAATAAAAACGTGGAAAATTACTTCGTATCGATCCCAAAAATTTTATTTCAGCATTTTTAGAGAGTTTTCAGATTGGTTTTCTTTTTTTCAATTTTTTAAACTGTTTAAATTGCAAATAATGTAGGAAATGTTCAGTTTTTATTAAAAACGTATATTTTCATTTGCAACTATTGGAAGAACTAATAGAACAACGTAATCGATAACTTATTATTTCCTTCCGTTTTAGTAGGATTATTCTCCTGCCGTTCATTGGAACAACAAATTATAGCATTACGAATGAATATTTAATTATTTATCGATCCTGCAAAGGGGTTATAACATGCAAGAAGCAAAAATAAAAGAAGTCAACGCAAAGCTACAATAATTCTAAATTTATTTTTATTTATTTGAAAAAAAAAACAAAACTCGTCCTCTTTGGTGTCTCGTTATAATTACTTCGGCGTGAACAATGGGATAAATTAAACTTCTTGTGTTTTAAAACACGAAAATGAATAACACTTTGTCTGTCGCTCGTCAAATTAACACTCAAACATTTGTTGGACAACGGTGAGTTGCGGGAATGCAGCGAGTGCGAGTTTAGTGCTGGTGAAAGTTACGTTCCCGCTTCAAATTAAAACTCACTTGCCATAAAAATCACAATAAACTCATCATTAACATGAAAAGCAGCTCCACGCAGATCACAGCTGTAACACTCAAACTCAAGGTAATCCAGTTTGCTCAGCCGACGCAAGAGCGCATCGGATATGGACAGATGCGATCTGGCAGCGAATTGGATTCCCCGTGAGACCTGAATCACGCTCTGAATGGATTGTGACGTCATCGCCGTTTCCCGCGGATCAATGATTGTGGTTCACCCACGCGTCTACGCACGTTGATCAGCTGTTGTGGCATGTGAATGGACAACGTCAAAATCACAATCAGTGCACCACGGATGACTTTGTCAATGGAGTGGAGCGAGTAGCGACCAAACTGCTAAGAAAAAATGTAAATAGTCGCATATGTGGCAGACAAGAGAATAATGCAACAAACGACAGGTGAACGACATGAGACTCGCGGAAGAGGAAACGGTGACAGGAAGACTTATTGATTAGGGCAACCGTAATCATAATCGACGCGACTAATTGGATTTGATTTTGATACTGCAAGTGAGTCAAGTCAGGGTCGAGTTATGGATTGCCTGCTGCAAGCGAATGATGGGCGAGCGATGATTGAGCGCAATGTTCCGCTCCAGCAAACCTACGATGAACTATTCCACGAAAGACCCGACCAGCAATGATTCATGACGACTCAGTGGACGGAAGACGAAGGTTCCATTTACACTTGTTAGAAGCTTACGAAACAAACGACATTGGCAAATGCACGCCAGCCATATGTGACTATTTTGAGCGTTGGTGAAGATGTAAAAGTTGGCGAAATTGCCCAATTTTCCGGATAATTACCTTCTCAGACATAACCATGGTATTGTCGTCGTGTGTCCCGTAGACTGTCTCCGCTCCAGAGTCTGGTCCACGGTGGCCTATCCCCTCACTATCCATCACGAATGCGTAAAAATAGACTAAGAATCGTCGAAATAGGTAGAAGCAAATTTCGCTCCGATTTATGAATGGGTTATCACTTTTTCACGAGCCTTTTACACTGGATTGGGCGCACACAAATGCCAACCCCGCGCGGGGGATCCACTACCCGAAGTGCTTAGCAGGGCAAATTTCCACGTTGCGTAGAAATAAAGGCAGGGGCAAACTGAATAACCACTCTATGACATACGAAAAGCACTTTGTAAGTTGATTTTCCACGGGCGATTTTGCATTTTCCGTAACATTTTTCAATGTCGACGCGAGCCAATCAAACTGGAATCAATTCGACATACTGGCGATTGGATTTAATTTTACCAACTGATCGCGACACGGAAATTAGGAAGATGTCGAAAATCCACTGCAAATTTTTGCACAATAGAAATGAAACGTCGAAATGCGAACAGAGAAAATTTTGACATTTCTTTCATCGAGTGAAGAGTTTTGGTGGTGTGAGTGATATGAGTTCGGAAAGCGAATGAGAGTTGACATTTAAGAACTGCCATCTGACGTTGGTTACAGGATTCTTATTAGAATATTAAAATGATACAATTACGACCCAGTGCTTATGAAAACGCGAAAGATATCATGTTAATATTATATTTAACTTTTCTTTATACACACATTAAAAATGCAAACTTAAAAGCAATAAACAGTCTTGTTGCATCCCACTATGATTATTCCGTCGACGCCATATGACCCATTAAGTTTCCCGTGAATTTTTCGATTTTCTTCAAGTCAGGCATTATTTCCGCTTTGTATTGGATACACTGTAAGGAGGAAGTTGCGATCATACTATTCCAAACATCCATAAATAAAGGGTGAAGTACCTTCACGTTGTCCGTAACCTTAAGCAGAACTGCACCTTTGGAATGCATGTATTTCATCGAATACCTACAGCTTTTGGGATTTTGCATGTACATAGCTTCAGCAGCTATTTCGAAATCTTCCCATTCTTTTACAAAAACCATCTTTAAAGGTATTTAGAATCTTAGCAGAAATATAAAAGGCTCAAACGTTCACTACTTCTACGATAAACACTTGACCATGTGTCAATTCTTATTTGACATTTGACAGTACGAACGTGGTGAGATGTTGGAGGGTGAAAAACTGAGTAGTTCATGAATTGACATATAGAGTCGCTGTACAAGATAATACGGTTTACTAGTCGCTTCCCTCGTCAAAATTAAATTCGAATTTCAATTTTAAAATGACTTCTGATAAAAATTTATGTATAAAAAAAATGGATTGAGTTGGACAATAGATTTTTCAAATGATACATAAATTCCGAAATTTAAACCTACATTCGAATAAAACTTAATGGTCACTTCAACATCATTAATTTAATGCATACTTTTTTTGTTTCCGTTCTGTGAAAACGCAATTAAATTACTCATTTAAGTTGGCATACGATAAATATAATTCAATGAATCTATCACATGTTTAGTAAATCTATCATATTAAGAAGCTCCAATTTTTAATACGCGTGAACAGTACGTACCCGTAGTGAAATATTAAACATAACATTACCAAAGTTTTCGACATGAAAAGATTAAATTTGATTGAAAACGCTCTTGAGTTATTGAAGTTAATTTGAATTTTTAGGTTTT
This sequence comes from Odontomyia ornata, assembly GCA_963969285.1. Classification (NCBI taxonomy): domain Eukaryota; kingdom Metazoa; phylum Arthropoda; class Insecta; order Diptera; family Stratiomyidae; genus Odontomyia; species Odontomyia ornata. The sequence continues at coordinate 194,348,466 of OZ017741.1, forward strand.
ATGTAACTACACAGATCAACTTCAAAACAAGAATGTAGACAAACTAATTTGTAAACTCATTGAAACAAAAAAAAAAAAAACAAATCAACGCTATGTCAGAGCTTCTTGTAGCAAACTAATTTGTAAACTCATTGAAACAAAAAAAAAAAACAAATCAACGCTATGTCAGAGCTTCTTGTAGCGTTGGTGGATTGATTATTGTCAAAACTTACGACAGATACAAGCCATATGGTAGCAATTTGCATATGTATTAGTCGGCCTACTATGGACAAGCTTCCGGTAGCTGTCATCCAACTGCGGAATTAGCAAATGCTTATATTTCGTCATATATACTATTTCCCGAATAAAAAACGTCCCGAACGCATTCCGTGCATGCTATAAATTCACCTTGTATAGCCCATTGTGCTCCTAAACTTTCCAAGACGAGCAAATGAAGCACACGTTTTGCACCTTCGACTGATAGCTCAGCGTTGAGATGTAAACAAACTCCTATAAATTCACTTTGGAAGGCGATAAAAACTAAACGGGTATAAGAACTGAAATAATTTTCACTTCACTAGGAGCGCTATTGTGTTCTCCGCGGATCATCTGGATTTCACTGTAGAAATCCGTCTCTAAACCGTACAAAACCTCGAATTTTCGTTGGCACCTCCACAATTCTTCATATAACGCCATGTAAGTTAGCCAGCAAAGTCGGCCTACTAATGGTCATGTGTGTGGTAGTAAGCGCTGCTGCTATATGGCTTGTATCTGTCGTAAGTTTTGATTATTGTCCATGAAGGATATTTAGCGATGTTGTGCTGCCTCAGTGAACAAAGTGTCGGTGCTCACTGCGAGTGATTTGGTGCCGTGAGGTGGTTTCTTTCTCCTGGCACCAAGTTCGACTACAAATTACAAATTACGACTTCGCATATAAATTTTGTATGGTGGCAAAACGCCAGGCGCAGAATAAAAATTCTAGAAGGCTCAGACACGATGGCAGAAGGTCTTTTGGTTTCCTGATACTTACCCTTCCTGTCCCATGCACGCTGGCAGACATCTTCCTCATCCCCGACGAGAAACTTGCAATACACTGAAGAAAGTGGGTCATCCAGGTAGAGTTGGTGCCCCTGGCACCCCTTCCAACTGAACTTCAGATCCCGATGGCGGCGTCCACGCGGAAGAGCTCTCCATCCGTGGCAAGAGCCCTTATAACAAGTAGACTCCTAACCATAGCTGCGAGTCTTTACCCGTTACTGTAGGAAGGAAGAAGACAGAAGGTTTCTGCTTTATCAAATAATTTTTATTCTTCTATAATTTATTATTCTTCTTTCCTATTTATAATTGATGAACAAAACTTATCAATATATAATTAAGTTTTTTTCTGCATTAGAAAAGCTCTCAACTGTTTTTTTAAACAGCAACTTTCTATGTTTGTTTTAAATTTAGTCTGTATTTTTGAGTTTGATTCAATATTTTCCGTCACCATTCTGCTTTAATACTCTTCTCCAATTCTTTCTTTGCCACTTTATTTTTAGCTATGGATTCTAATAACTTAAATCTAGAACTGAGTGATACACTAGCAAGAATAATTTTTCCCATTTCCAGCAATTTTTAAATTTATAATATTGGGGCTATTTATCCCTCTATCGTGATTCCAAGTGAATGAATTTGCATTTCAGTTGAATTTGCCCCCTTAAAAGTGGACATTACTGGATACTACTTTATGACTGAATAGAATGAAACACTAATTCATGAATTTTGAAATAAGCCGACTATATCTAGATAGAATGGTAGCAAACTATTTGCCAAATTGAGAGTTCTGATTGCATGAAAATAACAGTTTTGTACATTTCCTAGCATTTTAGTTTTTGCAAATATGATTTAATACCTCAAATCTTGCTTACGATGCTCCCTTTTCTGTAAAAATAAAAATGTAAACATATGTAAATAACCGGGCCAAGCCTGGCAAACATTAAAACAGCTAACCACCATAAGACGGAATCTAACAGAGGACCCATAAGGTCGGAATGAGCGGAGCGTCTATCCTCCCAAGAACCTACTGGAAAGGATCCGACGGAGAAGAGGCGGCCTGCGTATACACAATCGAATTTAACAGCCGAAATACAACTTGTATATTTACCCACTAGTAAACTTTACATAGCTTGTATTAAGATTAGCTATAAGATAGGTATAGGCGTAGATTTAATTTATATTAGGAATAGGATTAAGTTACTTTAAGTTTTAATGTATTTATATGAACAATTTTCCAAAAATAAGCCATAAGAGCGAATGGCACCCTCTACATCAATCAAAACAAAAAATTCAACACATATGCAATGCATATCTGAAGTGTCTAAGTTTATTTGACATCTATCTACTGTCAAATGTCATATAGCTATTAAGCACCTACTGTCAATGATATAAAAGTCTCAATAAAATATTACTACTACTACTAGGATGCTCCCTTTTCTATCCGCAAACTTTTCAATCTCTCTTTTCAATTTGTAATGTATTTTTTTCTTTCTTAGACAGTTTTTTATCTTATAAAATTCTTTACTTTCACTTTTTGTGTGATACTTTATTATATAATGTCTCTTTTTTATATATTTACTTCAAATTCTTTACTCCTCTAATAAATTTTTCCTTCTTTTTTATTCTTTATCATCTTATTTTTTTATATGTGTTTTTTTTCATGACTATATCTATATTCTGATTGGATTAATTTTAATTATTGATTTATTGAATTTCATCATGAACGACTTTCTTGTGGCTTATTCTTTAACATCTTGGACTATTTTATTCTTTTGAATACTGTTTTATCTCATATTTTCGGGCTATTTATTTTTTTCTATTCTATAACTCAGTCAACAAATAAATAAAAAATTCGTTCGTATAATTCGAGCGTCGAAATTAAATACAACTAAAATCAGTTAACATCACCATCACAAAATTGAATTTTCACCGCTCACAAGAGCGACGAAAACGGAGATTGGTGAGCAAAATTCATACGGAATCCAAGCGTCTTAACTTTCACACTTGTACGGTTTGAACAGCTTCGGCTTGCGTGTACGAGTAGTATTTGAATTCTACGTCTGGCCTTTGTTGCGAATAGACGTGTTTTTAATTCGCTCCTGTCAAGGGTTCAAAAATTAAAATAATTTTTTAAAGTCAGTTTAAGGCAAATTTTGGTTTTTATTGAAAAGCTTACATCGTTGAAGGAATCGACAAAGGGAATTCTATCGAATATTATTTTACCGATAAATCTGGTATGGAGGAGTCCGACGGCTTCGCACCGTTGGGAGGTCCCCGGGAGACAATCAATATAAAATTGGCGTCAATCGTCAATAAAAGGAGACATAAGAGTTACCAGGAAAGCTCCGCAGATGGCGGACATAAAATTTAAATAGTTGAAAACCAACAAGAAGTGATTCGACTTCGACTTGAAAATCAAGAATTGAGACTACGTCTTAAATCCCTCGAAGATATGCTCAAGAGAGGGATGAAAATTCAAGGTACAGAGCCGGTAAAGCAAATCAATAAGGAAACTAAAGCAAAGAAAGCTGTCAAAAAAGAAATGGATGTTGAAGAATGTATTGAAGGTAATTCTAATCAAGATAACGATGTTAATTTTATTCAGTACTTAAAAAAGAAGAATAAGGAGAAGAAACCAGCTCATAATTCTGCTGGTCCTTCTCAAAAAGTTTCCAAAAATACAGAGAAAGTTCCGCCAATCAACGTGTTTGGTCAATGCGGAAAGGATATGGTTCGGCTATTGGCAGCCGAAAATAAATTAACCAATTTCAAGATAAAAAGAGTTAATGCCGAAAAATTAACAATTAAAACGAAATCACTGGTCAATTTCGAATTAGCTCAAAATGCACAGAATTCTGGGGAGGCTTCACACTTCACTTATACCCATTTTGTTGAAGGGCTTGGACTTCGGAGAGGATACCGTCGATCTTCTTCAGTTGCTCAAGGAAGCTGCACCTGGAATGGAATTTATTTCCTTTAAAATAAGAAGATCGACGGTAAAGAAGAAGAATTTACCACTTTACTTGGTACAGATTTCAAATAAGAGCAGTCCAAGTGTTCTTCAACAAATTGGGTACTTGAGCTTCCGAGTGGTGAGGTGAGAGTGCCTCCAAAAAAAGGAAGTGAACCAGCGTTATTGGTTTCAAAGATTTGGATATTTGGCTGCTAACTGTGCCATGCATTACCGGTGCGTCAAATGCAAGAACGTTCATGCTCCCGGTGAGTGCAATTTGACAGCCAAAAGATAAATTATACTATGCTAACTGCGGTGTTTTTTGTCATCAGGTATCATATTGAGGATGCTCCTGATATCAAGATGCGAGCGTAAAATTTGTCCCAAACCAAACACAACTACACCGCAGTGTCTTAGCTCCGAACATCGTCAAGACCGGAGTATCATTTACACTCGCCGCTAGAGGACCAGCAAAAAATGCTGTAAATAATGTAAGTGGCAAAATGATCTGCTTCTTAAAATTTACCTGCAACCAAATTCCTTATTGGAGGGAATCGATAAACAAGATACAAACATTAATTTTTATTTCAGCCTTTAGGGGTTTCAAAGGCCTCAAAATAACTTGTCATCCAGTCACATCCCCATGGGTAGGATTCGTCTCATCTCGATTAACGTCAACTCCATTGTTACTGTACAATGATGTGACTATCTCCTAGAATTCATTGTTAAGCAAAAGCCTGACATCATGCTTCTCACTGAAGCCCACATCAATTCATACCACTCCATGATTTTGAATTTATAAGAAACGATAGGGTAAATGATGGTGGAGGTGGTGATACCGGGATACTGGTTAGAAGACCCTTTTGTTACCAAAATATTGAAAAAGTCAAATTCAAAAACTTAGAATCTCTTGAAGGGTCCGTTATCAAAATTTCACTGCCAGGTGGGGAAAATCTCTTCGTAATCTCTGCCAATACAACTGGTCAAACGTTCTCAAGTTCAAGGAAGAGCTCAATTCCTTGATTGAAATACTCGAATTGAATAGGCTGCCTAATTATATTCTATATTCTTGCTGGTGACCTGAGCGCCAAGCATACATCATGGCTGAGCATCACCAATAATCCAAGGGGTGTATTCGTCAAGTTGTGGATAACAGAGAACAACATTGAATACAGGTGCAATCTGTAAAGGTCAGAGTTTCCAACATACCCTAGAACTAATTCAGCAAGCCAGACTTGAATTCAACTTTGATAGTCCTCAACGGAAACTGCAGGTGCTTCCTTATGATGGCGACCATAACGCGATCATAATGGAAATCAGTCATCAAAGGGATGATATCTTCCTCATTCCAGTTCAACATGAAAATTATCGGTTGAATTTCAAAAACACAGACTGAGGAATGTTTCAAAAGAAGTTTAATCGGGAGTACCAGAAGCAACGTTCTCCTTCTGATGATGGCAGCTCTTGCTCAATGGTTCCTAATGACAAGAATCTAACTAACGATGAAATCGATCTCTATTTGTCGAAATCAGAAAAGCTAACGTTGAAAATAATTGAGAAAGTAGTTCCCAAGATTAAATATCGAAACAATATGGAAGGATATGAAACGCCTACCATTGCAAGGTTAGAAAGATAGAAAAGCCTTCTTTTCACACGTGTTAACAATATTTATCGGCGATTTTCGGAAAACAACCATATCTCGTTGGCTTTGTTGAAATTACACTTGAAGAATGTCCGGAACATAATTCGTTCATACTTCAGGAGTGAGGTCATCAATCAATGGGCAGACAAATTGAGGAGTATTAGCCTACAGGACCCAGATGGCGTTTTCACGAAATTGAATAGCATCTTCCGTAAGAAATCTCGAGTGAAGGTATCGATCTGAAGTCGCTAGTGGTGAGATAAATCTTCTCTATAGGGCTGGAATCAAAATTGATAGTACGACTCCAGATAGAAATCGAAACAGGATTATATGTGATAGTTTGCATAAACTTGCCCTGATTGGAACTCATTTTGAATTGGTTTATCTGCCAAATCCTGAGAGAGGAAATCAAATATTTTTAAGAGGTCGTGGAAGCAAAAGTTTCCGACTTCAAATCAAGCCTGAATGGTGAATCAATTCTTCATCTAAATAAAACATTAATATCTGAACTCATACTCAGCTAGAATTTTGTTGATTATTTTGTCAGCTATGGGGCCTTGTGTTTCATATTTGGTAGGATAAACAACAAGAAACCATGTGGTACTGACGGTGATCCAAATATATTTCTCCGAAATCTGCCTGAGGTTGCTATTAGGAATTATTGCATATTGTTCAACAACATGTTGAGCTATTCATATTTTCCAAATGAGTGGAAAAAGGCTAAGGTATTTCCGATCTTGAAGAAAGGAAAAGATCCTTCGAGTCCTAAAGGCTATCGCCCAATCAGCTTGCTGCCTAACATCAGCAAGGTGTTTGTAGTGATACTAAATAAAGCATTAAATGCTCACATCGTGAACTATGAGTTGGTGCCGAATCGTCAATTTAGTTTTCGTGCCAGGCATTCGACCATACATGCGATAACAAAAGTAACCTAAGACTTCTGTTGAAACTAAAAAAACAGAGAATATGTTGGAGCATGTCTCATTGATATGGAGAAAGCCTTCGATACGGTGTGGTTAGATGGACCAATTCTTGCTCCTTCAGGACAGGCCCCCTTGACACTTTGTTGCCATGATGAACAATGTTATATGTTATATAAGAATGTTAAGAAGAATGTTATATGTTATCATTTGGTGTTACTGATGAAAATCTGACGACTATGCGCAAATTTAAGGTCTCAAATGGTCTACAGCAGGGAAAAGTTACTACGCCAAAATTGTCAATCGTTTTCTCTACTACTGCTACTCTAGTTTGTATTTTTGTGATTTTGTAGAAAATTTTCTACAACTTCCTTAAAAGATTTCTCTGCGTCTAGTTCAATGCCCATTGATTTTTCATTGAAATCTATAGCTTCCATGCTCGCAAGTGACTGGACTACCCACTAAATACCGCCCCTGTCAACCCGACAACCCAGCCTGGGACCGTTTGACACATTACTTCGGGCCAGATCTCGTTTTGCTACGCCACGAGGTGCCTTCAAGCTGGAGGATCCCTCTTCTAGCGGGAGGAGAGAGGGGAAGAGGAATTGTCAGACAAGCAATCCCCAAGTCCCAACGCCCCCGGCGTCTTCCTGTAGAGGTTCCTTCGCACGCAAAAAATGTGTGGCAGGCATTGTCTTCTTCTTCTGGGCAAAACCGACAATCGAGGAACCATGTCTTACCAATCTTGTACAGGTCAGACTGAAAATACCCATGCCTGCTCAAAAGTTTTGTCAGATAGAAGTCAGTCCCAGCATGCTTTTGATTTAGCCACAGCCTCACATCCGGAATGAGGCGCGCAGTCCACCTTCCCCTCGTGAAATTTACCCAAGACTGCTGCCAATCATTGAGTGAGTGCTATTTCTCCCCGCGGACAACGATCTCCCTCGCATCCTCGTTTCGACGCAGGTAAATAGCGCGGCACTCTCTAGCAAAGAGGGCAGCATGTATCATATCACGCCTGCAATAACTCTCACAGCCGTCGCTTCTTCTCTGTACCTGTATCAAACGTCTTCTCAGCCATTGCCCTAATTTGCTCTCGCCCATCTTCTCCGCATCATATATGCAAGGTTTCCGTAGGGCACCAAGCTTCGGTGTAACTAGCTTGTAGCCAAGGCCCTACGGATCCTCGTTCACATTGTCCACTAGATCTTGCCAGCAGTAAGCCTTGCTATCAATTTGTGAAGGCATTTCCTGGTCGACTTATATGCTGCCGACCGGTTGCATGCCTCGTCACAGTTCCGTGCCTGTTGAGCCTCACGCCGAAGCTTGTGACACTCCCTTCGCTTTTCAGCGGGGCTTGCGATGCCGAGGTTTTTGACGGGGCATAGAAGTGTTGCAAGCAGTCATAATGATGCTCATAGTTGAATTCATCACGTCTTGAATTGCCAGTCCTTCAATCCCCTGCGAATCTCCCTGCAGCGGGGCACCTGCTGTGAGATCCTCGACGAACTTCTCGATGTCAATCCTTCCGATGTTCTATCCAATTTTAGAAAGCCGAGAGCACGGACGTCGGGAGACAACATCACTGATCTTAAGCAGAATACACTGATGATCACTGGCTAAGTAGCCCTCTAATACTCTCCAATTGTGTATCCTCCGTACTAAGGACTCCGAGGTGAATGTCACGTCAGGTATGGTTCCTTCATAGCCAATACGGTGGAAAGTCAGTTTATTTCCAGTGTTTAGTACGAAAAGTGCCGTCCTGGCTCGCATTTCTAGGATTTGTTTTCCCCGCGGATCTGTTTGAGGTATATCCCATTCAATTGCTTTAGCGTTGAAATCTCCCTCAATGAGTACGTTCCCGTTTGCGTTCAAGACAGTGCCCTCCAAAGTATTAAGCTTGGCTTCGAAAGATGATATCGATTCGTTCGGCGTTAGGTACACACTAAAAAGGTGGTCCATTCCCTTGCCCACAGCTCTCTGCTTTGAAATCACTAATTCATACCCAGATGGTGGCAGTACCAGTTTTATTAGGATACCATGATGCCGAACATTTATCATGGTGTTGCTCACTCAGCAGCAAAAAGTTGGCTTTCATGTCCCTCGCAAACTGCTCAAGCAGACTTTGGGCGCTTGAACTGCGGTGTAGGTTTAGCTACAGGATGCGAGTTATCGAAGTTCTGATTTTGCCTGGATTGGAGCTTCCTGTAAAGTCCGGCATTTTCCTAATTTCAAGCATACTTATTATTTTTAGATCTCCACAGATAATCCAATTGTACATTTCATAGTTGACTTTGAATGAAAAATGTTTTCAAATTATCGCAGCACTCCTTTAGATGTATGGAATGTGCAATAGGGAGCGAAGCAAAATCTATACCATTTTTCAAAAGGACTGCTTTCAAACATCGCTTGCATAAGTCTATGAACAACCTCCACTCATTAGCACCATGTTCGATGTTAAACATTCTTAAAGGTCCAGAATATCTTTACAATACACCAAATCTTCATCTTCAGCAAAATATGGGATAACATTTTATCCCCTATTACAATACCACGAAAATAAAAAACCAGGAGCAAGTAAATTTTTTCACTTAGTATGGATCCAAGTAGCTCAGCAGCATCTTTTGGCAGGCGTGAATCTATCGTTACGTTGCTAAGCTCTGTCTGTGAAAACCCCTGATTTTCGGTACTAGGAACAAAATTGGTATTCGGTTGAGAAATATCTTGATTCTTCTTCTTCGTAGCGCTACAGTTCCTCTCGGGCCTTTGCTTCTTGCAACAAGCGCCTCCAACTGTCCCGGTCCATTGACCGCATCCTCCGATTTCGAAATCCGAGCAGCGATGAGCCGTCTTCATCGACCGAGTCAAACCAGCGTTTCTTCGGCTTCCTCACTGGTCTCCTTTTTGGGTATCCGTTGTTCGTCCCTACGATTCATGTGGCCAGCCCATTGCAGCTTTCGTTGCCTTACAATCGTTGAGGCCTCCGGCTCGTCAATAATTTCATACAGCTCATGGTTATGTCGAATTTGCCATTGATCCCCGTCCAACCTCGTTTCAATTATTCGCCTCAGGACCCGTCTTTCGAAGGAGTTCAACATGTTTGCGGATGCTTGAGTTAGGGTCTATGTTTCACACCCATAGCATAACACAGGCCTTATCACAGGTTTGTATACTGGAGCTTTGTTTTCCTGTGTATGCAGCTGAATAAGATATTTTATTTGCGAGCTATATCTTTCGGCGTGTTTCATCTTTTTCATTACTGGTTCTCGTCATTTTGGCGTCTGAGTATAGAAATTTCCCCATATTTTCGATATTGTATTCGCCAAGTGTGATACTTTGGGTGTTTGAGGTATTTTTCATCGACTGCGCCAAGAGTTTTGTTTTATTCTCATTGATTTGTAGCCCTACTAGTTTTGCTTCGCTGTCGAGCTTCAGAAAAAAGTTCTTTGACGGTTGTCAACGACCGTAACAAAATATTGATGTCGTTCACATGGGCTACCACTTGGCTTGATTTGTATAATAACGCACCTCTTGTATCGACAGGTAGCATTCTGATGACATATTCTAGAGCCAAATTGAATAGCAATGGGACCAGTCCATCTCCCTGCTTGCTTGTGTCAAAGGCATCGATGAGTTGGTTATTGATGCATACTTTGGAGGTCGTCGCCGTCATTGTCGTTTTGGTAAGATGGACTAGTTTGGCTAGGATACCAAAGCAAATCATTATTTTGTACAGTAGGTTACGATCAATACTGTCGTATGCTTGCTTAAAGTCAACAAAAATTTGGTACACGTCTATGTTGAACTTCCAGCATTTTCCAAGTATCTGCTTGACTGTAAACAGTTGGTCTATCGTCGATTTACCTGCTCTAAAACCACCTTGATACTCCCCAATAAAACTGTTGGCGAATGATCGGATTTTATTTTCTAAGATCTTTGAAAATATTTTGTACGTCTTACAAAGTAGTCATATGCCTTTATATTTTTCGCACTGTAGCTTGTCGCCTTTTTTGTGGATAGGGAATATAATTGATTGGCTCCACTCCTTGGCCATATGTTCTTGTTGCAAAAAGGGCTGAATGATTTTATGAATGGCTTTCTTAACACCACTGCCACCATATTTAATGAGCTAAACTGGAGTTTCATCCATACATGGCTCGTTACTATTCTTTTGGGCTATGATGATGGAACAAACTTCATTCGGAGTAGGTGTGGTCAATGGAAGCTCTCCGGGAATATCTATAAGCTCCGATGTTTTGGAGCTGTGCGGAGGATTAAGAAGGCTCTTGAAATATGATGCATATTTTTCCTTAATTTTGGTTTCATCAGCGATGATATCGCCGATGTCATCACGACAGAGCGTGGTTTTGGGTTGATAGCTACGTTTGAGGTTTTTCACTACTTTTTAGGCTTATCTTGTGTTGTTGCTCAATAAACATACATCTATATTCTCAATTGGTCGTCATAGTATTTTCTTTTCTTAATTCTAATTATCTTGTTTGCTACTCTTCTTAGATTTTCGTAGTGTTCTTTCTTCGTCCTGATTTTCCTACCTATGTAATCCTTGTATGCTTGATTTTTTGTCCAACGTATTCTGGCACTCATCATCGAACCATTCATTTCTTTTTGCGCCAGGCTTGATGTCCAATCGTCTGTTCTTAATAGCCGCTTTCACTTCCACCCATAGCTCATTACTTGTTCTCAGCGATGTAACTAATAGGATAGGAGCTAGCTGGTTGACGAGGGTCTCCATGAAATTTTTTTTTTCAGATAACTTTTGGAGTCTTTCGATGTCGAATTTTTGTAGAGGGATGGTCTTCGCCGAATACACCTTTGACATACGACATCGATAAGTTAATTTGATCAAGTAATGATCCAAGTTACAATTGGCTCCTCGGTACGTACGGACGTCAAGTATGCTCAAGGCCTAACGTTGTTGGATCAGGACATGGTCAATCGGGTTTTGTGCGTTGCCATCCGGTGATACCCACGTCATTTTGTGTATGCTTCGATGTGGGAAGCAAGTCGAACGTATGACTAGATTTCTGCTACATCCAAAGTCGATTAAGCTTTGGCCGTTGTCATTCATTTCACCGTGGAGGCTATATCTTCCAGTCGTTCCCCGATCAGATAGCTCATTGCCAACCCAAGCGTCGAAATAACCCAGAACTATTTTTGTGTTGTTTGTAGGAAATGAGTCGAATAGTCTTTCTAGGTGATTGTAGAACGTTTCATTCAGCCAAATTTTGAATAATTTCGCTTTTATACGAATCGCATACATACATACACATATTTGTACAGCACTTCAAAGTAGTGATGAGTCGCTCACTCATGAGGCACCTCATATGTCCCATACATCGTGACGAAACTGTCCCAATACCTCACATAAAAAGCATGTACCACCTCAGTTGTACAAATAAAATTCGCTCGATATGGACTCCATGACCAACTTGTATGCCTCGCAAAACGATGAAGGAAGAGGCGTAAATGGAGGAAAATGAACTTCGAAGCTAAATGAATTTAAAAAGAGTAGAATGAGGTTATTGGAGAGGAGTTTATGTTAGAGAAAAGTTTCATCCTCATGTCATTTAGCATCAATGTTATGCTTATGTACCTCACACTTCATTGAGAAGGAAAGCGGCGTAAATAGAGGAGAACGAAGTATGCTAGATAAAGTGAGGAAGAGTAAATGAGGCAATTTCAAAGCAATTTAGTATAGAGAAAACTTCAATCTTCATGTCATGTAACGCTTATGTGAATGATTGAATGAAGAGGTAAGAGAATTCGGTTCGGATGAATATTGTGATGGAGAGTAGAAAATATTCATGAAGAGTAGAATGAGTATGAGGAGTTTCATAGTGTTTTTCTCGCGAAAAGATAATTACCTTATGAGTTTTTTCCGTGAATCTTAAAATCAGTAAAAGGTGCCATCGTAAAGAAGTGCCAACTTACTCGCATTAAATTAAAAGTAAAGGTGAGTGTGGTTTTTCGGCCCATTGATTTTAATTCTGGACTGCTTTCTGCGTTTATTTTATTTAGTTTTATTGAATCATTTCAACAAAAAATGAAGAATTTAATATGACAAGAATCGCAATCGTAGCACCAGTAAATGATAAAAATATAAGGACTAATTTTAAAAAGAACATTGCTGGTTTCAAATTTTCAAAATCATGATTTAAAGTTCTGTTAAGATGTTTTCTCATTTGACTATTCTTCCATTAATCTTCAAAATATCGCTATTTTTTTAAATATATTTTAAATTGATTTAAGTTGCTGAAATAACGTAGAAACACTTACATCAACTTAGTTACTACTTGTATGGGTATATGTTTCTGGGAAAAATTTAGTCAAGAATGCATTCGCGGACTACATATCGGGGAATAAATGTTTAAAAGTAAATTACTAAGGATGAATCGCTATCTTCAAGTTTTTATTTTTAAGAAAAGCATATACGAGTATAATACACGAAGATAGCTTCTCTATTTTATTAATGGTAAATATATACATTTTTCAATCCTTTATCAAGTTTGTGCTAAAATTTATATAAATAAAAAGAGAAAATCAGGCTAAATGTTCCTAGATGATAAATACAAAAGTAGTTTAACTTTATCATTTAAATGGTAGTAATTTGCTTTTTGGAAAGCTAGATGATTGCTTGGAGCTTAATTAAAATTCATGTCATAGTCCAATACCGCATTTTTATTTTTCTCTATAGAATGGCTTATAGATGAAAATCAAGTGCTTGGCAATATTTTGCTGATTTGGGCAATAGTAAGGCAAAGTGCAATTTATGTAAAAAGATATCCTCATCCAGAGGTGGTGGTCCATTTAATTTAATGCGCCATATAAAATCATTACACCAAACAGTTTTTGATGCTATACATCAACCGAATTATGTAAATCAAACTAAAAATGTGGAACCCTTAGATTCTCAAAACAATTCAGAATCTGTGGGGGCTTCCTCTAACATCACTCTATCAACATCATCGAATGCAAGTTCTTCTATAAAAATTATAAATAATAGTCTGACTCAGTATTTAACTAAGCCAATATCTGCCAAAAAATCTGAGCTGTTAAATAAATATCTAGTGGAAATGGTAGCGAAAAATTATCTGCCGTTCTATTTAGTTGAGAGCAAGGAATTCAAAAAATTCATTTATGAACTGAATCCAAACTATAGAATTCCTTCACGCAAAACGCTCTCAAATACTCTGATTACGAACTACTATCATGCAACTAAAGAGAAAGTTCAAAATATTTTACAGGAATCAGAGTACGTTGCTCTAACAACAGAAAGCTGGACTTCCAAGCCCAATGATAATTATATTTCCCTAACAGCTCATTTTATTGACCGAAATACTCAACTGCGATCGTGTATGTTAGAGTGCTATCAATACTCTGAAAGGCATACGGCTGGGAATTTGAGTTCAGAATTGAAAAGGATCTGCTAAGAGTGGCAGCTTTCCCACAAAGTTATTGGTGCAACTACTGATAATGCCAGTAACATAAAGGCAGCAATCAGGTAAAATAACTGGTACCACATCCCATGCTTCGCGCATACTCTGAACTTGATTGTTCAGTCTGCATTGACAGAAATTAAAGCAACCCAGTCGAAAATAAAAGCTATTGTAGAAATTTTTCGAAGGAGTCCACTAGCAGCTGAAAGACTTGTGCAGATGCAGAAAAAATTAAGAAAAAGCTGAGCTCAAATTAAAACAAGATGTCGTCACGAGATGGAACTCCACGTGTGACATGTTTGAAAGAGTTTTGGCCATAAAGAACAGTGTAATATCTACTAGCCATACCTACATCATCGAGGCGTCGACAACATCAATAACGAAGATATCAATGTTTTGACTGCAGCGACTGATTTAGTGTCATTTTATAAGGACGTTACTGCAGAAATGAGCTCAGAGAAAAACGTTACAATCTCAGAAATAATTCTTTATTGTAATGCACTCAAGAAAAAAAGTCAAGAGTTTCTTACAAAAGAAGAACTTCCTCAGTCAGTAAGGAACATGGCAGAAAGCCTTTTAGCATCCTTGGAAAAACGATTTGCAAATATTGAAGACAACAACTTATTTGCGGAGAGCACACTTTTAGATCCTCGCTTCAAAATGTATGGCTTCTCAAATGAATCTAGATATAATAGAGCCTGTTCTAGCTTGAAAGCTTCAGTGGGGAATGTGCAATTGCCATCATATAAAGAAATCCCGGAAAATGAAGAAACTGAAATACCAATGAAAAAAGGGCACAGTATTTGGGCTGAATTCGATAATAGAGTGAGTGATGTCATAAGTAATGTAAATCCTTCTGCTGCAGACATAATATAAGTTGATAAATATCTTCAAGAGCCCCTGTTACAGCGCAGCTTAGACCCACTGAAATGGTGGCAAGAGAAAAAGCAGGCATATCCCAGACTTTATATTATGATGAAACAACGAATGTGCCTACCTGCGACTTCCGCCCCATCAGAGCGAGTATTTTCGAAATTGGGCCAAGTTTTAACGGAAAAAAGAAATCGTCTTACCGGAAAAAAAGTATGGCAATTAATCTTTTTGAATTATAACATGTAAGCCTTCTTATTCTAGTATTTCTTTTTTTGGAAAAAAATGCAAATAAAAATGAATGTGTTCTTAAGTAAATTTTATATAGAGCATCATAATTCTTTTGTATTTCTCAAAATCTGAAATTCTATTCTATTTGCTTACATTAAACATTTTCAAATGCAAATGGAATGTATATATGTTTCAACAAATTATGTAAATGTTACACTTGACCAAATACTGACATACTCGTATACATCGCTCAATATTATGTTTTTTTTTCAATTTCTTACTCTTTGATGTAACGCTGTGGCGGATTTACCGGGTAGGCAAGGTAGGCAGCTGCCTAGGGCGGCAGATTTCAGGGGCGGCTAATTTTTATCGCTTACACCAGATATAACTCTACTTTTTGGGTTGTCGAAAAAACAACTTTTTATATGAGAGCAAAAGTAACGAGCCTGAATCATAATATTCAAATTTGCCGCCCGAATTGTAGCGCTATGAGTGAGTATACAGTATACGTGTGTAGGGTAACTATCATACTTTCTCTCTCTTGTTTGCTGAGTGACACGCGACGCGCGGCGCGCGTGTTTTCTGTCGTTTTTTCCACTGCGTCATTACGCGCTAAGAGTGTTCATACATTTCCAGCACGTCCAATATACACACGAAAATATAAATACTGACGTGAATTTATCTTCAAATAAAATGAGTGGCGGAAGACATCGCTTGAGTGGTTCCGAATATCGTAAACAAGCTGCGAAAAGAAAATCCAAAGATGATGAGGTATAGCAAAGACTCGTAAACTTTCCGCCTATTTTACCACTAATCAAACTGCTGCATCAGACATTTCGAATACAGCAGCAACAAGCGAACTTTCTGATCTACTGTAATGATTTTCTACCTTCAACTCGAACGCGGAACCGACCTCTCATCGGTTCTAGACGTTAAGTCTGAGTAGTGCCAACGGATGGTACCAACAGGTCAACCAATCCGTGCACCGTAACCCATTCATGCGGTGACTGCTTGTCGGCCAGCTAGTTCGGAGAGGATTTCGGTCGCGGGTCTCCGAATGGATTACGCTCAATTACAATATTTCAGTCACCTGAACTTGCCCGTTTTTCAAACGCGTCAACAATTACTCATCCAGAACGAGAAACCTACATTACGTTAGTTCTGGATGTGATCTATCCACAGATCTCAAATCAAAAACGCTACAAAATCCTATAGGCGCGTTACCGATTCACCGACGCGGTACCGAAAAATATACTACTCGAACTTAAATCGAAGGAAGCTACTCTAAGGAAATGACGAAACAAACAAAGGTACCGCGTACCGCGCGCGATGCGAAACCGACTTCAGCGGATTTGTCGAAACCCTAACCTCGCGACGGCATACCTACCATACACTCTCCGTTCCCCCTGAAATAGAACGAGTTACTGAAAAGGAAAGTCGTGTGTTAACTTAGCAATTCATATTATTATTCAATTCAATTAAATTAGGATTTCTATTATAAATATTAGTATCTTCCATTTAAAAACGAGAAAATTCTCTAATCTACAAATCTGTAACAAAAAAATCGTGTAAGTATTTATCTTAGATACTTCTCCTTATCTGACATGATTTTAGTAGTCTACTTTTTCTTATTTTAAGCTTTAATTTGAGAAAACACAAACTATCTTTTATCTATGTTTTGGATTTAAATTTTGCGTTTAAAAAAACATATCACTAAGGATTTTCGTATATTCTAAGCATTAAACAAATTTGCTGGTTGCTTGTTTGTTGTAAATTTAGTCATATCGAGCTTATTTCTCATGGGGAAAGGATTCGAGGGCTAGAAATGGTTTGGAATTTCTAAAACGTTCACATGTATCGTGTTCAAGAAATAAGAGCGATTTATCATTAAAGAAGAGTTAAAACTGATTAAGTTTCAAAAACTAACATTTGCACAATTTAGACATTTCAAAGGAAGTATAGGCTGCCTTTTTGCCTCCCATTTCTTTTTCTCAATTTTTCCGTTTTTTTACTTAAATCTTTCAATTGCATGCTTACTTAAATCGAATTAATTTAAATTTATGACACATAAATTGAATATTTTTCCAATAAATAAAAACTCAAAATATGTATGATTGGGCGGATAGCATCATAATATTGTGAGATGATTAGCAGTACATTCTCTTCAATATTTCTGACAACACTTAAAGTTAACCATTTTATCTCTTCTTCCTTATAGTCGATTACTTATTATAGTATTCAAAACAAAATTATAACTACATTTAAGTTTTTTTTTCCTTTATGTTTTCTTCTATTCAAACAAATAAGGCACAACTCTGTACTATACAAAAAAAATAATTTTTCTTTTCAATTATACTTTACTTCAATTACGAGTCGACGTGTATTTTGAATACAATCAGCCGGTATTCTGTTTTTTCTTTGTCTTTAAATAAGGAAATTATTTGTGTTTTTTTATTTTCAATGGAATATTTTATTTTGTGTAACTTCGCTGATCAATTGTCGCTTACGTTTCTTTTAAAGTTCATAAAAAAAAATATCGCATCTACTACTTTAGGCTGTTTCACAAGGACGGAATAGAATACTTCCAAATGGTTCAGGAATATTTTCTATTTTGGTAATTTTTCACTTGAACGGCAGCAAATTTATTGACTAGTCGATAAATTACTTCAGAGAATCGTTTTGAAGTGCCATTCGAAATTTCAGTCACAAAGAAAAGAAACTTGTTATCAGAGGCAATTTATACACTAAAAAGCAACCATTTGAAAACAAATGTTTTTTTTGTTTATGACTTTCATTATCACTAGCGAACTTTAAATTTGGTTGGCAGATGGTATTTCCATTTTGCGACTGTTACATCAAGCTCATCTTCTAAACGCATGAGAGTTCGCAGCGAATGGTTAAAAACAACATACAGTTTTCCAATATCGATGTGCCGTTATCAGAGTACTTAATTAAAACTTCGTTTTTTCTTTTGCGTGACCTTGACCCTGTTAAGTAACATGTTACATATTTTGATATTGTTACGAAAAAGGTTCAAGTGTTCTAAGTTTTAGAGTCTTTTTACTTTGATCCGATCGTTTGCAGTTTATTAGTTGGCTATTGTTAGCTTCTGCGTTTGGCGACATACATCTAATCATATTCACTTAAATTCGAAGTCCACTTGAATCCATATAGATTGATTAGTAATGATCCTGACTTCATTTAACAATCTTATGTACTAAATATTTACATATGATTTAATATTTCCTCAACATATTGGCAAGGCGATTGAAAATCCGCCATATCGCATGCAGATGTAGCCGTTGCATGCTTGGAACGGCATGAAGGCTGATTTTAAGGTCCCCGATTTTCTTTCCTTATGATAAATCTTGGTATATCTACCTTGGGAAGAACGAGAAAATAATATTTAGCCTTTGGATACTTATCTCGAATCACAACAGCACAATCAAGCAACAAATCCGGATCGTTCAAAGATTTGACCAGAACCATATTCCAGGATGGTTTTGCGGGCAATGAAGCTGTCCTTGTAAGTTGAGTTGATCGGATTATATGTGATACGACCATCACATTTGCAGAATTCCCGCCATGTGGCTGTGTCCACTCGACTTTCAATATTAGCGCCGCATTTTTGATAACGTGAGAAGCATACCCGCGGACAATGTTGATCACTTTTAATAGCATATGTTTATACCGTACAATGTACGTTGCTGAATCTTTACAAGTATCGTTTTTTTTTTTTTTATAAATAAAAGACTTGCGTCGATAGATGCTAGGTATTCATCAATTTTACCGAAGACTGCAATCTGTACTGCGGATTGCAAGCGATACGCCAATTGATCAATCTGAACAAAGTAGCAAGCGTTACTTCGAATTTCCGCATGAAGAAGTGTCAAATCATTTTGGTGTTGAATTATTCTCCTACTGGATTCATTAAGAGAGATTGTTTTATCGAAGGTATATTCCCCCTTAGTCCGCAGTTCACACTGCCTTCCGCTGCAGACCAGACAAAATATTGCTAAACTTTTCTAATTAGTTATTAACTAAACTAACCTCTTTCCTAATGTTTCTGCTCCGGTGAATGTCACTGCCTCACGAATAACGTTTTCCAAAAACTCTTTAAGCACACCACGCGTTTCTTCACAGATTAAACAGGGAATACGTTTCACTCCACCACGTCGCGCCAAACGACGTATAGCTGGTTTTGTAATACCTTGGATATTATCACGAAGAACTTTACGATGACGTTTAGCGCCTCCATGTGCTGTCAAAAGTTCCGGTTGTCACCTCGGACAAAACATATGTGCGTGGAATGGCACTTCATATGGCGGAAATGTGCTTCTTCAGATGTCGCCAGTGGCATAGTTTTCTCGATGGCCACGGTGGAGGGGCATTTCCAGATGGCTATGTCTCGAAATGTGCCGGGGTTGGATTAATTCTATATTTCGAATATTTATATCCACGGATCCAAATATTTGGACAGAAAAAAAAAATATTTTCTGCACAACGATATCCGCACAACAGATGAAGTCCGCTGGCACTTCGAGGACATATCCATCTGGCAGGTTACAAGGGTTCGGGATCGGAATCACTTCGATTCCTGGGCGCAGGCGTCACATTACACTACAAACATCAAATTCTGCAGGTGAGTTGTAAATTCTATGTTTACATGGTTCTCTAATTTATTGTTTGTTACTTTCTGCGCTGTCATAGTAATATTTATATTCGTTATTCTCGACAAAAATTTCACTTTATTTGAATACAACACATAAGTAATTCAAAATTATGGAATTGACTGAAAATTATAAATTATTACAGATGTTTCGACAAAATCAAATGAATTTGATGATGGAGAAAAAAAACAATGTAGCGATGACGAAGTAAAGGAACCAGAAAAGGAACTTGGTTTTAATTTCTCTGCATTGCAAGATGAGATTGGTGATCAAGAAACTTCCGGAGGAGGGTCCACAGAACCTAGGAAACCAACAGAGTTCGACGGAAAAAAGTTTGAAATCAGCAATGACCCTGCAGAATGGGTGATAAACGACTCATTTCGTGATTATATCGCTAAACATAATTACAATCAAAATAAGCATCTCGATTTTGCGCATTCCAAAAGGGTAAATAATGATGTCGTGCGATATTTAAGTTCATCATTGTTCGAGAGAACACTTTTAAATGGCGAAAAAACTCCACGTGTCTGGTTAGTATATTCTGAAAGCAAAGGATCCGTATATTGTGCTCCGTGTTTTCTTCCTGACGGCGAATCATCTTTTGCTGACAAAGATGGATTTAGCGATTGGAAAAACGCAGTCGTAAGAATTAGTAAGCACAAAAATTCGGAGAAACATCAAAGTTGCTTGAAAGCTTTTAAAGGTAGGGCGACTGCTTTGGGTAGAATTGACAAAGCTCTAACAGCTGAATATGATAAAGAAGTAGCCTACTGGCGAAATGTTTTGAAACGAGTTGTCGCCGTTATTAAGAGTTTAGCTTCGCGTGGATTGCCTTTCAGAGGGCACGACGAAAAATTTGGTTCTCTTCACAACGGAAATTACTTGATGTCTTTAGAGTTGATAGCTGAATTTCATCCATTTTTAGCTGACAATATTTCTAGATTTGGAAATAAAGGCATAGGTAGTACTAGTTATCTGACAAAAACCATCTGCGAGGAGTTCATCCAAATCTTGGCTAATAAGGTATAAGATGTAATTATACGAGAAGTCAATTGTGCGAAATACTACTCAATTATTGTCGATTCCACACCTGACATTTCACATGTCGATCAACTGTGTTTCATACTGCGATACATGAAGAATAACGGTATGCCCGTGACATTTTTACAAAATGTAGGCCACAAGGCTGCTAATATGGATGATGCTGTAAGTTCAACGCTGGAAACTCTGCGAATTGAAATCAAAAATTGTCGGGGTCAGTCATATGATACGGCACGGAAAATGTCAGGGATATATGCGGGGCTTCAACAGTTGATTAAAAATCGCAACAAATATGCCGAATACGTTCCTTGTGCTGCACGTTCTCTAAATTTGGTTGGCACTCATGCGGTTGAAAGCTGTTCAATAGCTGCCGATTATTTCAACGATCTTCAGAGTTTATATAGATTTTTCACAGCATCTACAAGTCGCTGGGAAATTCTTCAGAATTGCTGCGTAAAATCTCAGAGGATAACTGTCAAATCACTTTCAATAACACGTTGGTCAGCTCGCAATGACGCCGTGTGTACACTTGATCAGTTTTACCCTGAAATACTTCAGGCTTTGTATCTTATAGAAAACGATCTTTCACAAAAAGCTATCACTCGGAGTGAAGCCAAAGGGATCCGAGAACGTTTGGAATCATTGGAGACAGCTCTTATGCAATGTTTGTGGGGTTTTTTACTTCCGAGATTCAATTCTGTGAGCAAAAAATTGCAGTCCACTCAAACTCACCTTAGTGAAGTATTTCAGTTGTATAATAGTCTACTCAAAACTGTAGGTGATGCGCGTGAAGACTTTGACTATTTCGAAAAAAAAGCACTCAATTTTTCAATCAACCAAGAGTACAAAACACTTGTCAGCAGAGTGAGACGTAGAAAAATCTATGATAACGCAACAAGAACAGGGGAGGTAACGCTGCTCGGTAAAGATAACTTTATAGTTAACACTTACAATGTTATATTTGAAAATTTGTAGTCAGATTTACAGGAAAGATGTCTGAAATATGAGAAAATCAACAAAAAAATTTTCTGTCCTCATTGACTTGGAATATTTGGATAATGTTCATATACGGGAAAAAGCAAAAAACTTACAAGAAGCATTTAGTCAAGATTTAGAAACATCAATAGCTGATGAACTTATCCATTTCAAAGCCTATCTCAATTGCAATCAAAAAAACCCTTAGCAGCTGATCCCAATCGAAACCTTTGAATTTTTCAAAAGAAATGATCTTAATACAGTGTTTCCGAATGTTGACATTGCATATAGAATGTTTCTTTGCATGGCTGTCACGAATTGCAGTAGTGAAAGATGGTTTTCTTGTTTGAAGCGGATTAAAAATTATTTGAGGTCATCCATGTGTCAAACTCGCTTGAATTCTTTGGCTGTATTATCTATAGAGGCCGAAATTGTACGTTTAATCGATTGCAATCAGGTAATTCATGAATTCGCACTTCAAAAAGACCGGCGTAAATACATGTAAAAATAATCTTCGTAACTATACGTCACAGACTTGTTTATAAAACGTTAATGATATAAAGAGTAACTACAGTATCTATTGTGAAAACGATGAGAAAAAATCAAAATGAATAAATGATGTTACGTACAGTAGTAATAATAATCTTCATAAACATGAACTTATTTATCGTAACTAGCCTGAAATGTATTATATTCTGGAATATACACATCTCACATACCGTATACTTATATACTACTCTACTTACACTAGATATAACGCTACTTTTTCGAAAAAATGATGAACAAAAAAAAAGTTAGTCAACTTTTTCTGGAAAGGGTGGCACTTTTCTGCATCTGCCTAGGGCGGTGAACTATCTCAATCCGCCACTGATGTAGCGCTAATATTTTTAATTTAATTTGATTTGTTACGATTGTTGAATTATATCTATTTGTTTTATTTATCAGTGAATTAAATTTAATTATTAAATTTCTGCCTTTCATTTGAAGTTAAATGCACATCCATGGAATCATTTCGATTATGAAGAGTGATAACTAATGAATGTGTAGAGGTAAGTTCGTAACACGCTAAATTTTTCCCTCACGTCTGGTACCTCTTTTGAGGTATGACAATGTACCACCTCACTTACCGAAATGAGTACCTCACTCAAACTCGTCGAAAAATGTCACAGTGCCCAACACTACTTCAAAGATCAACAAAATGTGTTGTTTTATTTTCGGACTTATTTTTTGATACTTATAATTTGAAAAATGCGTGACCAAAATTTTTTTAAATATTTTTCTGATAACTGGCACGATTTGGCCTATCACCGGTTAACGGCTTGACGTTGAGTTCTGGGAAACCCTGCATATAAAACAACATTACCTACTGTGAGCGTCAAAAGAAAGTGTACACCTATGTGTAGCATATTCAAAACCTCATAAAAATGAGTTCTAGACGTCGGATTTTAAAAATGTTTTGTGTTTTGAAAAGGCTTTTCTATTTCTTAATAATAAAATAAAAAATTTGATGATAAAACATTACACTAAAACTTCAACAACAAAATAACAAAAAATACTTCATTTTTTACGCGTCAAAAATAAGTGTACAGTAAACAAATAAAGCAACGATCTGCAAATTAGTACTTAGTCTGCTTCCCTTTTGCCTTTAAACAGCTTCTCGTTGTCTTGGCATTGACTCAATCAATTGTTTAGTCAAACTTACTGGAATTTTCTGCCATTCTTCGATTAAAATTGACTTCAACGACTCTTTGCTTGTTATATTTCGTTTTCGGATTTGTGTATCGAGATAATCCCACAAATGATCGATGGGATTAAGGTCTGGGGATTGCGGAGGATGATCCAGCTGCTTAGGTGTTCGATACAATAACCATTCCTGCACTAGCTTTGACTTGTGCTTTGGGTCGTTGTCCTGCTGGAAGACCCATGATGTATTTAACCCTACTTTTGCAACACTAGGTAGTAAATTTTCTTTCAAAATGTCCAAGTAATCATTTTTATTCATCGTAGTGTCAATAAAGACCAGATTCCCAACGCCTAATGCCGCCATACACCCCTAGACCATAACCGAACAACCACCATGCTTTATGGTTGAACTTATGTTCTTCTGATCGAATTCGGCGTTCTTACTGCTCCATATTCTGGGTGATTTCTTGGCACCAAATATTTCAAATTTACTTTTATCACTGAAAAGTACGTTTCCCCAGAATGACATATGCTCTTTTTTATACTTTTTGGCATAAAGCACCCGGAGTTTCAGATTCTTTTCAGAAATGTATGGTTTTTTACGGGGTACTCTGCCATGTTACCCATTCCTATTAAGTATTCGGCGGACAGTATTTGTGCTGACGCTGATCCGAGAATCTACTGTTATGTTTTCCGCGATTTTCACTGCACTCACTGCTGGATTTTCCAGCACTTTCCTCACAATAAATCGTTCATCACATACGGACAACTTTTTTGGCCTACCGGAACGAGGCCGATCACTTACGTCTTTGAACTTCTCGAATTTGTCCAAAAGTTTTTTCACGGTGTTATGGCTTCTACATACCACTTGCGATATTTCCCGTAACGATTTTCCTTCCGTTCTTAATTTTACAATAAGTTTTCGCGTTTCAATTGCACTTTGCTTACCCATTTTAGATAATGTAGAAACTGGACCGTTCTATGATGCAAATAAAATTACGAATGATTGAATTATCGCGTCATGTCAACCAAGTTTGCATTTTTGAAGAACTATCAACTGAATCTAACGGAAGTTTTCCCGATAAATACATCAAATACAGGGTGTGCTGCAAGCTATACACTTATTTTTGACGCGTAAAAAATGAAGTATGTTTTGTTATTTTGTAGTTGAATTTTTAGAGTAATGTTTTATCATAAAATTTTTAATTTTTTTATTAGAAAATAGAAAAACCTTTTAAAAACTTAAAAGATTTTTAAAATCCGACGTCTAGAACTCATTTTATGAGGTTTTGAATATGCTACACATAGGTGTACACTTTCTTTTGACGCTCACAGTATTTTCGTTGTATGAATACATATTTTATCTCCAATAGAAAATTATGCTTACCATGCATTTAATTATGTTTGCTGCAGGCATATAGTTGCTTAGAATTTTCCAGCATGGTTGCTTTTTTAAAACAGTCTAAACCAATTTAACACCTATTCGTCTTTATTCAAAAATCTATGTTTGTATGTATCTCACAAGTTCAGATCGTTAATTCATTATTCACTTCTTGCTAATGATGACAGATCCATATTTCCCAATAGAATAGATAAACAAAGAACGTTGCCTTTGCATCTCATCAAAATTCATCATGCTGCTTCGGGTACTATCAATTGCCTGTTATGTTTTCAATTTAAATTATTTTTTTGTGAAATCACGCTACTTCGCATATTCCAAGGTTTCCAGGCCAGACAAGTGAATTTATTCGAATTTTTCCTTCTGTGCCTATCTATTGTATGCTATTCACTGTTATTAATCAAATGAAACCCTGCAAAACACACGAATTATAAATAAATTGCAAAATATCAAACTGCACTACCAATTATCATTTCTAACTAAGTTATGAGCCAACCTGTTGACTCAGATGTCACAAGAGTATATAATAGAAATTTAATTTCAATTAGCAAATATTTAGCTGTCATAATAATTTATTAAACAAAATGTTCATATTTACATTTTCATCGATTACAGTGTAATTAAAATTAAATTTTCAATCGATTAAAAAGTATTTGTTCTCAGTGCCACGCCTTTGCCACTAATTCATAAAAAAATCAAGCAAACTCATTAAGCGTAACAGTAGAATATCGATATTTTTATGTGTGCATGTACGAGTAGATATAGTAAAAATTCACCCTGATTAACCTTTATTAGTTTCATCAATTCTTGCCACACATTAGTACATACACGTTTTGCAGTGTTATTCTGTATAAAAACATTTGGTTTACGTTCAGGCTTAATCCAAAATTAAAATTCAATGAATAATCCGTAATTCGTATTAAAAGTGTCATTGCGTTAATAATCGACTATAAATAGCGACACAAGTATGTCATCATTTAAGCTTGTCCGTATGTTTACATAGAAACGGTGATTAAACGTGAAAATTAGTTGTTAGGCGAAAATTAATTTGGCGGATCTGGGTGCAACTAGATATATTTCTTGAATTTTAATTGAAAAAACATTAAATTGTTATCTTAAAAATTCGAATATTTTAATTGCAATATCAATCCATTTCTTAAGCAGAAATCCCGCTCTACAGTAAACTTGTTTTCCACTAACCTTCCTCCAATTACTAGTTAATCGAAAATTACTGAGTTCAACGAGAAAAAAAGCTTAGCCAAATTGATAAGATGAAAATTACCAGGAGTTCGATAATATCGAAATAATTAATTGGGGCCTACAAAACTAATCAGCAGCTGAAACCAAATTGCCTGATTAAATTCCCGCCCCAAAGCTAATAATTGCTAACATGATTGCAATTATAAATGCTTCCCGGCTTAGCCATTAGCCGCGAATTCAAGAAGTCTTAATCGCGTTTCAGCCCTCTTAAGCCACGTCTTAATCTGCACTCAACTAAGGCACATTTATCTGTTTATTTGGCAGACAATGGGATCAGTGCCACCCGTAATTATAACAGCGTGGAATGTGGGCAAACTCGCTGAAATTACCTTATTAATTGCAAATAATCGAACATTTCATTGAGTCAAATGATAGACTAGAGATTGCAATGAATGTTTGATAAAAAAGAACAATTAACATACATTTTTGTAACGAAAATAGAAAAATCTAGTGAATTTGGTTATGAGTGTATCTTTTATCTAAGTCCGCGTCTATGGTCGCTATTGAGCTGTTATCATGAACGAAATTGCATCGATTACATGATTCCATTAAAATGAATTTGGATAAGAAAGTGAATTAAATAGTGGCCGTGAATACACAGACTGACCGCACAAAGGATTAGCTGTGAATCCTTTAATCAATGATTGTTAAAATGTGATAACAATCTTTTTGCTCATTAATTTCAGGTTAATCAGACTTAAAGACGATAATAATTGTAAATTTCGATTAATAGGGCCTAAGAGCCTCTACCTGAGCTCATAGATAATCCTAAATATTAAGTATACTTTATTTTCAGGCTTATATTTTACTTAATTGTTTGTTTTTTCTTAACTCAATGTTAATCGTTTATTAAATATATAAATTTTCGCTATTTATAGGATATGCAATGATATTTTGATATTAAGGGCATTCATTTTTAAAGGGAATTATACATTACGTTATGAATTGACCAATTAAAATAACTTTATTTATCTTTTATTTTAATATTTATGTATAAAAGATTGTACTGCAATGCGTCATATTCATTTGTGGATCGTATTCTTAGATTGTTTGGATCCTGTGTACAATCTGAGGAATACGAGTATATTTTGATTATTGCACACACAAAATCGTTCTTCCAGTGAATTCAAGCTAGATGATATCCAGTGACATAATTTCCAGCTTTTCTAGTTCAATTTCAAACAATGAACTGGAAGTCTAGTATCTTGCACCACATGAATTAATAAAGTCGCTAGAATTTTAGAGAAGTAGTTGTCTAAAACTGATTGTTTAGCATTTTGGACTAGATTGTAATGATTTAACACGTCTTGTACGTTCGAGATTTCCGGAGGGAAATCTAAACCGACCTCTCATCGATTCTAGACGTGAAGTCTCGGAAAGTGACCACGGACTATACCCATCATCTCAACAAGTCCGGACACTCTTAGTCTACTCCGAGGTGGCTGCTGACTAGCTAGCTAGTTGGGAGAGGAGTTTCGGTCACAGGTCTTACGCGAGCAGACTAAGTCCGAATTACAACACTCAGACACCGGTTAAAATGTCCGATTTAAAACGCGTTGAACAACACACAACGACTCTACTTTAAGTTACGCAACTTTGTTCAGCGGAAAAGAAACAAGACAACCGCTGAGAAAAATGCGCGCTCCCGAATATTACCGGCGCAGTGCCCGAAATACACTACTCAAATTCAAAACCGAAAAAATCTACTCTAATGAAAACACGCAATTACAAACTGTGGCACCGTCTACCGACCGCAACGCGAACCGACCATTCCCGGATTACTGGAACCCTACCCTCTCGGCGGCATACTTACCTCTCGCTCACATTATCCTGCTAGAAGCGAACGGGTTTTCTGGAAAGGAAAGACGTGATTAGCAGTTCAGCAATTCATATTTTTATTACAGAAAAACAAACGAACTATATATTTCAATATTTCTGAGTGTAGTTTCTTTATGCCTTTATTTTCTATTTTAAGCTACTTTTCTTTAAATTCGATTGTTTTGTATTTGGGGATTAATTTTGAAGAATGTAAAAAGTAAAAAGACAAAATTACGTGTTTGGCGAATGAACGATTCCTTATGATCGATAAAACATTTCTTCAATTTATCATATTTTGTTAGTACTTATTATTACTGGTGATATTATGTCTTATAATTATTATTTGTATCATTAGTTATAATTTATTATTATAATATCTATTATGTCTTATTATTATTTGTCTTATTAGTTGTAGTATCGCTTATTATTATGGTTTACATCGTATCTTATTATTATTTGTTGTTTATCAACATGGTTAGTATTATTTCTTATTATTATTTGTTATTGTTCTGGAAGTGAAAAAATTGCTTCCTGAAGCGGCTGTAACGTTAAAATGAAAAGAAACTCCCCTGTTCAACTTCTATTGATCACAGATGCTTTATTGTATTTTTGCAGTCATTTTTATTAGCTTGCATTTCATTTTGGTATGAAAGTTAATTCATTCACCCAAACGCTCAGTGACTTCCATTTAGGTTGCATTTATTTGCTGATTTGCAGAATGCAACCATTCAACACAATGTTGATCTGTGAGCAATGTTCTCTGTTGGAATTTGCTGATCGATGCGGTCGATGATCGATTGGTTTGCTGTTGACTGGTTGTTGACCAGCTACTTTTAGGCGATGTTATATTGCGACGCATTAGCGCTAGTTGGTGGTATGTTTGATGTTTTAGTATTATTCCTAACATCGCCGCCCGCAAAGAACCTTTAAGGTTCTTAGTTAGATTGTGATGTAGTTGATGTTAGTAACTCATACCATGTTGTCTGCGCACGGTTCTGCCTTAAAGGAAATTTTGCACTGAAACGGCGGATGAGAAGAAGACTTGCGGCGACTATTCCTAACGTGGTGATGATGGAGATAGTATTACTCGGCCCATGTTCTCGGATCGTTGACCAGGAGATTATTTGGAAGTCATGAAAGAGCGATTGCTCCTGTTCAATATAAGTTTCGAAGGAATCTTCCGATTTGATGATAGCTGGAGCTGAGAGTTTAGGGACAGATTATAAGCTTATGGTCTGGTTGAAGATTGGTGCATGCGGAAGGACATAAACTGAAAAACTTTTAGTGGATGGCATCCATGTAGCAGTGAGCAGAGAGTCCGCAATTTTCAAACTGCAGTCTTGAGTGTCCCGTTCAGGATAATGTTTTGCCGGTCACCCTGACACACACTTTGTCCAGGTACTGCTGATGGAGTTGCAAACATCCAAGTATTGCTATCATATATCTGTTTCCACACTATTCCTTGATGTCTGAAGGTGTGAATTTCACAAGTATCTTTTCCAAATACTTTATGTACAGGTATCTCGTTGATTCCACAATTTGGTTTTGCGTTGACGTCATAGAGCACGCTGATGTCCACTACGTATTGATCGGCCATTACCTTTGAAAGTTCATTAGGGATAACTTCGAAATATTGCTGCAGGTTGTAGTTTAAACCCAAAATTGATGATGGAATATCAAAGGCTTGAAAGATGTTGTTTCCAAGATTCGAGGGTGCTGGCGTGTGTTTAATCAGATCATATGGGCGTGTGTCAAGGGTGGGAAGGAACGTTGTTAGGATCAGGTTGCTCTCATCCACATCGAATTGAGTTTGGTCAATCATTTGGTATGCAATTCGCAAGTGGTCTGGGAGTAGTGTTTGAGGGTGGTTGATGTCTCCTAAGGCATCATTGGTGTTGATTGAATCCCAGATGCTAGATCGTGAGGATATGCTGGAAAGCAAACTGGAGTACTTATGATATACCTCTTCTAGATAGTTCTCGGCTCGCTTGAATATTGCTAAAAGATGGATGTTGAGTTTGTCGTAGTCGATTATTTTGTACCAGCGGCTAAATTCGTTTGTGCGGTCTAAGCCACGTTGGAGTTGGCTCTGGATTCATTGCAGCTGTGTGTTGATCCTTTCCGTCGTGCTGTTTAGCGTTTTAGTGGCTTTGAGCATTAATTTTTTTTGACTGTCTATGGAACGGATAATTTTCCTTTGATTCTCTGAAAGCCCGTTGATGTTCCCGAAAACTTCGTCATTTACGTCGAAAATTGCTGTCATTAAATTCCCCAATACATCTCGGCGTCGTTTTGTGAAGAATCGCATCCTTGTATTTCTCGATATGTTGCACAAGCTCCGAATATCCAATTTCACTTAAAGCACTTGAACTGGCTTCACAGAAATCGCGGCATTTGGGGACGATAGATTCCACATTGGCTTGGTCATACCTTAAGTTGTCTCATGGTAATTGAAGCTGTATTTTTAAGGCTCCTCTGTAAATTCGAGCAGTTCCGAGGTATTCAATATAGACACCGGGTAGCAATTGGGTTATTGTTACATTGCAGCTTATTTGTGGAAGTATACAAAGAACTACTAGTAGAGAAACGAGCAGATTGGATGCTGATATCGAGCCTCGAGGCTTCTTAGGGGTGATCGCTGGTGGTGGCTCCCTTGAAGATTGGGTCTGATCGTCATCCATTGTGGCCTTTCTTGTAGCCGATTGAGGTACTCGAGCTTCCACCTGTCCCAGAAGTGTTTGCGGATTTGCTGAACGATTTTCCATTTGCGGCCAACGTGTTTGTCATATGGCATGGATGGTATTTCAAACAGATTGCACCCTGTTAAAAAGGGTCCTGGCGTGATTGCGGCGAGATCAGTTGGATTGTTACTGACCTCACAAAGAGGGCGTGAATAAAGACATGCTTCGACTTGAGCCAATGCTATGTACAGCTCTTCAATGCTTAATAATGTTTGACCAATTGCTTTTACTAAATGCCGTTCATCGATTTCACCCCAGCTTCCCAGAATCCACCAAAGTGTGGACTACCAGGAGGAATGAATTGCCACTGAAAATCCTCGTTCAGAAGAAACTCTTCGCAACGCATTGTAGTTTCTTTGAAAGCTTGCTTCAGCTGCTTTTCACTGCTTTGGAAGTTGGTTCCACAGTCGCTGTAAATAGTATGGCATTTCCGTCTTCGAGCGATAAACCGACGGATGGCTGCAATACACGCTGCTGTAGAGAGTTCCCTTACTGCTTCAAGATGGAAGGCCTTGGTGGATAAACAAACAAAAACAGCAATGTAGGCTTTCAAGGTTAGTTGACTTCCAGGACGAGCAGTAGATCTAGAGCATGTGAAGCATTCATGCAATATGCGCTTCACAATTGACTGGGCGTTAGTAATCCAATATTGCTGCTGATTCTGTCCCTCCTTGTAGTGTTGTTAAGTAAGCCTGTTTGACAACAATCTTAGCAGAAGAGTCTCGAGGTAATATAGCTGGATCTTTTGCATTTTCGCTGATTGGAGCATAGTGAAGCCTTCCACCTGCCCTGTGCATTCCTTGCGAGTCAATCTGTGGAGCTAAAGATTTTATGCAAGAACCGTTTGATACTTCAACCTTGCTGCGTATTGCATGTAGTTCTGGGGTAAAGGCATGCTGTTGTGATACGTGTATGCATTTTAATTTGGCGGTTTGCATCTCTTTAAAAGACAATGGTCCAAAGAGTTTGTGATTCGGGTGCGTTGCGTTATAAGTAAACCGGTTTATATATGCCATCACTTTAAGTAGCTTAGGTAATGAGGAGTACCTTGTGAATATTTCTGGTTCGGGGCTTAGCTCAGATGCTACTATACTCACTGAACGTGCTTCGATTTGTACTGCTTCCTGCTCGATTGCTGATAGCACTAGGTTAAGCAATATTGGAATATCTGTATTTGTCAGCCACTCCGATCCCTTCCACCAAAGGGATGAGTGTAGCAATTGTTCCAGACGTATTCCTCTTGATGCTAAGTTGGCAGGATTTTTATCTGTAGAGACATGGTTCCACTCGTGAGCATTGGAGACGTCATGAATGAGATTCACTCGGTTTGTGACAAAAACTTTCCATGTTGCAGCTTGTTTTTGGAGCCACGCCAACTCAATCTTACAGTCACACCAGAAGAATGTTTTTATGTCCGTCCAATTACAAGTCTGTTTTAGTTGCATCATAGTTTCTACCAGCAAGATAGCTCCACACAGTTCAAGTCGTGCAATGGAGGGTTTCGGTACGTTGACCATTTTAGTTGGAGCGACTTGAGTTTTTGCGATAATTAGGTAGGTAGAAATGTGTCCATCTGACCCCAAGACACGTAGGTAGATAGCACATGCAAATGCTAGTTTTGATGCGTCACAGAACCCATGTAGTTCCATGGCTGTGCTACGTGTAACACTGATTCACCTTGGGATCTTAAGCTGCTCGAGTAGCGAAAGCTGGCTTCGTGTTTCTAGCCAATTCTTCACTGCCGATGGATGAAGTTCTTCATCCCAAACTAATTTTTGTTGCCATAGGTTTGGGATGGTGATTTTTCCCGTTATTATGCAGGGTTGCAGCCAGCCAAGTAGATCAAATAGCTTGGCCACTTCCAAAAGAATCAAGCGCTTTGAAAGCTTCTCGTCCTCCTTCTTTTAAACTTTGAAGGAAAAGGCGTCTTGTGCTGGATGCTATTGCAATACTAGTGTCTTAACCTCTTCAGACAATGCAATATCTAGGAATTTTTGCCATTCTCGATCGGATTTTGGAATTGACTTTAAAAGGTCTGCGTGGTTCCCTGACCATTTTCTTAAGTGGAAGCCTCCCTTTCGAAGAGTTGTTCTGAGCTCACATTGTAGCTGCTGTAAGTGCGTTAAGTCATCTTAGCCAGTCAACAGATCATCAACATAAAAGCCCCGAAGTATTGTCTCAGAAGCTTCTGGATAATTGCCACGTTCGTTGATCGCTAGTTGTTGGAGAGTGCAAATGGCGAGAAATGGTGCACATGTGGTGCCATAAGTAACCGTAGTCAGCCTATAATGTCCAATTGACTTGTTTTTAGAGCCTCCACAGAATACGTTGTTAATTGCGGTCGTTTTCATGCACATGGATCTGCCGGTACATTTGCTTTATGTCAGCAGCGATGACATATTTGTGTGTACGCCATCTTAGAAGTAAATGAAGCAGGTTGTTCTAAATAGTTGGTCCAATTTGCACTACATCATTTAGGGGTTTGCCACCTTTAGTTTTCTGGGATGCATTAAAAACGACACGTAGCCTTGTTGTTGAGCTTTTTTCTTTGATAACCTCATGGTGTGGAAGATAATAGCAGTCCGCACTATGCAACAGGTGGTCGGGAACCTTTCATTCATAATATTCCTTCATTCATGATATTCCTTCTGTCATTCAGGATGGCTAGATAGGCGCTGCTCAAGTTGCCGGAACCTGATGTGTGCTGTCCATAAGGTTTCCTTCAGCTCTTTACAGCGACTCTCTTTGCGTGTTCTGAGAGAAGTGGTTTTCAGTTTGCACATCGTCTAGGGATGACTCTGCTGGTTGATGAAGTTCTTCAATTTCCCAGATTCTTATCACAGCTGTGGCCAGGTCCTTTATTGGTACAAACGTAATAGAGTTACTGTTGGCCTGCGAGCTGTCGGTTGATCCAAAGAGAACCCAACCTAGTTTTGTGTTTTGTGCGCATGGGTTGTCAGAAATGAAGCCGCGTTCTAAGATGCTGCCATAGATGTCTGCTCCTAGTATGATATCGATTTGTGCAGGACGGTTCGACTCAGGATCTGTTAGCTTCAACCTCCTGATGCGATTGGGGAGGGTGACACTTATGCTGGTTGTAGGCAAGATAGCTGTGATTTGCGGGATGATCAGAGCCGAAAATTGCAGAGACGTGTCTGTTTTATGACTTTCGATGGCTGCTGTGACGTTGACAACTCCTCGTGTAGTTACTGCCTCTGAGCATCCGATGCCTAAAATAGATAGTTTGGAATTGCTGCGCCGCAATCTCAAAAGTTGCACAGCGGACTCTATTATGAATGACCGTTGTGAACCAATATCCAATAATGCTCGAAGTTTCATGTAGCAATGTGTTGTGTCGCTTCGAGCAAAGCTTGCAAGTCTTCTTTGATTGGCACTGTTTCACTACATGCTTGTCGGACAAACAATTGAAACATGAACATGTGTTCTTCACTAGTTCCCGTCTTGCAACAACTGTCGCTTTTTTTTTAACTGTTCACATTCGAACAGGCGGTGTTGTTCGTTGCACATAGCACATCGGAGCGATGAAACCTGTATAGTATGCGTCGCCACCTTCTTCTGTGGTTCCACCTCTGAGAATGGTTTTGCGAGGGTTAACGTTTCCAGCATTGTAAACATCTGCGTGAGAAAGGTTATGAATTTTTTCAAACTTGGTGCCTCTCTACTGTCGCTGATCAGCTTTTGCCATTCAATCCTTGAATCTTTATCGAGTTTGAAGTCGAGCATGAATACGATGGCAAGGTCAAAGCCATCGATGTTCAATATTTTGAGACTTTCTGTCAGTTGATTGGTTGTGTTTACCATCTCCCTTTACCCTGCTGCTTGGTTTCCGGAGCAGATACTTGCATTCACCAGCGCTGCATAAGCTCTTGGGCTATACTTTTTGTGTTGGCGTACCTGTCACACAAAAGCTACCAAACAGCTTCGTAATTGTCACCTACAATAGCTTAATGGCCTATCAACTTCTCAGCTTCTCCTTTAAAGCTGCTTCGGAGATACTGCATTTTCTGCACGCTCAGGATACCTTGACTCTCGTGAACCATGCTTTTGAACCAGTTCCGAAAAGAGAACCAGCTACCGTAATTCATAGTTGCAACTGTTCTAAACCAGTAGCCTGAAACTTGTAGATCCCTTCCTTGAAAATGGTTTGATGCTCCAGGACAAGATCTTCGATGTAAGCATACACTTCGTTCTATTTGGCTATGAGCCCATGGTCATCTTTTTCTCTTAGCTCGTCGTGGGCCTTCGCATGCATCTCTTCGCAAGCTCTCCGTTTCTCTTCCAGGCGGGCTAGTCTCGCTTTGAAATAGACTAGAGAGTGTCGGTTAGAACCGTCTTTTTTATAATTTATCACAACACGGGCGATGCTATCAAAGCTCAATTTTTGCGATGCTGCTGGGCTGGCCATGTCTTTGATTGTCTTCACGTATACTCGGGTCCTTGAGATCTCTTGGTGAGTTCCTGCGCCAACACACAGCAAAATATCCTGCAACACATGTCTTTGATGAATTGAGCTGGGATGAATGTCTTGCAGCGAATGCTCTAAATGATACCAGGCACCACTACTTGATTGTACCCTGGGATTCCTTGAACGGCAGAAGTCCTATGATGGCTTCAAGAATGCGTGTCAACTAGCTCCTTCGTACGGTATCCTGATTTGAAGAACTTTGAGGGTCTTCAAGAGGGGTTCTTTTCTAAGTCCTGTGATATCCGGCTTTACGGACCAATGTTCTGGAAGTGAAAAAAATTGCTTTTTGAAGCGATTTGCTGTTGGCTGGTTGTTGACCTGCTACAATCAGGCGATGTTATATTGGGACGCATTAGCGTTGGTGGTATGTTTGATGTTTTAGCATTATTCCTAACAGTTATTTATTAAAATTGTTATTATTATTTCTTATTATTATTTGATATTAATTATCATAGTTAGTATTATTTCTCATTATTATTTGTATTATTTGTTAGTTAGTAATAAGAGTCGTATTATTTCTTATTATTATTTATATTATTTATTATTTAGTAATATGGTTCGCATTATTTATTGTTATTTGTTTTTTTTATTAAAACTTTTTCTGCTCCATTTTAATTAGCAGTGGTGCATGAAATTGTTGCAGTAACTTATGTTAATAAAATACAATTAATTTTTGGAAAATTCAACTTTCAACAAAAATTACTTGCACGAATATTCAATCTTTAAAAGAACCATCAACGAAAAATTTAATTCTTCCAGATGCAATTTCAAATATTGAAATATATTTTTCACAGAATTCATTGTAGTTTCTGTTGATTCGAGGGGATATAATAAAACAAAATAGATCGTTTAGTTGATTGTAATTTAGCTATCATCTCGTATCGTTATCATAATATTATTTTAATAAATCTGATTTGTGTTTCAACGCTTTCTTTTCACTTTATATTAATTAACGTTATTCTTATCTTAATAATGTTTTCCAATCAAATTTTATTTCCTCCCTAAAACAATGCGAGACTCTTCTATTTTAAATTTATATTTTATGTTTGTTGGCCTCTTACTAAATTTACGGAAAAAAATGTACTTCTTAAATTGTGTGGCCGTAACATGTTTCTGTAGACTGACTTTCATGTTTCGTTAGCATTTGTATTGTTTGTATTTGCTTTTTCACCTTTGTCTTTACCTGATGGCTTTAAGTTTTGAAGTCTCCCATTGTCACCAATTGCTTTCGATACGATCAATAATTATTTAGAGGCGTACTCGGGGAATTATTTCCGACAGTCGACACAATACCGGTTCTGCTCTCATTTACGACATGCGATTTAGTACAGAAATGAATGGTAGGTACTTTCCTGAATTCCTGGACCCTTGTCCATCGTGGCGATAGACCACTTGGATCTTGTACTTCACATTCACTGCCTCTCGCTTAGCTCAAAAATTTTGCCAGAAAATCACCCTACCCGGCGTTGAGAGGGGTGGCAAGAACGTAAAAGAATAAGTCCGCCTATATCCTTGCTCGCACAAATTACTCCCTGATCTTATGACATTAAATAGCGTGCCCTAGATTAAATTTCCATGCCTGAAGAATTGCGGCTCGAGGGATTATTCTCTAATAGAATTCCTTCGTTTTAACCTTAGCAAAGCCTTCGATTTGTTTAACATAACTTTCCCCACACTAATCAAAGAAGCTGCCCACAAATTAAAAACTAATGACACTGACAATGAAAGAAGTTGAAATCAAACGGCACAAATTCACATTTAACTTGCTTTGTTCGTTGAATTTTTGTACATGAAATCGTTTTACTACTCCTCCCATACCTGACGATGACGTGATTTCCCAAGTGACATGCCGGAGCTTCACGTTGAGCAGGCCAGTCATTACGACTGTTGGCGAAGAAGTTTTGCAGCACGGCAGCAAGTGCGGTATTGCTGCCACAAATCACGCCAGAAGCACCGCTAATTCAAAACTGTTGTGGCACCATCGACTTCTTGATTAGCTGCCGAAATTAGAGAGATGCTCAATGTCCAGTAGAAATGTTTCGGGTTTAGGTTACCTTGAATGCCCAAACGTCGTCTCTAAATTGTTGTGTGGAAATCCCCATATGTATTGTATGGAAATCCCGATCTAATTCCTCAAGCTGATAGTCGTTGTTTGTTTGCCCCCAGTAATAGGCCAATCGGTTGCAGCAAGCACATACGGACTATATAATGGAACAGCAATAACCCCATGCGTAGTAACTCACCTTTTTCCTTTATGGACGTTTCAGGCACAACGTTGGGCTAGGTGTTTTGCGGGTAGGTTTTAGACAGTCGGAAGGAAATTGCTGTATTTGCACGCCCAAAGTACGTCACATATCGACCAGCCAGGTCTTCAAATTTGGGGTTAGGTGCTCCACCCGTTTTCCGCTGATTGCGTTTGACACGTCACATCACACTTTTGTTCCCGACACTCACCGTGGCGTTAGTTAGAGATGTGCACACTATTACACCAAACTCTTCTTCAGAAATATTGGATTTTCCCTCTGGCAATGGGTCCTTTCTTTTACGCGACAACTTAATTTTCCACCCGATTCGCGACTCATACAAGTTTCAACCGACAAACGTCAAGTGGCGGCTCAGTGGCAGCCTAAGATTAATAAGAACTGGATGGGCTAAGCTCATATAAAATGCATGACAGAGCATGCGACCGGTTTCTGTTCTCTTCCAAGTGAACAGTCTGTCATTTCCTCCCCGTCTGCCTCTTGCTGGTCACTTTCTTGTTCCAAAAGCCAACTAGGTGTGAACTGACTGTCAAGTTGACTGATGCAAATTGGACGCTAAATTGGCCAATTTGCAAGTTTCGTCGCGAATTTTATCCGATATTAAAACTATGGAAAGTGTTCGCGATCTAAATTCATACCAAATGTTTAAACATTCGATTGGAGTTTGTGATTCAAGTTACTTTAACGTGTGACACTGTGTAATTAAGTCCGAATTTCAAAATGAAATGTGTAGTGCCTTCGTGAAAAAATCATAGTGGAAAAGGTTCTGTAGGTGTTTCCTTTCACAAGTGAGTAGTTATTATATTAATGTTTTGCATGTTTTTCATACAATGCTGAAGGTTTTTCAAATAGAAAGCAAATTTTTGGTATTGTATGAAAATTTGTTTACATTGAGCAGCAGCCATGTTTGCTTGTGCAATTTGGCTCTCTCTAAGGTTGTAAACAAGAGCGTAGCAGTAGGAAAAGTGGTCGCAGGGGTTGTTGCAACCATATTGTCACGTGGTTGTCCACTCCAGTATTATTTAATTACTCAATGGTGGCAGCGATTCAAGTTTTAATTAGCTCACCACCTGTCGACGTCAGTGGTGTATTGTATAGAGATCGACTGGTTGGCGTCAGTGGCGTCGGGTGTAGGGATCTGCTAGTCACGTCAGTGGCGTAGAGTGTAGGGATCTGCTGGTCGCATCAGTAGCGTAGTGCGCCAAGATCGAGGTTATCACAAGGTAGAGAGTTGAATTTTGGCACTACTGGGTATTTATAGTCGATAATACAGTTCTTACAGTTACATTTAAATGATAAATGAGATCTCAGGAGCAATGACTGTAAATCCAGAAAATTTTCATAACATCCACGAATATTATGGTTTGTACAGCCTCTAATGTATTCATTGAAAACATGGTGAAATTCACTATATTCCCTTTATAACTGGCAGAAAATCCAGTTATAAATGGTGATATTGTGTTGAAATGATATAAAACTTTCACTCAGAGAAAAGTCCAAGTAGAGGTGATAAAAAAATCAGGTTCATTTAACAACTTTTTTTATCACTATACGTCCAACAAAACGTTGAGATCAATTTGACAAATTATTGAAAAAAAACTTGTGATTTGCAGACGTTGTCTTAGACTGCATCGGTGAAGGAGCGATTTCTAGTTTCGGTTCATCGTTTTCTGATTTTATTTACTTATTTTTTCACGGTATCTTCTAACTCCTGTTGTCCTTTCGTTAAGGTTTTCCAAGCTGTTTGCATATGCAAGCAGCTCGATTATGTAATGATTTTGAGCACACGTCTCGAACGTTTGAGATTTCCCGAAGGAAAGTCTTAGAACGTGACCACGGACTGTACCCATCAGGTCGACGTGTCCGGACACTTTTAATCTACTCAGAGGTGGCTGCTGGCTAGCTAGCTAGTTCGGAGAGGATTTCTGTCGCGGGTCTTACGCGAGCAGACTATGTCCGAAATACAAAAACGCAAGCACCGGTTCACATGCCCGATTTAAAACGCGTCCAACAACTTCCATCGGCACTGCTTTAAATCCCGTACTCCATTCCGGAGGAAAAGAATAGAAAACAACCGCTGAAACGATACGCGCTCCCGAATGCAACCAACGTGGTCCCCGAAATATACTTTTCGAATGCAAAACCAGATAAATCTACTCTAATAAAAGCTCGCAACACAAGCTATGGCACCACGTACCGACCGCAATGCGAAACCGACAATTCGCAGATTACTGGAACCCCTACCCTCTCGGCGGCATACTCACCGTTCGCCGACATTCTCCTGCTGGAAAAGAACAGTTTTGCTGGAAAGGAAAGACTGGGTTAGCCTAGCAATTCATATTCTTTTTTATTTCTTTCATAGTTCTACTTCTACTAACAATTCTAATATCTCTTTTAAATCTCTTATTCAATTTTTTATATCTATTTGTTTAAACAAAATATTGGAACCTAAATCAAATACTAACAGATATAATTAGATATAGATAAATTGTTAAAATTGTCAGCGGTATGCTGTCGGCCAATTCCACAATACGTTTGAATCCGCCGGAAAAAAACTAACCAAGAAATAATACTTAAAAACATTTGTCAGCAGATTGTTTACATACTTTGCTGATTAAGTTATTTCAGAAATTATATTAGGATTATTTTAAACATTTCTTTAAATTAATAAAAATTCACACGAGATCTTACATTTAAATGTTCTTTAGTATTTGCTATTTATTTTCTTTGACGTGTATTTTTTGTATAAGAATTTTAATGCTTTATTGTGCCGATACGTTCTCTGTTTGATTTGAAGTTCAAGCGTTGCCAAAAATCATTTTATATTAAGAGAAAACCCCCAACCGCTAGGAAAAGAAGTCGGAATTAGCCCAATTATTTTCACCTTGATGCTTTTATTTATTGCCTTTCTAATTATTTCATATTATTATAGTCCTATATTGAAAAATTCTTGGCGTCATATAACATATTCTTGTTTTAACTTTATTTATTATTTATTTTAAGTGTTCCTTACGTTTGCTCTAAATTTGCTTTATAATAGGATACACTTAAACAAATTTATTGGTCTACTATTTTAAGGGTGGTCTTTTAGATCTAGTTGCTAACCCTATTTCTGTGGTTTTTTTATCTTCTCTTGTTTAAAGAAATTGAAAGGTTATCTGAAGTCCATTGAACGATAATTTTAGCTGCAATTCAGGAGAGGGATGGAGATTAGGGGGAGCAGGTTTCAGGTGGTGTAGTTCAGCTTTGGCAAGTAGTTCTGTAAGTTTGCCTTTCATTTAATGAAGTTATATTTTGACCAGTGAATTGTCAGTGAAAACAATAGTTATGTGGACTTAATAATTATCTTGTTGGAATGATGGTCAATTATTGATTACCTTTGGGTATTAATACGATTACTTTATAAACACAGCGTTATACTGAATGGCGTTTGCGGTAAAATTAGTCATTCTGCAAACTTTTAATTATCTGCAAAATAACCGAGACTCGGAATCCACCGTAAAATGGGTATGAAAGAGACATAGACCAATCTGTAAAAATATGGAGATTTTAGGTCCTAATTGATAATTTACGAGTGTATCGTTCGAAGAGTGAAGAATTTTTCTGCAAAATTCCTTTTATTTCATCCCAAGTGCAGTTTTATATACTTCAATTCTCTAAACCCGTTATAACTTACAATTATCGTGGTACAAAATTGTTTTTCCAAATAGCAACAATATCAAAAAAAAAAAAAAAAAACGGGGAACTATTGAATACAATCAGGAAAATGTTAATCAGTATTAAAATTATGTTATAATATATACATTTAAATTAGGCACTTAATTTCCATTTCGCCAGTTTTCTAGCAGCTAACTCTTATTTATAAAAATCACTTTATTTGGTCCTAACTAAGGGTATAAATAAATCTCAGAGATATTCTCTCTAATACAGCTGACTTCTTGAGCTTGAAGGACAATGCCTTCGGTTAATTCATATAACATTGTAGCTGCTTCTTTTGACCACCCGGATTCTGGTGGTTGAATATTGGCTAGCACAGCTTCTATTGCTTGAAATGGCATTACCAGAAAATCTGCGCGAATCTGTTTATTATTATCTTTCTGTATAACACCATCGCCCCCGTAATCCAAAAATTTTCACAAAACAACAAATTGTCTTATTAACTATTTGCAGTCTGTACCACGAGCCTAAACAATTTCCTACACATAGGGCGTCATCGGTCATTTCTGGCGGACCAGGAGCCTCTGCACTAGCATAAGTCTTAGCCAAACAATTTTGCAAAAATTGAGGGATGTAATGACTGCGGCTCCTTATTTGAACAGGAACCATATGAAGTGGGGGTGTATTCGAGCCGGAACTAAGTGATGATCCTGAACCGGGCGATATCGATGGTGGACTTTCTGGAGCACCCTTAGTAAGATAGTGCGTAATTGTTTTCTGCGCTTCCCTACTTTTGGCCCGCGGCTCCGTCGACCCTATCGATTCTATACTCTCTACAATCAATGCAATAAATCACAATAAATCCCGTTGCTTTTTCAATTGTATACGTTTTAATAAAAACTTGCGCAATTTTGTATTTTGAAAAGAATTCTGTCTGCTTTGCTACAACAAATTCATCCTTTTCTTCTACTGTTCGTCTGCTCACAAGTTTCTTAATTAGAACTCGAAGTGAAAGAAGTGCAAGTAGACATACAACGTTAAGCTTAGCAGCGTAATTCAATAGCTTCGAATAACTTCGGGGATCTAAGCTCTCAAAGATAAGTCTCCAAGATTCATGAAGATTTTGCCAATAATCATCTATGAAAAATTCATAAGATTGACCGCGCTTGCACAAACTGCAGAAATATTCCTTAAAAAGAAATACGGAATATGACCATTTTATTATTTAACATGGGCAATTCAATCACTTATGACCTTCTTCTCTAGAATGCTCTCAATTTTCGCCAATCGAGTAGTTATATGTTTCGTACAGTGTTCGGGCGCAATCTTGCTCAAATCATTGTAACTTATCCCCTTTGTTTGGCTCGATGGGGTTAGCAGGTGGATCAATAAAAATGTTTCGTTCCATGCTCCTCAATCACCATCGATGACAATCGTAAAACCGTTTGTTTTTTCAGCGCTTAAGGGTTCTGCTC
The DNA here is from genome assembly GCA_963969285.1 of Odontomyia ornata. Classification (NCBI taxonomy): domain Eukaryota; kingdom Metazoa; phylum Arthropoda; class Insecta; order Diptera; family Stratiomyidae; genus Odontomyia; species Odontomyia ornata. Next base: position 194,391,019 of record OZ017741.1, read on the forward strand.
TAGTCAGAAACACATCCTTCCGAATATTCTTGTCGATTTGGCGCCGTTCATTTACCCACCGTCTACTAACCAACTCCCGAATAGTCTTGCCTCGATCTTCGAACTTCACAGCACTTTATCCTTCGTGACACTACGCCCGAATACTCGAATACATCAAACCACTATCAGGACCAACGGGACTACGAGCCACGTGGAACCTTCTTTCGACGCGTTTCAGTTGTGGTTCAGTGACAGCGATTAGATTAAAAGTCGCCCACGAGCTAGCGACGTTAGTGGCGTAGGGCATATGGATCGGCTGATCGGCGTCAGTGGCGTAGGTATCAAGAGCGAAGTCTTCCTCCTGGAGGATATATGGTGGAAGATTTGTCGGAGACAGTTAGCCGAAAATGAAGGCATCTAGGAGTGTTTTTTTTTTTTTTTTTTTTTTGTGGTAAGGAGGTGAAGGCATTTATGCCCGCCGAGTCTGGCAGTGTGGGACTCCCATGGAGGATACCTTTGGACTACCCACTAAACACCTCCCCTGTCAATCTGAGAACCTAGCCTGGAACCGTTTGACACATTACTTCGGGCCAGGTCTCGTTTTGTTACGCCGTGGGGCGCCTTCAAGCTGGGGAGTCCCTTTCCTAGCGGGAGGGGAGAGGGGAAGAGGAATTGCCAGAAGAGCGATCCCCCAGCCCCAGTGCCTCCGGCTGTTGTGAGTCCCTTTTATATTTTAGGACTGCCCGAGCATAATGTGCCACCTGGTTCCATTTGTCAACCGATTCGAGCATCACCGCAACTATATAATCCGGGGTGAGCTCTCCCGTCTCCCTGTAGAGTTCCCTTCGCAGCCTGGCCCATTTGGTACACGCAAAAAATGTGTGACAGGCATTGTCCTCCTCTCCTGGGCAAAACCGACAATCGGGAGACCGTGACTTGCCGATCTTGTGCAGGTAAGACTGAAAACACCCGTGCCCGCTCAAAAGCTGGGTCAGATAGAAGTCAGTCTCACCATGCCTTCGATTTAGCCACGGTCTCACATCCGGGATGAGGCGCGCAGTCCACCTTCCCTTCGTGCCATTCCTCCAAGACTGCTGCCAATCGTTGAGCGAGCGTTGTCTCTCCTCGCGGACAACCATCTCCCTCGCATCCTCGTTTCGGCGCAGGTAAATAGCGCGGCGCTCTCTAGCAAGGAGGGCGACAGGTATCACGCCCGCAATCACTCTTACCGCCGAGTCGGAGACTGTTGGATACGAAGATGCAATTCTCAGTGCTCCTCTTCTCTGTACCTGTGCCAATCGTTTTCGGTATACCTCTTTGCTGAGAGCGTCGCCCCATACCTCTGCTCCGTCTAGGAGTGTTTGCTACCGACCATTTGAACGATGGTGTCGTTTACCTCCATACCTAGAAGCTGAAGAAGGTGACGTACTGAGCAAATACAATTAATACGAAGCTGCGGATGGCTTCAATTAGGATGGCAGAGCTATTAACCAATTGTATTATTTTAGACTCAACTCCTATTAAGTAGCCCACTGTTTTTGATAATTTAACAAAAAGATTGAAAATTTACGTACAGTTGTGAAATTGATTTGATTTCCGAGAAATGCAGAGAAAAAACATTTGACACTACTCTCTATATGGTAGAAAAGGCTTATTCCATAATTTTACAATTGTCACGTGTTATTTAGACAGTCGAAATGGAATGCATAAATCATGTTACGCTCATCAATTTTCTGACTTATGTCCTTTTAAGGTATAACTTCGATATTACAAAAATTTAATTAAGATAAATTACAATGTATATATGAATATTTCTCAAGTTCCGTAATATTAGAAAGTGCTACAAAGGCCATTCTAACAGACTCTTTTCAATCGAAATTCTGACAATTGTAGTCACAAATAAGGCAGATAGTTCTTATTTTAAAACCTGTCATGGAATAAGGACATGATTCACGTAAAATGATTTTACCATCCAAGAATGTGTGTTTTATGTTATTAAGATATTACTTTGGTCTACTTGCTTTCGATGGGTTTACCAATTTTATGCGACGTCAAACAATTTTAATTAAAGGCTATGAAACGTTTTATGGCTTTGTGGTCATGGAATATTAATTTTTCAAGGAAGCTATCATAATTATTTGGGTTATTATGTTAAATTTGAATTTTTACCACATTATTGAATTTTCTTTGTATTTTCATCAACGTTAGGAGAAATGCAATAGTTTTTATCTATTTATTTTTCAACCATAATTGGCATGACCAATTGGTCAGTTTTATATGGCTTATATATTGATACTTAATGATGCTCCAATGTTTTTGGTACGAACTCATTGAATAGGCTGAACACGAAGCTCTTGAGAGTAGGTATGATGCCGAAAAGTAAAAGTTGCCATCCTTCATTTTCCTTGCGGTCCAGCAGCAACTAGTCGTTCAGATCTCTTTGCTGCTGGCTGATTTTCGTTTGCATGCATTTAGTTATAAAGGACTTCTAACATACGAGTATAATGTTGCTATTGAGCATTTTTGCCAGGGCTCAAATCTATCAGCATTAACATCATCAAAGCTAAGTCCGCTGGGATATCATTACGAGTAGGTATTTATACTCGTAGTCCCTTTGTGATAAAATACTCGGGACTAGCCTTAGAAAAGTTATTGATTTGAGATAATTGCGTGAATGGATGGTATGCTCTGAAAATATATTAATGAATAAATAATCTTATTCTATTTCCAGACTTCCATGTAAATAAAATATTTTCCTAGTTCTTCAGTATAAGATCTACATGAATACTGATTTAACCACTGACCCCATTACGTGTTTGCTTTGATCATCAGATTATCCATTTCAACTCAATTTATTACTGTCATTATCACCCAATTCATTATCGCTTATTTTTCACAAAATTTCTTACAAAAATCATCAAATTATCCATCAATAGGCGATTAAGTTGTAATTTCGATAACAAACTACCAGGATTACTGCGATAATTAATTGGTCACATTATTTCTCAGCAACGATACCTTAAGCTCTTCCACTTGCATCGTTTTGTCAAATTACATTCTTTTGTATAATATATCAAAATTTTCAAAATTCTATTGAAGCTAATTTTGCAATCAGAATTCTGAAGTCATACTGATAAAGAAAAGATTTCAAATTCCCAGACCAAACCAATATCAATTTTTTCACTTTAAGGCAAACGAATGTCGCAGAATATTCTCAACGTCACCTCATTTGCACTAGAACGCTGATCAATTTGATAATTACTTGATGATTAAATTCGTACTGTCTAAAGTAAAAGTATTAATAGCTAAAGTGTCCAATTAATTTCCATGTAATTATAAATAAATTCTAGCACCACCCATAAGTGCTAAAGATAATTATATAAATTGAAATTCTTAGACATTCCGTCATTCTCTTCGATAAAGTCGCATTTAATCGATCTGTTCCGATAACGTTCTAATTACGAGACGGTAAATCTTATCCACTTTCCCTCCAGGTGCACTTGCATGGCCTCCTCTAAGACCCCTGAAACACGATCGCGCCTAAATCTCATAATCTTCCTTGCTGGCAACTTGATTATTTGACTCAGGTTTGCGTTGTTATCCAGTTTTTATCTGCGATTAATAACCCGTGTTTGTTTTTTTGCCTCGTCAAGCGTTGCAGCAAATACATTTCCAGAACGAATGACAATTTCGATCAAATCAATAATCAGAGATTTCTTGCTGGTACAACTCCAGCGCGATAAGAATTTAATAAAGTAGCCAAGAGCGATAAGGTTTTACTTCTAATTGACATTTGATTGGTAATAAACAATCAATTTCAATTCATCAAGAATGTTCCATTTATATCCTCTTTTATCGTTCCAAATTTTTCCTGGGTGAAAGATAACGGAATGTTGACGGATCGAATTTACCAAAGCTATGAGTAATGCATACTACTGTAGACGTTCTTCTGAGAATTTAGACGGTGTGTATAATAATAGCTTTTCCCAGATTTATTGGGTAATGTATTCATGTTTACTGGCTTATTAATTAGTATGCTCTTCATCATCATTCATGGCGCGATTGTCCGATTTGGGTTCGGTTTCATAGATTTAAATTGGGCATTTCCAAGTTTGGACCTGACACTTTTGATTATGCTTCGTCAATAATTTTCAAAAATTAAATAATTTTTTACAAAACTCAATTGAACTAATTTTTTTAGTTGAAAATCATCACCATCGAATTATTCGAACAATTATCGAATAGCAGAAGTTTCTTTTCTGGAGAAGTATCAAAAATCGGAAAGACATTCAAGAGCAGTCCCGGTTCATGAACATTCCCTTTAATCTCGCTAAAAAAGCAACTAGATGGAGGATCCTGATGGCTTTAGCCATCAAAAAGCACGATCATGTCTATCGCCAACAACGACGAGCGAGAAAAAGCTAAAGCGAAGATTTGAGAATAATGATGAAAAGCTAATGACAGAGGGGAGAAGCATGAGAGAGAAAATGAGGAACTCAGACTTAGTGTTCAGTCGCTAGAAGAGCTATTTGGCAAATTAACGTTCAACAAAGAAAAAGAAACCACCGAGAAAAAAAAGAAGTGGAGTGAAAAGCAACCGGAAACAAAAAATCAAAGAAACCGCAACAGGAACCTGATCAAGAAGATGTCCTCAGCGCAGGCAAAGCAAACGTCAGTACAAAATATTATGCAGCGTTAGCTGGGCTAGACGATTCCATGAACATTGAAGAGGAAAAAGTTACAAAAATCCTGAACATTGTTTTACTAAACCTGATAATAAATTCATCGAATATTTAAAAATAGGGAGAAAAAACAAAAAGTTTTGTCTGCTGGTCCGTAAATTCCTCGACTATTTAAAAATTAAAAATAGGGAGAAAAAATAAAAGTTTTGTCTACCGGTCCGTCTGTCAATATTAATCAAAAGAAAGGGAAAGTCCCACAAATCAATGTATTTTGGCAAATTGACAAAGGCATGGTTCGGCTTTTGGCAGCCGAAAATATATTAAATGATTTTGGGATCAAAAGAGTGAGTGACGACAAACTGACGAATAAAACTAAGTTACTGGTTGACTTTCAGACAGTGAAAAGTGCGTTGAATTCACTTTACATACATCGCCAAGAGCGAAAAATAAGCAGACCTTTTTGTTGAAGGGTCTGGATTGCGGAGAGGACAAAGTCGATTTCCTTCAGTTGCTTCAAGAAGTTTCACTAGAAATAGAATTTATTGCAGTTAAAGACTTCCCAAAAAGGAGATCGATATTGGAATGCAAAAATTTCCCTTTTTATATGGTCTAAATTTTGAGCAAAAGCAGTCCAAGTGTCCTTCAAAATATAAGGTACTTGAAGTTCTGAGTGGTGAGGTGGAAACGCCTTCAGAAGTGGAAGGTTAACCAGTGCTATAGGTTCGAAAGATTCAGTTATTCAGCCGCCAATCTTGCCATGAAATATAGATGCATAAAGCGTAAAAATGTCAATGCTTCCGGCGAGTGCAAATCGACTCAGGCGGAGCCAAAAGAAAAACTATATTGTGTGAACTGCGGTGTCTTTGGTCATCCAGCATCATATTGAGGATGTAAGTAAAATTTACTCCAAAACAAACCCAAGTACTCGGCAATGTAATAACCAACTTCGTCAAGCCAAGGGTATCAGACGACACCAAAACTGCCATCAAAGCAGTTCGACCAACCCGGACCGGTGGCTTGCTGGTGGAATTCGGGCCAGAGGCCACAAACAAAGATGCATTCCGTGATGCGGTTCAAAAGGTTCTTGGAGATGCGGCAACGGTTGCCTCGCTCGAACCAATGGCAACCCTGGAAATCAGGGACCTCGACTGCGTCACGGACAAAGCTGAAGTAGAGGGTGCCATTGGGAGGGAGTTCCCCAGCTTAAGTGAAGTCAAGGCAAGATTGACACGTGAAAACACAAGGAGGCAACGCATGGCTATTGTCGAACTAGCTGATAAAGACGCCCAGGAAATCCTGGCGAAGGGCAAAATTAAGATAGGTTGGGTGATCTGCAGGATACGGAGAAGAGCGATCCCTATCCGCTGCTTCAGATGCTTCGAATACGGACACACCGCGTATGGCTGTAGGGGACCCGACAGGAGATCTCTGTGCTACAAATGTGGTGAAACGGGGCACAAAAGGAAGGAGTGCAAGAACGAGGCAAAATGCATTCTTTCCAAGGATGCTAAGCTAGCACCTGGCGACCTCAAACATGAGCCGGGGACAGGGAGATGCTGGGTTTTCAAGGAGGCCCTAACTAAAGCCAAATCGATACTCAAATGATCCGTATCCTGCAGGTCAATTTGCACCGAAGCACAAACGCCCAGGACCTACTTGAGCAGTTTGCGAGGGATAAGAAAGCTGACCTCCTGTTGCTGAGCGAGCAACATCATAACAAGGACTCGCAAGCGTGGTACCCTGACAAATCTGGTACCTCGGCCATCTGGGTTCGAGACAGCGCCCGCCTTCAGGTGCAGGGCCATGGACGCGGGGATGGTTTTGTGTGGGTGCGGTGTTCAGGGATAACATATTTCAGTGTTTATCTGACGCCTAACGAGGCAATGCGATCTTTTCGAACCAAACTCGATGCCCCGGAGGACGCTGTCTCGAACGCAGAGGGCCACATGCTGGTCGGGGGAGACTTCAACGCTAGAGCCATTGAATTGGGTATGCCACAATCCGACCCAAGGGGAAAGCAAATCTTGGACATGGCGACCAGAACAGCGCTTTTTGTCCTAAATACTGGTAACACCCCTACTTTCCGCCGCTGGGGTTGCGTAGGAACCATACCCGATGTGACACTCGCTTCGGAGTCCCTGGTACCCAGAGTACACAACTGGCGAGTACTAGAGGACTACTCGGATAGTGATCACCAGTATATAGCTGTTGAGATTCACGACGGTGCCACTCTGCGTGCATATGCGCAAACTTCAATCCCCGGATGGAGGACTGGGAGGATGGACGTTGAGAGGTTTGCTGACGCGCTTACGGCAGGCGCACCGTTGCTGGGAGCTCCGCCAGGGAGTAGAGGGCCTACAGCCAAGGACTTGGTGAACTCAACTATGAGTACCATCATAGCTGCTTGCGAGTCTTCTATGCCCCGTCGGAGACCCCGACATGGTAAGCCTCCAGTATACTGGTGGTCAAACGAGATCGCCGAACAAAGAAGTGAGTGTCACAAACTTCGGCGAGAGGCCCAGCGGGCGCGAACACGGGAGGAGGCAGACACTAGCCTAGCAGCATACAGGTCCGGCAGGAAATATCTTCGCAGGCTTATTAACAAGAGCAAGGCCCGATGCTGGCAAGACCTCGTGGACGATGTAAATAGGGATCCGTGGGGCCTTGGCTACAAGCTGGTCATGGGGAAACTTGGTGCCCTACGGAAGCCTTGTATACATGACGCGGAAAAGATGGACGCGATAGTACGGGGACTCTTCCCCGCCCATCCCGTCCGTGTTGACGCTGTCCATGGTGAAACAACAGTCGAGTGCCCACTCTTCACACAGCTGGAACTGGAGGAGGCAGTCCTCTCCCTGAAAGCGAGGAAAGCTCCAGGTCCAGATGGTGTTCCAGCTGAGGTTTTGCAGCTCGTCTATCACCATTGTCCTGACTTGCTGCTCAGCACATTCAACGCTTGCCTACGGGACGGGGTTTTCCCGGTACGATGGAAGGTGGCGAGGCTCGTGCTGGTCAGCAAGGGGAAGGGAAATCCCGAATGGCCGTCTGCATATCGCCCGTTATGCATGCTAGACACGGCTGGGAAAGTGCTGGAGAAACTCATCAAGGGAAGACTCACTGACGCGATTCGTGCTGCTGGGGACCTATCTCCTCGGCAGTACGGCTTTAGAGTAGGACGTTCTACCATTGATGCGATTGCAGAGGTGGTGAACGCGGTCCAAAAGGCAGAGGCATATAGTCGCACCAAGCGACGGATCGTCCTGTTGGTGACACTCGACGTCAGGAATGCCTTCAACTCCGCTAGATGGGTGGATATTCTGGATACGCTGGAAAACTCTTTTCAAGTTCCAGAATATCTAATGCGGCTTTTGAGGAACTACCTTAAGGACCGAAGCCTGCTCTACGACACGACACAGGGCCAACGAAGGATGGAAATTACATCGGGTGTTGCCCAGGGATCTATCCTTGGTCCGGACGTGTGGAACGTGTCTTACGACGGGCTACTGAGACTTGAGATGCCAGATGAGTCGCGCTTGGTCGGCTATGCGGATGATGTTGCGGCTCTGGTCGCCGGACGCACCGTTGAACAAGCGCAACTTAGGCTAGGTATGCTAATGCGCCGAGTGAGGGACTGGATGACTGCTCGCGGGCTCAGTTTAGCACTGGAGAAAACCGAAGTGGTCATCTTGACAAAAAAGAGAATCCCTAGAGTAAGGATGATCAGTATTGGAGATATACAGATCGAATCGAAGCCAGCGGTGAAGTACCTGGGGCTACTGATCGACTCGAAGATGAGTTTCTCTGAGCAAATCAGGGCAACGGCTGAGAAGGCTGCTTCGGGAATATTGGCCATGAGTCAACTTATGGCCAACGTAGGGGGACCCAGTCCATCAAGAAGACGCCTCTTGATGAGTGCTGTAGGGTCAGTGCTAATGAATGGAGCAGAGGTATGGGGCGACGCCCTCAGCAAGGAGGTATACCGAAAACGATTGGCACAGGTACAGAGAAGAGGAGCACTGAGAATTGCATCTTCGTATCCAACAGTCTCCGACTCGGCGGTGAGAGTGATTGCAGGTGTGATACCTGTCGCCCTCCTTGCTCGAGAGCGCCGCGCTATTTACCTGCGCCGAAACGAGGATGCGAGGGAGATGGTTGTCCGCGAGGAGAGACAACGCTCGCTCAACGATTGGCAGCAGTCTTGGAGGATTCGCACGAAGGGAAGGTGGACTGCGCGCCTCATCCCGGATGTGAGACCGTGGCTAAATCGAAGGCAGTGTGAGACTGACTTCTATCTGACCCAGCTTTTGAGCGGGCACGGGTGTTTTCAGTCTTACCTGCACAAGATCGGTAAGTCACGGTCTCCCGATTGTCGGTTTTGCCCAGGAGAGGAGGACTATGCCTGTCACACATTTTTTGCGTGTACCAAATGGGCCAGGCTGCGAAGGGAACTCTACAGGGAGACGGGAGAGCTCACCCCGGATAATATAGTTGCGGTGATGCTCGAATCGGTTGACAAATGGAACCAGGTGGCACATTATGCTCGGGCAGTCCTAAAATATAAAAGGGACTCACAGCAGCCGGAGGCACTGGGGCTGGGGGATCGCTCTTCTGGCAATTCCTCTTCCCCTCTCCCCTCCCGCTAGGAAAGGGACTCCCCAGCTTGAAGGCGCCCCACGGCGTAACAAAACGAGACCTGGCCCAAAGTAATGTGTCAAACGGTTCCAGGCTAGGTTCTCAGATTGACAGGGGAGGTGTTTAGTGGGTAGTCCAAGGGTATCCTCCATGGGAGTCCCACACTGCCAGACTCGGCGGGCATAAATGCCTTCATCTCCCTACCACAAAAAAAGGGTATCATTTGCACTCGCTGCTAGAGGACCAGCAGACAATGTAAATAATGTAAGTGGCAATAATGGGCTGCTTCCTAACATTTACCAGCAACTAAATTCGTTGTCGGAGAGAATTGATAAACAGGATTCAGAAATTAACCTTATTTTCCAACATTTGGGACTTTCAAATGCCTCAAAATAGCTTGTCATCCAGTCACATTCACATGGATAGGCGTCGTCTCATCTCGATCAAAGTCATCTTCATTGTGAGTCTACATCGACGTGATTGTCTTTTGGAATTCCTTGTCAAACAAAAGCCTGGCATCGTGCTTTTAAATAAAACCCACCCCAATACATGCCCCTCCATGCATTCAAAGATTTTGAATTCGTAAGAAACGATAGGGTAATAGGTGATGGGGGAGGTGGCACCGGGATATTGGTTCGAAGACCCTATTGTTTTCAAAATATTGATAAAGTTGAATTCAAAAACTTTGAGTTTCTTGAAGTATCCGTTATAAAAATTTCATATCTAGGTGGGGATAGCTTCTACAGTATTTCTGCCTATACAACTGGTCGAAACGTTCTCAAGTTCAAGGAGGAGCCCAATTTCTTGGTTGAAATACTTGAATTAAACAGGCTGCATAGTTATTATATTCTTGCTGGTGAGCTGAATGCCCAGCATACATCATGGCTGAACGCCAACAATAATCGCAGAGGTATATTCCTGAAATCGTGGATAACAGAGAGCCAAATTGAATACAGGCGCAATCTGCATTGCTGACGCAAGACTTGAATTTACCTTTAATAGTCCTCAACGGAAACTGCATGTGCTTACTTATGCTAGCGACCAAAACGCAATTGTAAGGGAAATCAATCATCAAAGGGATGATTTCTTCCTCATTCCAGTTCAACATGAAAATTATCGGTTGAATTAAAAAAAGCGGGTTGGAAAAGTTTCAAAAGAAGCTTAATCGAGATTACTGGAAACAATGTCCTCCTTTTGATGATGGCAATGCTTGCTCAACGGTTTTTAATGATAGGAAGCTAGTTACGTGGTAAAAATGAGCGTATATATAAATGTCCGTGAAGCACTGCAACGATGGTCTGGTGCCTCGATGAGAGAGCATGGTAATGTTCGCCGAGATTGGCTCTGTCTGAAGGCGTATGAGTGCGCTGGTAGGCTAACATTGCCGTGTTGTAGGGCAAGTTCTTTTCTCCAGCACAAGGGCCCACAGCAAAAAATTTCGCATTCACCAATTAATAGATAATATGCGGATCGACAAGTGTCGAGTCCAAGGTAACCTACTAAGGGTGGAAATTGCCAAAGCGAACAGTAAACTGGACCTTTGCGTGTATTTCCCTTCTCTGTGCGCCCCTTGAAGCAAACTTTGCCAAACTAAGAAAAGCTCTTATCAAGACCTTTCATTTGATACCCATATCGGCTACCTTCAATGAAAATTTTTTTTTCGGGGGGTCACTCCCCTACACGGTGAGGCCCCCCTTAAATACCTTATAAAATTTTTTTGTACTTGAACTTTGAAGAGAACACCACTTTACACCTACCTGAAGTAGTTTCCGAGAAAAACTGCTGTGACACACGGACGGACGGACGGACAGACAGACGGACAGACGGACAGACAGGACGCGATTTTAGAAGGGTTTTGTAAATTATTTAACAAAACCCTAAAAGGGGTGAACAATCCACAAGAGGTAGTGAAAACTTGTTAAAAACGAAAAAAAAAACGTTTCAGTTGATGACTATTGCGCAAAATCCGATTGGATACAATGTGAGATGTGTCGTATGTGGTTGCATGAAACTTGTACAACATTCAAAAACCATTGCAAGAGATGTGGAAAGCTGAAAACCTTGGGTCCTGGTGACGCTGGATGCTATTCTTAAAGCTGATTGTCATATTGCTCTGCCTTGAATATAAATAATATTTAACAAATGCCTTAGGTACGAGCACCTAACTTAAAGTTTGGAGTCTCTTTTTGTTGTATTTTTGTTGTTGAAAATGTAAAAAATTGCTTTTTTGTTGTAACAATGATTAATATTTTGATTGCTTTGTGAATAATCTTATGAATGCTCTTAGCAACTAATAAAGACTGAATACTTAAATCTATATAATTTTGTTTCCATATTAAAAACATTGTGAAGCGTCGACTCCCGCACGAGGCAAGTATCCCCCGAAGCATTTTCAACGTTAAGCTACTATCCGCCGCAGAAGGCATGTATCCTTTTTTGGGAGGCCAAATAAAAGGATTTACTCAAAACCAATATTAATTATGTCTACAAAGATAGGCTTTTTTTATTTTTAAATACCTCCATTCTCTACCACTCTCTCCATAACTCTTTAATCGTCGCACAACGCTCGTGCGATCTGCACTCACACGTCGTCGATTCCTACGTGTGCCTCCAGGCAATGCTAAAACATCGGTATAAGGGGCTCACAATATGCTGTGAAGTACTCCTTTCCTGCTAGCCTAGTCCTATTCGCGAACATTTCTCAGAGATAAAAAAATATAATACGACGCAGTAAAAAAATTCTGAGTTTATTAAAACTAGCTGTCTTGAAGTATCTCATGTTTAGGGTCTAAAATGCCCTAAGATACGGCATTTTCAATCCTCCGAACTTATCATTAATTTGAATTTATTAGATGTTCCTTAAGTCTTTTCTTAAAAACCAATAATGAGTCTGCGTTTTTCACTGTTTCTGGAAGATTGTTGTATATACGCAGAGTATCAGTCGTTAGATAGTTCTTTAATCGATCAGTTCTAGCGTAAAGTATTACAAAATTGTTGGCGTTTCTTGAATTATATGGATTTATTTGTGATACTTTTATAAAGGGGCTTCGTTCCGATTAACTGGAAATTAGACATTTGAAGATAAACTTAGATTTCTCCATAGTAATGATTTGACTGAAGGTGAGTGCATTGGTCCGTTGATACACTAGTCTTGATGGAGTGAGAATTGGAAGGGTCAGAATATTTTTATAGGCTTTGGTTAGTATCCTGGATATTATATTAAGGTTTTGCTTTGACGATTGATTCCAAATGACCACCGCATAATGTAGCTTTATCAGTACAAATGTATTTAATACAAGTTTCTTTATATGCATTGGAAAACCTCCATATCTTCTCAACACTCCTTTCATTAGTGCTAGTTGTCTCCTCAAATTATTTATGTGTGGCAACCATGTCATACGATGATCTATGGTAAGACCGAAATATTTCATTTCAAACACTCTTGGCAAGTTTTCGCCGTTAATTTTTAGGTCAACTTCTATGTCTCTCTTATTCTTCTGCTTAAAAATAATGTATTTTGTCTTTGTAGTATTCAATGCTAGCTTGTTTTCGATAAGCCATGAACGATATTTATTTAGATCCTCGTTGACGATATTGTTACACGCACGAATAATTTTGCGAGTTACTGCCGCAATTATTTTCACAATCGGTAAGAAGATCATGATCAACAAAACGAACGTACTCGAAAACCCACCGAGCATCAACATCTGAAAGTGAGTCACTGCTCCATTCATTACGCTGCTTGAATGTTCCCGCTAACTCGCCAATGTACGAGAACTGGGTTGAATGACTAGAGACCCTATATAAAGGCGAGCTGAATGAATGGGGGGATTCATTAGAACCGCGATAGTAAAACTGCGAAAGTGTGGAGGGAGAATTGAAAAGGCGATATTGATTGAGTGATTGTGAAGTGATTTTAGAAGACAATTGCGATAGAAATTTATTGACAAGTGGAAGTTAGACTTTTGATAGTGAAATTAATAATTGTGCATTCTTCTGAATAAACCCTTTTTAATTTAATTTGAGACATTGCGTTTTCATTTTCCTGGAACATTAAAATTATTGGCCGCGAACCAAAACACGCGAAAGTGGTGTCAAGAAGTGAGAAAAAAAATTTTGGAAGTGAAAACGTTTAAACATTTTTAAAGCGCACAATAGTGAAAATTAACGTGGAAACTGGTGAAAAAATAGCCGAAACAATAAAAATGCCAGCAAATTTTCATCTAAAAATTGACCAATTGACCATATCGGAGCTCAAGGAGAAGTTGGAACAGCGAAATCTGGCCGCACAAGGTACAAAGGCCATACTGATTGCACGCTTGCGTGACGCGATCGAGTCGGAAGGCGTGAATCTGGATGTGGATGAGCCCTCAGATGCGGAAACCGGCGCAGAAGATGGAGAAGTAGTAAAATGCAAATGTTAATGCTTATGCAGCAAGAGTAACGACAACAGTCTTCTAGTTTAACTGCGAAGCTAAATAAACAATCAGCGAAGCTAAATGAACAATCAACGAAGCTAAATGAACAATCAGCGAAGCTGGACCAACAAGCGATCGAAATCAAGGCAGACATCACACAGAAGCTGGAGAAACAGTCAACCGAAATAAAAGCGGAGCTCGGTAGTCTGAACAAACAAATTAAAGGCGTCGAGGAAAAGGTTGACCAGGTCGAGGAAAAGGTTTACCAGGTCGAGGAAAAGGTCAGCCAGGTCGAGGAGGGAATCAACAATGAGATGGAAAACATGAAAAAGGAATTGGAAGCAGCGAAGGCAGTAGTAACCACCTCACCAGCCACGCTTACAACCGCAGCGCAAAGCACATCCAGAAATGTGCAAACACCAATATTCGATGGGCAAGCGGTCTGGAGTATTTACAAAACACAGTTTGAAACTACCGCTAGGGCAAATCACTGGAATGAGCCAGAACGAGCAACTGCACTAATTCTTGCCCTAAGAGGCCCAGCTGCTGAGCCTTTGCAGACGATCCCTGTTGAGTTGCACTCAAGCCTGCTATAATGAATGCGCTCGACATGCGTTATAGAGACGATCATCTAAAGCAGATTTATCGGTCACAGCTACAGCATCGCATGCAGAAGTCTGGCGAGACTTTACAGCAACTAGCCCAAGACATTGAGCGACTGGCACTTTTGGCTTGCCCAGCGTATGACCCAGAACATCGAGATGATGCAGCAACAGAAGCATTCATCAGCGCATTAAAAGACCAGGAATTGCAACAAGCCGTGCGTTTAGCTCAAAAGCAAACGGTTAAGAGCGCATTGGCTTATAGTCTGAACTTTGAGGCAGCAGAAATTGAGTGAGACCCGCATGTAAATGGTGCGCCTAGATGCTGGAATTGCCGAAAGAAGGGGCACCTGCAAAGAGACTGCAAGAAATGAAGAAAACCGAGCTATTTTCCAGGGTGTGCAGCTAGGAGGAGATCCAGACTGAGTCAGAAGTCTAGAATGGAAGCCCTTCAAACTAAGGGGTCGGGAAACATGTAAGAGTCAACTTCGTGGGGCAGAGGTTGGCTAGGAAGATCGACGTCCCCAGCACCACCATCACCGTGTCAAGACTACGTTTTCCGAGCCTATGATTGCTCCTTGTGCACTTTTTCAAAGGCTTGTTTGTTGATTGGAGCCGTCTGTTAGTTGTTAGATAGGAGCATACGCCGATCTGACTTCATGTAGGGTCGTGTTTTCGTTTATTTGTTGGATTTTGGTGTTGATGGTTTGTTATTTCTTTCTTCGGCACACTTCTAGCTTGTCGTCAGAGGGGGTAATATTGTTCTTCTTTGACCCAAGTTGACCGCTGGATGTATTCTTTTTACATCTGTTTCCTCTTTTTAACCATTTCCTTGCATTCTTCGTCAAATAAGTCTTTCTAATTTTTCCACGGTCGATTCCCCAAGACCTCATCCCTCACTGTCTCCCACAAAACAAGCGTTTTAGCCTCGTCAAGATTGTAGTGAAAGTAGGTATTCTAAAGGTCCGCTCAGGACTGCAGCGATGGTCTGCTGCTTCAGCGGAAGAGGATGTTAAGACCCACCGAGATTGGCCTTGTCTGGGGACTCGTGAATGCGCTGGCAGGCTAGCGTTGCGGTGTCGTGGGGTGGGTTATTTCCCCCTAGCCCAAGGACCCACTCCAAAAATATTTCGCATTCACGAATTAAAAGGGTCTCATGCCGATCGACTGGTGTCGACTACTAGGGGTTGCTATGTTTGTTCGAAGAACAAATTAGGCGGAACAAAAACGGATTGATTGGCAGAGATTTCGTCGTTACCGACTATCCATATGGCCCACAAATAAGAGTGGGGCATCCAGACGGAGGTGGTGCCCCCTCGCACCCTCCCAACCGGATCAAGATCCAAACGTAGACGTGGCCATATATTTCCCATTTGAGTGGAAGACGCATACAAACAGAATTTGCATGAACTTTCCCATTAACTGAGAAATATAGACGTGGCCAATTTATGTTATAGAATTATGTGATGCAATCACATAACTCTATTGCATAAAAGGGCACGCGAGCGGAAGGCTACTCTACCTGACAAGAGCCCCTGTTGAACAACAAAAAAAACAAAACGGAAGAGCGCGCCCGATGGCTAGCCCATGTTATAGAAGTAGCCTGCCATCGTTGCGAGTCCTATACCTGGGCAGGTAAAACGAAATAGAAAGACCGTCGGTTACGGTTTAACAATTCATTTTATTTATTCTACTTTTTGTACCGATGCCAAACACTTGTACATAACGTGTTTTCAAACAAAACTTGATATTAGATTTCTCAAAAAAATTATTTTTTTCCGACGAATTGTAATTGGTCTTCAAAAAAAAAGAAGAAAAACAGAGTTTGCTTGTATGTTTAAATATATATATATATATATATATATATATATATATATATATATATATATATATATATATATATATATATGTATATATATATATATATATATATATATATATATATATATATCTATATATATATATATATATATATATTGTACACCTTTTGACTACAAAGCTCCATACCACCTATCTTGAGCCATTTATAATTAAAATATTCACATAGCCATTTCGAAAGTAAACTGACTCTGTTTGATCATGCAACTCTATATTTCTGAATGGTCTGAAATCCTTAAACGAATTCTATTCTCCATGAACAACTTTCTGATATGGTCGTGCCAACGAAATTCCGTATGCACTAAATTTGCGTAAATCGAAACGTAATTCTAATGCTGTATATGAAGTTAAAATAATCAGAATGTTTCCAAATTCAAATAAGATTTCTATTTCACGCTTTCACGTATATTTTTGCGCACAATTGGATGCTGTCATTAAATGTGGCATTTTCTCTAAAGCATCGTCAGTTTTTATATTTTGTGCGACAATTCAAAAATGTTCTTTTTCAAAATTAAAATTTATAGCAGTATCTCGGCTGTGAGTAGTTACTTTATAAGCTAATGATTTAGAAATTCTTTCTTTTTATGGACCAATAAGGTAAAAGTTGAATACGTTTAGCGATGGAAGTTGAGAGGATAAAAATGTACACTGGGGTTCTTGTAAAAATACATGTTCATCGCGTGCACCAATAAGATATATCGTTGAACTAACATTTTCGTCCACCAATGCACGTGTACGGCGTATTGTGTATAGTATTGTTGCTACACAATAAAAGTCACTAATAGCGTACCTCTGGAATTCATTTAAAGATTTCGGGAATTTGCAGATTTTAATGCCTTTTTGACGCCTAGAGGTCAGTTCAATTAAACTAAATAAATCTTTGGGCAAGCTATTGGAATCTAAAATTGAAGCTGCTTCCAAAATTAAACTCAATGTCTCTATCATCTAACTCATAAGATTCATTATAATATTTCAAATACAAACACCATTTGAAATGCTTGTTCGAGTCTTGTTTTTGATGCTCTTGGTTGCAGTATGAAACAGCTTCACAACTTGGGCAAATGAAAAATGTTTTGCTTTCAACGCGTGTAAAACAAACTTGACAATGTAGAGGGAATGTTAAGAGTTCGATTTCGTGCATTTCTAATTCACGTTTCATGCTGGTATCTATGAGGCATTTGGCAAGGATTAACGTTTTTCATAGTGGCTTCAAGATGTAACAGGGCCATTTAAGTCCATTATATGTGCGACTTGATGATTTTTCAATATATACTTCACCACTATACATAAGGTTTTGTGGATTCTCCAATCCAAACGCTGATGGTCTCGACCACAGTTGCGTATTAATTTACACCCCAAATAAACATGTAATTCGTTCTTGCTGAAGGATTTTTAGATAATGCAAACGTTACCTTGGTGGGAGTTTATTGTACGTGGAGGCCTGCTAAAAATGACAAGTTTAACTCGAAGGATATCTCTTTGGATATTGGTATTCCATTGAAACTAAATTTCCTAATGACGCAATTTTCACCTTTTTCACTTATTTCACACATTCTATTAAAATTTACTTTTGTTTTCATTTTTCTAACCAAAATTTATAGTAACAACTACGGAGAACAACAAAACAAACGCCATTCACTTTTTGCCATTGGTTCCTTTCTACTTTAACCCTACAGTTGGAAATATTCTCAACGAACAATTTCACTTTGCGCACTTCACTTTTTAAAAGACAAATGTACAATCCACGTTTAAATAAATAATTGGCCTTATCGGCATATATGGATCTGGGTAAGCGTGAAATAATCTAAGATCGGTGTATAGTCACATGTAACCACAACTCCGCGTTTGTTCTTGAAATTATTAGGAGTAACGGAATGATTTTCGCACAAACAACAAGGAACCGAACGCCTTGCAAATCACTTCCCTAAAACCAGTCACTGCACTCATTAGCGGATCATTGTCCTTCATTCCCACTGATTATTGTTGGCGTAATCGAACCCCCGATTATGATTGGACCCATGACATTTATCAACGCGCAAAGAAAATCGCTCGACGATGTTAAATTTTTACAGAATTTCTCGATCAGATCGTAGGATTCATATTCTCTCAAACACTTTCCATACTTTGTATTCTTCCACTCAATTTTGCTCGATTATGTTTCGCGTAGAGAATTACACCCGTACGCCGGCCGTCGAAGATTCCTTTCTTTTATTCAAGAAAATCGATCACATCACGATAACTCGAAGATTTATGCTACATATTTAGTTGAAGCGCGATGGATTGAGGTTCCTGCGAGTTTTACGGCAACCGTCAGGAACTTGTGATTCTTCTTCTTCTTGGGTGCACTTTATTCGATGAAACAATCAAATTTGCACACAATCACTACAAATCCAAACGTTTTAAATTAAAACGCTTTTGGTGTTTTAATTCTCGTCCCAAATTTTTAAAACACTTTTCAGGCGTTTTAATCATTAAAACATCTAAAACGTTTTAAATTAAAACCCCTAGACGTTTTAATCATAACAACTTTGCTCGTACTTCACTGCGCTAAACAGGAAGTGTCAAGATTTAAATACCACATCTGCTACTTTAAACAGAACTTCATTATTTTTCGCACTGTTTGCACAAAGAATTACTGTAGAACACATATTGACAGACAGAAGTAAGTATGTGGACGAGAACTCGAAACCAAACTTTCTATCACTCTTTTATACTCACAATACCTTTTCTCGCACTTTACTGCTATAAACAAACAGTGTTGAAGCTTAACTACCACTTCTTCTACTTTAAACGAAACTTGATTATTTTTTGCCCAATTTTCACAAATAATTACTAAAGAACACATTTTAATATGTATCTGTCAATGACAGACGTATTTTGACGTGAGCTTGAAAGCTTGAAAGCGTTTTAATTAAAACGTTTTCCTTGATGTTATGTCAATTAAAACACTTAAAGTAATTTTTCTCAAGAAAACGTTTGAGGCGTTTTAATGTAAAACGCTTACCGTTTTATTTAAAAAAATAAGCGGTTTAATTTAAACACCTCAAATGCTTTATTGAAAAAACACCAAAAGCGTTTTTTTTAATAAAACGTTTTCAATTAAAACGCTTACTGTTTCAAATAAAACGGTAAGTGTTTTAAAATAAAACGCCCGAAGTGAATTGAATTAAAACACTAAAAGTGTTTTAATTAAAACTGTCAGGCGTTTTAATTTAAAACGTTTGGGTTTGCAGTGATCAATTTACTGAACTGATTTTTAGCACTTGGTCGACGCAGTAATTTCGGATGCGTTTCAGTCACTCTTAATAGCGTTCCATTTTTTGATTAGCATTTTTCACTTTTCTGCATTTTTAGGGTTTTGTACTAAAATACAAAACCCTATTGCAATCACGACCTGTGTCCGTCTGTCCGTCTGCCCGTCCGTCCGTCCGTCCGTCCGTCCGTCCGTCTGTATGTCACAGCACTTTTTCTCCGAAACTATAGAGGCTACAGCCATGAAACTTTGTAGAAAGGTCAGAAGTGGTGACCTCTTGAAAGTTCAAGGGTGGAAAAATTTTGCAAAGGCGTTTAAGGGGGGTCTCCTCATATAAGGGGGTGACCCCTCAAAAAAAAAATTTCACCATTGATAGTCGAGTAGGGTGTCATTGGAAAGGTCTCAATGAGATCTTTTCAAAACAAGTCTTAAAATTGTCTTATAAGTACCGAGGGGGGCAGGGGAAGGGGAAATGTACGAACATTTCGCGTACCCCCCCCCCCCCCCCCCCCTCGCGATTGGACACCTTCCATCTGAAAAATCTGAAAAAAATCATGAATGTAGGCCTTAATGAGTACAATAACAACAAATACATGAGAAGTCGAAATTCACTCAACTTTGTTAGTAATAGTATGATTTATCGATTTTGTGTTTTCTTGAATAAAATCCAAACGGTACCCTTAAACATAAAATTTAGCAAAGAGATGACTATTTATAAGATTGACCTTTTCGAAAAGTTTCATGAAGATCGAATAGTATTTACCGAAGTTATAGCGATTTGAATTTTCGTGTATTACTATGGAGCAATATGCCCTGTATTACTATGGAAACATATCGCTATGGAGCCATATGCGCTTTTTACCGACTTAGACACTACAGCTTTGCTAGAATTTGCATGAAAATTTCAGGAGTGATAGGTATCATGAAGATGAGTACATACAATTGAAACAAGTCGAAGAGGCAGGAGAGAGCTCCTAGCAAAAGGGCTTTGTAACCATTCTAGGATTCGAAAAAATTGGCCATGAATCGATGATTACAGTACAGAGGAGTAGCCCCTGAAAAAAAATTTCATGAAAGGTAGCCGATATGAGTATCAAATGAAAGTTCTCTATGAGAGCTTTTCAAAACAATTCTTAAACTGACAGTTTTTGCTTCAGTGGGAGCACAGGGGGGGGAAATACATGAAAAATGTGTTTCCTCCCTCGCGAATGGACACCAGTGATCTAAAAAATCTGAAAAAAATATGAAAGGAGATATTTATGGGTATAACTATAACAAATACCTCAGAAGTCAAAATTCGTTCAACTTTATTAATAATAGTATGATCCTCGAATTTCACATTTTCTCCAATTAAATCGTCTTTGACATGTTTCTTGATTTTATTCGTTGCTGGTTACTGCATTTTGTAAGTTGAGTACAAAACCCTTCTGACATGAGCATAGGTCTGTCCACCCAACTTTTTTCTCTTGCCGTTCCGCGCAGGCAACCGCAATCTTGAGTGTTTTATGACCACGCGAATATCAGATGCAATGACACGTGACAGCAAACGAACGAGATGTGTGGATGAAGACAAACAGGTGTGAAGACAAACAGGTGTTTGCACGTTTTATAAACTTTAAGCTATTTTGGAATTTAATTTGATTTTATTTCAATAATTTTCCCGACTTCAAAACGCGGTCAAGTCAATGACGCCGTTGGTTTTCCGTCTTCCCCGTGGCGCGGTACATGTTGCACTCCTCGGTCCGTCCCAAAACTTGTCTTTCTTCTTTTCTCTTCCCGTGTACCGCTGAATCGCATCAGCTGCTAGCTCAGTCGGGTTCGCTTGCATTCCGTAATGTCATACACCGTTGGGCTGCACTAAATTAGTGTTCCCATATCCTAAATTTTAATGGGCACATTTAAATTTTTTCAAGAAAAATTGATTAAGTAAAGAAAAATGCAAAAGATTCTAAATAGTAACGTTTAAATTTAATATAAGAGGAAAATTGATATGAAATTACATTTAATTATAATAATAAGAAAGGAAACTATTTTACAAATTACGATTATGAATGGAAGTAATTAAATGTTTTCCTAAATCTGCCATTAAAATTTCGGAAGGTTTTCGAGCAGTTTGCTTGTGTGACAACTCGATTACTACAAAATCTAGCATTTAGGAGAATCTTTTGTGGCATTACATTTGATAATATTCAAACGAGTATTTTCACCACATATATATTCTTCTTATTACATTTGATAATATTCAAACTTCGATAAATATGCGTTTCTTTGAATTGATGAAAACTTTAATTGGTTGTTCCTTAAGGAGATTTATTTTTCAACTAAATTTTTATTTTATAAAAATTTGAATGTCAAGAAAAATATTTCCTAAGGTTACTCCTTTTTTACAATAAAAAATATTCAACTGAATTAATGCTGTTTTTAAATTCAACAATACTAAACTAGATTAATTAAAATTTATATTAAATTTATATAATATTAAAAATGAGAAAGTTCCACCACATTACTTCCCCCTCAGTTAATGCTGGACATTAACGATTTACCTTAGTATTTTCTAAAAGAGTTATTTTAACTCCCATGTCATGTTATATATTTAATTTTGTTGTTCTTCTCGTCGAAAGATACTTTTTTTATATCATTTTTAACCGTGTCATGGTTTGGAATGCAGGAGAAAAAAGGTTTCAATCTATCTATTGAAATATTGCATGATTTGTTTTTGATTTGAATGCTATAATATTTTTCATATTTTTTTAAAACTTTATAAGGTCCATGATAAGGTGGTTGTAAAGATTTGCGCACTGCATTTGTTCTAATCAGCACTTGATTGCAACTATTTAGATTTTTAATTTCTCTTGGTTTTACGTTACTATGATTTGAAGCTGGAATAGGTTTAATGTTCAACATAACTGCCTTTAAATCTTGAACGAAATCTGATTGAGGTTTCTGATCGAGACAAATCTTGTGTAAATCACTCGGCAAACGTATGTTCCTTCCGTAAACTAATTGAGCCGGAGATGCTTTCAGTTCTTCTTTAAATGCTGTCCTCAAACCCAAAAGAATGAATGGTAATGTTTTTGACCATGATGGATTTTTATTAGCCATTACAGAAGCCTTCAATGTACGATGCCAATTCTCTATCATTCCGTTTGCTTGCGGATGATAGGCTGTAGTACGATTTCTTTTGAATCCAAGGATTTTTCCCAGCTCACTGAACAATTGGGATTCGAACTGTCTACCCTGATCTGTTACTATAACTTCTGGAACTCCGAAACGTGCAATGCTTCTGCACAATTTGCAGCCGTAATATTAGTTAAAGGTATTGCTTCAGGCCATCTCGAAAATCTATCTTTTATTGTTAAGCAATACGTGAAACCTTGTGAGTAAGGCAATGGCCCGACTATATCCATATGCATTATTTTAAAACGTTTTGATGTAAGTGGGAATGTTTTATGTTCACTTCTATTGTATCTCGTAATTTTTTAACGTTTACAATCCAAACAAGTGCGAGACCAATCAGCAACGTTTTTGTTGAGAAATGGCCAAAAGTATTTATCTGATACAAGGCGTCTTGAAGTTCGGATGCTTGGATGAGCTAAATTATGTACTGAAGTGAAAATTTGCTTCCAAAATGCTTCCGGAATATATGGCCTAATATTTTCATTTGTAATTTCACAAAAAATTTTGAAATTGAGTTTGGAAAAGTTATTTGTTTAAATGAAAATTTTGGATTTGATTTTAATTTCTCAAAAGATTCGTCTATAAGTTGAGCTTCAGCAATTGCTTTAAAATCTATAGAGCTAGGAATTTCAATTTCAGAAATTCTAGATAGAGAATCTGTAACAATATTCTCTTTTCCAGAAATGTGTCTAAAATCTGTGGTAAATTCACTGATGAAGTTAAGTTGACGAAGTTGTCTTGGAGAAGCTTTTGTAGGGTTCTGACGAAATGAAAATATTAAAGGTTTATGATCTGTAAACAATGTGAATGTGCGACCTTCAATGTAATATCTAAAATGTTTTACTGCTTGATAGGCCGCTAGCAATTCACGATCATATGAACTATAATTTCTTTGAGCTTCGTTCAATTTTTTTGAAAAGAACCCAAGGTTTCCAACAATTGTTTACCCATTGTTGAAGCGCTGCTCCAATGGCAATATCAGAAGCATCTACAAAAATTGCTGCTGAAGCATTTAGTTCTGGAAAAGCCAGAATAGTTGCATCGAAGATTTGTTGTTTGGAAGTTTCAAAAGATTTAATAGCCTCCGGTGTCCAATTTATTTTTCTCTTGTCTGACTTCTTAGAACCCACCAAGAAACTACTAAGTAAAGCGTGGTGTTTAGCGGCATTTGGTAAGAAGCGACGATAAAAATTTATCATTCCTAGAAATCGCCTCAATTCTACAATTGTTTCTGGTAATTTGAAACTTAAAATATCCTTACATTTATCTGGTGAAGGTTTAATTCCTTCAGATGAAATAAAATGACCTAAAAATTTAATTTCTTTTTGTAAGAATTTACATTTATCCAGATTAATGATAAGTCCGTTATCATTTAACCTTTCGAAAATTATTGATAAATGCGTTAAATGATCTGAGGCAGATTTTGAAGCAATAAGAATATCGTCTAAATATATAAAACAAAAATTTAGATCTTTTAGTATTGAATTAATGAAGCGTTGAAAAGTCTGCGCAGCATTGCATAAACCCAAAGTCATGCGAGTGAACTCAAAGAGTTCGAACGGTGTGCAAATTGCAGTTTTCGGAATATCTTCTGGTTCTACTGGAATTTGATGATATGCTTTAACAAGACCTAAAGTTGAGAAGGTTTTGCAATCAGTTAAAAAATGTGTGATATCCTGAATGTTAGGAATAGGATAGCGATCTGGTGTTGTAATGGCATTAAGACGTCTGTAGTCACCACAAGGACGCCAATCTCCATTGCTTTTTAGTACCATGTGTAATGGTGAAGACCATTGACTATCAGAGAAACGACAGATTCCTTGTTCGAGCAGGAAATTAAATTCTTTCTTAGCTGCAGTAAATTTATCTGGCGCTAAACGTCTGGGTTTTGAAACTTTTGGTGATCCAGAAGTTGTAATTTTATGTTTTATACTATGTGTAGGATGTTTTGTAAAGTCGGACTCTTAGGTAATTGATTTACATTTATTTAATAAGTCTTTTACTTGTGGATCAATTTCTGGTTTAATTAAAATGGACAAGTTTGAAGAATTTTCCGATGTAATAGTTGCTATTGAACGAAGGTTTGTAGTTGGGTCAATTATTGCTTTGTTAGCGATATCAACTAAAATTCCAAAATGACCCAAAAAATCTGCACCTATAATAGGTCGCGAAATATCTGCGATAGTAAAATGCCATGAAAATTCTTTTCTTAGACCCAGATCAAATTTTAGTAGTTTTCTGCCATATGTATCAATAGAAGATGCGTTAGCAGCAGAAAGTTTAAAACCTGAAGCAGTTAGATGACGATATTTTGGTTTTGGAATAACTCAAATTTCTGCACCAGTATCGATTAAAAATTTCTTTTTTGTGGAATGATCATAAAGTAAAAGATGGCTTGAAGCAATACTACTTAAATTTACCGTCGGAAATTTAAGTTTATCTAGTTTTTTGAATTTTCCTTAAAATCGAATGAATTTTTCTTTTTGAAAGTGCATGGTTCAATGCACTTGTATGCTCTAGTACCAAATTTAAAATGATACCAGCAAAATCCCTGTCCTTCAGGTCGTTTACTTGATGGAGAACGAGAGCGAAATCCTCTAAATCTGTTTGGGCTTCTACTAAATCTATTCATATTATTGAATGCTCGTGACAATTCAGCAACTTGGAGAGTTAGTTCAGAAACCTGTTTCTGTAATGTTGACTCTTCACTTGTGTTGCTTGACAGAGAAAGCAATGCTGGTTTATTTGATACTTCGTAAATTTTATCTGCACACGCAGCCAGATCCGTTAGGGAACTTGAAAGATTACATGTTAAAATTGCTTGCATTTTTTCTGGTAATCGTTGTAACCAGATGTTCCTGAGCAAGTCTTTTCCTACTTTTTCCCCTCCAAGCTGTTGCATTTCCCTGAGCAGTTGTGATGGAAAACGATCTCCCAATGTAAGATTCGTTAATAAATTATTAAATTTTGAACTCTCACTTGCAGATAACCTAGAAATTAATGCTTCCTTTAAGGCTGTATAAGGGTTTGTGCTAGGAGGGTTACTGAGAATATCTGACACGTTACGGATTGCATCTGCATCAAGAGCTACTAATATATGATAAAATTTTGTTTGCTCTGAGGTAATACCCGCCAGAGCAAATTGAGCATCGGTTTTCTTAAACCAAATGTCAGGGAATTCCTTCCAAAAAGGAGGTAATTTAATTCCAACTGCGCTTAAATTAGGGATAACATCCAAAAATTCCTCATTATTGACCGACATTGTGAAGAACAACAAAATTATGTATTCAAAATTCACTCACGCTATTATCAATTGATATCAATATAAATTTCAATTAATCCCTAAGGGTTTGAGGTGCCTTCTGGCGGATATATCCCCCCTGTCGCAGGATATATCCTTCCTCTTTAGCGAACTAGAATAATTGAATAAGGAGTAACCCTTAAAATTTGTTTGATAAATTTTCTTAAAAAATGTTAATTTTAAATTAAATATGGATATAATATATATTATTTGAATTAAAAATAAATGGTCCACCAATAATTGAGGTTCCGTTAAAATTACCTCAAAAAGGTTGCTTTGAATGAATATTAGAACATAAACGATATGTATTTTGATTCGTATTTTGTAAGCTTGGTGCAGTTGGAAGTGACGGTATTTCCGTAGGCGAATAAAACTTTGGTAGTTCTAGTGGCTACTCCGGTAATGCAGGTGTGCTGCAGCTCTCGTGTTGTTTCGGGGCATAAAAATGATCGAATGTCGCATTCACTTGGGGATCGGCGTTCAAAACATTACTATCTTCAAGATGCTGGCTGGTTGGTGAATAATCTTTAATCACCTTTGAAAAAGTTGACAGAACGGTTGAAGCCACAGATGGTAGCTGGGAGAATGATGATGGTGTTCCAGGTCGCAATTGAGTTCACTGTAAGTTCTACTCACTTAATTACTCCTCGATTCCTTATGTCAATTGTCGATCTTCTTGATTTTCAGTGGTAGCACACGGAATAACTTCTTGGTCCTTTTCCAATTTTGTCAGCTTCAAACTTGCAAGACTGTCCTCGTATGGATCGTGTTCGGTTGTGTTCAGTTGAATCTCCTCGTCAAGGAATTGCTTCGATAACGTAGCCAGCTTATCAATTATAGTTGCGGAAGTCGTGAATCGATTTCGAATGTCGTGGGTCACCAGATGTGGCGAGTATTTTCACCACATATATGTTCTTCTTATTACATTTGATAATTTTCAAACTTCGATAAATATGCGTTTCTTTGAATTGATGAAAACTTTAATTGGATGTTTCTTAAGGAGATTTATTTTTCAACTAAATTTTTATTTTATAAAAATTTGAATGTCAAGAAAAATATTTCCTAAGGTTACTCCTTTTTGCAATAAAAAATATTCAACTGAATTAATGCTGTTTTTAAATTCAACAATACTAAACTAGATTAATTAAAATTTATATTAAATTTATATAATATTAAAAATGAGAAATTTCCACCGCACTTTCATTTCCGTGGTATATTGTAAACACAAAAAACCTCAAGAACCTCACAGGTGTGTCAATTAATAAGTTAAAAAGGGATAAAGCATTCAAATTATTTGATAAAAAAGACGCACCCAGTACCTTAGAACTCCTAAGACTCTTAACAATACAAGATGGAAAATACTCAAGTCCCAGGAATTGTCTGCAAGTTTTTTTTATTTTAAACGGTGTAAATATTGATGAATTTCGGTGTTTGATTGTGAATACAAGATGTTTCCATTAACGTTTGCATTCTCTGGTGTCTTACCTGATGCTCAGTTATGTCGTATGGCTATCGTCTTTCGGATCATAAAAAATAGAAATTTATCTGTGATAATATTTGACAAAAGATAGTATGTATCAAATATGAAAGCTAGATTTATTCTTTGAATGAGGAAGCTGTCAACGGTGACCGATTTTCAGGATGATTCTTTGATTGTATTTAGGTAACATATAATTATACTTGCCTCTCTCTCTACTATTCACCACAATGCTAATATTCGAAGTAACCTAAATTTACATCTAGATATTTAATATAACATTGAGCTCGTTGCATGATATACTTAGAAAATAAGAGAGAAATTTAAACTTAAAGAAAAAATGTAATTTGCTTAAATTTCTTCAGTACACCTTAATCACATACCATTCTTGCATTGGTGCTAGCACTTAAAGCGCTCATGAGAAAAATAACATTAAACATACAATAAAATTCTTGAGAAAGATTGAACTAGCATAAAAACAATCTGAAATACTATTTCTATTTTTGATCCAATAGATACTTTTGTCTAAGATGTCTGGGAGAGCAGGCGCCAAGAAATTCTTCACACTAACCTTCCACAAATAAATTATCACTTAATTAAGAATGAATTTTGCTAAGTCATTGAGGAATGAATATTGCTCTGTATTCAATAATAAAAACGGTTCATCGTATGATTTATTTCTGCCAGCTAGAAAAATGTTTCCCTCAAGATGATTTGATTATAAAAAAAGATATCAAATTAGTCGAATTTGCAAATCACGCATATACTCGCGTGTAACGTATACAAGTATCTATCCGTTGTCGTTTTGAGCAAGATAAAACCAAAAAGAATCTGTTAACTCAAACCTGCTATACAAAGAAATATTTTGAAGACTTCTTATTCTAAATATATTGAATTGCAAATTTGTGTATCTGAGATACTTCTTTGAACACGTGTAAAATGTATTTAAGATGTGATGTTTAAATAGGATGATAGGACATTGATAACAAAATACAAATTATCTAAAGATTTGGATAATCTGTGCAAATATGCCTATATCTTATACACAACAACTGTGACATGACTTTTAGATCAAAAGATTAGCAATTATGATAAGTTTTTGAAGGAATAAATGACTATCTGCTATACGTCTTCAATAAAGGTGAAGATAAATACTCTACGTGGACATATTTAGTTCTGGAAAAAATATTTATCAATTAATTAAAGTAAGATTGAACTGATTGATAGAATTGTTGATAAGCCTTATTATCCAAAATTGCTTGAAATCTAAATGCGTCGCATCTACACTAAAATATAATAAATTTGAATAATAAGAGATATTTCTAAGACTAACTAACTCCTACTTCGAACTGATCTCATTCTTTTCATGCCAAAAAACGGCTTACAATTCAATAAACTTCTTAACGATGGTTCAGTACACATTTAATATTGACAAGCCCATCAGCCTTATCAGAATCAAACCTCCGGATGAAATACTGTCATGTTTAAAGCTATAGCAGGAAAAAGAGGAGAAAATATAGACGCATGTTATCAGCCTTCCGTTTCAAACTGTTTGTAACATTAAACGCCAATTAACAAACAACTATAAGTACAATAAAAACTTTATCATTTCTTCTATTTTTCATCCCTTTCTTTGTACAAACACCTGGATGATAGATACACAAGAAATTGAATCGCTTAGTCTACAATTCTTTTATAAATTTAACTCATATGACTGTACTATACAGGTCATCATTTGAAGAGTTTATCACCATAAATAACACCTCATATGTTATGTATGCAAGTTTTTTTTTTAAATCATGTAAGATTGTCGTCTTATCGCTGGAGTCGATTAAAATGTTATCTTGTATCTCACAGCGTGTTGACAGTCAATATGCAGTGTAAATCTTCGTCGATATAATATGCAGAATTGCTGGGCTGAGGGTAAATATTAGCTGAAGATTATCGTCCAAATAATGGAAAATTGACACTTAAAATTTATGTGATTGATATTGAATGGCATATTTAAAATCATAAGGCATAATTCGACAAACAAGGGATGAATGATGTGATGGATTGAGATAGTAATAGGTTAATTTTAATACTTGGGCAGTATTCCGAAATACGTGTTCCGGACACCTTCAAGTAAATAAAATAAAGGCAATCTTTTATTTTCATTTGAAAAATAAAACTTTTTTATTTTGTCTATTTAAAGGTATTCATTTAATTTTCTTGAAAAATTTCATCAATGATGAAATTCTTAAATATCGGCAAAATAATGCGATTTGGACAGCCATTATCTAGAGAGAAATATGAAAAGTATTCCTGACTGGTAATTCTTATTTGCTGAATGATAAAATCGACAAACACATAATAAAACACTTGAGCAAACTACGGAACACTCAAAGTACGGCAATCAATTGAATATCAACCCCGGAAAATCGAATTATTTTGCAATTATCATGTGCAAATATTGTAATCGCTGTTCGCGTACTGCGTACTCGTAGCTTGGACATTCTTCTCTTATAATTATGAAACATATGAAGTGATTTAATGGAATTGAACTTTATTAAATACCTATTGAGAAATAATTTTTCGCGGAATTGTTTACAGTCTTGTGGAAGATTTGATATTAATTGAGGAAAATTACTGTAGAGGTTTTTCAGTAATATTGTCATTTCATTTAAAGTAGTTTCTTTAAAACAAGATTTAAATCTTGTACTTCATATTGGATACTGTTACCCTTTACAAAGAAGATTACTCCGGTGAGGCTGCTTGATCCCGGCTAGCTCCTCGGAGGACGGGTCGTAGGTGCCACTCACTCACATTGATAGCCCCAAGAACCACGGAGTGAGTTTGCGGCTCGCCGGAATCTTTGTCTTCATATAATCCGAGAAAAAATACGATTTACAAGAAGACGCAGAACGCTCACGAAATGACTAACTCTTCCCGCAACCTGAAAACTCCCTAACAAAGAGCACCGAAAGTGAATGGAAAAGCAAAGAGACCGTCCTCTTAGGCTTCGGTCACTTCACAATTGGCCAGCACTTCCTGCACAACCTCAGGAAATTATAAAAAGTGAGCGAAACCCGACCATTAACTTACCGCGAAACGTCTTGCCCGAAAGGGAAATCAAACACAATCCGCCAATCAAATTTGATTCGCGTTCAATTATCTTTTGAAATATAAATCAAATTCATTACACTTTAAATTATTCCAAATTCTTCAAATTAAATTCTTTTCACTTTAACTGATTTTGAATTTTTCGAATCGAATTCGCATGCGAACTAATAACTAAGCCAGCTTACTTATTTAAACACTACTTCTCCTTTTTCGTAGCACTGCAGCCCATCTCGGGCCTTCGCTTTGTAATGAATCATGTGACGCCGCTGGTGACCACTACTAACACACTTTGCTGCTAGGTGGCTTGTCATTTCACGTTGGTTGCGACCAGGGCACATCCCACGTCAATTTTGTCGTGGGATGTCAACAGGATTTGACAGCCACATGGGAGTGAAGTGTGGAGGTAGTGGCCGCCACCCATGAGGAAGTCCCGGATGGTGCCGACAGTTCGGTCAAATTCAACTCAACCAAATGAATGGTATTGGCAACTCGAATGAGTATACCGACGTCATACACTATAATACACTTCCCATTTATTTTCCTGAACCCAGTGTACAACTTGAAGGTGATTGAGAATATTCGTGGGCAGGCTAATCCAGACAGAACACCGAGCGCCGCTTCTAATACGGTATATGCAGCCAAAGCGGTGCCAACAAGTACCTGTACCGGGGATTTCGAGGATTTCAAGTGCGAAAGGAATGCACAAAGGAAAGGAATCGAGAAGGCGAAAGTGTTGCTGCCAAAAGGCTTTTCCAAATATATAGAAGCATACGGTCAAGGTCAGGACAATATCGACCTAGATGAATGGGACTCGGATTCAGATATTGAAATTTTGGATCATCTTTCGTTGTCAGTACGATCGTTGGATCAAGCATCGGATCAGGTTAGTGTTAAAATAATAAATATTAAAAGTCCAAGTACAAAGGATACCTCAAAAGATTTTACGGAACCAATTGATAAAGTTCGAGACGATTCAATAAATGATTTGCTGGCAACAATTGCGAAAGTAGATTCGAACGGAGTACAAGTTCTTCTGGAAGGTAGGAATAAGACGACATCGCCACAAGTCCATAGTTCAGCAGATATTGCGAATGTTGCTGAAGAGAAAGCTGACCAGAAAGACGATCCAAATGAAGATTGGTGTGCAGTTTGTTTGGATGGTGGTGAATTGATGTGTTGCGATAAATATCCAAAAGTATTTCACCAAAATTGTCACATACCAACTATAAGTTCCTTACCAGATGAAAGTGAAACGTGGCAAGGTTTGTTATGTGTTAATTTAGCGGAACTGGCAAGTTCAGCTGAATGTGAAAGACATAATGCAGGAGAACTTGGCGCAAATGAATTAAAGATTATACAGAGGATACGTTTAGAATTATATTGGCAATACGAACAAAGTTTACCATTTAGAGAGCCAGAACCTGCAACACACACTGCATATTATGAAATAATTTGTCACCCTATGTCGCTAGATGTTATCCGAACTCGTTTGGATCCATCAAGTCCGAATCACTACAAAGACATTGCCACATTTGTAGCTGACGTCCGATTGTTGTCCAAAACTGTATGCTTATATTATCCGGAGAATTCCAAAACGTATGCGCATGCCCGTTATCTAGAACAATTTTTCGAAGAGCAACTGGCTAAATGGCTTCCTAAATACGCTCTCTTAAACAAATGTGAAACGAATGCAGATGAATGCCCTGTGAAAAAAAATGCGCGAAAATTCCGAATGAATGCCCTTAGAAAAAGAACAATTTCAACTGTCGGATAAGAAAAATAAAAAAAAAAAAAACGAAATAAAGGAGATTATATTTGCTTACAGGAATAGTTTTAGCATCGTAAGTTTAGGCGTGTATTTACGCTATCGCCTGTTGATGTCGCACATCGACACATTTAAACTCTTACTACAAGCAAAATATTAATTTATTGTTTAAACATAACTATACATAAAATAAGAAACCATTTTTATTTACTCAAAGAAAGCATGTAGTTATTCCAAATATGAAATGTTCATTATAAATTTCACCGGTTAGTTCTTAATCATATGAATAAATGCATACCAATTTCATTTGAAACATTAGATTATAGAGGTTAATTAATTTTATATGACAGAATGCTATCTAGATAATCAAAAAACGACAGAAAATCGTACTTTCGTTGATTTCAGGCATAACTATAAATTAACGACATTAAAATGTAGAACATTTACTTCCAATTCATGCGAGAAATGACATTTATCAGAAACACTTTTTGTGTTTGAATTCTCCTTATTTTGGTTGCTTTAAGACGAAACTCATGTAGACTGGCATACGATTTTATTAATTTGTTTTTATAGTTGATGTAGATGAGTGCTAAAAAAAATGCAATTTAATACAAACTGATTATCAAACTGTAGAAAAAAAGAGATACTATTACTTTTAGTAGAATACCTTAGTTAGAAATTTATATTGTATCGGAGGAATCGTTAGTTAGTATGTAGGGAAATTAGAGACTTGTTTAGCGTTAGTTATACGTTACAAACACACACGACAAATTCAGTCAATGAAAGAAGCAAACCAATATTTAACTTGCATTAGTAAATAATTGAAATGAATTTTCCTAATAGGGAAATTCTTCGTGAACGCGCTTATATACATATATTTTTGTGTTAAAAATTTGATTATAAAAATTGCGGAATGCTATATGACAAAACAGCAATAGTATAATTTGAAATTGGAAAAAAAATGTTTATTTCGAAACATTGGAAACGACTAACTTCATACTTTCGATAGTACAAGTCTCGAAGCATACACAGTTACAAATGCGAAAAATTGCCGAACATTAATTTTATGATATTTAAAGCATTTGTAGAAGGAAAACGATTTATTTTTTTTTAACAAATATATAACAACATGAATTGCTAAATAACAACACGACTTTCCTTTCCAGTGGTTCTTCCTTTCAGCGGGAAATCTAGTGCAGGGTAGGTATGCCGTCGCGAGGGTAGGGGTTGAGAAAATCCGCTGAGGTCGGTTTCGCGTCGCGCGCGGTATGCGGTACCTTTGTTGTTTTGCCTTTTTATTAGAGTAGCCTTTGTCGGCTTGAGTTAACGTAGTATACTTTTCGGTACCGCGTCGGAAATTTGGGAACGCGAAGTAAAGATTAGATCTTTGTCCTTTGACTGGTTATTATAAGTAGGTTTCCTCTCCGTATGGTTTTGTTTTGTGACGCGTTTGAAAACGGGCATGTATTGGTGGCTGAAGATTGTAGATGAGCGTAATCCATTCGGAGACCCGCGACCGAAATCCTCTCCGATCTAGCTGGCCGACAAGCAGCCACCGCGTAAATGGATTACGGTGCACGGATTGGTTGACCGGTGGGTACCATCCGTTGACACTACTCAGACTTAACGTCTAGAACCGATGAGAGGTCAGTTCCTCATGCGCACGTAGACTTAAAATCATCACAGCTTCCTGCAAATAGCGCCTCCAACTGTCTCGGTCCATTAACCACGTCCTAAAATTTTGAAATCCGAGCAGCGATGAACTGTCTTCATCGATTGAGTCTGACCAGCATATCCTTGGTTTTTTTCACTGACCTCCGCTCTTCAGTTATACCTTTTTGGGTATCCGTTGTTCGTCCATACGATTCATTTGGCCAGCCCATTTCAGTTTCTGCAGCTTTACAATCGTTGAGAGCTCAGGCTCGTCAAAAATTTTATACAGCTCATGGTTGTATCAAATTCGCCATTGGTCCCCGTTTAGCTTCGGCCCGATTATTCGCTTCAGCACCCGTCACTCAAAGTCGTTCAATATATTTGCGGATGCTTGAGTTAGGGTCCATGTTTTACACCCATAGAATAACACAGGTCTTATCGCAGATTTGTATACTTGGAGCTTTGTTTTCCTGTGTATGCAACTGGTCTTCAAGATCGTCAAGACAGAATAAAATGTTTTATTTGCGAGCTGTATTCTTCGACGTACTTCGTCTCTTTCACTGCAAGTTCTCGTTATTTTAACGCCTTAAAATACAAATTTGCTTACATATACGATACTGTATGCACCAAGTGTGATATATTGTGTATTTGAGGTATTAAGCTTTGTTTTATTCTCATTGATTTGTAGCCCTGCTAGTTTTGCTTCACTCTCGAGTTTCGGGAAGAGTTCTTTGGCAGTTGTTAATGAACGTGACATAGGCTACTATTTGGCTCGACTTATATAGTAATCTAGCTCGTGTATCGGCAGATACTTTCTTATGACGTACTCAAGAGCCAAATTCAATAGCACTGGAGCCAGTCCATCTCCCTGCTTTAGTCTGATATTTGTGTTAAAGGCATCGGTGAGTTGGTTATTGATGCAAATTTAGGAGGCCATTGACATCATTGTTATTTTGATAAGATGGACTAATTTGGCTGGTATGCCAAAGTAAAGCATTATTTAGTACAGTACGTTACGATGAATATGTTATATGCTTGCTTAAAGTCAACGAAAATTTGGTATACGTCTATTTGAACTCCCAACATTTTTCAAGTACTTCCACCGCTTCCTTAACAGTGAGCCATTGGTCTAGCGTTGATCTACCTGCTCTAAAACCACCTTGATCCTCCCGAATAATACCGTTGGCGTATGATTTCCTAAGATCTTTGAAAATATTTTGTTCGCTGTACAAAGCAGTGATATGCCTCTGTAGTTTTTGAACTTTAGCTTGTCACCCTTTTTTTGCATAGGGAATTAAGCCCTACTTACCCTTTTGTAGCAGACGCTGAAAAAATGCAGAAAAAACACCAGGAACTGTTTAACTGACTAACGATTTTACTTTCCGCTGAACTTTTTTTTCTGCTACCACCTCCGCTCATCTCGAGAAAATAATCCGAAGAGACCAATGTCCGCCAAAATATTCAACTGACCTTTTCTCCACCTACCGGCTCCTTCTTCCAGGATTTCACCGGTCAACCACCTTTTAAAGTTCGAACCCACGTATGGTTCCTCGTGCCACTCAGTTGTTTCTTTTGCACCAAAGTGCTGCTCTAGATTTGGATCGGATGTGTTGGTGTATGATGATGGGCCGGCCAAAAAGCACGTGCAAATGTTCTCCAGCATGAGTAGCAGCACAGAGAGCTACAGCCGCTCCTGTGGTGGCAAAGTAATGCATATGTTGTTGGTCTTACGAATCATGTTTAGGTCTGTTGATGGTGAAATTGTATTGTGAGAAGTCGAATTTACAACGGAATGGATAACAGATGAGGAACGTGGAAGACCTAGGCTCGATGCTTCTGCAGCCGTGGCGGTTGCATTCTTTTCATCCATCAAACGACGAAACTTAGTGTCGAAAGCAAATCCTAGCTTCATATCTTTGTCGTAGTCACTTTTTGGCTTGTTAAACAACATTTGTGATAACGTTATCGTAATTGCTTCTTGCTGCGGTTGTTGTTGCTACGCAGTGTGTTGCTGTTGCTGCTTTTGCGATATTTGCTGCTACACCTGCTGTGGACTTTAGGCTTGTTGTTGCTGTTGCTGCTTTAAGCTTCAACCCTGTTGATCTCCTTGAAGATAACTTGATGATCGCGATTTCTAAAATTCTTCCTGTTTCTTTTACTCACCCTGATTCGAAGATTGGCGTTTGGACCTAGTCTCTGATTTGTAATTTGTATTTTTGAAAATGATCGTATTCACTGGAGGAGTAACACTATCTAAAGAAGCTTTTGGCGCATCTACTTTTGAGTTGGAGCCGGCTTTTCCATCTGCCGTGGCCGATTGTTGCTACGCTCTCCGCTTCTTAATCGTTTTTATTCGCTTGTCCTTGTGTTTGCGATAATAGTTTGTCCCAAGCACTATTACAATTCACATTATTTCCTGCGTTTTGCTGACTGTTTGTGCTGCTCTCGCTTTGATCAGATTAACTATCATTGCCAGTTGCACTGGCTGCACCACCGCTTCCCCGTGTATGCCATTATTTCACAAGAAGAGGGGGCATAGCGGTCTAGGAGCTGTTTCAAAGATCATGGTTGTCGCAATCGTCACGAGGATCTCAGCTGTCACATGTATCATTGCCCATTTTGTCTTTATTCATCAGTTGGTCTTTTCTATGTTGCGATTGCTGAGATGCTTGTTGTCCAGGTTGATTTAAATTTGACCCAGGTTGCGATTTGTAATTGCGTCCATCCATTATCGGTGGCGATTGTTTGGATGGGATCGATTTCTGCATTTCCCGATCATCTGGCTTCGGATGTGATGTTTTGCCAGTATCCAGCGGTACGAACTTTTTAACTTTCATTGCCTGCTTGTTGCCTGGAATATCTGTAGTCTGATGTGGCAAATCATTCCTATTATCCTCGACCTCAGGTTTATTTGATGGTGCCGAATCGCTCTTGGTAGTTGAACTTGTGCAATTCGTTTCACGACGGGATGGTAGTGGTTGGTAATGCAAACTGCCAAACGTCCGAGTATTTCGCGATACTTTTCTGCCTTTTGCTGAACGCCTTCGCGGCCAGCGAGTTGTTGCGGCCGTTTTGAAGATTCAATATTAGCATGGCAACCGCGGTTCCACTTCTCTAGCTCCCCTGACTACTAAGTTCACGACTCCTTCGCTTGGTTCCAGTTCTCCCTTACAGCCATCTAGTCTCTCAGGCCTTCAATACGTTAGTACATTCGGTGCTTTGGTACTTCAGTTCCTCAGGCAAATCAGTTCTGCAAAGTCAACAAATATCCTACTGCTCCGGCTTCCACTTTGCTGTACTTTCAGGTCCACTCCTTTTACGACACACGTATGTTCGTATGTTCCACTTCACTCCCACTCTTCCTTCCGCCTTTACACTGGCTTGGGACAGTCATCACGTATGCACCAGGGTACATCCGGTTGGCGGACTTACTACTGTTATCTTTAGAGTTTTGGTAGTTGATGGCAATTTAAACGGAAGAACCGCAATTCTTAGCAACGAAGTCGTATATGTATTTCGTCTGCTGATGTTTCACATGCAAGATGAGAAGTAAAATTCTGCTCCGAGGAGGCCACGACGGGAAGATTTTGAATTTTAAGATACATGGATAGGACGAAAGCTGATATATTCACCCTATAATGTGGATCATAAGCGGGAATAGAGTTGTTTTAAGGAATTGTTTCATGGCTGTTGGTGAGGATTAAACAAACTGCATTAGATTCAGTATCTGTGGAATGCTCAGGTGTATTTGATGTGTATGGCTTGATCAGTGACTTGATTCTAGTCATGATATATGGGACCAAAGTTGAGTGGATATCACAATGAGAATCTGAATCTAGTATTGATGATTGTACCTTGTTGCTTGTATCAGTGAATTTCATAGAATATAGTAAATTAGGAGATGGAAATGGATTGAACTGAAGAGTTGAACTACGGCTCATCTGCTTTAGACTTGGTTGCATGCTAACACAACACCCTACTCTTTACAATGCAAGGACTGCAGACTTTGTGCCCACACCCACTGCTGGATCAGGAACCGATAGTCAAAGTTTTGTTTAGATGCAAGGTTTTGTTCGGCGTTCTCTGATACATCGTAACAATCTTTTCTGGATTTTCTGAAGGCCATTCCCTTTGATTTTCATATGATAAGAAAATTCGATCCGTTAAGTAATATTAATGAGTCAGTGAAACCTACTTATGGAGGTCTAATAAAATGTTCTTAAAACACTTTTTCTTATTTTAATATGTTCTTTGAGTTCCAGAATATTTTTCATAGGAATCCATTTCTACATCAAATATTGAAATTATCCACTCTATCGAAGTATAGTGGCTATCATTTACTCTTTTATATGTTTACTTCAAACAGATTATCTTGACTGGAATCCACTACTTATTACTACTTCATTTGATATTCTTTGTTTTGGTCTTGCACCGAGGCAGCTACTGAAGCCCGGCAGTCCTTGTTTGGGCTCTATTCAAATATACTCGAGCTAACCGCGGCAGCTTCTAACTCGACGAAACCAAAGTGAAATGATTGAAGCCGCCAATCACATTAATCCGAAATGAAAAATAAGTAAATTTACTTCTAAAGAGTTGATCAACGGTAACCCAATATGGCAACGTTCTCAGTATCTGTACACAATGATGCTAATGTACCTGTTAAGTGAGAAAGCTTCCTACCCTGGGGGTTATGCAAAGTATGTGTTTAGAAACGCCTTGACTTGTTATTTCGAATGCAGAAATATTCTTGGAAATGTTTCCTTAGCTTTAGTATTGGGAAATTGAGTTTCAAAGTAATAGATGAAATTTAATTTGTTTTGTCTATCAATAGAATAAAGTCTGTACCTATTCATACAAGTGAAATAAATTTAAACGCGGCCACATTCCAGCACATACTGCAAAAACATACAGTGAGTGCATTGTTGTACTAAAGACAACACTCAGCTCTTTGACGACGTCGACTCTTAAACAAGAGAAGAGTTGAAGTGTAGATAATCCGCAAAGTGGATTTGATTAAGGCGGCATCGGCACCTTTCATCCTTTACAACCGATTATTGTTTAATTTCATTAATGGCAGTTTGAAGATTTGTTTATTGAACTGCCGATTTTCAATTTAAAGTGAGATCTTGTGTTTAACCTCTTCAAGAGATTAATCTGTTTGCCAACGACATGAGTAGCTGCAATGCTGGCTCCACAAGGAGCCCGAAACGTTTTAAGTAGGTGGAAGAGTTACCTTTTATTGGTGGATATACGAGTACAAGAACTGCTGACGTTGCCGGAGAGGTGTGCGACTTTTTTTTATTGACATTTCCACTAGTCTTCAAGTGTTGGCATAAATAATAGTGTCTATGAGACCATGTGAAAATTTGTGGAAGTTGGACATTTAAAGGGTTAAGGTGTAAACATATTTAAGGAAGAACTTCCGTCCTCGGGCATTTTATATGATTCAGCAGGGAGTGCTTGTTTTGAAAGTTTGAATGGTTTATCAGGCTTTTCTGGCTGAAGCGTCTTGTATCCTTCTTATTATTGCAAGGGCAGTCCATGCCCTATTTATATTAAATACTTAATAATCCTTTTCGACCGAGATCGTCTGGTTTTTTTGCATGGAAATCAAGGGTGGTCCAACCAAAACGCACGATGTTAATTGTAAATAAAACAAAACGTTTTCAGAGAATTTTGTTACTATTTTTTATTATAATAGAAGGATCTATGAGAATTATGTGTAAAACAAAATTGTTACCCGGGACTCTTTTGTGACGAATTGAATTTGAATTTGGTGAATTGAATGAAATGATGGATTAATTGATAAATCAATCAAATAAATCGAATTAATTACGAATGGGCTAGTTATTACAGTGCTAATTAGACTTAAATAACTATGTAAGTTGATTAAACCGTTGATGTTGCCGGATCAGGCATCCACCCCCCGTTGAACAGTCCGTTTAACCTCCTCCAAGGTGTGCGGTAGGCTGTAGCGTCTAGGTAACGGCACTGGTCGTTGGACATGCAGGTTGGATTGTTGTTTGCAGCATAGTATACTCAACAAGTACCCACACCTTTCATTTACCCTGTGTTGCACACTTTTTGAATTTTCCCAGGGGCATTACAGCTGATCCGGGGCATTACAGCTGATCCAAGGCATTTCAGCTGATCCCATGTTTAGCGCGCTCAAGAAACAAAGCAAAATGCAAATAAAATTTCCGACGCACGTGTTCTTTTACGCATTTCAGAACAGGAGTGCTGCCAGATCCAAATAAAAAACGAAAAGATTGCATGGAACGAATTTGTTTTTCTGCAAAGTTATTGGTTTTTTGAGATATGGTAATCCTGAAATCTCTCATCGAAGCATATGTTTACATTCGCGCCAATCCTCGCGTCAGCATTTACCTACCTACCTACTACCGAAGATTTATGGCTCGCTGTTCGGCTTGTGCTCGCATTTTTCCGGAGGGTTGATGGAGTGTGGTTACTAGTTGGATATACTATGGTTTGCAGGAACGCCAGCGGAGGTAGATCACCAGTATGTCTAATCCGAGAATGTCTAGGTAGCCGTTGGTGAACTGGTGGATGTCGTGGTCGGTCACTTGATCGGTCCATGAAACATATTGCGCTTGTAGTTGACGTCGCAGTTCCCCCTTTCAGATGCAGACTCAGTGAAATGAGTGGACTCGTTGTAAGACAAGTACTCGTGCGACCATGGTCTCCAAAATTCGAGTTTGAGGTGATTGATTAGCTTCCACCGGGCATGGAGACCTCCGATGACTGGCTCTGCGTGACCATCCACGATGGCTGTGAGGGGTTTTCCGATAAGAAAATGTGGTGGAGTTAAGGCTGCCAAATCATTGGTATTGTTTGACGTCGGAGTCAGTGGTCTAGAAATGAGGATAGCCTCCACCTTAACTAACAAGTTATGCAGCTCCTCGTAGGTGAGAGCTGCCGACGAAACGCCTCGACGGATCAAATTTTTGGCTAATTTGACCGCCGCCTCCCACACGCCACCAAAATCAGGCGCCCGTGGAGGGATGAAGTGGAAATGAATTCCCCGGCTGGAGCACGGCGTTGTTACTTATTGACGCACTTCGTTGGAACATAATGAGGACAACAATTCTGATAACTGGTTGTGAGCTCCCACAAAATTGGTGGCGTTGTCGCAAAATAGGTTTCGGCAGTGTCTACCTCTGGCACGCTAATGGATCATCATAGGCCCACAGAAATCCACGCCGGAGTTGATGAACGGACGAATATGTGCACTCTGCAGGTTCCCCATGACATGTGAAAACAGCTTAGGCTTGACTCGGCTGTACCACATGCACCGTTGAACGATCGATCTTGCGAGTTGTTTTCCTCGTGGTCGCAACGGATGTCCATCATCAGCAGCCTGGGGAACGGATGTTTGAACGGTAATGAAATTGGATGCTTGTCGTTGAACTTGATCTTGGCAGCCTCCAAAAGGTTCGCAGTTAAAAGTTTGCGATTGTACACACCTCACGATGATCTCCATTGCTGTAGATAATTCATCACTCGTGGGTGCTTGATTTGTCAATTGAGATTGCTTGACTGCCGCCTTGAGACCACAGATAAACTGCATCATTTAGGCCACTATGCGCTGCAGCCTCTTGAAGGAGTTCCCGTGTTGGGTCTGCTGAATAAAGTGTGTTTCAGGAGCCTTTGTCGCTACCATAGCGGTCTTGGTCCGTTTCTGCTCCAGGACGTAAGGGCCCCTACTCCGATACTCAGAAGGCCAAACTGATTCTGCCCTGGATGAAAATGGTGGTCGTTGCAGCCACATAGTACAGCGGCTCAATTCAGCCAGCGCCATTCCACGAGATAGGATGTCAGCTGGGTTGTCTTCAGACGCTACGTATCGCCATCGGTCCGGGCTTGAGAGGGTTTGTATGGCTGAGACCCTGTTCGCCACAAAAGTATTGTACGATGATGCAGTAGAGTTGATCCACGCCAAGACAATCTTGGTATCGGTCCAGAATACCTGAAAAACCTCCTGCAGATTGAGCGCTGTCTTAACTCGTCTTGTGAGCTCAGCGCCTATTTTCTTCGCACACAACTCCAGGTGCGGAACAGTAAGTGTTTTGATCGGGGCCACTCTGGACTTGGCGCACAGTAACCTGACGACGACTTTACCACTCCTCAGGGTTGACCGCATGTATATCGCTGCGCCATATGCCTTCTCGAAGGCATCACAAATGGTGTGCAACTGTATTGTGATGAGGAAATCGGGCCTGCTGCAATGATGGCAGACCACTGCGGAAATCGGACCACTGGCTATGAATCCCTATTGGTAATGCTGCATCCCAGTCCGATTCCAATCAACATAATTCCTGCAGGAATACCTTGGCACAGGAGCTAGAATACTCAATGGATCGAACATTCTGGCTATATCAGATGCCATCACCCTGTTGGAAAACTTCGCATCGGTTGGATCCAGGTTAATTTGGATCTAGAATTTGTCAGTCTTCGGATGCCAGATGACTCCTAACGCTTTAATATAGTCCTCGTGTAAACTGCTGAAGTCCAGCTGAACCTGTTGGTCCTCAGGTTTAATTGGCTTCAACAATAGAGGATGGTTGGCACACCATTTGCGCAAATGCATACCTGCGCTCGAGAGGATGGTGTATAGCTCCACCTGCTAGCGAAGTGCCTCCTCTAAGCTGTCTTCTCCAACGCGCTGCTGCCCAAGGGACCTTTCTGCTGGTTCTCTTGTGCTAGAGCTTGCAGACATTTTGTAGCTAGATATAGGGTACACGTCGTGCCGTAGCTTACTGTTTTCAACTGATAGTATCGCACTGGTTGCGTTGAACTTTTTCTCCACATTAAGCCATGGTACCGACGGTCTTCAGGATGGAGCAGTATCTGCCGATACACCTTCTCGGTGTCGGCGGTGAATACGAAACAAGGCATTCATAAATGCAGGAGCATCGAAAAAAGGTCATCCTGGACAGCAGGCCCTGTATGAAGGACATTGTTCAACGAAACGTTTGTGGTCGTCTTACTGGATGCATCGACAACCACCCGCACCTTGGTTGTACTACTGCCAGGCTTCAATACACAATGATGTGGCAGGAAGTATTGTAGGTCCTCCCGCTGGTGCGACGTCACCTCCTCCATATGCCCAAGCCGAATATACTCCTCCATGAAGCCCTCGTATGGAAGTCTTAGGCAATGAATCTTGGAGGGGCCACCGCTTTGGAATCACCTAACGTCTCAGGATCCTTGCTGAATGGGAGTTTAACCAAGAAACGGCCGTTGGGACGTATTGCCATTGTCTGATTTACAGTTAACGTAAGCTTGTGCTGCGGATCCAGTACTTCCTCAACCTCCCAAAATCGCTTGATGAGCTGATTAAGCTGGTTATCTTCTGCCAAGATGCCACATATCACGGAAGACACTTGAGGTGCGATCACTTTTCCGGCTACAATCCACCCTAGGAGCGTGTTCTGGAGCACTGGGAGCTATGGGCCTCACTTTATTTGTCCAATGGCTAAGACCTCGTAAAATTGCTCGGCAGTCAGCAACATGTCGATGCGCTCCGTTCGCCGGAATTCTGGATCTGCCAGCCTTATGTTTTTGGGAATGTGCCATCTCGATGTGTTCAAGTTCTGAGGCGGTTGCGGTGATATAATTTTGTCTATGACGTAGGCTTCCAACTGCGCAGCGTATCTTGATAATCTGGATCTTAGGCTGAGGTTATTGTATGCCTTCTCAGTACTACCGCTTACCTTTTCAATGAGGCCAAGGTGTGGTG
Organism: Odontomyia ornata; assembly: GCA_963969285.1. Taxonomy (NCBI): domain Eukaryota; kingdom Metazoa; phylum Arthropoda; class Insecta; order Diptera; family Stratiomyidae; genus Odontomyia; species Odontomyia ornata. Next base: position 194,434,698 of record OZ017741.1, read on the forward strand.
TCGATGATAAACCCAATTTTTTTATGATTCTTTTGGTGACTAGGTTTGCTTGTGAGCCTGTATCCAGCACAGCTTGATAATTCGTCGTCTCCCATTACTGATGACCAGCCTGATGGAAACTGAGCCCAGAAGTACATGTCCTTGGGGTCGGGGCTCCACCAGAGTCGAGTCGAGTTTGATTCGGCGTTGTCGTGCTCGAGGATATCATCTTGGTCTGTTTGGGCTTGTTGTCGCCAGGCAGATGTAGCAGGGTGTTCTGATTCTTGAAACACTGCTTGCAACTTCTGGCCACGCAGCTGAAGGCCTGATGTCCTTCTCAAAGGTAATTCACGCACAGCTTCTTGGCGCACACGAAACTTAGTCTCTTTGCAGCAGTGATCCTGAGGAAATCCGTACAGTAGTAAAGCGGGTGATCATGCCCACGCATTAAGCACCGAGAAGCTGTCGTGGTGGTCATGGTCGATTTGGTGGCTTTCCAACGATTGATCTCCGGTTCCTTTGTTTTATGGCCAAGTGTCTCGCGGGCCTGGAAATGCGTTTCCATGAAGTCCAACAAACTCTTCAAGAGTGGTAGCTCGCGCCGGTTGCATAAAGATTGTTCGGCTGCTGCGTGAGTCGCTGGATCCAATTTTCGGATCAGCATATGTAGCAGCAACGGCGATCCCAGTCCCTTGGGGCGACTTAGATCGTCGCTAGCCCATAAACCGCACTAAACAGTCACTGTTTATGGATGCATCGGCTTTTCAACAATCACTCGTGGATTCCTATTTGGTCAAATGCGGCAGTTCTGCTTGTTAACGAATCCACTGACGTGAAAGTGTGCCTCGTGGCTGAAGATGATTTTCTTTGTGAAGTCAGTATTCCCTTCTGTCTGTTCAACTAACCATTTGGTGTATTGCCGATGCTTGAAATGGTCACTAGGCTTCAGCTCTTGAGTCAATTGAACCTTGTAAGCGTGTAAATTCAAATCTTTATTCAAAATTCGCATCAGTGATGTTCGTAAGGTGTTCAATTGTTGGGCACGACGACGAGTCGAGGTTGACGGCTCTTCTGTCTCACTATTGCAAACAACAGCAATGTTTTCCGCGGAAGGAACAGGGCGAGCACGCACAGGTGATTTCACATTTCCTGCAGACTCAGTTAGCTGAAATTCGCGCACAATTCTCTCGATTGTGCACACATTTGGTGGATTATGCTGACCAAAAAAATCACGAAGTGCACGAAATTCATTTTGATTTGAAAGCCCATTTTCGTAAAAGGCTTCAACAACCTTAACGCGCTGCACAATTGTGTACCTCTTCATGATTGAATTTGTCAAACACTTAAACAAAGAAATGCCAAATTAAGCTGGACGAAAAACTTGACGTTAAGGTGTGACTCACAATTAACATCGAGCATTATGGTTGGACCACCGTTTATTTCCCTCATATCATCTACTCGTATACTTCAAGCTATGTAATAAATGATTCCACCAGTATAACACGACAAATAGTATTTTTCTTTCTTCGTTAAAAGAAGTCTTACGACTAATCTTCTATAGTTTATTTATGCGAGTGGCATCGTTACTATATGCAATGCTGCTAATTTTTAATTTCAACTTCACTTCAATGCTAAATGCATCCTGAAAATTTTTCTTCCTGTTGGTTCTTTTCAAGTTTGCGCAAGCAAGTACCTAGTGCAAATAAACCCTTAATTGCTTAAACTCAACACCCACCCTACGTACTTTAGTATTGCTTGATTCAACTTTTAACCCTTGAACAAAATATACATGATGATGATACGAAAAAATCTAATTTTATTTGTAAAACTTTGATATTTTCGTAGATTGTTGATAGTTGAATTTTTTGAGGTAACCAATAATTAAAGTGTAAAATGGTTAAGAAATTTCACATTCCAATGATGAGAAAATAATATAAATTGCAGGTAAATAGGAGAAATCCAATCATTGCAGGGTTAAAGATTCTTGTGAACGTGATTTTTACTCTTTTTAACCCTAATTCCTATGGCATCTGAAATAAAACTCTTTCTCCCTCCATTTGTTGTTTCAATGTTTCTTTGTTGCAATACGACTGACGGCACATCCTTAGAAGGCAATCAATGCACGTGTTAACGTTACAGTCCTCTAAACTGTGCGAGAAGGAGCTGGCAGGACATCCATGTTGGATGTCCATACTTGATGCTTCCACCCTACACCAAATTGACTCAATATTTGTCCAACTAATAATCCATTTAAGTTTGATTGCTGCATGTTATCCCTTTTGGGATTGCTCGGTTATTATCCGAATTAACGGCAAATGGTTTACTTGAGCCTCAGAGCTCAGGACAGTGTCAGGTTCGGTATAGAGTGAATAAACATTGAACATTTCCGATTATTAATGAAATCATTTATTCATTTTATGTATTTTTCGGATTATGTAATTTCTAACAAATGGCCAATGTTAGTTTGACGCCAAGATGTGGTTGAATGAACCATTATGTGATTATTAGTTTTGTAGGGAATTAATGTAGAGAGAGTGCCAGGGGAATTTTTCTTTGCAGAGTATGTGATTATTCGAAACATCTTTCTTAGTATTACTTCTATTCCAAACAATTGAAAATCAATTGCGCACACCAACTCAAATGCGAAAAGGGGATTTCCCGTTTCTACTGCGACTTGGCACCCCCTCACTACAGACAAAATAAATCAGTCGTTCAATTTGCAATCATCAAATTCAACTTTTGGCTTCAATTTCAAAGCTCGATACAATCTTCTATTTTTCATTCGAATAAACAGCCAATAAATTTATTTGCTTCCCAAGAGGCAACCGATCCGGGGAGGCGAATGATTCTTGCGCTAGCTAGCGATGAAATTCAATTTGCTTAATGAACATTTGAATATTTATAAATGTATCGCTGGCGAAAAGCTTTCGACTCGTTTGAACGAATCGAAAATTTATAGGCTATCATCCATTGAGTAAATATTTGCCAATTCAATTTGTAATTATTCTTTGATTTTGAAAAAGATACAACGTTTATATTATTGGAAAGTGGAATTGTTCTGAAAATTGGTTCATATTAAAAATAACGGAGCTCAGTGAAAAGCATTGATTTTTTCTACGTGTTTTGAGGAATTAATTTCATTAATTTCTCCAATAATAATAAAGAGACTTCACTTGACAAAATAATTCAAGTCTCAAGCATCAAACGTTATAGAAAGCTTAGAAGTAGGTACCTAGTGGTGTAATGAAAATTTTGCTGTCGAAAATATTTCAAGCACACTGAGTCAAAAAACATCAGGCATGTTGTTGACTAAATTTAGCCACTGTTACCACCAAAACAATATTGCGATGCTCCGACGGAGATCCTGCGGGTCCCGGCTTTGCTTGCCAAAGACGGGCGTGGGCGCCAACTCGCTTGCCCTGGATTCCCTCACGTTGGCAACAAGCAAGTATTATGCCTTCGCGATACGATATGATACCGATATTGAGACTATTATCGGTATCGTATATAGTTAGGTTTTTTAATATCGTATCGATTTCGATACCGGCGATTCGTCGATATCAATTCGATAACCGATAAAATCTCGATATTTCATAAGCTAAAAAATCTATATATGAAATGGCAAAAACAAAAGAGTTAAATACCTTTTTAAGGTTTTTGTTTAATAGCTTTTATAAAAACCTACTAGTTTCATGACCTGTCTGTCTCCGCGTCACGGCAAGTTTTCTCAGAAACTCCATTAGCCACAATCTTGTAATTTGGTGAACATTTCAGAAGTGATAACCTCTTCAAAGTTCAGGTATAAAAAACATTTTATAAGGTTTTTAAGGGGAGGTCACTCATCCACAGGGGGTGACCCTTAACATTTTTTTTCGTAAAATATCTCCGATATCGGTATTAAAAGAAAGGGCTTTGTGAGATCTTTTAGAATCAAAAAAAGTTTGGGGGAGGTCAAAATAGGTGAACAATTTGTGTCCTTCCTCGCAATTTAACATTTTGATTACATGGGCAACAAATTCCTGAGAAGTCTAGTTCATTTAAATTTGTTAATAATAGCACTGGACCTTTAAAGTTTCCTAAAATTATTATTTATAATTGTTATTATCTCATGTATAAGTTCATATACCCTGAAAATTTTACGGCAATCGTGCAATAAACAACAAAGTTGTAGTCAATTGAAAATTATACAATTAGGTCAACAGCCACATGTTATTCTCGCAGTTTCGTACGAGGTGACCGATATACTCCTCAGGAGCTGCCACATCAGTCACCTCGGGGTAGCTCGACTGCGGGGTTCCAGATGACCACGAACCCATATATATATATATATATATGTTGCAGCATGGCAGTGCTGCAAGCTCTATCGAGCAGTAATTTCCACATTTACGCAGTGGTGGCGAACTTATAAGAAAATTTTGTTTGAGGATTGCTGGTTGTCCTAAGTGAAAGAACTACATTGTTCTTTCACCCGAGCATTTTAGCTATCAACATAATAGCATTATTCGCTCGATGGACTTCAGCTGGTTCCAGCATATAGGCACCACTGCGTAAATGTGGAAATTACTGCTCGATAGAGCTTGCAGCACTGCCATGCTGCAACATATATATATATATATATATATATATATATATATATATATATATATATATATATATATATATATATGGGTTCGTGGTCATCTGGAACCCCGCAGTCGAGCTGCCCCGAGGTGACTGATGTGGCAGCTCCGGAGGAGTATATCGGTCACCTCGTACGAAACTGCGAGATTTTTAATGGAACCAGCCTATATGCTGGAACCAGCTGAAGTCCATCGAGCGAATAATGCTATTATGTTGATAGCTAAAATGCTTGGGTGAAAGAACAGTAGTTCTTTCACTTAGGACAACCAGCAATCCTCAAACAAAATTTTCTCACATGTTATTCTTATTAGAGACATGTTTCTAAATGACTCATACAATACAGATTTGTTCCGATTTTCGAAAAAATTTCAGAAATCATGCATAACATTCGTATGTTTTTGTTAGTATAAAGACAACGACTTTGGTAAGGTTTAAAAGAAAATGGCACTTTTGGTATTTGGAGAAACTGTTTGATTCACTCAATTTGTTTACAAAACCCTTCTGGTAGGAACACTCTCCGGCTACTGCAACTTATTCTCTTCTATTTGTCAACCGATTTTCTTTATTTTATTTTATTTAGTAACTTTTGACGAGCTTTAGTGTCATCAATAAGTTAGTAGTCCGTTATTTTTAATCGACCAATTTTGTTGTTACTTTTTTATGAACGGCCGGGCATAATTCTAGACCGAAAGTGGGTATAAGAGTCCTATTTTCTCCAAAGTATAGTCTAGTAATCGAGCAGTTGCACTATTAAACTGCTCAAAAACAACTACATCAACCACAAATACAACAAACCAACAAATATCAAATGGCGAGCTGTGAGCGAATAATTCTAAATAATAACAATAACATATATCTAACTCGAAAAGCAAATGCAGCCTTACTAACCATGATAACACTAAGTCGTCAATAATAACAACATTTTAGACATATTGTCTTTCTGTGTTGAGCACCACACATACAACATAAAATTTGTATTATACAAGAAGAGATCAAAGACAGTTAGACGAAGAGGAGGAAGAAGATGAAGATTTTCCTAATGATTTGGATTTAATGAAAAATAAAATAGTTGGAAAAATGAATCATCAAAATCAAGTAACATTGGCTCAAGAAACTCCAGTATTGTAAACGCTAACGCGAACCATCCAATACTTTTCTTATCGCAAATTTCTGCGCAATGCTCAACAACTGCGAATCCATCAACTCAGTTACTTTCTTATAAAATTCTCTAAAACCACCCAAACAACCTTCTAACTAGTGTTCTACGCCCATTGTACCTTCATATCATGCATAATTTCCTTAATAAAATGCAAATTACCACTCAAACTCCATGGAAACGCGGTAAACGCGCGACTCAACTGGCTCGAATCAAAGTGAGTGCACTATTGTAGTTCTTAAAAATGCCTCATCCAATATAGTGGGCAGCGGAAAACTTACAAAGTGTGAAGAATCATCGATACAAGATCATGAAAATAATGTGACGCTTGAATTAAATACAACAGTAAGAGTGTTATAAATATAGAAATTACTAATAGTAGTTTAAGTTCTTGCTCATAGATGTCGCACTGGATAAGCGTGCTTTGCGCACTTAGCTCTGGGCTGAGTCAGATTCATCTTGTACCTTGGCGCGTTCACTACTCACTGTGTAAACTTATTATTTTATATTCAATAAAGTGCTTGATTAGAATTAACTCCACTGTGTTTAACCCGTATTTAATAAGAGGTTATGGGCCCAGGCCACTAAGTAGTAGTGCTTATTGTTGTTTAAAGTTTACGAGTAATAAAAAATAGTGAAGTTGACATAATGTCGGACAGTGACGCGGTAAAAGTAGCAAAACTAAAAGGTGCTGAAAATTGGAGTGTTTGGCGATTTCAAATTCGCGTGATTTTATTATCACATGAAGTGTTCGATGCAGTTAATGGTGTACTGTCAAAGCCAACACCGCCTGTTGCTCCAGCAGAAGATGCAACGAACGAAGCAAAAGCGGCATACGTGACTGCAAAAATTGACTATGAAAGAGAGCTGAAAATCTTTATACAGAAAGATAGCGCTGCACAAAAGTTTATCGTGACATCCATGGAGAGGCAGCCCCTGACGCATATAATGACGTGTGAAACTGCAAAGTCTATGTGGGATAAACTGCACTCTATTTACGAGAACAGGTCGGAGGCTAGTGTACACGTTCTGCAACAACGTTGGTTTAGCATGAAAAAGGAACCTTCTGACGATATCTCCACGTACATTTCGAAAGTCCTGGATTTGAGTTTCAATTTAAAAGTATTGAATGAGCCAATGTCGGATAACATGGCAATGACAAAAATCCTGATGACTTTGCCTCCGCAATATAGTCATTTTGTGTCTGCCTGGGATTCTACGCCAGTTGCAGAAAGAACTCTGGAAAATCGTTCGGGACGTTTGCAAATTGAAGAAACTATTGCTTTGCAAAGTGAAATCGTACATTCTGGTGCTTTGATCGCAAATAATTCAAAGAATTTTGTGAAAAAAGAGAATAATCATCCAAATGGAGAGAAGAATCGTGGTAAACAAAAACCAAAATGTTGGCTCTATGGAAAAGTTGGGCATATACGTAAGAACTGTTGGAACCTTCCTGGTAATGAGCGTCACAAGAACGCGCAACAGTCCAATGCCGATAAGCCGAATTCTTCAGTCTCCAGTAAGCAGAATTCTTCGAATGCAGCTTTGGTCGGCGAAATATTCATATCTACGGAGGTTGATACCAGTCAGTTGTCTTCTTGGATTTTCGACTCGGGAGCGTCACAACACATGTCCAAGGAACGAGAATATTTTTCTACGTTTCGGCAAATCGAGGGAATTCCTATTCGTCTTGGAGACGGACACATCGTGCACGCTGTTGGTATAGGTAATGTTGATGTTTATGCTTTCAACGAAAAAGTTTGGACAAGTAAATATTTGTCTGATGTGCTTTATGTGCCGAATTTAAAGTTTAATCTTTTTTCAATGAGCGCTGCTCTTATGAAAGGCATGAGATTTCAGTCTAATAAAAATATTTGCAAATTTATTAAAAATGATGAAGTTTTAGTAATTGGTAAAAAACCGGTAAATAGTAGCTTATTTTTAATGGAAACTTTTGCAAGTAATAAATTTAAGATGATTGATAAAAATGAAGTGAATAACAATAATAAAAATGTTGAAATATCTTTGATAGCTGAAAATAATTCTGTTAAATCTCAATTGCAAATATGGCACGAGCGTTTTGCACATCAAAATTTTGAACACGTTAGGAACTTTCTTCATAAAAATAACATTGTAATCAAAGAAGTGACTCTATTTTGCGATGCCTCTGCGCTGGGAAAGATGCATAGAATTCCTTTCCCGATAAGTGACCATAAAACGACTAAAGCCGGAGAAATTATTCACAGCGATCTTTTCGGTCCCATGGAAGTCTATTCACTTGGCAATTCGAGGTATTTTTTGCTTTTTAAAGACGATTTCTCGAAATACGTGACCTTGTACTTCATATTTAGTAAAACAGAAGTAAAAGCTTGTTTTGAAAATTTTATGCTACGTTTTAAAAAGGAAACTAGTAACGAGATTAATGTACTTCATACTGATAACGGATTGGAATATACCAATAAGGAACTTTCAAAACTTTTGTTTGAGAACGGGATAAAACATCAATGTACGATCACATACACGCCAGAGCAGAACGGAAGCGCTGAACGCGAAAACCGTACTCTTGTAGAAGCGGGGCGTACAATGTTGCTTCTAAACGGCCTGAATAAAAATTTGTGGGCCGAGGCTGTAAATTCTGCTTGTTTTGTATTGAATCGTAGTAGAAAAACTCGTGTTGATGGTAAAACACCGTTTGATATAGGCATGGTCAAAAGAGTGATTTTAATTCCTTTAAAATCTTTGGTACCGAAGTGTACACTCATATACCCAAGGTGAAAAGGCATAAATTTGATCCAAAATCAAAAATTGGAATATTTGTTGGGTATATGTCAACGTAAAAGGCTATCGTGTGTTAATGAATGATAATAAAATTCAAACGTTTCACAATGTTTTGTTTAAAAATGAAAATACTTCAAAAGATATTGTAATTGAAAATATTAGCGATTACGATTTTTGTATATTTGAGTCTCCGAAAAATGTTGAACCAAGAGCTGATGTGAACGAGGTACGCGAAATCGTTGAAAATCAAAACAATGTTGAGAATAATAATAATCAAAATTTGGATGAGCCTAACGTTGATATAAATGTCGAAAATGACCAAAACGATGATTTGAATGAAGTTGCTCGTGATGGTATTGTTGAAAATGAGGGGGAAATTCATGAACCAAATCAAAATAATAACAATCCTATTGTGGTACCTGAGCGTCCTCGCTATAACTTGAGAAATCGAGCAAATATTCAGCCACCTGATCGTGGTGATATTGTAAATTATTTCATGTTTGATGACGAAGATCATATTGATGCAGACAATTTATTTGTTGCTTTAAATGCTTATGCTTATAATGATGAACCAAGTTGTTATGAAGAAGCAATAAATTCTGAGAACTCTCGACAGTGGCAAGCGGCAATGAGAGACGAATATCAAGCCTTAGTTAAAAACGGTACGTGGGAATTACAAAACGCGCCGTTAAATGCTAAAATTCACTCGAACCGCTGGGTATATAAAATAAAACCTAATCTCGATGGAGGTAAACAAAAGTTTAGGGCGTTTAGGGACTTGTAACTTGCGGTTACCTTCAAAGAAAATACATCGATTATACCGACATATACAGCCCGGTAGCTAGATACACTTCTATACGTGCTTTTCTCGCGATAATGGTCTCGGAGCAAATGTTTTGTAAACAGTTTGACGTGAAGTCCGCGTTTTTAAACGGCGATTTGTCTGAAACTATATACATGCGCCAGCCGGAAGGTTTTGAAGACGGAACAGATCGGGTTTGCGTTTCAAAGAAAAGTATTTACGGTCTCAAGCAATCTGCGAGATGCTGGAACTCTAAGTTCGTATCATGTTTAAAACGTTTTAATTTGCATCCGACGGACTCCGATCCATGCGTCTTTGTAAGCCATGATACTGCGGACGAAAAGCTAATGTTAATTATATACGTAGATGATGGGCTTGTTGCATCTAAAAACGAAAGTCGAGTTAATGAACTACTTTCTTATCTTGAAAGTAATTTTGAAATAACTACAAATAGTTTACAGCTGTTTTTAGGATATAAAATAAAATATTTGAACAATGGATCAATTTTGTTACATCAAAGTATGTATGCTCAAAAAATTATTGATAGATTTAACTTGCAAGATGCTAAAACAAGTAAGACTCCAGCTGATCCAAATTACATTTCATTGTGCTATAAAAACTTGGAAGATTATGCGACTAATGTACCCTTTAAACAACTCATTGGTAGTTTGATGTTTTTAGCCACCGTAACGCGGCCTGATTTAGCATATTCAGTGGGAGTACTTAGTCGATTTTCAGAAAAACCATCTAAAACTCATTGGATCGCTTTAAAAAGAATTGTAAAATACGTTAAAGAGACAGTTAATATCGGTTTGGTGTATTTGAGCAAAAATGATTTTTCGAGTATCACGGCTTACAGTGACGCCGACTACGCAAGTGATTTTGTTTCGCGAAAATCTGTATCGGGTTTTATCGTAAAACTAGGTAATAGTACAATTTCGTGGGGATCGCGAAAACAAAGCACAATTGCTCTTTCAACCACTGAATCGGAACTCTATGCTGCTTGCTGCGCTGCTCAAGAAATTATTTGGACTCTACAAATGGTTCGAGATATAACAAATAGTAAAAATGTAAAAATACCTGTATTGTACATTGATAACCAGATACTTAAAGATCAGCGATATCATTATAAAAGTAGACATATTGATACAAAATATAAATTTGTAAGTTCACTTTATAATTCTAAAGCATTGTTGTTAGAATATATTAATACTGAGCATCAGCAAGCTGATATCTTGACGAAAGCATTAAGAATACAATCATTTTATCGTTTGAGAAAATTAATTGGCATTTGTAATACTAATGAATAAAATAATAATAAATTATGTTTGTTTTTTGAATCAGAATTGAAAAAAAAAAATTGTATTGCACGAGATTTGTAATGTATGTTTCACATGTATAGATTGTAATTTCTAAGTGGGAGTGTTATAAATATAGAAATTACTAATAGTAGTTTAAGTTCTTGCTCATAGATGTCACACTGGATAAGCGTGCTTTGCGCACTTAGCTCTGGGCTGAGTCAGATTCATCTTGTACCTTGACGCGTTCACTACTCACTGTGTAAACTTATTATTTTATATTCAATAAAGTACTTGATTAGAATTAACTCCACTGTGTTTAACCCTTATTTAATAGGAAAGAGATGAGATATTGCCCTCGAATCGAGTAACAAGAAGAGTTGGATTTGTGATTGCAGAGAGATACGGATACACACAAAACACCATAACATTTATTTTATTTATCTTATTTTTAAGAGAATGAGAAACGGAGAAAGAAAAAACAGTGGTTCGCAGCTGTGGGAGAAGAACGAGGGAGTTCTGGTTCTGGCTCCGTTGTATTTGGTTCAGTCGAAGAAAAAAGGAAAAATCTCGAGAACATCGCGGAAGTTTGTTGTTTCGCAATATAATGAAGGGTTCTGCGATTGTGATTTGTAGGAAAAAAATAAAGATACGCAAGCAGAGGCTATTGATTCCATATCCGTCGGAGTAGCGCTCGATACGAAAAACCTGGAACGCACCGTTACAACACCGGATCGGGCAAACCTAGTAACTTTTCGCGGAAACAGTTTTCCCGATTGAATATTGAAATACCTACTTCAATTGTCGCTAATGTACGACTTAATAATTCATTGTTTAAGTGTTTTGTGATTTCCTGAGTGTTGTTTTTCTCTTTCCGCGGAAGAAGCGAAGAAGTTTCCCCGTGGTGAGCTTGAGTGAGATCGAGTGCAAGGACTAAACTTTAGTTATGAGAAAAACCAGCAAAATTATGCTATTTGCTGTTACACGTTAGCAGCGAGGTGCATAAGTAAATAACAAGTGCAGACTATACACGCATGAAGTGCACAAAGTAAATAATCATTTGATTGCCTGACGCATATGCCACTAATCGCAAATCAGACCCATACGTGTTCCTAACTATAATTCTTGATTTTCCGAGAGTCAGCAATGATTTGCAAATGTTTAAGAGTGTTCGATTTGTTTATTACATCGACATGCAAAGATTTATCGAGCATAGTTGGTGCTGCAGGTGATATGTTGGAGCCAAGCGAGTATTAAAATGTGAATCGAGGACGCGAGGAGAACAATCAGCTTCCGTTTAATCTTATCTCGCGCTAGCAATATCTCGGCGAACATACCTCGCGACATGGCACTATCGCCGCAATCTGTGATTTTTGTCATTTGATCGAACCTTGCCTACTTTCTATCAATAACGCGATAACGGCAGATTAATGTGCATGCATGCCAAACTGTGGAAATGAAAACTCCCGTAACGCGACGATGACGTCATTCACAGCTTTATCAGAGCACCAGTGTTACCGGTGTAATTCATAATAAAAGAAGTAGTGATGCGTATGGGCAATGCATGGATTTTGGATAACTTGGTGTTTCCAATAAGTTTTCAAAAATTTGTCGTTAATTTCAATTGCCATTTATGGATCAATTCTCGAATAGAACAAAATATAAAGTTGAATGAGATATATGAAGTGAAATGTAATTTTCAAATGTCGGTTTTCTAGATTCAAGCTCGGAATTTTTGTGTAATAATAGTAATAGTAATAACGTTGAATGAAATAAGGAAAATTTCCAGCACCTACCCACCTCGTCTACGAGCGCTTGTCGAAAAGGCTGGGTAAGTACCCTTTTAGTCTCCTATTTTTTTATATGTGTTAAATCTTCATTCTATTAAATATTTCTATATTGCCAAGATAACAAAAACAGAAAACATAACAGTAGTTGAAGCTGCAAATAATTTGTTTATATTTCAGAATAAAATTTTAGCTAACAGTGTTGTTATTATTGATCTTAACTGTCCTTCTATATAACACATGCGAATCTGTTCAGTTACAATTCACTCATTTTGTTTTTAAGTTTCCGAGAGTTGATTTAATCGAAGAGATAAAGAATCTTTTATAAAGATACATGAATAGAATACAACGAAGTAATTAAAGTTACGCTTCGGTCTTTTCATTTTTGTTCTTTTGGCCGGGTACAGGACCCGGTACGGTGGAAGGCTTTGTCTAAAAAAATGAGCTAGCCAGGACTCTCGCAGGTTGAGTGGCCTCTAGTCAAGGTGCCTTTTTATAGCATAGGGTTATGTGATCCAATCACATAACTTCATGACATAAATTGGTCACCGGTATATTTCTTTTCTGATGGGAAGGCTCATACAAGGTATGTTGTATGAGTTTTCCAGTCAGAAGGGAAATACTTGGCCACTGCAACATTTTGGATCTTGATCCGGTTGGGCGGGTGTGAGGGGGCACCCCCCAATCCGGTTGCCCCACTTTTATTTGTGGGCCATGAGAATCGTCGGGTAACGACGAGGTTCCCCTAAGTCCGTCTGTTTTCACTCGTTTCAACTTGTTCTCTGAGCAAGTCATTTTCCCTTTTGTAGTTATCTACATTTTTTTCGACTTCGGTCGATCCTTTCTTTTGAGACCCGAGAATTAGTGAATGCGAAATTCTTTTGTAGTGGGTCCTTTTGCTGGAGGAACGAACCCGCCCCACGATACCGCAATGCTAGCCTGCCAGCGCATTCACGCACCCCCAGACAAGGGCATTCTCAGCGGATATTAACATCTTCTTTCGCCGAGGTAGTAGACCATCGCTGCAGTCCTTCACGGACATCTATACCTACCTTTCACTACAATAGGACTAACTTTTTATTAGGTCCCGTTTGAATGACATGGAAATCAAATAACAGTTAAGGATATTTACCGTTGAAACAAGAAAATTTCCTACTTATGTCCAATTTTTTCGGCATAATAAATCGATGCATTTGAGGATTTTGATTATTGAGGTTTCAAACGGGAGATATCATATTGGACTAAAATTTCCCATCACAGGATTATAATCTTTTATAGGAACCTGCAGGCATTAACAGCTCAACACGTTGGATTGAAATCGTAAAATAGAATATTAATGCACACTGAATCCTTTTGTGTAAGATGATGAAATTATAAATAACGCCAAGTTTTTAATTTTTAAATCTTCTTGATTGGAAGAAGACAATAAATTACCGGGAAATTAAGCTTAAATTATATAATTTCAGATGAATCAAAGCAATTTTTTTTAAATAGAAGGTCTGTGAACAAAAATCGCTCTAGACCAGCACACGTCCTAACATATTATTCCATTCCATTTGGTTTAAGTTGTTTGGTGTGCTAAGCTAGATTGAGGGACCAATAGGACTATAGGCTAAAGTCCCGAGCCACAATCAATATCTCTACAAGGTGTGACAATGAAGTAATCAGACTGATTCCATGAAAACTGTATATTTAAAAATTATTCTACAACTCTGCCATCCCCTTCAAAGTTGTCCTCGTGAGCACCTATACAACGATTCCAGCGTGTTTTTTGTGCTTCGTAACATTTTTGGAACGCTTCGACTGGGATATCCGCGAATACCCTCGTCACAGCCGCCTGAATGTCTGTAATCGACTCAAAATCGGTTTTTGACCACCGATTTTGTTCTAGAGAACATTAAAAAGTCACAGGGTGACATATCGGGCGAATAAGGCCGCTGTTGCAACACGGCGATCCCTATAGAGGCCAACTATTGGGACACGCTGAGGGTGGTGTAGCACGGCGCGTTGTCGTGATGAAGATTTCAGTTACGACCGATGTCTGGGCACACCCTGTTGACTCGTTTTCGCAATCTTTCGAGTACTTGGCGATAGTCGACTTGATTTACGGTTTGCTCCGATGGAACAAATTCTTTGTGGACGATTCCACGGCTTTCAAAAAAGGCAATAATCATCATTTTCACCTTCGAATTGCTCATGCCAGTTTTTTTTTGGGCGGGGGCGTGCGGAAACAACCATTGTGAGCTTTGGCGTTTAGATTCCGGGTCGTATTGGAAAAACCAGCTCTCATCGCCGGTAATAACTCGATCAAACAGTCTTCTGCGATGGTTATTTGATACTGCTTTTGCTACTCAGGAAGGTTCTTTGGAACCATCTTCGCGCACAACTTTTTCAACCCAAAATCGTGGGTTAAAATATGTCTGACTGTTTCACGGTTCATACCTAGTTCCGAGGCCAACATTCGAACTTTTAAACGTCGATCTTCACGAGTTAGGGTGCGCACACGTTGTGCATTTGCATCAGTCTACATGTTGACTGGTCTCCCGCTCCGCGCCTCGTCTTCCACGCTTTCACACCCCTCCTTAAACTCTTTATGCCATCAAAACACCAGGGCACGACTAAGAGCACTATCACCATGCGCTTTTACAATTTTAGCGTACGTTTCCGAAGCTGTTTCGCCCAATCTGGCACAAAATTTTATCACGAGGCGCTACTCTTGATTTAGTTTCTCCATTTTCGTGACGAGCAACACCAACACACGTCTACTCACGAAACAGCAGGCAAACCAAACAAGCTAGAGCAATGGTAAATATATCAATGAAATTGGTAAGGATTTCTAAGAAGGGGAAGGGTATTTCAAGGGCGTAGGTTTACCACAAGCGCGGCAATAAAATCAGTCTCATTACTTAATTGTCACACCTCGTTGTTCACTATAATCTGATTTGCTGTTCTCGTTGCTTAGTGGGGCCAGATGATTTTCGGAAAACTTGTCGTTCAAAGGCATCTTTCCATTTTTCGAATGTTCCCATCGGCGCCCACGTTTTGCATACATAAAGGATAATCGGCCACATCAGAACCTTGTCTATTTTTATTTTGGACTTTTGGTGTAATTTCATGAACTTGATTTGGGGTTTTGTTTTTCTTCTATCATAAATTTGGTTGTATTTTCATAGACATAAATTAAATTTTACATTTTCCTCAATAAAATTGGAAGGATACCCTTAAATTTATTGAAACTTAATATTAAAGTAGTTCTATAAAATATCCTTATATTCTGTAAGTTTCGTAAAAATCAAAACATTTATGGTAGTTTTAGTCATTTGAATTTTCTCCGAGCACAATAACAATTACACTGGATTTTTCGACCACATGGGCTCTCCATGGACCCACCCACTACAGTTTTGATTGAATAACATCAATATCTTTGAGAAAAAATAGTGTAAGTAGTATCGCAACAAAATGGTGGTCTCTTAAAAGAAAGTAATGTTCGTTTTTCCTTTAAACTAAATATTTGATGCGAATGTCATTGAAGCATTTCTTGAGTTTGTTCATAATTGGTGACTGCACATCACATTTTGAATACAAAATCCTTCTGACACAAACGTAAGTCTGTCTATCTGACTTGATTGGAACTAAACACTTGAAGGCGGAGGTAAGGGCTGCTAAAGCCATGAATATATTTTACGTGAAAATTCCATGAATTCTCGTGTATTCCGCACAAAATATTGGTATCGCTTTATTACACACACACTCAAACGCTCTCACACACACACACACACACACACACACACACACACACACACACACACACACACACACATATATTCAATTGAAAGAATTTGTATCAAGCTATCGCAATACTAAATCTCACGTTGTTCGGGTGAAAAATGTAAGCATTTGAGGGCCATAAAAATATCACATATTTGTGCCGGCCCCTTTTGGTAATGTGTGCTTCTTTAGTTTTGAAAATGACTGTATCGATTCACCTTTTAAGTTGTATTCTTAATATGCATTTCCTTCCAAAATGTGACCTTCTAGAGCCCTTGAAAATCGGTATGAAATCAACATTTTTCCGGTTTTGTTTAGATTTGATACCATTGAATCAAATTTCATCGAATTCGATTGATCCGTGTAATTATTATCATTAAAAAAATTTTGAGCATATTTTGAATTTATAAGACTCACCATTTTTTTACCAACAGCTACCTTTGTGTAGATTTTCATCGAAATCGGTCAATAAATGTGGCCGTTATCAACCAAAAAAAATTTTCTCATGTTTGAGATATTGAAGCAGCCGCCATTTTCATCACCACAGCTAAATCCGAAATTAGTTTCCTGAAAAATTCTTCAAATATTTATGTTAGCCTTTGTACCAAATTGTATCTAAATCGGAGCTTTACTTTAGCTGCAACAGATACACCGATTTTTGACAAAAATGGTCGCCATTTGATTACTTCTCGGCCGATATGGCCGGATAATGAACGTAGTCGAGATATTTATACCTTACAAAAGATCGAAGCAAAACTGCTACTTGTTCTTGTTCTTTTCAAGAAAGAATTCTACCTTATACGTGAAATTCTTTATAGAATGCCCCTCTTATGCCATACTGCCTCTTCTATTCGCAAGGCAGTTGTTGGTTATTCCGAAATAGGACTTTTTTGCCTGAGAAAGAGTTGAATCAAAACTTAGCCGTGATCTCCCAGGAATGTGAACATAAAGTTGAAACGTAATACGAGTATGAAATTATTAAATTTGCCGGATATCATTCACGGCATTTTCTTAAGGTCTTAGAAAATGGATCAGACTCAAACCATCAGTGAAGTCGACTTTACAATCTCTAATAGAGGAACTGTATTATATTTTTATCGGACTTAATATTAAATTTTTTTTTTAAATTCTTTATGTCGATATCGATATTTTCGATAATAGCGTGACATATTTATCGGCGATACGATAATATCGATAATTTCCTGAATTGATTGTATCGTATCGTTATTGGTATCGTCATACTGAATATCGTATCGAAAATCGATACGATACGATATCGATATTTTTATTATTCTGCAAGAGGAGCTTCCGGCTCAAAATTTTATTAACTGGGGAAAATACATAATAGAAACATAATTTACTCTACCTTTTAAACAATAGAACCAATTTTTATTTAATTATAAATCGAAAACTTACGTTCAGGTCTTCCTAGAACTCCCTATTCTAATCTAAGAAGGGACTTCTTGCCTACGCTGCTTTCCTTAGCTGGTTCCCAGTCGAATCGCGAAGTCTTGATTGAATTTCATTACTTTCAGAATGCTGTAGTAAATTCTGCCACTTTCGCCTTCTACTTCAGTGGGCTTTCAACCGAAAGTAGTGCAGATACGTGTAAATGGAGCGGCTGACAGAAACTGACGCAAATGAGACCGCATGGCTGTCACGCGACAGTCGACTCACGTTTAAGTTACACTTAGCTTATAATTTAATCTCGCGTATGCCTGCATCATATTCCTACTTTTAACTTTTTAAGATTAGTTAAATTTAAGGGAGAAAGTTTTGATTTTTTCTTCTTGAATGTAAGGGTAACTAGGTAAAGTTAACGTGCGTCGTGAATAAATTGCGAAATCGCATCCTCATAGCTCGGAGACTAGATGGCTCGTGGAGAAGAAAAGAGATGGTGCAAGAAAATCCCCTCATACTAAGGTAATAGGGGTACCGGTTAATTCATGCGGTTTTCTAACAGATGGCGTAACTTGATTTTTATTCCAGTGATTCACATTTCCAAATATGTGTTGGAAAGCTACTATCATATAGTTTCAGAATCAGTATGTGTCATTTAGCTGAAGCGTAAACAACAATACTTTTTTTACTCTGAAAGTGTCGAATTTTGTGCCGAATAAAGTGTTTTTGCGGAGAGTACTTCTTCATTGAAGAAAAAGGCTGCCGGAAGTCATCGTATTTTGGTGGCAGTGTTTTGTGCATGTTTAGCTAAGCGTACGTGCCAGAAGTGGTTTGCATGGTTTAAAAATGGCAATTTTGACTTGTAGGACGATAAACGGCCCGGACAGCCAAAAAAGTTTGAAGATCACGAATTGGAGAGATTGCTCGACCAAGATCCATCCCAAACTTGCAAAATCACTTTGCATCGCTCAACAAAACATTTCCGATCGTTTAAAAGAAATTTTTCATAATAAAGCTTCAATTTTCGAAAAAACCGCATGAATTGACCGGTACCCCTATTACGTATTCTAATATCTAATGTTTGGGAAGCCATGTATTGATCGATTGCATAACGAGCATGAACGCGTTACTAAAAATTTAAATGATTAATTAATAATGATTTCTGGTTTTAAATAACAACTGTCTAACAATGAAATGTTTATAGCGCATAGCGTCGCACAATACCCATAGATCGTAATATGAATCAAGCGAACCGAATAACAAGTCGATAATAGTAATCGTGTATGAAGCAATCGTGCTCAAAAATATTAACGAAGTTGGATGTGACTGTTTATGTTTCTACTTCGGCAAATAATTCATTGTACGAAGATTCAAAGTAAGAAGGTTGCGAAAAACCTATTGCATTGTGTCGCTTGTCTTGATAAATATCTAATTGGGAGTATATATTTGGAAGAATGAAACAGGAAAATATCTTCTTGACAGGCAATCGGGGTTCAAAATGCAAAAAGTTGTTAAAATAGTAGAATCTATGTATGTATCTAGATATAACAAATCATTAATATAATTCAATTGGCCTATTGCACTTCTACTGTGTAGGTGGCATATAGTGAAATAGACTTTCTCTTATTTTATACATCTTCTTTTTCTTCGTAGCTGTATAGCCTCTCCCAAGCTAGGGATGGGCAATTTCGGTCCTTTTGAGTAACAGCTCCAATGGTTACAGTGACAAGCGACTAACAGTTCCAAGTTAACGGTCCAGTTCCTGTTAGAAAATACTTATTCGTTCCTGCTGTAACTCAAAAACTATCGCAATTTTTAACCGTAATATTTAATAATAGGGTCCTCATTATATATATATATATATATATATATATATATATATATATATATATATATATATATATATATATATATGTAATACTTTAACCAAATAAGGCAAGTCAATCAAGGGGAAATAATACATATATCTTCATTTCAACGACAAACAATAATACTCGTACATTAAACATTTTCGGATAATATTTTTTCGTTGGAATTTAAAAACAGTAGCATTTGAACTTTTCTGCCGATAGTTGACATCTTCTTTTCGAAAGTATCATTCCTGCTTTGGAAAAAAGTTGCTCGCACGAAACTGATGTAGCAACAGCACACAATCTTTCTTGGCAGAATAGGATAATAATATTTTTTTTTCTTCCCACCACTTGATTGCGTCCTCAGAAAGCTGGATGCGGCTGCCTTTCATATATCGTTGAAGCTCGATGATCGCTCTTGCTTCTTTTCCACCTGTGCAAATGAAAACTTGTATGATATTCATGACACGAAAAAAATGACTTACGTGAAGGTTGAATATTGGATCTAGATGCACTCAAAAATGAATGCCAAATAGACATTTTATCAACTGCTTCATCGGTTTGTTGAGGCTCCTCTGTCTGCTCTTTATCCTGTTGCATTTTGGCCATTGTTAGCTCTTTCACTTTTTTTTAGCATCTTCCGCTGAGGTTCCATCTTTAAAGGGCAAAGTTTTGAGCCTAGGGTCTAAAAATGTAGATACCGCTAATGTGCCACTGCGCTCAATCCCTCCGAATCGCTCCATGCAGTTGACCTCGTTCATCAAAATATTTGCACATTTTTTGACGGCTTGACTATATTCTCGGTACTCTTCTTCCCTTAAAAACCTATCCAACACATCCACTAATCCGTTTATCATAGGAATGAGGCCACAAGAAGTTGGGAATTTTTGGGAACTTAGAACTTGGGTGATATCGTTGAATGGACTTAAAATTTGGCAAAGTTCATTGATAATTTTCCATTCATTTGCGTTAATCATCTGAATGTCAATATTCAGATGTGCCATTGCTGTAGTTAGAGGAATTTGCAATTTTGTTAACCGTTTTAACATTAAAAATGTCGAGTTCCACCTCGTTGGCATAGAATTGATAATGCGTTTGGGGTTCTCGATACCTTCTCTTTTTTTGGCATTCGCGTAGCATGTTCCACGATTAAGTGGGCAGTTTGAAATGAAGAGCTATTAGTTTAGCTTTCTCTATCATTGCGGCGATTTCTTCTTCATCGAGACCTTTTTCCACAATGAGGTGTAGCTTGTGTGCTGCGCATCCCATGTGCTTCCACCTCAAATGGTTTTTTAATGCATTTGTAATATTTGGTGCATTATCAGACACGGAAAATATAATTTTTTTTGCTAATCCCCAAGTATCTTAGGTTGCTCTTATGATCTCAGCAAATTTTCGCTTGTGTGGGATTTTTGAATTGCACAACAATCTAATGTTAAGCTTAAAAGCTTTCCACCCAAAACTAAATGCACCATTACCGCGATGTAACTATCGTTGGTCAACGATGTCCAACAATCTGTCGTTAAGCACAATTACTTCACCTTTGCATCAGAGAACAAGGTTGTCAATTTCATTTTTGCTTCTTCGTATCTAGCTGGTATCAATTGCTTAGATATTTTTTTCCTCGTGGGAAGTTCAAAAGCAAGATTTAATGCCCGCGAATGAATGCCCTGAACCCGTCATCTTCGACGATCCAAAATGGCTGGTAGTCCAACGTAAAAAGCTTCAAAAACACACAACCTATCTTTTTCTTCGACTGCTCCGAAATTTTCGCTGGAATATAAGAAGATATTCTTGCTTGCGTTGAACTTACTGACAAAAGAGGATGGCTCACATTTGATGTTTCAGTGCTTGGTCCTGGTTGTGGTTGCACTTCTAATTGTTGAGCACTTGAAGAAGCAGAAATTGAAGATCCCAATGATGTTGCTGAAGGTTCTTCTATATTCCGTCGTTTTTCACTTTCAACAAGTATTTGAACTGTGGGGTGCTTGCGGAGAACATGCTTTTTTAAGTTAGTCGTCGATGATTTATAACTTATATTACTTTCGCAAATATT
This sequence comes from Odontomyia ornata, assembly GCA_963969285.1. Taxonomy (NCBI): domain Eukaryota; kingdom Metazoa; phylum Arthropoda; class Insecta; order Diptera; family Stratiomyidae; genus Odontomyia; species Odontomyia ornata. Next base: position 194,456,193 of record OZ017741.1, read on the forward strand.
ACACTTGGCACTTACACTGTCAATTTGCGTAAAATGTTCCCATATGGAACTTTTTTTCATTCACTGATGAAACTACAACTTCAACATACGAGACTTTTCTAAGTTATTTGCTAAATGCAACCCGACCCGATCGATCTTCAAAATATACTAAGTAATCTTATTGATTAATTGAGGATTGAAAATTTTCCTAAAAGCCTGGTCAGTTGGCATGGACATACACGTATCTCAAAATCCTTATTAGACAAATATAAATCCATTATTTATATTTCCCTTCGAAAGTAGATTTTGTGTTTATATGAAAAACTTGTGAACAATAAAACTATATTAACATTTTGCATCTGGGAAAACAAAACGTCCAACAGCAGAAGGAGTTGTTTTCTTTTCTAACTCGCTTCGCTACCAAATCAATAGATTTTACCCAAAATTTAATATCTGTTTTCTTTAATATTGTAATTATTAACACTAGAGTGCACGCATGGACTACTATAAAAGACCAGGGTAACATTATAAGCAATAACTTTTCAGATACGTGTGCTAGAGCGTTGCAATTCAAGGAAAGCCTCATTTACTAAATTTGTGAACTACGCGAAATGCCAGCGCTAATGCACATTTTTGCAACTGCAACTCTGGTCCTACTCAAAAACCCAAAATTGCAATTTTATTCGTATAAAAATGGTGCAAAAATTTTGAGAAATGGATTTTCCCCGATTACCAGGCAATAGAATACCTTGAATGTTACGAATATAAGAAATAAATCATTGTCTTGAACGTCAGATAAATCATTTTTATTAAATTTTCTTACGTATCCGTAAGATTGTTTGTAATTTTCGTTTTCTTTTAGTTATACAAAAGAAGTTTGTTCATCAGAGAAGAACACGTATATGTATTATCTGAAAAGTAAAAAATGGCCAACCCTAGTATGCCATGCAAGCACTCATGAAAACAAGTCGGTAGACAGACCTACGCTCGTGTCAGAAGGATTTTGTACTCAAAATATGATATGCAGTCACCAGTTATGAACAAACTCAAGAAATGATTCAATGACGTTTACATCAAATATTTGGTTTAAAGGAACAACAAACATTTCTTTAATTTAACAGGCTGCCATTTTATTGTGATATTCTTATATTATCGAGTGAATTATTTGTCAAAGATTCATGTTATACATCTTTTCTGGAAAATTTTGAGAAAATCCAATCAAAACTGTAATGTCTGAGTCGACGGAAAGCCCACCTGGTCGAAAAATTCAATGAATGTGTTGTTGTAATTTGAGAAATTTCAAATGGCTATAACTGCCGTAAATATTTATCGATTTTAACAATCTTGTATAGGACCACTTATGCCAAGTTTCATTGAATTTAAGGGTATCCTTGCAATTTTATGAAGAAAAAAGTAAAATTTTTATATAATGCTATTCTTCACAAAGCTGAGTGGATTTCGACTTTTAAGGTATTTGTCGTTATTATACTCATTAATATCTACATTCATGATTTTTTTAGATTTTTCCGATTAAAGGTGTCCAATCGCGAGGGGGCGGGGACACAAATTGTTCCCCTAATTTGACTTCCCCTGTTCTCCCCTACTTTGTTATACCACTTTTGACCTTTCTTTTGATACCCATATCGAATAGGTATACTTGACAAAGAAAATTTTTAAGGGTCACCTCCATATAAGGGGAGACCCCCTTAAAAACTTTATAAATTTTTTTTTTTGATTTGGAACTTTGAAAAGGACACCAGTTTTGACCTACCCGCAAAATTGCATGTTTCTAGCTTTAATAGTTTCCAAGAAAAACAGCTGTGACATACATACGGACTATCTATCAATCCATGCACAATCTATCTATCTATCCATGCACAAGTCATGTAACGTAAACACATATAATGCATATTGCCACTTAAATGTGCAGAATGCCTAATATCCACAAAAGAATCAGTTCCAAGACTCTGTTCCAGTCACAGTTGTGGGAACTTGTGCTCGTATGCATTATCGGTCCAAGAGTCACAGTGACCCAAGTCTGTTCCAAGTCACATTTAACTGTATCAAACCGAATTTGCCGGTGAGTACAATTTCCCGCAACTGTGACTGGAACATCGACTTAAAACGGATTTGGTTCATGATTACAAGTTCCTGTAACTGTGACTTTTTGGAACTGTGACTCCAGGACCGATGAGTACACAGGGGCGTAGCGAGCCTCATGAGTGTGGGGGGGTGAATCATATCGAAATGCCGACTCGATCAGAAAACAACACCTCTGTTTCGTATGACATCGTATTTTATTCGTATTATTCAAAAACAACAGGAAATTTGCACGAAACTACAAGCAAAGTCAAGTGCGTACTCTTCGATGTTTCAATTGGGACCAAGTTTGTATAAGTTTAGAAACGTTCATTTCGTCCACAATATCCTTTGCAGAAAAAAGTAGCATCAAAGAATCTAGACGATCGTCGCCCATTGTGGTTCGAAGGGAATTCATAACTAATTTCAGTTTACTAAAAGATCTTTCACATGAAGCCGAAGTAACCGGCGAAGTCAAGACTAATCGAATAATTTTGTAGGCGCACGGCAAAATCTGTCGTAAATTATACGCCTTTTTCGAAATATCGACAAAATTTTCACATTGATCACACAAATCAAGAAGTGCTTGTAGTTCTACTTGAATGCGTTCGGGCTCTTGTTTGAAGGATTCGGGTTGCAATTCGACAATGGAGTTAATTGATTCAATTGTACAGTTTTTTCTGTCGGCTGGGATTTCAAAAATTTTCTGAATCGGTTCAAATTTTGAGAGAGATTCTTCCAAGTTTTTTCGGATGCTGGTCGTAAACACATCAAACACCACTTTGAACTCCTTACGGTAAAATGTGAAAAGATCGAAAGTAAACGCAGTTTCGGGATTATCATCAAGTTTTTTTGGTGCTCGACGTTTTTTATGTTGCTTAGCGAAGTCGTTTTCCGGGTTAATATCGAGTTTTTTCGCGAATGTTACAGAGCTTTCGATCAAATTATTCAACTGGTGAACATCATTCATTTCTTCGCATGATTTCAAAGTAAATTTTATCATTTTCAAACCATCGACGACATTTAAATTTTCACTTTCCAAAGACTCCGTCAGAATTTTTATTTTGAACATGACATTTTTCATGAAAAATAAAGATGAAATGAAGTCAAAATGTAAAACATTTTTGAGGAGGCCAGATGCAGCTGCGCGAGTATTACTATCGAAATCATTTTTGTTCATTTTAATTTTTTCCAAAATATCAACAATTTCTTCAAGACCAATCCAAACAGCCTTAATGGATTCAGCCCGAGCTGTCCATCTTGTCAGTGATAAGTTTTTCAGAAGCAAGACATTTTCAATATTTGCTAACTCTTCGATCAAACTTCGAAAACGTTTGGTACTTCCTGCGAAAAACACATACAAAGCCTGCAAAATATCGAAAAATTCTTTGATGATACTACTCGCAGTGCAAGCTGTCTCCACAAAAATATTGATTCTGTGAGCTTGACAAGGAACATATAAGACGTTTTTGTTACATTTCTCTGATAATTTTCGCTGTGCGCCATTGTACTCGCCGGACATATTTCTTGCAAAGTCATAAGATTGAAAAATGAGTTTCTTTACCGGTATGCTTGAAGATGTGAGAGTTGTGAACATTTTTTCAGCCAGTTCTTCTCCAGTTTTCTTCGTCAACACGACGTCCATCTTCAACAATCGCTCTATAGGCACAGGTTCTCCATTCTTCTCAATTACGTATCGGATGTTTATGGCAAGACGATCTTTGTGTGACGAGTCTGGTGTTGTGTCGCCCATGATTGAGAGGAACTCAGCATCTTCGATTTCTTTCAAAATGACTTGTCGTGTTTCAGATCCTGATAAATCGATGAATTCATTCTGACTTTCGGCGCTTAGGTACGTGACATGCCGAGATCTTGAATCCTTCTCAGCCAACCACTTTTCCATTACAGGGCAATGTCGAGAAATCAAATTGACGACTTGAGTGAAATTTCCATCCTCGTTTTTTCCGGAGCTATCATGACCACGAAACGCCAAACCCTGTCTACCAAGCGTTTTTGTAACATCGACAAGAATTTCAACAACTTTCCTATGGTATTCTTTTTCTGGTTCTTCAAGTATCTTTTTTTCTCTGATGGATTTGTCCAGTAGAATATCTACATGAGCTCCTTCATTGATAAAATGGCACAAATCACTCATAGCTGCTCGATGAGATTCTGAGGAGTAGTGCGTGAATAATTTGCCTGGCCTGTCAGCTCCACGACTTTTCATCTTGTGCCATTGTCGCACACCATCACACACCCATTCTGGCTGAGAATGTGATCTGCCGACTCCTTCAGGGAATAGAGAGCAAGCAAAACAGAATGCTGCATCTTCGCTGATGCTGTACTCCAGTAGAGGATATTCAGAATACCATACAGAGCTCATTCGACACTGTTTGTTTGCTGGTATACTTGGATTGGCAGGAAAAACGCTCAGTTTCGGTTGAAATGGTCCAACAGCAATTAAATACTTCCGCTCGTTTTCTGTCAATGTTTTTTTGCGCTTACCAGGATCATGCTCCACCGAAACTTCCTCCCCCACATGCAAAGCGAGTGTTTCAAATTGCAATTTGCTCTCCTCTTTTTTGGCATAATTCAAAATCATTCTACTTTCTTCGTGAATTGTAGTCAGACAGTCAATTATATCGATCATGAATAATTTCGGATTGGGCACTGCATCATTTTTCGGTTGTTTCAGAATATTTTCCACTTTTTCGTAATTTTTCAAGAATTCTGCAACTCGGCCAGCTACTTGAATCCAAGCACATTTGTCTTCAGTTTCGTTGTTCGATGTTGGCGATGAGGGCCGTGGTGAAGATGACGGCGATAGTGACGGTAGATTTGACGAAGATTTGGGCGATGGAGACGATGATAACTTTTCATCGGTAGGTGGTTTTTGGACAGCGTCTGCCTTTGGTGATCCTCCATCAATTGGTTGGGGAGCTGAATATGGTATTTGTGGCGCAGGAGCTTTCTTCTTGCATACTTCGAACGGACTTGATGGAGCCCCAACATGTTGCACACGGACATGTTTTCCCTTGTGCATAGTACTTTCATGACGAGTTTTGTAGTCGTCATCAAAATGACTGCCACATTCTAAGCATCCAAGTTTGATTCTTTTCCGTTTGGACATTTCAAGCAGAACCTGTAGACAAAAATCATACTTCTTTTATTAATATAATTTCCATTTTTTTTAAACCTACATTGAAGATAATATTAGAGTACCTATGTCGTCATCATTTTCAACCATCCCTTTCATATTCCATTATGAATGAATAAATCATATTCTGAATTAGATTCATATTTTCCTTTGCCATTTTTAAAACAACTCAAAATTGAAAAATTTATTTAAGGTCGAAGTTTAAACAATAAAAGACCTCCCCCGACGAGTAGGTATCGAATTAATAAAAACCAATGATTTCTAAATTTTCTTCATATTTTTCTGAGTAAAAAAGTCCTCTTCCACCTTTGAAAAAACTCAAAATCAAAAAAGTTATTCAGGTCATAAGTTTTAACCAATAAGATTTCTTAGATTGAATTCTCTAATAACTTTATTGATTTGGAGTTTTTTAAAAGTGGAAGAAGACTTTTTTACCCAGAAAAATATGAAAAAAATTTGGGAATCATTGGTTTTTAATAATTGACACCCACTCGTCGAGGGAGGTCATTTATTGTTGAAACTTTGATCTTTAATAACTTTTTCAATTTTTAGTTTTTGAAAAAATGGCAGAGGAAAAAAAATCTTAGAATTTCATGAGAAATACAGAGTTTTTCTTTGGCGCGGTGATTTTGGTACACCTTGTATTATTTATATCATATTTTGAATATGATGAATATGATATTCATCATCACATTCTCAGAATTTGAATTTATATATTATTTTTGAATTCATTGTAATCGCATCTTTCAATAACAATTAAAAATTCTTCATTTTCGTCGAAACAAATTTTCCAGAATAAATGTTGATTTCTTTTTGTACCTAAGTTTTTCCGAAAGAAAATTATTGCCTTTTACTCTCTTAATCCCTAAGAGTGACTTTTCACTCCACATACAAACACAAAAAGAAAATGAACTCTGATACAGTAATATTTCATTCTAAAAGAGTGGATCATTGCACTGGTATTTATTTGTGTAAAATTTCACCAGATTCGAAGTCAAATTCAACGTTTTACAAATGATAATCTACAAGTGAAATTTCACTCTACACTGAGAGAAATTTTCGTTCATGGCTACCTAATAAATTTAGTAAACGAACGTCACAAATAATTTTCTACGGTGGAAGCTACCTAGAAGAATTTTTAAACTTTACTAATTCATGTCCGTCGACATATAAAAAAAAAAACCTGCAACCTCGGGACGCGAACACTCGACTTCTCGACTTCAAGTCCAGCCTCCTACCACAGAGCTATAGAAGCTTGTGAATTATATAAGTAAAGAAGCTTCGTATGGCTTTTTCGTATGGCTCACTAAAAATGCATAGTCGTGACGCATTTGTAAACGGGATCTCACATTTTTCTCTCAGTGTATCAGAGCGAATGCAAACTCTGTGTTTGAGTGGTACATTTATATGATCATAATATTAAATTATGGAATTTTCAATATCGTCACGACCTCTGATCATTCGTAAAATTATCTTCAATGTAAACAAAGGAATTGTTAAGATTTGCGCGAATGTTGGTTATGTCAACACACGATTTATCTCAAATTTCTGGCTCTAGCTTGATTTTGAGCTTAAAGTTTAGAAGAATATAAAATATATGATACTCACTTGTAAAAGCACTGCTGTTCCGTTCTCATGAATACGCCTGACTTGGAAATCCGATTCGGTTTATAGCGAATATACGTATTGAGATGTGAGTACGAGCATGAGCAACTATTATAGCAAGTATAGTATGAGTATAGTACAGTCGGCAGGCTAGAGACAGCTAAAGAGTGACACAGTCGAGATATGTATTATAGCGACGCCACAGTACGAGCCTTGCTTCGTCAGCTGTCAGATTGTATATGGCGACAAGCCGACTGAAATATAAACGAGTATACCGAGTGTACTCGGTACGCCTTTGCTCGTGCGCGGAGGGCACTGATATTTCTGCGCGCGAAAATATGAACTTACTCGTAAATCTCATTTCTCCTGATTACTCTCATTCAGGATCCGAATACCCGAAATTAAAAAATTTTTTGTCCGAATGCCGACTTCCTAGTCAAATTTACTGAGTATGCCGACTCAGACGAAAATGCCGAACGGTACAAGAGTTTGGGGGGGTGTCACACCCCCAACACCCCCGCCTCGCTACGCCCCTGTGAGTACAAGTACTCATTGTGACTGAATGAAACAGTGACTTAGGAACTGATTTGGAAAGTCACATATACGAGAAATTGTACTCATCAGCCAAATCGGTTCTATTAAGTAAAAATGTGACTTGGGAGCAGAGTTGGGCGAAGAGTACAACTTTTGATGGCAAATCGGTTGCTTGTTGTCACATGATTTTCATCGAGTTTCTTGTTTTCGTGTGCATCTGAAAATAGGTGTTCGCGTGTATGCTGGGCACGTGAATGTACTATCTCTTGTATTCGGCAATATGAAATGTAACAGTGACTGTTTGGAACCGATATTATTGGTTTTTAGGAACATGTGCCAACAGTGACAAGCAAATACTCAGTTCCTAGTCACTGTTACCGTAGTATCGGCCCATCCCTATCCCAAGGCCTCACTTCCTGCAAAAAGCACCTCTGAGCAGCGATAAAGTTTCTTCGTCAACCAAGTCACACCAGCGTTTCTTCCGTTTCCCCACTGGTATTTATTTGTGTTGGCTAGCATTTATATTGTGCTATGTAATGGGCTTAGACCCATGTGAAACTACTAAGCAAAATATATATATATATATATATATATATATATATATATATATATATATATATATATATATATATATACATATAATCATTCAATTAGCATTTGATTCTCAGTCGATAAGATAACTGATTCATTTATTAGGTATTAAAATTCCTGCTTGATTCAATATAACTAGAACTATCGACTAACAATCTTATTTTGGTCCGTTACTCTGATAAAATCCAATTAATTCTAGAAATATGAAAAAAAAAATCTTTTGTTTAATCATGAAAAATTGAAGAGCTCATCAACACGGAATTCATTTCTTGCTTAGTTCTCAAGTAAATAGTGAATATGTGAACCTTTTCACCTTAAAAACGGCTTACGGATTCGACCGTCTCACGTTCAAAATGAAAGGGTGTTGTTTATGTTGAAATATCATGTTAAATTTCCCAATCAATGTTTTCTGTTTCTTCAGGTATTCAAGTGGACAGTTTGGCTCCCAGTCGTTAAAAAAATCTTTTCTGAACGCCATTAGACATTCCAAAAAGTTCAATCGCAAATATGCACTCAGTAATTTGCGAAAATTTCCCACAAAAAATATTTATTCATCTAACAAAATAATTAACGATTTATGTTAAGTAGTCTCACAATCACCAAATCTACAGTTATATAAAAACACAGAAAAACTATTCTCAAGACGCGTAGCATATACTGAGAAAAAACACCATCCAAAACTCACTATCCAAATCCACGTTTCACGAAATTTCCCCTTTAAGTGCCATCCAAGCTATCGATTTATTTGTTTAATCAGCACTCGACAGATTTCTTCGTTCATTTCTAATTTGGCCTTAATTACACATGAAATAAAAGATCTTTACAATCCATCAAGAAATTAGAGATACCTTCAAGAGGCTCCGAACGAAAACACAGAAGAAAGGAAAACGGCCAACGTGGAATCTTCGGCTCTCGGGTTGTAGCCACAGCCGGAGCTAAGATGCCGTGGCATCGCATCATAACCGCAAACACTAGAGGCCATTTATTCGGCCATTAAATCGCACTCACAAACGCCATACAGTATCCGAAAACATTCCCACTTAATCCCGACAATCGATTTCCGCCCACTCCGCCTCCACCATTCACACACAATTCGTTGCGGATCGCCCCATGCTGCCTCCAAATCGCACCCAACCTCCGACACTGGACCATTTTGTTAGGGACCATTTTCTACCGAAAATAAATGTGGCGATGGCAATTACCGGGCAAAAAGCTTCTTGGATTGGACTGGAGCGGAATGGGGCTGGGCGCGGATAGCAGCGAGGCGGGAGTGGGGTTTCTTTCTTTCGTGTCGCAATACAAGAGCCTCGACAAGAAATTGATTGCCCGAAAACGGGCACTTATCATCGAATACGACCGCAATTTACATCTGGCAATACAAATAATAGCTGGCAAATGAAATCTCACCCCGGCACGACCCCTTAATGCGAGCGGAACGTATCCTTTTCGCTTTACGTACAGTTTGATGTGTTGCATGCACCCTGTAATGACCGATTATGCCGTGCAAGGGACGACGCCACGCCTTCGCTGAGACGAGTTGGATTGAAGCCGCGCCTCCAACTCTATAGGAGACTGGGAAAAGATTTGAAAGTCGCGCTTTCATTCGCTGACGACTTGCTCTTATCGGAGCGGGGCTTATCGTCGGCTCTGGATTACGGAAGAGCGTTGAGGTGTAAGATGGACGTAAGACTTGATTATCTTTGGAATTGTCGAATTGGAAGAACGGAGTCGTTGGCTGCAGTCGGAATCGTGGATTAGAGGTGTTTGGACGTAGTTATCTTGTTGTTGTGTGAATGTAATTCCACTCGCTTTGCAGTGTAATTGCAACCATTACTGAGTGATCCGATTTCAATTAAGTGATTTGGAAGGTTAAACACTTTGCCTATTCTTCGGAACGGGTAGATGTGATATGGCTGGTGCGAATTAGTTGCGTGACTTTGAACAATTTGTTTGGTTTGAAATATGACCAGTGCTCAAGTGCCGCCACAAATTTCGCGTTTTGTGACTCATTCGAATCAACTATTGCAGGATTATCAAAGTGACACGAACACTTCATCCTTATCGCCACCTCTGCGACAAATGAGTTCCGCATCACCACCTGTGAGTACACAATCGAACGGTTATAATAGTATGAGTCCTTTGTCGGAAACTTCGCCACCATCCTCAATAATGACTCTTGCACCACCAATTCGCGATCATCGCATGCTAATGAACGGGAGTGTTTATGATAATTATTCCGCGTCCATGTATAACAATAGTCGATTGGCAGCTCCTTTTGCTCAAAGCTCGCCTCCGCCACCGAAAAAATCTTTTTGTATTGATGCCCTATTGGCAAAAAGTCAAACAAATGAACAGAAAGAGACTGATGTGAATGGAAGAATTACTGGAAGTGTTTCCAATGGCAATACTTATAGTGAAGATGATTCTCTTAGGAGATTACATGAGAGTCGAGATTATACTCCTAGCCCCGACGGAAGAGGATCAAGGTATGCATTTTTTTTCTGAATCTTAATAGGGCTCAAAGTTGTAATCTACTTGATAAGAACAGATAATGTTATGTGTAATAGATTGACCTTAACTTATCTACATAGCAGGGGGTCATGGACGTAGTTTGTTAGGAAAAAGTAGTTTGGAGAGCCCTAATATAATTTTCTTCAGATTTGAGGAGAAAATTTACCGGAACCTTTTGTTCGAAGACGCTTTACGAACTTCAAATGCATTTTTTGGAAAAACTGAGTTCATTGCCTTTAAAATTATTGAATTATGTTGTACAAGTGTAAGCTTAAAAATTGGTGGTATAGCAATATATTCTCGGAATAGGATTAAATTGTAAGAAAGGAAGTTGTGTTCCTTGCATGTATTCTCTGAAAGCTTTCTAAGTTTCTCTTCGACCAAAAAGAGGTAATAATTATAGCACACCAAAATTTGGCACTAATATAAAACCTAACAAGCTAGATACTTATAAATTCAACATTCGGGAAATAGTTTCCAAAATTAAAGGAAGTTCGAGTTTTATTTGAGCTTTCACATATTAGTCTCAGTGATTAATTTAGGTATGTTACTAAGAGTGTAGAAATATACGATAGCATCTAATGTTAAAGACGTTTAGAGGTGTTTGTATACGAATTTGCATGGTTTCCCTCTGTTTTTTCTGATACTCTTTTACTTTATTGCGTAACCAATTACTGTAGAAATAAACATTTTCAGGGCTTTATAAAACGAGTTTTATAAATACCTATTCGTTTCGTGGGCCGTCTGTCCATGCACCACAGCAAGTTTTCTCAGAAACTATAAAAGCTACAAGGCTCAGACTGTGCGGAAAGATTGGTCTCTCAAAAGTTAAGATGTTATCAAAAATTTCACCAGTTTTTCAAGCGAGTTATACTGAAGGGACCCTTAATAATTTTTTTTGGCAAAGGTAGTTTTCTTCAGATTTTCATGAACATTTCAGAAATAGCGTTTATATGGAATGGTCTGATGAAGGACCTATAAATGCTGGTTTAGATAAATGAATATGTGCTACGTAAATAAATTACTAATAAGAGTAATAATAGAAAAATGTATAAGTTTTTATGATACTTTATTGCAAATTACATAAATCAGTCTTGTACAGCAATGCAAAATAAAAGAAATGTGAATTATAACACTGCAAAAAACAGGTGTGTTGATTCAACACACTGAAGTCATGTTAGGGTACATGCGGGAGAGTTGCCGCATGTTTTCAAAAAACCTTGTAGTTTCAAAAAAATTGATTTATTAATAAGTTTTTTTCTTGATTAAAAACTTGAAGGTGTGTAGATTATAAATATAAAAAATAAATTTCTTTTGTGTGGTCTAAACATGGAAAAAAAAATTATTTTCAAAATCAATACAAAGCGGCGTCTCTACTCGACCCCCAGTATAGGCTCCGCTTCAAAATGGTGGAGACGCTACATCTATTTCTTTGCGGATTCTCTCCGCGTTTCGAAGTATTCTTTCCTTTGGCATGTGTTACACTTGTTGTCGTACATCGTACATGTTGAATGTAGCCAATGTTGGCATTTTACGCAGCACAGCCAATTAACACGTTTGGAGTACCGTTTGTAGCACTCTACACAAAGAATATCACCATCATTTTCTTTATTGTTCAAGACTAAAGATTGATCGTCACTATCACTCCAGTTTTCCACACTTGATTTTACAACTGTTTTCTTATGTTTTGCCGTTTTTTATCGAACGTAGGGTAAGTGCGGGATAGTTGGACCATGTTTTTCTAAATAGATTTGACAATCAAAATAATTAAAAAATAGACCTAGTATAACTCAGTTTCTAGAAATTTGAATCATTCAGCAGTCATCTTATTTGGAGGATTTTGCTTTCCGCAGTAATCGCATTTATCCTCGAATCTTGTACATCCTTCATGTGTCCAGCGGGAGCATGACACACACTTAATCCAATCTTCATCTCGTTTTGTTTCGTTGTAGTTCTCTTGACATCATACACAGAAATCTTCATCCCAGTCACTTTCAAAAAGATTGTCGTTGCAAATTGTGTCGATATTAATATCTTCGGAATCTGAGGATGACGTTAGCTCTTTTTTTCGCGTTCTCTAACTTTTATTGATCATTGTTTTCATATTGTTCTCATTTATTTTCTCTAGCTTCTTTTTCTCCTTTTTTCTTTTCTTTTCCTCTCGGTCTTTCTTTTTTTCCTCCCTGTCTTTCTTCTTTTCTTCTTTTATTTTTATTTTTGACTTTTTCTCATTTTTTTTCTTTTTCAGAGTAGTTATGTTTTTTGGAGAGCTTAACACTGTTGATATAGTTTGAACTTTTCTTTTCACAGTCTGAACTTTGTTGACACAAGGCACTGGATGTAGTTTGTCCAATAACTTTCAGATTTATTCTGGTGCCATTCAGAAGGTCTAGGTAAAGGAACATTTTCAAAGTTTCTTGAAGTACCAGCACTACAACCGCTTCTTGAGGAATCAGAACCTGCCACAGCAACATCATTACTTGGGCTATTAGGACCAGCAATAGTGGCATCATTTTTCGAACTACCGGAGCCAGCAACATCAACACCAGTCATAACGTTTTCGAAAACAAGAGACGTATCTGGAGGCCTGGAGTCCATTGATTCTGACAAAAAAGCGTAGTCTGGTATCGCATCAAGTTCAAATGGAATGATTCCACACATTCTAAATCCACTTATTCCATTTTCTGCGTTTGCTGACTTACCCCAAGCTATGCTACGAAGCGCACCAAACTGCAGTCGAGTTATCTTCCTTGAAGGGTTATTGGTCACGTACTTTGAGCAAGCAGAATAATAGTTCATTTTTAAAGACTTGAAGAAAGCGCGGTCTAACGGTTGAAGCCAATGACTGGTGTGGGGAGGAATACTCATCAAAATTATTTGATTATTTTCTGCGAACTGTAGCATTTCAACGCTGCTAGTGTGTGATGTATGTCTATCTAAAAGAAGAAGCACCTTTGCTGCTCGTTTTCTTGGAGTGAAAACGGTTTTTCAGCCAATCAAAAAACAAATCGCTATTTACATAGCCAGACTTTGGCGACATTTTTACTTCAGCGCCAGGTGGTAAACCGTCACAAAACTCCTGCTTTAGGTTCTTTCCTTTTATTATGCAAAAAGGTGGTAAGAATGTACCCTCTCCATTCACACTTGCCAATACTGATATGGTTTCACCCTTTCTTCCTGAAGTAACAGAAGTTACATTCTTGGAACCTTTCAAAGCAACTTCCTTCCCTGGTTTTTTATTTAGCTGTAAACCTGTTTCGTCCATGTTGAAAATATTGCCAGGTTTATCTATAAGACCATTTTCTTCCAAAACATTCTTTAAGAGGTCAAAATACGCTTTGAAATCTATTTTATTTAGACCTTTTGCTCTTGCAATAGACACATCTTCAGATTGCAGAATGGACAGTTCAGGATTGCGAACAAGAAAAGAAGAAAGCCAGTCGTAGCTTGCTTGCTTTGTTTCATGACTGAAACTATGCTTCAATTGCAGGTTTTCAGCTTAATAGTTAGCCATAGAACGTACTGAGTCTCTAGTTGAAGTAAACCCCCTCGATTGTAATTTTTTTATGTGTACTACAATTTTTTTTTTATTGTCAACTCCTAGCAATGAGTTTTTTCCCATGGAACCTTTACTAAAACTTTGTAGCTTGATGCGTCTTTTCAAAGTTGTTTTCGGTATTCCAAACACCTTCGCTGTAGCATTAACTCCCATTTCCTTACTTTGAACAGCTCTAGCTGCATTTTCCAAGCTACGTTTAGACCATTCTCCCATCCCAGACATCCGTTTTCTGGTATAAAACGTAGGAATTTTCCTATAACATAAAAAAACGAACGTATCAGGACACACCTTTGTGTTTAAAATAATTTTGATAAGTATCATTTAATTTATATTAGAAGTAAAGTCCTAATAGGAAATATGGTCCTACTATTGCAGGTTCTTTTCAAGTGGGCAAACTATCCCAAATGTCACTGATCGATCTATCCCAATTGTCAGGGATAGATGGACCAGCTACTCATTCAGACAAACAACGCTATTGGAGCACCATTTTAGGTTAGGACCTTACTCAACTATACAATCGAGCTATAGCATTGATCTTACGTCAAAATAAATTAAACTAACTTAACCACATAACAATAAAATCCTGAAAAATATTTTTCAATTCACCAAAAGAAATAAACAAAGTTTTTTTTCTCGCGAGCCAAACTAAACGTGTTAACGTCTGCACGAGTAGAAAAATATTTGCCAACGAATGCGGAGCTGCTGTGACAGACGAGCACAATATTCGAATGGTCCGTCTATATCGGTGGTCCATCTATCCCGGACTTACCCTATATATATAAATCCAGGAAAAATTTGTAAAAAATTTCATTTCATCGTAGATAATATGTGGGCAATATGTTGGACTTGGACAATATGTTGGAAGCTGTGAACATTCCAGACGCAGGGCAAAAGATCGCCACCAACTAGAGACAATGTACGGGACTTCAGAAAAAATAAGGCTCCTGGAATATATGGAATCCAAACAGAACTGCTCTAGAGGGGGGGTTCACCATCTAAACAACCATCTGCATCGGCTAATATGCAGAATATGGTCAACGGTGCAGTTACCGGAGGACTGTCAAAAATGTAAAATATGTCCTGCATACAGAAAACGTGACAAGTTAAGGTGTGAAAATAATGGAGGCATTGCTCTACTGTGTACATCTTATAAAGTGCTCTCTAAAATCATAGAAAGAAAATTAAAGCCGTACTATGAAAATATTGAATTATAGGAGAGTATGTTATTAGGGAGGCTTTCAAAGTGGACGGTCTAATCGTACAAAGGCCCAAATATAATAATATGCTCTTTAATATTGCACTAGAACACGTCAGCAGGTAGAAATCAGCTGAAACCTCGGGTACACTAATGTTCAAGTCTACACGATTGGTAGCATATGCTGATGACCTCAATATTATGGCACGTTCAATTTTAGATGCCAACGGAGCATTTTTGAGTCTAAAATCTGAAGCAAACTGAATTTACCTACGAGTTAATGAGACTAAAACTAAATTCATGACTCAAACGAGAAAGAAAACTCCAGTTCGACAAAACCTGACCGTAGGCGCTTACAACCTTGAAAGTGTGGATAATTTTATGTATCTTGGAGCCAACCTGAATAAAAGAGGCGCCGAAAAGGAAGATGTTAGACGCCACAAATAAAGCATAGTACTCCATACTTCCAATTCTAAGGTCCAGAGTTGTGCACAGATAAAAAAGACTTCGCATTTATAAAACACTAGACAAACCTGTGTTGTTATATAGAAGTGAAACGTGGAATCCGAAAGTGCAGTGGACGTATTTGAGCGCAATGTGCTCCGAAAAATCTACAGCCCAATGAAACAAGGAACAGACTGGAGACTTCGTATAACGATGAGGTTTATGAACTATTTAACGATCCACGTGTTTTCTCTTGCGTAAAGCTACGCAAATTGCAATGGGCGGGCCATGAGAAAGAATGGAAGAAACCCGGCTATCCAAAAAAAAACATTGGCGGATAGAGCACAAGATAGACGTATAGTGGGAAGATCGAGGACTCGATGGGAAAACCCCGTAGGGGGGGGGGGGGGTCTAAACAACTGGCGGACAAGGCCGCGGAACCGTGATGCCCAATCATCAAATTAATCCTGGAGGCCAAGGCCCGGCTTGGGCTGTCGCGTCATAGATGATGATGATGTTAGACTTGATAACATTCTTATCGGGGATCTACGGTAGTTAGTATTAGAAGCAGACCAATTGCAGCTCAAAGAAAACAGATTTTTCACTAAAGAAGAGGCTCAAAATTATGTCTGAAAGAGTCCGCTTATTTTTGAGAATAACAAAAGCCAAAAATAATTAGATATCATAATTATAACAAAAAATTATTGTACTAAGTATTTTGTCACATTATATGCATCCTAGATTTTTTAATTTGTTACAGTAATTCCTGATTTTTTTGTGCTTTTTGTGTATACAACTTTTTAACCTTTCATAATAATTTGCAAAACGAAGCTAAGCTTCCAACCGGACACTCCCAGAGTGTCACACTGCTGTGTTGGCGTAATTTTCTTGTGGTGTGAAGAGATTGCGACAGTGTGACGAATGAACGCGGTGGATCATTCTTGGAGTGATTAGGGAAGACGTGCTAAGACAGTGTTGCAGGAGCTAAAACAGGATTTGTGAGTAAAAACATCGTTGGAGGAGCTGGAACAGAGTTGAAGAAGCTTGAAGAGCATTGGGGTGGCTGGAGCAGCTCGGCGAAGAGTGGTGTGGAAAGTTTATTGCGGCAGAAGAATTATTTTTTCGGTACGTTCAGTACATGGCACTCTTTTTTCTGGGCTCACTCCTCTCGCTCACTTTTCGTTAGAACCTCCGTAAAGGAAGCTCAACTTCCAGAAAGCACGAATAATTTAGACATTTTCATTCAGTCACCAATACCTACTTGTAGATTGTTCCGTCCCAGCTCAGCCAGCCTCAACGAATCTAGCAAATGAGTATCTCCATTCGAATTGTTGGTCTCGTGAAATCAAGTCGGAGGATATTTTATCTTCTTATCGGTGGCCTACCTATATATGTGATATATGATTGCGACATCGTCAAAATTAAAAACATTTCGACTCATGTCCAAATACACGAATGCTTCTGGAGGAACGAAGCTAGTAGTGAGATAAGTTTTAATATACCCATCTGTATAGGGTGGAGCGGCTGTGAAATCCAGTTAAAGATCTTGCGATATGATTCCGAAGAAGTCGCAATATAAAGATATTGACTCTCGTCACTTTAGCAATTTGATAAATTCTTCTATTCAATATATAGTGCTTCCAATCCATCTCAGGCTTTCTGTATAAACCAGTACATGTATGAAGACATTTCCTTTCAAAAACTCTTAATCTTCCTATAGTACTAGCGGTCTGGTTGTACCAGATCTGACATCCATATGTCAAAGCTGGTCTAACCAGGGTCTTATAACAAACAGCTTTGACCTTTTGATCAATGTACCTGGAATAAAAGAGTCTTCGTAGGGCCATGACTACTTTTTGTTCCTTACTGAGCATGATTTTGACATGTTAAGTATAGTACAGATGCTGATCAAAATGAACACCGTGGTATCGAATACAAAATTTATATGGAACCTGTTCTGAACTACCCTCACCAACCATAATGTGAAAATTCTTCCAATTACGTTTCAGGTCTTGATTGCTCCCCAACACCATTGTCTGAAACAAAATTGTTTCGCACTTCTGCGCATTGATTTTCATTCGCCAATTGTCGGTGTAAAGCTCCATATCATTAAACATTCTCTGAAGATTGCTCTGAACTATTGTAGCTTTTTGGTGTGCCGTATAAATGATCAGATCATTAGAAAACGCTACCAAAGATCGCGTTTGCGAGACTTTAAAATCAAAGGCGTTCAATAGCTTGCGAATGAATATTGAGAAAAGCAGAGGCGCAGCAACTATTCACTGCTATAGATGATTCAAGACTTTGAAGTCTCGGACAGTCGTCAGATTTCCATCAGTTACAACAAATGATTTCCCATACAAGATATTGCATATATGCCTAGGGAACCTATCCTGAAGGAGTTTTTTTTTTGTGGTAGGGAAGTGAATGCCATTTATGCACAGAGTGTGGAACACCTCCCTGTCAACCTGAGAACGGTTTGACACATTACTTCGGGCCAGGTCTCGTTTTGTTACGCCGTGGGGCGCCTTCAAGGTGGGGAGTCCTTTTCTTAGCGGGAGGCGAGAGGAGAAGAGGAAGTGCCAGAAAAGCGATCCCCAGCCCCAGCGCCCCCGGCCGCTGTGAGTCCCTGTTATATTTTAGGACTGCCCGAGCATAATGTGCCACCTGGTTCCATTTGTCAACCGATTCGAGCATCACCGCAACTATATTATCTGGGGTGAGCTCTCCCGTCTCCCTGTAGAGTTCCCTTCGCAGTCTGACTCGTTTTGTACACGCTAAAAATGTGTGACAGGCATCGTCCTCCTCTCCTGGGCAAAACCGACAATCGGGAGACCGTGACTTAACGATCTTGTGCAGGTAAGACTGAAAACACCCGTGCCCGCTCAAAAGCTGGGTCAGATAGAAGTCAGTCTCACCACGCCTTCGATTTAGCCACGATCGCACATCCGGGATGAGGCGCGCAGTCCACCTTCCCTTCGTGCAATTGATCCAAGACTGCTGCCAATCGTTGAGCGAGCGCTGTCTTTCCTCGCGGACAACCATCTCCCTCGCATCCTCGTTTCGGGGCAGGTAAATAGCGTGGCGCTCTCTAGCAAGGAGGGCGATAGGTATCATGCCTGCAATAACTCTCACCGCCGAGTCAGAGACTGTCGGATACGAAGATTTAATTCTCAGTGCTCCTCTTTTCTGTACCTGTGCCAAACGTTTGGGTATACCTCCTTGCTGAGAGCGTTGCCCCATACCTTTGCTCCGTTCAGTAGCACTGACCCTACAGCACTCATCAAGAGGCGTCTTCTTGATGACTGGGTCCCCCTACGTTGGCCATAAGTCGACTCAGAGCCGATATTCCCCAAGAAGCCTTCTCAGCCGTTGCCCTGTTTTGCTCAGAGAAACTCATCTTCGAGTCGATCAATAGCCCCAGGTACTTCACCGCTGGCTTCGATTGGATTTGTATGTCTCCAATACTGATCATCCTTACTCTAGGGATTCTCTTTTTTATCAAGATGACCACTTCGGTTTTCTCCAGTGCTAAACTGAGCCCGCGAGCAGTCATCCAGTCCCTCACTCGGCGCATTAGTATACCTAGCCTAAGTTGCGCTTGCTCAACGGTGCGTCCAGCGACCAGAGCCGCAACATCATCCGCATAGCCGACCAAGCGTGACTCATCTGGCATCTTTAGTCTCAGTAGCCCGTCGTACGTCACGTTCCACAGGTCCGGACCAAGGATAGACCCCTGGGCAACACCCGATGTAAAGAAGGAATTTAAAAGCTAGTCCATCTAGCCGCACCGTAGTGAAGACTTTCTCCGTACCAATGAGACTTGCTCCAATACATTCCCTATCACTTAGTTTCCATATTGTTTCGATGTTTAATCTTGGGAACTACTTTCTCAATCATTTCCAATGTCAGCTTCTCTAACTTCTACAAATAGAGATCTATTGTATCGTTAGTTAGATTCTTGTAATTAGGGACCGTTTAGCAAGCGTTGCCATCATCGGAAGGTGGACATTGCTTCTTCTTACGAGCTCAAAATTTTTGAATGTTATGGAGTCCCATGAATTGAGGTGGGTTTCAGTGAGAAGCGAGATGTCAGGCTTTTGCTTAACAAATAAATTCAAGGAGAACGTCACGTGATCGAGATGAGACAACATCTGACCTCATACCGAGATCGAATCTTATTGATTATTTTGTTAACTAAGAAGACTTCTGTTTCATATTTGGTAAGATAAGCAACAAAAAACCTTGTGGTATTGAAGGTATTCTAAACACGCAAATAGAGTTGTCTGAAGTTGCTACTAGGAATTATTGCATATTGTTCAATAACATGTAAAACAATCCATATCTCCCAAATGGCTGGAAAAAGACCAACGTATTTTCAACTTTGAAGAAAGGAAAAGAGTCTTCGTTTCTGTGCTCTGCTAGGTTTCCTTATTTATTTTCTTATTACCAATTGTTCGTAATTACAAATTATTGAATAGGAAGCGGCACAAAACTATTGCGCAGGTAATACTGGTCAAAGCCACAGACAGTAGATCGTATGCGGATGTTCTGCGAGAGATTAAGGGAGCAGTAAAACAGGAAGAAACACAAACTGCCATAAAAACTTTACGGTCTACTCATTCGGGTGGCTTATTGATGGAGTTTGGACCAGAAGTCACCAATAAGGATGCATTCCGCGACGCAGTCAAAAATTTCCTTGAAGAGAAGGCAACTGTAGCCTCGCTTGAACTTAGGGCTGCTCTGGAAATAGTAGTAAAAGATATTGACTATGTTACGTATTATCTGAGATAGAAAATGCCTTAAAATCAGATTTTCCTAGCTTAGGCTGTTCAGTTCTAATAATAGAAGTCAGCGGATGGCCATTGCTGACATCTCAGAAAAAAATATGCGGAGCAGATGATAGAAAAGGGGGAACATTAGAATTGGTGGAGATAAGGTGAAAGGCAATGCCTCTCCGGTGTTTCAGGTGCCTCGGATACGAGAATACTGCAAGGGGCTGTAAAGGGATCGGCAGGAGCTTCCTGTGCTATAATTGCCGCAAAACGGGGCATAAAAAGAAGTAGTGTACAGAAGAGACACACTGATTCCTCTACAAAGACGCTGAGCCAAGGCCAGATAATTTAAAATACGTGTCAGGTACAGACAAATGCCAAGTTTTCCAGGAAGCCCAAACCAAAGCCAAACATTTCTGCAATGAGTTCTATTCTGCTGATTAATCTATATCGGAGAACACTCGCTCAAAATCAACTCGAATAGTTTGCGAGAGACAGTCAAGCTGACTTGCTACTGCTTAGTGTGCTACATCACAACCGAAGCTCCCCAACATGGTATGCTGACAAATCTAGTACTGCAGCCATCTGGGTTTGAAACAGCGCCCAATTCCTAGTCCTAGGTTAGGGGCGAGGAGATGGTTTCGTTTGGGGTCAATGCTCGGGAACTATATTTTTTTAGTGTTTATCTAACGCCAAATGAACCTTTTCCATCTTTTCAATCTAGGCTCAATGCTTTGGAGGATGCTGTTTCAAGCACTGAGGATCACATGCTCATCGGAAGTGACTTCAATGCAAGGGCAATTGAATGGGGCATACGCTAATCAGATCCAAGGGGCAAATGAATCCTGGATATAGCAGCTGAAACTGGGATAGTTGTACTGAATACAAGTCATATTTCTACTTTTCGGTGACTGAGCTGCCTTGGAATCATTCCGGGCGTGACATTTGCTTCAGAGTCCCTAGTACCAGAGGTTAATAATTGGAGAGTTCTAGAAGACTACTCCGCTGGTGATCACCAGTTCACGTGACGTCTTCCACCAATTTTCGCATCTTGAACTAAAGCAATTTTCCGTGCGGGTATTCTAACTTGAACGATATAAAATATTCAACATGACACTCTACGAAGGATACGTCTTTGACATGCTTCCTATAGCTGCTTTTAAAATCCCACACACATCACTACATTTTTTGTTTCCTAACACAAAAACACTCGCGATCCCTGGCCAACTTTTCAGTTTAATTAATTATCACTTTTGCAACGTTTTTGCACTACATTCAACACGGTTCATCTTAAAAATTATTCTGTGTATAATTTCAAATTCAACTTGATTAGATGTTTCCTGAACTCCACCATAGACGGTCCCAAGCCCGTTCGAGAAAGGAGGAGGGAATCCCTTGTTTCCCCAACCCCTAGCTTCCATGATTCCTCATTCCAAACCAAATGGTAGTAAATGCTCTCGGGGTGCACATTGGGTTTACTGGTTCGCCGATAATGTAACATTAAGCGTCGAGAAACGCTAATAACTGTAAATACATCTAAAGCTCTACTACTAAATCCTACTTACACCACCTTTGCGAGGACGTAAGAGGGTGAAGGCGAATCATTCGCGCCTGATAACGGAATCGACGTAACAACCATGCCGCCGCAATAAAGGTTGGGCGACGGGCTAACTCCCCGTTCTTTCGAAACCTGCAGAAAGGCCTCGGAATGGATTGAACTCACGGCAACAACCTCGCAAACAAAAAAAGGACTACGGCATTGGATCCTGGAATGTCAGATCACTCAATTATCCTGGCGCTGTTAAGGACCTTTTACAACAGGCCAGTCAATATCAATTAAAAATACTGGCAGTCCAGGAAACGAATTGGACTGGAAACGACATTCAAGACGTGAGATCGCACACAATATTTAAAAATGGGAACCCTACTGTAAAACGAGAATTCGGAGTGGCCTTTATTGTGGATAGGGAGTTCAAATCGCACGTTATTGATTTTAAGGCAGTCAATGACCGGTTATGTGCGATCCGTTTCAAAACCTGGCTGATCAATGTTCACGCCCTGACCGAAGTAACGAAAGAATTGTTTTACAATCACCTAGAAAGACTGCTTGACTCATCGCCCACAAACGACATTAAAAATTATTCTGGGTGATTTCAACGCTAAAGTTGGCAATGAGCTATCTCATCGGGGAACGACTGGAGGATATAGCCTCCACGATGAAACAAATGACAACGGCCAGCCCCTGATTGTCTTTGCATGTAGCAGAAATCTAGTCATACGTTCGACTTGCTTCCCACATTGACGCATTCATAAAATGACCTGGGTATCGCCGGATGGCAACACACAAAACCAGATCGATCATGTTCTGATCCAACAACGTTGGGCCTCGAGCAAACTTGACGTCCGTACATACCGAGGAGCCAATTGTAACTCAGATCATTACTTGATCAAATTAACCTATCGATGTCGTATGTCAAAGGTATATTCAGCGGAGACCAGCCCGCTACGCAAATTTGACATCAAAAGGCTCCAAACGGCATCTGTGGCCGAAAATTTCACGGAGACCCTCGACAACCAGCTGGCTCCCATCTTATCAGACGCATTGTTAAAGACGAGCAACGAGCTCTGGATGGAAGTGAAAGCGGCTATCAGGACCGTGGTAGAACAGACGATCAAACATCAAGCCCGGCGCACGAGAAATGATTGGTTCGATGATGAGTGCCAGAATGCGTTAGATAAAAAGAATCAGGCGTACAAAGAATACGTAGGTAGGAAAACCAGGACGAAGAGAGAACACTATGAAAATCTCAGAAGAGTAGCGAATAAGATAATTAGCATTAAGAAAAGAAAATACTATGACGATCAATTGAGAAGTATGGATGCAAGTTTAGCGAGCGACAATACAAGACAAGCATACAAAGTAGTGAACAGCCTGAAATGTGGTTATCAGCCCAAAACCACGCTCTGTCGTGATGACAGCGGCAATATAATCGCTGATGAAATCAAGATTAAGGAAAGATGGCCATCGTATTTCAAGAACCTCCTTAATCCTCCGCACAGCTCCAGAACATCGGAGCCTATAGATGTCTGCGAAGAGCTTCCATTGGCTCCACCAACTCTGGATGAAGTGTGTTCCATCATCAAAGCCCAAAAGAATAATAAAGCGCCGTGCGTCGATGAAATTCCAGTGGAGCTCATCAAATATGGTTGCAGTAGTGTTCATCAAGCTATTCACAAAGTCATCCAGCAAATTTGGCAACAAGAACATATGCCAAAAGAGTGGGACCAATCAATTATATTCCCTATCCACAAAAAAGGTGACAAGCTACAGTGCGAAAATTATAGAGGCATATCACCACTTCGTACGGCGTACAAAATATTTTCTAAAATTTTAGAAAATAAAATCAGATCATACGCCAACAGTATTATTAGAGAGTATCAAGGTGGTTTTAGGGCAGGTAGATCAACAACAGACCAATTATTCACAGTCAAGCAGGTACTTGAAAAGTGCTGGGAGTTCTACATAGACGTACACCAAATTTTCGTTGAATTTAAGCAAGCATACGACAGTATTGATCGTAACGTAGTGTACCAAATAATACTTGGTTTTGGCATCCCAGCCGAATTAGTCCGTCTTACCAAAATGACAATGACGTCGACGACCTCCCAAGTCCGCATCAATAACCAACTCACCGATGCCTTTGACACAAATATCAGACTAAAGCAGGGAGACGGGCTGGCCCCATTGCTATTCAATTTGGCTCTGGAGTACGTCATACGGAAGCTACCTGTCGACAGGCGAGGTACATTACTATACAAGTTGAGCCAAGTAGTGGCCTATGCGGACGACATCAACATTTTGTCACGGTCATTAACAACTGCCAAAGAACTCTTCCTGAAACTCGACAGAGAAGCGAAACTAGTAGGGCTACAAATCAACGAAAATAAAACAAATCTCATGACGCAGTCGAGGAAAAATACCTCAAATACACAATATATCACACTTGGCGAATACAATATCGAGAATGTTAGCAAATTTGTGTATTTAGGCGCCAAAATAATGAAAACGGGCAATGAAAGCGACGAAATACGCCGAAGAATACAGCTCGCAAATAAAATATTCTATTCAGTATTGACGATCTTGAAGACCAGCTGCATACACAGGAAAACAAAGCTCCAAGTATACAAATCTGTGATAAGACCTGTGTTATGCTATGGGTGTGAAACATGGACCTTAATCCAAGCATCCGCAAATATATTGAACGCCTTTGAGCGACGGGTCCTGAGGCGAATAATCGAAGCGAAGCTAGACGGGGACCAATGGCGAATTCGATACAACCATGAGCTGTATGAAATTTTTGACGAACCGGAGGTCTCAACGATTGTAAGACTGCGGAAGCAGCAATGGGCTGGACACATGAATCGTATGGACGAACAACGGATACCCAAGAAGGTATTCGTTGGGAGAACTGAAGGCCGGCGGCCAGTGGGGAAACTCACGAAACACTGGTCTGACTCGGTCGACGAAGAGAATTCATCGCTGCTCGGATTTCGGAATTGAAGGACGCGGTCAATGGATCGAGACAGTTGGCGGCGCTGTTTGCAGGAAGCGAAGGCCCGAAAGGGGCTGTGTGCTAAGAAGAAGAAGAAGAAGAAGATGTTTCCTGTCATCTGTTGAATTTTCACGACTCATATGTTTTCAATCATATAGTTGATATTTCTTGGACAATTCGGGGGTTAAAGTATAAGAGGAGTGGGATTTTCGTGAGCGCAACTAAAGAGCCACTTGAGTGTGTAGATGCTCTAGCGGCGTGAAAGGTGGGGGGATTTCAATTCGTATGGCAGTGGAAGGCATGTATATAGTAATAATGCTTCACACACGTATGGATGAAAATAAGCTCATGTCGCGTCCATTACTTTATATATCTTTGCTGATGTAGTACCGTGATCCAAACATTATTGATGCAGAAAGATGCAGGATGAAAAGAGAGGCGTAAGAAGCTGCTTGAATGTATTTTGTGTGTATGCGACATTTCAACTGGATTTCTTATTTTGGTCCGCTTTGCCTTAGTCTAGCCTACTGGACCCATGGGAGGCTCGAGAGTGGAAGGGTCCCTTTTCTGGTAATGTTGTCCCTTCCCTACATAAGGAAGGGATTCCTCCAACTCGATTCACAATTTTTTTCCTCAATCGAACCCGCGCTGATGAGTCCCGTAAGTCCTTGGCAAAATGCTAGTATTTGCAAAATAAGTAACATTTTTGGAATTAAAGGAAAATAAATTGATTAAATTTGTTCTTTTATGTAATTTTCTTCTGTATGTGTTTTCGAAACGTTCACCCGATCAATGCTTTACAAGTCACGAGTTATTCAAACAGTCCTGCTCTCTCGGATTTGCTCGTTTTCCATGAGCCCTTCATTGTGTCAAGCAGAGTAACTTATTAAAAAGAATTCTTTCTCTCTTTCTGTGGATCAAGTTTTCGTAAAATTTGATTGAAATACAATGACCTCAAGGGTATTTGTTATTATTCTTTAATATTTATTTACTTATTTCTTTCCGGGAAAATATAATCCAATGAAACTGACTTAACTGTAGAAGTTGTTAAAAAAAATCACACGGCATTACTCTGCCCTCGTTTGAATCAAAATCTTATTAAGGTTATCTTCAAGCACTTTGCCATTTAATCAAATAGAATTTCAATTTATATTACTATTCGTTTTTATATGACGTCCTTATGAACCTACCAGTTTGGTAGTCCTTTGTTACGTTAAGCTTTCAAGTACTCTCGATTCTCTAGAGTTGTTTATGGCCTTAAGCAGTTTGAGCAAAACCGCATTAACTTGTCAGGTGAAAGTTAAGTGGCGCCAAATGATTGTAATTGATTGATTGATTTATTCGAGCGGATATGCTACGAAAAAACGGTTGCACTATAACTCAATCATGAAGTTTAATCCGAGAAGGTGATCAACAAAAACTCACCTGCAAGGAAATATTGAACTAAGTTGTTTTGTTCGATTGTCGATACCTATTTAAGAGAAATCGATTACATATAAAAGAATTTCATGAAATAAAATTTTGATATGATTCCATATCTTAATATGTGCACTTTTTCACATGCGCGTGGCATTTATTTGTGCATGATTGTAGTTGATAAAAAATGTATTATTTGTAAATTTAATTAAATGAGTTGCAAAATTCATAATCAGATCAGCCCAGCATAATCTTCACACGATTGCGAAAAATTCCTTATCGCCCAATTCCTTTTGTTTGCTGCATTTCTTTTCTCTACAACAATAAATCGCGATGATGCTATGCTATAAGAACTAGTAGCCTAATTTCAAGTGTTGTGATACGTTGTCTGCGCACTCGATCTAATTGCAGATAATGTTTATTGCCTTGCACCCCGTATTTAATTTTCATAGTACCCTATCCAATAACTTAAAATTTATGGATTAGACAATTAAAAATACAAAAATGTAGAAATAAATAAATTTTAGGCGATTAAATAGCATTAAAATCGCAGCCTAATAGTAGTAATCATCACAGTAAATTGTTTGATACCATACTTAAATTTACAACCACCAGGAGCAATATTTATAGCATCTCATTGATTAGCGTTTCGATTAAATTACATCAAGATATACTCCAATTTATTGAATTTAATGATAGGACTAATCTAAGTATAGAATGGCTCTAAATTTTCAATGGTCTTGATGAAATTTTAATTGTGATGTACATTGAACAGTAATTGCCATATAATTTGATTTATTACTTGGCTGGGTCACTGTGTGTGGTTTTGATCTTTGATTAGCGATTATACTCGTAATTGTTACTAATGTTATAAATAATAAAGCAATTTGTAATCTTTGCTATCAGTAGAACGATAATTTTACTGCGCTTTCTTGATTTTATATCGTCGTTTTGGTTAAAGTGTAAACGTGAATCAGGGAATCTGTACGAAGAAACATGTGCGCTATAACTCATGTGGAGCGAACAAATTATGCCGTGTTGAGTGCAAATTTGATAGGAAATTGTTGAAAAAATATTTATCGATTTCGACGTAGTTTAGATTTAGTAAGCGGAAGTTGAATATGAAATATTTGATACATTGCTACAATTAACATTTAAATTACTCATGGCTATCAAATTCGATCGAATATGTTGTTTGTTTTATAATGCGGAAGGTCGTTGATTTGCTACATGGATAATTACATGTTTTGCCAAAATTGATTAAGAAAGTTTCAAGTTAAATTGATTAAGTTATGTTTTTTGATTTTCTATTGGAGGATAAATTATTTTTGATATTCATTCATCTTAACAAAATAGAACTACGCAAGGGCGCCATATTTAATAAGACTGTTAAGATTGCTTACATTTATGGAATAATTTTTGCGAGTAGAATTTATAGATTTGTGTATATAATTTTTGCAAGCAGAATTTGTTTCATTGTTTTATTACGAATCGCTTTTAAGTAAGTTATTAGTGATCAAATGAATCCAACAATCACTTTAATATAACTCTAATGAGTAACCTTATAACAAAAATAAAAATAAACAAATTTTAGTCTCAACTGCAATCAAGTTGCCTGCAATTCGCCATGAGGTGACGTGTGGCAAATCATAGCGTGAAATCGATATAATATCAATGCTTGTTTGAGCGGTACATTTAACATAAACATATGAGTAGACGAGATATCTGAATTTTTATTTCTATAAAAACGGTATAAAGTCTAACTAATCTCAAGTGTCACACGTACAGGTAGCACATGCATCAACGCCATCAACCCGTACTAGTAATAGTGTACCAGAACGCACTCGGGGAAGTCCTGTTTTGCGATCAATCTAATAAAGTTCTTACACCAGTACAAAGTATTCCTGTTTTAATCTGACAAATCCAGAAGTGGGATAGGGACTCCCAATCCCAAAGAGTAAGATGCCAACCCTTAGCGAGCTCTCAGTAAACGAGTTGCACCGTCAGCTGAAAAAAAGGAAGCTTCACTATTCGGACAACAAACAGGTATTGCAACGAGGCTGGAGGAAGCACTCCACACGGATGTCATCGACATCGAAAACGACGACGGTGAGACCATCGAAGATGCCGAGACTGACAAAGGCGTGACGGAACTTGGCGACTTGTGGCAAATGGTCGAAACGCTCGCAGCAGCTAAATTGACGTTACGTAGGAACAACGAGAAGGAAGCAGAGAGAGAGAGACAAGCAGGCGTCTCAAACGACCATACTAACAGCAGCCTAGAGTCATGTCCGTGCACGACAGCTCGTTGCAGCGGCTGGGTAGTGCGAGCACACGAATAGTAGTGGTGGTAACCCACACACGGTAACTCACTCCAATCCTACAACGCCTTGACATTGCGAGCACACGCATGGTAGTAGTGGTGAGGCACACACGGCAACCGGTTTGCAGGCGACAACGGTGCGGTATTGCGAGCAGACAGGCACGACAGCGACGGAGATGACGAACTGGATACGGCAATGTGCTTCCATGCAACAACGGCTCGCCATTGCGAGCACACGACAACGCCTCAACGAAACGAATGCAGGACCATGGCGAATTTTATGCAGATCCACGACATTATTGCTATATTACCAGCCTTCGATCCACCTAACCACCTAACGGCGAAGCAATTCATCTTCAGGGTGAAGCAACTCTGGGTGACATATTCTTGGAGTGAACAACTACTGATGTGTTCCATCTGGGCGAACATGAAAGGAAACGCAAAAAGTCTGGGCCGCCGGCATCGATGTGGCGTACACACGTTTCACAGATTTTGCAAAACAACTTATTTAGGATTTCCCGACTGACGATAGCAGTGCATCTGTACACCTGCTGATGAGTAAATCTATCTGACAAAATGGCGAGATTGTGGAAAACTACTTCCACAGAATAAATGCAACGGGGCGAGGAGGTAATATGTCAGACGCTAACATCATTACATACTTCAGGAACGGTGGAAGGCATCCAGCCCTGCAGAACGGAATCGCAGGCATGCCGATTGCAACTACGATGCACCTGCTATTCACGTTACGACAATTTCTCAGCCACTTTCAGTCAATGCAAGGGGCCATCAAAACTAGTGGTAGCAGCACGAGACAAACGACGGCAACAAACGATGACGAACGAGAAGCTATCGTATCAATACCTTCAAGACGACGACGGGACTCAATCACATGTTACAATTGCTCCAGAATGGGGTACGTATCGCTCAACTGCCCAAAGCTAGCGACGAGGTCTCGGTGCCAAAAGTGCCTCAAGAACAATCATCGTACGAAAGAGTGCCATTCAAACCGAGTCGAGCAATTAAAAGGCAGTAATGTAAATGTGGTGACGTGTCCTATTGTAGTGCGCGGCTTGGAATACGATACGATAATAGACTCTGCTAGCGAGAAGTCTCTTATTTTGAAGTCAGTGGCAAGTAGACTAAACGTAGAAATTGTGCCGGTGATGAAACGTTCTAGGGATTCGCAGGCGGTGTTGTACGGTGCGAATTTCAAGTAACCCTTGACATAATCGTGTGTGATGTACAGATGCCGTGCGAACTATACATAAACAGTGATCACAAACTCGATACGCCTATATTATTGGGCTTGGACGTCCTCGGTAGAAGGAACTAAAAAATTGTTATTGAGAACGGTACGTGCAAAATTAAGAGGAACGATATAAGTTTCAAGTATAGAAATTTGAACGAAGCCAATGTAAATAAAGTGTGCGCAGTAATAGAACGATATAAATCTCAATTTGGCGTCGATCTCTCTGAACTGGACAAGTG
Organism: Odontomyia ornata; assembly: GCA_963969285.1. Lineage (NCBI taxonomy): Eukaryota > Metazoa > Arthropoda > Insecta > Diptera > Stratiomyidae > Odontomyia > Odontomyia ornata. Next base: position 194,486,405 of record OZ017741.1, read on the forward strand.
TGTAACAGCCGAAATGAACATTAAAGATAAAAATGACAAGCTGGAGACATTACAACCACATCGAATTCCTTTCGCCAAACGGGCAATGGTTGACGCGAAAATTGAAGAATTTCTCAGCCACAACATCATTCGAGAAAGTGAATTGGAATACGCAGCACCCATGGTGATGGTGGAGAAAGCGGATGGGAGCGACCGGTTGTACGTTGACTATCGTGCCTTAAACGAAGTCGGCTTGAAAGAACGATATCCAATGCCGACCGTTGAAGAGCAGCTATCGCGATTGTCCGGGCGAAAGCTCTTTAGAACGCTAGATTCAATGGCGGGGTACTACTAAATCCCCTTTAACGAGAGCTCGCGGAAATACACCGCACTTGTGATGAACAACGGGCACTACGAATTTAACTGCATGCCCTTTGGACTAGTTGATGCGCCCGCCGTATTCCAGAGAGTCATCACGACCATATTAAAGCGAATGGAGAACAGCATAAGCACATATGTAGACGAAATCATCATTACAACCAACACAGTCAAGGCATCAATAACGACGCTAACCGAATTTCTGGATCTGCTGGAGGAAGCCGAGATGACACTCCGGCTTGACAAGTGCACGTTTCTCGCATCGCAACTAACGTTTCTAGGACACAAAGTCTCGGAAGCAAGAATTTCATCCGGTGACATCAAAACGGATGCGATACGCAACTTTCCAGTGCCAACGAACGTACCAGAAGTCCGACGTTTCCTGGGATTGGCAAACTACTTCTGCCGGTTCATCCGGGACTATGCAACGAAAGCATCATCGCTAACGAAGTTATTACGGATGGAAGAAAACGCTAAGTTCGAATGGACCAACGCAAAGGACGACGCCTTCAACGAACTAAAGGAGGCCTTAACGAGCCAACCAGTCCTCGAAATATGCGATACAGATGTAGCCCACGAAGTCCATACCGATGCCAGCAGCATGGGCATATGTGAAGCGCTGATTCAGCAATCAAATAGCAGCTGGAATCCGGTAGCGTATTATAGCGGCAATGCAACACGTCGGAACAGAATTATACGAGCCATGAGCTGGAGATGTTAGCTATTGTGGAAACAGTCAAAAAGTTCAAGCTGTATCTCCTGGGGAAGTCGTTTCACATCATCACCGACTGTGCAGTCGTTATTGTCATGAAGACCCGAAAGCCATTCATTTCCATTCCCTGAATCGCTAGATGGTTCCTGCGACTACAAGAGTACGAGTATACCATAATACATCGACTCAGTGGCAAAATGCAACACGTAGATGTTCTCAGCCGAGCATTAGCTATCGAGAACGACGGCATTCAGACCGTTGCCAAAAACGTTTTTCGAATCCAAATCGAACATGACGATTGGCTTATCGCAGTGCAGTGACTGGATCTATCTCTGCAGGATATTGTGGAGATTCTGCAGGGAGAGCGAGAGTCCGATCAAATAACGCAGCTTAAGATGGATTATTCGCTAGAAGGACGCCGATTTTATCGAAGCGTAGGCGACAACTTGAGATTTGCTGTCCCAAAAGCAATAAGACGCTAGAAAAGCTCCGGGAACTATTTTGACTCCCCAAACAACGTAATCTGGTCAAGCAGTACATTAAGGTATGTGTCGAGTGCTGCTATAACAAAAAAGTTGGAAGAAAGCCACAGGGAGAACTCCATTTAATAGACGTTAAACTCATACTATTTTGTGTATTGCACATAGATCACCTAGGACCATTTCCACGCAATCAAAATGGAAATATGCACGTAATAGCGATATGTGATCCCTTCACAAAATACACCATCCTAAGAGCAGTAAGCGACACGAAAACAAAACCAGTCGTAAAAATGTTGAATGACCTGTCTGGATTCTTCGGAATTCTGGAACGAATAATCACCGATAGAAGAACGTCATATACATCGAGCTATTCCAACGGCACTGCGAAAATAACGAGATACAACACGTTCAAGTGGCTATGAGGACATCACGGACAAACGGTAGGTTGAATGGGCTAACCAAACTATCTTACAGTTTATACAAACCGACGATAGTGCGCCACGAGATTGGGAATCAAACATTCACAAAATGCAGTTCACAATGAAGAACCAACGAAACGCCAGCACGAAGTTCACGTCTAACGAACTTATATACGATTTCAAGATGAGAGACGTTGTCAATAATCGACTCATCCAAGCAGTAGCAGACAACATTGAGACGACAGAGAGTAACCTGTCCGAAAAGCGGAAGATTGCCATCAAGGACATCGAGACGGAACGAGCAAAATGGAAGGGGCGATTCGGCAAGCGACACAAGCACCCGACAAAGTATGAGGAAGGCGATTTAGTTGTCATACGAAAGGCTCCATCAGCCACAGGTTAACCCCGGGAGCTGGAGCCAAAATACAAGGGGCAAGTTAGGACCAGAGATCGATCCATTCTCCAGCGATACCGACGGTAATGGCAGCGATGAAGAACTCGAGGCGCGTTCTCACCGGACGGCCGAGCTGTCATACATGCAGGCAGCACACGCACCAACACCATCAACCCATACTAGTAATAGTGTACCAGAACCCATATAAATACGAGTGCGCTTCACGCACTTTTGCGACCAATCTAATAAAGTCCCTACACTCCTGCCCCTTCCTGTTTTAATCTGATACAAGTGTGCCTATTAAGAAAAAGTAAATGATTCAATAAATCACATTTCGAATAATGAAAAATTATAATGTAGTATATTTCAGCAATTTTATTTAGTAATTCAGTAAGTTAGCAGTGAGGTGAAGGAGTAAGTCTACCATATTAGTGAAGAGATAGAATATACATATTCATACCTATACGAACAGTACATTGAGCATCGCATGTGTAATGAATTTTGCAAACCGACCTCTCATCACTACAAAGATTTTCCGAAGAAAAACGTTTCGCTATTACTGTGAATTTTGCTTTTACGAAGCTATACCGATCAATCATCAACGAACATTCTGCATCGTGTAACTGAACCAAACTATCGAACCGATCAGTCGCGGATTGTAAAAATTCCACCCTCTTTCCGGCATACTTACCTCCTGTCTTTGCCACATCCTGAAAAACTGGAATTCTTTGTTCGTGGTGGCTAAGCTGCCTGAACATGCCAATGATGCTATAGAGCATTAAATCCCTGGATGTTGCCAGAAGAAAAGTTTGCAAATTTTTATATAGTTTGAATTCAGACAGGTCTAATTGCGAACAAAATGATGGTGCCTGGGATTTTCAAATACACTGCTAGGAGTTTGCAACTGTAGCACTAAAGCCCCTTTCGGGCCTTTGCTTAGAGGTAGTTAGATTACCTCATTATCATGATCGAATGCGTCGGCACTCCACAAGGTGATATGGTCAGTATCACGCTTTAGCCGTATGACCCCCGTCCGAAGAATCACTCAAACTAAATTTTGTTGCCACCATCGAGAGTCAAACCAGAGCCTCCCGAGCTACGGGATGACCATTCTAACCACTACACCACGCGGACCTCAGTTTTGGCTGGAAGCTAATGACCTGTAGTGATAAAATCCACATCATCAATTAGTCCTGAACGATATTCGGTGTTGTTTTTATGATTGCCTTGCGGTTTGTATTAGCGTACTTTCGAAAAAACAGGGATTTGTATTCAAGAAGCAGAGGCCTAAAATTACAACAACCATCTCTCCAATGTGGAAATAATTATTTCTTTAGTCCTGAAGAACAAAATCCTGCAATCTCTTCATGCTTGGGCCAGCATTGAAGAGACTGCCCTGTAATAAACATAAGCAGTCGAGCAGCCCCGTGATGATCAGGAGCGACCGCTCCTGAAGAGATGAGCTGAACACCCCGTGCATATTTTGTTGTTTTACTAGGTTATAGTCAACTGCACCCATCAAATTTCCATAATTTAGGCAGGAATGAGTGATTCACTTCAGCATTCGACTTGACATTTCTCTTGTAGTGCAACTACCTTCTTTAGAGAAGAAACGGGGTTTTGTTTTTAATTTACGTTTGTATTCATCTCAAATCTTTGTGCCCGCTTACTTTAGTGAGACAAAAATTTTGTATTACTGTAGAGCAGCTTAATTGACAAATGTACGAGTATGTATCGCAGCTGGGTGTAAATTTCTAAAGATAATGAAAATTGATCGGAATGTCTTGTAGAGTAGAGTATGGGTGATAAATATTTTGTAGTGCAGCTTCGTGGCACGACAAAGAGTCCGCCCGATATGATCCTGCAAATAGCCAGCCACCAAACACGCGTACGCGGTCGTAAAGCGAAGTTAGTCAGTCCTCTTTATAGCTCGCTGACTCTTATACCAAACCATTAGCTTCCGTACCCTGTATGGAATTAAATACTCTAATTCACTATAAATGGTCCCTCATATGAGTACTAATTAGAAAACGGCAAACAAGTCGACGCTATTTACATCGAGTTGAGCAAGGGTTCGATCGTGTGAATCATGCAGTATTAATAAAGAAACTTCGCAGCTTCGGTGTTATCGTTTCACTGCTTAGTTAGATATACTCATACCTAAAGAGCCGTACCCAATTAGTCAAGTTCCAAGGACTCTTATCCAGGGAAATTCATGTCATCTCTGAAGTTCCTCAAGGTACTCACCTTGGACCACTTCTATTCAACATCTTTATATCAGATCTTTCATCGTTGTTACCTGATATTCAGCACCTTTTTTATGCTCATGACCTCAAGTTATATCACGCAATAGCTTATCAAGCTGAAGCACTATTTCTTCAGTCTAAATTGAATATTTTATTTCAATGGTGCAATGTAAACCAACTGTCATTGAATCTGAACAAATGCCCGGTAATAAGTTTCTACAGAAAAAACCATATCATCTTCTACGACTATCACACTTCTAACACACCTCTGAGTAGAGTCGAAAGGGTTGTTGACCTTGGCGTAGTCCTAGATAGGAAACTGCGATTCAAGCTCCATTATGATAAAGTTCTTTCTAGAGCGTACAAAAAGCTGGGCTTTATCAAAAGGAGGGCCAAGAAATTTAAGAATATTTGGGCAACAAAATCGTTATACCCATCACTGGTTCGTTTTATTCTTGAACAGACCTGCTTAATCTGGAATCCTGTTTTCGATGTTCATGCTAATAGGCTGGAGTTCGTGCAAAAGCAGTTTTTATTCTTCGCTTTGAGTTCCTATTACAATCCCAGGCTTTTCTATAACCTACCACCCTATGAGACTTGACTCCAGATGATGAATGTAACATCTCTCTCTCTCTCTCTCTTCGCGAAGAACCGCGTTGTCTTCATGTCTGGCTTTCAATGTCCTGAGAGGCACTATTAATGTAAAAGTTATCTGCGATCGAACCCGCTTAAACGAGGCTGTTAGAAAAACAAGGCAGTCTCCCATGTTTAACATGAGCAGACACCAGACGAGTTATGGGTATAATGAGCCAATCAATAGATGTTGAAGAGATTGCAATATAATATGTTTAGTGACCATTACTCCCCATCCATATCCAAGGTCCTATTTAAATCAAACAGTCCGCGTGGTCTAGTAGTTAGAACACTGAGCCCGTAAGCCGAAGGTCTCTGGTTTGAGTTTCGTTGGTGTCAACGAGATTTAGTTCGAGTGATTCTTCGGACGGACTATAAGCTCGTTCAGTTGTGATACGTACTGGTTTAAAATCAGAATGTATCGCAGCTGGGCGGACGGACACATGGCCAAAGCGTGATAATGATCATATCACCTTGTGGAGTGCCGATAAATTCGATCATGACAATGAGATACTCTAAATATCTCTAAGCGAAGGCCCGAAAGGGGCTGTGGTGCTACGAAAAGAAAGAAAGATTTAAATCAAACGTAATAAAATCCCCTCACCCCCAATACCTCAAAGTGATTATTTTTATAAAGATGGAGTGCAGTAATTGCTTTATATGTATATGAAGTGTAATAATTATTTTCATAGAAATGATCTGCCTTGTTTTGGCAAATAAATAAATAAATAATTGCTACTACTTCTTCTTCGTAGCGCTACAGTTGCTCTCAGGCCTTCGCTTCATACAATAAGCGCCTCCAACTATCTCAGTCCACTGATTGCGTCTCCCAATTTTGATATCCAAGCAGAGATGAGCTGTTTTCTTCGACTGAGTCAGACCAGCGTTTCCTCGGTTTCCCCACTGGTCTTCGGCCTTCAGTTCTCCCAACGAATACCTTTTTGGGTATCTGTTGTTCATCCATACGATTCATGTGGCCATCCCATTGCAGCTTCCACATTCTTACAATCTTTGAGACTTCCTGCTCGTCAAAAATTTCATGCAGCTCATGGTTGTATCGAATCCGCCATTGGTCTCCATCTAGCTTCGCCCTAGTTATTCGCCTCAGGACCCGTCTCTCGAAGGCGTTCAATATATTTGCGGATGCTTGGGTTAGGGTCCATGTTTCACACCAATAGCCTAGCGCAGGTCCTATCACATATTTTTATACTTGGAGCTTTTTTTTTCCTGTGTATGCAGCTGGTCTTCAAGATTGTCAAAAGTGAATAAAATATTTTATTTGCGAGCTGTATTCTTCGGCGTATTTCGTCTCTTTCATTACCGGTTCTCGTTATTATGGCGCCTGCATACACAAATTTCCCCACGTTTTCGATATTGTATTCGCCAAAAGTGATATTTTGAGAATTTGAACTATTTTTCCACGACTGCCATTTTGCTTCGGACGGTTCGACTTTAGATTTTTTATTGTGAGGTTTAGCACAAACTTCAATGAACCTCTGTACCAAATTTCGTCCAAATCTAAGCTATACTTTGGTCATAACAGAAATCACGATTTTTCGTCTAGAACGGTCGGCATTTTGTTTTCGCTCTACTAATTCAGCTAAAACTTAACCGAGATCAAAAATATAAAAAAATTATTATTTCCCTTTTTTATTCGTTGTAATTATTTATTTGCCCATACGCCGACGTTTCGAAGCACACACTTGCTTCTTCATCAGTGGTACAATAACTAAACTTACATTTTGCTTAAAGCTACTTATATACCTACTACTTTTACAATTTTACTCCTTACCCTCATTACTTCCTTAATTGGTTTTTACGGCTAGTTACTCTCATAAGGGGTGAGAAATTATTACCTAGATCGGTGTTTAATAGTATCTCCTGTGGTTGTCTTGCTATCACCAGGCTTTCGTAGGCGTCCAATTTGTATGCCGATTTGAGTTCTTTGACTAACTCAAGATTCTCGTCGCTCATGCTGTGCTTCTGCTCTACAATATGTCTTGCTACCGATGATTTAATTGTACTGCTGCTTTTCTTGTGCCTAACTGCCACTTCCGCCTCCTTAATATGCTCTTTAAATCTTGTTTTGATTAATCGCTTTGTCTGGCCGATATAAACGTGTGAACACTGAGTACAGCTAACCCGGTAAATTCCGCTGACTTCCTCTTTGGTTTTCTTGTCCTTAGCTGATCCTAACATCGTCTTCAGTTGATGGTTTCTGCTGTGTGTGACGACCTGAATATCATGCGCTTTAAATAATTTCTTAACTTTCTTCGTTAAGCTAGAGTATGGTACCGAGATTCTACGGATTTGTTCAAGCTGTTCATTTTGTGTGTACAACGTTGTTAGTTCGTCCTGCCTTTGCCGCTTCATTTTTTTGCGAATTAATTGATCCACTATTACGGCTGGGAATCCATTTATTTTTGCTGTCTTAACAATGTAGTCACGTTCTTTTTTGAACTCTTCACTACTCAACGGTATTTTTATCAACCTATGTACCATCGAATGATAGGCTGCCATTCTATGCTGATATGCGTGGTTAGAATCACTGGTGATCGTGCGCTGCGTGCTTGAAGGTTTCCTGTAGATGCCAAATTCTAGGTGTTGATTATTGCGAATAATTTTGAGGTCCAGGAAATTCAATACGTTGTTTACCTCCTCTTCCATGGTTAAACGTATGTTTTGGTGAATGTTGTTGATTTTCTCCAACGTTACTTTAGCTTCGTCCTTTTTCACCATGGCCAAGACATCGTCAACGTATCGCCACCATATTCGAGGCGTTATTTGGAGATTGTCCATTTTTTCCTCAAATTTGGCCATGAATACTTCAGCTATTAACGGAGAAAGGGGGTTTCCCATCGCAGTCCCGTCTTTTGTTTTAAAAAAAAGAGGCACTATGTTTTTCGAAGATTGGTTACAAGATGGCAATGCAGATCATGTATCCAAAAAAACAACTAGGCAATATATAAAATTAGCAGCATTTTGTATGAGAGAGAATTACTTTACCTTCAGAGGTAAGTTTTTTAAAACAAAAGACGGGACTGCGATGGGAAACCCCCTTTCTCCGTTAATAGCTGAAGTATTCATGGCCAAATTTGAGGAAAAAATGGACAATCTCCAAATAACGCCTCGAATATGGTGGCGATACGTTGACGATGTCTTGGCCGTGGTGAAAAAGGACGAAGCTAAAGTAACGTTGGAGAAAATCAACAACATTCACCAAAACATACGTTTTACCATGGAAGAGGAGGTAAACAACGTATTGAATTTCCTGGACCTCAAAATTATTCGCAATAATCAACACCTAGAATTTGGCATCTACAGGAAACCTTCAAGCACGCAGCGCACGATCACCAGTGATTCTAATCACGCATATCAGCATAGAATGGCAGCCTATCATTCGATGGTACATAGGTTGATAAAAATACCGTTGAGTAGTGAAGAGTTCAAAAAAGAACGTGACTACATTGTTAAGACAGCAAAAATAAATGGATTCCCAGCCGTAATAGTGGATCAATTAATTCGCAAAAAAATGAAGCGGCAAAGGCAGGACGAACTAACAACGTTGTACACACAAAATGAACAGCTTGAACAAATCCGTAGAATCTCGGTACCATACTCTAGCTTAACGAAGAAAGTTAAGAAATTATTTAAAGCGCATGATATTCAGGTCGTCACACACAGCAGAAACCATCAACTGAAGACGATGTTAGGATCAGCTAAGGACAAGAAAACCAAAGAGGAAGTCAGCGGAATTTACCGGGTTAGCTGTACTCAGTGCTCACACGTTTATATCGGCCAGACAAAGCGATTAATCAAAACAAGATTTAAAGAGCATATTAAGGAGGCGGAAGTGGCAGTTAGGCACAAGAAAAGCAGCAGTACAATTAAATCATCGGTAGCAAGACATATTGTAGAGCAGAAGCACAGCATGAGCGACGAGAATCTTGAGTTAGTCAAAGAACTCAAATCGGCATACAAATTGGACGCCTACGAAAGCCTGGTGATAGCAAGACAACCACAGGAGATACTATTAAACACCGATCTAGGTAATAATTTCTCACCCCTTATGAGAGTAATTAGCCGTAATAACCAATTAAGGAAGTAATGAGGGTAAGGGGTAAAATTGTAAAAGTAGTAGGTATATAAGTAGCTTTAAGCAAAATGTAAGTTTAGTTATTGTACCACTGATGAAGAAGCAAGTGTGTGCTTCGAAACGTCGGCGTATGGGCAAATAAATAATTACAACGAATAAAAAAGGGAAATAATAATTTTTTTATATTTTTGGTTAGTTAGTTCGTTGAAGCATCCGACATAATTTAATAGTTAACCGAGATATTCACTTAATACGCCTTTTCCGAAAATTTTATGAAAATTGGAGCAAAATTTTAACCTCTAGCGTGGTCACAAGTTTGGTTATATCACAAATTTTGTTATATCTGCTCGTATGTATGTACGTATATAAAGGGTGGTCTAACCAATAACAAACGATGTTAATTATAAATCAAATAAAAGGTTTACAGAGAATTATGTTAATTTTTTTTATTATTATAGAAGGATCTATGACAATTATGTTTGAAATAAAATGCGGTGGCATGCTTTTATCCGATGGTCCACATTTTCAATGACTCTGAGACATAATTGAGGTTCAATATCGTTAATGTGCTTAATTATTTCATCCTTCAGCTCTTGAATTATTCTTGGCTTATTGACGTACAATTTTTCTTTTAAATATCCCCAGAGAAAGAAGTCCAACGGTGTCAAATCACATGATCGTGGCAGCCAATTAACATCGCCACAATGTGAGAAAACACGGTCATTGAATTTCTCGTGCGAAAGACCCATTGTTTCGTTGGCTGTGTGGAAAGTGACACCATCCTGTTGGAACGACATATCGTCCGGGTCCATAACCTCAATTTCTGGCCACAAGAAGTCTGTTATCATCTCGCAATAGCGAACACCATTCACGGTAACTGCTTGGCCGTCCTCATTTTCGAAGAAGTACGGTCCGATGACGTCGCCAGCCCATAAACCACACCAACCAGTCACTCTTTGTGGATGCATCGGCTTTTCAACAATCACTCATGGATTCTTATTTGGCCAAATGTGGCAATTCTGCTTGTTAACGAATCCACTGAGGTGAAAATGTGCCTCGTCGCTGAAGATGATTTTCTTTGTAAAGTTACTCTTCCCTTCTGTCTGTTCAACCAACCATTCGGCGTATTACCGACGCTTGAAATGGTCAGAAGGCTTCAGCGCTTGAGTCAATTGAACCTTGTAAGCGTGTAAATTCAAATCTTTATTCAAAATTCGCATCAGTGATGTTCGTGAGATGTTCAATTGTTAGGCGCGACAACGAGTCGAGGTTGATTGCTCTTCTGCCACACTATCGCGAACAACAGCAATGTTTTCCGCAGAAAGAGCTGGACAAGCATGCACAGGTGATTTTACATTTCCTACAGACCCGTTTTGCTGAAATTTGCGCACAATTCTCCCGAGTGTGGACAAATTTGGTTGATTGTGCTGGCCAAAAATCACGAAGTGCACAAAATACATTTTGATTTGAATGCCCATTTTCGTAAAAGGCTTTAAAAACCTTAACGCGTTGCTCAATTGTGTACCTCTCCATGGTTGAATTTGTCAAACACTGAAACAAAGAAATGTCAAATTAGGTTACGTGAAAAACTTGACGTCCAGGTGTTACTCACAATTAACATCGTGCATTATGGTTGAACCACCCTTTATAAAGTACTCTCCGCAATATGTGAATTGCTCTCGAGAAATTTACCTTAAAAACACACCTGCACTCGCTGCTCAACCGCTTCCTGTGGATTAACTTTTGCTTACCAAAATGAACTTCTTGTTCTTTAGCACTTTTTACTCGTATGCTGCACTGCTCACTCGTATGTTTCGACTACAGTTGTGTATTATAAGTAATTTTCGCAACAATATCGTAGCTGTGACTGCACTAGGTTAAAACAAAACGATGCGCTGCCAAGAGGTAGATCAATTAATACACAGCGCTCTTATCGGGGACTGATTTAAATGCATCAACATATGCGGAGCTTGATTTGCTTTCAAAAATTTTCTCATAAATTATTCCGACTTTGACGATTGCTTGGAACCAACGTAAAACTTATGTATGAGGGTGATAAAATGACTTGCCACGCAAATCTACCGCAGCATTAAGTTAGGATAATAACTCAAATTGTAAGTAGCTGTTGGTGAGTGCATGAGTAAGTAACACTGAATAACTAATTTCTTTTTGAGTCTTTCACAACTCAATTACAACTCCCACGATTTTTATTCTTTAATATTAATTTACTTTTCTCAAGTTGAAATTCACGGAAAAAAATTCAGGCCCGCTCATCGTAAAATTACTATGGTTTTTTAACTTCACAACATTTTTCTTCTTACGAAACCTCAACCCTCAACTACCAATCCGGACTCACCCAGACTTTTCTTCCCACTTGACTCCACACCTGATTAATCCCGCCACCTTTTGTACCCCCCAATCATCCACTGCCTTTAAGATTTTATGCATTTGAAGGCCATTATACTTCAATCCCGTTCTTTCTGTTAATCTTTCAAACTTTCTCCAAATAAATAATGCATGTATGGTGATTTACATATAACTATGTTAACACCAAGAATTGGCATAGCCATACGCAAATCATCATCTGCTTAGAAATATTTGCATTTGATAAAACTAAAAAGAGTTTTGCCGCCCCTGAAAAAATTTGAGCCCAAGGCCCCAGTAGAACCCCAGATTGGGAGTCCAACGCACTAGCACCTACATTAGCCTCCGACATGGTAGCATATGCACTAGCGACCGACATTATTCCACTCATCAAACAACAATCAAATTTCAGTTGCCTGCGTTGATATTGATTTGTACGCCTAACGAGTAGAAGTGTCATGCAGGGATAAAGATGAATAGCTGTTTTATTATTACTATCCCATTGCAATCAATGCATGAGAACAACAAATACCATAGGAAGAAATAAAATTTAGTCATTGGGAAGTTAAAATTTTTTTTGTTAGTGGAAATAAAGTACAATGGAACAACAAAATTGAAATTGATTCATGAGAGAAAGAAAGATAAGATTTTTTTTATAACTAGAAATAAGGTAGAAAATATATAATAAGTGATGCAGAGAATACAGTAATAGAAAAATGAATAAATTTAATTAAAAAAAAAACAGAATTTGGAAGATAATATGGTTAAAGTTCGAATTAATTACCTGGAGAACAACAATGCTGCAACCTGTTAACTTAAAGTATATATTCTATTACGTTTGCGATTGTCTGAAACCAACATCAGTATATGAATATGCTTTTAATTATTAGAAATGTAGAATTCATTCAGAATTCACATCATTCATTTCTTATTCCTTACAGATCTGAGTCGCCTTTATCATCACCCCGATCTAGCCCGCCAATAAGTCCTGGCTGTGAAGATCAACAAATCAACATGCGGTTAGATATAAATAATGAATTCAAAAAACCAATTCCTCCAAATAGTCCAATTAGAGCTCAAGACTTCCCACTGTACACCGGTGGCCACCCTTACCACTTATTGGCCCAAGGAGGTTCAGCATTTCATAGGCCATTGGATCCCACGGGGAAACCGATGCCGGTAATAGTAAGCGAATTTAATCCTTCTCGAGAAACAATTGCCAACTTAACACTCTCATTTCATTACAGCTCCCCATGAGTCCAAGTTTCGTTCACTCTCACCTGCCTTTCGAGTTTCTGGCGCGTGCCGGCATGCTGCATCACAGGATACCAGAACTGGCCGCTTATCCGCATCACGCCATCCTTGGCAAGACGCGAAGACCGCGAACAGCATTCACATCCCAACAACTTTTAGAATTAGAAAAGCAATTTAAGCAGAATAAATATTTGTCCCGGCCAAAGCGATTTGAGGTCGCGAGTAGTCTAATGCTGTCGGAGACGCAGGTGAAGATTTGGTTTCAGAATCGTCGAATGAAGTGGAAACGGTCGAAGAAGGCCCAGCAGGAAGCCAAGGAACGAGCAAAGGTGAACGTGAGTTAGTTAGTCAAAGAGCTTAACAAGGGCGCTACTAGCTTTTAAATTGTTACTGGATTCAAAGTGACTCTAGTCAAACCGTCATTAAGTTTCCGTGTTCGTGATCCTTGCCACGAGTCGTGGAATGGGGAGCGAGTATACGAGCGTGCATAGCGGGGACATCCCTTCATCATGGCATTGTAAACATCTTGTAAATACATGAAAATCTCCATAATTATAATGTATATGAAAGAGAATGTGTGATAAATTAATAAATTGTGTAAAATAAATCTAATTATCAGAAATTGTAGGGTTTTATTCCTCTGTGTGAATTTGCAAATTTCAAAGGCCTAACAGCCAACGAATCAGGTTTATTGTAGATACCAGGAAAATTCAAGAGCCACGGTAAGTAAACATTTTAATTAAGCCCCAATCAAAGCATTAAGTTGCAGATGACAGCAATACTGTGTTAGTCCCATCAGCTCGTATCCTATCGATAGACACGCTCTGATATCAATTCAAATGTTATCACAGTTGAACGACAGCCATCCGGCTAATCAATATGAAACATGAATGGGAAATATCGGAAAAAAATTAAGCAAACGCGTTTTAAAGTGTAATCCACTTATCTAAACGCACCAGAATGGGGGAAAAGCTTTTCTAAATAGAAGAATGCAAAGTTTGTAAACAGCAACGTTTTATCTGTCGTTAAAATGTTCTCTTTCGGGCGGATTAATGCGAAGTGGATTAGGGAAGGGATAAGCTAACTGCTATAAAAGTATCATTACCTTATCGATGAAATTCAATTTAATTAAAAATTACCAGAAGTGTAATGATCGACTTGGTAGTACTGATAGCGAGGGCGAGTGTGATAAAAGTTTAAATCAGCATATGGTTCATGATAGTGCGTATGAATTGAATTATTAAGGTCATATGTGGTGTATGTGGATAAATTGTAGTGAAGGAGGATAAACTTGAAGTTAAATGCATTAACTTCAGATTGTAAAGTGGATATCAGGGAAGGACTGATTCAAAAGCAATTGTGTTGATAGCTAATTATTATCGATTTTGAAACTAGGTACCAGAATAAGCAATATTGTGAAAACTGAAATGTCAGAGTTAGTAGACGTCTATCTGTGGCCCCTTTTATTACAATAATGTTCAATATCAGCAAAAAGTTGTGACATTCTATTAAATTTGCTAAACTTTAAATTGACCATTTCACCCTTTTTACATCAACATAATGTAAATCTATACGATAGTCTTTGCTCTGCAGTGAGCTTTTTTATTGCTTCGTGCAGGTATCGATCTCGATTTGCGGATAGCTTCGATAGCTTGACATAACTCATGAAAATTTTTTTGTATGTAGCTACATAATTGAGTTGCTTTTTCATAATTTTTCTGAAAAATTATTAGAGAAGAAAAATATGTTGTTTCGACGTGTATATCTACTAATTCTGCTCAGAACATCACTCTTATCAGATGCACACCGGTGATGACGACCACCATAGTCAATATGTTTTTGTAACTACGAATTATGTTCTATTGAACTTTATATATTTTTAATCAAACGAAATACAAACATAATATAGGGTAAATCCGGAATAGATGGACCACCGGTATAGACGGACCATTCGAATATTTCGCACGTCTGTCACAGCACCGCCGCATTCGTTGGCTAGTATTTTTCTACTCGTGCAGACGTTAACACGTTTAATTTTGCTCGTGAGTGTCACATGTTCTTTAGGAAAAAAACGTTGTTTATTTCTTTTGGTGAGTTAAAAAATATTTTTCACTGGATTTTATTGTTATGTGGTTAAGTTAGTTTAATTGATTTTCACGTAAGATCAATGCTATAGCTCGATTGTATAGTTTAGTAAGGTCTTAACCCAAAATGGTGCTCCAGTAGCGTTTTTGTCTGAATGAGTAGCTGGTCCATCTATCCCTGACAATTGGGAAAGATGGATCAGTGACATTTGGGATAGTTGGCCCACTTGAAAAGAACCTGGAATGGTAGGACCATATTTCCTATTAGGACTTTACTTCTCATATAAATTAAATGATACTTATCAAAATTATTTTAAACACAAAGGTGTGTCCTGATACGTTGGTTTTTTTATGTTATAGTTATAGTTATAGTCTGAACGTAGCTTGAAAAATGCAGCCAGAGCTGTTCAAAGTAAGGAAATGGGAGTTAATGCTGCAGCGAAGGTGTTTGGAATACCGAAAACAACTTTGAGAAGACGCATCAAGCTACAAAGTTTTAGTAAAGGTTTCATGGGAAAAAAACTCATTGTTAGGAGTTGAAAATGAAAAAAAAAATCGAGGGGGTTTGCTCCAATCAGAGACTCATTACGTTCTATGGCTTACTATTTAGCTGAAAACCTGCAATTGAAGCATAGTTTCAGTCATGAAACAAAGCAAGCAAGCTACGACTGGCTTTCTTCTTTTCTTGTTCGCAATCCTGAACTGTCCATTTGGTAATCTGAAGGTGTGTCTTTTGCGAGAGCAAAAGGTCTAAATAAAATAGATGTCAACACGTATTTTGACCTCTTAAAGAATGTTTTGGAAGCAAATGATCTTATAGATAAACCTGGCAACATTTCAACATGGACGTAACAGGTTTACAGCTAAATAACAAACCAGGGAAGGTAGTTGCTTTGAAAGGTTCCAAGAATGTAACTTCTGTTACTTCAGGAGAAAAGGATGAAACCATATCAGTATTGGCAAGCGTGAATGGAGAGGGTACATTCTTACCATCTTTTTGCATAATGAAAGGAAAGAACCTAAAGCAGGAGTTTTATGACCGTTTACCACCTGGCGCTGAAGTAAAAATGTCGCCAAAGTCTGGCTATGTAAATAGCGATTTGTTTTTTGATTGGCTGAAAAACTTTTTCACTCCAAGAAAACCAGCAGGAAAGATGCTTCTTCTGCGTTGTAATGCTAGAATTTGCAGAAAATAATCAAATAATTTTGATGAGTATTCCTCCCCACACCAGTCATTGGCTTCAACCGTTAGACCGCGCTTTCTTCAAGTCTTTAAAAATGAACTATTATTCTGCTTGCTCAAAGTACGTGACCAATAGCCCTTTAAGGAAGATAACTCGACTACAGTTTGGTGTGCTTCTTAGCATAGCTTGGGGTAAGTCAGCAAACGCAGAAAATGGAATAAGTGGATTTAGAACGTGTGGAATCATTCCATTTGAACCTGATGCGATACTAGACTACGCTTTTTTGTCAGAATCAATGGACTCCAGGCCTCCAGATACGTCTCTTGTTTTCGAAAACGTTATGACTGGTGTTGATGTTGCTGGTAGTTCAAAAAATGATGCCACTGTTGCTGGTCCTAATAGCCCAAGTGGTGAGTTGCTGTGGCAGATTTTAATTCCTCAAGAAGCGGTTATAGTGCTGGTACTTCAAGAAGCTTCGAAAATGTTCCTTTACCCGGACCTTCTGAAAAGCACCAGAATAAATCTGAAATTGTGACCCCTTCAAAGTTATTGGACAAACTACATCCAGTGCCTTGTGTCAACAAAGTTCAGACTGTGAAAAGAAAAGTTCAAACTATATCAACAGTGTTAAGCTCTCCCGAAAACTTAACTGCTCTAAAAAAGAAAAAAAATGAGAAAGAGTCAAAAATTAACATAAAAGAAGAAAAGAAGAAAGATAGGGAGGAAACAAAGAAAGACAGAGAGAAAAAGAAAAGATAAACGGAGAAAAAGAAGCTAGAGAAAAGAAATGAGAACAATATGCAAACAACGATCAATAAAAGTAACAGAATGCGAAAAAAAAAGAACTAACGTCATCCTCTGATTCCGAAGATATCGATATCGACACAATTTGCAACGACAATCTTTATGAAAGTGACTTGGATGAAGATTTCTGTGTATGGTGTCAAGAGAACTACAACGAAACAAAACGAGATGAAGATTGGATTAAGTGTGTGTCATGCTCTCGCTGGACACATGAAGGCTGTATAAGATTCGAGGATAAATGCGATTACTGCGGAAAGCAAGATCCTCCAAATAAGATGACTGCTGAATGATTCAAATTTCTAGAAACTGAGTTACACTAGCTCTATTTTTTAATTATTTTGATTGTCAAATCTATTAATCATATCAAATAGCTTATAACTCTATGCCCTAATTTTATAGCTTGGAATAAATAGTCTTTATACCTTTGATAACATATATTTCTTGTGTTATATCCTGATTCAGTCACGTAAAATAGAGGTCCATCAATCCTTATTAGGTGGTCCATCTAACCCGAGTATGCTTGGGATAGACGGACCATCGAGCAAAACCAAAAAAAACATCATAACTCCCGGTGTGATAAGCTTAACAACTGCAAACTTCCTTACAATTGTTTGAGGACATATAAACTTATTGAAAAAATAAAAACTTATCCAAGACATTGCAAAATTTCGGAAAAAATAGATTTAGAAAAACATGGTCCAACTATCCAGGACTTACCCTATGTGAGTTTTTTCACACTACAAGGATAACTATCCACACTTCGTATTTTCGACCACTCAGCAGTCTGTTTTAAACTTCGATGCAATGTGATGTCTAATTAAACAAGTACCTGATTAGAAATCAGTTTAGGCATACCTAAACGGGAATTAAGGCCTACTGTGGAAGCAGTGGGGCTTGCCTAAGTTCGGTATGCCTAATGTGCGCCTAATGAGTCACTCTTCAGATACACATGTCGAATACGGACCTAATGGGAGCATAATTAGATATGGCTGACTTTCGCGTTTTAGTGTAACGTGGAGAATGACAAAAATGATCTAATGAAAACTTTCAACTTTAAAGTGAGATCGGCGACTTTTCATTTTTTCAGCAGTGTAGGCCCACTGAGAAAACAGAGCTTTTTATAGTCAAACAAGCCGGCAACTTCGAAAATAGTTAATTTATAACTCAATGCATATTTTGAAGTAAAAATTCTGGTCTTTAGCTTTTACTCTATATTTCACTCTTTGGAAATGATCGAATTTATTACTCCCTTTTGTTTGCAACGAGGTAGGTGGCTACGACGCTAAAAATGATGTCGTTGTTGTTGATGATTAATGATGATGATGTCGTTGTTGTTGATGATGATGAGGTTGTTGGTGATGACGTCGATGATGATGCTGGTGACGATGCTGATGTTGACGACGAACCAGTAGTTGTGCTTGCCTAGGTTCTCTCATGTATGTCAATTCATGAGAAGTGAGAAGAGCGGCTCAAGCGAATTTCCATTTTTTCGCGGAAATCGCTTGCACTACTAATATGTGGAATTGGTTGACAGGTGAAGATTTCTCGTAGGACGAGGGTCTGTTTGCGCCATGAAACGTGCGCTGACGCTGGGACGTTCTCAGGCACCATAGTCACTCCCTCCCCAATAGCTTACGGATGCGTCGAAAGGAGTGAAAACGTGACTCTCTTTTTGGATGGCTGGAGTGGTTGTTCCGGCAAAATCTGCGCTGGTTGAGCCATTTCCGAGAGCAGCAGAGGTTGCGGTTTAGGCGTCTGTGGAGATGTTGAGTATGGCTGCTGTGTCGCTGGATGAGCATCTGATTGCTCCAGGTAGGCTGTTTTGTGTTGTTCGGTGGAGAGGGTTTTTGTGACGCCGTTTACGTCTATGACGTAGGTGTTGGCGGTGATCCTTCTGACAACTCGATGAGGTCCGAAGTATGACTGATTAAGCGGCTTCTTTACAGCATCGATACGGCGAAACACGTACACAGCTGGCCAGGTCTTTGAAAACGAAAGGTTGGTGAGCTCAGTGTCTGGCTGACGGGACGGGACGAATCGATTTGAAGAGGCGGCGTAAGTTGGTGACAAAATTTTGTGAGCCGCCAGCTGGTGTGTTTTGAAGCGTGATGAACTCACCCGGAATGTGAAGTGATGTGCCGAAAATCATATCTGGAGGAGTGGCATGCAGGTCCTCTTTGAATGTGGTTCATAGACCCAGCAAGATTGGTGGAAGTGCATGTAACCATGGTGTCTCCAGAACATATTTTAATGCTGCTTTGAGGGTGCCGTGCATCCATTCGACAATGTCATTGATTTGAGGGTGGTATGGAGTGGTGTGGACGTGGTTGGCGCCCAAGAGACGGCTAAGCTGATTCAAGAGGTCGGCTTCTAACTGGCGTCTTTGATCCGGTGTGATCTCCAGTGGCGGGCAAAATGTTGATATCCAGTGGTCGAATAATGCCCTGGGGACGATGCTGGCTCTGATGTCACGCACTGGCACTGGTTGAGGCCATCGTGTAGAGTGGTTGATAATGGTGAGGTAGTTCTCGTAGCCTCCCCACAGTGGCCGCTTGATCAAGTCGACATGGATGTGGACGAAGCGCTCATCCAGCGTCTTAAAATTTCTTAACTCGGCGTGGTTGTGTTGACAAGGTACGCACTGCTGGCCCACCAGGATACGTTTTCCGCAGACTCGGCCAGAAGTATTTAAGCGCTACGCGCTTCGAGGTGGCATGTCCACTTCGATGCAACAGTTGATGGACGATGTCGAAAGCCTGACGGTGGAGCACAACTGGCAGGTAAGGCTTAATGGTGCCGTTAAACCCCGCATAGTATGCTGAGTAGCCATCCAAGACCAGCTGATGCAGTTTGAGACGGGGGCTTGACAGGAGGTGGGCTAACCGGTCGTCTGTGTTGTGTGCTTCACTAATGACTTGAGCTGTGGCGGGTATCGTGACCGTTTCTACACGTGAAAGTGCATCAGTGACGATAATGTGTGAATTTGGCAATGAAGTCGAATTGTCTGCTTTGGCGCGGTGAGGCTTAGTCCGAGCGTTGCGTCAGAGCGAATATAAGTGGCCAGTGGTCGGTATAGATGATAAAGTGTCTTCTTTCCAGATGCGCTGAAAGAACTTGATGGCAGCAAAGATTCCAAGGAGCTCACAGTAGTAGGTTGAGTAGCGCTGCTCGGTTTCAGATAGCTTCCTCGAGAAGAAACCGAAGGGTACCCAAGTGCCATCGCCCCGTTGTTGGTCTAAGGCTGCACCAATGGCAGTGCTTGACGCGTCAGTGCGGAGTGCCAATGGGTGCGAAGCAAAAGAAAAGCTGACGTGGCAGCCTCGGCGATGCCTTGCTTGCAGTGTTCAAAAGCCGCTTCAGCATCGGGTGTCCAGGTAAGTAGTGCTTTCTTTTTTGTATAACATTTTAGCAGTTCCGATAGTAGCGCTTGGGACTCAGCAGTATGTGGTATGCAGCGGCGATAAAAATTCAGCATCCCGAGAAAACACTTCTGCTGGGATGAGTCGGCCGCTTTGGGAAAAGATACGATGGGTTCCGTTTTGGGGGCTGGTGGTCGAAATCCAGTTTTGCAGACGTGGTATCCAGAAAAGACGACCTCAGGCTGACCGTCTTGGCATTTATTCCAGTAAGCGTGGAGATTCGCCACCTGTAGCATGAAGAAAAGATCTTGAGATGGTGCTGGCGATGATTGCGGCTGGCCGAGAAAACAAGGATATCATCCTGATAGACCCGGACGAATTCCAACTTCCTTAATGGATGGCTTAGAGTCCGCTGCATCGTTTGGGCTGCTTGCGTAGACTCAAAGGCATCCCCAAGAATTCATACAGTCCAAAGGGCGTAGTGATTGCCGACTTACATATGTCTTCAGGAGCAACCGGAATTTGATAGAAAGCACGCTGGAGGTCGATTGCTGGGAAAACATTGCCGCTGGCCTCCTGAATCAAATCCTCGATGATGGGCAGTGGGTAATGGTCCGGTTGAGTTTGAGTGTTGAGTTTACGGTAATCTCCAGTAGATCGCCAATGGCTACCGTCTTTGGGCACCATGTGCATAGGACTGGCCCACTGGCTCGATGGGGTCGAAGTACGCCTCGTTCCAGCAAGAAAGCGAACTCAGCTTTGGCTGTGGTGAGGCATTCCCCGACGTGGTCTCCTGAAAACCAGTAGGCCATTGGTGACTATCTGGTGATGGACGGGTAGGTCAGTGACCGAGGCTGATTTCCCGGGTTGTGCAGGTGCGTCTACCCATTTGGCGATTATCCTTTTGTACCGGTCTCCAATGGTGTTCTTCACTTTAGTGACGGCGCTAAAACTGTGTATAGCTAGAGCTGGACCGAGAACGCAGAGAGGTAGAGAGGTTAGTGACATCGTCCAAGAGGCAGTGGTTGCACAGATCGATGAGTAGACCATGATGCTTTAGTGCGTCGGCTCGTAAAATGGCTGTCTGGACACCTGCTATCACATACGACCAGTGGAGTGGCCGGCGAAGCCCGAAATCCAGGGTGAGCTGCTAAGATCTAAAGGTTGTGATGGGCATGCCATTGGCTGCCTGTACCACGAGGCTTTACTTACGAAGAGGCCTGGCGATGATATGCTTCGGGATGATGGAGAGGGCGGAGCCGGAGTCAACTAAGAACCAGGTTTTGGTGGTGCGGTCGGAGACATAAACGTATCTCTCCAAAATGTTGCCGGTGGTGTCCGCTGAGTACAGCACCGGCAAATCTAGTTTTTCAAGTGCCTAGTCGTGTGGTCTAAAGCTGGGAAGGGACTAGGCTACTTGCATCGTATTGCTAGGGCCTAATGCTTGGTGTAATACCAGCAGTGACCTGTGCGACTGTCTGGTCCAGGAGTGGCAAAGCGGCCTCTTCGTTGGCTTGCGTTTCTTGACAAGGACCGTTACCGCAGCGTATTGGTGCAGGCATGTAGTTGTTGAAGTCCCTCTCGAGTCAAGTTTGCTAGCTGCGGAATCGCTAGACGCAAGGCAGCTAACTCGACTGCGACTTAGTCCGAAGAAGAACGCGGTGAGGAGATACCAGATGAGGATGTTATTGGGCGCACGGATGGTTGCACTGATGTGGCCATCACTCCTGGACCCATGTCTTGTGCCCCGTCTCCAACAGTGGCAAGCTCCTCCAGCGTCTGGTTTTTTACAAGCAGAAGCTTGCGGTGCGTTTGTTGAGGGAGGAGGTCGAACCATTTGATGCGGAGGACATCGTCGCTAACCCGTGTGCCAGTGAGGGAACGCATATGTCACAGGAGCTGCGAAGGTCTCCTGTCTCCGAGCTTGACGCCTGTGAGCAGCTTATGTAGCAGCGCATCAGGTGAGTCTGTAAGGTGGGTGAAGATAGCTGTTTTGAGCGCTCCGTATCGATCGTGCTCCGGTGGCGCACGGATGATGTCCGCTACATCCGTACTGGTTTCATGGTCCAGCGACGATACAGTGAGATGGTACTTGGCTGCGTCCTTGTGCACTTCGAATTATGATTCCACCTGGAAGATGATGAATGAAGATGTCGTTGTTGTCGATGATGATGATGTCGATATTGTTGATGATGAGGTTGTTGGTGACGATGTCGATGATGATGCTGATGATGATCCTGATGTTGACGACGAATCAGTAGTAGTGTTTGCCTAGGTGTTCTCATGTATGTCAATTCATGAGAAGCAAGAAGAGGGACTCAAACAAATTTCCATTTTCTCGAGGAACTTCCTTGCGCCGCTGATATGTGGAATTGGCTGGCACGCGAAGATTTCTCGGCCGACGCTGGGACGTTCTCAGTCGCCACACATAGTTATTTCAACTACTTGAAAACTGACTATTTTAAGAACTTATATTGACTATAAAATAAACATATTTTTGGTTGAAATTCAATTATGTCGTGTGATCACTAGGATTATCTTAAAAGTAATTTCAACTCGATCACATAGTCAATCCATATTTTCAAATCAACTATTCCAATGGTTATCTTGACTTTTGTTTATTTGCGATAAAAAAAATTTAAGAATCCATAACATTATGTGTGGATTAATTTGACTTCATAGGTTTGAAATTCTGTTTGGGGAAAAAAAAATAAATAACAACACCGAAAATTAACACCAAATGAACGTTTCATTAGTCCAAAATAATGTGTTTGATTCTTGCTAACGTATTTCCATTACTTTAAGTAATAAAAACACTTTTCAGTTTACTTTCAATATATATATATATATATATATATATATATATATATATATATACATATATATATATATATATATATATATATATATATATATATATATATATATATATATAATATATATATATATATATATATAATATATATATATATATATATATATATATATATATATATATATATATATATATATATATTGGGTGTACAACTTAATAGCCGGAATTTGACGCTAGATGTCCGTACTAACAAATATCGTGAAAACTCGAACTTTGTATGAATTTAATTTTGAAGGTACATTTGACAGATATCAAAATTAGTCAACAAAACAATTTCATCTTGTGTGCATCATTATTATATTTCACGATGAATAACTTCGAAAATTGGAGGAAAGAACAGCATTTGCGGGAGGTTCTGTTGGGTCATTTTTTGCAAGGAAAACTGCTACGGAAACTCATCGTTTGCTTGTAGAAGTTTATGGCGACAATGCTTTAGTGAAAACATAGTGTTTTGAATGGCTTCAACGCTTCAAAAGTGGCGATTTTGACATCAAAGACAAAGAACGCCCAAGACAGCCAAAAAAGTTTGAAGACGAAGAATTGGAGACGCTACTCGATGAGGATTCATGTCAAACACAAGACGAACTTGCCAAATTGTTGCGAGTGACTCAGCAAGCCATTTCGAAATGTTCGCCGGATACATTCAGAAGCAAGGTAATTGGGTCCCCTATTAGTTGAAGCCAAGAGACGTTGAATGGCGCTTCTGTATGTCAGAAATGCTGCTTGAGCGCCATAAAAAGAAATTATTTTTGCATCGGACCATGACTGGGGATGAAAAATGGATCCATTATGACAATCCCAAGCGCAAAAAGTCAAACTTGAAGCCCCGCCAACCAGCCAAATCAACGGCGAAGCCATATATCCATGGCGCCAAGGTTATGCTGTGTATTTGGTGGGGTCAGAAGGGGCCGTTATATTATGAGTTGTTGAAATTGGTCCCGAAAATCACAGGTAGCCTGTACTGATTACAATTAATACATTTGAAGCGTGCCATCATCGAAAAACGCCCGGAATATGCGACCAGACACGAGGTTATAATTTTTCATCATGACAACGCTCGGCCGCATGTTGCAAGACCCGTGAAAAACTATTTGGAAAATAGTGGATGGGAAGTTTTGGCCCACCCACCTTATAGTCCGGATTTGTTCCGTCTGACTTTCATTTATTTCGCTCGATGCAAAACGCCCTCACCGGAATACGTTTCACTTCAGTGCAAGTCATCCGAAATTGGATAGATTCGTTTTTGGCCAAGCCGGCGCAATTTTTTCGGGATGGAATTCATAAATTGCCTGAAGGATGGCGAAATGTTGTAGCTTGTTCAGGGTTTCTAAGAAAATAAATTTTTCTGTAATTGAATGCATTATTATTGGACGCAGTTCATAATGGTATACTCCTTCGAAAAAGGCATGCATTATATCAGCAACTAATTTTTTAGTTACGAGAAAAGAGGGAATCTTTTATCCCTGTGACACAAATGACGGTAAGTATACTGCAAAACGGCACCGCACGTAACTCATTATGTGCTTCACATCAACATCTTTCAGTATTCTTAAAGCTCGGAACACGCAGAAGGCTAAACTAGTGTCATAGAGAATACACTTTTGATGTACTGTATTAGCAGTTGGCGTAAACAGCGACGGCGTTGTCTATGTCAATGTCACTATGAAGCCAAACAAGAATAAACTGTATCTTTGTCCGACGCCTACTGCAGCAAGTGACAGACTGAGTTGAGTAGTGGAGGGGAGGGGGCGTGAGCCACCAGGAGTGTGATGTATCAGCTGTGGATTCACAAGCTTGCGTAGTGTATGCGGTTAGTGGTTAGCGCTGCTCAGTATACAAAGTTTATCAACGCTATGCTTTTAAGACTTGACTTAAATAAAAATTAAAAAGTTATGAACATAACGTAAATTGAGATCACGCTAATCCATTGAAGGCAGAGTTAGCATCTGATGAGTACTTCGATGACGAAATCTCAAAAATCATTTTTATGTATTTCTCCCAGTAAATATAAATTAATAAAAGTTTTTGCGTCTTCGAATAAAATTCAGGAGATCAGACAATAAGGAAACTGCAACCTTTTGGCCTAACTAATCATCTGCTCCAGTGGCTATTTTTCTATTCCAGTTGATTATGTCAAGCCTCACTTGATGGGTATATTTCTTCTTCCTTATAGCTTTGTGTAATGTTTTTAGAGTATTCAAATCTGTGTACGATCATGGGTGCCGATGTTTTGGCTCAAGTGTCAGCAAGCTATTAAGAAGACCGAGCTCAGCTGACTGGCTTTGCTTGACGACCGCGTACGCGTGCTTATAGACTAGCTATTTGCGGGATCATATGTGGCAAGTTCTTGTCGTGCCACGAAGCTACACTACAAAATATTTATCATGCATACTCTACTCTACAAGACATTGCGATCAATTTTTATTATCTTTAGAAATTTTCTATTATATGTCAATTAAGCTAATCAACAGTGATTCAAAATGTTTTATGGCTCTTAAAAATTAGCAGACACGGAGGCTTGAGACAAATGCAAATATTGCACAAAAAACAACCATTACTTTCCCAGAAGAAGGTCGTTGCATTACAAGGGGAATGTTAAACATAAAGGTGTGAAAGTGACTGAAGTGAACCACTCATCTCTGCCTAAAGCATGGAAACGGTGTAGTTAACTTAAACTTAGTAAAACAACAAACTAAGCCGCTTTCACGGGTTGATAAGGTTCTCTTCTTAGGTGCAGCCACTACTAATCACCAAGGGGTTGCTCGACTGCTTATGTTTATTACAATTGCTTCATATTAATTTGAAATACCGAGCGTTTTGTTAAAAAGGCTTTATCATTTTAATTAAAATGCTTTAATAAAGAGTGGTCCGAACATAATGCACGATGTTAATTGTGAGTCACACCATAACGTCAAGTTTTTCGCCCAACTAAATTTGATATTTCTTTGTTTCAGTGTTTGACAAATTCAACAATGTAGAGGTAGACAATTAAGGTCGTTGAAGCCATTAACGAAAATGGGCGTTCAAATCAAAATGCATTTCGTGCACTTTGTGATTTTTTTTGGTCAGCATTATCGACCAAATTTGTCCACAGTCGGGAGCATTGTGCACAAATTTCAGCAAACTGGGTCTGTAGGAAATGTGAAATTAGCGGTGCATGTTCGCTCAGTTCGTTCTGTGGAAAACATTGCTGTTGTTCGCGGTAGTGTGACAGAAGAGCCGTCAACCTCGACTCGTCGTCGTGCTCAACAATAGAATATCTCACGAACATCACTCATGCGAATTTTGGATAAAGATTTGAATCTACACGCTTACAAGGTTCAATTGAGTCAAGAACTGAAGCCTACTGACCATTTCAAGCGTCGGCAATACGCAGAATGGTTAGTTGAACAGACAGAAGGGAATGATGACTTTACAAGGAAAACCATCTTCAGCGACGAATGACACTTTCACTTCTGTGGATTCGTTACCAAGCAGAATCGCCGCATTTGGGCAAATGAAAATCCATGAGTGACTGTTGAAGAGCCGATGCATCCACAAAGAGTGCTTGTTTGGTGCGGTTCATGCGCTGGCGGCGTTATCGGGCCGTACTTCTTGGAAAATGAGGACGGCCAAGCAGTTACCGTGAATGGTGTTCGATATTGCGAGGTAATAACGGGGTTCTTGTGGCCAGAAATTGAGGTTAAGGACCTGGACGATACGTGGTTCCAACAAACTGGTGCCACTTGCCACACAGCGAACAAAACAATGGGTCTTTTGCGCGAGAAATTCAATGGCCGTGTTAGACCACGTTGTGGCGATGTTAATTAGCCACCACTATCATGTGATTTGACACCATTGGACTTCTTTTTCTAGGGATATTTAAAAGAAAAATTGTACGTCATTAAGCCAAGAAAAATTCAAGAGCTAAAGGATGAGATAATTCAGCACATTAACGACACTGAACCTCAATTATGTCTCAGAGTCATTGAAAATATGGACCATCGGATAGAAGTATGCCACCCTAGCTGTGGCAAGCATTTGGGTGGAATTTTGTTTTACACATAATTGTCATAGATTCCTCTATTATAATAAAAAATATTAACATAATTCTCGGAAAACTTTTTGTTTTATTTACAATTAACATCGTGCGTTTTGGTTGGACCACCCTATAGTTTTAATCAAAACCCCTAAGTGTTTTATTTGAAATGCCTGAAGAGTTTTATTCAGTTGAAACGTTTGATTTATAATGTTATGGTGACTATATCTAGAATTTTTACACTTCGGGCGTAAATAACATTCACTTTACTAAACAAAACTTTATTAATTTATTAGTCATTTAATTAACAAGATAATAATCCTTTGATGTACACGGTAAGTGAAGCCTTTCTATTTCCATTAAAATATGACTAACAATTTTTTTCGAATTTCTCATTCACATCTCTCATTGACTCACCTGTTATCATACTTCGAGTAATTTAGGTATAATTATGACATCAACTGATTTAATTTGAATAATCCATAATTTATTAGACCCCCTAAATATTATCGGCAATATACGAAATTCCACGTAATAACCCTTAATCCTACTTTAATCAGTTACGTATTAAAACGGCATTATCGCGGTTTAACGTCGGTCGTACGAGGATTAGAAAAATGCAATAAATCATCCTACCATTTGAATATCGAACACTCATACCACAGCACAAAGTCAGATAAAGTCAGTTTGGGATTTACATGGAAATCTCCACATTTCACACAAGGATATATGGAAATTTTATTCAATCATAAGAAGCACTTTTGATTCCTTAATGTTTCGATTTCGGATTGCTTTTGAGGTTTTTTAAAGTAATGTTGGAAAAGTTGAAGAGCACTTAACATATTGATTTGCATATATGTCTGTTAGAAGCGAAGGACGGGTGGTAGTTGTGTGACGAAGAGAAAATGTTTGGGGAGAAGGATATAAAGTCCGTAAGGCGAAAGGAGGTGCAATTACTGGAAAAGGAAAATTAGTGAATGATTTTCTTTGGTATCGGGCAAGTGTTGGCTGTAGATCCATTTATTGCCGATAATATCCTTCTCCCAAAGTCATATGAACAACACGAATCCTTTGTGAAATGCTGCTTTCCTCGCACATCCTTCTCTTTTCGTACTCCGAATTCAACTTCTCATCCAAGTGTAGCTTGTTCCAAGTTCGACGGGTCGATGTCACTCGATTTCCATATTTTCACCATAAAAAACTTGGAATCTCCCCAGTCTAACCACGTACCAAATGATGATCACTTTGCTTCCATTTGTTATACATTTATTTAATACTATTAGGGTGGTCGATTGCATCTCCCCACCAGCCCTTTGTCATCATCCGCTTAAGCGCTGTTAGAATCGAAATAATACCCTATTTCTCGACTCGCAATGCAACCCCCATCTCGTTAGAGAACATAAAAAGATTGACGCGAAGAGGAGGAGGAAGTCATCCCCAATGTGCATGGGGTAATCTGTAATGGAGGCAATTTGTAAGCATTTGCTGAGCCATTTTTGTCATATATCACGAGTGAAAATGGATGGAAATACTGGGAACGATAGCAAAGGACGAACAATGGAGGAAAGGAGGAGTTTGCGAATTACCGTTAAGTGGAGTCGACTTGTCTTTAAGGGTTAGCTTAATGGTTAACGACATTGTTGTTATCGAATCCACAGTGCTTTTTGATTTTTTTGTTTTGGCGTCTGTTTGTTACAAGTAAAAGGTCAATTGGAATAGAATAAATATCGATTATGGTTGTCTGTGTGGGGAGAATGAATAAATGAATTGTAGACCGTTCCATAAGTACAATGGAAAATATTTAAAATTTTACTCCCATAATTCTGTTCTGTTTCACGAAGGCACTACACATTTCATTTTGAAATTCTAAGTTAATTACACAGTGTCACACGTTAAAGTAACTTGAATCACAAACTCCAATCGAATGTTTGAACACTTGGAACGAATTTAGATCGCGAACACTTTCCACAGTTTTAATATCGGATAAAATTCGCGATGAAACTTGCAAATTGGCCAATTCGGCGTCCAATTTGCATCAGTCAACTTGACAGTCAGTTCACACCTAGTCTGCTTTTGGAACAAGAAAGTGACCAGCAAGAGGCAGACGGGGAGGAAATGACAGACTGTTCACTTGGAAGAGAGCAGAAACCGGTCTCATGCTCTCTCATGCATTTTATATGAGCTTAGCCCATCCAGTTCTTATTAATGAGTTGAGTTGATCATTTACGAGTAATTGAAGGAAAATTTCCAAAATTTGGTTAGGCGCTCAACTCACGTGCAATGCTTCACTGGATTCAACGTCTTTAGCGATTAGGAATGTGATGAAGTTGTTATATCACCACACGTTTTCAAAATGTTTCAGTAATTTAAATTAATACTTTACTTATATTAAGTCGATGAAACTAGAAAACAATCATAAGTGTAACATACTCGTAATTTTTAGTTCAAGTCCACAAGAAATAATGTTTGTTTCCATAAACAGTATATATTTTTAACCAACCTCTGAAGGAGAGTAGGTTATCATTTTCACACGTATATTTCTTAAAGTGTCTTTTTAGGCTTTTATACTTTTTATAAAACTCTGTTGAAATCGGGGTTGTATGTCCGTCCGTCTGTGCATCCTTTTGCCTGTCTCGCACTTTTTCTCCGAAACTATAGTAGATACAGGGCATAGTAGATCAGAAGTGATTACTCTCTGAAAGTTATTGTACTCGTACCTAACTTTTTTCCAAAGGTTATCAAGGTGCGTCCCCTATATCGGAATGAAACCTTAACAAATTTCTTAAAAGTTAGGTCTGTGGGGTGTCAAATGAAAGGTCTTGATTAGAGCATTCCAAAACATGTCTTTACACAGTATTACAAGCTTCGCAGGGTGCAGGATGGCGGTAAACACAAAAGAAGTTGACAGCAGATCCTTGCTGGGAGTGATCAGCTGGCAATCGAGGTGATGATTGGAGGAGATTAATCTTAGAGGCCAAGGCCCGGCTTGGGCTATGTTGCCATAGATGATGATGAATTTTCTCCGATTGCTGTTAAGGTTTGTACATTTTGCTATTCAATACGTTCTATAAATTCATTAAAACATTTTTCGTAAATCTTGATCAATTGTAGAGAACTGCGTTCTATGCGCCAGATTGAGAACCAAATCCTTAGAGCAAATCATGGGTGACCTACCCATGGAGGACATGCAGCCGGGTCACCCTTTCCTCAAAACTGGCGTTGACCTTTGTGGTTTGTTCTACGTTTGATTAGAAATACGGGGGAAGGCTCCACAAGAGGCTTACATCGGCGTCTTTTGCTATTTGGCAACAAAAGCAGTTCACTTGGAGGTTGTGAAGAATCTCATCACTGAAGCTTTTATTATGACACTAGGATGATTCATTGGTGGGCTAGGCTACAATGAAACTATTCACCTCAGAGCAATAAGAAATGGAGGGGCTACACGCAAGATAACTTTCTGAAAACGCTCCCACATATGGTGAGAGCGCAGCTCCCATCAAAGAGTATAATTGCGGCCAGCAAAAGTGAACAATGTTTTATACCAAGAACAAGGGTGTTGTGGAAATGGTTAAACGTTGTAGGAGAGTAGTTCCAATTGATGCTGTACGAATACACAAAGTGTCTATTAAAGTAACTGCTTCATGTGCTTTGCATTCCGTTCATTTTAACTTATCGCTACTTGGAACAGTTCTTGTTTTGTGCTGTTTTGAAACTCCACGTGAATTTGATTGTCGATCAGCACAGTTATTTAGCTGATCTACCGCGCTGCCATGCATTTGCATTTTATAACGTTTAATGATTTATTTTTCCAAGTATTCGTGTAGGGCACGGGTGCTGATTGTCTGGCACAAGTGCCAGCGAGCTATAAACAACACCGAGCTCAGCTAACTAGCTTCGCTTAACGACCGCGTACACGTGCTTGACAACTAGCATTTGCGGGATCATATGAGGCGGATTCTTGTCGAGCCACGAAGTTACACTACAAAATATTTCTCACGCATACTCTACTTTAAGAGACGTACCGATCAATTTTTATTATCTTTAGAAATGTTCTATTATGTGCCAATTAAGCTACTCTACAGTAATTCAACATTTTTTTGTCTCGTTAAAGTTAGCGGACACGGAGGCTTGAGACAAATGTAAACATTATACAAAAAGCAACCGTTACTTTCTCCAAAAAAGGTCGGTGCATTACAAGGGGAATGTTAAACTTAAAAATGTTAACGTAGCTGAAGTGAACCACTCATCTCTGTCTAAAAGATGGAAACTTGATGGATGTAGTTTACTTCGAACTAGTAAAACAACAAACTAAGCAGTTTCGACGGGGTGACAACTTTATCTCTTCAGGAGCATCTACTCCTGATCACCACGGGGCTGCTCGGCTGCTTATGTTTATTACAAACAGTTAGCTATGTGGGATAGTTATCTCTTAGCAAGTGAGGTGCATTAAAACGTGAAACATGATGTTCAAGCCCACACTTATGATTAGATTTAAGAAATTAATTTAGCTAATAAACAAATCAAAATATCGTAATTACAATCACATCAAAGTATCGGAAGTAAAGTTCAACCCTGCAACAACATATTTGCATTTGTAAGCTTTTCCGTTGCAACATTGTCTCAAGTAATATTCGGTCACATTTCAATTTTCTAAAGCATAAGCCAATATCATCTTTCCAAGCCAAGCTTAATGCTCTGGAGGGCGCAGTCTCGAGCGCAGAGGGTAAAGTGCTCGTTGGGGGCGACTTCAATGCTAAAGCAATCGAATGGGGCATGCCTCTGACGGATCCGCGGGGAAAACGAATCCTGAAAATGGCGGCCAGGACAGCCCTCGTCGTACTAAACTCCGAAAATACGCCGACTTTCCGCCGTATTGACTGTGAGGGAACCATACCGGACGTGATATTCGCCTCGGAGTCCTTAGTACGGAGGATACACAACTGGAAAGTATTAGAGGACTACTCAGCCAGTGATCACCAGTGCATTCTGCTTGAGATAAGTGATGCTATTTCCCGACGTCCGTGCTCTCGGCCTTCTACAACTGGATGGAACATTGGAAGAATGGACGTCGAGAGGTTCGTCAAGGTTCTCACAGCAGGTGAGCCGCTGCAGGGAGCTCCGGAGGGGACGGAAGAACTGGCAGCTCAAGACGTGGTGAACTCTACTATGAGCATAATCACGACTGCTTGCTGCGCTTCTATGCCCCGTCGAAGACCCCGGCACGGCAAGCCCCCAGTGTACTGGTGTTCTACTGAAATCGCTGAAAAGCGGAGGGAGTGTCACAAGCTTCGGCGTGAGGCTCAACGGGTGCGGAACCGTGACAAGGCATGCAACCAGGTGGCAGCATATAAGTCGGCCAGGAAATGCCTTCGCAAACTGATCAACAGTAGCAAGGCTCTCTGCTGGCAAGACCTAGTGGACAATGTGAACAAGGATCCGTGGGGCCTTGGCTACAAGCTGGTCATGGGGAAACTTGGTGTCCTATGGAAGCCTTGTATACCAGACGCGGAAAAGATGGACGCGATAGTGCGGGGACTCTTCCCCGCCCATCCCGTCCGTGTTGACGCTGCCATGGTGAAACAGCAGTAGAGTGCCCACTCTTCACACAGCTGGAACTGGAGGAGGCAGTCCTCTCATTGAAAACGAGGAAGGCTCCATGTCCAGATGGTGTTCCAGCTGAGGTGTTGCGGCTCGTCTATCACCATTGTCCTGACTTGCTGCTCTGCACGTTCAACGCTTGCCTACGGGACGGGGTTTTCCCGGTACGATGGAAGGTGGCGAGGCTGGTGCTGATCAGCAAGGGGAAGGGGAATCCCGAATCGCCGTCTGCATACCGCCCGTTATGCATGCTAGACACGGCTGGGAAAGTGCTAGAGAAGCTCATCAAGGGAAGACTCACTGACGCGATTCGTGCTGCTGGGGACCTATCTCCTCGGCAGTACAGCTTTAGAGCAGGACGTTCTATCATTGATGCGATTTCAGAGGTGGTGATCGCGGTCCAAAAGGCAGAGGCATATAGTCGCGCCAAGCGACGGATTGTCCTGTTGGTGACACTCGACGTCAGGAATGCCTTCAACTCTGCTAGATGGGTGGATATTCTGGACACGTTGGAAAACTCTTTTCAAGTTCCAGAATATCTAATGCGGCTTTTGAGGAACTACCTAACGGACCAAAGCCTGCTCTACGACACGACACAGGGCCAACGAAGGATGGAAATTACATCAATTGTTGGCCAGGGATCTACCCTTGGTCCAGACCTGTGGAACGTGTCTTACGACGGGCTACTGAGACTTGAGATGCCAGATGAGTCGCGCTTGGTCGGCTATGCGGATGATGTTGTGGCTCTGGTCGCCGGACGCACCGTTGAACAAGCGCAACTTAGGCTAGGTATGCTAATGCGCCAAGTGAGGGATTAGATGACTGCTCGCGGGCTCAGTTTAGCACTGGAGAAAACATAAGTGGTCATCTTGACAAAAAAGAGAATCCCTAGAGTAAGGATGATCAGTATTGGAGATATACAAATCGAATCGAAGCCAGCGGTGAAGTACCTGGGGCTACTGATCGACTCGAAGATGAGTTTCTCTGAGCAAATCAGGGCAACGGCAGAGAAGGCTGCTTCGGGAATATCGGCCCTGAGTCGACTTATGGCCAACGTAGGGGGACCCAGCCCATCAAGAAGACGCCTCTTGATGAGTGCTGTAGGGTC
This sequence comes from Odontomyia ornata, assembly GCA_963969285.1. Taxonomy (NCBI): domain Eukaryota; kingdom Metazoa; phylum Arthropoda; class Insecta; order Diptera; family Stratiomyidae; genus Odontomyia; species Odontomyia ornata. Next base: position 194,520,392 of record OZ017741.1, read on the forward strand.
AGTGCTACTGTACGGAGCAGAGGAGGGCGACGCTCTCAGCAAGGAGGTATACCGAAAACGATTGGCACAGGTACAGAGAAGAGGAGCACTGAGAATTGCATCTTCGTATCCAACAGTCTCCGACTCGGCGGTGAGAGTGGTTGCAGGCGTGATACCTGTCGCCCTCCTTGCTAGAGAGCGCCGCGCTATTTACCTGCGCCGAAACGAGGATGCGAGGGAGATGGTTGTCCACGAGGAGAGACAACGCTCGCTCAACGATTGGCAGCAGTTTTGGGGGAATTGCACGAAGGGAAGGTGGACTGCGCGCCTCATCCCGGATGTGTGATCGTGGCTAAATCGAAGGCATGGTGAGACTGACTTCTATCTGACCCAGCTTTTGAGCGGGCACGGGTGTTTTCAGTCTTACCTGCACAAGATCGGTAAGTCACGGTCTCCCGATTGTCGGTTTTGCCCAGGAGAGGAGGAAACTGCCTGTCACACATTTTTTGCGTGTACAAAATGGGTCAGGCTGCGAAGGGAACTCTACAGGGAGACGGGAGAGCTCACCCCAGATAATTTAGTCGTGGTGATGCTCGAATCGGTTGACGAATGGAACCAGGTGGCACATTATGCTCGGGCAGTCCTAAAGTATAAAAGGGACTCACCGCAGCTGGGGGCGCTGGGGCGGGGGATCGCTTTTCTGGCATTTCCTCTTCCCCTCTCCCCTCCCGCTAGGAAAGGGACTCCCCAGCTTGAAGGCTCCCCACGGCGTAACAAAACGAGACTTGGCCCGAAGTAATGTGTCAAACGGTTCCAGGCTAGGTTCTCAGATTGACAGGGGAGGTGTTTAGTGGGTAGTCCAAGGGTATACTCCATGGGGGTCCCACACTGCCAGACTCGGCGGGCGTAAATGCCTTCACCTCCCTACCACAAAAAAAAAAAAAATAAACATTTAGCGTTCATCGTCTTCATTGTAATTTAATATCACCTAATGAGCAGCATAATATACTCAACTAGTAACCACACTCCATCAAACCTCCGGAAAAATCCGAACACAAGCCGAACAGCGAGCCATAAATCTTCGGTAGCGGGTAGGTTGGTAAATGCTGCCGCGAGTATAAACATACGCATCAATGAGAGATTTCAGGATTACCATATCTCAAAAAATCAATAACTTTGCAGAAAAACAAATTCATTCCATGCAATCTTTTAGTTTTTTATTGGGATCTGGCAGCACTCCCATGTTCTGAAATGCGTTAAAGACCATGGGCGTTGGAAATTTTATTTGCATTTTGCTTTGTTTCTTGAGCGCGCCAAACATGGGATCAGCTGTAATGCCCCGTATCAGCTGTAATGCCCCGGATCAGCTGACGTGCCCCTGGGAAAATTCAAAAAGTGTGCAACACAAGGTCAATGAAAGGTGTGGGTACTAGTTGAGTATACTATGATGGGCAGGTTTCACGCTCACGCGCTTATCGTCATAGTTCACCCAAGCTATTTTTGTATACGATACACGTCTTGCGAGTGTATGTGTCAAAAAGATCATTTGATTGTTAAACATCGTGCGGACAACATCATAGCGAAGACAGAGAGATAAGCGATTGAGAATTGATGTTTACAAGTCGTCATAGTTCACCCAAGCTATTTTTGTATACGATACACGTCTTGCGAGTGTATGTGTCAAAAAGATCATTTGATTGTTAAACATCGTGCGGACAACATCATAGCGAAGACAGAGAGATAAGTGATTGAGAATTGATGTTTTAGCCTTGAATTAAGCACGAGGTGATGAAAACTGAAATGAAAAATGTGTTTTATGATTGTTAAGGTTTGTCGATTCAAACTTCTATTGGATTTATTTGAATCCTCCGTGTTTTTCCGCTTACTGAAAAATATATTCCAAATTCAAATATCTTTTTTAGTCGCATATTTTTCGTAATGTGTTGTAAACTTGCTTATTATAATGCGATTCTATGAAGATTATGCGTACTGTTAATTTTCTATGGATCTACAACAGGCAGTTAACTTAACATGGCCTCTGATTTTATAAATTTATTAAATAACGCGTAGCTTCTCGCGTTCACCTATCCATTTTTGCACGCAAATTAAAGAAAGGTAATCGTTTTATGACGACTACCAGTGTGACCAGATTTTATTTGAGGAATCTACTGTTGGTGCAGGTTAAAATCTACTAAATTATACTGAAAGCAAACCTGAAAATTACTGATAAATTTACTTCAATTTTTCACTTTTACGTCAAAATAATAAAATTAAAAACCGCAATATAAATAAGAAAACAATGTTTACTATAAAAAAATCAATAAATTTGGTTTAAATATTAAAGTAAGAAGCTATTTCAAGCTTAAATAAAATATTTGGAGGAGTTATGGTTTCTCGTCTTCTTTAGTCTATGCTTTCATACAGCTGTTTTGAGTCCATTAATTTTATCATGTTTTTTTGGAGTACAAAATTGCTACATCCTCCTTCAATCTTTCGCAATCCTTCTTTTGTATGCATTATTCCCTCTGCATTTTTAACTTCGAAACGATTCCGATCGTTAGTTTTAATTCTATTTAGGTCTGAAAATATTCTTTCAACCTTTGAATTAGATATAGGCAGTATCGTCATTTGTTGAGCGAATCGAGAAAAATTTTGATATTTGGGTTTTCCATTCAAATCAGAGATTTTGCTGACTTCACTCCGAAATTTATCAACCGTAAATGTTTCAGTGCTCAAATTAGAACTGGATAATAAATTGGAAATGGAAACATCAAATTTTAATAATTAAAATTTGTATATTTTCTGTTGGTACCAAATTAGGAAACCGTAGGAGAACTCTGTTCAAAGTATGAAATTCGCCATATACTGCTATTTGGGGGTCGAGGAATGATAAATCTTGCAAAAGTTCATCTTGTGTAGGCATTCTTTACAAAAATTGTGAACTTAATTCAATTAAAAATGTTTGACATCTGTTAAGAAATTCATCAATCTTTGGTCTCATTCGTAAATCATCTTTTAGAGAATGTAATGTCATTGCTACGTTTGTACCTAAGTAGATGCTTTTTAAAGGTAAATAATGCATCTTTTCTTTTGGATCTAAAGATCGAAGCGACGTCGTTTTTACATAACTAGTTTTCAGCATAAGAAATTTTGTTTGAGGAATGCTGGTTGTCCTAAGTGAAAGAACTACATTGTTCTTTCACCCGAGCATTTTAGCTATCAACTTAATAGCATTTTTCGCTCGATGGACTTCAGCTGGTTCCAGCATATGGGTTGGTTCCATTAAAAATCTCGCAGTTTCGTTCGAGGTGACCGATATACTCCTCAGCAGCTGCCACATCAGTCACCTTGGGGCAGCTCGACTGCGGGGTTCCAGATGACCACGAACCCATATATATATATATATATATATATATATATATATATATATATATATATATATATATATATATATATGTTGCAGCATGGCAGTGCTGCAAGCTCTATCGAGCAGTAATTTCCACTATAACGCAGTGGTGGCGAACTTACAAGAAATTTTGTTTGAGGAATGCTGGTTGTCCTAAGTGAAAGAACTACATTGTTCTTTCACCCGAGCATTTTAGCTATCAACTTAATAGCATTTTTCGCTCGATGGACTTCAGCTGGTTCCAGCATATGGGCTGGTTCCATTAAAAATCTCGCAGTTTCGTTCGAGGTGACCGATATACTCCTCAGGAGCTGCCACATCAGTCACCTCGGGGCAGCTCGACTGCGGGGTTCCAGATGACCACGAACCCATATATATATATATATATATATATATATATATATATATATATATATATATATATATATATATATATATATATATATATATATATATATATATATGTTGCAGCATGGCAGTGCTGCAAGCTCTATCGAGCAGTAATTTCCACTATTACGCAGTGGTGGCGAACTTATAAGAAATTTTGTTTGAGGAGTGCTGGTTGTCCTAAGTGAAAGAACTACATTGTTCTTTCTTTCTTTTCTGATGTGGCAGCTCCTGAGGAGTATATCGGTCACCTCGAACGAAACTGCGAGATTTTTAATGGAACCAACCCATATGCTGGAACCAGCTGAAGTCCATCGAGCGAAAAATGCTATTAAGTTGATAGCTAAAATGCTCGGGTGAAAGAACAATGTAGTTCTTTCTCTTAGGACAACCAGCATTCCTCAAACAAAATTTCTTATAAGTTCGCCACCACTGCGTCATAGTGGAAATTACTGCTCGATAGAGCTTGCAGCACTGCCATGCTGCAACATATATATATATATATATATATATATATATATATATATATATATATATATATATATGGGTTCGTGGTCATCTGGAACCCCGCAGTCGAGCTGCCCCGAGGTGACTGATGTGGCAGCTCCTGAGGAGTATATAGGTCACCTCGAACGAAACTGCGAGATTTTGAATGGAACCAGCCCATATGCTGGAACCAGCTGAAGTCCATCGAGCGAAAAATGCTATTAAGTTGATAGCTAAAATGCTCGGGTGAAAGAACAATGTAGTTCTTTCACTTGGGACAACCAGCATTCCTCAAACAAAATTTCTTGTAAGTTCGCCACCACTGCGTTATAGTGGAAATTACTGCTCGATAGAGCTTGCAGCACTGCCATGCTGCAACATATATATATATATATATATATATATATATATATATATATATATATATATATATATATATATATATATATATATATATATATATATATATATATATATATATGGGTTCGTGGTCATCTGGAACCCCGCAGTCGAGCTGCCCCGAGGTGACTGATGTGGCAGCTCCTGAGGAGTATATCGGTCACCTCGAACGAAACTGCGAGATAGTTTTCAGCAGCTCAAATTGGAACTCATCATGTCTTTTAAGTCTCTTTGAATTTTGTGAATAACCGTTTGGTCACTTTGAAAAATTATATTGAACTTCTTTGTTATAGGCAATATAAAATCTAAAAAGTAAATATAAAGTTTTGTCTCTTCGCTACTAAGATGATCAAATATAAATTGATAAGTGGAATTTGAACTTCTACTTCCTAAAAACTCACTTTAAAAAAAGCTTCAACGCAGACCACTGCTCTACAATTCTGTGAATGCATTCGTATAGAGAAAGCCATCTTAGTCATAATGCCGAAGCATTCGGTGTGTCCCAGCATCGGTAAAATTTTGAAAACTTACAAATTCTCTCTGTCTTTGACTACTGTGTGAAAAATATGCATAAACATCCTTGACGAATAGCTCTATAGAACGAGGTAATTTTTTACAAGCATAACTCACCGAAAAGTGTGTTGGGTGATTGATGCATTTGAAAAAACCACACTGAGGATTCACTTCCCTGATTTTAGATACTACACTATTCCTTTCCCCGAACATAACATTCGTGGTATCAGCAGCAAGTCCTATCAAATTTGCTAGGTTAAGCTTTCTTTCATATAAGGCGCTGGTTAAACTTTCAAACAAATCCTGTGCACTTTCACCTTTCAAGTTCACCATACACAAAAATATATTGTATGAGGTGACTGCATTTGTTTCGAATAGTATTTTACCGCAGTCGCAAGTACTTTGTTAGTACTAACATCTGTACTCTCGTCGATAATGAGTGAAAATACTGAACTTTTCTCAGTCTCATTTTCTGGGTCTGGGCGTAATTCTGCAAGCAATTCTTTTTCAAAGCTATTGCCTAAGACGTTGTTGGCAATGGCAGCATATTTTGTTCTCCTGCAGGAAAAACGCTTTGCAATTCCGGAGTCATGGAATGACCTAGCAATTACTTCGCTTAAATGATCCATTACGGGAAAAGGTATATTGTGCTCTACTAAGGCTGCTACAATGCTGATTTCTGCTTTTTTTATATCCTCTGAAATCCTCAATGTTTTGAAAATGGTATCAATCTGTAATCAAAGAAATAAACTGAGAAATGTCTGAGACATTTGGCAAACTTTGCAGGTTTTATACTATGGGCAGTTTTACGTAAATCGTCCATATAAAGAATAATTGTCGGTTCCTTGTTGAAAGCTTCTAAAGAAAGTGGAATTGAACTTAAAAATTCTAGGAATCATGGAATGGGACATGAATATTTTGGTACTCCAAGAGTGATTTGACGAGTGTGGGATTACAGAGTCAAGAAACTATCTTTCTTTTAATTCTCTGAATTGAATTTATTCCCCGTTTTGATACGTTTCAAACTAAGGTATAATGATTCACAGGCAAACGCACTCTGAGTTCAGAGTGTTATCCGGTAATAATAGCACAAACTCACTAGATTTTAAACTATTTAAAGAAAGTAGTAAATTAAATATTGAGATCTATATAAAAGGTTACTTTTCCGACACTAATTCCATGCCTGTCAAACCATCCTCGAAACTTCCAGATATTCACCTTCCATTCCATAATTCATGGACTCTTCGTTTGTCCATTTACCCTAGCAGGTTTCAAGAAATAATCGACATCTATTCAAAACGTAGATGTGAGCAATGATTATCTGAAGTGACATATTTTTAACGTTTAACGGGAAAAAGGACAGCCTCAATCCTTAAAATGATCATACAGATACTACGGAATTGAGACTGAAGTTAATGTATGAAAGAAAATTCTATGCACAACGAGAAGAACACTTTCAAAACAAACAATATAAATCACAACTTTATCCCTAAAAGTTCACATAAACATACGATTTTTAAATAATTAAACCAGAACTAAAGAATCGATATGTTATACGTCAATTCCATACCTGTGAAGTTCCAGAATATCCGTTCATACTTCTTATGTGCTTTGATGTAGCCATATGGTCCTTAAAAGCGTCAATCTACTTAGCACTTCGCAATTGCATGCTTTGCACCGAGCATTTTTATTGCTCAATTTTGATTTACAAAGCCAGCTTTTAAACAATGGATCTTGCTCCCACTCTTCACGATAACTTTGCTTATACAAGCGCTTCATTTTTTATCACAAATTTCAACACAAAATAGTTCACTAATGTTTCCAATCCGTTTTCCGTATGACACGAAATGTAACTAAACTAGTCAACTATCAAAACGTATGCGAAAACCATGAGGAAATGGGGGGATTCCCCAAAACTTTTCTCTCGTTTCGTATAAGAATGGTGCAATTCTTAAATTCTGATTCTAAAGAAAGGGGAGTCCCCGGTATTGAAAGCAGTTTTACACAGGGTGCCTGTATTACGCGGGAAAAATACAATATATTAATAAAAATTGTACATTCTACCAAAATATACCTAATTTATTTCACCTACTAAATACTGTTTCCAATGCCTCGAAAACTACCAAGAAAGTAGAAATCTACTAAATCTGGTCACACTGACGACTACATTCTTCACCGAATGTTCAATTCGGAATGATCGGCCGTTTGTATAAAATTTCCCCGACCAAGTGATCAACAAAATGCGTTTGTGCATGTGCATTACGCTCGTTCACCCTAGAAAATTTTGGGGTGTTTTTACCATCAAGTTTCCTCGATGCCTCTCTCTTTTCTTGCCCATATAACCTGTTTCGCGCTTACTATTCACGCTGCATGTGACAAAGCCCACAACAACGCCGATAACATTTTGAGTTCTCCCCACTCTCCACTTTTACAATTTAAGATAAATACATTAAGTAAGAATTAAAGATAAATACATTAAGGTAAATGTTCCAAACTATGCAAGTAATGATAAGCATTTGGATATTTGTAATTTTAAGATGTGAAACAAACATTTTCATTTTTGTAGATATAAGATAAACTAAACCGGTTAGTATTTTATAAGCATTTGAACATTTGCAATTATGAAAATATTTTTATTTTTCTCACTTCCATGTTAAAACAGAGATAACCATTTTCTCATCTTATTAGATATAGGATAAAGAACAAGGTTGTGTATTAAGGAAATAGAGATAAGCAGTTTTAATAAAAGAACAATGTGCCAATGACGGCAGTGGAGTATAGAATTTCGAGCATCGAAGACGAATAAAATTTATTCTATCATTTTGAACTATCGTTGTTTTTATTTTCCTCCACTGAAATGTCAAATCGTCGAGAGGGTTGTCTCCCAAATCGTTACGGCCCGAAACAAACACGTAACTAGCGCAGTCGGCCGGAATATTCAGCTCATTAGGAACGAAGTTCAACGGCCTCGAAATTACATGGGCTAAAGCGCTCGAAACCGAATCAATTTTTGAAGAAGCAGAACATAGTCAGGAAGAAGCTACAAACGGACAATTTGAAGCTAATCGACAAAGTCTACAAAGATCTACCACGATGGATTACAAAACGATTAGCCACTATATTTCAACGACCCCAGTATTTGACGGCAAGCAGATCGCCTATATCCGTTTATTTCACCAGGCAAATTAAATCAATCATCGGATTTCAAATTCTTGGGCAGATGAGTGACAGGCCAAAGGAAATCATCAATGCACAAAATCTCTCCGCTTGGGTTGAAATAAGGAAGGCGTTAGTAACGAATTTTGGTGAACCAGAAACCGAAATCAGATTGACAGAACGACTACTAGCAGCACTACTTACCACACCAACGCAGCTTTACCAGTATAGCAGTAAGTGTTTGAACCAAATATGTAATAAAATCAAAAATAATGAATTCCTTACCTAGGAACAAAGGTAAGTGACATTGCTGATCGCAGTGCAATCACGAAAAATTGTTTTATAGATAAGGGCCCGGAGCCTATTCGTGGTGTGTTATGTGCTCATAAACCTGAATCTCACGAAGATGCTTATTCTTTTTTAGTGAATACTGGTTACCTTCATATTTCGCTATCGCGGGGATGTAAAAATAATAATACCCGCGGAAATTTTATTCAATAAGTGCAAACGCATTCAAATCAAGGTACTCATGGTTATAATCCTATTCTAGGGGGACAACATACCACCACTAATTAGCGGCAGGGCCATTATTTTCCTCGCAATAATACAATTCATGACTTAACTTTGGCCTCTGACGTATCAATGAATACAAGAAATTCTACTGCCTCATCTCTACGTAATGAGACCGAGGATTTTCGGTTAACAGCCTTGGAAAACTCAACCAACTTCCAATTGTTCAGGTAACAATAGAACAAGTGACGGTCAGACGGTCGCACCATATCGCCGTTATCTTCTCTCAGAGCCTCTAACCCAAAGTATATAAAGTAATGTACGCGAAATGAGCTTATTTTCATCCATACGTGAGTGAAGTACTTTTACTACATACATGCTTTCCTCTCGCATGCGAGTTGAAAAACCTCCTGCCTTTCACGCCACTAGAGAATCCACGCATTCAAGTGGCTCTCTAGTTGCTCTCACGAAAATCCCACTCCCCTTATACCTTAACCCCCGAATTGTCAACAAAATATCAACCGTATGATAGAAAACATATGATTCGTGAAAATTCAACATTGATGGGAAACGTCTAATCAAGTTTAATTTGAAATTGTACACAAAGCAATTTTTTTAAGATAAACCGTGTTGAATGTAGTGCAAAAGCTTTGCAAATGTGATAATTAATCAAACTGAAAAGTTTGTTACGGATAGCGAGTGTTTTTGTGTCAGGAAATGAAAAATGTAGTGATGTGTCTGGGATTGTAAAAACAGCTATAGGAAGCATATCAGGGACGTATCCTTGCTAGGGTAAGACATGTTCAATCTTTTATATCGTTCAAGTTAGAATACCCGCACGGGAGATCGATTTAGTTCAAGATGCGAAAATTAGTGGGAGACGTCACGTCAAATTTATTTGAAATTCGAATCAACAGCTAATAACACCCCAACTTCACGCTACATCATAAAGTGCTTCAATTCTCGCGATGCGTTTCGTATCCATTCTCTCTGACATCTATGCTCTAATCCTATCCACAACAGATGGCATAGATACGCCATACAAACAGAATTCCCCAAAGAATTCAATTTGAGTGACCGCATTGAATGGAAATTGATCAAAGTTCCCTCCAATCGTTTCGACGCAATACTTGGTATTAACGTTCTGCGTGGTACCAACGCAATCGTGAATTTCGCTCATAGCTCCCTTGAAATCAACGGTGCTAAAATTTCATTTGAAATATAGCACGGCGAAATGTATACCTTGGAAGCTCAAAAGTTTGAACTTCATTCATTTGAGAATATGCAGTCAAAAGCAAAACTGTGTACGATCATTTAACATTTACACAAATCAAAGACACTAAATTGTCTATGTTCTTGAAAGAGGAAGAAGCTCTCGTAAGTCGAATCAAGGATGAATTTCGTGATCTCGATTACAAAGTGACAGACAAATTCAGTTTCACACATGAAATGAGAGATGAATTCAAGCTCACACATGAAAACCCCATATATCAACGAAACTACCGCTACCCTTATTCCCCAAGTCATCCAAAAAGAAAGAAGAAAAAAATGGGAAACTTTGACTCGTAATTGACTTTCGCAAAATTAATAAGGTGACTGTGGAAGATAAATATCCTATACCACAGATTGACGATATTTTAGGTCAGCTTGGGTATGTTCCATCGACCTCGCCAAAAGCTTTCATCAAATAGAAATACGGCCTGAGGATCGACACAAAACAGCGTTTTCAACGGACGACGGCCACTTCGAGATCACTCGTATGCCGTTTGGATTAAAAAATGCTCCTGCCACTTTTCAACGGCTGATGAACTCCATCCTCCATGAGCATATTGGAAAAATATGCATAGTTTCATGGACGATATATTAGTTTATGGTTCAACTCTTGGGGAAAATGAGTAATCTCTAAGAAAAGTGCTATAGACACTCAAAAAAGCAAACTTGAAGATTGAAATATCAAAAACCAATTTTTTGCAAAAATCAATCGAATTTCTTGGCCATATAATAACAAGCAAAACAATGAAACCAAACCCCAAAAAATTGGATGCAATTGAAAAATTTCCACTTCCGAAGCAAATAAAATACTGGGTTCTATAGGAAATTTATAGGAGATTTTTCGAAAATCGCACGTCCTATGACTCGATGTCAATTAAAAAACTCAAAAATCGATTGCAACAATGCTGAATAAATCGAAACACTTTACGAGGTGTGCCAGTTAAGTAATGAGATTAGTTTTATTCCCGCACTTGTGGTAAACGTGCGACCTTGAAGTTCCCTTCCGCTTCTCCGGCATCCTTTCCCTCTCTATTGATATATTTATCATTGCTCTAGCTTGTTTAGTTCGCCTGCTGTGTCGTGTTGAGCAGACGTGTGTTGGTGGTGCTCGTCACGAAAATGGAGAAACGAAATTAAGAGCAAAGCGTCACGATAAAATTTTGCGCCAGATTGGGTGAAACAGCTTCAGAAACGTACGCTAAAATTGTAAAAGTGCATGTTGATAGTGCGCTTAAACCCGGAAACCAAACGCCAAAGCTCACAATGGTTGTCTCCACACGCCCGAAAAAAGCTCGCATAAGGTAAAAATGATGATTATTGCGTTTTTTTGTTAGCCGTGGAATCGTCAAAAAAGATTTTTTTCCATCGGGGCAAACCGTAAATCAAGTCTACTATCGCCAAATAAGAAAGAAAGATTGCGAAAACGAGTCAACAGGGTGCACCCAGACATCGCTCGTAACGGGATCCTTCATCACGACAACGCGCCGTGCCACACCGCCCTCAGCGTGTCCCAGTATTTGGCCCCTAAAGGAGTCGCCGTGTTGCAACACCCACCTTAATCACCCGATATGTCACCCTGTGACTTTTTTTTGTTCCCTAGAACAAAATCGGTGGTTAAAGAAACCCATTTTGAGTCGATTATGGGCATCCAGGCGGCCGTGACTACTTTGAAGGGGAGTCGCGGACATCCCAGTAGAAGCGTTCCAGAAATGTTACGAAGCATGGAAAACGCGCTAGAATGATTGTATATCTGCCCAAGGAGACTACTTTGAAGGGGATGGCAGAATTGTAGAATAATTGTTAAATATACAATTTTCATGGAATCAATCTCATTACTTAACATCTCGAATCATCCAATACTTCAGCATCCAAATTTCGAGCACACTTTTGCAGTGACCACAGACCCTTCCAATTTTGCCATAGGCGCTGTTTTGTCACGAAACAATAAACTAATTTGCTCCGCATTTCGAACATTATATAATAGTGAAACCAAATTTTCTGCTACTGGAAAGGAGTTACTTGCGAAAGTCTTTGCACTCAAATATTTCAGACCCTACATATATGGTCGCAAATTTATTTTACACACTGACCAAAAACCGCTTACATATCTGGAAAACATTAAAGAGGATAATCCACGACTTCAACGATGGAAGCTTTAATTGATGGAGTATGACTTCTCCATTAAACACGTGAAAGGAAAAAACAACTTGGTAGCCGACATGTTATCAATGATTGAAATTAACGTCCACGAGGACATGAATTCCTGACATATAGCCGCTGAAGACAATAGTACTTACATAGCCATATCTGAAAAGCATCTAAATTGCTTCAACTATAAGATAGTAATCAATATTGGTAAATTAAAACCGGTTGTGCTTCTTTGTATTGGGAAGAAGAAAATTTTCTCATTCGCACAATTCACAAACAAGGAAGTTCTTTATATTCTCCAGAACCACACTCCAGATACAGGTACAATAGGAATAAAACCAGGAAACAAAGATGTTTTGATAACCTTCCAGGCACGATACAATGAATGGACGAAAATGCAACCAAGGATCACATTCGTTGCAGCCAACAAACTATTCTAAGATAGCAATCTGCCCGAAATTCAAGAGGACATTGCTAAACTACTTCGGAGAACAAACCATCTCGGCATTAACAAGGTTTATGAGAATCTTCGCAACAAATTCCATTACCCACGTCTCAAAGACATTATCACTAACCACGAGTGTATTAACCAATGTGAAATTTGTGTGTATGATCGCAACTCCCCTAAAGAAACATTCAAACTCACACCGACACCAAGAAGACCGCGGGAAATCTTTCATGCAGATATTTGGTTTCGTGACAAAAATTCTCCATACCTTACTTAGATAAATTTCCTAAATTTCTTTCGATCACACTTCTCAAAAACTGGCAATGGGACACTTTTCGTTGCCGATCACGAGTCCGCCATAAAACAAAAGAATGGCTCGAGATGTAAAATATAGAATACCATTTCACGTCACCCCATCACAAAACTGGTAATGCTGACATTGAAATCACTCATCGTTCAATAAATGAACAAATGCGAACATTCTTATTACGGCAGCATTAAGAAGATAAACCATTTTGCGCCATTAATCCCGTAGAAGAATGTGGATTTCATTCATGTTTCACAACAACTAGCTCTTACGCAAGAAAAAATCGATAAAATTAGCGAGATAGTCCTCAATGCAAAATCAAATACTCTTCATCGAAATATCCTTTAAGATGACGAGATAACCAAATATGAAAGGGAGCTAGCACCCTTGAAAATATTAGATCGGATGTCCTCCTTGAACAAGATAATCTATCTATATTCATTAAGATCCCACTGGAAATGGAACCTTTGGATATCGTAGAACTCATAGCGTTACCAAATCATGAAGGTTTACAGATTCACTCAGGCATTAAAAAATTCTTACTTTTGAATAATACAGCCTATCACGTTGATACACTTGACCCATTTTGGAAATTGCGCACTTACTACATCCACAAACGAAAAATTCAAACAAATAACTCCACAGAAGTTCGTAGTCATGAATATTCGGGAGAAATTAGCATACCATATTGTACCCTTAATCACAAAAATATATTACTTGATACAAAAAATTGTCTGCTGACCCTCAGTCAATACACAGTACGTATTGGCAAATTTGAAATCACAAATGCGATTCGCAAAGAACTCGTTCCTAAATCGCTCATACAGAGCGCGAAACTAGAAAATATTACTATCGTGCATGAAATCCAGTTTAAACATATCGAAGAAATTCGTAATAAAACAATTGAATTATCTGACTTCCAAAAACTGTCTGAACTTTATAGTTCAAATATTTTATTCGGGGTAACAATTCCAACCACTTTCGTCGTGCTGGTAATATGAGCGCCCATCTACGAGGAAATAACTCTCATCGCCGAGTCAGAGACTGTCGGATACGAAAATGCAATTCTCAGTGCTCCTCTTCTCTGTACCTGTGCCAAACGTTTTCGGTATACCTCCTTGCTGAGAGCGTCGCCCCATACCTCTGCTCCGTACAGTAGCATTGACCCTACAGCACTCATCAAGAGGCGTCTTCTTGATGGGCTGGGTCCCCCTACGTTGGCCATAAGTCGACTCAGAGCCGATATTCCTGAAGAAGCTTTCTCAGCCGTTGCCCTGATTTGCTCAGAGAAACTCATCTTCGAGTCGATCAGTAGCCCCAGCTACTTCAACGCTGGCTTCGATTCGATTCGTAAGTCGCCAATACTCATCGTCCTTACTCTAGGAAAGATAAATACATTGAGGAAAACATTCCAAATTATGCAAATAATGATAAGCTTTTGGATATTTGTAGTTTTAAGATATGAAACAAACATTTTCATTTTTGTAGATATAAAATAAAGTAAGCCGCTTTGTATTTTAGCTATAAGAATTTGAACATTTGCAATTTTAAGTGGTGTGAAAATATTTCTATTTTGCACACTTACGTCGCTACTACCAAGTGATTTGCCTTCACGCAAACACACAACAACGCCGATAGCATTTTGAGTTCTCCGCACTCTCTACTTTTACAATTTAAGATAAATACATTCAGTAAAAATTAAAGATATATACATTTTTTTGTGGTAGGTAGGTGAATGCCATTTATCCACAGAGTGTGGGACTCCCATGCGCGACTGGTCTACCCACTAAACACCTCCCCTGTCAACCTGAGAACCCAGCCTGGAACCGTTTGACTCATTACTTCGGGCCAGGTCTCGTTTTGTTACAACGTGGGGCGCCTTCAAGCTGGGGAGTCCCTTTCCTAGCGGGAGGGGAGAGGGGAAGAGGAAGTGCCAGAACAGCGATCCCCCAGCGCCCCCGGCTGCTGTGAGTCCCTTTTATATTTTAGGACTGCCCGAGCATAATGTGCCTCCTGGTTCCATTTGTCAACCGATTCGAGCATCACCGCAACTATATTATCCGGGGTGAGCTCTCCCGTCTCCCTGTAGAGTTCCCTTCGCAGCCTGACCCATTTTGTACACGCAAAAAATGTGTGACAGGCATTGTCCTCCTCTCCTTGGCAAAACCGACAATCGGGGGACCGTGACTTACCGAACTTGTGCAGGTAAGACTGAAAACACCCATGCCCGCTCAAAAGTTAGGTCAGATAGAAGTCAGTCTCACCATGCCTTCGATTTAGCCATGGTCTCACATCTGGGATGAGGCGCGCAGTCCATTTTGCCTTCTTGCAACTGACCCAAGAATGCTGAAAATCGTTGAGCGAGCGTTGTCTCTCCTCGCGGACAACCATCTCCCTCGCATCCTCGTTTCGGCGCAGGTAAATAGCGCTGCGCTCTCTAGCAAGGAGGGCAACAGGTATCACGCCTGCAATAACTCTCATCGCCGAGTCAGAGACTGTCGGATACGAAAATGCAATTCTCAGTGCTCCTCTTCTCTGTACCTGTGCCAAACGTTTTCGGTATACCTCCTTGCTGAGAGCGTCGCCCCATACCTCTGCTCCGTACAGTAGCATTGACCCTACAGCACTCATCAAGAGGCGTCTTCTTGATGGGCTGGGTCCCCCTACGTTGGCCATAAGTCGACTCAGAGCCGATATTCCTGAAGAAGCTTTCTCAGCCGTTGCCCTGATTTGCTCAGAGAAACTCATCTTCGAGTCGATCAGTAGCCCCAGCTACTTCAACGCTGGCTTCGATTCGATTCGTAAGTCGCCAATACTCATCGTCCTTACTCTAGGAAAGATAAATACATTGAGGAAAACATTCCAAATTATGCAAATAATGATAAGCTTTTGGATATTTGTAGTTTTAAGATATGAAACAAACATTTTCATTTTTGTAGATATAAAATAAAGTAAGCCGCTTTGTATTTTAGCTATAAGAATTTGAACATTTGCAATTTTAAGTGGTGTGAAAATATTTCTATTTTGCACACTTTTATGTTAAATAGGAATAAACATTTTCTCATCTTCGTAGAAAGAACAACGTTTTGTATTAAGAAAATAGAGAAAAGCATTTTTAATAAGCAAACAGTGTGCCGATGACGGCAGTGGAGTTTAGATCTTCGAGCAACGAAGACGAATAAAATTTATTATAGCATTTTGAACTCTCGTTGTTTTTATTTTCTCCGACTGAAAAGGTCAAATCGTCAAGAAGATTGTCTCGCAAATTGTAACGGCCCAAAACGAACACGGAACGATATATGCATATATATATATATATATATATATATATATATATATATATATATATATATATTTATATATATATATATATATATATATATATATATATATATATATATATATATATATATATATATATATATATATATATATATATATATATATATATATATATATATATATATATATATATATATATATTGTCGCGTGTTTTCGGTTCGCGGCCAATAATTTTAATGTTCCGGGAAAGTGAAAACGCAATGTCTTTTAATTTAAGTTAAAAGAGTTTATTTAATTAAATATGCACAATCATTTATTTAACTATTTCACCTAATTTTAATTTTCACTATTAAAATTCTAACACTTGTCCATAAATTTCTTATCGCAATTGTCTTCTAAATCACTTCTCTATTACGAAAATCACTTTTCTACTACTCGAATAATATCGCTTCCCACACACAATCGCAGTTCTTATCGCGGTCGAATGAATGAATGAATCTCCCCATTCATTCAGCTCGCCTTTATATAGGGTCTCTACCTATTCACCCATTTCTCGCACATTGGCGAATGTTCTACCGAGAGGTACCTGGTAGGTTCGAGCAAGTTCATGAATGGAGTGACGTCACTTGCAGATGTTGATCATGCTTGTTGGATTCTCGTGGGTTCGAGTAAATTCATTCGTTGACGTTCTTAATGATGATGAAAACAATTGCGACAGTAGCTCGCAGAATTATTTGTACATGTTATTATTTGTACATGTAACACTGCCCCCACCTCAGTTCTTTTCGCCCCAAAAAGATGTGTCGCTATTTGTAGTCAATTCTCCCTGGGTGTAATATGGGGCAAGACGGTCCAGATGCACGATTTTCATTTTGGCTCTCGGCTTACGATGTTCCTGTATTCAGTATACGACGTCGTTGATTCGCTTTGTAACTCGGTATGGTCCCTCCCAATTATGTTGCAACTTTGGAGACCTACCCTTTCGCCGTTGCGGCATATATAGCCACACCAAGTCATCTTGCTGGAAGCCAGTAGAATTAGCCTTTAGATCATACCTGGTCTTCATGCGGTCAGTAGCCGATTCGAGGTGTTTTCGCACTGTCCGATGTATCTGGTTCAACCGTTGTCTAAGATCACTTGCATACTCCGAGACCGTTTGGGGTTTCTCAGGGGTTGTTCCGAACTTTATATCGGCTGGCAAACGAATAGTCTTTCCAAAAATGACTTTGGCTGGGGCTTGGCCCGTCGATGCATGTTCAGCGGCTCTATACGCCATTAAAAATAGTGGGATATGTCGGTCCCAGTCCCTTTGGTTCTCGTCAACCATTTTGGCCAAGTGTTTATTGAGCGTGCCGTTGAAACGTTCGACCATTCCATCGGATTGGGGATGCAGCGGTGTTGTCCTCGTTTTCCGTATTCCCAGCTGCTCGCACATTTCGCTAAAAACTAGTGACTCAAACTTTCGGCCTTGATCCGAATGTAGTTCACAAGGCACGCCGTACCTGCTGACCCAATTTAACACTAGCTGTTCGGCTACAGTAGTTGCTTCCTGGTTGGGAATGGGGTAGATCTCGGGCCACTTGCTGAAATAATCAGCTACAACCAGCGTGTATCGATTTCTCCATTCAGATTCAGGAAAGGGTCCAGCGATGTCAACAGCAATCCTTTCGAATGGCACGCCTACGTTATAGGTTTGCATTTGTCCTCTCAGTCGTCGCTTTGGGCCTTTGACGGAAGCGCAAATTGGGCATCTGCGGCACCAGTCCTCAACGTCTTCTCGAGCGTGGAGCCAGTAGAATCTTTCTCGCAATTTCGCTAAGGTTTTGTTAACACCAAGATGGCCTCCCGAGGATCCTTCATGCATTTCCTTTACCACATCGTGGATTCGGCTTTTGGGTAGTATAGTTTGCATCCTATAGGAGCTGCCATCCGCCGTTTCCCATTTCCGCTTGAGTACGCCACCCTCCACCTGTAGGGAGTTCCATTGTGCCCAATAGCTTTTCAGGGTTGCGCCATGCATCGAAACGTCCTTCCACTCCGGTCGCCCAGTCGTCTCCTTCCATACGAGCAATGGTCCGATGTCTTCATCGGCTAGCTGGGCATTTCGAATCTCCTCCAATGACCAACCTTCATCGAATTCGGCCGTTATCAGTCGCAGATCAACGGGCGGTTCCTTTTCCCCAATCCGTCGGCAATGCTTGCAGTTAGCTGGACATGGATGACGAGATAGGGCGTCAGCAATTCCATGAACTCTGCCCTTGTGAAGCAGTTGGGGCCTCACTAGGTCTGGTCGGATCGTCGATCGGGTTGCACCAGTGTCGTTTGTTATGGTGCAATGTTCTTCATCAACTTGACCAGGAAGGCATCTGTCTGCTTCTCCACGATGTTGCCGTGGCACGGTGCTGGGGATGTCGATACTCCTAGCCAACGTTTGCCCCACGAAGTTGGCCCTTGCAGTTTGATGGGCCTCCATTCTAGGCTCCTGACACGGTCTGGATCTCCACCACCCTGGACAATAGCTCGGTCTTCTTCCCTTCTTGCAGTCTCTTTGCAGGTGCCCTTTTTCCCCGCAATTCCAGCATCTAGGCGCACCATTCACCTGCAGCTCTCGCTCAATTCCCGCGCGCTCACACCTGCAATTATCTGCCAGTACCTCGTGAACCTGGGCAGTGGTCCGGCCACATTTTTGGCTCCCTCAAAATTTAGACTATAAGCCAATGCATCCTTGACTGTTTGCTTTTGAGCTAACCGCACGGCTTGTTGCAGTTCCTTGTCCTTTAAGACGCTGATGAATGCTTCTGCTGCTACGTCATCTCGATGTTCTGGGTCGTACGCTGGGTAAGCCAAAAGTGCCAGTCGCTCAATGTCTTGTGCTAGCTGCTGCAAGGTTTCGCCAGACTTCTGCATCCGATGCCGTAGCTGTGCCCGGTAAATCTGCTTCAGATGATCGTCTCCGTAACGCATGTCCAGCGCATTCATTATAGCAACCGGGTTTGAATACAGCTCAACGGGGATAGTCTGCAAAAGCTCAGCAGCTGGGCCTCTTAGAGCAAGAATTAACGCAGTTGCTCATTCCTGCTCATTCCAGTGATTTATCCTAGCGGCTGCTTCAAACTGCATTTTGTAAATACTCCAGATTTCTGGATGTGCTTTGCACTGCGGTTACAAGAAGGGCTGGTGGGGCGGTTACTACTGCCTTCGCTGCTTCTAATTCTTTTTTCACTTTTTCCATCTCATGGTTTATCCTCTCTTCGACCTGGCTGACCTTTTCCTCGACCTGGCTGACCTTTTCCTCAACCTGGTAAACCTTTTCCTCGACCTGGTCAACCTTTTCCTCGACGCCTTTAATTTGTTTGTTCAGATGACCGAGCTCCGCTTTTATTTCGGTTGACTGTTTCTCCAGCTTCTGTGTGATGTCTGCCTTGATTTCGATCGCTTGTTGGTCCAGCTTCACTGATTGTTCATTTAACTTCGCTGATTGTTCATCTAGCTTCGCAGTCAGACTGGATGACATTAGCATCAACATTTGCATCAGCGCATTTTCTGGCTCCTTTGATTTTGGTGTGTCTACTTCTCCACCTTCTGCGCCTTTTTCCGCATCTGAGAGCTCACCCGAATCCAGATTCACGCCTTCCGACTCGATCGCGTCACACAAGCGTGCAATCAGTATGGCCTTTGTACCTTGTGTGGCCAGATTCCGCTGTTCCAACTCCTCCTTGAGCTCCGATATGGTCAATTCATTAATTTTTAAGTTTAAGCTTCGTGGCATTTTTAATGTTTCTTTAAATTTTACTATTGTGCACTATAAAAATGTTCAAATTTTCACTTTCAAAATTTTTCTATCCCACTTCTGACACCATTGTCGCGTGTTTTCGGTTCGCGGCCAATAATTTTAATGTTCCGGGAAAGTGAAAACGCAATGTCTTTTAATTTAAGTTAAAAGAGTTTATTTAATTAAATATGCACAATCATTTATTTAACTATTTCACCTAATTTTAATTTTCACTATTAAAATTCTAACACTTGTCCATAAATTTCTTATCGCAATTGTCTTCTAAATCACTTCTCTATTACGAAAATCACTTTTCTACTACTCGAATAATATCGCTTCCCACACACAATCGCAGTTCTTATCGCGGTCGAATGAATGAATGAATCTCCCCATTCATTCAGCTCGCCTTTATATAGGGTCTCTACCTATTCACCCATTTCTCGCACATTGGCGAATGTTCTACCGAGAGGTACCTGGTAGGTTCGAGCAAGTTCATGAATGGAGTGACGTCACTTGCAGATGTTGATCATGCTTGTTGGATTCTCGTGGGTTCGAGTAAATTCATTCGTTGACGTTCTTAATGATGATGAAAACAATTGCGACAGTAGCTCGCAGAATTATTTGTACATGTTATTATTTGTACATGTAACAATGTATATATATATATATATATATATATATATATATATATATATATATATATATATATATACATATATATATATATATATATATATATATATATATATATATATATATATATATATATATATATATATATATATATATATATATATATATATATATATATATATATACATATGAGGAGTGTTTTTTCAAAAGAGCTTATTTACTCACTAGCACTTTTTTCAGAAACTGTAAAAAACTGAATACTTTCAACCTGATGCAGAATCTTAAATTTTAAAAAAGTTGATGTAGTTGGTAAGTTTACACAGTAATATTTATGTGTTTATTTTATTTATACATATCTTACTTTTAAACCTACACGATTTTATAAAACTGAAATAAGCACTTTTGATTTGAACGGATTGTGAAAGAAGCCCTTCTGATTTGGACGTCGTTTTCAAATAGGGTGTTTTGTTTCATAAATACTTAATGACAAATTATAATTTTCGATAGTGTTTGGTAAATTTATACTATTTTACCGTACTTGTTCATAAAATCTTGAAATAAAATACACATGAATTCAGATAACATTGCTTTATTTTAACCATCATCATACATACCACACTCAATAAGTACTAGGTATTGAGATACGACTTACAAATTTAGTCTTAAAACAAAGAAGACACTATACTTTTAAAAACGCTTAGATACGGACTTCTCCTACGTCAGGCTCATTACAGTCACAATCATAGTCACATTCATCGGCTTCGTTAGTAAAAGCACTTTGCAATAACACGCTTTTGTACCACTTCAGCTCTGGTAATTCTGGCCATTCTTCACCAAACTGCTGGTTGAGCAAGTTTATAACATCTTTCTTCTTCTTTTCAGGAATTGGTTGTGCGCTCGATTGATTTACACCGATTTCCTTTGGGATCTTTTTTCTTTTTTTAATAACGTCTGAGCAACTTCACCAGATTCAAATCTGTAATTTTCAAAAGCTGTGTCTGTACAACCAGCAGTTTTATTTCTTTTTTCTATTTTTTTAAACTGTATTCTTTTCATTTTCTGCAAGTTATCTAAGTTTTTGAAGTGTTCAGCCAATTTCTTAACATCCAATAACTGCCAGTTTTAAAAATATCATGGTAAGTCTCTTTCTTTGTGATAAAAGGCTTTTTTCTTAGAACTTTCTCCAGGCAACCAGACAGACGGTCTGCGGGTAAGAAACTGTGGCCTCGTATAACAGATGTATTTCTTTCACTTGCTTTGGAGATCTAGAATAAGGCCAATGATCAAGCATGATGAGGACATGGTTATTCTTATTCTGGCCTCCGCATCCATCACAGAATAGACGAATTGTATTTATATCAGGCCCTATATTCATTGTGGGTAAGTAATCATACAGTGCTGACTCAATTTCATTAGATCCTCTTTTCGCAATTGTTTGATCCCATGTATAAAATACTGAATGTTTTGAGTTAAGCTGCACAACACAAAAATTATACAAACTTATTTGTCGGGCATAAAATGAATCCTCTATCGGTGTTTTAGGGAGCGGTTGCACCTGTTGTAGATCAAAGCAAAATGAAATAGAAGAAACTGGTTTAGTTTTCATATGACCATAAAATGCTTTTGCCCTTAATTTATGAACCCGCAGCTGCGTCATGAGTTCTTATTTTTTAGTAAGATCCTTTTCATGATTTATTCGGTTTGTCCATAATACACACACATTACACGCATCAGTTGATGGCGTTTTGAACCCGATGTTGAATTCATGGAAAATTTTGTAAAACATGGTTTTTTTAACGCGTAAGTCAGGGGTCACAGACTCATTATAAAACTCCAAAAGTTTTTTGCAGTTTAACTCACAAGACAAGTATATTCTTTTAGATTTCATTCTATTGTGATGATTTTTTGTAGCTGGTGGCTTTTTTAGGAAGTTTCGAAGTGCCTCCTTTTTGTCAATAGACTTGTGTGATTTGTGGTCTCCACCACGTTTTTCTTTGGGGATATTTCCGGCCAATGTAGTTTTGTTGATATTGTTCAAACGTTTTGCAGAAACACTGAAGGCTGCAGCAAACATATTTTTACACACACGCTTCATTTTGTTCTTTTTCACAAATAAATTGTAAACACTACTAACATTCCTAGTTTTCATATTCCTATTCGGTCTACTTCTATCTTGAGGTTCAAACGAATGTGACAATTTTGGCTTTATTTGCGTAGAACCGATCACAATTCTTTAAGACTTATTGCATTGTAATCGATGAGCATTTGAACTTGCTTCCCTCTTTATGGTGACATGGGATTTGAAACTGGATGCCAAGAGGATTAGGATCAGTATAACTAAAACAAAATCAGGCTTAGCACTACTAAAAAATACATAAAAAATAACAAGCGGATGTTCAAAATGAGCTGTTACTTACGACTTCCTTGCACGACTTCTCTGAATCAATCTGCTTTTTCTATTGCCTTCATTTATTTCTCCTACTGTTTTTTCTGCCATCTTTACTTCTAATTAGAAGAGAAACTACGTAAAAATTTAACTATGCACACCTATAATAATACCTTAGCTTGAGCACAACACAAAAACTTTCCAGTTAGAAGTTATCTGTCATTTTGAGAATCAAATAAGAATTTTATTTTTTATTTTTTTCCGGCTTTGCACATTAAACGTTGTGAAGGCTCAGCGAAAACCTTTTTGGATATGCTCCCAAAACTTTTGCGCCGTTATTTTAACGCTAGAATGCAAGTCTCCCATCAGTTTCGAAATAAGCTTATTTGTCGCAAAAAGAAGGTATAAGTTTGAATTTGTTCATGAAATAAACCGTTTTGTAAAAAACTTATCTGCTGGATATATGGAAGGAAAAAGTAGTTAATTAAGCTATTTTGATGCGAACATCACATTTTTAAGTAAAATTTCAGATGAATGAGACGAATTGAAAAAGAACTAGTAAACTATGAACATGTTAGGATATATGACGGATCAAATGGCATAACCAGTTTAAAAAAAAACCAAAAACATGAATTAGGCCTTTTTGAAAAGACACTCCTCATATATTAATTGCCTTTGAAAAGACTTGTGATGTATTGATTAAGGTGTAAATAAAAAAATGAAACGTTAGAACTTTCAAACAACTATACAAGTCGAGCCAAGTAGTAGCCTATGCGGTTGACATAAAAATTTTGTAAAGGTCATTAAAAACTGCCAAAGAACTTTTCCTGAAACTCGACAGCTAAGCAAAACTAGTAAGGCTTCAAATCAATGAGCATAAAACCAAGCTCATGACGCAGTCTAGGAAAAATACTTCAAATACAGAAAATATCACACTTGACGAATACAGTATCGAAAATGTTGGTGAATTTGTGTATCTAGGTGCTAAAATAACGTAGATGGATAATGAAAGAGACGAAATACGCCGAAGAATACAGCTCGCAAATAAAATACTTTTTTTCAGTTTTGATAATCTTGAAAATCAGCTGCATACACAGGAAAACAAAGCTCCAAGTATACAAATCTGTGATAAGACCTGTGTTATGCTATGGGTGTGAAACGTGGACTCTAATCCAAGCATCCGCAAATATTTTGAACGCCTTTGAGCGACGGGTCCTGAGGTGAATAATCGGAGCGAAGCTAGACGGGGACCAATGGTGAATTCAATACAACCATGAGCTGTATGCAATTTTTGACGAACCGGAGGTCTACAATGGGCTGGCCACATGAATCGTATGGACGAACAACGGATACCCAAAAAGGTATTTGTCGGGTTAACTGATAGCCGGAGACCAGTGGGGAGACCAAAGAAACGCTGGTCTGACTCGGTCAACGATGACAGTTCATCGCTGTGCGTTCCGAGACAGTTGGAGGCGCTGTTTGTAGGAAGCGAAGGCCCCAGAGGGGCTGTAGTGTTAAGAAGAAGATGAACTTTCAAAACTGGGTCTTCTTTCACCTTAACGGTGCTCCACAGTTTATGTAAATTCTTCCATTAGCATCGCCCAACGTGAAAGGTGAAGACTAGCATATTTTTTGGATATCGTTCGAGCAAAAGCCAGACAGTTCGTCACAATTTCGAATGACATCCCCAACAAATAAACGCGGAACTTTTAAGCGCTTGAACAATTGCTAATATTTCTAGTTCGTAACTTGTGCAACGCGATTTAGTGAGTGTCGTCTTCCAGCTGGAATACTGGATAGGATGCATCATTCCATCTTCTAAATCCTTCTGCAACGAAATTGCACCTAGTCCGTCTTTGGATGCGTCCATATGCAACTCTGTTACAGAGCCAGTACTATATAGTTTTAAAACTGAACCCTGCGTCAATGCTGTTTTTAGCTCCACAAAAGCTCTCTCCTGGTGTGCATCAAATTCAAAATTGACCCTGTCTTTCAACAAATTAGTTAAAAAATGAATTTACGAAATGCTCCTGTCAATCCTAAAAAAACTACAAACGTCTCTGATCGTCTTAGGCACTGAAAAAACAGAAACATTCTCTATGGTGTATCCTAAACACTCCACACTCTTGCTAAAAATTCACATTTACTCGAATTAAAACCATCTCTAACTCACTCGAAACATCAAAACTCGCTTTTACTTCTATAAGCTTTCATATTTGCTGCATGCCGGGATGATAATGTCATCTTAGTACGTTAGAATTACTCTTTCAGCTATCAGTTCCCTATAAACGACCTTAACATGTCTTTGGAAAACAGCAGGTAAATTACTTAGTCCAAAGGGTAGGTGGTTGAACTCAAAATGACCGTCTGGTATCATAAACGTTGTGTACTTAACACTTTCTTTCTTTACGGGGACATTCTTCAAATCAAGGGTAGTAAATAAAACAAAGCTCATGACGCAGTCGAGGAAAAATACCTGAAATACACAAAATATCACACTTGAAGAATACAGTATCGAAATACGCCGAAGAATACAGCTCGCAAATAAAATATTTTATTCAGTATTGACGATCTTGAAGACCAGCTGAATATACAGAAAAACAAAGCTCCAAATCTGTGATAACACTTGTGTTATGCTATGGGTGTGAAACATGGACCCTAATCCAAGCATCCGCAAATATATTGAACGCCTTTGAGCGACGGCTCCTGAGGCGAATAATTGGAGCGAAGTTAGACGGGGACCAATGGCAAATGCGATGCAACCATAAGTTGTTTGAAATTTTTGAGGACCCGGAGGTCTCAAGGAGTATAAGACTGCGGAAGCTGCAATGGGCTGGCCACATGAATCGTATGGATGAACAACGGATACCCAATACGGTATTTGTTGGGAGAACTGAAGGCCAGAGACCAGTGGGGAAACCGAGGAAACGCTGGTCTGACTCGGTCGACGAAGAAAGTTCATCGCTGCTCGGATTTTGAAATTTGAAGACGCGGTCAATGGACCGAGATAGTTGGAGGCGCTATTCGCAGGAAGCCCGAGAGGGGCTGTAGTGCTAAGAAGGAGAAGAAATATTGTTGAGTCTTGCAGCCGATCAAGCTGGTCTTCCATCAATTGTGATGGGAACGGATCACGAATTATCTTCTTATTTAGGAGCCACAATTTGGTAGTTCCGTTTTTTTTTCCGCTAAAACTATTGGAAAAGCGTAGATAGACTGTATCGGAAAATACCTTGTTTAATCCAATCGTATACGATATTGTTGACAATATTTCTCTGCTCAGCTGTCAGCCTTTGAATATTTTGGTATACCGGTGCTCCGTCGCTGAGCACAATTCGCATCTCGTCTTCTGTATCTCTCGTTCTATTGGGCACATATGTTACGGTAAGATGCTACGCTACGCTACGTGGGTTGGCTTCGGTCTCGGGATTGGTAGTGATCTGTTTCGCCTTCATCTTCTTGATTGTTTTTCTCTTCTTGTCTCGACGTGCCGTCCATATTTGCCCATGATTGTGGTTTATCATCGAGAAAAGACTTCAAGGCTGCATTGCGTTTATTAAACGCTATTTCCATGAATCCAGATAATTCACCACCAAGCAAAGATTGATTGGTAACACCTCGTCACGTACAACATGTACTGTCAGTTCTAATTCAATATCGTTTATTAGCACATTGGTAGTAAAATGTCCGAGGGTTTTCTGACCGCTAGAATCGATGCCGTCAAAAGCAACCAACGTTTTCTTCAACTTCAGTACATTTAGTTTTCTTATAAACACTCAATTTTGTCAAATGAAGATCCTTACCGGGATCTATTACTGCCCGAATTGTCTTATTGAGAATTTTAACCGGTTTGTAGGTTTTCATGTCCTCTAACCTCAAAGCATCACATCTTAATTTTGATGAAGTCTCACGCGCAGTTGGACCCTTTTTCGCAATATGGCCAAAATTACAACATGAGAAACATTTTGCATCTTTCATTTTTATCAGGACAGTCTTTTCCCAAATGTTACAATTAAAGTACCTTTTTCCATTTCTATCCGATTTGTCACCCGTAAACTTATTTTCATTCGTGGAATACTTTGATTTTAAACGCGTCTTCTGAGTTTCATTCTGTATAAATTTCTGCCTTAGCTCCTTGATAGACTTCGCATCGTACAATATGGTTTAATTTTGTTCATCATCTTATACACCGTCAATTATGTATTGAATTTTGGCTTCGAGTTCAATTTTTGCATGACTGGCGATCTCCAAAATGCGATAAATGTATTCATGATAACGTTGGAGGTATTCATGATAACGTTGGAGGCGCTATTTGTAGGAAGCGAAGGCCCCAGAGGGGCTGTAGTGTTAAGAAGAAGATGAACTTTCAAAACTGGGTCTTCTTTCTACATCCCTAAAAGGGCTAAGGAACCGCAACGTAAGGGGATACATCTTCTGAAGTAGATCTCACAGCGATGTCCACCTTCTTCGTTGAATTTAGGGGCTTTCACGCAAAGGGATGGTAGGCCCCTGAAAATGGACCTGATCATCTGGATTTTAATCCAGTTGGGACGGTGTGTAGGAGCACCAAATCTACCCGGTTGCCCTTAGTCAGATAGTAGCTAGCTTCTCCGTTGAAAAAGGAAGGATGACTGTGTCATCAGTAGGGTAGGCAGGATAGAAAGAGACCCCTTTCGGTTTTTCATCAAGCAAAAAAGATCTTATCGTAGGTGTCACTGTCTGTAGGCGTCGTCAGACAAATCCATTCCAGCAAGCCCAAATCTTAGCTTGCTGAAGCAGTAAACATTGTTGTTGTCTAGGGAAATTAAAAATCGCCCGGGTTAACCAGAAACCATTTTCCCCCCTTCTTTCATCCTTATACTGTAAATAAATGATTTAGCTTAAAAGCAAGCTATTGCCTTGAATTTCAATACGTTAATCTCCCATTTTTAACGCAAAGGTGAAATATCCTTCCGTTTATTTTGATTGAAATAATTTAGTGAGTAAAAAATCGATAAAATATCTACACTTCGAGTTAATCAATGGACATAAAACTACACATTTCATTTTGATTGGAGTTTTTGGATTAAAAAAATTTGCTAAGAAACATACAGAAAAAACGTTTTTTTTATACTATAAAACGGCTCGGTTAAGCCGAAGATGATAAAACTGCAAAACCGAAGAACTGGCCTTCTTACCAAAAACAGCCATCCCTACAGCTGTCCGTTACGGACTTATCTACACTCTCCTTTATCATAACGCCTGTGATTTAAATGAGATGTTGCAAGATGATTACTTTTTTCCCATATTGTATACAAATTCAATGTTCCCCAGAGCAAATTTGTGAGATTTTTGCAAATTACTTTCAAGAAGTTTATTGTAACCCTGAGAACCCATTAAATCCCGTTTCGGAAATGGCTCCAACGACATTGATTAACGAAGTTTCAATTTCTGAGGAAGAAATTGCTCATGCGATTACCAATTTGGATGTCAATAAGGGACCTGGCCCCGATCTTATTCCTCCTAGTTTTCTTATCCAATGCAAAGACCAATTAACCAGGCCATTCTCCATCATTTTCAATAAATCACTCTCTAGTGGCATCTTTCCTTCTTACTGGAAATCTTCTTACTTAATACCAATACATAAGAAGAATGATAAACGGTGTATTCAAAATTATAGAGGTATTGCTATATTATCATCCATTCCAAAGCTTTTAGAACAAATACTTTGCAACAAGATCTCCCCTATTATAGAGCCGCGGCTTAATGAAGAGCAGCATGGGTTCAGAAAAAATAGATCTACTACCACCAATCTCCTCATCATGACATCAAGTATTCTGTGTGAGATGGAAAAGGGTCTCCAGATTGATGCAATATATACAGATTTTAGCAAAGCATTTGATCGTGTAAACCATGAAGTTTTGATTAGCAAGCTCCGTAATTTTGGAATTACTGGTCGTTTACTCAGTTGGATCCATTCTTACCTTAAAGACCGCACTCAAGTTGTCAAATTTCAAGGACGATTATCGAAACAAATTCATGTCCTCTCTGGGGTTCCTCAAGGAAGTCATCTTGGGCCTCTTCTATTCAATGTTTTCATATCTGATCTCTCAGCA
Source organism: Odontomyia ornata (assembly GCA_963969285.1). Classification (NCBI taxonomy): domain Eukaryota; kingdom Metazoa; phylum Arthropoda; class Insecta; order Diptera; family Stratiomyidae; genus Odontomyia; species Odontomyia ornata. Next base: position 194,549,568 of record OZ017741.1, read on the forward strand.
GTTTTACATGATGTACCTCATCTTTTTTATGCAGATGACCTTAAAGTTTACCAAGTCATATCATCTCTATCCGATATGATGTTTCTCCAGCCCAAGCTTAACATTCTCTCTGAATGGTGTTACAACAACCACCTCTCTTTAAACTTGGAAAAATGCCAGGTGATAAGTTTTTCAAGAAAACGGAGCTTTCTTCTGTTTGATTATCAAATCAACAACACAATACTTAATAGAGTCGATAACATTGCGGACCTTGGTGTTGTTCTGGACCAAAAGCTTTAAACTTCAGTATGACGGAGTAGTATCCAGGGCTAATAAAATGCTAGGATTCATCAAACGAAGAGCTAAAGAATTCAAGAATATTTGGGTTACTAAATCACTATACGTCTCATTAGTACGCCCTATTCTTGAATATGCCAGCCTGATTTGGAGCCCTGTTTTTGATTTTCACGCTGACAGGTTAGAATCGGTCCAGAAACAATTTCTTCTTTTTGCCCTCAGATCCCTTTACGACCCTAGGAACTTCACCAGCCTACCATCATATAACTATCGGCTCGATGTGCTAAATATGGCATCACTATATTCTAGGAGAATGATGATGTATGCATGTCTAGCATTCGATGTCCTCAGAGACAATATTAAGGTTCAGTATATAACAAAAAAAATTACTCTGAATGAACCCCTAAGAATCACAAGACTTTCACCAATGCTTACCGTAGGTCGCCATCATACTACTTATGCGGACAATGAGCCAATAAACAGATGTTGTAAGGCATTCAACAAGTTTAGTAAATATTACTCCCCGTCCATTTCCAAAACCTCATATAAAAATAATATCCTAAAATCCTTTCATTCCTCAATATAATTTGTATAATTGTGCGTAAAAATTAATGTATCATGAAAATGTATTGTTTACAAGGTTTTTTTGTGTAGTAATTTTATATTATAAGGATATGCCTTGTTTGGCAAATAATAAATAAATAAAATTATATACACTGTCTATCGAGTCAAATGCTAAGCTTACACGTAAGCATATTTAACACGAGTATGTTTGATCTGTTTCGGATGTACTCCAATTGAAGAAATGACTTAAAAGGTTTTTAGGGTTTTGTACTAAAATACAAAACCCTATTGCAATCACGACCTGTGTCCGTCTGTCCGTCTGTCCGTCCGTCCGTCCGTCCGTCCGTCTGTATGTCACAGCACTTTTTCTCCGAAACTATAAAGGCTACAGCCATGAAAATTTGTGGAAAGGTCAGAAGTGGCAACTTCTTGAAAGTTCAATGGTCAAAAAAATTTTCAAAGGGGTTTAAGGGGGGTCTCCCCATATAGGGAGGTGACCCCTCAAAAAAAAATTTTCACCATTGGTAGTCGAGTAGCGTGTCATTGGAAAGGTCTCAATGAGATCTTTTCAAAACAATTCTCAAAATTGCCTTACAAGTACCGAAGGGGGCAGGGGAAGGGGAAATGTACGAACTTTTCGCGTACCCCCCCCTCGCGATTGGACACCTTCCATCCGAAAAATCTGAAAAAAATCATGAATGCAGGCTTTTATAAGTACAACAACAACAAATACATGAGAAGTCGAAATTCACTCAACTTTGTTAGTAATAGTATGATTTATCGATTTTATGTTTTCTTGAATAAAATCTAAACGGTACCCTTAAATTCAATAAAATTTAGCAGACAGATGACTATTTATAAGATCAATATTTTCTGAAAGTTTTATGAAGATCGAATTGTATTTGACGAAGTTATAGCGATTTGAATTTTCCTGTATTACTATGGAACAATATGTCCTGTATAACTATGGAAACATATGGCTATGGAGCCATATGCGCTTTTTACCGACTTAGACATTACAGCTTTGCTAGTATTTGAGATGAGTACATACAATAGAAACAAGTCGAAGAGGCAGGAGAGAGCTCCTAGCAAAAGGGCTTTGTAACCATTCTAAGATTCGAAAAAACAGGCCATGAATCGATGATTACAGTACAGAGGAGTGGCCCCTGAAAAAAGATTTCATGAAAGGTAACCGATATGAATATCAACTGAAAGTTCTCCATGAGAGGTTTTCAAAACAAGTCTTAAACTGACAGTTTTTGGTTCAGTGGGGGCACGGGGGGGGGGGGTGGAAATACATGAAAAATGTGTTTCCTCCCTCGCGAATGGACACCCGTGATCTAAAGAATCTGAAAAAATTATCAAGGGAGATATTTATGGGTATAACTATAACAAATACCTCAGAAGTCAAAATTCTTTCAACTTTGCTAATAATTGTATGATCCTCGAACATGACATGTTTCTTGATTTTATTCGTTACTGGTTAAGTAGAGTACAAAACCCTTCTGACATGAGCATAGGTCTGTCTACCCAACTTGTTTTTTATTCGAGACAACTAGAAATTCGTATGGAAAATCTCAATTCAAAAAATTATTTTTTCGCGGTGCTGGTTTTAAGATGTAACCATATTCCTGACAGGTATCAGATCATAGACGCATCGAAATTCATTCATCTACTTTCCCGGCGGTTACATCAATCAATGCGTCCATGGGCTGATGCCTGATGTGAAGCCAACATCCTAAATACATCAATTTTGTGAAGTGAGGTATTCAAATGTTGGTTGAGCATGCCTAGCACTTAGAGCGCCTATAGTCGGTACATATAACCTTGTTTTTGCTTAGTTATAAAATAAATGATTTTTCAGCAGGCATCAGTCTTATTTTAACACAATTTCGAGAGAGTTAAAACTCAAATACGTTAAAATATTGAAATATCACTTATTAAAGGGGGTTTAAAATTATCACACAAAAAATACAACAAAGTGCGTTGATGCAGCATGTTTAGCATTTGCTATGTAGTCATGTCGGGTATCAAATTAAAAATCTTGACAGGAACTTTCGAAAAGAGATCTTAAAACTGTACTTTTAATATCCAGGGTAAGAGGAGTGGAATGGATGAAAATTATATTGAAACCCTTACTATTACGTAAGATATTGAATCCAAGGCATTGTTTGTGCTCGTAAGTTGTCAGTCTAACACTGTATTAATTGCACTTAATTAAATAAATTTAACTTTCATTTCATCATAATTGTAGTTGAGTTAAAAATTGTAAAATGCACTTGATTCCTTTGAATTAATAATTCATCATCTATGACAAATGAAAATTATCCTAAAATTATTCTGACTTCTCACCTCTTGCAATCGACCCTCTTGCATCGACTTTTCAATTAGGCAGCAATTAAAGTATTTCCCTCAGTCAGGGGTTACGCAATTGCTTCTAACTATTTCTGTTGTACTTGTATAATTCGTAAATTTCCGCAGACGCTATGCTGACTCGTACACACATCAACGGCAACAAAAAGGTCTCACCACCCCATTCATTTGTTGGGAGATCCTGAAGAATCCCTGCAGTGTTTGTGCAACTAATAATCCGCCGGAAAATTTTGATTGCGACGCGTCCCACCTTCCTGGTGAAGTTGATATTTAATTATATCTTTCATGACAAGGTTGTCCCCAGAGGGCGGACAGGTTTGAATGTTTTTGTGGAATGATGATGACAGATTTTAATCTTGTGGGATGGGTGATTTCAAGTGAGGTTTTACCAACTTTTTTGTAGAGTAAGAGGTTCAAGGCGAAGAAAGACATGTGTTGTATTTGCAATTTGCTTACTTGCATTTCAATCGATATATTCGAAAAATATAAGATTCTTTTTATGGCTTATTTCTTCACAACAAAATTAAGTTATGTTAATTGTGTATGCACGTCAAATATCTTTTACTTTAGAAATTCCAGCAAACTAATCGAGCTTTTCGTTTCAAATTGCATATCCTTCCATTTCTATTGCACTTCGAACGTTACCCTATCATATCACTTTATGTGCAATTGCACCAAAGAAGGGAATGGGATATGACTTTATGCCGCACAGTCTTTCAGCATCGATTCGTTCTGAAAGGACTAAGCCCTGGTCAATTGTTTGGATTATTTCTGGTGAGTTATTGCGTGTTGACACATATGGTGTCAATTCTTCACCAGCAAGTGTTGAACGTCCTTGCGACGACAGGGTGCTGAGCGAAACAACAGCTCCCTTAATCAGGATCAAAACGTAGCGATTAATTTGGCATCAGGCTTTTGTACTTCTATACTTTATCGCGAAGAGAATCGTGACATATGGACGGGTAAACACTTTGCTTCCACCAGAATTAATTCCTCTCACATTGTGTTTGATTTGAAATAATTTTCAGGGTGTTTCATCACCACCAACCACGGTAAATTATGCTCATTGAAACAAAATATAGCGTTTGGTGTCATCCTATATTTTGATTGCAAGGTTATGCAAGATAAGAGTGCGCCTAATATTTTGATGGGAATGGCAAAATTTAAAACAAACAAAAGCACTGCTCATCAAGGATTTGATGAGCGTTAATTTGTCAACACAGCACTGTGATGATTTGTAGGAGCTTACCACTGAATTAGGTGGTATTCGGTAGGTACAAGCCAATTCTAATTACAATGTCCAGCATGTCACCACAGTAATGTATGAGCAAAGCTTTTTAAGGGTTGCCTTTGTATCGCGTCAAATAAAATTATGAAATTGATATAAATACTAGTTGGGCAAGCAAAAATACTCGTATACTGCAAAAGAAGGGTATTATACCTAACCTCGGAATTCTAAGCTACGAAGAAATTAATGCAAGAAACCTTCACTTTTTTAAAGTATGTTTTTATATTGCTGATATCTTTAGTTGTGCATGTCATCTAATTCATGGATATATTTTAAAATTTTCAAAGTTCTGGAAACCCAGAAATATTCTAGTCGACCATAGCCTATAGACCAGAAATTCATACCGCTAGACTTTTCTTGATTATGCTTCGTATTCATCTAATATTCACTGTCTATACTATCTACTTGGTCAGCATATACTAGTGTCAAATAGGTATGATTTCATTGCTATGTTAAATTTTTTTTGTAAATTCACCAGATTTAACAACATAATATTTTGCAGCGTGAATTTTGCAGTATCTGTAGAAAAATAAATGAGATAAATTATACTTTTTAACTGACTTCCAAAGGAAAGAAGGTTATTTAGCCTTTACACTGAAAGAATTGAGTGGATCATGCTGCACTAACTTTATAGTCATTATGGCGCCGACTGCAAAAATATTCAATAGTCAACTAAATGAATAATTATATTGACTCTTAGAGCTATAACTATTGAATAAAACTTTTTCACTATTTTATATTTGAAAGGAATATGCTTTTGCTACATGGAAAATTATTTTTCATAGTGATCGTAAGTATACAATTTGTCATTTGAACTATGCTACATTGTTTCATAATGTGGTTAGTATGACCAATCTTGTAGGTTACTTTGACTATTTATTTTAGTCAATAAATTTTCTATTTGGTACAAAATAAAAAGCCATTGCTTTATTGAAAAAAAATATATTTTATTCATCCGAAATAATGTGTTTAACTCTAACATAAGCTTTTCCATTGGAAGTATATAAATGCATAGGAAAACAAGTAAAATCTTCAATCTTGTGCAAGGAAAATTTTTTGTGTCATTACTGACCTCATAGCTCTGATAATATTTACTGAATTTATTATTTCACAAAGAACAAAAAAACCTTTTTTCTTTTGTAACTAAAAGTTCCACCATTTTATACAAATTAATTCCATCATTTATTTCTTCACATACATATGTGTTCCTAATGTACTTGATTCCTTTGTAGATAACAGTTTCGTGTTGTTCACAAAGCAAAGAATTGAAGTCTTCTATTTGAGGTAAATTTTTATAAGTCTTAAAAAATTCTTCTGAACAAAGGTTAACGGTGCAAGAAATTACTACCAATTGAATATTAGAAAATTGACAGTTAGAAAATGCCAATGATGATTTTAGAGCTAGAGAGTATGCAATATTCTTTCTACTTGTTATAACGCGTGCATATTTTTTAAGATCTTTATGTTTTGCTTCAAATCGAAAACACCATATAAATTTTAATGGCCCACTGTTTAATACAATTGTTGGATAGTGAAGCAAAAAATGATGTTTCGGTTTTAACCCTATTAGCTCAATGTACAATCTGTGAGGATCTTTGATTATATTTTTGAAATACGATATCTGAAACTTTGTAAAAGATTCACGTAAACCATAATCAATTATATGTAATAATTTCATTGCTAATATCCAAAATTTATTGTCAGAGGGAACAATATCTCCTAATAAAAACGGGAAAAAGTGCATGAATGCCCACATTTCCCTAGCAGACATTTTGAGGTTATTTGATTTTAAACGTGATATTGTTATTGGTCCAGATTTATTCTTATTTTCTAATGGCCCATAGCGAAAAAACTGTTTCCTTTTGTTAAGAATGTCTGAGGATACTAAATTTTCACTTATCAAATGCAGTATGATAGGACATAATTCATAATTGCATATTCCTTCAAATAAATCATGCATTATATCCGCCACCAAATTTTTAGTAACGTGGAAAAAAGTAATGTTATTAAATGGACTAGTTTCTTTGATTCCAGTAACACGACAATCATTTTGCATTAAATCCTGATCGTATTTCTCTTCGGTCCTAATGGCGCTGATTTCTTCCTCAATATCGGTTTTTAAGTCAGTTTTAATTTTATTGTATATTCGACAAAATCGCATGGAATTAAATGAGGCACCAAATCCTAGCATTTGTTTAAGTCCAAGATTGTCACCTAGAATCGCAAGAAGAACAAAGTGTATTTGATATGTTTGATTAGGTGTTGATATTTCGATTCCTTCTTTTTCCAAAGCCTTTATTTCTTCAATCAATACATATAAACATGATTCAATACCGTGCGCTGATAAAAAAAGTTTTCGAATGAACCCAGCTACAAATATAAAATTAAGTTGGGAGTTAACAAATGTGGGAAGGTTTGGAAAAGAGTAATAGATTCCACACAAAATATCTTGAGAAGCATGACTTCCTAAAGGGTTATTAACTTCAAAGTCGTCGGTGTACAATAAAAATGGTATTGTAATTTTATTCTTTCCTATAAGAAGCTCTTTTTCTTTAAATAATGTCCCATTTACTACATTACAAATGTTAACTGTGTCTTTTTTAATAGCTATGTTTTTTAAAGTCATTTCAAGTAACCCTTGAGTTTCGAAAATTTTTCTAAACTGAAATCGCAGTAATATGTAGTAGGCTTTGTGTGGACTTTTATCTATTGTAAGTACACCTTTTATAATAACTGGTTGCAATTCGTTGTTTATAGTATGTACTGTAGGGGTTGTGTACAAATCTTTTCTTTGTAAAGTACGAAGAAGTAAAAACTCACTGTCAATACTTTCAAAGGGGTTTGAACATATTTGAGGAATGTTAAACTCAGTACTATCATCGTTTGCAAAATAAAAGCTTCCTAAATTTTTTAAAGCACTCACTATGCAAGTAGTTAGCTCAGTGACATTTTTTTTTGGATTGTTACAACATCATTTCTCGCTAAATTGCTCTTTGAATATAAATCTAAAGAAAATTTCAGAGCACGATTACCAATGGAAAGTAGGCTTTGGGTAACATACTCGTATGTATTAATACAAGGTTTTGAAACTGTCAAATTTTCACTTATACTAGATTGTGGCAAATACCCATATTTGTTTTAATCTGTTCGTATTCCTAACTTTCATTTGATAGTGAATATCATTCTTAGGTGTTTCTTTAGAAACAAAAATTTCGGAATCATTTTTTCTAAGTTTATGACAATTGATTAAATGTTTTTTGAAGGTTTTCCTATTAGAAAATATTTGCCAGCATTTAATTTGACCACATTTATAGACATCAAAAGTTTGCTTGTTATGCTCCTTATTCAAATGATTTATCAAATCATCCACACATTAGTATTGATTTTTACAAATGGAACAATTATACATATTATTAGTTCTAATGAAGTTTTACGTTTATCTAATGAATGATGAGTTTTTTTTACAGTTGGTGGATATGAAAATTTAGTTGTATCCATACGCAAGTTTTCAACTTATAATACTAAAACAAGTTGGGTAAACAGACCTACGCTCATGTCAGAAGGGTATTGTATTCAATTTTCAAAATGCAGTCACCAGATTGAATAAAGTCAAGAAGCATGTCAATGACGATTTTATTTGAGAAAATATGAAATACGATGATCATACTATTATTAACAAAGTTGAATGAATTTCGACTTCTGAGGTTTTTAGTATTGTTACACTCATAAATATCTCCCTTGATAATTATTTCAGATGTCCATTCGCGAGGGAGGAAACACATTTTTCATGTATTTCCCCCCGTGCCCCACTGAAGCAAAAACTGACAGTTTAACAACTGTTTTGAAAAGCTCCCATGAAAACTTTCATTTCATACTCATATCGGCTACGTTTGATGATTTTTTTTTCAGGGGCCACTCTCCTGTACTGTTATCATCGATTAATAGCCAATTTTTTCGAATCCTAGAGTTGTTACAAAGCCCTTTTGCTAGAAGCTCCCTCCCGCCTCCTTGACTTGTTTCACTTATGAGTATTAATTGTAGGTACTTATCCTCAGTCATTCATTAAATTGAATCAAGTGTTCAAAGCATGCACCTTAAACGTTGAAGCTGGGAAGAAATAACTCAAAATGATTCAGTCTTCGCATTTAAATCAGCCACTATTTTGTTTTACGATTACTGATACCACTAGCTGAACTGATTCTCGAAGGTATTCATGACACCTATCATTCCTGAAATTTTCATGCAAATCCTAGTAAAACTGTGGTGTCTGAGTCGGTAAAAAGCGCATGTTGTTCCGTAGCCATATGTTGCCATAGTAATACATGCAGGGCATATTGTTCCATAGTAATACAGGAAAATTCAAACGACTATAACTTCGCTAAATATGATTCCATCTTTATGAAACTTACAGGGTTGATCAATCTTATAAATAATCATCTGTGTACTGAATTTCATAGAGTTTAAGGGTACCGTTAAGATTTTATTGAAGAAAATATAAAATCGATAAATCATACTATTACTAACAAAGTTGAGTGAATTGCGACTTCTAACGTATTTGTTGTTATTGTACTCATTAAGGCCTACATTCATGATTTTTTTCAAATTTTTCGGATCACAGGTGTCCAATCGCGAGGGGGGGGGGGGGACACAAATTTTTCGTGTATTTCCCCTCCCTGTGCGCCCCTCGAAGCAAACTTTGCCAAACAAAGACCTGTTTTGAAAAGTTTTTATCAAGACCTTTCATTTGATACCCATATTGGCTACCTTCAATGAAATTTTTTTTTCGGGGGGTCACTCCCCTATATGGGGAGACCCCCCTTAAATACCTTATACAAATTTTTTGTACTTGAACTTTGAAGAGAGCACCACTTTACACCTACATACAAAATTTGATGTTTCTAGCTTAAGTAGTTTCCGAGAAAAACTGCTGTGACACACGGACGGACGGACGGACGGACGGACAGACAGACGGACAGACAGGACGCGATTTTAGAAGGGTTTTGTAAAATTATTTTACAAAACCCTAAAAAGAAACTTCTTTTTAAAATTTAATTGTTCTTTCACAAATTTCAAAAGATACTGAATGTTTTAGGTCATTGCTCTTTAGATATGATATTAAGCCTAGTATTTGTGGGTTTATCTTCTGACCTGCTATTGAAATATCGTAAATATATTTTTGTAAAAATAACCAGATATCTGAGTATTCTGGATATTCTAAATTGAACACATGATAAAGCTTAAAGCACAGATCTAGCCCAGGCAAGAAACTGGTAAATTTGAACCGTACCTCGTTGAAATAAACGTTAAAATTCCTTTGATGTAGATTCACCGATTGCGATCAGAAATGGTTGCAATGTTGAATTTAGTGCATAAAAACGAGATTGAAGGTCACTTATGGCTTTCGGAATATCACCAATGCTGGCCAATTGCAGGACAAAACAAACACGTGCCTCTTTGATTGTTGTTTTGCAGAATTTTTTCCCATCGGAATTAGCCATTCGGTGAGATGAAAGAATCACGGCATTCAATAAAGTCGCAACGCTTAGATCAACTGAGTTTATGCATAATTAAAAATGTGAAAATGCATAATATAAGTTTTAATTATTTACCTTTGTCTGTGATCGTTTCAATAAATTTTGAATTATCGATTGACTCCTTTCCCACCTATTGAAAAGAGAATTTTCTTTTCCTTCAAATATTTTTTGAAAGTCGGAGTGAATCTGAGAAAAAATGTTTAATAATGTAGGCGTATGGATTAACGGTATTACCAATCGAGTCCCGAATTCCATATTCGTGTACAGTGGCCAATTTTTTAGAAAACCCTCAATATCTTGCGAATCAAGAAGTTGTTTGCGACGAAAATCATAACATTGCTTCCACTTTAGCATCACTTCATCAAATGGAGAATCATTATGGCGCAGCCATGACATAATACTTGTAGACAAAACAATGTCCGTTTCGGTAACATCATTTAAATTATCTGGGCTATTCGTGGTACTATTTTTTTGTACGCTTCGCTTTCGATTATTTATATACCTACTGTACAGCTTCCCGCTGGGACATTTCCTGTTTTTTGATCTTTTTATAAAGTATGTTTCCTGGAAATACAAACGTGTTAACAACTGAAAAATTTGTCTGTTTGTGTATTTTATACGGGATTTTCTCCTGGAAACTCGTACGCAAATTTTTGACTTAAAAGTTGGAAGTCATTGCTGGAGAGTGTTTGTTTTGCTGAAAGATAGTCGACCACTGCGTTCGATATAATTTGTTGGTGATTGGGTAAGAGATGCTTGTTGTCTTCGTAATATGTTACGACCGATTTTCCTTTATAAGATGTCTTCAGAATTGATTTGATGTCAATCTAAAAACATAAACTAAAATTCTTATATTACCACACGCTTTATTTTACCTCAGGGCTAATAAATGGCTTTGGTGATGCGGATGTTGACGATAATAAGTCATTAACCCATGATGAAACATTTGATAAGGTGTCAGCACAATGCAGCTGCAAGATTAAAATCACAATTTGAAGTTAAATGGTGAACATATCTTTATCCACTCTACCTGTTCTTTGTTTTTCCACTCCCTTAATTTGAATCGAAATTTGGCTTTAATTCCTATTTGTTCATAGTTAGGGAAAAGCTTGTTCAAGCCTTCATTTTCTAAGTAGCCAAGCTCTTGTTTTGTTATACCGGCTCCTTAAATTTATGAATATTTACATATAACTTGCGTACATCAAACTTCATCCACACCTTTTAAAATCAAAAATACCGTTTCATTTAGATCGAAACTTTTTATTAATTCTAATAGCTCACTATCATCGCTCGATGAAATGAAATCTGCTATTTCCAAAATTATATTTTCTGCAGAATTAGTTATTTTTCACATCAATTTTGCCACCACTTAAACACTTTGCACGTTTGGACCAAAACTGAATTGACAACCGCGTCGTGATTGCGTTTGATAGGTAACATTGACTATTTTCATAGTCGTTTTCAACATATTTATCATAAACAATAGTCAAAACCACAGTGAACCTTTTGATTTTGACTAATTCTAATAGTCACTTTGAGACCATTTAATACTTTATTATTAAATGAAAGTTCTTCGTATTAGTTCGTCTCTACGAAGGAATATAGCAAGAGTTTGCTGTAACTATGAAATAGTTGGCCTTACTATATGAAGTCAAGGCGACTATATTAATTTTCAAAATGAAAATGTTGAGTATCAAATTACACGCCCTTTCAACTTACTGTTTTGGCTATGATTTTTGAGTTTGCTGATAGTTGAGAAAATAATCAATATGAAATGACTATGTTTTACGTGACTATCAAACTGAGTATGAAATTTATTTGAAATCACTATTCAAAATTCTTTCAGTGTATACTGTTACAGAATTGCCTCTATGGTATTATTAATTTTACTGGCTCAAGGTCCAATAAGGAAGTTATGTAGAGAAGCTGGAATCATCTTAGTAAAAAATAAAATAAAAACAAAATGATTGCTCATATATATATTTGCGGAATATTTTCATCTCTGAATTTTAATTAATTTATCCTATGGTTTTATTTTTTGATAACTAATAAATGACAAAGGATTAAAAATCTTTGCTTCTGAAAATTATTTGTAGCTATTTGTATCTTTGTACTTACAGCAAATTTGAAATATTAAACACCAATCAACCGTCATCAAAAAAAAAATTGTAATTTTTGCATTTCAATTATGGTAGCACTGCTCATACTGTAAGCACTTGCACATTATTGCATTCGATGCAGATAGGCAAACCATTAATTTGAAAGTGTCAACTTGATGATGGATTCCAATGCACTACGGCCTTACTCCAGCATCATTGACTGAATCATGTGAGCAAACAATTGCATGGCAAGGCACTGTTAAGTTGGTTTGCACTTTTGATTAGTTTGCGATTTGATACATCAGCTCTTCATTACAATGAAACGTGTAACAGACAGACATATAAATTTGGGCTGAGTACATAATCAAGCAATGAATTTGCAATCATCAGCGACATAATTAGAATTAGATTTAACGCGACAACTAAACCAAAAAGCAAACGCTATTGCAATTTTGACTGATTTAAGTTGCCATGAGGGAAAATGGGTGTTTTACCGTAAAGTAATTGAAATGAATTAATAAATTCATGATGCAATAGCAATAAAAGTGGGCAATTAATTTTATATGGTTATGAAATTACTTGTTAGAAAACAAATGTTGATATTTATTTGTTAGTTCGTTCCAGATCAAATCGCTACATTTGACAAATCTGTTAGAAAAAAAAACTAATAATAATAAAATGGGATTAAAACTTCCTAAAAGATTCAAACAAATATTGTGGAGTAGTTACCAAATCATTTTCCTCGTTTTTAACTTTATTCAAGAAGTGGAAGCCATTCACTTTTTTTTAAACAAAATAAATAGGATATTAGTAAGTACGTTCCTATCAGAAAGGGTTTGTTTTCATCTATTGATATGCTAAAATCAATAATGAATATATTCAGAAAACACATGTGCATCAATAAAATGTGTGAAAAGAAAGTAACAGACTCAATTTCGACCGGATGTCATTTTGTGGAAATTTCCCTAAAATCATTGACCAAATGGAATATTCAAGAATTTTTGCTAATCATCTGTAGTGGAATATGTAATTCAGAATATCCGTAAAGGACTGCAGCGATGGTCTGCTGCCTCGGCAGAAGAAGGTGTCAGTATCTGCCGAGAATGCCCTAGTCTGGGGACGCGTGAATGCGTTGGCAGGCTAGCTTTGTGGTGTCGTGGGGCGGGTTCATTCCCCCAGTACAAGGACCCACTACAAAGAATTTCGCACTCACGAATTTCTTGGGGTCGAACACAAATAAGGCGACCGACGTCGCAAAAAGTGTAGGTAACTACTCAAGGGACTGACTTGTTCAAGGAACAAGAGGAACAAGTAAAAAGAAGTGGAAGCAGGGTGGCCTCGTCCTTACCCGGAGAGGCTCATGGCCCACAAATGAGAGAAGGGCAACCGGGTGGTGATGAAGCCCCTGCGCACCCACCCAACCGGATTAAAATCCATAATTGTTGCAGTGGCCAGGTATTCTTCTTCTGAGTGGAAAACTCATACAACTTAACTTGCATGAGCCTTCCCATCAGAAGAGAAGTACCCCGGTGACCAATTTATGCCATAGAATTATGCAAGTCGATTACATAATCCTATGTCATAAAGAGGCACTCTGCTTGGGCCACTCAACCCGCGAAGTCACCTGAAACAAAAAGAGTTTATTTAGGGCCCGATGGCTGGCTCATTTGTGGCGTGGAGAGCCTACCATCGTACCGGGTCCTATACCTGGTCAGGGGAGACAAAATAGAAAGACCGAAAGGTGAGTTTAATTATTTCATCCTATATTGAGTTTATGCATGAATACAATTATTACAATAGCACAACATTACTCCTATTATCAAAAGCCAATCAAACTAGCTTCTCTAGAAAATGCAAGAAATTAATCCAATAATATTACTATTACTCTAGTCCAGTGACCAGTAGCCCCTTCTTGGAAAGAGACCACAATAATGTACTTCACTTTTGTTGCTTAAACTTCGATACATATAAATGGTTATCAAAACAAATATTTAATAAACAATTTTAACAAAATAAGGAACGAAAAGGGTACTTACCCACATGTCCGTCGAGCGCTTGATGACGATGCAGGTTTCAAATTGGTCATTTCTATATAAATCAAATAGAGGTACAAGTTTCTAAATGTGCAAATATCGTAAACTCTCGTTCACCATACATTAATATTTTGAGTATGCATACAAGTCTCTACATATCCTAATACCGTAAACTCTAGTTCTCCGTACACTAATATTTTGCTTTTGCATACAATTCTCTAAACGTTCTAATACCGTAAACTCTCGTTCTCCATACATTAATATTTTGCGTTTGCATACAATTCTCTAAACGTTCTAATACCGTAAACTCTAGTTCTCCGTACACTAATATTTTGCTTTTGCATACAATTCTCTAAACGTTCTAATACCGTAAACTCTCCTCTCCATACCCTAATACAAAGGAGTCCGCAACATCTAAGCCATGTATCTTGTTTTTAAGCTTCCATTCCTGACCGTACAAATTTCTTATTGCCGCTAATCTGACTCCACCCCATGGCACACAATCATACAAATGTACTTAACGCGTATACGAAAAATCACCATGAAGTTGCGCTATTTGCTGGTTATCGTATTCATTATTGACAATTTACGCAATTCCATTTTAAATCCATGCAATGTTGGATCCAGCGCCACTCAATTGTTTCAAAGATGTTACTTGAACAATTTACAATGGAATGTGCACTCCCAGTATCACATTCCTTGTTTTAGGTGTGTAGCAAAAAGATAATTTCCAAACGAATTGCTCCAAAATCCAACAAGATAGAAAACGGAATAACGGCATTAAGCTGAGAGAGGTTGTCACGCGAATCGATAAATTGAACGACATCGACAAGGCAAAACGTACAATCTGTGAGATTCGGTTCCGCACCGACAAATCCCCGCAATGTTCAATGGCGGAAAATCACATTCCCTATCTTCGATATTTATAGGGTCACTACTAAATTCGGGCGTAAGCGCTCGTTCCTCTTAATTTCACTTGCGTACAAATTATTCCTTTGCTTCAAACAAATGAGATGATGCACATTACAACCGTCGATTGGCCTTCCCGTCAAGACGCGATCATGTCGAATCACTGTTGCAAACATTACAAGCGAACAACCAAGATTCCATTCGTGACGGCATCGAGCGAATCAAAGTTTGATTAAAATGATTTCGCGATTTCGGGCGAAAACACAAATTTCCACATACGTCTCGAAATTAGACCTTTGTTCATCAACCGTCAACGTTCAATACTTCGCTTGCCAGCGCGGCTCTCGAAACGTGTGCGCTGCGTGGTGACCCGTAACAGACTCCCCGAAATCTCCCGACGACAGCACCAACCGGTCATACTCTCGCTACCGCCACTCATACCTCACCAACACCATTCGTGTTGAATGTACAATGTTTTAATTCATTGCTTTAGTATGTGTTATTTTCTGTTGTTACCCTACTTCAAAAATATTATTCCCTAACGCTTTGTATATTTAAAATAAACTAACTAATAACACATTTTCACACTAAGAAAACATGCGTAAGTATGTGATTTTATTATCAGACTCTATTCTGGTTTTGAATTTCTTTTATCTGCTCTCTTCCTCCCCTTGAATTACTCATTGTAATACAAGTTTGGATGTATATTATGCAGAAGATGGACTAAATTATCACGTTCAATGCTGAATACTCGTAGTCGTGAATAGTTGTTGAGATGTACATCTAATTTACGGATGAAAACGGTAACTTTACGGCCACATTGCGATACATCAGCCGAAACATCATTGTGTGATTCACATTGTGTAATTGCACCGTATCAGCCTTGACTAAGATCTGTAGTATCATCGAAATCCCAAACTTGTAAAATCTTAGGCGCTTTAGGGCATGAGTGATCATCAGGGAAGACCATGACATCTTAATCGGCACATTTCTGTCGGAGGTACTCATGTAAAACTTTCCATGAACTATTCAGGCACAACTGAAGAGCTACTTTGATAGGATATTCCCCGGTTGGTAGGCAAGAAACAAGTCTTTCTTTATAGCTTCGCTCCATTTTCGAACAATTCATCGCATTCCTCTTTAATGTATCAATAAAATGTGAACAATTACGTTCTTTCTTGTCCTCCATACGGCAATTATCACTGGAAAAATGATTCAATTTACGACGCCATATCGTAATCGTCGTTTCAAGGTTTTCAATCATACGGTCAAAATTTTTGGAATTTAAAAAGTTTTGACTATCACAGTCTTGTTGGCACTTGTATGATATATTGATTAATTTATTTATAACATTATCAACGACATCATTAAAATAGCATGGATCGAAGGCACTATTCAATACTGAACTGATTGCTGCGATCACATTAAAAAATTCCCAAAGCAATTCATTGTACTATACTGTTCATAGGATTGTATAGTGATGAGCATATTGTTTAGAGGATTGAATTTCATGAACCTGGTCCTTGAATTCCCCTCTAAATTGTATAACAGCCGATTATTTCGCCAGTCCTATATTTATACGTCTTTTCTAATAGAATAAGCAACAAAATCATGTATCGGATGGAAGCATATCGAAGGAATGATGTTGCCAAATTCGATTTGATTTCCATAGAACTCTTGCACGCTGGCTTTTTGAACATAATCTTCATATACGGTTACAATACCACCAACACTTCCTGTCGCCAGAAGTCTAGGAATTCTGGGATGATATGCAATTGTCCATATTGTTCGGTCATTGGATTGAAGTTCCGAAATTTTCATCATACGTTTGGTATCGACTATGCTGATGGTGCGATTTGTGTGGGAAATTGCAGCGTGGCCCCTATTTTTACAGGATACCACATAACTAGAACGGATCTCAGGTGAGACATTTCCAATGTTCTTAATCCTGAACTCTGATATTAATTTACTTTCCGCTAAATTCTCAGCAGCTTTATTCCACTTCCGACGATAGGACCTCTTTGTAAATCCAATTTCACGTTCATACAACAAATGCAGGAATGTATTTCGCGCCTGTTCAAACATACCTAGCATTTAGATGCTTTTCATCTTCTTCAAAAGAGAAAATTAAGAATTTGTCTTATTTTTCCTTAACGATGGAAAACAATTATTATTATGAGGCCGCATGTGCAACAAGTTCGGAAAAAGCATTTTCGAGACAATTTTTCAGTTCTGCATAAGTGACAATAAGGACCGATTACTACACATCTTATCTGAAAATTTTAAAAGATCCAATGAAAACTGAAGTATTTGCCTCGATGAAAAGCTAACAAAGTCAGAAAAAGGATGTGTTGTTATTGTAGTCGTAGGAAAAAAATTCGTTTTGCTATAAATTTTGTCAATATGATTGAATTTTGTGCTATTTCCAGATTATAAGAACTTTAAATAAGATTTTTTTTTTGGGTAAAACGTACGATTTATAAATCTTTTTGCTGTGGTTGAGAGAATGGACTCCAAGGTATTTGATATTTTCCTTGTAGCCCAGTCATATTAGGGCTTTCACCTCGGAATGAAAGATAATAAGCTGCAAATTGGTATGAACCTTTGTTTTGTCATTCTAAATGTTGTCTCAAAAGTCACAATCGTTATCGTGTTCGCGTCTCAAGATATTCAAGGTCAAAGGTCACAAAAATCGGTTTTTCGCGAATATCTGGCTTCCTATCGGTTAAATGAGATTTGCATTTATTATAAAAGTTGTAGGCTATAAAATTCCCTACAACTTTTGTTTAAACTTTTTTTTCATACGACCAACCGTTTTGAAGGTAGAGCGCGAAGAGTGCACATCGTACAGTCATATACGGCCTAATGCAAGGTCAAGCGTGAGTTATGGTTATCAGTACGTTATAAAGTCAATTATTTACTTGGAAATTATAATTATTAAACAATGCCTATTATTTATGTACTAACTATTAATTATTTATATTTAATTAAAGTAAGTAACTTGATTTGCAACGGTACAATTTCAAACTAACGAATAATCTTGACTCATACAAAGTGGAGAGAGTGGCCTTGAATACTATAGAACATCTGTCCCGGCAATGGATAGAAAAGGGCATAGGGTAGGGACAAGTATTTCCAGGTATATAAGTATTGAGAAATTTACGCGTTTTAAAGAAAAGATATATAATGTCGTGTTAACTTAAAATAAAACTAAAATATATAATCCAGAATTAATAATATTTTATACTTAAATAGTTAAATATGAATAATTATATATATTATTTATGTACTAACTATTAATTATTTATATTTAATTAAAGTAAGTAACTTGATTATTTATATATAATTATTCATATTTAACTATTTAAGTATAAAATATTATTAATTCTGGATTATATATTTTAGTTTTATTTTAAGTTAACACGACATTATATATCTTTTCTTTAAAACGCGTAAATTTCTCAATACTTATATACCTGGAAATACTTGTCCCTACCCTATGCCCTTTTCTATTCATTGCCGGGACAGATGTTCTATAGTATTCAAGGCCACTCTCTCCACTTTGTATGAGTCAAGATTATTCGTTAGTTTGAAATTGTACCGTTGCAAATCAAGTTACTTACTTTAATTAAATATAAATAATTAATAGTTAGTACATAAATAATAGGCATTGTTTAATAATTATAATTTCCAAGTAAATAATTGACTTTATAACGTACTGATAACCATAACTCACGCTTGACCTTGCATTAGGCCGTATATGACTGTACGATGTGCACTCTTCGCGCTCTACCTTCAAAACGGTTGGTCGTATGAAAAAAAAGTTTAAACAAAAGTTGTAGGGAATTTTATAGCCTACAACTTTTATAATAAATGCAAATCTCATTTAACCGATAGGAAGCCAGATATTCGCGAAAAACCGATTTTTGTGACCTTTGACCTTGAATATCTTGAGACGCGAACACGATAACGATTGTGACTTTTTAGACAACATTTAGAATGACAAAACAAAGGTTCATACCAATTTGCAGCTTATTATCTTTCATTCCGAGGTTGACCCCTGTTTTTACCTAATATGACTGGGCTATTGAGAGGGATGATTTCACCAGCAATATGTGCTTGCACATTCCTACTTTGAGACACGGCAAGGCGGTGCCCTCTCCCGCTGGCATTTCTGAAGCAGATCAGTTCCGATTTGATGGCATTTATTTCGAGCCCCCTGTACTTCAGATATTGAAAGATGTTGAGGACAGAGCACTGCAGCTTTATTTGGGCCATCTCTGGGAGGCTTTGGGTGGCAGTGAGGAGGATATCATCTGCATACATTGCTATATCGATAGTCGAGCAGTTTGGACGTGGGATATCATGAAGGAAAAAGTTGAACAGGGCGGGACCGAGGAAAGAGCCTTGTGGGACTCCCGATTTGATAGGGATAGGATTTGAAATGAGGTTCCCCAGTTTAATTTGGGATGTTCTATCCGAAAGAAAGCTGTATAGGATTCTTAGGATTGCTGAGTCGAACGCTTTTAGGTAAATTTCTCGAGAGAAATTTACCTATTGCGGAGAGCATCATATATATATATATATATATATATATATATATATATATATATATATATATATATATATATATATATATATATATATATATATATATATATATATATATATATATATATATATATATATATATATATATGGGATATAACGAAATTTGTGACCACGCTAGAGGTTGCAATTTTGCTTCGATTTTCACCAAATTTTCAGGAAAGGTGTATTGGGCTATTATCTCGGTTAAGTTCGTGAACCAGCTATATCGGCCGAGTAAAAACAAAATGGCGGCCATTTTAGACGAAAAATCGCGATTTCTGTTCTGACCAAAGTGTAGCTCCGATTTGGATGAAATTTGGTACAAAGGTTCATTGAAGTATGTGATGAATCTCACAATAAAAAATCCAAAGTCGGTACGGCAGAAACAAAATGGCGGCCGCTCAAAGGTCGAAAAACGTGCAAAATTTTGTTGTTGTAATAGTGGTCAAAGCTTTCAACAGATTTTCATGAAATTCGGTAGTTTGATAGAAATTATAAGCATATACAGAATTACGTAAAAATCTGGAGGTCAGGTTGCAAAAAACAAGATGGCGGCCAGTTGAAGGTCGAAATTTCAAAGGCTTTTAAAAGTCGCAATTTTGATCCGACATGTATGAAACTTGGTTTCAAGATAAACATAACTTACACCTACAGTCTTTGATATTTTGGTGATCATGCATGTGCAAATTTCAAAATGGCGGCCGTTTAAATATGCGTTTTTTTCATGTTTTTGTGGCCCTCTAGCGGTCACATTTTCCAACGGATTTTGATGAAACTTGAGATTATGAATCCCTGCACTATGTTCTTGTATTTTGCAGGAAATTATTAAAATTGAATGAAAAATAAAAAAGTCAAAAATTTAAAGCCTAATATTTTTAGCTGCGATTTTCTTTAAAAATTGAATTATTTTGCCCTGTCTAGAGTGAAACTCCTGTTTGAACGAGATAGTACATTGATTGATGAGGTCCTAGCATACAAAGATTTAAAATAATCCAAAATCAAATGCATGCATTCAAAATGGCGGCCCCCAAAGGTCTGAAGGCAAGCGCAATTCGCTATTTTAGTGCCAACTGAAATAATGAATATTTTTCATTGAAACGTTTTAAATGACTTTACTTGAAAGAACCTATAAACCAGATCATTTTTAAGATATTGTAAAATATTTTTAACAATACCCTAAAAAATTATAAAATCGCGACTTGTCTGTCTGTCCGTCCGTCCGCCCGTTTGTTCGTGCGTCATAACAAGTTTTCTCGCAAGCCACATAAGCTAGAATGAGGGAATTTTCTACGAAGGTCAAAAGTGGTGCCTCTTGAAATTTGCAGTGCAAGAAAATATTTTAAGGTATTTAAGGGGTGTCTCCCCATACAGGCGGGTCTCCCTATACAGGCGGATGGCATACAATTTTTTTTATTTCTGTAGCCCTCTAGCAGCCAAGATTCTCAACAGATTCCGTTGAAACTTGAAATTATAAGTTATTAAGGCAAGTTAATTTAATTTGATTATGCAAATCGAATGACAAATATAGCAGTCGAAAATTTACAGCTAAATATTTTTAGCAGCCGATTTCAATAAAAATCGAAATGACCGCCCTCATATGTTCAGAAAAAAATTGAAATGTATATATTAATGGCAATGCAAGTGCTGATTAAACTTTTATGGAAATCTTTTGAAATGAACTATTCGAGCTATTTAATCCTTTGTGTGGTTACCACTGTGAACTGTGAAAACAGCAGATGCGAGAAGGGCGAAACCGGTATTTATATGTTTACAACAATATGTAATCCATACGCATGCAACTCAATTTAATTAGCAAAATATTTGCGCCCCGATAAAAGGTTTCTAAAAACGAACGTGGCCAGATTTTTTTATGTTAATAAATACCCATGTGGTACTACGAAAATTGCAGAAAGAAGTTTAGTAGTAGGCAAGCCAAATTCTTTTTCGAAACTTAACGCTACATACGAGAAATTTACCTTTCCGGCTGGTGGTGCCAACGGAGATATTTTCAGGTCTAGAGCACAGGCCACTGTGCACTCTTTCCGCCGAAGATTGCAGGTGACTCTATTGTGCAATAGTATTATTGCATGCTCCGTAGATCGTTCACGTTCAAATCCAAACTGAAAATCGGGGATTAGGGGACTAGTAAATTCGTTCAAGTTTCGCAGAATAACTTTTTCAAGGGGTTTACCCATGTTAGGCAAAAGGGAAATTGGCCGAAAATTATTAATGCTACCTTCGCAGCCTGGTTTTGGTATTGGTATTACTTTGCTAACTTTCCAAGGTTTTGGAAAGTATCCATTATTAATATAATTATTGTATAATATCGTCAAGAAGGAGGAGATGGTCTTTCTGCACTTCTTGAGTATTTTGCTCGGGATACTATCAAGGCCGTGAGATAGCTTGCTATTTAAGGTATTTAGGAGGTCTTCTACTTCCGTTTTCGAGGTAAAAAATCCGGCGAAGATTGGATGTTGTGGAGAGGATGCTTTATTATATCTAGAGAATATAGTTAAATAAGATCCCTCGTACCCTTCCGTCGTTAGTAGAACCTCTGCTTTAACGTTGTTGTTCAAAGCTATGTTGGATGACTCACGGCGACAAAATAGTTGTTTGAAGTATTCCTCACATGCAACGATCTTTTCAGATTGTGCAGTGAAGACTTCGTTCCCTCGCTTTATAGGGTGTTTCTCAATGTTGAATTTGGAACTTTTACGGCCCGTGAATTGATTTATCGTTTTAAAAACATCTGAAGATAGTCGCAGTGATATCAGTCTGCTTTTATAGAAGTCGTTGACTTTTGATCTGATGCGTTTTTGGATTTCACGAGAAATGCTCGTTATTTGCGTTTTAAGTTCCAAATATTCCTCATTGTACCGGTTAAAGCTTCGATAGTAAATACGCTTAAGCCGTTGGAGCATATGCTTCCCAGTTTTTATTAATTGAAGAGTCTCCTGAGTTAGACATCTATAAAGCGGGCTACGTGGTTTCTGGAAAAGGGCATGCTGGTCTAGACACTCTATAATGGCAGATGTTAGTGCTGATATATGAGATGAGAGTCTATTTCTGCGTTCGAGAGAATGATATTTTCCGGTGGGAGATTCGGAAGGAGGTCTTAGAGGTCTTTTCTGAAGTTTGGCCAGTCTATGGAATTAAACGGTCTATAGTGAGGTGGGCAAGTAGGAACAGGTATGTGTGATCTAAGGGATATATTGAGATGGAGGCCATGATGGTCCGATAATGAGGTAAATGTGGAGCAAGTGAAGGGAATTGTGGGATCGTTGAGGTCAGAGGATATTATAAAGTTATCTAAAAATGAGTTCCCTCTGGGAAATGTTGGGACCCCAGCATTTGCTATGGATGCTGAGAGGAGGACGTCCACATGGAGCCATTCAAATAGATAGTTCCCGTTGGTATTTCTTGTGGAGTCCCCCCAGTGTTGGTGCCTGGTATTAAGGTCTCCTCCTAGTATAAATGAGTCGTTGGATGAGGCTGTTGTTTGGTTAAGTGTAAATGTGATCTGGGGACCTAGATTGCAATAAGGATTTTGGCTGGGTTTCCATTGGGTCGCTTGATATTGAGCGTTGCTAACGGACATGAGGAATTATTTTGTTCAAAAGGGATTTGATGGATATCTAAATCATCCCGAAACAGTATCGCAGTACCTCTGCCACTGTCATTCCGAAGCGCATGGTAGTTCCTCAAACGGACTTTGTGGTGATGGTTAAGAACTGTTTCGTTCAGAAGAAGGATGTCGGGTTGGGAAGATTTGACCAAATCAGCAATGTAGAGCCTCTTATCATGTGAGATTAGGGAGTTTATATTAAGGGATAGAATGGTTAGTCTATTTGCAACCATAAAGGTATAAATAGAAGTTGAGAGCGCCATTGGCTTCTCTTGGTCAGGAGTGGTGTCAAAGTATGGGAGGAAAGCCCTGACTTTGGATAGGAGTTCACTGGGATAGACTTCCAGCCACTCCACGGTTATTTGTTGTGGGCGTTCGACGGGATTAGGAGTTGGTGAAATAAAATTATGGGTCGGAGTTCCACTCCTTAAAACCTCTGAATATGAGGTCAGATTGGAGGGAGGGGCAAAGTGGTGTGGTGGTTCTTCTAGAACACGTCTGAACTGTCCATTAAACCTGTCAACCTGAGAACTTGGCTTCGAGCTAGACCTAGTTTTTACTAATGCCGTCGGGTTGCAGGGAAGGGAGAGGGCATGCTTGAAAAGAGACTCCTCTATTCTAAATGCTTCCAGGCATTTGAAATAAAAACAGCCCAAATGTAATATTCCATTAAGTTCCAATCGTCAACTCATCTGAACATCTCTCTAATTAGATTATGTAATGAATCGCCCCTACGCCACTGGCGACCAATACTGATGCACCTTGCTGCCATGTTGCTTTCCATCTCGTGGCAGTTGTGACGACTTCCCATCCCACGTCAAGTTTTGTCGTGGGATGTCAAGCCGAGTTGACAGCCATATGGTGAGCGCGAGGAGGTTCGGCTGCCGATGCAGGACAGTGAAATACGGTCTTTTTTCTAGCAAGCGGTCATCTTGACATAATTTACAGGGAAGGTAGGTGCAATAATGCCACACAGAAAATAAATTATGAATCGATATTTTCAGAAGCGTTAGTGGAAAAGTGGCAGTCCGACGCAGCCATAGGGAGAGTGGGTGGGTGAAATCCCCGATACAGATAGATAGAGATATTGTGCGAGAGATAGGCTGACTGAACGAAGTGTAGTGGGCGTCGAGGTTAATGCTACAAATTTGTTTTGGATCAAGTAACGATCAATGAGACAGAATCGATTCACACGATTCTACGTATCGTGTGGCTTTCCTGTTTTGAATGGCGTCGAATTCTTTCGTGGGTTGAGTGAAGAAGATAACTGGATTCACGGTCTGTTCCCGCCCCTATAAAATGCGTTCGCAAACCCGGCAGGCTTTGGTATTATCTTCATCGGTGGGTTGTCAGTTTTAACATTAGTGAAGATACGCAATTACATTGAAGGATTACGTTATCAGGAGGGCATCATTATGATTATACATGAAAGACGGCACGAAGGTCGTGCGAATTTAAGCCGAGAGACTGCAGTCCAACAACCTATGGTGCATGGTGCAACAAAGCCCGTAATGAAAACAATAGTGAGTAGTTGTCATTCTTGCAATGCTTTGCCGGTTAAGAACCATATCAGAACAAAACACAAATTTAGTCTCAATTGACTTTGCGACAAATGTCATTTTTGCACCATTGTTAATATTTTTATTTCTGTGCATTTGATCCCATGCAGTTTTTCGGTTTTCCGTAACTAAAAAAAGTCCAAGTTCTTCCTTTACCAAAAGACATCTGACAAAGGAAAATTTAAGGTGTTTGATTGTCTTTTTTTAACGAACGAAATTATTCAGTGACAAAATAGCCACAAGAGGGGAGTATATGAGTAAATAACCAAATAGAAGAACAGTTAACAATTTCAACCGAAAAATTTCATAGCAACAAGCAGTAGCTGAAAGGTTAAAACAAGTTAAATATAATGTGTAAAATAGGTTAGGATATGATTTGAAAATTTACAATACTACACTTAATTTTTATTTAAATGATTTGCGCAAATGTTGTAGATCGAAGTTCAGTTAAGTGAATTGTTGATTAGTTCTCGTATTTCTCATTTAGTTTTAAGGTGGGCTCATAAATTGTTGCAATAATTTGTGTCTTTTGCTGCGATTACTCACACATTGCAGTATGTCGTTGAAAAAGAAAACGTTATATCGCCATGTATGCACACCAATTTCGAATTAATTATTTGTTAAGTTATTTACGTGATGGTGCGTGATTGTAAGAATTCCCACTTACATTATCTACCCAGTAATCGATGATATTCGATATTTAATGAAACATTGTATGTATGTAGAGAAAGGTAATAAGCACTTAATTTGTTTCTTCACTGAAAAGAAAAAAATCGTAAAGCTTTGGTTTTGTTCGCGAGAGAAAGAAAAATTCGTCGGATGCCAGTTAATTTTTAAAAAAGTTTTCAATCCACAGACATCTTGAATAGTATTGATGCTATTCTGTTCTGGGCTTTTCAACAATTTATTATGTTTCCATCAAGCACGATTTTTTTTTCTACCAATCAGTTTGCTCCCTAGTTCACAAGTCGGCTTGTTTTCATATCGTGTATAATGTACGAGTATAGCTCTTGGAAACGCTTGGAAAGTATCACGTGAAAACTAATTGTGTAATTTTCTTATTGTTAATCTCGCTTAAATCTTATTGTAAGAGTAAGTACTGAAAAAAGAAAGAAAAAGAAAATAAGAGACACCTTATGTAGATCGCAACACTTCATACCCTATGTCACGATTATGGGTTTTTTTTACGAAGTAACGACAAATTTTTGTTACTGAGTTAGAAGTCTCAGTTTTTGTATTCGAAACTTATCGATTTTTTTGATAACGACTTTTGGACAATATTACATTAGATATGTTCTCTTCGTTTTCACTGTTAAATTTGCCATCATTTCGGTCTTTTATTTTTGACAATTATTTAAAGGCGACAAAGCTAAAATCAAATCATAAAATAATTTAAAACTACCAAAATTGAGAGGTATACGAGTATATCCAAGGTTTATACAAGACAAAGGATATTAGATGTAATTGAATGTTTGTAATTTATTTTCTAAGTAAAAACCATTTCACTCGATTCAATAATGTTAGTTTGTATACTCACAAAAATGGTTGAACGTGAATTAAAATTTAAAATAAATTGCTAATCGAACAACGACTTTCCTTTCCAGCCTGACCTCTTTCAGCAGCAGTGGCGCTGGTTTCACGTCGCGGACGGGACGCGGTACCTTCGTTTGCCTTGCCTTTTTCTTACCGTAGCGTTCTTCGGGTTTGACTTAACGTAGTATATTTTTCGGTACCGCGTCGGTGAATTTCAGGAGCGCGAAATGGAATTTAGTTTTTGTGATTGACTGTAAGAATGCAGAGAATAAGGATTTAAGTAAAGTAGGTTTCCCTTCCGTTTGTTTGAATTGTTGACGCGTTTGAAACGGGCATTTAATATTGGCTGAAATACGTAATTGTGCGTAATCCATTTAAAGACCTGCGACCGAAATTCTCTCCGATCTAGCTGGCCGACAAGCGGCCACCGCGAAATGGATTACGGATGCACGGACGGTTGACCGGTTGGTTTCATTCGTTGGCACGGCTCAGACTTGACGTCTAGAACCGATGACAGGTCGGTTTCGATTTCGTTCGAGCTGACGAAGACGATGTTAGACTGAAAATCATGACAAATGGCGCCAAACGTGGGGCCAAAACATACTAAGGGGGTAAAAGATTCGCGTCTTCTGGCGAGTTGGTCCTGTATGGAGGATGTAAGGTATCTTGGTACTCGAGCCCCACAGACAGGAGCAGTGGAGTTGTGTTACACACACTTGCAGTCGCTTCACGTGAGTTGTACCTTCCGCTCTCCTTTGTTTAATTTTTTTTCCCGACATCCTTCCGATGTGATATCCCAGGTTGACACCTGTAAGGACCATCTATTTTCTTGATGGAACTGTCAGCCAGATGGGTTTCTCCTATCGGCCTGGATTCTCAAGAAAATATAAGGCTACCTAGCCTTTATATCGCGGAAGGATTCTACTCATCCTTATATGCGTGATAGACGAGTGGTTTCGGTTCAACGTTCGGTGGCATATGCTGGAGTTGCGAAGCCCGGAATGCTTCCACATGTCGAGAATTTTGACCGCGTACGAAGCTGTTACGGTAACGCTACCACTTGTCTCGTCGAGTCAATTAACGTAGTTTAGAGATGGTTTTGTAATGTATGTGGGTTGGGGACAACATCATTCAATCGGCCGGAAGCACCCTTTCCTCGACAGACTACCATTCACTCTCGTTTCCCTATGGAGGAGTCAGCGCTGCTGGAAAGATAAGTGTTTAATAAATAAATTTTTTTTTCATATATATAGCAAATAGCTCGCTACCATCAGCCACTAAATTTAGCAATAAGTCTCTTGTATACATATCCTTTTTTTTGTACTTAAGAGTAGTTTTTTTTTATAATCGACACCAACCAGCCTAAATCAAGCTCAACCCTGGCAACGAAACAAACACCAGACAAATGTTGGACCCATTTTAAAACGGTACAACCCGCTAACTGCGGGATTTGCTTCGAAGACGTGGTAGAGGGCGCATCAAGTGTGCGACTGGAGTGCAAACACCTGTTTGACCACAACTGTGTCCAGCAGCTCCTATTAATTTCAACCATCTGTCCCTTATGCAGACGGCCGTATGACCGAACTGCTATAGACGCCCCGCTCGGAACGCACATCCCGACGTGCGGAGCAGTGGCGAAGGAACCGCAGAATGTTGACCCACCTCAACCACTGTTGGACATCCAAGGAACTGTGGGCGGAGAAGTTCCTGTTGCCGTTGTCCCAGCCGAGGCTCCAACCGCGCCTTCTGCCAACTCCGTCAACGACACAATCCTGACGTTACTGCAAGGGATGTCCGAGAGGATCAGACACTTAGAGAGAGGCTTCCAGAACATCCAGATCAGCCAACCCCCCCGCCACGTAAGAACTCCATCTGGCTGGGAGCCAAATCCCAGTGTGGCTATGCCCTACTCTAGACCAGCTGATAATTGGACCCTCCCTACAATGAACTCGGGAATGGATCCGAGAGCCCCCGAGTATCGACCTCGATACAGTACCGCACCTCCGTTGAAACCCACAGTCCCCGACTCGGTCCCGTACGGCAAGCCCATCGATGATACGATGCGCCCTGCGAACGTATCGACACCAGTCCGAGACCCTACGCCTCGTATCATGGATAGTTGGCGCCTTAGCGTCACCGGTTTTAACTCGACGACATCGATGGACTGGTTCCTGAATAGAATGCAGGCTCTAGTCACCAGCACACTGGGAGGTGACTTCTTGGCTTTCCTTAGACACGCACATCTCTTGTTCAGCGGAGATGCTGACGTGTAGTACTGGAGCTTCATAGAATCTATGCCACGCCCCGATTGGAGTTCTTTCCGTGCAGCCTTCCGCAACCGCTTTGACGATGGCTTCACTGAAAGAGAGCTAGGGGAAAAACTGCGGAAACGCAAGCAGGGTGCCCACGAACCATTCGACTAGTATTACACCAGTATATTGCGCTTAAGTACTCGGTTACGAACACCCATGCTCGAGGACGAACTGGTTGAAATCATCAGAGAGAATATGCGTTGGAAACTTCAAAACAGTCTCCTTCATGTGCCCATTCACATCATACAAGGGTTACGCCTCCATGCCCGTAGGCATGAACAGCTAGATGGGGGGCGAGGAACCTTCCGTCCACAACCTCGCCTGACGGGACCCAATCCACGAAATAATAATACCGCGGAGTTAGTGGCAGCGGATCACATAATTGATGACCCGATACCCGTACCGAGGAACGGAGCACCCTGGAGCACGAATTCAAAGCAATGATTGACGGTCAGTTAGAACTGCCGACAACCGGGGCATCGGTTCTATGCATGTCCAGCGGAACCGACGATCTTCTGTTACCGGTGTGGAAAGGCAGACACTTATGCACCAGATTGCGCAGATTTCAAGTTGCGAAACAACCCCAACTTTACTGACTCGCCAAACACACAATAACACCTCTTATTTGAAAACCCTATATTTGCGAATGCTTGGGTTAGAGTCCATGTTTCACAGCCATAGCATAACACAGGTCTTATCACCGATTTTTATACTTGGAGCTTTCTTTTTCTGTTTATGCAGCTGGTCTTCAAGGTAGTCAAAACTGAATAGAATATTTTATTTGCAGGCAGTATTCTTCGGTGTATTTTGTCTCTTTCGTTAGCGGTTCTCATTATTTTGGCGCCTAAATACATGAATTGGACCACATTTTCGTAATTGTATACGCCAACTGTAATATTTATGTATTTTAGGTATTTTTTTCCATCTCCCTGCTTTAGTTCGATATTTGTGTGAAAGGCATCAATGAGTTGGTTAGTTATGCGTCGACGTCATTGCAACGCATTATTTGGTACTGTACGTTACGGTCAATACTGTCGAATGCTTGCTTAAAGTCAATGAAAATCTGTTATAAATCTATGTTTGACACTCAGCATTTTTCATGTACCTGCTTGACAGTGATCAATTGAGAATTTGTGTATTTATGCGCCAAAATAACGAGAACTGGTAATGAAAGAGACGAAGTAAGCCGAAGAATACAGCTCGCAAATAAAATATTTTATTCAGTTTTGACAATATTGAAGACCAGTTGCACACACAGGAGAAAAAAGCTATAGCTATACAAATCTGTGGTAAGGCCTGTATTATGCTATGTGTGTGAAACATCAATCCGAAATTAAGCATCTGAAAATATATTGAGCGCCTTTGAGTGACGGGTCCTGAGGCAAATAATTGGAGCGAAGCTAGACGGGGACCAATGGTGAATTCGATACAACCATGAGCTGTATGAAATTTTTGACAAGTCGGAGGTATCAATAATTGTAGAAGCTGCAATGGGCTGCCCAAATGAATCGTATGAACGAACAAGGAATACCCAAAAAGGCATTCGTTGGGAGGAATGAAGGTCGGAGACCAGTGGGGAAAACTGAGGAAACGCTGATCTCACTCCGTCAACGGAGACAGTTTTTCGCTGCCTGGATTGCAAAATTGGAGGACGCGGTCAACTACCCAAAACAGTTAGCGGCGCTATTTGTAGGGAGCAAAGGCCCGAGAGTGGCTGTAGTGCTAGGAAGAAGAAGAAGATATATTGTGTTGGTTACTATCCTTATTAAATAGTCTTAAGACTTTATACTTTATTCAAAGTTTGATTAAAATTAATATTATTTTGATTTTTAAACTTCTCTTGTTGGACACAAATTCCGAGTAACATTGATTTCATGCACTTATACTTCTCTGGATTAGCATGCAAGGATTGATAATTTGTTGCATATATCACACTTAAATATGTAGGGACTCAAGTAGATAGCTTAATGATCTTTTTATCAAGCGGCTTTCTTGAAAGACTTCCTACATAAATTACGGGATAAACAAATTGGGGCTTGAATGTCTGCTTATTTTCCGTAATTCCCTGTAGTTCACACATTTCGCCAAAAAATAGTGACTCAAAGTTTCGGCCTTGCTCCGAATGTAATTCGCAAGGTACGCCGTACCTACTGACCCAATTTAGCACTAGCTGTTCGGCTACGGTAGTTGCTTCCTGGTTGGGCATGGGGTAGACCTTGGGCCACTTGCTGAAGTAATCGGCTACAACCAGCGTATATCGATTTCCCCATTCGGATTCCGGAAAGGGTCCTGCGATGTCAACGGCAATCCTTTCAAACGGTACCTCCACGTTATAGGTTTGCATTTGTCCTCTCAGTCTTCGCTTTGGACCTTTGACGGAAGCGCAAATTGTGCATCTGCGACGCCAGTCCTCTACGTCTTCTCGAGCGTGGAGCCAGTAGAACCTTTCTCCTTCCATACGAGCAATGGTCCGATGTCTTCATCGGCTAACTGGACGTTTCGAATCTCCTCCGATGACCAACCTTCATCGAATTCCGCCGTTATCAATCGCAGATCAACGGGCGGTTCCTTTTCCTCAATCCGTCAGCAATGTTTGCAGTTAGCTGGACATGTACGGTGGGATCGGGCGTCAGCATTTCCTTGAACTCCGCCCTTCCGATGAACAATTTCGATCCATCTCGCAACTTGTCCCTCGGGGTTTTTGAAGTTGAGCACCCATCTCAGGGATGCATGGTCCGTTCGAAGAATAAATTCCTGGCCATGTAGGTACTTGTGGAACTGCTTAGTGGCCTCTATTATAGCCAATAGCTCCTTCCTGGTCACGGAGTAGTTCCTCTCACTTTTTGTAAGAACTCGACTGTAATACGAGAGGACTCTTTCTTCGCCATCGATCTGCTGGGAGAGTACAGCTCCAATACCGCTGATGCTCGCATCGGTGTCAACTATAAACATTTTTCCGGGCTTCAAATATGCCAGCACGGGTGATTCACACAGCTTCTCCTTCAATGTCTCAAAGGCTACCTGGCATTGTTCATTCCAAACATACGGACGATTTTTCTCGGTTAACTGATGGAGACACTTAGCTATTTTGGCAAAGTCTTTGACGAATCTTCGATAGTAGGTTGCCAGACCCAGAAAACTTCGTAATTGGCGCTTGTTGTTTGGTGTTGGCCAGATTTTCACTGCTTCAATTTTCTCAGGGTCTGTTTTGACCCCTTCTGCTGATACGACGTGTCCCAGGTATTTTACTTCAGCTGCAAAAAGGGTTCACTTGTCGGGAGTAAGTTTCAAATTTGCCTGTTGCAATCGGTACAAAACCTCTTCTAAGTTCCGCACATGCTCTTCGAACGTTCTCCCGATGACAATGATGTCATCTAGGTACACCAAGCCGGTTTTCCAGGTGAGGCCACGTAGCACGTACTCCATCAGGCGTTCGTAAGTGGCTGGAGCATTGCAAAGCCCAAATGGCATCACCACAAACTGCCACAATCTGGTCCCAACTGAAAATGCGGTCTTCTCTCGGTCCTTCTTGTTGATTTCTATCTGCTTGTAGCCACTCTTGAGATCGAGTGTAGAAAACCATTTTGCGTCGGTTAAAGTGTCCATGATGTCATCGATGCGTGGGAGCGGGTAACTATCTTTCTTAGTGACGTCGTTAAGCTGCCTATAGTTGACACAAAAACGAGTGCTACCATCCTTTTTCTTCACTATAACTACAGGCGCGACCCATGGACTGACAGAAGGTTCAATAACGCCTTGTTTTTTCATGTCCGAGATCAGCGCGCTCACTTCTCCTCGTTTGGCTATAGGGAGACGTCTTGGTGCTTGTCAAATCGGCTTGGCTCCCTGTGTATCTATGACGTGAGTTACCAGACTCGTTCGGCCTTGGTCATCCGGGCTTGTTGAGAAGATGTCACTGTACTTGGTGACCAGATCAGAGGCTCGTTTGAATAGCTGCACTGGCAATTTGACCCGCTTCAATATTGCAGACGTGGATTCCCGGGCCTTGTCTGTGTCTTGCCTCCTTTTCCAATGATGGTCGTGAGTAGCTTCCAAAGAGGTGATGGTGAAAATAGGCATGCAGCTGCCGATGACTTCTCCCGCTTTGATGCCCGTGGTTAAGTCTGCGGTGTTAAGGACTCTAGCCGGTACATCTCCGTTCCTTAAAGATCTTACAAGGCTTTGTCCTACAATCAAACTGCGCAATGCGGGCGTCTTCGTTGGCTCTATCAGATAAGATCCGTGGTCTCCAGAATCACCATCAAGCTTGGCCCATACAATGCTTTCGGAAGAATTTGGTACATCAGTGTCAGTACATACCGCTACATTCATCTTGGGAATTTGGGCGCTGGGATCCTCCATCAGTACTTCGACATTCTGCCATTTCAATACACGTTTGCCCAAATCCAACGTGATTCCATGTGGTTGCAGAAAATCCATTCCGAGAATGCAGTCATCCATAATGTTCGCGACGAGAAAATTATGCCGGAACACAAGATCTCCCAACTGTATCTGGAGGTTGACCTCTCCATGAACAGGTGCAGTTTCTCCCGTAGTTGTCCGTAGTGAGAAAATTCTGCCCTTGTGAAGTTGTTGCTGTCTAACTAGGTCTTGTCGAATAATCGATCGGGTTGCACCAGGGTCGATTGTTATGGTGCAGTATTTTCCGTCAACTTGACCCAGAAGGCATAAGTTCGCTTCTCCACGATGTAGTCTTGCCACGGTGATGGTGGTGCTGGGGACGTCGATCCTCCTAGCCAACCTCTGCCCCACGAAGTTGGCTCTTACATGTTTCCCGACCCCTCTGTTTGAAGGGCTTCCGTTCTGGGCTCCTGACTCGGTCTGGATCTCCTCCTAGCTGCACACCCTGGAGAATAGCTCGGTTTTCTTTGCTTCTTGCAGTCTCTTTGCAGGTGCCCCTTCTCTCCACAATTCCAACATCTAGGCGCACCATTTACATGCGAGTCTCGCTCAATTTCTGTCTGTCACTACCTCACGAACCCGGGCAGTGTTACGAGTCACATTTTTCGCTGCCTCAAAGTTGAGACTGTAAGCCAATGCGTCCTTAACCGTTTGCTTTTGAGCTAAACGCACAGCTTGTTGCAATTCCGGGTCCTTTAGTGCGCTGATGAATGCTTCTGTCGCTGCATCATCTCGATGTTCTGGGTCGTAGGCTAGATAAGCCAAAAGTGCTAGTCGCACAATGTCTTGGACTAGCTGCTGTAGGGTTTCACCAGACTTCTGCACCCGACGCCTTAGCTGTGACCGATAAATCTGCTTTAGATGATCGTCTCCATAACGCATGTCGAGCGCATTCATTATAGCATTCGGGTTTGAGTGCAATTCAACGGGGATCGTCTGCAAAAGCTCGGCAGCATGGCCTCTTAGAGCAAGAATCAGTGCAGTTGCTCGTTCCTGCTCATTCCAGTGATTTGCCCTTGCGGCAGCTTCAAACTGGGTCTTGTAAATACTCCAGACCGTTTGCCCATCGAATATTGGTGCTTGCACATTTCTGGATGTGCTTTGCACTGCGGTTATAAGCGGGGTTGGTGAAGTGGATACTACTGCCTTCGCTGCTTCCAACTCTTTTTTCACTTTTTTCATCTCATGGTTCATTCTCTCTTCGACCTGGCTGACCTTTTCCTCGACCTGGTAAACCATTTCCTCGACCTGGTCAACCTTTTCCGCGACGCCTTTAATTTGTTTGTTCAGATGACCGAGCTCCGCTTTTATTTCGGTTGACTGTTTCTCCAGCTTCTGTGTGATGTCTGCCTTGATTTCGATCGCTTGTTGGTCCAGCTTCACTCATTGTTCATTTAGCTTCGCTGATTGTTCATTTAGCTTCACAGCTAAACTGGATGTCTGTTCATTTAGCTGCGCTGATTGGTCATTTAGCTTCGCTGATTGTTCATTTAGCTTCGCTGATTGTTCATCTAGCTTCGCAGTTAGACTGGATGACATCAGCATTAACATTTGCATTAGCGCATTTTCTGGCTCCTTTGATTTTGGTGTTTTCACTTCTCCACCTTCTGCGCCTTTTTCCGCATCTGAGAGCTCACCCGAATCCAGATTCCCGCCTTCCAACTCGATCACGTCACGCAAGCGTGCAATCAGTATGGCCTTTGTACCTTGCGTGGCCAGATTTCACTGTTCCAACTCCTCTTTGAGCTCCTATATGCTCAATTGATTAATTTTTAGATGTAAGTTTCCTGGCATATTTTTTTATTGTTTCGGCTATTTTTGCACCAGTTTCCACGTTAATTTACACTATTGTGCACTTTAAAAATGTTTAAACGTTTACACTCCAAAATTTTCTATCCCACTTCTGACACCAATGTCACGTGTTATGGTTCGCAGCCAATAATTTTAATGTTCCGGGGAAGTGAAAACGCAATGTCTTTTAAATTAAATTAAAAGAGTTTATTTATTTACTTAAAAAAATGCACAATCACTCATTTAACTATTCCACAATTTTAGTTAGAATCTAACTTTCACTTGTCAATTAAATTTATATCGCAATTGTCTACTAAAACCACTTCACACTCAAACAATCAATATCACCTGTACTTTGCGTATCGCAGTTTTCTATCGCGGTTGTAATGAATGATCCCCCCATTCATTCAGCTCGCCTTTATATAGGGTCTCTAATCATTCAACTCAGTTCTCGTACATTGGTGAATTAGCGGGAACATTCCAGCAGCGTAACGAATGGAGCAGTCACTCACTTTCAGATGTTGATCATGCTTGGCGGGTTGTCGTGGTTTCGAGTAAATTCATTTGTTGATGTTCTTAATGGTTGTGAAAACAATTGCGACAGTAGCTCGTAGAATTATTTGTACATGTAACAATATGATCCTGGGTAATTACGCTGAGTTTCAAGCATGTGGTTTGAAAACCTTGACTAGTTTCAAACAGTCCAATCAAATCATGGGCTCGATTTCTTCCAAAATTATTCTTAGCTTTGAAAATTGTTCTTTTATTTATTGTGGCTTTTTATACAGCACTCATCAAGACCCAACGAGAGTATATATTTAAAATCTTTCTAACTTCCTGGCAATTTTAATATCAAACATAAATTAGCAAACCGTTTTCACTACACTGGATCTTAAATCTGAATTCAATACTCGTAACACTTTTGGTAGTATATGTATGTAATATTTCTCGCTTCAAAAAATGTCTTCCCTCTAAAATTCGACTAGATGTAAGGTCGATATATCCAAAAATATCCTGCCCCCGAAATTTGCCTCTCCCAAGAAAAACTACATCCAATTACAAAATATAATGTTTAATAAATCAAATTTCCGACATGTTTCATCATGCAAATAAATGCCAACCTCGAAATCCCACATTGAAAATGAGATCGCATAACATCGCTCCAAACCAACTCCTAATTTCCAATGCAAAGCACAAAGTTCGACTAAAATTTCATCAGAAACGAAAATATTACAAAATTACATGAAGAAACATGAGAAAATGCTCCCCAGACTCTCGAAAAAAAGCCTCGCAACTCGAAGAATGGGAATTCGAGCGAAAACACGTAGTAAGGATACATTTCTTCAAGCGTGTACATACCCTTTGGCGCTTACTCTCTCGCTTCATGCTTGCAACAAATATCCCGACTATGCAACCCCCAACGTTTTAGTTTCACTCTTCTTCGACATTCTTTTAGCAACTCACGCAAACCCCGGCGTATCCTTCAACACATGAGTGAGATCTTTCCTATGGACGAGTACATGCTCCAGTAATTTACCCAAATGTGCAAAATGGCTCATTATTATTCGTACATGGTACTCGGCGGTATTCTATTCCATTCCCAACAATTTCAGTCTTTGAAACTTTCTGAACGTTCTATTCGTTGGCGCTCCATGGTGGATGGTTCCAGTAGATCCAGTTCAGGATATCAAACCGATTCCCGGCAGAGTATCATCTTTTGGGCAAACACATAAACTTTGTTGAAGCGAATAAACAAATTTGCAGATTGGCTGGAGATGGTGTGCAAATCTCTATGTGAAACAAAGCAATCACGATAAAAGGATAATGCTGTGGAGGGGAGCGTAGAGTTCGGAGCATGGATGAATTAGGGAAAGGGCGCAATCAAGGAATAACAAAACACTGACGCCTGATAAGCTTAAACAATCATTTAATTATCATCGTTCTAATAATTGTCCTTCTGAAAGGATATTAAGTCAATTTTGATTGAAATTGTATTATAGTTGAGTAAAGAATAAACGATGAATTATTTTTTATTATTTAATGCTTAGAAAATTAAAATCTCTCTTGGCCAGATTACAATCCAGATGTCAATAAAGAAAAGCCGCGAAATGGATGTCCGCCCATAAAGTGTGATCATAAACAGAAGTGACAGAAATCTGGTAGCGATCCGAAAATATTATTAACTGGTCGCCTATAACCGTAAAATTAATCAGCGATAAAAGGAAACGCAAATACCGTCCAGCCAGCTCCACATTAACCCTGCCAATTCAGATAAGTAAAACATTGAAGATAATTTCCAACCTATTCGGGGTCAATTCAAAGCAGTGCTTTATGGGTGAAAACGACCCCGAAAAGATTCCCAAATTGCCCGTCCGTGGCAGTCTTCTGACTTCGAGACTCTATAAAATTTATTCTGTGGGTGCTTCGATCCGAGCGCCATGACTTGGTTTCCGATTCGAACGTCAGGACTCAGTGTCTTGTACAAACAAGCCGAAAGCTTTGCTTAAGTGGTATCTCGTTAAATTAACTTTTATATTCGGAAAAGTTGTTATTTATAGCCTCACAACGATTTCGCTTATTGCAAACGGGATGGAAAATGGAAAAGGAATTCTATTGAAATGGTTGTAGAATGGATATTGAATGAAAATCAACAACTTTCGATGTGATGAGGATTTAAATCATGCGGTTATATAGTTAGTAGTTAAATTATAAAGGTTGCTTGTGTAGTCTTCGATACTGGCAGTCAAGTTTTAATCACCTGCTCCAGTGCAAATCAAATTTTAATTCACTCTACTCCAAATACTTCTTTAATACACAAACTGGTTCATGAATCTGCTACGAGTACATCAAAACCAAACGAATTTAAAAATCATTTGCTTACAATGAATTTTAAATTAATAGCTAATCATTATCCCTTGTAATCCTTCGAACCCACAATTATTCATACATCCGTTCATAAATTTAAACCCCTTCTCGAACGGGGTCCTGCGTGTTAAAAATCAATAGCAGATAAAAGGACACATAAATTCTATTGTCAGATCCTCTCCTTGCTTCCCGACAATTTGACGACTTTCGCAATACGCACAAAATTTAGGATCACAAGGGATTACCATCATCCCTACACTAGCGTTTTATAGAATTTCGCTCCGATTATTATTCATAATAGCTGTGTATACTTATCATCCTTGTGTATGGAAAAATCTTCCTTGCTTTAGCTGCATCCCTTCAGGAATTGTCCTGGGGGTCTCTTAATCTTCTGCAAAATTAGAGCTGTCGGGTATGGTGTTTGCTTTGAACAGATGGGATGGGACCGGTAATAATCAAATTAAGCACTAGTGGTGACATATTAGCACCCTTCGTCACCGGGTAATGTACGTGCTTATCGCGCAACAACAACAATGGCTATAAAAGCAACAGCAACAATAATAACAAACACCGTCAGCATCACTCGTGTGCACATGCATTGAGTGCTGACTGTTAAATGATGCAATTAAATGTACTTTAGATGGATAAACATCATCTTGATCAGTTGAATTCGATCGCAGTGGTGAAGATTTTCGATAGAAGTTAAACATGTGTATGGCAGGTGTTACCAATTTGATATTTAATGAAAAAATGAATAAACTTGAGATGCACTAAACTCTCTAGGTCACATCATTTCTTGAGAAAAATTGAGCACTTTATGTATATATATATATATATATATATATATATATATATATATATATATATATATATATATATATTTATTTATATACACACATATATGTATATATATATATATATATACACACATATATGTATATATATATATATATATATATATATATATATATATATATATATATATATATACATGTATATATATATATATATATATATATATATATATGTATATATATGTATATAAATATATATATATATATATATATATATATATAAATATATATATATGTATATATATATATATATATATATATATATATATATATGTATATATATCTTCTTCTTCTTGGAAGCACTACAGCCCCTCTCGGGCCTCCGCTCAGATATAGTTAGAGTATCTCATTTTCATGACCGTATTGTTTTTTCGGAAGTTGGTTTGGTCAGTACCATGCTCCCCGTGTGCTTACTCAGCTATGATCTGATCTGATTAAATCAGTACATATCACCGCTGAGTGAACATTCGTAGTCTGTCCGAAAAATCCCCTGAACTAAATCACGTTGCTCTCAACGAGATTTGTACCTGGGACCTTCGGCTTATGCGTTCATGCTCTAACCACTAGACCACACAGACTACTATATATATATGTATATATATATATATATATATATATATATATATATATATATATATATATATATATATATATATATATATATATATATATATATATATATATATGATACCGGAATAGTGTGGTATGACTTTGGGATGGGTCAGCTCCTTGCACATTTTTATCAGATCCGTTTTTTTCGCTGTTGAAATCGGAAGCCGTTGGGTGTACGCCTGTGGTGGGGCTTAGTTGCTGGGTCTTCCTCTAACAGTCTTTTGATTTACAGGTACCAATTCATTTTTATAGTCTTCTCTGTAGAATACTGTATTAATCGAGCAGTTTCTCAAGCCAACTGCTTGAAAACCTTCCTATCATCTACTTGTAATTTTATTTGACGGATTTAGAAAAGTAATTAATTATTTCCGTTCATAATCGTCATTTGTAAAATAGTTTTCTTTCTCATTATTATTGTTAAATGTAATTTTTTATCAATTTCTCTTTATATTAAATGGAATTTTATATCAATTTTCCTTTCTATTAAATTTAAACGTTTTCCTTTAATTATATTTTTCATGAAATTTAATTTTTTTTACTATTTAAAAAAACCCTATTCATTTTTCTTTACTTCGTTCAAATTTAGTTCATTTAGTATAATTTAAAGCCGTCACATAAAATTAGCAGTGTAGGAACGTTGATCGGGTACGCCGAACCGGTGTACTAAATTCGGAAGTAGTGGAGGGACGTCAAAAAGACAATACGAGGAAAAAGGGAGAAAAATGGTTGCTCGTCGATAATCTTTCCTCAACTGGTGTCGATGAATTGTGCGTGTTTTCATGTATTATTATTATTATTTTTTGTATTTTTGTTTTTTTTTCTGTGAACGTACTCCAGTTTGATAGGCTTTCGGCTGCGCGGGACACGAGACGCAAAATCTAGTCCAGTACTAAGGTCGGCAGTCTACACTTGGTATCAAGTTTAGGCACGGCCTAAGGGAACGGCATTCGTGAAGAGCTCACTAATTAATCCATTCGGTTGGGCTGTATTCACAAATTGCGGTGCATCGTTCGGAAACCCGGGATAAGGATACGTGGCTCGAAAAATCGCAAAGCTGCCGTCAGGACACTGAAAAGTAGCACCTTGTGAAATTTTTAATCGTGGTGAAAAAGAGGTCGTGCACTCGATAGTGATTTCCAAGGTATGTACATATTGCAATGTTTTGGGGGCTTGTATATAATTTCGATTTTCCAGCCAGCAGCCAAATCGAATCGTGGCATTATATTGAATGCCATCGAATGTTATGTGTATCCTGGAGCGGTGTATCGAGAAGCTAAGCAAAAAGTAGGGAGAAAAATTGCCAGATCGGAAGCAAAACATTCCTTAATACAATTTCGTGATGCTGGTTGTCAAGTTCAGGCATTGTACAGTTATTGACCTTTAAATGGAACGGTTCTTGAGCTGTATGGAGCGGGGCCTCCTCAAGTAGATGAATAACCGTTCGATGGATTTTTCAAATACAACTCGGGAGCAAAATGTTTCTCACAAGTTCATACTAAACATGTACCTAACACGTTTTTTGATGTATGAATTTTTTCACCTTCAGCAAATCTACCAAAAAAATAACTTTGAAATCTCAATTTCTTATTTGAATAAATCACAAACTCTGACTTTATCTGACCATTCATTCGAACTAATCATTTACTTACCTACGTCAGATTCGGTTCCACTATTCCTTACTCAAAAAAATATTAAATCTATTGTACTTATTGGAGAGAAAAGAATATCTTTAGATCTATTTAGAACATACAATTGCACTTTGTGTAAGCATTATTTAATCGCCATAAATTTAAAAGTAAAAAGTATACAAATTAAGATGTTACTAATACTCGTTTGAATCTAACTTAACAGTAGTAGTAGTAGTAATCGGGTTAATATTTGGAAGCGTATATTTAAAATGTAATGATTTGGTGGATTTCGTCAGTCTTGTGGAAGCCGTGCATCGTTGCGGACATTCGAAATTCGAAGTTGTCAATTAGTGAGTGAGTGAATATAAGCAGTTATTATATAGTCAGTTAGTGAATGAAAAGTGAAAAGTGCGAGCAGGAGGGAAGATTCTCAACTATCAGAAAAATAATAAGCTGGCAAAAAGGCACGGATTCTTCTGGGTGAGTGACATTTGCTTTCCTTGTTTGCGAGAGCGTATTGTTTTGATTATTGTTGTTGATTCGTATAGAAATTGTGAAAATAGTTGGATAAATTTCTTAGTGTGTGAGTTTGGTTTGGGTGGGTTGTGGATATGACAGACATATCCACAATGGACAAAGATCAGCAGATCGCTCTGCTGATTGGGCAGTTGCAAACTTCGCAAGCTGTGCAGGCACAGCTTAACGAAGTTATAGAGCAGTTGAGGCAGGCTCAATAGCAATTGATTGAGGTTAACTCGGAGTTGGCAGAACAACGCCGAGTCAACAAAGAGCTCATGGAGCAATTGAGGGATGTGGCACTGGCTAAATCAAAAAAGAAAACCAAAAACAAAAAGAGAAAAGTGGAGTCTTCATCTTCCTCATCAGAGGGCCCGCCGCCCTCTCCTCCTTCTTCAGAAGAAGAAGCGATGGAAGAGGAAGCAATCCAAGAAGAAGATGAAAATGAGTCGATGCAGGAAGACTCTGCTGAGGAGGATGAAGAATTTCCTGCTCTGCCACCGCCGGGTTCCTCAATAGCTCTACAAGAGCTGGCCATCCCACCAAAAAAGAAAACCACTCCCACCGCGCCCACCACATCCAAATCCCCAGACGACGACAAGAAACGGACAACGGTACCTGTCATCCTCCGAGAGCCTGAAAAGTGGACCCAGGTCCTAAAGGACATGAAAGACCTTGGAATAAAACACGAATCCACCAAAAAGGTCTACTTGGGGATCCAGATAATTCCAGAGACACCACAAGACCACAGGAAACTTACAAGATACTTGACAGAAATGACGATAGAATACCATGCGTATATCCTTCCTGAAGTAAGGAATCTAAATGTGGTAATCAGGGGTCTGTATGGACTGTCGATTGACGACATTAAAGAAGATCTGGAGAGCCAAGGATTTCACCCCATTGAAATCCACTATATAAAGTTACGAGATGGGCCATCCAGGTTGATGAAGGTCCTCCTTCCTAAAAGCGAGACTGACATATACAATATAAGGGCAATATGTCACCTCATATGCACTGTTGAAGCGCAACGCCCCCGTACAGGACAAGTTATGTGCCACAACTGTCAGCAGTTTGGACACTCTTCCAGAAATTGTCACGCACAGACCCGTCGTATTAAACGCGATGGGCTCCACCATTTTGCCAAATACGTTAAAAAAAGCAGAGGAAAAGCCAAAATGTGTGAACAGTGGTGGAGAACATCCAGCCAACTATGGTGAATGTCCTCGGAATCCAGTGAATGTCAGGAAATAGTTCGCACAAGTTGCAGCTGCTAATAACAACAAAACCACCACAACATCTACACAACAAGAAAATAAAAACACACAAAAACAAAAACAAGCAAACACTCCACTAAACATAAATTACAACATGGACACACTCTTTGCCACCATGCAAACACAATTCCAAACCATGATGCAAGACATGATGGCAAAAATGGTTCAGGGAATGTTTGCATCACAAAACAGTTTTATGGATCATTTAACCACTCTCCCATGGAATGCAAATTCCCTGCTTCAAAAGACTGGTAAGTTGACTCAACTTATATTTGATTATAAATTTGACATCATTCTCATCCAGGAAACCTTTCTGAAGCCTGGAAACCGCCTACGCTTCCCTAACTATTTTCTGTACAGAAATGACAGAACAACAGGCAGAGGAGGCGGAACGGCCATTCTTGTGAGAAGGAATGTGAACCATAATCTCGTATTGACACCTACGTTACAAACACTAAAAGCTACTGCAATTCAAGTGCGGACGGATTCTTTTGAATTCATGGTAGTCTCGGTATACAGCCGCCCTCAGGCAGCTACGCTCATTGAAGATATTAAAAAACTTCTGGACTTTCAGGGTCCCATACTCCTTGCCGGAGACTTCAATGCCTATCATCGAAGCTGGGGAGCTGTGAGAAGCAATCGTGCTGGGACTGAGTTAAACCGATTCATCACAGATAATCCACTAAGCCTGCATATCCCCAACGAACCAACACATTACGGCTACCGAAATTGTTATCCTCTCCATATTGGTATATCACGTACCTTTGAACACGATGTACGCATAGAAGTCCTCGACGAACTTTCATCCGATCACAAACCGGTGCTAAAGAAACCATTATTCAAACACCCGAAACAGCCAGCGACACAGAGAAAATGATAGAAGAAATCACAGACAAAATAATACAGGCAAAAGAGGACAACACAGTCACAACTCTGACGAGGGTGACAAACCCCTATGAACTCCCTAACGACATCAAAAATTTAATAAGGAGGAGGAATCGAGTTTGGAGAAGGGCTAGGAACACAGGTGATCCTAGATTACGCCAGGAAGCAAATCAAATTACGAGCAAAATTCGTGATCGGATATCAAAATTCCGCAATGAACAATGGGAGAGCTTCTTGCAAAGTCTGGAGCCTGGGAGCGATGCTTTCTGGAGGGTTTCCAAATACTTTCGTGTTAAAAACAAACTTGTAGTATTGCCAATTCACGGCCCTTACGGTATCAAATTCGACAGTCCTGGTAAGGCGGAGGCCTTCGTAAATACTCTAGAAAAACAGTTCTGTGAAAATTCATCCGATGAGGAGGACCTTGACGAACACGAAGACCACGTCAATCGATTGACCAACAGGCTCATGAGGTCTGACATTACAGACTCCGATCTAATACAAAGCACCTGTCTTCAAGAGGTTAAAGATATCATACAGGTACTGAACAGACGAAAAGCACCGGAATTTGATTTAATATCAAACACCATGTTAAAATGGCTCCCGGATAATATTTTCGATGCAATAGCAGCGAATATAAACGAAATTGTCCACTTGCAAAAATACCCCAAAATATGGAAATCGCAATAGTTATTGTTCTTCCAAAACCTGGTAAAAACCTCATGTTCCCACAAAACTGGTGACATATTAGCCTATTATCCTCTCTGTCAAAAATAATAGTAGAGCGGGTGCTACTAAATCGACAAACTGAGGTTGTTACCGAAAAAAAAATACTTCTTGAAGAACAATTTGGCTTCAAGCCATTACACTCCACCGAACTCTAGCTTACTAGGGTGGTCCAACACATCAGAATAGGGCTAAACTGCAGGAAATCAACGGGTTTGGTTATGTTTGACAGAGCCAAAGCCTTCTATAAAGTCTGGCATGCAGGAATTATTTACAAAATGCATGAATCCCAAATGCCACTGCAGCTCATACAAATTATTGGCTCCTTTCTAAAAGGCAGATCATTTCGTGTCAAAATTGACAACCACCTCTCAACCATGCGGCCAATTCAAGCTGGAGTCCCACAAGGATCACCCATCTCCTCCATACTATACAACATCTTTACTGCAGACCTACCTCGGGCGCCTATGAATGTCCACAAGTCCCTATATGCCGACGATACCTGTGTTTTATACTCATCCAGACAAGCAAGAGTCATCACCACCAAACTACAACTCTCC
Source organism: Odontomyia ornata (assembly GCA_963969285.1). NCBI lineage: Eukaryota > Metazoa > Arthropoda > Insecta > Diptera > Stratiomyidae > Odontomyia > Odontomyia ornata. The sequence continues at coordinate 194,594,399 of OZ017741.1, forward strand.
ATAGACATACTCTTGAAGTATTTTCGCAAGTGGAAGATCAAGTTAAACTCAGACAAGACCCAGGCATTATTTATAACCAGAAAAAGACAACAACAACCGAAAACTTTGACTGTTGAAAACGAAAATATTGCCTGGTCAAGAACAGCCAAATACTTAGGACTGACATTCGACAACAAACTCTCCTGGACCGACCACATACGCAACAAACGAGGACATTGTTACAATGTACTATCCCAACTCTTTCCACTCCTTAAGGCCAAGAAACTCAACATCAAGAACCGTCTGCTGATCTACAAGCAAATAATACGACCGACGCTACTATATGGTAGTACAGCCTTCTACCAGACGACAGAGACCAACAAAAAGGCACTACAATCGATCCAAAACAAAAGCATTCGTCAAATCTTCGGAATCCCATGGTATGTTAGAAATACGGACATATATAAGGACCTTAGAATAGAATCTGTCGACATATTCGTACGTGACAAAGCACTCAAATTGCTCGACAAAGTGGACAACCATCCTAACACTACCCTGGGAATCCTAAGACGCAAAGCACTACCAAAAGAAACTTATCCAACTATCCGCGCTTACTTTAAGAAAATATAATTAACAATAATCAGAATAGCACAATCTCGTTAATCATGGTGAGCTCACAGATAGAAGGGAGCTAGGGTGCTAAATCGCATCAGCTCCTAGGGAAACGAAGGATTTCGTTTTATAAAGTGCAATAATGAAAATTTAATTAATAAACCGAAGTATACTGTAGTGATATCATTTACGAGTATGTTAATCTAGAGCGTGTACACTCCAAAAAGGCATTTCATCTGATAATCCATTTAAATTAGAATCTTGGAAATTATGTAATATATTTCTTAAATAATTTATTATCGAACATGAAATTGAAAAAAGAAAAATTTGCGATCAGATGTGATGTAAGGCCAATATGGGGATAAATTATCCCACAGGCAACAGTTATATTATTCGTCAAATGAGTTACTTAGTGCAGTCACCATATTATGGTGAGCTCTTTAATTATTTAAAACAAAAAATTAGGGAGTAGGTAGTGATTTTTTGTAACAAAAATACCTAATGTTACACTAATTCAAGTCCTAGTGAAGGGCAAAGCTTGTCAAATGTTAAGACCTCATTTAGACAATTGAACTCTTTGATTCATCGGCACGAAAATAACGAAAAGGGAATACTTTTTATTTAAAAGATTTTCATTTTCATTATTTGCTTTTGCATTGTAGTGCGGCAGCTATCCAAGAACTTATTAGAACGATTTAGTTAAAAAAAATTTTTAACAATGTATTTAAATTATGTCTTATTAAATACAATCTGTAATACAAAATAATTCTTGACGAAACTACTGACTTGAATAATAACATGCATTTGACTGCATTAGACTATTTTCAATGAAATTAATGAAAAATGTAAATCATGAATCTCTCAATTTGATATTTCTGCGTAAATTGATATCTTGACTAATCCATTCTATCTCACACACACTCTCGAAAATATTGTGCTGACCTAAACATAGCTTTTCAATTCAATTCATGCATAGAAAATTTGAACAAAAAAAAAAATTAAGACCACTAAATTCAAATCAAAAGAAAATTTCGTCAGTGAAAAATGTGACTACTTGAACAAGCTAAGCATAATTTATATATTTTTCAAGTTCTTTAATATAATTTTTTTTCCAAATATTTTTTTTCTCTTGTAAACGTTTAGATATAAAATATTAAGTTCAACTATAAGATAAATACAGAGAAAATGTATAGGTAATGAAGCATAAAGAAAATTTAATAATAATAACGAAATGTTGAATTAAACATAAAAAATCTCGAGCTTTCCTTTTCTCTCTGACAGGGTATAGGACCCGCATCGATGGCCAGCTTCTCAGCTCATATGGGCTAGCCATCGGGGGTGATCCACCGTTTTTGTCGCTTAATAGGGGCTCTTGCCGGATAGAGTGGCCTTCCGCTCGCGTGCCCTTTTTAGATATAGGGTTATGTGATTTCATTGCATAACTTTATAGCATAAATTGGTTACGTTTGTGCTTCTCATTGTAGGGAAAGAGTCATACGTTTTTCTCTCAAATGAGAAACACATGGCCACGTCTACGTTTGGATCTAGATCCGGTTGGGAAGGCGCGAGGGGGCGCCACTCTTATTTGTGGGCCATGAGAATCGTCAGGTAACGACGAAGTCCCCTTTAGTCCATCTGTCTTCCCCAGGCCCAGTTTGTCCTTTCTCGTCGGCAATCTCCTTTTTTTCGACTTCGGTCGACTCTTTTGTGACCCAGGAATTCGTGAATGCGAAAATCTTTTTGTAGTGGGTCCTTGTGCTGGGGGAAAGAACCCGCCCCACGACACCGTAACGCTAGCCTGACAGCGCATTCACGCGTCCCCAGACAAGCACAATCTCGACGATTTCTTTTACGGACATTATAACACACTCACTTCACTACAATACAGCTACTCCATCGTCGGTCTTCCTATACTCAAGGCAGCAAACATTTCTCCAAGGAACAACTCCTTTGTGAAATTTCTTTGCCAACTCGGTGAAATCGAGAAATTCGTCGTATTCCATTATTGTCACATGGATGGGTTTTGGATGGATACGCGCACTTCTAACAATTTGAAACCAACCTTCTGGAACATAAACTGGAATGTTTTTGGATTTCCTTTCCACTTTCGAGTGAATTGAATCACATTCCATCTCAGAATGTTCTGGCTCGAAGAAAGAATGTTTGATTAGGTGCAATGCGGTAGCTTTTAGTAGATGGACACACATTGCAGCAACCAGTGAGTTTTTATTCTATCCAAAACAAGAATCAGACATCATTCTTATTTGGTGAATTCTGAGTCAGCTCTCAATTTCATTTGAACGTACTTCATGAGGCAAGAGGTTTTTTCATTACCACCTCTTTCACCATTTGTTTCATCCCACATAAAACAATTGCTGTCATGTGAATTGAGATCGAAAATCGTGAAGTTATACACGGCTAGCTTGCGGAGATAAAATATTTGACCCCCATTGCCCTTGAGAACATTAAGAACGGCCTCTAAATCAAAGTTAAATGACAAGCAGTGATTATTTGCTATTGTTGATAAATTTCTGTAATTGTTTCTAGACTCCCGAGCTGCATCCTTCCTCTCAATGTGCTTATCATATTCAACCTCTAATGCCTCTCTGTAACCTATAGACGCCACTCGATACATCAAACATTTACAGCACTGATCCTTCTTTGGACGAAAAAATCCAACATTAAACACTCGAAACATTTTTCTAAATTTATCAAACGAAACATTTTCCTTTCCATCCTGTATACAGCGTTCCACAAACAGTCCGTGCATAGTAGAGATGTTCAATGTTGCATCTTAATATTTTCTACTAGAAGATTTGCGCCAATAGTACGACTCCATTTTTGGAAAAGAACATATAAATTCCCGAATGTACTTTTCAGCTCCAGAGGATAGTTTGTTGGATGGACGATGACGCCCTTTCATGTCTGGTTCCACTATTCCCGTGTCCGTAATTTTTTTTTAAAGCTTCTGTGATGTTCAGGGTGGCTAGGAAAAATTCACGACATACCTGAATTTTATCATTACCAACAGTCAGAGTATAAACACGAGTAAATACTCTCTGTGTAGTATGAGCCCTGGTTGAACGCTTCTTGGCTGTATTACTCACAATGTTGAGCAAGAATGGACCTCTGATGATCTATTGATGGTGACATTCTTAAACCGTCATAGATTTTTCGGCTATGATCTTCGCTAACGAGTGAAAGCATTGGTGATTAATCTTACCAGTACAAGGAGATGGCAGCATGGGACGGATGGCACATTCTACACTTCTAAATCCAGAACATGACTCACCCTTCAATCTCTTCTCAAAACGAATTTGCGTTTTCCATTTTCTTTGACCTCGTTTTTCAGGCAGTCCACCATTGATTTCTCCATGCTCTTCGTTATTTAAACCTGAAGGTCCTGGTTGAGGTGAATTCCAAGAGAGCTCATCTTGGTCATTCCAGTTTGATGCTGAAAGAAAAAGATGCAGAGCACAATGATTATTCCTCAGAATCCAAAGAAAAAAGAATAATGAACGTACTGAACGGGGAGTCCCAGGAAACAAGTTGCTGCTGTCAGATGATTCATTTTCAGGGCAATAAGCTTCATCAGAATCTGAAAAAGTTTCTTCCCTCTCCATATCAGCGCACGTTGCAATAATTTTTCTCGACCTGGTTGAATACACTTTCAAATCTCAAAAATCAGCTTCCAGAACGTCAAAATTACAGAAACACGACTATTAACGAAACGCAAGCAATAATGATTAAACTTAAAATCTGCGTTAGTCAGAAACAGTTGAACAAATGCGACATAACCAGGTTACTATGGAAACGACTTCCCATGCATTGAAAGTGAACCTCGGTGAACCATTTCAGATAGGAACAAATGAAGTACGCTTTGCAAGACTCACCCAAGTGGTAGATAAATTACTTTGTTGAAGTATAAAACGACAATTTTGTAGATGTGTGAAACGTTGAATGATAATTTAGCCTATTTGGGATTGGAATTCAAATGCATATCTTTGGCATATTGTAGAGTGATACCCAACAATTATAAGAATCAACTTAGGTAAAAATGGATAAAAATGCACTTAGGTGACTTTGGTGTAACATCGACCATATATATATATATATATATATATATATATATATATATATATATATATATATATATATATATATATATATATATATAGATATATATATATATATATATATATATATATATATATATATATATATATATATATATCTTGTCGCATGTTATCGTTCGCGGCCAATAATTTTAATGTTCCGGGAAAGTGAAAACGCACTGTCTTTTAAATTAAGTTAAAAAAGTTTATTTACTAAAGATGCACAATAATTGATTTCACTATTTTACCAATTTTACTTTTCACTTCGTCTATAAATATTTACTTTAACTGTCTTATCTATCAACGAAAATCACTTTACTATTACTCAATCAATGTCGCTTTCCAATTCGCACTCCACACTATGGCAGTTTGACTATATCGCGGTTGTAATGATCCCCCCATTCATTCAGCTCGGCTTTATATAGGGTCTCTAGTCATTCAATTCATTTCTCGTACATTGGTGAACTAACTGGAATATTCGAGCAACTTAATGAATGGGGCAGTGACGTCACTTTCAGATGTTGATCATGCTTGGCGGGTTTTCGAGTACATTCTTTTGTTGATCATGATGTTGTGAAAACAATTACGACAGTAGCTCGCAGAACTAGTTGTACATGTAACAATATTTATGTATGTTAACGCAGGAGCCCAAAAACTACGACGAGGAATAAACGGCCCGAGCTGAAAAATTACCGAAATGAAATTATATACATCTGACGCGTTTAAATTCAGGTTTACTAGAGTAAAAAATTAATGAAACAAAAAGAGAACAATTCACATGAATGAAAAGATGAGAGCGGAGTGAATGAATAGATTCTTTATTTTAACATCTCTCTTCAAGTCGAACTCCGATTGAGTGTCATGTCAGCAGCTCGGAGTCATTTTTGATGCTTCGATGGCGCTAAAGATTTTGAATGGATGTCAGCAATAATCTCGTTGGTTGGAGTGTAACGGACTTCGATTGGATATTCTTGTAAAGCCTGCCGGATGAAGTGATGTCGGATATCGATGTGTTTTGGATCGGGTGTGGAATCTTGGATTAAGAGCAAGTTTCCCGGCACCTTGATTGTCATTGTACATGATTACATCGGAGAGTTCGCTGAATCCAAGTTCTTATAAGAACCCGATGAGGTGAACTGCTTCTTTTTGTACATCCTCCCCAGTCAGAGTCCACGTAATCCATGAGCTTTTGGTTAGTCCTTTCAAAACACAGTCCGTGATTCGTTGTTGCAGGGAGATAATTAAGAATACGTTTACTGGCGATTGAATGGACTTTCTTCCTCGTATATTGACTCAAATTGCTTACTACATGCGAAATATCTGGACGAGTTCCCACGGCCAGGTACATGAGCACACCGATAAGGTAGCGAAAAGGGACTGCTCATCCTGTGTTCATATTGTCGTCGTCGAAAATAGCGGGTAAGTTGGTTCCGGTTGTGTAATGATTTAAGAACAGGTCTCAAACGTTCGAGATATCCCGAAGGAAATCTAAACCGACCACTCATCGGTTCTAGACGTGAAATCTTGGAACGTGACAATGGACTGTATCCATCAGGTCGACAAGTCCGGATACTGCTGGATAGCTAGTTTGGAGAGGAATTTTGGTCACAGGTCTTACGCGAATAGACTAAGTCAGAAATACGAAAGCTTAGCCACCGGTTCAAATGCCCGATTTAAAATGCATCAAACAACTTCCATCGACTCTACTTTAAATTCCGTACTTCATTCCAGAGGAAAAGAACGAAAACAACCGTTGAAATAATACGCGTTCCTGAATATTACCAACGCGGTACCCGAAATACACTAATCGAATGCAAAACCGTAAAGAACATACTCTAATAAAACACAACTATGGCACCGCGTACCAACCGCAACGCAAAACCGACCATTCGCGGATTACTGGAACCCTACCCTCTCGGCGGCAAACTCACCTTTCACCGACACTATCATGCTGAAAGAGAACGGTTTTGCTGGAAAGAAAGACGCTTTGTTTAGTTAGCTATTCATGTTATTATTATATTACGATGGTATTAAACATTTGTGGAATCCTCTGAAATATTGTAGCAAAACAAATTAAACAGATTGTAATAGATTATGTATCTATAGCAAAAATGAGAACAATCTACTTTATGAGATTTTGTTTTTTTTTTTGTTTAGTAATGATTGTTCAGTTGTCGTCATCCTGTATCATTTATATTCTCATATAGCTTTATTATTATTAAATATTGTATTTTAAATTCTTAAAATTGAAAAAATGACAATTAATATGCTTTATCATAAATTTCTAAATCTGCGCTGATGCATGTCACCCTATGTGTGTACTCCGTCCAGTTTGTTTTGTTTATGGAATCCTATCAATTTCTTCATTCTAATTTATTTGTCTACTTTCTAGTCTCTTTTGGTCTTTGTAAAAATTTTTTTACAAAGACCTACTAGTTTCGCGACCTGTCTGTCCGTCTGTTCGTCTGTCCATGCGTCACAGCAAGTTTCCTCAGAAACTATAGAAGCTAGAATGACCAAACTTTGTGAAAAGGTTAGAAGTGATGGTCTCTCAAAAGTATAGGTCTTACCAAAAATTTAAAATTTTTTTAAGTCAGGTCCCCCCTAATAACGAATTAGTCCTTAAAAATTTTTTTAAATCAAAGGTAGCCGAGAGGGATATCAAATAAAAGGTATTAATTAGAACTTTTAGAATCTGAAATGAAAAAGTCGTTTAATGAATTATGGGGTGCAGGGGTAGGCAAAACGTACCAAAAATTTGTGTTTTGTGTTTTCATTTGTTCGGCTATATCTTTAATACATAGCCTCTACGTTTGGGTATTTTTAAAACATTGTAAAATTTGCAAAAAAAAAAACTTGGTTGTTTGTATTACACGACGCTTAAAAGTTTAGAACAATAATTACATATATATTTGCTAGCTGCACTAATACACTAAAAATTATACGTTTTAATGGCATGCTCCAAGTATAGTAATTAATTAATTAGTGTCTATTTGATTAAAAGGACAGTGACTTAATTAATCGTTATCGTCTTACTGTATTCTACTGTTGATGAGGTATTTAGCCCAAGTGTGCTTTATTCAAATTTCCGCCAATTGTATGCCAATTTGAACATATAACATTTCATTCTTTCAACTTTGAATGAGGGCATGAAATGATTTAAACAAAAATTAGGAGCACAAAATTCCTCAAGATCTACTTAACCTGTCTAGGACATACACTTTCCTCGAAAAAATTGTTCATAGTAGACTTTCCATATACCTAACTAAGAATGAGAGAATTAATAGTAAACAGTTCGGTTTCATAAAAAATAAAAGTACTGTTCACGCACTTGAAAACGTCTTTGACGCTATATATAATGAAATATAGTAGTAAAGCAGTAGCTGGTACGTTTATTGACTTGAGCAAAGCCTTTGATACTGTTGATCATCAAATCTTACTCCAAAAGCTATATTATGATGGGGTAAGAGGAATAGCCCTAGATCTCATAAAAAGTTATTTATGTGACAGAAAGCAGAAAGTTAAAATAAATGATGTATTTAGTAGGGAAAAAGGCATAGAACTTGGCGTACCACAAGGTACTGTCTTAGGACCATTATTATTTCTAGTGTACATGAATGATATTTTTGATAACTGCCCACTAGTCTATGCATATGCTGATGATACAGCTGTACTAAGTGTTGAAAATACTTGGTCAGAGGTTGAAGCTCATATGAATGAGTACTTGAGTAAACTTAATGGCTGGTTTAATACTAATAAACTAACTATTAATATCAAGAAAACGGTATTTCTCACATTTGGTTGCTATTCGGATAGTGTACCCAACTCGATAAATATACGAATAAATGATTCGAATATATCTAGAAAAGAAAGCTTCAAATACTTAGGTTTACTCTTAGATTACAACTTGAAGTGGGAATTACATATAAACAATCTAATCAATCAATGTAGATATTTTTTATACATCTGTAAAAACGAAGTTATCTTCCCAAAAAAGTACTTGAAACAATATACTATGGATATGTTTATAGTCTCTTAAGTTACAGTATTATAATATGGGGTGGAGCCTATCCTACTGCCTTAAAGTATTTAATGACACTGCAAGAAAAATTTATTACTCTGTTGAAATCTAAGAATATCCCAAGTATCGAGCAATTATATAGAACCAAGTGTATTTGTCATCATTATCAGTCATTAAGTTCCCAGTTCACATCATCGAAAAGTATAACTAGAAATAAATAACTCGAGATAATTTTATATAAAAAATCAGTCGCTCAAAAAACAGTCTTTTCACAGCAATCACTTATTTTAACAAATTACCTTATGAACTTAAAAAGTTAACAGTATATAATAATACCAAAATGAAATAAATATTGTTATATCTTATGCAGCAATAATTGATATAGTAAACTGACTTTTCGCTATCAAACAAATTGTAAAACCTCTGCCCTTTTTTCTTTCTTTTCCTTCCTTTTCCTTGCTATTTGAATTTTTTTTATTTGAACTTCTTTTATATAGCCTTTAAGATTTATTATATGAGCACTTGGGCACAGAAGGGTATGTCCTTCTCTTCTAAGTTTTTTTTATATTGCTAAGTGTCACTCCGAAAGGAGAATAACTTGTAATATATCATGATGCTTAATAAATACTTTCCTTACTTTTTTACACAAATTTCGACATAAAATCAGTGGTTTTTCAAGCAGCTGGCATTTCTATACAGTATTGAAAAAAATGCCCCTACACTATACGTTAGATATTTCCTTTCTTAATCAGAAAAAAAAACCATTTTTAATTTCTCGGACGAGAGCTGACGGAAAAACCAAGTGACTTTCAGCAACTTGTTCTCTAATCGAAACATACAAGAATATTATTCTTGCCTAATGATCACAAGGGGTTTTACTATTGCGACTTAATTGGTCTGTTACTAACCAATGCTTTAAAGTACAAATCGAGATGCCGTCGCGAGAATCCTCTATTTAAATAGGTTCCCCGATGAGATTCTAGTCTGTTTGTTTCCAATCATATGAGAATCAGGGTACTAAGAATATACATTTTTTACTCAAAACTCAGTCAAGTGTTCGTTTTAGGCAAATTTTATCCTCGCTGATAAAATTCTATACTTTACATAGGATTAGACCTTCACTAAACTTATTCTTGGAGTGATTACATTTTTATATCAACGGAATACTACTTTTGTTTTATGCTCTATCCTTGCGGATTTCGTCAAGGCATACTCGCTAAGCTTAACTAGTTTACAATGAAGATGACTCGAATTGGTGACCTTCCAAGTATTGGAAATGCATGCCAGGCGAAAAAAACCAATCTATATATGTTCTGGAAACCAAATTCTCTCTCAAGTACTACGAAAGACTATTACTCCTATAACCATCCTCAAAAAATTGGCTGCTGCATGTTACATGAAGGATTCCTTCAGAATCCTTGTCCAGATGTAATTATAAGGGATGATACGTACCCTAATTGGAGCGTCTCTCGAAATAAACGACTCTGCCAAGCTTTTCTGTATATGAATCATTAAAGCACTTTGCAGCAAAAGATCAACAAAACAGCTTTTCGCTAGATGCACGTGGTCACGAGCCAAATGGGATTTTGTGGGAACGCGATCGACCACTGTCAAAATGCTCAGCCTTTTCGACTCCGGTATCTCTCTTCCAACATTTTGATGCACATCAAGTGCATCCACCTACCGATTTTGGTGCTTTCACCTACTACAGTTTAGGCGAAAAACTGCTGTGACAAACGGATGAGTGGGCAGGTCGTGATTTTCATAGGGTTTTGCAGTATGGCACAAAATCTTTAAAATGAAAAAATTACTTTAATAGCTTATTCTTATCAAAAATATTTTTATTCCTATTGGATGTTGCCACTTTAAAATGTATGTCTTAAGTTTTGTTGAGCAAATGTAAAATTTATATTATTTCATGATAGACTGATCAAATAGTCGTATGATGAAAAATGGTTTTTAATTGCTTCTGTATTTAAATTATCGCTATCGAAAGTTCATCATTACCTTTCGTCGAACTATTACAATATATTAGCTAATGGTCAACTCTGGTCAAAACTGATTTGCTACTCCATTTCCAACAGAATTTGTCACAACTTATTTGTTTGCACTTGAACTGAAGGCTGAATGGTGCCCTTCAAAAATGTCTACCTCGTTACCCGTTTCTCTTGGCATCATCCTCTTTACAATCCCATCGTCAACTCATCACATCGCATCTCATCACAACTCATCCACGGTCTGTCGTTCACCAAGTGTTTATCTGGTTACTGGTTGATGCCTGATCGGTTCGCGAACGTGGTTAAGTGTGTTTTCATTGGTGACGCTCAAGAGGCTCGAGATGAATGCATCAGTTGTAAACGGTTCGAGGCGTTCACCAGCAGTCGAGGCAGCATCAAGTAGACCACGAGAGACTTTCAACGACATCCCTAGGGCATATCAACTGTTGCCTGATGCTGCATGTACCAGCACCACTAACCGCCGTGTACCAACCAACCAAGAAACGCTTCTTAGCGCGAAGCCTGGGAACTGGTTTACCGTAAGCTGAAATGGAGCCATGCAAAGTTCCCAGACTAATGGTAATTAATAGGAACGACGCTTTATTAATCGAAATCGAAAGGTGGTGAAATGTTTTATTGCCATTCAGCACACACGAAAATCACTCATGGCTGGTTGTTGTCTTAACCCTAATTTGCTGTTTGTGGACTGGAGCTGGAGTTGAAGTTGTGTGGGAAAAGTAGTTGTAGTTACCCGGATGTTATTCTTGCAAGTTGGGCTCGAATGCTCGATGGCGCTCTCAGTCCATTGAAACCTGTCTATTCATTTACCATAAACACAGTATAAATGATTGATTACAGACGAAGCACATCATTACATTACTTGTGAAGGGAAATTGTTTTCTCAACAGGCACAACTCAATTTAGTTTGAAACAAAGGTACACACACTCACGTCTGCGGGACAATTATAACGAGTTTAGGTCGAAGCAATTGAAACACGTCCAAGTGGAAATCAGCAAAGAAAAGATACAAGATTCAAATTAAATCTGTTATCTAGAGTGGAAAGGAAGACCAAGATACGAGCATGAGTGCTTGCGAGTAATTTACGATTCCATGTATTTTATGTTAGTCTTCTGGGCAACAACCACAACAACAGCAAGAACATGGAAATTTCGATTTTGATTAGCTTCATGCGTCCTAATCCGTTTCTAGATAAGGATGATTTAATCGCGCTGCAAGGTAAGTGTATGATAACTTCCTAACAGCTTTCTTGACTACTTTCATTGATAAGACAACGTGTGTATTGGACGAATTTCAGTTGTAATTGACATTTGATTGGTAATTTCAATTCATCATTTCTACCGATGATTTATCACACCAACGGTGTTGATTGATTAGATTTGATAAGAGCTGACAGCTTGAATAATGTTTATTCTTATTTTTTTTTGAATAAAAAGTCGCATTGCTATGTTTCCTGATAACATTATTTATTTAATGGATTGCTGTACTGTTCCTGAGAAGGTTTTTCCTACTTGCTTTTTATTTATCCAATAAAAAATACCGTTTATTTTCGATGAGATGAAAAGTGATGATAGAAATTATCCGGAATACAACAATAAGTATTGAAGGACGGTAACAAAAGTTTTGTAGAAAAAATTTTGGAAGACAGCAGTATCTTCCTATCAAAAGCGTTACCTTATGCATCTAAATATTTAATTCGAGAAATACTTCGATATGTACATTCAATAATCGGTTAAAAGCAATACCACCAACTTCAAAATATAATGTTACAATTTTTTTTAACCTACAGATTAAGAAACTATATGCAACACTACTCTGGGACAGACTTGGACTTTAGTTACGTATGCAAAATTATTGGGAATATTGTTAAATTTACAGCCCTTCAATTACGAATAATCTGAGCGAGTTTCAGCTTCTGAGGTATGTTTGTTCTTGTTCTCATAAAAAATTACCTTTTCAGATTTTTCGATTCACTGATAGGGTAAAGTTGGGTAATACGCCCCAGTTTACTAAACGGCCCAACGATCTCGCACCGATACAAACAGTTCGGCCACATTGCGATTTTCCTGTCGTAGCCAGCGATTTTTAGACGCAAATACGAACACACTGGGACAAGATTTGCAAAGGTACTTTAGGCATGCGCAGAACTAATATGCTCATTTGAAGGTATGTCTTTGCCAGAAACACATGCGCTAACTCATTTGTGCGCTATGCAAGAAACTTCCGTGCACGTCAGCGTCAAATGTCCAAATGATGTTGTAATGATTTTCTTCTAAGTCCGTACGAGGAACCGACCTCTCATCAAAAAAATTTTCACACTCACGAATTTGAGGTTGCTCAAGAGGCGGCCGAAGTCGCAAAAAGTGTAGATAACTACATCGAGGGAGATAGTACTTGTTTCGAGAACAAGAGGAACCTGAGAAGAAAGGCGGACTTGGGGTAACCTCGTCATTACCCGACGAAGCTAATGGCCCACAAATGAAAGAGGGGCAACCGGGTGGTGATGGAGCCCCTTCGCACCCACCCAACCGGAATAAATCCATATTTTGTTGCAGTGGCCAGGTATTCCTCTTCTGAGTGGAAAACTCATACAACTTGACTTGTATGAACTTTCCCATCAGAAGGGGAGTACCCCGGTGACCAATTTATGCCATAGAGTTATACAACTCGATTGCATAACGCTATGCCATAAAGAGGCACTCTGCTTGGGCCACTCAACCCGCGATGTCACCTGAAACGAAAAGGATTAATTAAGTACCCGGCGGCTGGCTCATGTTTTTAGGGGGCAGCCTGCCACCGTACCGGGTCCTATACCCGGTCAGAATGTGAGGAAAGGAAAGACCGATTCTCAAAAAATTTAGCAATTCAACCTTTCTTTATATTTTCGCAAAATTTAACTGGTTAATTCCACGCAAAGATATACGTATGTGCCCAAATAGGGAAAAAAACATAGGTATATGTACAAACAAGATTTTATACATCTAACAAAATTTAAAAAAAATTATATGTATGTGAAAAAAATGTAACAAGAACTATGTACATGCCAAAAATAATGCAAAAAAATTATGTATGTATAAAAGAAAATGTAAAAAAAATATATGTATGTGACAAAGTGCAAAAAAATTATGTAGATATAAAAAAATGTAAAAAATGTAGATATAAAAAAAATGTAAAAAATGTAAAAATATATATATGTATATGACAAAAGTAAAGGTACTCACCCAAACATCCTCGTCGGGCGCCCGCTGGTGATGTGGGTGGTCCTGTAATGCAACTTGACTGCCGTTAAATCTACTTCTACGTTAACATGCATCGACGAATACTGAGATTCCAATAAGAAAAATTCTAACCAAAATTATCGGAGTTTAATGACAAACAGCTGTTCTTTGGTCGTTGCTGCCCTTGCTAATTTCCATCCATAGGAATAGTTGGCGAAATAGTGACTCTCCTACTCCTTTATAGACACCGATATTTTGGCCATATAATGGGGCTTCGATGTATAGCGGCAAATCGATAGAAACAATGCGATTGGCTCCCAGTTTTACCAAATGATTTAGGGGCACCGTGTATTAGAATATTTCAATGTCACTACGTCTGCCTCTTCGTATCGTTCTTCTTTCAATTGTTGAAATTTACGTACTGTTAATAAGTGCTTGCTTTCGGCAATAACAATAATTTGAGCAACGCGACGTTTCCGAGCACTTCATACTTGCAATGGCCCTAAGAAGAGAGTTCGGAATGCGAGACTTCACAGTTCTGCCCACTAGAATCCAGCCCAAACTACAATTTAAAATTTACCACGAAACGACACGGAACAAATCTATAAATGAACCAAACTGCCTTCTATCTAGCCTTTTCGAGGGGTTTTAGTCAAAAGCATTGTCTTTCGCTCAGCTGGATGGTATTTTGCTTTTACACGAATCCCGATTACACATTCAACTGTTTCTTTGGGTCCCACTCCACATCCGATTCCGAACTTAGCTAAAAGGCTAAACCAAAATTCGCGTTCACCATATATTAAAATTCCGGTAAATTTCGTCAACCTGCGATGAAAAGACAACAAAACTCCGCCTTCTTTGATGTTTCGAAATGCATTTACTAGTTGCTTCAGGAAATTTATCCTTGGGATGGTCATAGATTTTCACAGCTCCACACAATTCAGTTCAAAGCTACACCTTTCCGTTATTTTGGTTTTGTTTAACTACACGATATATACGCTCTAAATTTCAAGTTCAACATGGAAGGGGAACATCCAAATTGACGCGCACACTTTATTTCCTCCCTTTTCGATTAGTTTTCATGAGTTGATTGATTTTATGACCATTCAATAATATTGTTCCTTTTTCATATGGTTTATTTCAACATAACAAGAGACACGTAGCAAATTTGGCTCGAAAATTATTTTGTGTACTTTTTCTTACTAGTCCGAATTTGGTTTAATGAACCGAGCTAATTAATTTGGGTAGCCTTATTACAATATTAGGTTGTAGCCATTTTCATGCGAATGGATTGACCTGTTGGTATGGCGTATCCCACCTGTTGTGGCACATATAGTGGTGTTGGACCTGGTTGGCCTTGTCCTGCCTGGGGTGACTGCGAGCCCGGAGGAGGCTGCTGATGCAAGATAGCCGCTCAAGGATTCTTTTGTTGTCAGATATGATATGGCTGTGGTTGTTGATCTGGAGGTGATTGGGATGGAATGTATGAAGCTTGCGGCGATGGTGACTGTGTTGCTGCATTTATTCAGATTTGATTATAACTTGGATCGAACTGAACATCATACTTCGTATCCGCGCACACACTTCCCTGGCAGCACGGGGTTAATGTCAATTACACACGAGTGAAGAAAGTGTCGCTAAACCTTATGGGATATCGTTATAAGCGTACTAACAACACACAATGTTTTTCCTTATCAATGCAGATGTAACAATGGTTTTGCCAAAAAAAAGTCCTTTCGAATTTTGGCTTCTGACCAACTGTCACTAACTATTTCGCGATATACCGATCCCTGTTTTCGTCGAAAGTCCACTGAGTTTACCTGGCGGGTAACCTCAAAAATTTTTGTACTTCGTATCACTTTTGGAAATCACGTTTTGAGTGGCAGGCCTCTTGAAAACGGGATAACAGCTTCCTTTTACTAGCGGATTAGATTCGTTGATAGAATAGGCGAGAATATAGGTATATTGGTAAAATGTTGCTTTCGACGTTTCGCTTACTAATTAACGTGTAACACGCCTTATAATAAAAAGGCAGGACTTACAAAAGAAAACTTGATTGAAAACGAGATTAGCTCGTAGTGACTTTTAACTTAACTCCTATGTTTACGTCAACACATGGTTGTTACACGCTAGAATATATCGCCCGCAAATATAATGGGCTCTCCTCGCCCGTCTTTTTTTTTCACGTCAACTCTGGTTATGCGCGCAGACACAGCAGTTGGTGAATTATTCGCTCGACTTTTTGCCTGCTTTTCCCCGAGATCCAAATAACCCCTCCACGGTCGCACTGATCTCAATGCAGAAATCATACAATGCACAAGTTGTTCGCAAGTCTTGCCACGAATGCTGTCAGAGAACCCTTTATAAAGGATCTAGTATGCTGACTGATCTACGCTTTGAACTAATTAGAATTTTAGCCTTAAAGACAGGAAGCTCCAAGTCGCGTTTCGCGAGGAATTCCGCCAATCGTTCACTGCCAAAACAAATAAACCAAATTGAAACCAAGAAACCGGTCGAAATGGTCGGGTGGGTCGAAGTTGATGTTCAAGTCCTTTGGCCTTTCAATGGAACCACGGAAGCGCAGAATATGCGGATTGCGTGTAGTCACGTAGGTCAGATCACCTCTCTCGCGGTGAGGGTTCAAAACTGTCCACCGCCAGGGAAGAACTGAAATGTAGAAGACCGTAAAGCAGCGACTAACTTCACCACCAGCCAAACTACCGTTGGGGCTGTGGGCGCGGGTGTTGGCTAGCTCCCACACTATATGCGTGCACTTCCGTTCGCGATGCGAACCTTCGAACTGTCCTATATGTGCGAATTGCGCGTTTGTTCAGTAAGTCGTATTGAAGTTTTGAATTTTCCGCTTACCTGTGGAAAACCCAACATCAAAGTGAAGTGTCTTGAAAACACTTTCGCCAAGCAGCGGAACGGCCGATCTACCTCTTAGTATATTGCGAGCTGAACTCCCATGTGCGCAAGTCCGTCCTGTACCGTATCGTCAGCACAATTCATTGCATCAGCAAAGGGGTCAAAGTTTTGCAAATTCTCGATGGACATGCGCTAAACAAATTAAACACAGGCAAGAAATAAAACTGCTAATCAAATGTCGGGCACAACTTCCCAAACGGGTGTTACCTGTTTTCTGCACTTCAAGAAAAATCTTTCTTCTCACTCCTCCGTCCAATGGCAACTGCTGTCAAAAATATTCAATCCTCCCAGATCAATCTCAAATCGTACCAGTTCAATCTGAAATTGTTCCAGTTCAATCTGCAATCGTACCAGTTCGATCGTTTAGTTGATCTGGGACATTTTATGCCAGAATTTTCTTTAACCCTTAACTGCTCGATTACTACAGTACCGCGTACCGCGCGCGACGCGAAACTGACCTCAGCGGATTTTATCAAACCCTACCCTCGCGACAGCATACTTACCATGCACTCTATTTCCCGCTGAAAGAAGGGAACCACTGGAAAGAAAAGTCGTTGTTAATGTTTTAGCAATTCATTTTTAATCCTCTTAGTATTTCAGTTGCTAGTGTAGTCATTAGCTTCTTCAAAAAAAAAGGTTATATGTCAAATTTAAATAATAATAAATTTATTATATTTATAATAGGAGTAGTACGTTTCATGTAAATCGTTTTAAATAATATATGTACATATTTTTTTATAATATTTAAAATTTTTTTTAGGAGGGATTACTTCAATGTAGTTAAAAAAAACTAATTTAAAATGATTTGGTTCGGTATACGATTGTATAAATTGTTAGAAAATAAACGAAAACGAAGAAGAATATCATCCAAATGTGATCAATAATACTCGTATATATGAGGATTATGTGTGAATGTTGATTTCATATATAGTATAATGTACATAACAACAGTATTGAGTAGATGAAATATGGTCCAGTTGTCTTTCACCAACGCAAATCACTATACGTTGCGTTCAAAAATTAGTTTATATGTGATTATTTGGATTTGTTTTTTACTCTTCGTTTGACGTTTTTAGAATTTACGTAAGTAGTAAGTCATATATAACGCATCAATTGTTGCCAGTTTGATGATTATACATGTTCATCGTTAATGTTCTTTATAGAAATTTGGCTAGGATATAGTTTTAAGCTTTCAAAAAAAAGTCTTTTGCAATTCTCAATCGTCTAACAGAGGTACAAATATTCTAACACTTAGTTTTTAAGACTATCAACTAATTATTCATTATGTATATTCCAATTAATTGGCATATTTATTATATCTTCTATTTACCAATTAGTCATATGTTTATAGGTAAAACAGTTCAGATCTAAAGATTTCATCGATTAACTTGTTCAGTTATTCTTCTACCTGTTCTGTACCGTTTTTTTTTTCAAATAGATTAAAAGACAAAAATAAACTTTACTGTAATTTAGATTTAAAATTTCATATTGATATGAAAAACAAGAATGAAATATAAATTTTATAATTTCAATTAAACCTAAACTCAAGAGTAGAATGTAGAATTGAGAATAAAGGAACGGTTGGTATAACATTGAGTGTTTGAATTTTGAGGCAGTTCTGAGTATGTTCAACCAATTATAATGTTTAGAGGTACTAAGAATGATTTTTAGTGGGCTCCGTCTGTCTCCAATAACTGCCGACTATTGGCTCGAATTTGAAATTTTGCAAAAAAAAAAAACAGAAATTCTACGAAAGGGTATCATTTTTCATCATGGTCAAATTATTTTGGACAATTTTCTGCTTCTTGGCCATAACTAAAGTCACAAATTTTGAAAGTTTTATGGAGTTTCAAGTAAGTCTAAAGCTTGTGCACAAAAAAAGAGATACAAGCAAAAAGGTCGATTGGATTGGCTCAACATTAGTTCGATATAGACTTGAGTTTTTAAAATGACGCATACGTAAAATTCGAGAAATCTAAGTAAAGTTTCGAAGTATATTTTTACTTCTTTAAAAAAATTTTAGTATTTCACATTCCGAGTCACGAAAAAAATTATTTTTCTCTTGGAAAAATTATTGTTGAGTTAATATTTACAAACATAAACCAGCAGAACTTATACTGAATCTTTTCGTTGAATCTACCAAACATGTATCAAGACATTAATATTGTAAAATAAATTATAGGAAGCATTGAGTAATTCCATACATCTACTTTGCATTCTTTCGCAGAGTGAGGGTGGCCCCATCGGTTCCCGTGCTTCACATGATAGCACGGGTCGCGCTGCGCATCATCTTTTGTTCTGTGATTATCATTGTGATGCAATAGAAACAGCAGTAAGAGGTTCAATTGATAATTGTTATCGCTGAAATCTAAGCAAACGTATTGTTATCGCAACCTGTTAGGTAACACTCTCGAGTGGATTCTCTCGGGGACATGTAGAAGCGGTTCACCTCTAGAGACTCGCGCTTTGTACCGAAATGACAGCATGCTGGCAAACGAAGTTCATTCTATTGCGATATGACCTTTGCATTTCCCGGATCGATACGTTTCAATGCTTCAGTATTCACTTAATACGTGTCGTCACAATCGCAGCCGGATGTATCTACGTTTTACGGTCGTCGTTCGGTTGAACTTTCCTAATTATTTGTAAATTTATTTCCTAGATTCTCGATAGCCACAACACCGAAATTGCAATTTTAGAACGAAGGTCTCCATTTTAATCCCATCACTGAATCTGACATTTCCAACTTGCTCCCGGTAAAATACCGATGACGACACGAAAGGATGACGAATTGGAGCGGTTAGTGTTACCTCATGTGAGAAATTTGTTGTGTTCTTCGAGTTGCGCTTTGCGTCCAATTGGAGGTGAGGTTAGATCAAATTTACGATATTTTGTGTGTAACCAACATCAACTCGTTTGGCGCCTACAACCAGAAGATATGTTAGCAAAGACAAGTCGATGTGAATTTCTATGATCTGGCTCCGGCGTGTGTGACTTTGACCTTTGTATCCGCACACACTCTTGCCTTCTTGTACTCCTGCAAGAAAACTTCAGACCCGGGTTTACACGAATAGCTTTGTGACTTTTAAATTTCACAAACAACACTTCACGCTTCAATTAGACCTTGTTAATGTTTAACTCTATCAACGGTTACACATTCTGCTTCCTTAACTTTCCGACCTCTCCGCTCGAGCTCTTAACCGCCACTCAGCTGCCATGTGGCTGTCCATTTTCCTTTGACATCCCGCAACAAAATTGACGTGGGATGTGCAACCGTCACGCCCAACATGAGATGACAAGCCACATAGCAGCAGGGTGTGTTGGTAGTGGTCACCCAGCGGCGTCGCCTGATTCATTACAATGTGCGCCTGCGCAAGCATCACAATAACTACCTACTAAACTGGTTTTAGGAAAAATCGCAAATTCCTGCGACTGCCTACCTGGACAAAATTGTCGAAAATCGCAGTGTGCAGGCTTCCATTTAACCATGTGTAACTTGCGACAGAAGCGCGACTATATAGTCGTAGTCTGATGCATCCCTTAGGCGGCGCTGTTAAAATGCTTTGTTTAGTCATTTGACAACGTGCTCAACGACTGTGCGTGGTTTATTTGTGATTAGTGAAATTATTATGTATCTCATGTTTTGAGTGTTTTGACAATTTGCGGTAAGTTTGAAGCAATTTTCTGTAGCTACAATATTTTGATTTTAATATCAGTTTCATGCATACGCTATGCAAAAAGACAAAACTAGCTTTATTTTCCGCAACAGCTTTATAAAATGCCCCACCAGTCAAACATAGCTATGTTGATTTTATTTTCATTACCTATTGTTACAGATTATGCATCGTAAATACGAAAGGAAGATTTAACGCGCTTGCTGGGCAGCTGAAAGTTTAGAGGAGGCAATGCGGTCCGTAAAAAATAAAGAGCTGGGAGTGAACGAGGCATCAAGAGTCTTTAATATACCATCCCGAACCTTACGAAGACACCTCTTAACAGGAAATCGAAGGGTCCTCTAGGTCGTGCTCCTGTACATTAAAAATCCTCAACATCAAAAACCGTTTCTCAGAAATTTCTGAATTAGCGGGTTATACGTGGTTCGCAACCCTGAACTGACCCAATGCTAAAGCAACTAAAGGCACAAAAGATATGTACAGCTGCGAAAAGGGTGAAAATATTTCTGTGATTGCTTGCTGTAATGCTCAAGGCAATTTTCTTCCTCCTGTTTTAATATGCAAAGGAACACATAGCAAACCACAATTTTCTAAAGGCCTCCCACCAGGATCCAAGATTTCATGAACAAAAAATCATCATACATTAACTCTGATCTATTCATAAATTGGTTTGAAGAAGTTTTTATTTGTCATAAAAGCTGTCGAAAAACTCTGCTGATTCTCGAAGTTCGTAGCTCACATAGTAACAATGTTCGTCTACTTGTAGTGGCCAGAGAAGATGATGTCATACTGCTTTGTCTTCCAAGCCATACCACGGATGTTCTCCAACCTCTTGACAGAGCTTCTTTTAGGCATTTAAAGATTTATTTCAATCAGGAGGCAAAGTTCTGGATGGTGCGGAATAAGGACAATAGGCTGACACGATATGATGTTTCAAAATTAATTGGGAAAGCTTGGGGTAAGGCTACCACCGTTTCAAATGGAATATCAGCCCTGAAGTGTTGTGGAATCTGTAGTAATCGAGCAGTCACATAAGCAAACTGCTCGAAAACCTTCCCATCTCCTATACGAAATTTTAAAGGCAGATTTAGCAAAATATTTAATTATTTACATTCCTAATCGTAATTTGTAAAATAGTTTTCTTTCTTATTATTATTATTAAATGTAATTTTTATATCAACTTCCCTTTGTATTAAATTTAAATGTTTCCCTTTAATTATATTCTTCATGAGATTTAACTTTTATTACTATTCAAAATCTTCTTCGTTTTCTTTACTTCAGTTAAATTTTGTTTTTAAAAATTTAAAATCTGCAAATAAAATTTCGAATATGGGAACGCTGATTTAGTACAACCATCGGTTTCTTACACCACTCAGTCTAAGCGAACCCGGCTGAGCTGGCAGCTGTGGGAGTTGGCGGTACACCAAAAGAAGGAAAAAGGAAGAAAAGAAGAAGTCTGGTTTGAGATGTGGACCGGTGCAATATAAATATTTATGTGAATAGTCTTTTTGTGTTATTTTTAAATAGTCAAATGCTACAAAACGTCAAAGATTTTAAATTTTGTTGTGTACACTTTTACAAGTGAAACTCCACATCACGTGAAAGTGGTGAGTAGCTATTTGAAAGATTTTGATAAACAAGTTTTAAACTTAACTGTTTTATGGAATTTCCCGAAACGACATATTCAGGGCGTAAAGTATACGAGTATACTCACGAAGGAACGTTTTCATAAATACTGTCGCGTGTTATTGGTTCGCGGCCAATAATTTTAACGTTCCGGGAAAGTGAAAAGGCAATGTCTTTTAATTTAAGTTAAAAGAGTTTATTCAATTAAATAAAATGCACAATAATCAGTTAACACTTTCACTAATTTTAACTGTCACTATTAAAATTATCTAACACTTGTCCATAAATTTATTATCGCAATTGTCTTCTAAATTACTTCACTATTACGAAACACACTTTCCTACTACTCGAAGAATATCGCTTCTCACACACAATCGCAGTTCTTCTCGCGGTCGAATGAATGAATCCCCCCATTCATTCAGCTCGCCTTTATATAGGGTCTCTACCTATTCACCCATTTCTCGTACCTTGGCGAATGTTCTACCGAGAGGTACCTGGTAGATTCGAGCAAATTAATGAATGGGGTGACGTCACTTGCAGATGTTGATCATGCTTGTTGGGTTCTCGTGGGTTCGAGTAAATTCATTTGTTGACGTTCTTAATGATTATGAAAACAATTGCGACAGTAGCTCGCAGAATTATTTGTACATGTAATTATTTGTACATGTAACACTGCCCCCACCTCAGTTCTTTTCGCCCCGAAAAGATGTGTCGCTATTTGTAGTCAATTCTCCCTGGGTGTAATATGGGGCAAGACGGTCCAGATGCACGATTTTCATTTTAGTTCTCGGCTTACGATGTTCCTGTATTCGGTATACGACGTCGTTGATTCGCTTTGTAACTCGGTATGGTCCCTCCCAATTATGTTGCAACTTTGGAGACTTACCCTTTCGCCGTTGCGGGTTATAAAGCCACACCAAGTCATCTTGCTGGAAGCCAGTAGAATTAGCCTTGAGATCATACCTGGTCTTCATGCGGTCAGTAGCCGATTCGAGGTGTTTTCGCACTGTCCGATGTATCTGGTTCAACCGTTGTCTTAGATCACTTGCGTACTCCGAGACAGTTGGGGTTTCTCAGGGGGTGTTCCGAACTTTATATCGGCTGGCAAACGAATAGTCTTTCCAAAAATAACTTTGGCTGGGGCTTGGCCCGTCGATGCATGTTTGGCAGCTCTGTACGCCATTAAAAATAGTGGGATATGTCGGTCCCAGTCCCTTTGGTTCTCGTCAACCATCTTGGCGAGATGTTTATTGAGCGTGCCGTTGAACCGTTCGACCATTCCATCGGATTGGGGATGCAGCGGTGTTGTCCTCGTTTTCCGTATTCCCAGTAGTTCACACTTTCGCCAAAAACTAGTGACTCAAAGTTTCGGCCTTGATCTGAATGTAATTCGCAAGGTACGCCGTACCTACTGACCCAATTTAACACTAGCTGATCAGCTACAGTAGTTGCTTCCTCGTTGGGAATGGGGTAGACCTCGGACAACTTGCTGAAATAATCGGTTACAACCAGCGTATATCGATTTCCCCATTCGGATTCAGGAAAGGGTCCTGCGATGTCAACAGCAATCCTTTCGAATGGCACGCCTACGTTATTGGTTCGCATTTGTCCTCTCAGTCGTCGCTTTGGGCCTTTGACGGAAGCGCAAATTGTGCATCTGCGACACCAGTCCTCTACGTCTTCTTGAGCGTGGAGCCAGTAGAACCGTTCCCGCAATTTCGCTAAGGTCTTGTTAACACCAAGGTGGCCTCCCGAGGATCCTTCATGCATTTCCTTAATCACATCGTGGATTCGGCTTTTGGGAAGTATAGTTTGCATCCTATAGGAGCTGCCATCCGCCGTTTCCCATTTCCACTTGAGTACGCCACCCTCCACCTGAAGGGAGTTCCATTGTGCCCAATAGCTTTTCAGGGTTGCGCCATGCATCGAGACGTCCTTCCACTCCGGTCGCCCAGTTGTCTCCTTCCATACGAGCAATGGTCCGATATCTTCATCGGCTAACTGGGCATTTCGAATCTCCTCCGATGACCGACCTTCATCGAATTCGGCCGTTAACACTCCCAGATCAACGGGCGGCTCCTTTTCCTCAATCCGTTGGCAATGTTTGCAGTTAGCTGGACATGGATGACGAGTTGGGGCGTCAGCATTTCCATGAACTCTGCCCTTGTGAAGTAGTGGGGCCTCACTAGGTCTGGTCGGATCGTCGATCGGGTTGCACCCGTGTCGTTTGTTAGGGTGCATTGTTCTTCCTCAACTTGACCAGGAAGGCATCTGTCTGCTTCTCCACGATGTTGCCTTGGCACGGTGCTGGGGATGTCGATACTCCTAGCCAACGTTCGCCCCACGAAGTTGGCCCTTGCAGTTTGATGGGCCTCCATTCTAGGCTCCTGACATGGTCTGGATCTCCACCATCCTGGGCGATAGCTCCGTTTTCTTCGCTTCTTGCAGTCTCTTTGCAGGTGCCCCTTCTCACCGCAATCCCAGCATCTAGACGCTCCATTCGCCAGCGGCTCTCGCTCATTTTCCACGCGCTCACACCTGCACTCGTCTGCCACTACCTCACGGACCCGGGCAGTGGTACGAGTCACATTTTGTGTTGCCTCGAAGTTAAGACTGTAAATCAATGCGTCCTTAACCGTCTGCTTTTGAGCTAAACGCACGGCTTGTTGCGATTCCTTGTCCTGTAAGGCGCTGATGAATGCTTCTGTTGCCACGTCATCTCGATGTTCTGAGTCGTACGCTGGGTAAGCCAAAAGTGCCAGTCGCTCAATGTCTTGTGCTAGCTGCTGCAAGGTTTCGCCAGACTTCTGCATCCAATGCCGTAGCTGTGCCCGATAAATCTGCTTCAGATGATCGTCTCCATAGCGCATGTCCAGCGCGTTCATTAGAGCAGCCGGGTTTGAATGCAACTCAACGGGGATAGTCTGCAAAAGCTCGGCAGCTGGGCCTCTTAGTGCAAGAATTAATGCAGTTGCTCGTTCCTGCTCATTCCAGTGATTTATCCTAGCGGCTGCTTCAAACTGGATTTTGTAAATACACCAGACCGTTTGCCCATCGAATATTGGTGCTTGCACATTTCTGGATGTGCTTTGCGCTGCGGTTATAAGCGGGGCTGGTGAAGTGGTTACTACTGCCCTCGCTGCTTTCAATTCTTTTTTTCACTTTTTCCATCTCATTGTTCATTCTTTCTTCGACCTGGCTGACCTTTTCCTTGACTTGGTAAACCTTTTCCTCGACCTGGGCAACCTTTTCCTCGACGCCTTTAATTTGTTTGTTCAGATGACCGAGCTCCGCTTTTATTTCGGTTGACTGTTTCTCCAGCTTTAGTGTGATGTCTTCCTTGATGTCTGCCTTGATTTCGATCGCTTGTTGGTCCAGCTTCGCTGATTGTTCATCTAGCTTCGCAGTTATACTGGATGACTGTTCATTTAGCTTCGCTGATTGTTCATCTAGCTTCGCAGTCAAACTCAATGACATCAGCATTAACATTTGCATCAGCGCATTTTCTGGTCCCTTTGGTTTCGCTGTTTCGGCTTCACCACCTTCTGCGCCTTTTTCTGCATCTATAGGCTCACCTGAATCCAGATACGCACCTTCTGATTCAATCGCGTCACGCAAGCGTGTAATCAGTGTTGCCTTTGTACCTTGCGTAGCCAGGTTTCGCTGTTCCAGCTCTTCCTTAAGCTCCGACATGGTCAATTCATTAATTTTCAAGTTTAGGCTTCGTGGCATTTTTAATGTTTCTTTAAATTTTACTATTGTGCACTATAAAAATGTTCAAATTTTCACTTTCAAAATTTTAATCTCACTTCTCGACACCATTGTCACGTGTTTTCGGTTCGCGGCCAATAATTTTAATGTTCCGGGAAAGTGAAAACGGAATGTCTTTTAATTTAAGTTAAAAGAGTTTATTTAATTACAAAAATGCACAATAAACAATTTAACACTTTCACTAATTTTAATTTTCACTATGAAAAAATCTAACACTTGTCCATAAATTTCTTATCGCAATTGTCTTCTAAATCACTTCACTATTACGAAACACACTATCGCAGTTCTTATCGCGGTCGAATGAATGAATCCCCCCATTCATTCAGCTCGTCTTTATATAGGGTCTCTACCTATTCACCCATTTCTCGTACATTGGCGAATGTTCTACCGAGAGGTACCTGGTAGATTCGAGCAAATTAATGAATGGGGTGACGTCACTTGCAGATGTTGATCATGCTTGTTGGGTTCTCGTGGGTTCGAGTAAATTCATTTGTTGACGTTCTTAATGATTATGAAAACAATTGCGACAGTAGCTCGCAGAATTATTTGTACATGTAATTATTTGTACATGTAACAATATATATACATGATATATATATATATATATATATATATATATATATATATATATATATATATATATACATGATATCTATATATATATATATATATATATATATATATATATATATATATATATATATATACATGCCTTAGTAAAACTTAAAATCAGTAAAAATATAAAAACAAATGAGTATGTTTCTGAACCTAGAAGGATAACAACATTAAAGACAAAAATCAAAGAAAACGAAGGACACGCTTATGTTTTATTGTTTAATATCGGTTCCTAAAGAAATACAATGAATTGTTAAATATTAAAAACTCGGTCTTTCCATTTCATTCTACTTAACTGGGTATAGGAACCGCATCAATGGCAGGCTACTCCACTAATATGGGCTAGCCATCGGGCGCGCTTCTCCGTTTCTTTTGTTGTTAACAGGGGCTCTTGCTGGGTAGAGTGGCCTTCCACTCTCATGCCCTTTTATAGTATAGAGTTATGTGATTAGATCACATAGATCTTTAACATAAATTGGTCACGTCTATATTTCTCATTTGATGGGAAAGTTCATGGAAATTATGTTTGTATGAGTTTTCCACTCAAATGGGAAATATATGGCCACTTCTACGTTGGATTTTGATCCAGTTGGGAGGGCGCGAGGCGGCACTACCTCCATCTGGATGCCCCACTCTTATTTGTGGGCCATAAGGATCGTCAGGTAACGACGAAGTCTCCGTCAATCCATCCGTTTTTGCTCGGTCTAATTTGTTCTTCGAACAAACATAGCAACCCTTAGTAGGTTACCATGGCCTCGACACCAGTCGATCGGCATTCTACCCTTTTAATTCGTGAATGCGAAATATTTTTTGTAGTGAGTCTTTGTGCTAGGAGGAAAAAATCCACCCCAGGACACCGCAACGCTAGCCTGTCAGCACATTCTCGCGTCCCCAGACACAGCCAATCTCGGCGGATCTTTACATCCTCTTCCGCTGAGGCAGCAGACCATCGCTGCAGTCCTGAACGGATATTTATAGATACCTTCTTCACTTGAAAACTATCCAATCCATCCGACTACAAAACCTAGCCATTACTGTTCTTTGTCCGATTCATTACAAGAGCAAAGTTTAGTTGAACCTGCCGATTCATTGCATTATTGAATTTAAACTGCATCTGAAATCGAACCTATTGAAAGACACCTTCGATTTTTGTTTCAATTTCTCAGACAGCATATGTTGATATTGAACCAATAGCGGGACCCTCAGGGCTACAGGAAAATAATGAAATGATTGAAACTAAGCTACAAAAAAAAAAAAATGCGTCCACCGATAAAACCGAATGCAATGAAACACTGAACAAAATTTTCGCGGGAATCATCCAGTCCCGAGTCTTGCTTTGATCAAAGAGAGAACAGAAAGCCAGCAAGAAGAAATTTCCAACTTGGACAATGATAATTGCATAGAATGCACTGAAAACTACTGTAGGACATAATCTACTGAAGACTGGATTAAGTGTCCATCTTGTTTCCTGTGGCTGCATGAGCTTTGCACAATGTATAAGCCTCTGTGCAATCGCTGCGGAAGAGAAGCAAGGAGATCTATTGTCATAAAGAATTAAGAAGATTTTTTCAAGTATCCACTTTATTTTATGACCTCGATTTCTTTAGATTGATTGAATTGAACTTTGATTATGTTATTATGAAATTACTTTTTACTTTTTCAATGGAAATTGAATTAGTTTACTATCTTTCATCAGAAGCATTTGAAAAAGGAAGAATAACTGATTTGATGGGATTTAGATATGTAAGTAAACTTCAGAGTTTTCACAATTTAAAATTGTTAAATGTTACTTTATTACTTAAGACAATAATTGTAACCTTTTTTTTTATCAATAGTTTTGTAAACTGCCTGAGTCATATTAACCAATAGTCGTAGGGTAAAACGCCCCAGTATAGATTAAAATAAAATTAATTTTTAAGCATATTCTTCAACTCTTATTAAGACCTTCTTTTTGCCAGTTTATGCCTGAAATATCAAAAAATGACATGAAAAAAGACTTTTTGAAAAACGTCTTTGGGTGAGTTATTCGGGGTCGGTGGAGCCTCAGCCGGAGTAGCCCCAATATATCGGTGGGGCAGCAAAGGAATTGGTAACAAGCGTGTGTACATTATTCTATCTATTTAAATACGCTCCAAGTGGAGTCACAGTAGGATGAGCGAGCATGCCTTGTTCTTCTTTATACCATGAATGGTCACTAAAATGTGTGAATAGATATGTTATGTTTCATTCTTTTATATCTTAGGGAATTTCAATTCTAGCACTCGTTTTTCTGAGGTACATTGTGATAAAAAAAGTACCCGAAAATTGCAAAAAAAAAAACACAAAATATCGAATTATTCATCAACATTTATTTTGTCGCCTTCAAAGTAATGCCCATTAGATGCACTACACTTACGCCAACGATTTTTCTAGTCCTCGAAACACTTTTCATAAGCACTTTTGGGAGCCAAGTTTGGTGAATACGGTGGTTGATCGATGGCGTTTTTGGCTTTAAATCGGGTCACAATAAAAAATCACAAAAATCGCTCAGGTCAACCAATCACTGAAAAAGTCGATGAAATCTTACAAAAAATTGAAGAAAACCAACATATAAGCAGATATGACATTGCTAAGGAACTGAATATCCATCACCAAACAGTTTTGAACCATTTGCGTAAGGCTGGATACACAAAGAATCTCGACATTTGGGTACCACATGAATTAACACAAAAATTAACACGAAATGCTAGTGAAACGCAACGAAATCGTGTCATTTTTGAAGTAAATCATTACGGGCGATGAAAAATGGGTAAGATACGTCACAAAAAGGACCACACACATCTTTGATTACCGGGAAAAAATTGACAGAGCCTGATTGGGAAGTTTTGATGCATTCACCGTATAGTCCAGACCTTGCACCATCAGACTACCATTTGTTTCGGTATCTGCAAAACTTCCTTAATGAAAAGAAGTTCACTTCAAAAAGGGACTGTGAAAATCACTTGGCCAAGCTTTTCGCCGATAAACCACAAGGGTTCTACACAGATGGAATAATGGCTCTACCCAAAAACTGGCAAAAAGTCATAGATAATAATGGACAATATGTACTTAAATAAAATCCATTTTAAATAAAGGAAATAGTCAATGGGGCGCCGGCGCCGAGGTTACGTGTATGATCAGGTGTGGCTGGTTTTCTGTATATTTTAAAATCTACTCGTGTTTTTTCCTGTGTTGGGTTCACATAGTTGAGTTGCCCGTTTGTTTTTTTCTATTGTGCAATTTATATTCATAAACACAGGAAAAAACACGATTAGATTTTAAAATACATATTTTATTCATATAGGTTGTTAGTTCATCTGGTTTATTTTCTTGTAAATCAATAATGATGAAACAGTGATCCGCATACCATTTGTAAAATATTGCATTGAATCTTTTGAAAGTTTTAGGTAGAAAGACTTCTTTCAGAGATTGTGAGTATGTTTCTGACATTATTGAGGGCATTGAATTTCCTATTGCCAAACCAAACACAACTATTTGAATTTAACCGTGACATGGAAAAAAGAAAATGAGACAGAAAACCAAACAACCGCCCTGCACAATATAAACGAGTAGCGTACAGATCAATCATGCAGAGACTGCACTCCATCTCCAGGATTCCCACGACCTACGCCAATAAACTTAGCTAGTAATAACGGATACAAGAAATGGGCCATTGAAAAACTTATTAAATGTTACAAATAAAAATAGGAATGTAAACCGATTAAAACACACAAGAACGCCAACCGTGGATTCTGTCAACATACGTAGCCAAACTATCAAGTTACCTTAAGCAATACAAACTGCATTCAAAACGAACAACATCGGAAACAAACTGAAAACAAAATTGGATGGTACGCCGGCGGTCCGATAAGTACTTAGCCATCAACAGGGAAACGAAAATTTCGGAAAAGTGGTGATTGCTTCTCAAGTTTATCTCTTTTTAGCTCGATACACTTGACTCAGCTATGCACCAACTTCTTTAACCAGTCTGAAAAATTCTTGAGGTATACAAAGTAGACCTCCGTGGCGGTGATGGCTTTCTCGTTCGACTCAAATTTCTGCCCGGTGAGTTATATTTTTAAGTTTGGAGACAAGAAAAAAGCCTCACAGGGCCAAATCTGGAGAGTACGGGGGATAAAATAGTCGTTCGTAGCCCTATTTGACCAGTATGTCTGGGGCAACTTCGGAGGCGTGAGCCGATTGCCATGGTGGAAGAGCACTTTTTTCTTTTCTGCCATTTGGCGTCAAATTGGCCCAATTATTTGGCATAGTAAAGCTCTGTGACTGTTTTGGCCTTCTCCAGGTACTCGATGCAGATCACACTTTGTGCATCCCAGGAAACGGTTGCCATTACCTTACCGTTTGATAGCACAGTCTTCACCTTCTTTGGAACACGTTCACCGGATGAAGTCCACTGTTTTGACTGCCATGTTTCGTCGACGGTTACAAAATGACGCAGAAACTCTTTCGGATTGCGCTTAAACAGCGTCAAGCACTGCTCTGAAGTGGTCTCACAGCACCGTTCGTTTTTCAGAGTGAGCAAACGCGGCACTCATTGCGTGGACAGCGTTCTCATACCCAAAATGTTATGTATGGTATGACCCATGCATTCTTTTAAGATGCCTACGGTTTCAGCTATCTTGCGCATCTTTAATTAGAGATCCGTCAATACGATTTGGTGGATTTTGTCACGTTATCTACCGTGGTAGGGCCGCTGGCGGTGGCTCATCGAAAACCGACGTGCGGCGACGATGAAACTCGATAAACCAATTTTTTGCGATCGCCATCGTAGGAGCAGAGTCATCGTCCACAGCGTCCAAGTGCTCTTTTATTTCGCTTCGCGATTTCCCTTTGGAAAACAAGAATCGAAACACCGACCGATGTTGCTCGTACTTCACTTTTCTAAAATCCGTGGACACGCCCGTTTCTACACGCGGTCAAAACAAAACTTTGAGTCTGCTTCGGCTGAAATTTTGACAATAGCTGCTTACAAGAATGCAGTACAGGATAGCGAATATTTCTTGCAATAGTGGTGACACCGGGCCGGGAGGCTAAGTAGGGGAAAAAGGGGGAAACACGAACACTTAAGGGAAAACATTAATAAAACAGCAGTATTAAGACAAAAAGTTTTGTTAATTGCTTTGTAATAAAGATTGACAATCCAGCTATCAATTCACTCATCAACATTCATTATTTTTTTTATAAAATGTAACAAAAAGAAAAATAAACAAAACGTTTAGTGCTCTTGTTTACCCGACATAAGTCGGGTAAATCCAAACACCGAGTTTGGTAATTACGAACTAACATGTTAATTACGACAGAGATTGTATTTATAACCCGCCAATGTTGACTGTCCACCTGTACATTTCTCATGAGCCCAATTTTTACATACATAGCACATAATCCAATCTTCTTCGGGGGGATCGATATTTTTATTTTTACAAAAAATACAATAGTAGTCATCATTTTCGTTCTTCCCTTTTTCTTCCCTTCTCTTATTTTGACCAGGATCATTAAAGTCTTTAATATTCATAACATTTTTCAATACTCTTTCAGCGTGTTTGTTTGTAGATTTTCTATCTTTACGTTTCACTCTTTTTATTTTAATTGCTTTGTTTTGCATTTTTTCAATTTTTCTTTTGAATTCTTCTTCTTTTGCGCGTTCTCTATTTTTCTTTTCTTCTAGTTGGTCTTTTACGGGTGTATTTGTTAGAATAATCGATGTTTTCTTTCTAGTATTGCGCTTAGATATTTTTGTAGGAATTAAAGGCAATTCAACAATTTCGCACAGAGAAACTGAGAGCCTACACGTCTCTTCACTTGATTTTAAAGAGACTGCACGTGTATTAGAAGTTTGGATATCGAAAGCTTCAACACTGTGAACTTGTCCAGCCGCAGACATATTAGAAGTATAATTGTGAGCATCGGTAGCTTCTTGATCACAAATTGCCAATTCGTCCATGTGAATGTCGGTTATTAAATTACTTGGAAGTTGGGTATCTATCTTACTGTTTTATGTTCGAAATATTATTGCCTGTGAGGTATTATCTAGAGAAACGTATGGCTGAATTAGATCAAATTCAATTGGGTGCAAGGGATATATTCCTGCGGATCGAAATCCACTAGCTGCCTTTGCAATATTACTGCACCGGTTAAAAGCATTTGTAAATAATTCAATGATTTCGTATTGCGTGATTGGTTTCCCAAATCGATTTGACATGTAATTCTCACATTCTTGGTTGTATGCAGTCTTTAGAGGACCAAAAAATGTCAAATCTAGCAGCTGGAGTTTATGTGAGGTGTGCGGTGGCAGAGTCAGCATAATGATTCCATGGTCTCTGTAAAGTGTGTATGCATTGAAACTGATATGACTCTCATGGTTATCTCATACTAGCAAAATTGGATTTTCTTTGGAAGGCTTTGCAAATGAAACAAAGTGGTACAGCCAATCAATAAATAAACTTTCATTTATCCATCCAGAGTCTGATACTGCTGCAATCATGTTCGTGTTACTGCCTTTTAGTAAGAGAGCGTTCATCCGCTTTCTTTTAAATATAAACAAATTGGGTAAACAGACCTACGCTCATGTCAGAAGGGTTTTGTATTCAATTTTCAAAATCAGTCACCAGATTGAATAAAGTCAAGAAGCATACCAATGACGATTTTATTGGAGAAACTATGAGATTCGAAGACCATACTATTATTAACAAAGTTGAACGAATTTCGACTTCTGAGGTTTTTGTTATTGTTATACTAATAAATATCTCCCTTGATAATTGTTTCAGATGTCCATTCGCGAGGGAGGAAACACATTTTCCATGTATTTCCCCTCTGTGCCCCCACTGAAGCAAAAACTGACAGTTTAACAACTGTTTTGAAAAGCTCCCATGAAAGCTATCATTTCATACTCATATCGGCTACGTTTGATGAATTTTTTTCAAGGGCCACTCTCTTGTACTGTTATCATCGATTAATAGCCAATTTTTTTCGAATCCTAGAGTTGTTACAAAGCCCTTTTGTTAGAAGCTCCCTCCCGCCTCCTTTACTTGTTTCACTTATGAGTATTAATTGTAGGTACTCATCTTCAGTCATTCATTAAATTGAATCAAGTGTTCAAAGCATGCACCTTAAACGTTGAAGTTGGGAAAAAATAACTCAAAGTTATTCAATCTTCGCATTTAAAACAGCCATTATTTTGTTTTACGATTACTGATACCACTAGCTGAACTGATTCTCAAAGTTATTCATGACACCTATCATTCCTGAAATTTTCATGCAAATTCTAGCAAAACTGTAGTGTCTGAGTCGGTAAAAAGCGCATGTTGTTCCATAGCCATATGTTGCCATAGTAATACATGCAGCGCATATTGTTCCATAGTAATACAGGAAAATTCAAACCGCTATAACTTCGCTAAATATCATGTAATCTTTATGAAACTTGCAGGGTTGATTAATCTTATAAATAGAAATCTGTGTACTGAATTTCATTGAATTTAAGGGTACCGTTAAGATTTTATTCAAGAAAACATAAAATCGATAAATCATACTATTACTAACAAAGTTGAGTGAATTGCGACTTCTCACGTATTTGTTGTTGTTGTACTCATTAAGGCCTACATTCGTGATTTTTTTCAGATTTTTCGGATGGAAGGTGTCCAATCGCGAGAGGGGGACACAATTTTTTCGTGTATTTCCCCTCCCTGTGCGCCCCTCGAAGCAAACTTTGCCAAACTAAGACCTGTTTTGAAAAGTTCTTATCCAGACCTTTCATTTGATACCCATATCGGCTACCTTCAATGAAATTTTTTTTTCGAGGGTCACTCTCCTGCATGGGGAGACCCCCCTTAAATACCTTATAAAATTTTTTAGTAATTGAACTTTGAAGAGATCATTGCTTTACACCTATATACAAAATTTGATGCTTCTAGCTTAAGTGGTTTCCGAGAAAAACTGCTGTGACACACGGACGGACGGACGGACGGACGGACGGACGGACGGACGGACGGACAGACAGACGGACAGACGGACAGACAGGACGCAATTTTAGAAGGGTTTTGTAAAATTATTTTACAAAACCCTAAAAATGGAGGAATATATTGGCCAGCCGCACTAAATGCACAAACAACTGTTGTTGTGGCGCTCGTTGCCTTACCAACTCACCTTTTGCTGCTAATATTTTAAAACTGTTGATATACCTGTCTCATCAACGTTAAATATTTTATCAGGTTGAATATGATGTTTGTCTTGTATGGCCTTCAAATTATCATAAAAAAAAACATTGCCTTCATTCAGTGCAGAGATCCGATTTAATGAGGTTGCTTCTGGTGTCCTCAAAGATATATTGGGATGTCTCTTCATAAAATTGTAATACCAGTCTTTTCCAGCTAGCTGTTTTACTCGGTCAAAATTTTGAGGAAGGTTATTCCGCTCTGCAAATTGGAAGGCTATTTGGCGAATTTGTCTTATCTTCATTCCATAATAAAGTTTGCTGCATTTAATAATATAGTCCACGAGCTCCAATTCTTGCTCATCTGTAAAAAATGGTTTTCTACCATTTCTTGGTTGTTTTATTACAGCCTTCTTCAAGTGATCGAAAATTGTAGTTTTAGGCACCGAATAAGTTGTTGCTGCTTTTCCAATAATCAGTTTTTTAGCTTTAACATCCTCTACAGCTTTTTGGAGATCTTCTAGTTTATACTTTGTTTCTGTCTTTCTGATGTAATTACGCGGCATCTAGAACAATGATAAAAAAGAAATGAACAGAGAACTGACAAATGGGGTAATGCCGAACGTTCGAGATTACCCGACATCGAAACAATTAAAATGATAATAAAAAATTTAGCGTGATTGTAACTTAACTCATCAATATGTGAGTATTTCACTATGTAAAAGTTAAATCACTATAGTTGATAGAAATAAAACTACATCAAGTTACATTTACGGAAAATTACATCAAAAACACACTAAATAATCAAAAATCCACACCTTGACTCGTATGCGCGTCCGTATCTCCCGTGTTGTTGACTGAAACTACATGCAGCGCAACCTTCAAAGTGGCAGTGAACAAAATTCGGCCACATCATTCTAACATGTCAGAACTGTTGCATTCGGAATTACCCCGTGTTCGTGTTTCCCCTACTTTCCCCTACTTATTGGGCCGGCTAAGATTTGGATGATAAGGATCCAATTGATTACAATACTACGGAATGCATATTGCAATATATATTGAAAATGAGTAAATTGGGCATAACACGATTCAATGGTTATCACCCCATAATAAATAAAAAAAAATTAAACAATAAATTAACATCAATATTTCAATATTAATCAAATGAAATGTTACTAGGATTAATGGAAGGAATTATAATTATTTTTAAAAGAGGATCGAAGTAATTGGGATAAGAAAGAATAAAAAAATGAACGTCTACCGCGTAGGATTTCAACTTAATAACAGCATCCAAATATATATAATACACAGGCAACAACAACGGAAATTTGCAATTGATATTTAATTGTGCATTTTGAATGTGCTTAATACTGAGAACTATGAAAATTATCAATATAGTGTTTTTTTTGTGTGTTCGGGAGGTGAATTTAATTTACAAACAAAGTGTGGGAATCCCATGCTCGCAAGAAGACGACTGGACTACCCACTAAACACCTCCGCTGTCAACCTTAGAACCTAGCCTGGAACCGATTGACACATTACTTTGGGCCAGGTCTCGTTTTGTTACCCAGTGAGGCGCCTTCAAGCTGGGGGATCCCTTTCCTAGCGGGAGGGGAAGTGCCAGGCAAACGATCCCCCAGCCCCAAAGCCCCCGGCTGCTGTGAGTCCCTTTTATATTTTGGGACTGCTCGAGCATAATGTGCCACCTGGTTCCATTTGTCAACGGATTCGAGCATCACCGTGACTATATTATCCGGGGTGAGCTTTCTTGTCTCGCTGTAGGATCCCTTCGCAGCTTGACCCATTTTGTACACGCAAAAATGTGTGGCAGGCATTGTCCTCCTCTCCTGGGCAAAATCGACAATCGGGGGACCGTGACTTACCAATCTTGTGCAGGTAAAACTGAAACCACCCATGCCCGCTCAAAAGCTGGGTCAGATCGAAGTCAGTCTCACCATGCCTTCGATTCAGCCACGGCCCCACATCCGGGATGAGGCGCGCAGTCCACCTTTCCTTCGTGCAATTCACCTAACACTGCTGCCAATCGTTGAGCGAGCACTGTCTCTCCTCGCGGACAATCATCTCCGGCGCAGATAAATAGCGCGGCGCTCTCTAGCAAGGAGGGCAACAGGTATCACATCTGCAATAACTCTCACAGCCGAATCGGAGACTGTCGGATACAAAGATGCAATCCTCAGTGCTCCTCTTCTCTGTACCTGTGCCAAATATTTTCGGTATACCTCCTTGCTGAGAGCGTCGCCCCATACCTCTGCTCCGTACAGTAGCACTGACCCTACAGCACTCATCAAGAGGCGTCTTCTTGATGGGCTGCGGCCCCCTACGTTGGCCATAAGTCGACTCAGAGCCGATATTCCCGAAGCAGCCTTCTCAGCCGTTTATAAATGTAGTGTTGAAGTTGGAGAACACTTTGCCATACTTGTGTCAAGAAACAAAATGAAATTTCCATAAATTAGGTTTTGACCTTTCACTGGAATCTATTTTTCATCTCCTGGAGTTTGTTGTGTGGAAATATAATTATACATATAATTTACTGTTATTCATCTAATACTGGCATTTTCTTGGCTAGATTCCTAAAGGAAATTTCCAATATCATCGTTATTTTTCAAATCACGTATAAGCTAAAAATAATTTTAATCTGGTATCACACTACAAAAATAAACAATTAGTCATCACACAGCAGGCTCGGGTAAGTCCCAACATTCATGCAGGATCTATTTTCAATTGTAAATTGTAGTACCGAGAATTACGTGACTTATGTATAACACTCAGATATAAGTCCAGTTAAGCATTTCAATTGAAATCAAAATCGGTTTAAAAGCCAAATTAGAAATAAAGCCTCAAATAAGCCAGACGTTATTTCCGTCGCGTTCCTACCAACGAACATCAGCTATGTTATCCGTAAGCTCCATATGCTACTCCATATCACGAACATCAACAAAACAATTACCATTTTTAATGGAAATATAATCTCATCATTTCGATCTATCCATATAGACTAAGTAATAAACACCAAACTGACCATGCAGAGTCTAATGATTTAATGATTAGATTATTCAGAGGAGCTCAAAATTAAAAGTCGTCTACGAGTGTTATTATCAACGTCATTAGTTGCACAAACGATTCCAAACAATTACAAACAAATCGGTGGTAATTGAGTTTGAACGACATAAGTATAAATACTTGAACACGTTGTCCGAGTCATCCAGGTTATTTGTTTTTAATTTTGCTATTGTTCAATTGTTACGGACCAATTGTATGTTAAATGATAGAATCGTGTCAATCTATTGAAATTTTTGTCATAATACGACATTGTGTTGGGGGGATGGAATAGGGCAAAAAATGTAAAAACAATGCATTTTAGGCTGTTGGAAGGAGACTAATTAAATGTCAATTTTATTGTTTATAGATATAAAAATTACTGGTAATTTGTTGTTATCGTTGCCTCATTAGTTCTTTTTTTTTAAATTGAAAATTTATATTTTTAATCAGGGATGTTTGACTTGTTGTATCGACAATGAGGTATTTCGCAGAAGAACATGTCAATCAAATTATTGTCTCATGTGATATTATTTCAATATGAAAGAGTGACTACAAAAAAAAACATTCAACTTCAAAACATAGTTTGCGGTCAACGCATACTTGGCTGGTGAATTTCTTATAAGCCGTACAGCGTCATTTCGTAATTTGGACTTCAAAGTCAAAGTCAAAAGCGCTTTATTTAATACCAACCGTTATAATTTTTTAAAAGAACATAAAGCAAATTCCAAACAATAAAACTATAAAAAACTTAATAGCCCGAATGGCTCTCTAAATTTATACGTAAACACATTTAATGAAAAAATACACTTGCAAATTTAAATTAATTAAGATTATTAGATATTTTTTGATTCAATTGGAAAAAGGAGAAAAAACCAACCAGCATTATTCAAAAATTACTTATACTACTAACACAACAATGAAATTATATCCTATACCTAATATGTTACACCCTAATTCTAAATAAGTTCAAGTTCAATCATAAAAAAAAAACGTTACCTTATATTGAAACCTATACCTAACTTATAATACAAATAAACAACAATACTAGATGTAGCAATAATGAGATGAATCTAAAAAACTAAGTAACGAGAAAAAGCACAAAAACAGAAAATAAACACGAATAATTTAGACATTGTCATTCAGCCACCAATACCTAGATTGTTCCATCTCAGCTCGACCAGCCTCAACGAATCTAGCAAATGAGTATCTCCATTGGAATTGTTGGTCTCGTGAACTCAGATTCGGAGGATATTTTATCTTCTTACCGGTGGCCCGTCGGTATATGTGATATATGATTGGGACGCCGTTAGAATCAAAAACATATCGATTCATGTCCAAATACACGAATGCTTCTGGAGGAACGAAGCCAGTAGCGAGGCAAGTCACAATATACCCGTCTGTAGGGTAGAACGGCTGTGAAATCCAAGGGTTTTCACTCACAGTTACAGATCTTGCGATATGATTCCGAAGAAGTTTCAATATGAAGATATCGACTCTTGTCACTTTAGCAGTTTGGTAAATTATTCTATTCGATATATAGTGCTTCAAATCCGTCTCGGGCTTTCTGTACAAACCAGTACATGCACGAAGACATTTCCTTTCGAAAACTCTTAATCTTTCCATTGTACTAGCACTCTGGTTGTACCAGATCTGGCATCCGTATGTCAAAACTGGCCTAACCAGGGTCTTGTAACAAATAACTTTGACTTTTTGATCAATGTATCTGGAATGAAAGAGTCGTCGAAGGGCCATGACTACTTTTAGTGCTTTACTGAGCATGATTTTGACATGTTCAGTAGAGTACAGATACTGATCGAGATGAACACCGAGGTATCGAACACAGGATTTATGTGGAACCTGTTCAAGACTACCCTCACCAGCCATAATGTGGAAATCCTTCCAATTACGTTTCAGGTCTTGACTGGCCCCCTGCAGCGTTGTCCGAAACAAAATTGTTTCGCACTTCTGCGCATTGATTTTCATTCGCCAATTGTCGGTGTAGAGCTGCACATCATTAAACATTTTTTGAAGATTGCTCTGAACTATTGTAACTTTTCGGTCTGCCGTATAGATGATCAGATCATCAGCAAACGCTACCAATGATCGCGTTGGCGAGACATTAAAATCAAAGCTGTTCAAAAGCTTGCGAATAAATATTGAGAAAAGCAGGGGCGCAGTAACTGTTCCCTGCTGTAGACCATTCAAGACCTTGAATTCGCCCATTGTTGTCAGATTTCCATCAGTTACAACAAATGATTTCCCGTATAAAATATTACACATCATGGCGACAAGGTGTCTGGGGAACCTGTCCTGAAGAAGTTTGAAAACTAGTCCATCTAACCACACCGTATCGAAGGCTTTCTCCATATCAATGAGACATGCTCGAACACATTCTTTGTTGTTTAGTTTCCAAGAGATTTCTGACGTTACTTTCGTTATTGCATGTATGGTCGCATGCCTGGCACGAAAACCAAATCGGCAATTCGGCATCAACTCATATTTCTCAATGTGGGCGTTTAATGCTCTGTTGAGTATCACTTCAAACACTTTGCTGATGTTAGGCAGCAAGCTGATTGGGCGATAGCTTTTAGGGCATGAAGATTCTTTTCCTTTCTTCAAGATCGGAAATACCTCAGCCTTTTTCCACTCATTTGGGAAATATGAATTGTTCAACATGTTGTTGAACAATATGCAATAATTCCTTATAGCAGCCTCAGGCAAATGTCGGAGAATTATATTTGGAATACCGTCAGTACCACATGATTGTTTGTTGTTTATCCTGCAAAATATGAAACACAAGTCTTCATAGCTGACAAAATAATCAATAAGATTCAAGCTCGGTATGAGGTCAGATGTTAATGTTTCATCGAAATGAAGAATCGATTGGCCGTTCAGGCTTGATTTGAAGTCGGAAACTTTTGCTTCAACGACCTCCAAAAATATTTCATTCCTTCTCTCTGGGTTTGGCAGATGAACCAATTCAAAATGTGTTCCAATCAGGGCAAGTTTATCCAACCCTTCACAAATAATCCTGCTTCCATTTCTAGCCGGAGTCGTACTATCAATTTCGATACCAGCTCTATCGAGAAGATTTATCTCATCACTAGCGACTTCAAGATTCAATACCTTCACTCGAGACTTCCTGCGGAATAAGCTATTCACTTTCGCGAAAACGCCATCTGAATCCTGTGGGCTAATACCCCTCAATTTTTCCGCCCATTGATTGCTGACCTCACTCCTGAAGTATGAACGGATTAAGTTCCGGACATTCTTCAGGTGTAATTTCAACAAAGCCAACGAGGGATGGTTGTAGTCCAAAAATCGTCGATAAATATTGTTGACGCGGCTGAGAAGAAGGCTTTTCAATCTTTTCAACCTTGCGATGGTTGGTGTTACATATCCTTCCATATTGTTTCGATGTTTAATCTTGGGAACCACTTTCTCAATCGTTTCCAACGTCAGCTTCTCTAACTTCGACAAATAGACATCTATTTCATTGTTAGTTAGATTTCTGTTATTAGGAACCATTGAACAAGCGTTGCCATCATCAGAAGAGGGACATTGCTTCTGGTACTCCCGATTAAACTTCTTTTGAAACTTTCCCCAGTCTGGTTTTTTGAAATTCAACCGATGGTTTTCATGTTGAACTGGAATGAGGAAGAAATCATCCCTTTGATGATTGATTTCCATTGCGATTGCGTTATGGTCGCTATCGTAAGGAAGCACCTGCAGTTTCCGTTGAGGACTATCAAAGCTGAATTCAAGTCTTGCGTCAGCAATGCAGAGGTCCAAATATGAATTTGTCCTAGGGTATGTTGGGAACTCCGACCCATATAGATTGCACCTGTATTCAATTTGGTTCTCTGTTATCCATGATTTCAGGAATACACCTCTTGGATTATTGGTGGCGTTCAGCCATGATGTATGCTTGGCATTCAGGTCACCGGCAAAAATATAATAACTATGCAGCCTGTTCAATTCGAGTATTTCAAACAAGGAATTGAGTTCCTCCTTGAACTTGAGAACATTTTGACCAGTTGCATAGGCAGAGATAACGAAGAGGTTATCCCCACCTGGCAGTGAAATTTTGATGACGGACACTTCAAGAAATTCAAAGTTTTTGAATTCGACTTTTTCAATATTTTGGAAACAATAGGGTCTTCTAACCAATATCCCGGTGCCACCTCCTCCATCACCTATTACCCTATCGTTTCTTACGAATGCAAAATCTTTGAATTCCATGGAATGCCATGAATTGAATTGCAGTGAGAAGTATGATGTGAGAAGTATGATGTCAGGCTTTTGCTTAACAATGAATTCAAGGAGATAGTCACGTCGATGTATAGCAACGATAGAGTTGACGTTGATCAATATGAGGCGAAGCATATCCATGGGAATATGGCTGAATGACAAGTTATTATTAGGCATTTGAAAGACCTAAACGCTGAAAAGCAAAGTTAATTTTTGAATCTTGTTTGTCGATTCTCTCCGATAAAGAATTAAGTTGCTGGTAAATTTTGAGAAGCAGCTCATTATTGCCACTTACATTATTTAGATTATTTCCAGCATTTTCTGCTGGTCCTCTAGCGGCGAGTGCAAATGATACTCCGGGCTTGACGAAGTTGGAAGGTATGATATTACGGTGTACTTGTGTTTGCTTTGGAGCAAATTTAACTTTTGCATCTTGATATCGGGAGCATCCTCGATATAATGCTGGGTGACCAAAAAAACCGCAGTTAACGCAGTATAATTTTTCTTTAGGCTCCGTCTGAGCCAATTTGCACTCATCGGGAGCGTGAACAACGTCTTTGCATTTAACGCAACGATAGTGCATGGCAAAATTGGCAGCCGAATGTCCAAATCTTTGACACCGGTAACACTGGTTGACTTCTCTTTTCTGTAGGCGTTCCCACCTCACCACTCTGAAATTCAAGTACCTTATTTGTTGAAGGGCAATTTGGCCATTTGTTGATTGTCCGCTATTATTTGCAGCTTGCATCCTCCATCTACGGAGTTTTCTTCGTTATGTTTTCTTTTGGTGATTGTCGCCAGTTTCGTATTCGTCATTTTCCCAGGTTGCCCCAACGGTGGGAAGCCGTCGGGTTCCTCCATACCAGCGGCGAAATTTTCTTTGTGAATTTGTTTTTCGTTACCAATCGAAGTAAAAATATTCGATAGAAATTTCCTGAGTCGATTACTTCGACAATATAAGATTTTTTCCGATAAAAATTAACTTCGGACTAACGTTTTTAAAAAATTAATTTAATTTTTGCAAACTTTTGACAGGAGCGATTTAAAAGACGTCTATACGCAAAGACTACTACGATCCATCCCCCGTAATTTGGACTTTATTTCGACCAAATGCTAGTATTTTAACGACCAACTTGAATCGCATTTCGCCTTTTCAGGATTGCCTTTGTTTTTAGTAAACTATGGAACATAATTCTTGTTAAAGCTTTGTGAAAATGATATCTTTTAGTTTAGTGAAAGTTTTCATGTTCATTTTTAGAGTTACGATAAGTTATAGAAGGAAAAGTATTGGCTTTAAAGGTTACAATTCTCGGCGGTCTTTTGTATGCAAATTACTAACTTTAGATTTCCGGGCATATAATGTATAAT
The DNA here is from genome assembly GCA_963969285.1 of Odontomyia ornata. Taxonomy (NCBI): domain Eukaryota; kingdom Metazoa; phylum Arthropoda; class Insecta; order Diptera; family Stratiomyidae; genus Odontomyia; species Odontomyia ornata. Next base: position 194,637,838 of record OZ017741.1, read on the forward strand.
ATGATCTAGAAGGCAACGATTCAATTTTCAAATGGCGATTAACTCTATAATTTTTAATCACTCAATCCTTATTAGTTCTTGGGAGAATTTCGCAAGTCCTACGTAAAACATCTTCATCTAAGGATATAACAAGGATCCTTTAATGGGCTGATCAGTAGGCGAGGAATGAATAAGGAAGCGAAAAGCAATTATGAAATTTCCCTCAATGATATTGCTCTAAATTTCCGATAGAAATGATTTTATTAAAATTAAGGATTCTGGTTGTTTTTACCATTCATTACCAAACGATTCGGTTTCCTCCATCAAATCCTCGAAGAATTGCAAAATAATTAGCATATTTCGCATGAAGGTAGGGGAGACCGGGGACGGTTGCAACAATTTTGATATTATTCGTTTTTAATTCCAAACGTGAGCCAGATTCGTATCAAAAATAAGGCTTTCCCATGCTTTGGCATGTTTGCTCGAAGGATATACTGATAATAAATAGTTCTTTGGACGAGAACGTTTGTTTTAATCAATTTATTAAAAAAAAAAAAATTCGTTATAACTGACCCCATACCCGGGGCGATTTCTCATCCAAGCGTCACAGGTTGAGTTGACGGTTTTTTTAAAGGGACCATACACTGATCTATCAAGAGGTTGTAGCTTATGCGAACAATGCGGAGGAAAATATAGCAATATTATCCCATTTGATTTGCAAAAATCTACCACATTAATATTTACGTGTGATGAATGGTTATCTAAAATAAGCAAAATTTTATGGGACACTGAACAATTTGTGTGCTTATGAAAATGATGCAGAAACATTAAAAATATTTCATCCTGCATCCAACCAGATGGCGTAGCTGCTTCTACTGCACCTATGGGACCATCTCTAATAAAGTGGTCCTGGTATCGAACCCGTGGAAAAACGAAAAGAAGAGGAATAACATTCCCTAAGGCATTTGCTGCAAAAGCAATTGTTACGAGTGTTCCTTGCTCCCCTGGATGTTGAACAGTTGTTACACCCGTTTCATCAATATTGTATATGTTTTGTGGCTCGAAAATATCCCGGTCCATAACCTTCTCCAGATTGTCAAAGAACAAACCAACATTTGCTCGGTTGAAACTGGTAGCTCTCGATAAACTTGTGGCTAGAGCAGGGCTTATTGATAGTTCTGGGTTTCTATGCATAAATGCACTGAACCAATCCTCACCGGCCATTTTATTTTCATCCCAAGACTTTGTACGCTTTAAATTATATTTTACCGAGAGTTCGTACGCTAACTTTCTTACTTCTCTTGGAGAAAGCCCAAAATATATGTCGGCGCAATTAATTATATATTTGGATAGTATTTTTTCTTGTTCGCGTGAAAATACTTTGTTGTGCGCATTATAAGCCATCGAAGGCTCAACTGCTCCTACATCTAGTTTACTCGCTCCACGTTTCCTTTTGTACCTCATCAATGATACGTAATTAATATTGTGCTTGGCAGCCGCAACGCGCAAAGATAGACCGTTCATCACGTCATTATAGGCATTAGAATACTGCGATATATCGATTTGACCCCAGGTTGTTTTTTTCACGCTTTCTCGGCATCTGAAGATAGAAAACGCACCTTTATTTACTGAAAATAAATAGTTTGGGGTCGGTTGTAACGCTTCATCGGACCTCAAATAAATTGTTACAATCGATCCCGAAGCTCTATTTCGGAAATATTTCCCCATAACTTTTACAAAAAAAGCATAATGTGGAAAATATACTCAAATTCTATATTCAACACTTATATCTCCTTGGCTTGATATTCTTAATTTCGCAGTAAAGTCGGTCTTGGCGAAATTCACTATTGAATGAAATTTTAAAAATTTACTTTTTCACACAAAAATCGATGGACCACTCTCACGCACGTGTGTTCTGTTTCAAGTCACTAGAAACACTGCAGACGGATTTCATAGAAGATGATACATTTTTCTCTATCATTTTCCAGACGTTGGCGGTTGTGGTTTTCGAATAATGGGCGTTGTTACAACCATACCCTGTTACAACCGTCCCCGGTCTCCCCTACACTAAAATTCAACTTCAATTTACCATATTCAACTTTAATATCCACAGGGTCCCAGTGCCGGATTAAGCCACCGCGGGGCCAGTAGCAAATTTTGTCAAGGGGCCCTTGGTTTGCTTTAGGTTCTCAAGTGTAGGTATTAATAGTATGTATTTTTTTCGAAAATTGAAGTTTTATTGTGAAAAATTCCTTTAAGACGATCGGAAATGGTTTGTTAAGCGACGCCAAGTGATTTTGCAAGTTTGGGATGGATCTTGGTTGAGCAATGTCTCCAATTAGTCATCTTCAAACTTTTTTGGCTGCCCGGGCCGTTCATCGTCCTCCAAGCCAAAATTGCCACTTTTTAACCGTGCAAACCACTTCTGGCATGAACGCTCAGCTAGAGCATGCACACCATACACTTCCACCAAAATACGATGACTTCCGGCAGCCTTTTTCTTCACTGAAGAAGTACTCCCAGCAAAAACACTTCATTCGGTTCAAAATTCGACATTTTCAGAGTAAAAAAAGTATTGGTGTTTACGCTTCAGCTAAATGACACATACTGATTCTGTAACTATATGATAGTAAACTTTTTAATTGGATCATTTCACCCTTTTCACATCAACTTAATGTAAATCTATACGACAAATTTGCTCTACATTTGAAGCTTATCTAACGTCGCGCAGATATCGATCACTCTTTCGGATGGCTCCGATAGCTTTTTTTAAATTACTTTTTTTATGGCATTGTTTGCAGCTACATATAAATGAGTTGCATATTTTGAATAATAATTTTTCTGAAAAATTATTAGAGAAGAAAAATGTTAGAAGAAGGTGGTTTCGACGTGTGCACTAATTCTCCTCAGGCCATCACTCTTAGATACACACCGGTGATGGCGACCACCATGCTCAGAGGTGAGGGAGTTAATTTTAATTTTTTTACTTATGCAAACTCAATATGTTTTTGTATCTGCAAGTTATATTCAAGGTAAATTTCTCTTGTAAGTACTTGTATTAGCTAAACTTTTTAATTGGATCATTTCACCCTTTTCACATCAACTTAATGTAAATCTATACGACAAATTTGCTCTACATTTGAAGCTTTTCTAACGTCGCGCGGATATCGATCACTGTCGTATAGATTTACATTAAATTGATGTGAAAAGGGTGAAATGATCCAATTAAAAAGTTTAGCTAATACAAGTACTTACAAGAGAAATTTACCTTGAATATAACTTGCAGATACAAAAAACATATTGAGTTTGCATAAGTAAAAAAATTAAAATCAACTCCTTCACCTCTGAGCATGGTGGTCGCCATCACCGGTGTGTATCTAAGAGTGATGGCCTGAGGAGAATTAGTGCACACGTCGAAACCACCTTCTTCTAACATTTTTCTTCTCTAATAATTTTTCAGAAAAATTTTTATTCAATATATGCAACTCATTTACATGTGGCTGCAAACAATTCCATAAAAAAAGGAATTTATATAATAGTAGCCTTCCAACACATATTTGGAAAGATGAATCACTGGAATAGAAAGCAAGTTAAGCCATGTGTTAGAAAACCGCATGAATTAACTGGTATCCCTATTACAAACAACAAAACTGTTACAAATAATCTTTTCTGCATTTAATATGGGCAAAATTTGAGATAACACTTTCAATATCGACTTCTTTAAGCAAATCATCCTCTAAATTCAACAAAGTGAGATGATTAAGACGTTCTTGGCCCATCGTGTTCCTTAATTCATTTTTAATATGTTTTAATGTTGAAAAACAACGTTCGCCACTGCAGTTAGTGATCGTAAGAGATAAGTAAATGCGCAATTCAATTTCTAAGTTTGGAAAACATAGTTCTAAAGAATTATCTAATAAAAGTTTATAAAATTGCTGTTCCAGAGGCTCCTGTTTCTTGCTATCAATAATAGTAGCCACATCTGTTTTCAGCAGCTCTGCGAACTGTACTAATTCGCCGCCTAGGCTGTTCTCCAAATTATCTTCGTAAGCACTGACCACACTTGAGGATTTTTCCCAAAGACATATAAATAAATGGACAAGCAACGAGAATCTGTATACTCGTCCATGTGGGAAGCAAATATACCACATAAATAAGTTATAAATAACTTACGCTCTCGAAACTATATGATTCCCTCTGCTTCTCCTTCCCCTTTGTTTCCAAACAGGTTTTTCTTTCCTCTCTTCCAAAAGTCACTCCCCCCACTGACACCCGCGCACACCGACGAAAATTCATTTCACGTGCAAACGATCGCGCCTTCGTTACCATTCGTAAAATAGTTTGAGTACAACACAACAAACGAATCTCACCGAAAACTCGAATGTCAAAGCAAAAGAAATTTGCAGAGGTGCGAAACACGCGAGAAAACTCATGTGTCAAAGCCGATGGAAAATTCGTACGTTTTTAATAAAATCATTGAACTAAAGTGCCGATTTCGTACAAGCGATTTTAAAAATTATAAACTTTATAAACGTGCACGAGTTTTGGAGTGAATTAAGTGAAAAAACAAAAGCATATCACTTCAAACCTCAACTTCATACAAGTTTAGATAAGGTTGCTAATTGCTTCGGCTCTCGCGACCGGTTGAGGATCCAGTACTCTCTATATCTATGATTTTTCCCAAATCTCTTCTGTTGTAAGAGATTTTAGCTGTTGAAATACTTCAAAAACACTAGTAGTTTTATGATATGCTTTCATACGTTTAGTTAAAGCAGACAGTACGTTGTCAATAATGACAACAAACATATCAAATTCGAAACGTTGTTCAGGTGTTTGATTTTCAACAAAGTCGTCGAGTGTAGCAGAGCCACTGAAATGGTCGTACTGTGTATTTCGCTTGTTCGTCTTCATGTCTGTTGCTGGTATTCTTCTCAGTTGGTCAGATCTTTGAATCTTGTCTCAATATCTGAAATTGTGGATCGCATTGCTTGGACGTAGCCATATAATGATTCATAAAGGGCTTTTATGTATTAAGGTCTTGATGAGACGACTGCAGCGAAGCACTAGTCGCTTGCAAGTGTTCTAGGATTCCGTTCCACGTAAATGTCATTATTCCCGTTTCGAACTTATTCACCGTTGAAACTAGTCCGTAAGCTTTATTACGGCACTCCGCTTTTTGATCTACGTTATTGAAAATGACTTTCAAAACTTGCTTAATAGTGATAAATCCACATAAAAGTTCCTTCGTAGCATCAGCACGGGCTGACCACCTAGTGTCCGATAACCGTTTCAAAATCGAAATTTTTGAAGTAGAATCTTTAAGTGCGTTCGTAAGACGACCCCATTGAAAGGTAGAAGCGGAAAAAAATGTATAGATGTTTTCAATGAAACCGAAGAAAAGCAATGCATCTGTACAGCAGTCTGCAGCGCACTTAGCAACCAAATTTAATGAATGTGCAAGTCCTTTATTAGCATGACTTTGAATATGTTGAGCCATAAAAGCGTCAAATTGGGCTATTAATTCTAACAAGCCTAAATAATTTCCATTGTGGGGTGAACCAACATTTTCGTCACTACCCCGAAATGCAAGACCTCGTTCTGCTAAAAACTTTATTACTGCAATGATTCGTTTTAGAGTATCCTCCATTATTTTTGCTCAGTCTCAATTTGGCTCACAAGTTGAGAATCAACACGCGTATTCTTTTTTTAGGTAAATTTCTCGAGAGAAATTTACCTATTGCGGAGAGCATCATATATATATATATATATATATATATATATATATATATATATATATATATATATATATATATATATATATATGGGATATAACGAAATTTGTGACCAGGATAGAGGTTGCAATTTTGCTTCGATTTTCACCAAATTTTCAGGAAAGGTGTATTGGGTAATTATCTCAGTTAAGTTCGTGAACCAGCTATATCGGCCGGGCAAAAACAAAATGGCGGCCATTTTAGACGACAAATCGTGATTTCTGTTCTGACCAAAGTATAGCTCCGATTTGGATGAAATTTGGTACAAAGGTTCATTGCTGTATGTGATGAATCTCACAATAAAAAATCCAAATTCGGTAGGGCAGAAACAAAATGGCGGCCGCTCAAAGGTCGAAAAACGTGCAAAATTTTGTTGTTGTAATAGTGGTCAAAGCTTTCAACAGATTTTCATGAAATTTGATAACTTGATAGAAATTATAAGTGTCTAAAGAATTACGTGAAAAAATTGGAGGTCAGGTTGCAAAAAACAAAATGGCGGCCAGTTAAAGGGCAAAATTTCAAAGGCTTTTTAAAGTCGCAATTTTAATCCGACATATACAAAATTCGGTTTCAAGATAGACATTATTTAGGCCTACAGTCTTTGATATTTTGGTGATCATGCATGAGCAAATTTCAAAATGGCGGCCGTTTAAATATGCGTTTTTTTCAGGTTTTTGTGGCCCTCTAGCGGTCACATTTTCCAGCGGATTTTGATGAAACTTGAGATTATGGATCTCTGTACTATGTTCTTGTATTATGTATAATTGAATGAAAAATAAAAAAGTCGAAAATTTAAAGCCTAATATTTTTAGCTGCCATTTTCTTTAAAAATTGAATTATTTTGCCCTGTCTAGAGTGAAACTTCTATTTGAACGAGATAGTACATTGATTGATGAGTTCCTAGCATACAAAGATTTAAAATAATCCAAAATAAAATGCATGCATTCAAAATGGCGGCCCCCAAAGGTCAGAAGGCAAGCGCAATTCGCTATTTTAGTGCCAACTGAAATAATGAATATTTTTCATGATAACGTTTTAAATGACTTTACTTGATAGTATTTATAAACCAGACCATTTTCAAGATATTTTAAAATCTTTTTAACAATCCCCTAAAAAAATTATAAAATCGCGACTTGTCAGTCTGTCCGTCCGTTTGTTCGTGCGTCAAAACAAGTTTTCTCGCAAACCACATGAGCTAGAATGAGAAAATTTTCTACGTAGGTCAAAAGTGGTGCCTCTTAAAATTTGCAGTGCAAGAAAATATTTTAAGGTGTTTTAAGGGGGGTCTCCCCATACAGGGGGGTGGCATACAATTTTTTTTATTTCTGTAGCAGCCAAGATTCTCAACAGATTCCGTTGAAACTTGAAATTATAAGTTATTAACGCAAGTTAATTTAATTTAATTATGCAAATCGAATGACAAATGAAAAAGTCGAAAATTTACAGCTTAATATTTTTAGCAGCCGATTTCAATAAAAATTGAAATGACGGCCCTCATAGTTCAGAAAAAAATTGAAAATGTATATATTAATGGCAACGCAAGTGCTGATTAAACTTTCATGGAAATCTTTTGAAATTAACTATTCGAGCTATTTAAGCCTTTGTGTGGTTACCACTGTGAACTGTGTAAACAGCAAATGCGAGAAGGGCGAAACCGGTATTTATATGTTTACAACAATTTATGATCCGCCGATTTTCAATATGTAATCCATACGTATGCAACTCAATTTAATTAGCAAAATATTCGCGCCCCGATAAAAGGTCTCTAAGAACGAACGTGGCCAGATTTTTTTTATGTTAATAAATACCCATGTGGTACTACGAAAATTGCAGAAAGAAGTTGAGTAGTAGGCAAGCCAAATTTTTTTTCGAAGCTTTATGCTACATACGAGAAATTTACCTCTCCGGCTGGTGCTGCCAACGGGGATTTTTTGAGGTTTAGGAGCGAAATGATGGCTTGTCTTTGCGAAGTGCGTTCTTCATGTCTTGTCAATAAATTGTGCGCATTCTTCCAGTCATCTACCCCGTCTATCGTAAACCGTGGTGACGAACTATCCGAATTCGTAACTTTGCAAACAAAACAGAAAAGTCATCCTTTGGTTTCCGAATAACACAACCAGTCTCTGACGTGAATTTTATTCGTTAGTTTATGGTTATAGGTGAAAATTACTTATGGCGGAATCTTGGCTTATTTTCGTTTTCAAAAATTTTCTTCGATGACAAAAAATTACTATTCATATGTTGCAGTTTGCTGCTTCCTTTTTAGGGTTTTATAAAATAATTTTACAAAACCCTACTAAAATCGCGTCCTGTCTGTCCGTCTGTCTGTCCGTCTGTCTGTCCGTCCGTCCGTCCGTGTGTCACAGCAGTTTTTCTCGGAAACTACTTAAGCTAGAAACATCAAATTTTGTATGTAGGTGTAAAGTGGTGCTCTCTTCAAAGTTCAACAACAACAAAATTTTATAAGGTATTTAAGGGGGTCTCCCCATATAGGGGAGTGACCCCCCGAAAAAAAAATTTCATTGAAGGTAGCCGATATGGGTATCAAATGAAAGGTCTGGATAAGAACTTTACAGAACAGGTCTTAGTTTGGCAAAGTTTGCTTCGAGCGGCGCACAGGGAGGGGAAATACACGAAAAATTTGTGTCCCCCCCCTCGCGATTGGACACCTGTGATCCGAAAAATCTTAAAAAAATCAGGATTGTAGGCGTTGGTGAGTACAACAACAACAAATACGTGAGAAGTCGCAATTCACTCAACTTTGTTAGTAAGAGTATGATTTATCGATTTTATTTTTTCTTGAATAAAATCTTAACGGTACCCTTAAATTCAATGAAATTCAGTACATAGATGAGTGTGAGTATCCTGAAAGTCTCATAAAGATTGAATCATATTTAGCGAAGTTATAGTGGTTTGAATTTTCCTGTATTACTATGGAACAATATGCGCTGCATTTATTACTATGGCAACATATGGCTATGGAACAACATGCGCTTTTTACCAACTCAGATACTACTGTTTTGCTAGGATTTGCATGAAAATTTCAGGAATGATAGGTGTCATGTATATCTTTGAGAATCGGTTCAGCTAGTGGTATCAGTAATCGTAAAACAAAATAGTGGCTGTTTTAAATGCGAAGATTGAATAATTTTGAGTTATTTTTTCCCAACTTCAACGTTTAAGGTGAGTGCTTTGAACGCTTGATTCAATTTATTGAATGACTGAAGATGAGTACCTACAATTAATGCTCATACGTGAAGCAAGTCAAGGAGGCGGGAGAGAGCTCCTAGCAAAAGGGCTTCGTAACCATTCTAGGATTCGAAAAAATTGGCCATTAATCGATGATAACAGTACAGGAGAGTGGCCCCTGGAAAAAAATTCGTCAAACGTAGCCGATATGAGTATGAAATAAAAGTTTTCATGGGAGCTTTTCAAAACAGTTGTTAAACTGTCAGTTTCGGCTTCAGTGGGGGCACAAGGGGGAAATACATGCAAAATGTGTTTCCTCCCTCGCGAATGGACATCTGAAATAATTATCAAGGGAGATATTTATGAGTATAATAATAACAAAAACCTCAGAAGTCGAAATTCGTTCAACTTTGTTAATAATAGTATGATCTTCGTATTTCATATTTTCTCCAATAAAATCGTCTTTGACATGTTTCTTGATTTGATTCGATCTGGTGACTGCATTTTGTAAATTAAATACAAAACCCTTCTGACATGAGCGTAGGTCTGTTTACCCAACTTGTTCAATCCAATAATCTCTATCAAAGTTGCTCGGCCGTTCACAAATATCGTTGGAGTATATTTTACTTTCGTTTTGTCTTTGACTTGAAACTGTAGTGACATTAGAATCAAGTAATAATGAGCCTTCGACTACTTTTTGGTTAGAACACGACGACTCTAGATTGAGAGGACTGGCTGTGCTTTTAACTTCTCTTTGGCTAGAACATGATATAGTTAAATTAAGAGGAACTGCTGTCTCTTCAACTACAGCATCACTTATAGAAAATGTAGCTTCATCAGAAACGTAAGTAGTACCACTATCATATGTACAATGAGATGCAACTTCTGTTTTTTCTGATTTACTTTCTGTACATTCAGGAACATCACTCTGAACATTAAAATACTCGATCAGCTTACGTGTTTTTGATAGAATAGCTTCGTTTTTTTTCACTTTCATCTTTTGCTTTACGCTAAGCACTTCCAGAAGCATAGTGCCGACCCGCATCTCTAGATCTACTGCTCATGTTACCTACGGTTAGGCAAATATTGTTTTACATTAATTTTTTGTTAAAATGCGTAAATTCGGAGATAATAATTTTTCTTGTTTTTATTACATTCATTGTGACATTTCTTTATTTTACAACGTTGCCCCGTTGATCCTATAATTACTGCGAGAAAGCATAAACTACTTTACTACTTTCATTGATAATGATAAGTCATGTCATGACCTTTTACCAACTTTCATTGATTGATTCAAATATAAATCTGCGACGTTGCCACATTTATGTAAGGGCGTTTTACATTACTAATTGAAAAAAATATTATTTGTTTTGTATGGAAAATATCAAATACTTAGACGAAAAATAAATATGTCGTTGTATTGCTGTAGATGGTCTTGTTCACACCCTAAAGTTATGGGAATTAAAAAAAACGCGTTGTATTAAAAAAATAAACTTATCAAATGCGATTTATATGTAATATGCAAAACATACATAGTAAAATATCTTACCTTAAGTGAAGTTATTCTCGTTGATATTTTTTCCTTTGTATATACAAAAAATCTTCTATTGTGTATATATTGCACACAGCACTACATCAGGCACGAAAACAATGTCAAAACAACTTTTCTCAAGAATGGCTCACATCTAAAGTGCTTTTAAAAGTTTATTACGTTGTACCAAAGGTTAATGTATAGCATTTTCTTAATATTTGATAGTCAATAGAATCCTATTTTATTTGTTCGAGCTACGACTAGCTCCATCGGTGACAATATCAAGGAACTCCCCTATTAGTTTTGAAGTGCTGCCAACTTGCGTGTAGTGCAGGGCAAGTAGTACAACACATAACTTGTGATATGGCCAGCGCTCAATATTAGAAACGTGGTACAATTTAAAATTATTGTTGTAGATTTTGATACGAACTTTTCTCGTGGTAGGTATTATATCCATACCTACCTATAGTAATTTAAAAAAGTTTAATATCCAAAACATCCAAATGTGCATACCTTAAGCACTTATTTTATAGTAAAGATATTTAAGGAAATTAAATGTCGACGATCACATAAAATGTGTAATTTTTAATTGAATAACTTTTTGTTTATAATTTGAATAGTTTAATTTTAAATTCTTCTTCTTCTTCTCAGCACTACAGCCCCTTTCGGGCCTACGCTTCCTGCAAACAGCGCCTCCAACTGTCTCGGTCCGTTGACCGCGTCATCCAATTTCGAAATCCGAGTAGCGATGAACTGTCTTCGTCGACCGAGTCAGACCAGCGTTTCCTCGGTTTCCCCACTGGCCTCCGGCCTTCAGTTCTCCCAACGAATACCTTCTTGGGTATCCGTTGTTCGTCCATACGATTCATGTGTCCAGCCCATTGCAGCTTTCGCAGTCTTATAATCCTTGAGACCTCCGGTTCGTCAAAAATCAGGACCCATCGCTCAAAGGCATCCAATATATTTGCAGATGCTTGGGTTAGGGTTCATGTTTCACACCCATAGCATAACACAGGTCTTATCACAGATATGTATACTTGGAGCTTTGTTTTCCTGTGTATGCAGCCAGCTGGTCTGCAAGATCGTCAATACTGAATAAAATATTTTATTTGTGAGCTTTATTTTAGGGCGTCTTCAATATTTTGGCGCCTAAATACAGGAATTCGCTCATATTCTTGATACTTGTTGCGAATTCCGGCGTACAAATTCCTCCCATTCGCAACTTCTAATTGCCGCCGAAACATTTTCACCTTCCTTTGGGCACTCCCACCTTTTCCTCTGTGTATTTATTTATTTTTGTTAACATTTTTCCTATTTCCCTTTAATTTTTATTTCCACATCATCACAATCCTACCCTTTCCCTGATTTCCAATTAGAACACCCTAGTAATATAATAAGAAGTTTAATCTTCCCACTAACAACACTCCCTACATTAATTCCCACTAACAAAATTTCATTCTATTCATTCTTCCTAACAAAACCTAATTCCTTCCTTCATACTAACAAATTCTATTCACTAGTTCCCACTAACAAATTTTATTTTTCTTACTAACAAAAATTAATCCACGTTTCCCTACTAACAAAATTCAATCTCATGCCCAGATACATCGTTGAAGTTGTTAATCTGATGAACGGGAGATCAATAAGGTATAGCTCCATTCGTTGCGTCGCGAGTTCTCGACTGGATGTCTGCTGGTACCCTGAGTTCAAGTTCCCCCGGGCGCACGGAAGTACACTTTTTGGGGTATCGACAAAACCAATAGCTTCCGAAATGTGTATATGTGACACTTTGAATTCAACCAAGCGCTTCTTGGATTGTGCAAATTGCCATATGTAAAACAATGGATACTATTGAGTTTGTCGATATGGAACAAAAGATGTGTGGGTAGCGGAATTGAAGTGCAACGAACTTCGATTACGCTACCCAGATGCGGTGGCGGTAATTTGAAAATGAAAAGGATTGCAGGATCGGATTGGCTAAAGGTGAAATGTGGAATTAAGTGGTTAGGATTGGGGCAGTTAGGATTTGACTGGGAGATAGAAAAGCAGTGCGGTACGAGATTCGATTCGATTTTTGAATTTGAAAAGAACAATAGGGATTGCGGTTGGCGGTGCATTAAATTTTAATTCGGGGAGGAAAGATTTTTTGTGGTGATTTAATCTTGAAAGAAATAGGGAGTTATCGCTTTTTTTTGTGGAGGTGATTTACGGAATGGATTGTTCGACATGCTGTTTTGAAGAAAAAGAGGATTTTGGGAATTAACCATTCGAGGAAGTGTGTCAATGGTGTCAGTTGTTTGGTTTGAATTAATGACACAATGTGATTAACGGTCGTGAAAGTGCATAGAATACTTAGAAATGACGTGCAATTTATTGTATTAGAAGTGCAGCAAAGATTTGTCGATTCGAGCGAGTCCCGTAGGTAATGAATAAATCCGTTTAAAATTACGAAAAAGTGAAAGGTGTTTAAATACATTAACGAGAAAATTCCTTTGTTTAATGTGAATAAAGCTGGTTGTGTCTCTTCGTGGAATGACAATAAATCGCAAATACTCTGAACATTTAAGAACTAAAACAACTCGTTATCAAACGACCCTTAGCAATAAACAATATTAGTAACCGAGTTAAATTAATTTATTAATGTTTTTCAATATTTTTGGTAGTTGCCCAGTTTCCCTTCTGTTGCAGAGCGCTCCGCAGCCGGAAAAAAAGGGTGAGTAGTTTTTAATTCTGTTTTTTTTCCTTTCTCGGTTTCTCTTATATTATAAAGTGGATTCATTAATTGATTGTTTTCTTGGTGCAAATTTTAGTAGTAGCATTAATTGAAAGTAAATTTTCATTTATTTTTATCTTTGAATCAAATTAAAATTTGTAAAAAGAAGAAAGCGGGCCTATAGAACTAATTTTTTGTTTGTTTGATAAATTGGTGCCTTGTAAACTAGTTGAAGAAAAAAATATAAAACATGAAGTGTTAAAATAATTATTTTTGATTTCTCAATGTGACCTCTCCTTTCCCATCCTTTTCCCTTTGTGCTAGTTTATATGTAAGGTGGCTCAGCACGAGCAGAGGGTGTCCCGGAAGACCCACGACACGACTGAGCGCTAGCCGACCTCAGTATGCCACCCCGGGCTACACACCTCTCTGCTAATACTTAATGTCTGCAACTGCGGTGACTTCCGTGGTTGCGACACACTATATTCGCCAAGTGTGATATTTTGTGTATTTGGGGTATTTTTCCTCGACTGCGTCATGAGCTTTGTTTTATTTTCGTTGATTTGTAGCCCTGCTAGTTTTGCTTCGCTGTCGAGTTTCAGGAAGAGTTCTTTGGCAGTTGTTAATGACCGTGACAAAATGTTGATGTCGTCCGCATAGGTCACTACCTGGCTCGACTTGTATAGTAATGTACTTCGCGTATCGACTGGTAGCTTCCGTATGACGTGCTCCAGAGCCAAATTGAATAGCAATGGGGTCAGCCCATCTCCCTGCTTTAGTCCGATATTTGTGTCAAAGGCATCGGTGAGTTGGTTATTGATGCGGTCTCAGGAGGTAGTCGACCATTAGTTGGTACAGTACGTTACGATCAATACTGTCGTATACTTGCTTAAAGTCAACGAAAATTTTGTGTATGTCTATGTTGAACTCCCAGCATTCTTTAAGTTCCTGCTTGACTGTGAACAATTGGTCTGTTGCTGATCTACCTACCCTGAAACCACCTTGATACTCCCCAATAATACTGTTCGCCTATGATCCGATTTTATTTTCTAAGATTTTAGAAAATATTTTGTACGCCGCACAAAGTAGTGATATGCCTCTATAATTTTCGCACTGTAGCTTGTCACCTTTTTTTGTGGATAGGGAATATAATTGATTGGCTCCACTCTTTCGGCATATGTTCTTGTTGCCAATTATGCTGGATGACTTTGTGAATAGCTTGATGAACACTACTGCCACCATATTTGATGAGCTCCACTGGAATCTCATCAATGCCCAGCACTTTATTATTCTTTTAGGCTTTGATGATGGAACAAACTTCATCCAGAGTTGTAGGGGCCAATGGGAGCTCTCCGCAGACATCCATAGGCTCCGATGTTCTGAAGCTGTGCGGAGGATTAAGGAGGTTCTTGAAATATGATGCCCATCTCTCTTTAATCTTGATTTCATCAGCGATTAAATTCTCGCTGTCATCACGACAGAGCGTGGTCTTGGGCTGATAACCACGTTTCAGGCTTTTCACTACTTTGTATGCTTGTCTTATGTTGTTGATCGCTAAAATTACATCTATACTTCTCACTTGGTGGTCATAGTATTTTCTTTTCTTAATGCTAATTATCTTATTTGCTATTCCTCTGAGATTTTCATAGTGTTCTCTCTTCGTCCTGGTTTTCCTACCTACGTATTCTTTGTACGCCTGATTCTTTTTATCTAGCGCATATCGAACCAATCATTCCTCTTGCGCCGGGCTTGATGTCCGATCGTCTGTTCTGCCACGGTTCTTATAGCCACTTTCACTTCCACCCAGAGCTCGTTGCTCGTCTTTAACGATGCGTCTGATAAGATGGGAACCAGCTGGTTGTTGAGGGTCTCCGTGAAAGTTTCGGCCACAGACGCCGTTTGGAGCCTTTCGATGTCAAATTTTTGTAGCGGGCTTGTCTTCGCTGAATATGCCTTTGACATACGACATAGATAGTTTGATTTGATCAAGTAATGATCTGAGTTACAATTGGCTCCTCGGTATGTACGAACGTCAAGTATGCTCGAGGCCTAACTTTGTTGGATCAGAATATGATCGATCTGGTTTTGTGTGTTGCCATCCGGTGATACCAAGGTCATTTTATGAATGCGTCGATGTGAGAAGCAAGTCGACCGTATGACTAGATTTCTGCTACATGCGAAGTCAATTAGGGGCTGGCCGTTGTTATTTGTTTCATTGTGGAGGCTATATCCTTCAGTCGTTCCCCGATGAGATAGCTCATTGACAACCTGGGCGTTGAAATCACCCAGAATAATTTTTGTGTCGTTTGTGGGCAATGAGTCGACGATTCCTTCGTTTCTTCGTTTTTTTCTTCCCTCGGGGCGTGAACATTAATCGGCCAGATTTTGAAGAATTTCTCTCTTACGGATCGCACGGATCCGTTCATTGACTGCCTTAAATTACCCGCCTTTTCACTTGAGACTCTGAAGCACCTTGCTCTTAATCGATCGCCTCTAGCTTTCGATAATCTCGAAACATAATCGATATGAACAAAAGGTTAGCTATATTCACTCATAAAATAAATTTTTATTTTATAATAAATCACCCAACCACAGTAGATTGGATCGTGACTGAATTAATAAAATTTAAATATTTCGCCTGTTTTCTCGAAATACTTATAATCGATATTATCTTAAAATCGATTTAAAAAGTACAATTTCGGTTACTTAACTCGAAAAATTAATGTATACCTATATAAAAAAAATAAAAATCTGGCCGCTTGAAGGGTAGAAATGTGGTATGGATGCTAGTCAAAATATATCAATTATAGTTAAATATTAGAACATTGACGTTAAAAAGTTCGTAAAATACCTACTTATTTTTACGATTTAACGTGACGAAATCGAGTTTTAGATTTTCAGGTGGAAGTGAAGCATAGCCTAAGCGCTTCGCGTTTAAGGCGCCGTATTTACCGAAATGGCAAAATCAATGCAATATGGCTATTTTCGAGTGCATAGTTCAACATTCGATTTGTTATTTGTATTCATATTTTGTAAAAACAATTTTATTTTTATTTCTTTTTCGTTTGTAAATATTTTTATTTGTTCTTTGTAAATATTGCCTAAAATAAAATATAAACGAAAAATAAGGTTTATATTTTGTTTTTCTGAAAATTAGCGCTATCAGTTGAAATACATACATATACAATTTTGTAGTATCAACAATAAGTTAGTGATTAAGTGCGTTATGGGGAATCGGAAGAATCGAGCAAGATACTTTTAAACAATAAGAACAATTGCCGAAAGGTGAATGCGTCTCAAGCAAGGTAATTTTCCTTTTTAATAGGTAGGAAGGGGCACTGATGTAAATTGCGCACGAAATGTTTCCAATGTGTTACAATAAAATCACAAAATCGGATTAGCATCCGGCCTGTCTGTTTCATTATTTAAATTATTAAAATCTGTAGGTACTGAAATTTTATGATACATTGTATGGTGATTTTTTTTAAAGAATCTAAAGGTTTCGTGATTAATAGAGGCTTATTGATACGTACACGGAGATAATTATAATTTGGCAACTATGAAGATTTTTTAAAGTGAAAACTTTTGGATTTTTTCGTCCGTGTAGATCTTGTGCGTTTGTGCTTCAGAGCAAAATTCACTTGCAGGATACAGCTCATTGGCTTTGATAATGGCGTCTTTGGAAACCCTCTGTCCCTGGCACGTGATCGAAGTCGCCAACTGAAGAAAATTATCTTTGAAAATAAAATAAAACATATTTTGATGTGTCTGTGATGTAAATAGTTTTGTCGATAATTTTTCATGTCCCAGCTAATTTCGCTGTTTGGTTGGTCACGCTGTTTGGTTGGTCACGCAAACACATCGATGGAACGCCATAAATCCAAAGTTTTCTTAACCCTGCAGAGGCCGCCCCTTCAAAGTTACATAAGTGATCGCGCGGATTACCATAATAATCCAATTTCCAACGAGAAAAAAACTGCAAAATATTAAATTATTTGTCTTTATTTTGCTTTAAATTGAACCTACTAACCCTTTCTAAAGATATTCATTATAAAATTCGTCCCGAAATTCAATTTACAGCACCCAACTGGCAAACAATTGAAAGAAGTTGCTGCTGAATTTTTAGATTACCAAACAGCGGATTACTATGGTAATCCGCGCGACCCCCCCAGAATTAAAAATGTGATGATATTACTATATATGCCATTGTAATCTTCGCTACCCCTCCAGGATTAAAAATTTGATGATATTAGTATATATATATATATATATATATATATATATATATATATATATATATATGTATATATATATATATATATGTATATATTTGTATATATATTTGTATATATATTTATTATATAGATAGATATATATATATATATATTTATATATATATATATATATATATATATATATATGTATATACATATATACATATATATATATATATATATATATATATATATATATAAATATATATATATATATATATATATATATATATATGTATGTATATATATATATATATATATATATATGTATATATATATATATATATATATATATATATATATATATATATATATATATATATATATATGTATATATTTGTATATATATTTATTATATAGATAGATATATATATATATTTATATATATATATATATATATATATATATATATATATATATATATATATATATATATATATATATATATATGTATATACATATATACATATATATATATATATATATATAAATATATATATATATATATATATATATATATATATATATATATATATATATATATATATTCTGTTCAATTTTGAATGATAAAATATATTTTTTTCAAACCTCTAGAAATCAGCGAACCTTCTTCATCTGGATAATAGTTTATTTGCTCCACAAAGAAGCATTTCGTGCGTAATCAGTATATTCGTCCTTGTCGTTTTACTTTTTCTAATTTGGCAGCTTTAAAATGGATAGGTTACTGATGTGCCTTAATTTTACATTAGGCATAAATTAGCTGCAGAAGGAGACTCGCATAGCATGAGGCATGCAACTGAAAGTATTCCTGATAAAGTTACGGGCATCACCAATATTAACCAAGAAAATATTCTTGATGAAACTATCACAATTGAAGGTCGACGAATTGTGGATTTTCAGTACTTTTTTGAAAAAATGAAAGAAATATTTAACCATTCTGCTCGCCTTGCATGTTCCATATCATATTTGCATATAATATGTAAAAAATGGTTTTAAATCGACTTTTAAACTAAAATGTGAACTGTGTTGCTCATACTTTGACCTGAATTCCACGGATTCAAAAAGCAACAGTGATATATGGATATCAATTCGTCGGCAGTAGCAGCAGTACAGTCCTTAGGAATTGGTTATAATTGCCTAGATGAATTGTTTTCATCATAAGAAATTCCTTTCATGGGTAAAAGAACATACAGCAAAATTCAAACCACAGTTTGCAACTGGTTGGATATAGTCCCTGAAAAATCTATCATCATTGCTGCAAAGGAGGAAGCAAAGCACGCAATAGCTGGAGGAAGTGTCGATGAAAATGGAGCCCCGTTGATAACCGTAGTAGCTGATGGATGCTGGTCGATGAGATCTTACGGGACAAATTATTCGGCCCTTTCTGGCATAGCGGCTATCATTGGCCTTTTTTCTAAGTAAGTACTTTTTATGCAAACAAAAAATAAATACTGCTTGATATGCAAAAGAGCAGAAAACAAATGCATAAATCCTCCTGATCACATTTGCTACCAAAACAAAATGGCAGTTCTACAAGCATGGAATCCAACATTCTTTTGGAAGGCTTTAAGACGTCAGGGCAGGAACGTGGGTTAATATATTCCCAAATGATTGCTGATGGAGGTTCATCAGCATATAATAAAATTTTACAAGTTGGTCATATCAAAATATAACTGTGGAAAAAATCGAGTGTAGAAATCACTTGCTGCGAAACTACTGTAGGAAAATTAAATTTGTTTCGTGCAATACACTATTTCCATTAAATCTCAGACGAATAGTGAGCAAGAACTTGGGTCGCCTTAGATTAGTGGTGAACGCAGCAATCAGGTACTGTAAGAGCGAAAGCTGCGATATTACAGAGAAAATTCAAAATTTAAACACCGACATAATAAATAGCCTGTATCATGTATTTGGTGAACATCGTAAATGTAGGCCTTATTTTTGCAAGCAAAGGACAAACGAGCAAAACTATGTTCCAGACCTTGAAGAATACGGATTATGGGCACATATTCTAAAGTCTGTTTTTTATTTGGCACAACAATCAAGAAGCCTTATCCACGATGTTCAAAGCAATATCGTTGAGTCGTTTAATAGTGTTGTTGCAAAAGCTGTTGGGGGAAAGCGAATTAATTATTCTCTAAGACGTGGTTACCAAAGCCGTTGCAGTGCTGCACTATTATCATTCAACTCCAAGTGAACGCATTCTACATTGCGAAGAGAAATTTTCGGCAAAAACCCATCCTACAGAACAGGCCTAATGGAACGTCGTATGATGAAACAAAATGCTCAGTATCCTAGAAAAAGGAAGCGTTCTCAAACCCCCAGAAAAGTAATGGATGATTGTGAATATGGTGATGCCTGCGAAAAACCAGACATGGAGCAAGATATATTCATGACTGCGAGATCTGAGTTCTTGAAGACTTTAGACATAAATGTTCGAAACCGAGCGAGCATCGAAAATAACACGATTTTGCAAATAAATTCGAGTAAGTGGTTCGAGTTGAGAAGATCTCTCTTGATAGCCTCTAATTTTGGACGAATATGCAAAAGGAAAAACAATATCAGCTGGGTGAATTTGGTAAAATCTTTGCTGCATCCAAAATTTTTCAGTACTGTTGCTGTTAAATATGTAATCGAAAATGAAGGCACAGCTTTGCAAACTGTTTCGAAAATTATTTCGAAAGACATCACCAAAACTGGACTTTGTATTGATACATGTCACAACTTTCTAGGTGCATCTCCTGATGGTACAACTAGCGACAGTATCGTTGAAATCAAATGCCCGTATTCTGCCCGCGGTATGCATGTATCAGATGCTGTTAAAGCAAAAAAAAAATTAAATTTTGGAAATTCGTTAATAATGAGCTCGTAGTAAATACAACTTCCGACTGGTATTATCAAATTCAAGGGCAGCTACATGTAACGAAAATTGATTTATGTGTTTTGGGAGTTTTGACTGGAGATGAGATTCCCATAAAAATTGAGTTTGTCAAAAGGGACGATTCATTTTTCAAATTGCGAATGGAGCAACAGCTGTTAAAATTTTACTTTGATTGTGTCTTACCGGAATTGATTGATCCAAGACATACAAGAGGAATGCAAATCAGGGATCCTGATTATATATCAGCAGCAATAGAGGAAAGGCATGCAAAGCGAAAAAAATAAAATCTTATTCTCAGCAGCAAATATATCAGTTATTGAATAAATGGATGATATGGTGTATGTCATATCTCCCTAACATTTTATAAACTAACTTAAAGCGTATTGAAACATGTGAATTATTCAAATTTAATGGCCTTAAGGTCACGCTAAAATTTCTAAGATTTTGTTGCCCATGTTCTCATGAAAGCCTATCTCAATAATTTTCTTTATCAGATTTGTTGCTGAAGGATGTACAAACGCAAGGAAGAGACACAAATTTTTCACATATTTTGACCTCCACTGCACTTCCCCATAGTGTTACCGCATGTTTTGAACCTGATTTGAAAAGTTCTCATCAAGGCCTTTTAGCTATTTATTACAAAAAAAAAAAAAAAATTAAGGGTTACATCTATATAAGAGGAGACCTTTTTTAACGACCTACCTAAATAAATTGATGTTCCTAGCTTCTATAGTTTCCGAGAAAACTTGCAGTGACAGACGGACAGATGGACACCGTTTTAAGCTGGGTTTTGTCAAATTATTTTTCAAAACCTAAACAAGAGAAATAAAATAACTGACCCTCTAAACAGAATAATATCTGACAGAACGAAGTTTGATTTTACGGATAGTCTTGAATTGTCTACCTTGCTTCTTTAAAATTCAAATAAAATGATAGAAATATTTTTACTTCCAAGCTAATAGAAACGTAAAATAATATTTTTAATCAAGTTTCTAATATTTTACAGCTTAAATTTGTTCACAAAAATATATAAATTCAAAAAATTTATTCATCACCAACTATTATGCAAACCTAACAATAAACCTTTTTTATAGTCTGAACTATTTGACCAATTTCCAACATTACACAAATCAACGAAACCGAACTCAGAAATTCCATTAATAGATTCAGTCAAATTCATGCTGCTAGTGATATTTTCCTTGTCGATTCCTTCTTTCCATTTTTCGTTGGCATCAGTTTGGGCAATCTATCATTCAAACGATTTTTCCCGACCTTGTGCGAATGTGCATATCGGTTTGAGGGGAAAATCCATGCAGACGAAATCAGTTCAAAGCAAACTAGGAAGGATTTTGAATTTTCCAACCGAGCATACGGCGCTTTAAACACATATTTTATAGTAAAGATGTTCAAGGAAATTAAATGTCGACGAACACATAAAATGAGTAATTTTTAATTGAATAACTTTTTGTTTATAATTTGAATAGTTCATTTTTAAATTCTTCTTCTTCTTCTTCTTCTTAGCACTACAGCCCCTTTTGGACTTTCGCTTCCTGCAAACAGCGCCTCCAACTGTCTCGACCCGTTGACCGCGTCATCGAACTTCGAAATCCGAGCAAGATGAACTGTCTTCGTCGACCGAGTCAGACCAGCGTTTCCTCGGTTTCCCCACTGGCCTCCGGCCTTCAGTTATCCCAACGAATACCTTCTTGGGTATCCGTTGTTTGTCCTTACGATTCCTGTGTCCAGCCCATTGCTGCTTCCACAGTCTTACAATCGTTGAGACCTCCGGTTCGCCAAAAATTGCATACAGCTCATGGCTGCATCGAATTCACCATTGGTCCCCGTCTAGCTTCGCTCCGATTATTCGCCTCAGGACCCTTCGCTCAAAGGCGTTCAATATATTTGCGGAAGCTTGGGTTAGGGCCCATGTTTCACACCCATAGCATAACACAGGTCTTATCACAGATTTGTATACTTGGAGCTTTGTTTTCCTGTGAATGCAGCCAGCTGGTCTGCAAGATCGTCAAAACTGAATAAAATATTTTATTTCCGAGCTGTATTCTTCGGCGTATTTCGTCTCTTTCATCACCGTCTTCAATGTTTTGGCGCCTAAATACACAAATTCACTCACATTCTTGATACTGTATTCGCCAAGTGTGATATTTTGTGTATTTGAGGTATTTTTCCTCGACTGCGTCATGAGCCTTATTTTATTTTCGTTGATTTGTAGGCCTCCTAGTTTTGCTTCGCTGTCAAGTTTCAGGAAGAGTTCTTTAGCAGTCGTTAGTGACCGTGACAAAATGTTGAAGTCGTCCACATAGGCCACTACCTGGCTTGGCTTGTATGGTAATGTACTTCGGTTATCGACTGGTAGCTTCCATATGACGTACTCCAGAGTCACATTGAATAGCAATGGGGTCAGCCCATCTCCCTGCTTTAGTCCGATATTTGTGTCAAAGGCATCGGTGAGTTGGTTATTGATGCGGACTTGGGAGGTCGTCAACGTCATTGTCATTTTGGTAAGACGAACTTATTTGGCTGAGATGCCAAAACCAAGCATTATTTGGTATAGTACGTTACGATCAATACTGTTGTATGCTTGCTTGAAGTCAAGGAAAATTTGGTGTACGTCTATGTTGAACTCCCAGTATTTTTCAAGTACCTGCTTCACTGTGAACTATTGGTCTGTTGTTGATCTACCTGCCCTAAAACCACCTTGATACTCCCCAATAATACTGTTGGCGTATGATCCGATTTTATTTTCTAAGATTTTAGAAAATATTTTGTACGCCGCACAAAGTAGTGATATGCCTCTGTAATTTTCGCACTATAGCTTGTCACCTTTTTGTGGATAGGGAATATAATTGATTGGCTCCACTCTTTCGGCATTTGTTCTTGTTGCCAAACGTACTGGATGATTTTGTGAATAGTTTGATGAACACTACTGCCACCATATTCGATGAGCTCCACTGGAATCTCATCAATGCCTGGTGCTTTATTATTCTTTTGGGATTTGATGATGGAACAAACTTCATCCAGAGTTGGTGGGGCCAATGAAAGCTCTCCACAGACATCTACAGGCTCCGATGCTCTGGAGCTGTGCGGAGGATTAAGGAGGTTCTTGAAATATGATGCCCATCTTTCCTTAATCTTGATTTCATCAGCGATTATATTGCCGCTGTCATCACGACAGAGCGTGGTTTTGGGCTGATAACCACGTTTTAGGCTTTTCACTACCTTGTATGCTTGTCTTGTGTTGTCGCTCGCAAAACTTACATCTATACTTTTCAATTGGTCATCATTTTTCTTTTCTTAATCCTAATTATCTTATTCGCTACTCTTCTCAGATTTTCATAGTGTTTTCTCTTCGTCCTGGTTTTCCTACCTACGTATTCTTTTTACGCCTGTATTTTTTTATCTAACGCATTCTGGCACTCATCATCGAACCAATCATTCCTCTTGCGCCGGGCTTGATGTCCGATCGTCTGTTCTGCCACGGTCCTGATAGCCACTTTCACTTCCATCCAGAGCTCGTTGCTCGTCTTTAACGATGCGTCTTATAAGATGGTTGGGAGCTGACAGACACCGTTTGGGGCCTTTCGATGTCAAATTTTTGTAGCGGGCTGGTCTCCGCTGAATATGCCTTTGACATACGACATCGATAGGTTAATTTGATCAAGTAATGATCTGAGTTACAATTGGCTGCTCGGTATGTACGGACGTCAAGTATGCTCGAGGCCCAACGTTGTTGGATCAGAACATGATCGATTTAGTTTTGTATGTTGCCATCTGGTGATACCCAGGTCATTTTATGAATGCGTCGATGTGGGAAGCAAGTCGAACGTATGACTAGACTTCTGCTACATGCAAAGTCAATCAGGCGCTGGCCGTTGTCATTTGTTTGATCGTGGAGGCTATATCCTCCAGTCGTTCCCCGATGAGATAGCTCATTGCCAACTTTAGCCTTGAAATCACCCAGAATTGTTTATTTGTGTCGTTTGTGGGCAATAAGTCGACCAGTCTTTCCAGGTGATTGTAAAACGATTCCTTCGTTTCTTCATCTTTTTCTTCGGTTAGGGCGTGAACATTAATCAGCCAGATTTTGGAAGAATTTCGCTTTTATACGGATCGCACGCAACCATTCATTGACTGCCTTAAATTACCCACCTTTTTACTTGAGACTCTGAAACACCTTGCTCTTAATCGATCGCCACTAGCTTTCGATAATCTCGAAACATAATCGATATGAAAAAAAGGTTAGCTATATTCACTCATAAAATGAATCTATATTTTATAATAAATCCCCCAACCACAGTAGATTGAATCGTGACTGAATAAATAAAATTTAAATATTTCGGCTGTTTTCTCGAAATACTTATAATCGATATTATATTAAAATTGATTTAAAAAGTACAATTTTGGTTACTTAAACTCGAAAAATTTATGTTTACCTATATAAAAAAATAAAAATCTGGCCACTTGAAGGGTAGAAATGTGGTATAGATGCTAGTCTAAATATATCAGTTATAATTAAACAATAGAACATTAACGTTAAAAATTTCGTAAAATACCTACTTATTTTTACGATTTAACATGACGAAATCGAGTTTTAAATTTTCAGGTGGAAGTGAAGCATAGCCTAAGCGCTTCGCGTTTAAGGCATGCAAATTATTTTACGCTCCTATCTAAATTGCCATTTTTTTAATTACGGTCAGACAA
The DNA here is from genome assembly GCA_963969285.1 of Odontomyia ornata. NCBI lineage: Eukaryota > Metazoa > Arthropoda > Insecta > Diptera > Stratiomyidae > Odontomyia > Odontomyia ornata. The sequence continues at coordinate 194,662,895 of OZ017741.1, forward strand.
GCGTTGGAGCGCGGGGCTCCCCGATCGCGGCGCCCGTAGCATTTGCTACATGGCTAATCCGGCACTGCAGGATACTTAAAAAGATTAAAATTCTATGCCGATACGTTTTAGTCCAATATGTTGTCCTTAGTTGAACCCCCTACAATCAAAGTCCTTATGTGCGTCGATCAGTTATGCTGAAAAATCTGGGTGAAAATCGGAAGTTTTTTAGTTTTAACGGTAAAGGACCTTTATCGTGATTTGATATTTATGTCGTGGGACCTAATAGAAGGTAAGTTGTATAATTTGCCGAAAACAGCACTCTTCTATCTATTCCCATTCAGAATTTATAGGTGAACATGCATAAAAAAGCAACAAAAAAAATATATGGGGCAAACTAATAACCTTCGTTCCTTTGGAAGTCGGTTTAAAAAGAAATGAAACTAGGAAAAATATTGTAAAAATATATCGTTCGAACAGTGTTACTTGTCGGCCCTTTTAAGTATGGTAGTAATTTCTGGTAGAGTTAAAGTTGCATTTCCGCTATAAAATTTTCTAGAAACATCCTCTAATCTACTCGTATGTAACTCAATTTAATAATTAATGTGATTAAAAATAATCCCGTCAAAAAATCATAAGAAACATGCGCATTTTGCTATTGTATTAAGGTTTTCAAAAGATTTTTCAAATGCGCGATGACGGTACTTTTAATACTTGATTTGTATTTATCAAATTAAATAATTTTAAAGAATTGGAAAAAATTTTACGTTAAGAGTTACGAGGATCAAATGATGAAATGAAATCCATTTTCTATGGTCATAGTCAGATATTTCAAGCATTTCGATAGATTACCAATTTTTTCCACTATTGTCTTTCCAAATCAAAAATAAGTCCTTACATAAAAGTCAGCTGACTAGCAAGCGATATTATAATTAATGATTTAAATCAATAATCCGATGATAATGCACGTGAAAATATTTTTTCCAAAATGCATAACAATAGGTAGTTGATTTAATGCTCCATTAAAATTGAATACATGATTAATCAAATCTGTTTTATATTGATAATTTATGAGTTCCGAAAAACGAAATAATGACAAGAAATTCACAATTGAACGCGAAATGATAAATTAGTAAATTACAAAGTTAAACAATGGATGATGATGTTGCCGTATGTGGTGCGTATTAGTCAATGTACGAGTACATGTGTCTGATTTTTTCGAGCACTGAAATGAAATAATTGAATTGGACGTTAGTAAAGGAATTCACCGAATATTGAAAATAACACGAATCTGTCTTTAATTCTAAAGTTTTGAAAATGTCATTGGGTTGTAATCGAATAACGATCGATAACAAGATAATGGCAATTGTGTCTGTTAAAGAGGCAGCCAGAAGTCTCCAATTGGAAATTCAACTGACACAGAACAATCGATGGTAGCCTGAAAATTGAATTATGATATATAACCATTTGTTTTCAATTTTCAATGCTATTACTTCCATTTCAAGTCATTCTTGGCGGACAAACTTGCTGAGAAATCTCTTTGAATGCAGTGATCCATCATGGCGAAGCACGTTTGGTGGCGTTAAGCGGTGACTTACGGGCGACATGCTTGTCATTAAATATTTGGACTGTGATATCACTGTCTTCAAACTGGCACAAGTGTGCACAACTCAAGTCGAAATTCTGAAAAAAACAAATAATTCAACATTTTATAATAGTAACGATTTCTTCCACATCTGTATCTGAATTGAAAGCATTTATATTGATTTTTAAGATGTCCATGTATAACATTAAGGATCAAAGCTAATCGGATAGGACTAATGTATAACTGTGTTTACCGGGACGACGCTAATTCATTATTCAGCAAACAAAATCCACAAAATTTATATTGGCATGTGATACTAACGAGCGCCTTCTTTTTGACAACAACCTTCAATCACAGTTGGAAAAGGACAATATGAAGGCAATAAGGACAATTCAGACAAATAGCAGATCATTTGTAGGTCCATAAGCCAAGACGAATGTGTTTGTTTTGGCGTCCTGTGGCTCTTAAATCTGACGAAAAGAATGTCTTCGGTAGTCTCGTAACTCCTTCAGATTAGGATAAGAAATATTCTACGTTTGTTTATTTGCGATGGGGAGCTATGTCTATCGGATTATTTGGTCAATTCATAGATTGATTGTATACGACAAGCTAAAACGACAACAGACAAATTTTGTTGGTATCCATGTGGCACGGTTTATCCCCATCGTACTTGTATGTCTCCACGAAAGGGACTTGGATCATTGTTTTCAGTAAACCAAATGCGACAGTGAGACAAATGAAAAGATGTATCAAAGTAAACAGAAAAAGTGAGTTGATGGATATGAATCACAGAACGAATTCTTGAGATAATTTTCCCGTAACTATGGACTCGAAGGGAGAGTTATGTTTTTAACTTTGATACAGCTTCATCTCGCCATATTTGCTTTGTATTATACGTTTTTTAGGGTTTTGTAAAATAATTTAACAAAACCCTACTAACATCGCATCCTGTCTGTCCATTTGTCCGTCCGTCCGTGTGTCACAGCATATTTTTCTCCTAAACTACTTAACCTAGAAACATCAAATTTTATATGTAAGTGCAAAGTGGTGCTCTCTTCAAAGTTCAACTACAAAAAAATTGTATAACGTATTCAAGGGGGGTCTCCCCATATAGGGGAGTGGCCCCTGGAAAAAAAATTTCATCAAAGGTAGCCGATATGGGTAGTCTGACATTTTTTGCTTCGAGGGGCGTACGGGGAGGGGAAATACACGAAAAATTTGTGTCTCCCCCTCGCGATTGGACACTTGTGATCTGTAAAATATGAAATATGAGGTAGCTGTTTGTGAGCACAACAACAACTAATACCTTAAAATTCAAAATTCGTTCAACTTTGTTAATAATAGTATGATCTTCGAATTTCACATTTTCCCCAATAAAATCGTATGGGTATCCTTAAACTCAGCGAAATTTTATATTTAAGTAGTCTTACATAAGGTTCTTAGACTCAGGAAGTTTGATGAGAAACAAATGATATATACGGAAATTATGGCCATTTGAAATTTTTCCAAGTACAACAACAATAACACATGATTTTGGTATTTCATGGACTTTCCATCGAATCAGTCACTGCCGTTTGGATTTGAACTTCTTGAAATTTTCAAATAAGGTCAATAACATAAATATTTTTTGGGAATTCATGATTTGAGTGATGTTTGTTGGTTTGCAACAAAATGGCGACCGTTGCAAATGGGAGAACAGCAAATTTTCTTTTAAATGTTTACATCTCTTTGAAATTTCTTGACTTTATTCGTTGCTGGTGACTGCATTTCTGAGAAATTGAATTCTGACATGAGCGTAAGTCTGTCTACTAAACTTGTTTTAATTAGAATTTCAGAAAAAATATTAATCTGGACTTAAAAAAAGTAAGTTATTGCTTCATGTTGAAAGAAATTTTATTTAATTTTTACGCTATTCAAATACAATGGATCAATTGAATCTGGCCCTCGTAGTCATTAAAAGTAGATATTAACAAATAAATCTTGGGATGAAAACTCACAGCTGAAAGTCTAATTTGTTTAAAACAATGAAAAATGTCTACGAAAGCTTATTTGAGAGCTTTCAAAGGAGAGTATGCCAATTAATAGCCATTCTCTACATCAAAGTCCTGACGAAATTTTGAAAATAATATTTCCTGCCTGTTTAAGCATTTATTGTTCATTATTATTTTTTGTAAAACAAGATTTTCTTTGCTGCCATTTATACGGTTTTCCATTAGGGACATAACAATCTTGTATCTTTATATGAACGCACCCTTAAACTTTTTAAGTAAACTGTCAATGTCAAAACAATAGTTCAAGTCAACATTTTTATCATGGTAAAGTCTACGAACCAGCAACGTTTGGAAATCATGAAAAATTCGGCGTCGGTGTTCGCAACTTTAAGAGTATTTATTCCAATTTTCGGTTGTAATAATCGTCCCACCCGACAGGCTGTGCGTGCTATAGTTGATAAATTCGAGTCCAAATTTTCCCATTTCGGTACCAAAATGACGTCATACTGCTAAAACGAAGGAAATATCGCAGCCGTAAGTGCATCGATTCTAAATTAGCCAAATCAGTAGATTCCACGTCATTTTTAAGAATTGGGCATCGCTCAAACGGCACTGTAGCATATCTTTCGGAAAGATCTTGGCCTGCATGGTTGCGAAATCAAATTAACTCATCATCATCCGAGACGCCGAAACTTCTTCAATTGGGATCTTGCGATGCTAGAAGAAAATGGAGAATTTCATCGAAAAATCACCTTCAGCAATGATGCTCATTTCTGGCTCAATAGCTTTATTAATAAGCAAAATATGCATTATTGGTCACTAAAAAAACCACATGTGTTTCATTAGACACCGTTGCATCCGCAAAAAATTACTGTTTGGTACGGTTTTCATGTTACCGTCAATTGTGAGTGCTATCGTGCTATGTTGGAAAATTATTTGTGGCTAGAATTGGATGAACTTGACATTAACAATATGTGATTTCAAAAAAGACGGTGCCACTACCCACACAGCACGCCTCACAATCGATTTATTGAGAGACAAATTCGGTGAACGTGTTATCTCGAGAAATGGTCCGGTCGAATGGCCGCCTCCTTCATACGATCTAACGCCATTAGATTACTTTTTATGGGGCTATATCAAGCGACTGGTCTATACCAATAAGCCAGCAACTTTAGACGAACTCAAAGGTAACATCCAACTCGAGATTGACAACGTTCCGGTCGAAATGTGTGCCAGGGTGGTGGAAAATTGGGCCCGAAGCATCGACCACTGTAAACAGGCTGGTGGCAGTCGTATGACACTCGCAATAAGTTTGAACTCAATACCCCGAATATTCCTGTGTTTTTATAGTTATGTCCTTAATGGAAAACGCTTTGTTATTAAAAATTTTATTATAACGATTTTTCGATTTTAGCCCAAGTAGTAATTCAATTCAGGCAGTCCTTAGGCCTTAATTAGGCATGGCGAAACAGGCATTAGGGCATTATGCGGATTCTGCATTAGAATCACTGTCTAAATTAGACAGTAATGGGGCTTGCCTTAAACACTTTCTAATGTAGGCAGTGATGAGATTTGCCCAAACAGTTCCTAAACACAGACAATTTTCTTGATAAAGTCAACAAAGAACACATACCTTTATTCACAATACTTGCCATTCTCTTTACTTTGCAAAATTCTTACCAGTTTTCACATTTTTCATCAAAAACCTCATTTAAAATAAACGTATACATACGATGAAAAAAAATTGTTGAAATTAGACCTGCACCAGATATGATTATATCTGCTGTAGATATACGTATATATTTACTTGTAGGAAAGATAATATATCCCTGACAGATAAACTTTCATGGTATGTATCTAACGCAACAATCATATGGATATCTTAGATTAATATAGCTATAACAGAAATTCTACTCATATGAAAATTTAGCCCCATAGGCACTGCAAATCTTATGTCGCGTGTTATGGTTCGCGGCCAATAATTTTAATGTTCCAGAAAAATGAATCCGTACTGTCTTTTAAACGAAGTTAAAAGAGTTTATTTACTTAAAATGCACAATTATTAATTTAACTATTTCACCAATTTTACTTTTCAGTTGTCTATAAATTTTTAATTCCTCTGTCTTAACTATCAACAAATATCGCACTCGCCTTTCATTCGCACTCCACACTTATCGCAGTTTTACTATCGCATTTTTACCATCCCCCCATTCATTCAGCTCGGCTTTATATAGGGTCTCGAGTCATTCAATCCATTTCTCGTACATTGGCGAACTACCTGGAATATTCAAGCGATTCTGAATGGCGCAGTGACGTCACTTTCAAATGTTGATCTTGCTTGGTGGATTCTTGAGCTTTCGAGTACATTCATTTGTTAATAGTTGCGAAGAGAATTGTGACAGTAGCTCGCAAAATTATTTGCACATGTAACAATAATACATAGAACTATGAGCACTGTATTATTTCTTATGGAGATACAGTTGTCTTTTGTCCAGATATATTATGTTTGAAAATGTTGAAATTTACGTTTGTACCGATTATAAGAGGGCAGTTCAATAAGTACCACCATTTTTTCAAAAAAAATTTTTTTTGTTTATAACATAGTCCCCTTTTAGAAAGATACACTTCTCCTAACGTTCCTGCCATTTTTTAACCCCTCCAAAAAACAGGATTTGTCGAACTCTCGAAAGTAAGCCTCTGTCTCGGCGATGACTTCCTCATTTGAGCTAAATTGTTTTCCCGCAAGCCATTCTTCCAGTTATGGAACAAAAAAGTCGCGGGGTGCCAGATCGGGTAAATACGGTGGGTGTGGCAGCAATTCGTAACGCAGTTCATGCAGTTTCGGATGAATGTGTTGGTGGGTTATCGTGGTGAAACAGCACCTTCTTTTTCGCCAAATGCGGCCGTGTTTTCTTCAATTTTTTGTCGAAGTTGTCCAATAACTCACTGTTGCATTGTCCAGTGATCTTTCTTCCTTTTTCTAAAAAATGCCGTTTGCATCCCGAAAAATAGTCCCCATGACCGATGGGAACGTCTTCGCCTTCTTTGGAGCAGATTCAATGGAAGAACCCATTGTTTTAGTTGTCGTTTAGTTTCTGGTGTGTAATGATGAGTCCAGGTTTTATCAACGGTGTCAACTTGATGTAAAAACTCCTTCAAATCTTGCTTTAATTTCTCCAAACACTGCTTCGAAGTTAACAGCCGCATCCGCTTGTTGTCCACCGTGAGCAATCGTGGCACCCATCGGGCTGACAATTTTTTCATTGCCAACGTATCATGTAAAATATTAATTGTCATTCCAGTCGACACACCTATGGCCTCTACTACTTTGAGCACTTTAGTTCGTCGATCAGCAAGAATCATGTCGTAGACTTTTTGAATGATTTTCTCGGTGACCACGTCTGCCGGGCGTCCTGGTCGCTCCTCATCAAAAACAGATGTTCAGCCTCGCTTAAATTCGTTGAACCAATATCTAACTATTGATGAGAAGATGGCGAAATCTCCCCATAAATAGCGTCCAACTTTGCTTTTATCCCTTTGCATTTTTCCCATCCAAAAACAAAAAGCGAATGGTCGAATGTTGCTGCTCTTTTTCCATCTTAGCGTAAATCACAAAGGATGTCTTACACGAAAGGCTGACAAATTCAAACTAACCAACCAATCAGTCTGAAATTTGCTTTACCGTCATTTAATAGATGGCAGCACACGAGGATGATACTAACTTTCCTCAGGAACGCCCTCAGTTATCAAACATGGCTACTTATAGAACCACTCCCTTAAATACAAAATTTTGAAAAATATTTCGAATCCATATATCATATAGCTCTACCAGATCTAATTTGCTTGCTACAATATTGGCATTCATATAGAAATTTACATTGCTACGCGTTGTGAATAAAATGAAGCGAATATACATAGCTATAATAATTTGTCAGTCACGAAATGCTAACCACGAAGTGGTTCCGCACCTAAAGATGGAGGATAATAGCGGGGGTTCTCCGCGTCGGCGGGAGCTCGTCGGAGATGAGCGTGAGGCGCCATTTGCTCTCTATGAATCCCCGTGAGCCATCGAGTGAGACTATGACTCATCAAAGGCAAAAAATATTAGCCGCCTAAACACTTGGAAAATTCCCTATTCCTTTAATTTATTTCCTACCCCACCCAACACTTCACTCACCCAGAGCCTTCGCACTATCTGGACATTGAAATTTTTATTAGTTAAAAAGAGTGCTGGCTTACCACATAAACTATCTTGAATTCGAGCCATGTGTATAGAACTCTGTTAGGTTGGGAAGATATCTTCTCACGAAATTCCGGTAATTGCACTTCGTGATACCTTCTTGGGTATCCGTTGTTCATCCATACGATTCATGTGTCCAGCCCATTGCAGCTTCCGCAGTCTTACAATCGTTGAGACCTCCGGTTCGTCAAAAATTTCATACAGCTCATGCTTGTATCGAATTCAATACTGAACAAAATATTTTATTTGCGAGCTGTATTCTATGGCGTATTTTGTCTTTTTCACTGCCCGTTTTCGTTATTTCGGCACCTAAATACACAAATTCGCTAGCATTCTCGATGATATTTTGTGTGTTTGAGGTTTTTTTTCCTCGCCTGCGTCATGAGCTTTGTTTTATTTTCGTTGATTGGTAGCCCTACAAGTTTTGCTTTGCTGTCGAGTTTCAGGAAGAGTTCTTTGGCAGTTGTTAATGACCGTGACAGAATGTTAATGTCGTCCGCATAGGAATTAAGTTATAACATATTAGGTGTAGGATCAAAGTTCACTCTTGTGTTAATATTATAAATAATTTTGAATAGTGTAGGTTGGTTTTTTCTCCTTTCCCAATCAAATCATAAAATATGTAATAATCTTAATTAATTTGAATTTACTATAGTTTTTTTTGATAGAATGTGTTTAACAGATAACGTATAAATTTAGAGAGCCATTTAAGCCATTAAGTTTTTGTATTGTTGTTGTTTGAAATTTGCTTTATATTCTTTTGAAATTTATAATGATTAGTATTGAATAAAGCGCTTTTGACTAGACTTGGCTTGACATCAAAACAGATCTGGACATAACTTAGGTTATTGCAGCTACGGCGTTTCCTAGGAGTGTTCGGTTGGTACCGAAGGTTCGTTCGGAGCTATGCAACAGTTTCAGCACCCCTGTTGGACCTGCTTCAGAAAGGTAACTTCATCTGGTCTGACCTCAGCTGGAAAGTATTCCAAGGGCTCAAGCAAGCTTTGACATCTGCCCCAGTCTTGCACGGCCCTGACTTCCAGAAATCATTCCCCATTCATTGTGAGTCAAGTCAATATGAAGTTGGAGCTGTGCTAGTGCAATGAAAAGAAGCGAGAGAAGAAGCTCCCATTGGTTTTTTGTCCAGCAAACTGAACTCGACACAGAGGAACTACACCGTATTCGAACAAGAATGCCTGGCAGTTGTGATAGCTGTCAAAAAATTCCAAGCATGCATAGAAAACCACCCGTTCAAGATCATCACCGGCCACGCATTGTTACAATGGGTGTTGAACGAAGTGGACCTACACGGACATTTGTCCTGATGGGCTCTTAAACTGTAAGGGTTTAGGCTTTCCATCAAACACCGGGATTGAACACAAAACATCGTGCCCGATACTCTCTCGCGAGTGTTTTCACCAGAGGAAGGGAATTGGTAATAAATGACGATAGTGCCATCGAGATAGATTTGGACAGCGCGCATTTCAATTTCGGCAACTACAACGAGTTAAGGCAAACCATGGTAACCTAACAAATACAGTTGCCTGATTTGAAAGTGATCGACGGATATATTTGCCGTGGTAATGAATACGCAACCGGGGACTCGTTGCAGGAAGAAAAATCTTAGAAGCTTTGGATGCCGGAGGAAATGACTCACAATCTGATCCTTCGTGCACTCAACTATCCTCTACGTGCCCACGGTGGCTACAGCCAAACGCCTCGGCGCCTTGAGAAAAACTTCTTCTTCTTCTTTTCGTCCGTAGTTATTTTCGATCACATACATTAGTTTTCCCATCTGCACTAAGTTGAAAGCATTTGCGTCAGTCGGTCCGGCCGATTATAGTTTTTTTTTGGTTTTCTTGTTTTTGTTTCCTATTCATGATTTGAATACAATCGGTCATCCACCTGAGGATCCTTCAGCTCTTTTTTTGCAATCCCCATTTCCTTAGGATTGCGAGAAAATTAGCTGCCCTGCAGTAGTCGTGCAGCGAGCCTAAGCAAACTGCTCGAGAAACTTTCCCGAAAATAAGCAATTTCATAATAATAGTAACGCAATAAGTGTGGAACAAACTAATAAGCAACTTAATAATATTAGTAATACTAACCCGAAATGAACACCGCCATTATCACCGCTACCATCATCAATGAAAAGTTTCTCCGATCCCTACTCAATGAGAATACAAGAAACTTTCAATTAGCTAACAATAATGTTGAGATTAACAAAATCACAAATTTACCTGTCTCAGTAAGTTTTAAAAGTGATCATAATAAACCTGGAATTGAATTTCTAAATCAGTTCAGAAAATCGTTAACAAAATGAGTAAATAACGATATGAACAAACAATTGGAGATGCAAGACCAGTGCTACTCAAATGAGCGAAGAAGTCCCAACATTCCACTTGCAACCGAATTCACCGTTACCGTCATGGTGAGAAATCTAGCAACAATAGGAGATGAATGACTCATCTGGTGGAAAGGGAGATGGATTGGGGTTTACTCCCATACCGGCAGAGTGCGAGCAGCACGGTATTATAGAATTTACGTACGTCTAGTTTGGGTCATGTTTTTATTATTTGATATATTTATGTATTTAAAAAGAATTGCATCGCTTTTCACTGTTTCACAATGTGTCCCGTTTCTTAATACAAACAAAATTGGAAGACCTATCGAAAGTGCACCCTCATAGAGAAACAAATAGTTTACAACAGATACGTGAGTGCTTGAGAAAAGATAGCAAAAAGTTCATGCGAATGGAGGTCCTTTTACGTGAGTGGTGCCGATACGTACGTTTTGTGCGCTGCTGTACTTAAAAATTTAATAATTAATTGTGACAAGTTGAAACTAGTGTCGTTTTGGGGTTTCACAAATCCTGAGTGGAAATTTTTTGTAATCTAGCTACAAAAGTTCACACGCAAAATCCCCACCAAGTGAACGTTGTCGCAGTGTGCACAGTAGTTGTCGGCCATTTGTCTTGGTGCCGTGCGAGTCTGATCGTCGTTTTTGCATTGTTTTCTTTGAACGAAGAAGCACGTCTGTGTTGTTCCATTGTGCGAAAGTTAAAATAATATGGCTAGTGCGCGCCGTGCTTTACTTTGTTCCATGGTGCTTGCTAGTTCGCTGAAACGTAAGTCTCACTCGTTCGAATAAATGGCAAAGTAGTCATTTGTTCCCTCTTGTTTGCATATTATGTAAGTTTAAAGTTCGCGCAAAAAGCCAAAAGTGCAGTACGTGCAAAATGTGTCAGTCGCACAGTCAGTGAGACCGATAAAAAACTTTACACGCTCCAGCCGATTGCAATTCGGACGCCTGAATCAATTGTTCAGATCGCCTTTGAATGAATTCCGCTTCTACTCATACACAGTTCTGACAGGGCTGTTTTGAATGTGCCGAAGTGATAAATGAAAAAATAAATAAAAATTTTTTTAAGTTTAAAAACTGTTACCAAGATTTGAATGTTTCTTTGATTTTTACACTAAAAAACTGTATGTTTCGGAATAGTTTAGTTAACCACCATCATCACCTAAATTAGTAATTTTTAGTCAAGCACTTCATACCCAATTTCGAACTTTATTTGTAAAATGAAGAAAATGGTTGCCTTTTTGACAAGTGTTCGTATATATATATATATATATATATATATATATATATATATATCGTTTTTGACGAATGTTCGTAAGGCTATCGCTTTTGACGAGTGTTTGTTAAGCTATTGTTCTTGAGAAAAGTTCGTAAGACTATCGTTTTTGACGAATGTTCAAAAAAGTATCGTTTTTGACGAAATTTCATGATTCTCGTTTTTGACGAATGTTCGTAAAACTAACGTTTATGACAAATTTTCGTAAAACTATCGTTTTTGAAAACTTTTCAATTGGTGGGAGACATCACGTCGAATTTATTTGAAATTCGAATCAACAGCTGATAACACGCCAATTTCACGCCACATCACAAAGTGCTTCAATTCTCAAGATGTATTTCGCATCCATTCTCTCTAGCATCTATGGATGTGCTATTTAGGTAGGGATAGAAGAACATATAGGATACGATTTAAATATGGTATAAATCTGTGTAAAAAACAATAAATAATAAGGCATCAGAATGCTTTCATGCAACTGAAACTTCACATCGTGAATGTTAGGGCCAATATGAGTATCATTAACAAAATGATTTATTACACTCTTTTGTGATTAAATTATCTGTCCACTTTTCGGAACTATTTATGTGATAAATAAAAAAACATTTTCACACTTTTGATTCGAAAATTCCAAAGCAAACTTGAATATAATCCCCTAAGCTCATTTCTACCCTAAGTAATTGCCAAGTTGCACATAAAAGTTATAGCATTTCATCAATGCCAAGCAAGCCCAAAAATCCTTATAGTACTCTTCAAACTTTTATTTCACCCACTACTATCACAAATATCATCAAACAAAATAAACATCGACCAAGTTAGTATATAAGCTGGGATTAAATGCCCAAATAAAACGAATTAAACGCCCTTCAGTGCCTTAATTAAGGATTTTATTGCGAAACATTCTCGAAGGACAAGCGAACGTCGCCGCTGTCATCACTTGGAGCTGAAATCAGCAGCTGCACAAAAGAGGGAAAGGACTTGAATAGGAAATTTTCGGACGGTGCAAAAGAGAGACAGCGAGAATAAATATTCCACCGGGTGAGCCATTTATAAAAGCACTTAATGGCCATTGTGTGGAAGCTCCCCGAAAAAGATCTATAGCCTGTTAATTAAGGACATTAAAAATGGCAACCACCCTTGATGAAGAATATTTCAAGGATATCAACAAACACGATGAATGTTTTGTTCCACCATTTTGGGTATTGCAGACCATTAATGGTTGGATGAGTGGGGGAGAAAGTATTTAGAGTTTAGAGGATGGGCAAAGTAATAAAAGATATGGTGTCGCTAAAACTTTTTGTATGTCGTTATCCTGCGCTGTTTGCTTGACAATTTTATGCCAGATATAGATTTTATACCAGGTAGATTGACGTATTTGTAAATCCTTGTCTGCTATTATTTTCTGCATCAATCAGCATATGAATATGATGCCAATCAATATTCTGTTTGTGTATTTATCATATAAACAAACATACTCATAATGCCAGCTCAACCGATTAATTTAGTGTACTCTGCAGTAATTGGTAGTAACAGCCACTACATGATGAGCCTGATGCATCCTTACACCGCAAGGATAGCATTAAATGGACTCAGTTGATAACCGAATCCTAATTAATCACCTACTGTCTGATACTGGACGATGGCAAACTGTAGCTTGCTCCAGGACGAGAAGCTCTAAGTTGCAACTGCTACTTAGTTTGCAGAGAATCGATATCTTCGAATCGTTTACTACGTCCATCGAAGGTAGAGGAGACATGTGAAAAAAATTATGTGAGCAGAAGGTTTAACATATTGATTTTTAATCAAAAATTTATTTGAAGTCATTTATAGTATTATTTAAATTCACGACAATACAATAATTCACGATTTTATTCGCACAGAAAATAGAAACTTATTTCGCGATATCCTGATCAACATTTCAGATGCGTTTTGCTTCCATATTTCCTCAAAGTAAAATAAATGAGGAACGACTACTCCCCTAACTAATGGACACTCTATATGCAATGACTTATAGTAAACAGGAATACCAAAGAGTGAGGGAAATACAGGATATGGATCCTGACATTACTCTCTAGCATGACAATCTCTTACAACTCCATTCCCGCATATAAATTTGCCCCATTCAACTTCAACATTTATGTTCAATTATATATAACATAGTTGATTATTTCTAAGTGAATATATAACAAAAATATCCGCTCAAACAAACGATTCACATTTACATCGGAATCATTTTGCGGCTTAAAATCCTTCTCATAATCTCCGCACAGCGATGAAGCGAAGTGGGTACTAAAAGGAGAAAGTTTCTTTGAAACAACTGAACAAATACAAGGAATCCGCATCTGAAATTACAGAAAATTGGTAGGATTAGAGGAAAACACTTTTGGGAAGATTGCATGGTATCGTCGTCGCCATCGCCATCCTGGCCGCCATTGTCGCCAAGGATGGAAGGGATGATTGCTGGCATTCAGTGTTCATAATAGAAAGAATGAGCTTAAGTGGTACTAATTGGTTCAATTAGTGCTGCTTGTTTTCCGTTAATTAAATTAGGCATGTATTTATGCAGAGATGATGATTTTCAAGAGATTTTCGTTTTCAATGTTTGTGTGCGTATGAAATCCTAATGAGGCACCGAATTAATTTCATTGGTCAGGGCTCAGGGATTCGTGAAAGTAATCGCTTTGATAGGTTGAATATTTTTTTTATTTGATATTTAAGCTTTAACACAGGATCAATGTGTTCAAATAAATTGGACTGTTTTTAGCGTTTAACTGAAAACATCGCTTTTCGAAGGAAAGATCATTTTACTTTCTGTATATTTATTCTAGGATGAGCAAAGCAGGGACTCTGTTAGCGAGTTCTTAAACGGCCACCTAGAACCAAGGATGTAGGACGTCTTGGAGATCAGTCACTGATTGAATATACCCGGCATATCGAATCGAGAATAATGACGCACAAAGATGCGAAACATGAATCAGGAGATAACTACCACACCTCCAAGGCAAGCGAAAGCCTCAGACTTAATTTCTAATTTTATAAAGCTCGTTACCCTCCTAAATCGAGGGTGCTCCGGATGGGTTGCCCTGGTCCCAGTTTGCTTGTCGGAGAGAGACTCGGGTGGCTCCCCAGATTCACTTCTACTTTCACTCAGTAGGACCACGCGCTTTGCTGGAAAACGTATACTCAATACGAAAATATTGGAAATTAAACTCACATTAAAGTAGCTAGCAAAAGGTGCCTTTATTTATTATTGTAAACCCAACAGTAATGTGCTGCCAATTTAGTGTTGTTGAGAATTCCGGTCGAGCCAACATTCTCTCATCCACAAATTTAAACTATCACCTTCCTTCGGCCACTCCTACCCTCTTGATTTTTTTTTGTTTTTCTTATTTATATCAAAACAACTCACCATTCCAACTAACACCGTCGTAGAACAGACGATCGGATATCAAGCCCGGTGCAGAAGAAATGATTGGTTCGATGATGAGTGCCAGAATGCGTTAGACAAAAAATCAACCGTACAAGCACTATCTAGCTAGGAAAACCAGTACGAAGGGAGAACAGTGTGAAAATGTCAGAAGACTGGCGAATAAAATGGTTAGAAGTAAGAAAAGTAAATACCGTAACGACCAATTCAGAATTATCGATATAAGTCACATATATTTAAAAAAATCAACTTACAGACTAGTAGTCCAATTACAAGTCAATTAATGGATAAATACAAATATGCGACTTCAACATATGGAAGAAATTAAAGAAAAAAGATCACAATACGGTATCAAAAATTAAGACTTATTGGAGTACGAGTTGTGTTCAAAAAGTATCACGAAATTTGAATTTCCGTGGGTTACGTATATTCGAATTTCGATTTTTTTGTGGCGTTATGTTGGTACTCATGTCTGTCACTTATGCCGACAAGCTTGGCCATTTTGAATGTTCACTTAATTGGTGATAGCTGCTTTACTTGCACGTGTTTTCAATCGTCTTCGATTTTTACTTATTCAAAAAAATGGATCAAAGAACGTGTATCAAATTTTGTGTGAAAAACGAAATTAAGTGCGCGGATGCATTCCGAATGTTGACTGTGGCATACGGAGAAGCTACCTTGGACCGAAGCAACGTTTATCGGTGGTACAAAATGTTTTTAGAAGGCCGAGAAGATGTGAACGACGAAGAGCGTGCCGGACGCCCGAGCACTTCAACAACAGACGAAAAAATTAATGAAGTGGAGAAAATGGTATTGGCCAATCGTCGAATCACCGTTAGAGAAGTTGCTGAGGACCTAAACATATCGATTGGCTCGTGCCATTCGATTTTTATCAACGATTTGGGCATGAGACGGGTCGCCGCGAAATTCGTACCAAAATTGCTCAATTGCGACCAAAAACAGCAACGCATGAACATTGCTAATGAGATGTTAAACTCTGTCCGCGACGAACCAAATTTGCTCCAGAGGGTCATAACTGGTGACGAATCGTGGGTTTATGGTTATGACGTGGAAACCAAAGCTCAATCATCTTAATGGAAGCTGCCGCATGAACCAAGACCGAAAAAAGCGCACCAAGTTCGGTCGAATGTGAAAGTTTTGCTGACGGTTTTCTTCGATTGCAGGGGCGTGGTGCATCATGAGTTCTTGCCACAGGGAAGAACGGTCAATAAGGAATATTACCTGCAAGTTATGCGCAATTTGCGCGAAGCAATCCGCCAGAAACGCCCGGATTTGTGGGAGAACAAAAATTGGCTTTTGCACCACGATAACGCCCCTGCTCACACAACGTTGCTTGTGCGCGACTTTTTGGTCAAAAACAACACACTAATGATGCCGCAGCCACCATATTCCCCAGATCTGGCCCCCTGTGACTTTTTCTTGTTTCCTAAACTGAAGAGGCCCATGAAAGGACGACGTTACGCTACGCTTGACGAGATAAAGACGGCATCGAAGGAGGAGCTGAACAAGATTAAAAAAAATGATTTTTTGAAGTGCTTCGAAGATTGGAAAAACCGTTGGCACAAGTGTATAATATCTCATGGGGATTACTTTGAAGGGGACAAAATAGATATTCATGAATAAATAAATAATTTTTGAAAAAAAAACCAAAATTCGCGATATTTTTTGAACACACCTCGTACGTTTGTTTAGATTTCAGCGATAACAATTATCAGTTGAACCTCTTACTGCTGTTTCTATTGCATCACAATGATAATCACAGATATTTTTTGAACACACCTCGTATTTATAAATTTGATTTTTCATTGAAGTTTTGAATACGCCAAGAGACTGTGGTAGGGGACCAAGACTTCGCTGGTTGTGCATACGAGGTAAGAGTAGTAAGGGAGAATGGAAGAAGGTGTTAGTACGTGCATACGGAACCTGAAATTGAAGCGTGGATCTATTAGGGCGAGCAGCGTCGAATGTCTTTATTTGCCTGCATACATTTTGAGTTAAAAGGCTATGATGAAGCTTGAACAAAAGACATTCGTCAAGGAAAGATCGTCCGGACTCGAGGAAAGGAAGGTTCAAAATTTATAGTCGGTCATCAAAAGGGGAGTAAGGAAGGTTGAATTTGAAGAATAGAGATCATGTGAATCTGCATTGGATTGACTCAAGAGCATGGATGTGCTTTCTGTGGTACGGACTCTAAATTTGGGAGCAGTACTCAAAATTACTACGTACTAGTGAGAAGTAAAGACACATACAGGATGTGATATGTTGGAATGACGAAGTGGATCGTAAAATAAATCCAGTTAAGCGGGACGTTTTCTTGATAATTTGAGCAATGTGCCAATCAAACTTCAGTTTACAATCGAAAAGCACACCAAGATCCTTAAAGGAGGTTACATTACTCAAAGGGATACTAACAAGCCTATACTTTGAGAGAAAAGGACATTTTTTAAGGAAAATGTCATCTGATGGCATTTGGAAACATTTAAGGAGATATGGTTTGATTCACACCAGTCGCGAAGACACTGAAGATCGCTTTAAAAGATATCCACGTCTAAAAGGGAATCAATAACTCGAAAAATCTTGAAGTTATTAGCATAAAGGAGACAGGGGATAAAATAACAGAAGGAAGATAATTGACTAAAAGTAAAAATAGTATGGGGTGAAAAGAAGCAAGAGTTAAAAGCGACTACACATTGACGGTTCAGGACATAGGAGACAAGCCAGGAATAGAGACAAATAGGGACATTGAACCCTTAAAAGTTCCTCAAATAGGAGAGCGTGATCCACTGAATCAAAGGCTTTAGAAAAACCCGTAAAAATAACGTCCACTTGTTGTTGCTGATCGGAGATAGCTACAATATGATGGGTAAAAGAAAGTAAATTTATAAGGGTAGATCTGCCTCTGACAAAACCATGCTGTTAATCTGCTAAAGATGGGCGGGAAATATGACGATAGTTTGAGACGATATTACGATCACCAGATTTGAAGATAGGAAAAATGCAGGCAATTTTCCATTGGGAGGGGAAGACCTCACAGGATAAACTCAAATTAAAAATAATTGAAAGGACAACGAAGAAGATAAAGATTTTGCTAGAAACTTTGGAATGCAATCAGGGCCCACGCTGGTACTGCTGTCAAGATTGTTTAAGAGTAGCTCAACCTGCAAGGGGTTTGTACGAAACGTAGAGTAGAGGGAAAAGAACAAGAAGATTGGTTTAAGGAAAGGGAACGCTTAGCCCTGCCGAAACAGGAAGAAAAATAAGAAGCGAAGATACCACAAGATTCTTGAGGAGTGGATGATGTCACGCCATCTAGGCTAAAATTATCAGGGGCATGGTGCGAGGTCTTTGAATTTAAAGAGGTCAAAGTGGAAGACCACTGAATAAGAATTTTTTTCGGGCAGCAGCTTTAGCTTTAATTGCAATTGCAACATCTGAATTAAACCAAGGAGTATCTGTAGGTCTTCTTGCTGGAAACACAGGAGTGAATTGCGAGATTAAGGACGAAAGAAACATATAGAGCTTATCAACACAAACTTCAGTGTGGAGATTGCTGAAGAAGGAATACAAATTCACGGCATTAAGGCTAGCTTCCATACTCGATAAATCGGCTTTTTAAAAATTATAGCAGGAAGGTGCAGAATTCTTCAAAGAACGAGAAAATGTGATGGCAAGCTCACTAGAGAGCGGTGGATGTTGGGGATCAGGTTTGACAAAGGATGAGAGTGCCGCCGATGCGGACAGAGAAGAAGATGGCAAGTTGAAAAGAACAAGATCAAGCCATTTATTATTGGAATCATTAAAAGTATTGAATTTGGTGAAATAACAGAGGGAAATAAAAGACGAAAGAGCAAAAGACGCTCTGCCGCCAGAAACTATGTAGACATACATGTCATTCCAAACAATAGAGGGCAAATTGAAGTCACCACAGACCAATATAGAGGTGGAAAAGAAGCGAGCACTAATGCAGCTCGAGAATTCTGCAAAGAAACGTTCGTAAATACTAGCAGGATTGTTACAAGGGATATACACAGATGATGCAAGGAAGGAAAGAGAGTCGGATAAGGATACTAGCACAATTATACACTCAAAAGCGAAGATGGAGTGAAATCATCTCAGGATTTGCTAGTAAGGGAAACATGTATATCAACTAGAATGCCTCCACCATCAGACTGACCAGTAGAATTACGGTCTCTATTATGCGGAAGATTAAATGGTTCGGGAGCCCTTTGTCTTCAGGCCACGAAAATTTGGTAATAGCAAGCTAAGAGTG
Source organism: Odontomyia ornata (assembly GCA_963969285.1). Lineage (NCBI taxonomy): Eukaryota > Metazoa > Arthropoda > Insecta > Diptera > Stratiomyidae > Odontomyia > Odontomyia ornata. The sequence continues at coordinate 194,682,039 of OZ017741.1, forward strand.
AATTACGAGGCCCAAGAGATGTGTCTTCTGGGGCGAAAGGACACAGGATGAGTCCGCTTACGAATCAGAGAGAAGTTTTTGACGAACGCACCAGGGGGCCAAAATTCCTTATCAAGCAAGATTCTAAGGTTAGCTGGAACAGCAATTTTGAAAGACGCAATCAATCTGTTCGTCTTTCCATCAGGCGTAAGCTTGGTGCACTGGAGTAACTCAGGACTAGAGTTCAGTTTGTACTTTATATGAGCGATGATGTCTTCAACTGGTGTGCTATATTCTAATCTCGCAAGAAATATTTGTAGCGGAAGGGATATAGCACACAGTGGGGCGCCAGGTTTCATCGCAGTATTTTTTATCGTCATATCACCTCCAGGTGAGGGCCCCCGGCTGGCAGATGTAGATTCTAGTGTACCTACATTTCTTATCATTCGGTATCCCCATTACTTTGAGCTAGAAATCTTGTAACGTTGCGATGTTATTGAAGCAGGCTGCAGAAGTTCAGGTTGCTGCTATTAGATGTCAATTGCAGATACTTCGATTGTGCTTGTTGCTGTAGTTGTTGTACATGATGATATTACTTTTGGGAACCACGTAGCCGTTGCTGTTGAAGTTTCTTTGAAATGGCTCCCTTGCTGGCATCAAACGCATTACACACATCAGAGCTCTTGTCAGCTGAAGTAGAACATCATGTTGGCGATAGTGCAGGAGGATTGTTCACTGGGCCTTCCCTATCGTTGATGGAAGAAGTACATACTTTGCTGCGAATGCCCTGTAAAATTTTTGATTGATCTTTTAATACTCTGAGCGTATCTCGGATTGTCACTTCGCGACAATTATTGCATCGAAAGAAAATGTTTGAATCGAGTTTCGCCCGGATGTCATAAAAGGATGCAGGGATGCCTAGGCATTAAAGGTGGAAAGACTTCGCACAATATCCATCACACTCAATAAATTTGGCTCGTAATAATTCGGGTTCATTACACTTTTGACACTTCATGTCGTAGGTTGGAGAACTTACAGCCATTTATAATGAAGGAAAATAAGAAACTCGCTGAGAAAACTAAATAAATAAATTAAATTAATTCCGAACTTGCTTAATTTGAATAAATTTCTTTAGGTTAGAAGTATTTATTAAATTTTATCGTGTTTCTAGGGTTAAGAGCTTCTAGTACCAAGAAATGAAAATCGAAAAATTAAATATCAAAAGCGAATTTTGCCTACCGCTATGCGTATTTTGGTGATAAAAAATTTATCGAATATTGAAAGCACTTGAAAGTAAACTCAGTTGTTTGCCTATTATGAAAGGCAGGAAGAAACACAGTAGTCAATGAATACACTGTTCACTTCACAAAAGTTGCATTTAAGTCCACAGAGCACTAATAGATGGCACTGCCAATCGCAATTAAAGAAAACTAAGGCAAAGAACTCAATTCTTGACAAATAAATTGATGAAATTGGCAAGATGTTCACACTTCGCATTAGCTTAGACGCACCACCTTTAGCACAATGTCGTAATCTTGAATCGGGTCCCTCTACTCAAACCGACCGATTCAATGCAAGAAAATACGCCAAAATTTTAGTAATAATCCAGAAAAAATACACAGCGAAAAGAATATGACGAGTCTCATTGACGTTTATTCAGATCAGATCAGTCTAACGAGCAAGAACACAAGACAAGCATGCAAAGTGGTGAAAAGCCTGAAACGTGGTTATCAGGCCAAAACCCGCGTTCTACCATGATGACATCGGCAACATAATCGCTAATGAAGCCAAGATTTAGGAAATATGGACATCATATTCCAAGAACCTCCTTAACTCTCCGCACAGCTCGAGAAGATCGAAGCGTATAGATGTTTCCGGAGAGCTTTCATTGGCCTCACCAACTCTGGATGTAGTTTGTTCCACCATCAAGGCCCAATAGAATGATAAAGCGCTGGGCATCGACGAGATTCCAGTGGAGCTCATCAAATATGGTGGCAGCGGTGTTCAAAAAGCTATCCATAAAATCATCCAGCAAATTTGGCAACAAGAACACATGCCGAACGAGTGGAGCCAATCAATTATATTCTCTATTCACAACAAAGGTGACAAGCTACAGTGCGAAAATTATTGAGACATATCACTATTTTGTACAGCGCAAAGAGAGGTATTTGACCACTCTAGCCGGCCAAATGTCAAATTTATAGAGCTACCTCCAGGTGAAAACTAACGGCTTACTATTGAAGGTAAGTAGTCCTTCTAAGCCCCACCTTTGGTCAGAGATCACCACCGGACGTGGTTAGGCCATGGATCAGCTTGTTATCAGAGGTCGTTTAAAGTGTTAGTTGTGATTCGTTTCCTGAGTGAATGAAATTATTTACAAGTTTTTTGAATTTTGACATAACGGAGTTGAAACCAACATATGAGTATAAATTCTGAAATATCAGGTAACTACCTTTGTTATAATATATGTTTCATCAAGAAAATTACTGAAAACATGTCCTAATTTAATCATTTTTATAAAATCTAAGGGTTTTTTAATACTGCTGGATTCGATAGGGTTGTCTTACGTATACTAAAATAAAGCAGACTAATTATACTTTCTAAGCTATCATTAATCAAGGGCCACCTCAGACCAATTTTTGATATATGGGGGTACAAGGTCAAGCTGTCCAAAAAATTAATAAAACAAAATTTGATAAGGGATATATTCTTTTTATGTTAGATGCATCTGGCTTACGATAAATAAAAAGACCTGGATATTAACGGGAAATTGGAATTTCCCGAAAATAATTTCATTATGTTGGATTCTTATACTGAGCATGAGATCAAGGAAATAAACGCAAGTATACGATTTTCAAGTCAGAAATCAAATGAAGATGGCTAGCAGTGAAATCAAGAGTAGAACTTTTTGAAAAAAATAATTAAAATTGGTTAAAAGGAACGTTTGAAGTACCGAAAAAAAAATTTGAAATCTGGATCGCCACAGCAGTCTTTTAAAGATGCCAGCCTAAGGAGTAAGAGACGCAAAACTGGAGGGTTTCGGAAATCTGATAGTCTTAATAAAATTATTTTTGCACCGCACATACAATTGAGACAGGACGGAGGAACGCATCAAATATCTTGAAGGAAATATCGGAAAATATGGACCGTGCGCATGAATATGTGAAAGCTGTCAAGTGTTCGAGAACAACTCAGCAGCAGAAGACTCTTGAAGAAGCCCTCAAAATGTTTTGTGAGCGTTTTATTAACTTCTACAATTAAAACACGTCTTTTCATTTCGACGATCCAATCATAAGTCCCTTTATTCACACAAATACACAACCATAACAGAAGTTTCGTAAAGTAGGAAACCAATACATAAGTGCATATGTTAAATACATAAGTGCATAAGTACATAAGTGTTGGCATAATAAAACAAGTAAACAAGAGTTACCAGAATAGAAGTTTTGTAAAGCAGAAAAATAAAATTTTACTGAGAGGATGCTTACCATTCGGCCATTCTGATTATGAACGTCCCTGATTACTGTATTCATAATCTATCGAATCATATTTTCCCATTTTAATACATAAATAAAATAGGTACCCATAAGTTCAACTCTTGAATGTGATACGTCAATCTAGTAATCATAAATAGAATCCACAGTGCACAATTCATAAAATTTAATTTAATACTTAAATGGAATTCATAAGTCGCCACAGAAATGTAACATCTAATTTCTGATTTCCGCAAAGCTCATAAATTACTTGATTTCTTAAAGTTAAAATAAATTAGAAGTATATTTACATATATACATAATATCAAGGGTTACTAGTGCTATATTGATTAATACATAAACTAATATTTGTTTAATATCTTGACTAATCATTTTATATGAAATTTTAGTTCACACAAGAATATAAGTCATTTGAAATATCTAATCTGTAAATTTAACATTTTGTTGGAACATTTTATTTAATGGAGGTGTATCTTAAGTTTAAGTATGGCTTCATACGCGTAACATCATAATCTCTGATTCACTCCATATAATAGTTTACTAGGGGTTGTATCCATAGATTCATTTTTAGTGTTATTGAACGAGAATTCTACTTTTGTCAAAATTTGGCCCCAATAAATCTTTTTATCGACATCAATTAATTTAGCTAACATAGGCGTTAAATCTATGTTGATTCTCTCAATTTGACCATTAGACTTTGGAGAACCTGACGCTACTAAAATATGAGGGACATAATTAGCTGCCAAAAACTTTTTGAACGCCTCTCACACTGAAGTACTAAAATATTTTTTCAAGCAGGAAATAACTTCGGATGTATTTGTGGATCTAACAGGATAAAATTTTGTATATTTTGTAAATGCATCAATGATAGCTAAAATGTGTTTATTTTTCTTTGGAGTTACTTCAAGCGGACCTAAAAGGTATATATGGATAGTTTGAAATGGTTTGTCTCCTTCCTTTTTCCCAGCAGGAATAATATAAGTGATGCATTTTAAACACTTCTTAACATACGATTTTACTACTCCTTTTATGCCTGGGAACCAATAAGATCTCTTGATCACCTCATAAACTGTTTCTATGCCAACATGACCATGATTGTCATGAACATTCATTGCTTGTGGAACATAAAAGCGAAATTGATTCTTATTTATTTTCCGATATACCAAAATGTCACGCAATTCATAAAAGGGATTCTCTTTATCATATAGAGATAACCGCATCGGCTTTATCATAGGATCTTCTTATTGGCAAATGGCTAATTGTTGTACAAATAGGCTTTCGTGGAGGACTAATATTTACTCCCTGACCGATGTTCAACTTCGAAATTATAATTTTGTAGCTTTGGTAACCAACGATTAATTCTAGCATTATCACCAATATTTTTTTATAACGTATGCTAACGCACTACAATCAGTAATAATTTTAAAATGTATACCATGAAGGTACACTCTAAATCTTCTCAAGGTATGCCTTGAGAAGATTTAGAGTGTACCTTCATGGTATACATTTTATTTATGAATCACAGCGAGTGTCTCAAGCTCGAAACTATGATATTTTGACTCATAATCGGTTGTGCGCTTAGAGAAATAGAATATTGGGTGCATTAAGTTGTCCTCTTTCTTTTGCATAAATATTGAACCAAAACCTTAGGTGCTTGCATTGCAACGTAACTTTGTAGAAGCAAGTGGAGAGTAGACGTGTAGAATGGGATGAGCAAGGAGCTTTTGTTTCAGTGTTTCAAAACATTCTATGCGCTCTTTATTCATTTCAAAAACGACATCCTTCTTTACCAAATTATAAAGAAGTTTAGTTAGAATTGAAAAGTTTTGAAACAATTTTTGAAAATAAGAGCAAAGTCCCAAAAAGATCTTTAACTCCTTAGTACGAGTATTTTTCGGAATGGGATATTCAGAGACGACAACTAACTTATCAGCATTGGGCTGAATACTCTTACAAGAAACCACATATCCTCAATAATTAATTTCCTCGTACAAAAAATTGCACTTATCTAACCGAAGTTCTAAAGAGTTGTTACTTAACGTTTGAAATAATTGTTTTAAAAAAGGAGATGATCATCTAGGGTTTCTGTTGCCAGAAGAATATCATCCAGATAAATCAGTGTTTTCCCCCATCTAGCATTCTCTAAAATACCTTCAGAATGAATCTCTGAAATACAGAAGGAGCGTTGCGAAGACCGAAGGGTATTTTGGTATACTCGAACTGACCATAACGTGTTAGGAAGCTAGTATACTTGATGGAGTCTTCAGCAACTCTGACCTAGTGGGAGCCACTACTTCTAAGGTCAAGACTTGTGAAATATTTTTTGTTCCTTAAAGTATCGATTAAATCCTCAATAATATATAGTTATCATGCTTGGTCATAGCGTTTATCTTCCGATAATCGACGCTTATCCTTGTTTCATTGTTATTTTTACGAACAAGAACTATCGGCGAAGAATAAGGCGAATCACTTGGCCTAATAGTGCCATTCTCTAATAACTAAGGTGACCAACTTTTGGCTATCGATTTATCGATAGTGCCCTCAGACCGGGGAACCAAACGCGTCCCCAGGGTTGCGGATAGGGGGCAGACCTTTCTCGAAAGGTTCGCTGCGAATAACCAATAAGCAGCCGCGGACAATGGTCGGCAGTGAAGGGAGAGTCTCAGGACAAATACCTGAGTGTCAATGATCTTCACTGTGACATGACGAAATATATGGCGTCATCAATTATCCATATATCCAGGCAGTAGGTTAAATGCTATGGGAACGGAAACCCAGACAGAAAACCAAATCATGCAGGTCCACAAGGGGAACCAAATTACGGTGCAGGGGGTCGGATCCCCAGTACCGGCGGCAGAGGGTAGTGAGCGAGCAGGCTCCCGGCCGTCGTCATCCAGCGACTGCAATGTTATAGAAGTGGTGAACTTGGCTTCTGTAACAGATATAACTGCAAGCAAACAGGGCGCTAGCAGGGAGAACCCTTTCAGGCAGAAACCGCTGTTGGCAAGAACACCGATAATACAAGTCACCAATTGCGGGGGAAGGCAGCAAACCCCAGAAACACTGTCAAAGTCAACATCACAGGTTAAATCATCGGAGACAGAAGGCAGAGTGCCTTGTGCAACCTGGCATCATTGCGGCCTTTGGGCGCAGTAGAAGGACTATGCGCACCCCGGAGCGTCCAGTGCGAGACGTACACAATCCGGATCAAGCTGTGACACCAAGAGAGGCCAGTGTAAGACTGGGGGAGGGCTGCCTGCGAAGTGCAGAAAAACATAGGCAAGAGTGTCAAGAATGGCATTCTTGAACTGGAGGAGCTTTTTGGCCGCATAACGCACTACAGGCGGAGGTGGTTGCAACCGAAAAGCACCAAAAAGACACGCTCTCCCTCGAGGCATCAGTGGATCCTAGCAGCAGCAAAAGAATGGCCGGCAGCCCAATTGAAGGTGACCGTGAGAAAAGGAGGAAGGACGAGACCATAAACGAAGTTGACACTCCAGGCGAGGAGTTTCATGTGGTGCGAAATAAGGCAGCGAAAAAAGCGGCCAAAAAGCTACTCCTAGAAAAAACAGACAAAGAGCTCAACCACGAAAAGAACTAAGAACCCCCCGATATACCGCAGAAAACAAAAAGCACGCGGCGCAAACCCTTGCGAGAGGCACTGCTTATTAAACCCACTAAGGGCCGAACCTACGCAGATGTCCTCTGTGAAATTAAAGGAGCGGTCAAGCCAGACGACACCAAAACTGCCATCAAAGCAGTTCGACCAACCCGGACCGGTGGCCTGCTGGTGGAATTCGGGCCAGAGGCCACAAACAAAGATGCATTCCGTGACGAGGTTCAAAAGGTTCTTGGAGATGCGGCAACGGTTGCCTCGCTCGAACCAATGGCCACCCTGGAAATCAGGGACCTCGACTGCGTCACGGACAAAGCTGAAGTAGAGGATGCCATTAGGAGGGAGTTCCCCAGCTTAAGTGAAGTCAAGGCAAGATTGACACGTGAAAACACAAGGAGGCAACGCATGGCTATTGTCGAACTAGCTGATAAAGACGCCAAGCAAATCCTGGCGAAGGGCAAAATTAAGATAGGTTGGGTGATCTGCAGGATACGGAGAAGAGCGATCCCTATCCGCTGCTTCAGATGCTTCGAATAGGGACACACCGCGTATGGCTATAGGGGACCCGACAGGAGATCTCTGTGCTACAAATGTGGTGAAACGGGGCACAAAAGGAAGGAGTGCACGAACGAGGCAAAATGCATTCTTTGCAAGGATGCTAAGCTAGCAACCGGCGACCTCAAACATGAGCCGGGGACAAGGAGATGCTGGGTTTTCAAGGAGGCCCTAACTAAAGCCAAATCGATACTCAAATGATCCGTATCCTGCAGGTCAATTTGCACCGAAGCACAAACGCCCAGGACCTACTTGAGCAGTTTGCGAGGGCTAAGAAAGCTGACCTCCTGTTGCTGAACGAGCAACATCATAACAAGGACTCGCAAGCGTGGTACCCTGACAAATCTAGTACCTCGGCCATCTGGGTTCGAGACAGCGCCCGCCTTCAGGTGCAGGGCCATGGACGCGGGGATGGTTTTGTGTGGGTGCGGTGTTCAGGGATAACATATTTCAGTGTTTATCTGACGCCTAACGAGGCAATGCGATCTTTTCGAACCAAACTCGATGCCCTGGAGGACGCTGTCTCGAACCCAGAGGGCCACATGCTGGTCGAGGGAGACTTCAACCCTAGAGACATTGAAAAGGGTATGCCACAATCCGACCCAAGGGGAAAGCAAATCTTGGACATGGTGGCCAGAACAGCGCTTTTTGTCCTAAATACTGGTAACACCCCTACTTTCCGTCGTTGGGGTTGCGTAGGAACCACACCCGATGTGACACTCGATTCGGAGTCCCTGGTACCTAGAGTACACAACTGGCGAGTACTAGAGGACTACTCGGCTAGTGATCACCAGTATATAGCGGTTGAGATTCACGACGGTGCCACTCTGCGTGCATATGCCCAAACTTCAATCCTCGGATGGAGGACTGGGAGGATGGACGTTGAGAGGTTCGCTGACGCGCTTACGGCAGGCGCACCGTTGCTGGGAGCTCCGCCAGAGAGTAGAGGGCCTAGGGCCAAGGACTTGGTGAACTCAACTATGAATACCATCATAACTGCTTGCGAGTCTTCCATGCCCCGTCGGAGACTCCGACACGGTAAGCCTCCAGTATACTGGTGGTCAAACGAGATCGCCGAACAAAGAAGCGAGTGTCACAAACTTCGGCGAGAGGCCCAGCGGGCGCGAACACGGGAGGAGGCAGACACTAGGCTAGCAGCATACAGGTCCGGCCGGAAATATCTTCGCAGGCTTATTATCAAGAGCAACGCCCGATGCTGGTAAGACCTCGTGGATGATGTAAACAGGGATCCGTGGGGCCTTGGCTACAAGCTGGTCATGGGGAAACTTGGTGCCCTACGGAAGCCTTGTATACATGACGCGGAAAAGATGGACGCGATAGTGCGGGGACTCTTCCCCGCCCATCCCGACTGTGTTTACGCTGTCCATGGTGAAACAGCAGTCGAGTGCCCACTCTTCACACAGCTGGAACTGGAGGAGGCAGTCCTCTCCCTGAAAGCGAGGAAGGCTCCAGGTCCAGATGGTGTTCCAGCTGAGGTGTTGCAGCTCATCTATCGCCATTGTCCTGACTTGCTGCTCAGCACATTCAACGCTTGCCTACGGGACGGGATTTTTCCTATGCGGATGATGTTGCGGCTCTGGTCGCCGGACGCACCGTTGAACAAGTGCAACTTAGGCTAGGTATGCTAATGCGCCGAGTGAGGGACTGGATGACTGCTCGCGGGCTCAGTTTAGCACTGGAGAAAACCGAAGTGGTCATCTTGACAAAAAAGAGAATCCCTAGAGTAAGGATGATCGGTATTAGAGATATACAAATTGAATCGAAGCCAGCGGTGAAGTACCTGGGGCTACTGATCGACTCGAAGATGAGTTTCTCTGAGCAAATCAGGGCAACGGCTGAGAAGGCTGCTTCGGGAATATCGGCCCTGAATCGACTTATGGCCAACGTAGGGGGACCCAGCCCATCAAGAAGACGCCTCTTGATGAGTGCTGTAGGGTCAGTGCTACTGTACGGAGCAGAGGTATGGGGCGACGCTCTCAGCAAGGAGGTATACCGAAAACGTTTGGCACAGGTACAGAGAAGAGGAGCACTGAGAATTGCATCTTCGTATCCAACAGTCTCCGACTCGGCGGTGAGAGTGATTGCAGGCGTGATACCTGTCGCCCTCCTTGCTAGAGAGCGCCGCGCTATTTACCTGCGCCGAAACGAGGATGCGAGGGAGATGGTTGTCCGCGAGGAGAGACAACACTCGCTCAACGATTGGCAGCAGTCTTGGAGGAATTGCACGAAGGGATGGTGGACTGCGCGCCTCATCCCGGATGTGAGACCGTGGCTAAATCGAAGGCAGTGTGAGACTGACTTCTATCTGACCCAGCTTTTGAGCGGGCACGGGTGTTTTCAGTCTTACCTGCACAAGATCGGTAAGTCACGGTCTCCCGATTGTCGGTTTTGCCCAGGAGAGGAGGACAATGCCTGTCACACATTTTTTGCGTGTACCAAATGGGCCAGGCTGCGAAGGGAACTCTACAGGGAGGCGGGAGAGCTCACCCTGGATAATATAGTTGCGGTGATGCTCGAATCGGTTGACAAATGGAACCAGGTGGCACATTATGCTCGGGCAGTCCTAAAAGATAAAAGGGACTCACACCAGCCGGAGGTGCTGGGGCTCGGGGATCGCTCTTCTGGCATTTCCTCTTCCCCTCTCCCCTCCCGCTAGGAAAGGGACTCCCCAGCTTGAAGGCGCCCCACGGCGTAACAAAACGAGACCTGGCCCGAAGTAATGTGTCAAACGGTTCCAGGCTAGGTTCTCAGATTGACAGGGGAACAAGGATAATTAATTTTCACATGGAATATGTTCGTTTTTAAAATGGCTAAATATTTCTACCCATCTTTTATCAATATATACGTGTTGCTTTTCCCATTGCATTAATTTTTCAGGATTCAAAAATAGGTTTAGTGTTCTAATTTCTTCAAACAGGCAATTGTCATCAATTTTAATATCTGGCATTTCTTCAGATAAAAGCTTAACACAAGATTCAATATCTGTCCAATTTACTTGCAATGATGGGAAAAAACACCATTGAAGCCTATTATTTACTGAAAAGTTTGTTTCAGACCGTTCTTCGATATATTCAATACATGTTTGGTAAAATTTCTGCACATCTTTGATAAACTTTTCCGTTATGCCTGGATTTGATACCTCCAACTCCGACAATTTTTTGTTTTTATAAATAAAGGAAAAAGACTAAATTCTGTACTTGAAATGAGTTCACTTTCAAACTTTTGAATTGCTTTGTGAAAAAATTTTTGCTTGACTATGTACAAAATACATGATTATCTCAGATATTTCATTGTTGAAGAATAGTTCCAGGATTTTAAGACATTTTTCTAAACTTAAAAAATATGAACTGAGAGGTTCAAACAATTTTAGAACACGCTCTAAAGCAGGTGTAAGGGCAAGCCATCTTACTTTTGAATATCCTAAAAGTTTTTTATATTCGATATTAGCTTCTTCACAAAATTGTTTTAATCTTGCTACACGAACAGTGAAACGACTAAAATACAAATAAATTGTACTTATTATTACTTCTACATCAATTTGCATTGCACATGATGCTGTGTTGATTGCATTTGATAAGATATGTGCATTAAAACCTATTCCTAATATTTTCTTTTGGAGCATATCTTGCAATTTTACATTTATGTTATTCACGCCTTTGCGTTTTCGTCGGCCAAAATTGGTATTTGTATTATCAGCTGACAGTGCGATAACTTTGGATTTCAAATTATTTTCATTTATAGCTCTGAATAAATGGTTTGACAAAATTTCAGAGGTCTCCCCCTCAATAGATTCTAAATTTAATAGTTTTACTTGAATTCCCTTTTTTACATTAAAATGTCGCACGAGTATTGGATACAATTTAACTTCATTGTGGTTTGAGGCATCAGATAAAATTGTGACGAATGCAGCAGTCTCCAATTCTTGTTTAAGCGTTTTATCGCAGTAACTTTTAAATACTGATTTTAAAATAGCTTCGCATTTTGTCCTGGCACATGAAAATTTAGCATTGTGAAACTTTTTCAATAATTTAGTTGTACAATCCATACAACGAAAACTTTGATTATGAAATATAGTGTGAAATACAAATGTCCCTCCATTGCAGCTAACTGTCTATCATATCCTGAATAATTCATAAAACTTTGTTAGTTTACTACTGGAAGCTAATACATCTATAGATTGCTTATGTTTGTTGGTGGTCAAGTGCTTTGTTATGGCTGATCTGCCCCCATTTCCAATGCAAAATTCTGCTCTGCAAATATTGCAAAAAACAATGGAATCTTTTCTCGATATGAGGAATGGAAATTTCGTTTTCAGCTGCTCGTTTAGGTGACATTTCCTCTTTTTAGATTTGTCCATCCCTTAAATACAATTTTAAATTGAAAAGAAACTATAAGTATAAAGCTTCCCAAACGATGCACATTATGATCAAATAAAATTCATTATTAAAACTAAAATTTTTATAACGCTAGTAAACCGAAAAATTTATCTGGTTACTGAAAAGGAAAGCAAAACATTTATTGAGTTTAATTTTAATGTTTAATAAAAAGGTAAAAACTTCTTTTAATAAGATACTACTAAGAAATTGAAAAATTCATCAGCATCACAGCACCTTTATGAAAGACTGAAAATTTCATCATAGCATCGTTTTTTCAGAAAAAGTGTATATGTTTCGATTTTCCTTCTGACAGGTACACATGTAAATTGAAAAGAAAATATACTCAAAACTATTTTGGTTTTTTCCCAATCTCAATAAAAGCAAAACTATCGAAGTTAAAGGTTAAGTAAAAAATGCAAATCAACAATCAGCAAAGGTTGATTTCAAACTTTTGCTCAATCAATTTGTGATGCCATGTACCGTTTACCTGTTTGACTCTCAAGGGTATTGAAAAAAATACTTTTGAAGAATCCTAAACAACCCGACGGCGATTTCCTGAAGTGAGTGCGAAAAATTGCGAAGCAGCGTGATCATCTGTGGGATGTGTCACAACAAACTGAACTGTCACTGATGCGCTCTTGCCAGATCTCTCGTTCAGAGTGTATGCGTCTCAAGATCGCGTCTTATCGTATTTTTTGAATCGATGGATTGACGTTGTTGCAAACATAATATCAGATATTTGTACTGTGGCGGTAAAAATATGAGATTTTTCTGTGCCACTAAGGTTTAAATGCAAAAATTTAAGAAAAGGAAGACAAACATTGGAAAAGAGAAAAATTGTGAAAACGAAGGACATTTAGGAGGACATTTTTCACAGGAGGACATAGCTTGCAATAGGAGGATTGTCCTCCCTAAAGGAGGGCGGTTGGTCTCCTTATAATAACCCATCAGTAATTTGTTTGACTTGCTGTTTTTCAAATATCGACAATCTCCGAGGTAAATGTGGTATGATTTTCTCGGAAACAAGCCTAATATTAATTTCATAATTCACAGCTGAGGATTCACATTCACGACAGACATAATATTTTCAAAATAAATCATAAGCCTCCGTTTTAATATTAAAAGGTAGCCTGTCATTGATATCCAATTCATAATTGTTATTTATCCTGCAATAAGTTTCCGATTTCAATATTAAGAACGTTATGATCAGTGTCTGAAATATGTATGCTACTTAACTTTTTATCAACAGAGCATATCTGACTAATTTAGTCACGACCAAGTAGTATACAATGTGCTATTGTTTCATTTGGACCGACGAAAAATTTGTAATGTGACGCCTACGCCCGGGAATCGAAGTGATTCCGATCCCGAACCCTTGCACCCGGCCAGATGGGTATGACCTCGAAATGCAAGCGGACTTCATCTTTCGTGCGGATATCGTTGCACAGAAAATATTTTTTTTTCTTTCCAAATATTTAGATCTGTGGATATAAATATTTGAAACATAATATTAATCAAAACCCCGACACATTTCGAGACATATCCATCTGGGAATGCCCCCCTCCACCGTTGCCATCAAAACACTATAAAAATGCACATTGCCGCCATGTGGTGTTCCATTCCGCACATCTGTTTTGTCCGAGGAGAAGACAAAGTAGTCAATTTGACAAGTGAAAGCTCTCCGAAAAGCCAAGCGCGAGCACATATTGTATACATATATGATACTATCAGTAGTAAAATACCGTTCAGCAAGTGAAGTGTCTCAAAAAAGAAAGTAAACAGAATAGATTACCAGCCACATCCAACTGTTGCACCACATTCGGGTTTCAAACCAACAGAAGATGCAGAAATGTTGCGTGGCGCCATAAAAGGGATTCATGCACTTTGGAATTCGAGCAATTAGCCCAGATGGGGATATTTGGCCACACGTGCACGGACGCCAATACATTGTAACAGGTAAAGAGCTGAGTGTATTGTACACCCACTGCGGTAAGTTTTTAAAAACATTTACTTTCTGCTGTTTATAGTCGAGAGGAATGGAGCCTTTGTTTCGCACAGTTGGATGCCGCTTCATTCACAATCGTTAGCGCATCACTGTCAGCAATTGCGAATCATCTTTCCTGCGGCTTGACTATCTATGTCGGAGCCTGCCGGGAAAATATTGTTTTTGCTGCAAATACATGCAAAAAATTGGCTTGCGGATATCAAATCAACAAAATTATTGAGCACTTCATACAGTTTTAAGGATTTATTTCAACTCGATAAAATTTTATCTGGTGCATCAACAGTGAAAGCTTAATGAATATTTAAACCCATTTTGCAAAAGCTGGATCAAACTCGGTTCCGCTTTTCTGGGCTACCCTTTTTTTTCTTGAGATATCTTTTATATAAAAAGTACTCGCATACAAGGCAAACTTTCTCAGTCGCAAGCAGCATTACACTATGCTATAGTTTAATTCAATTTGAAAATACAATATGCTTGGAATTCTTAAACGCTAAGTCAATAACACATAAATTATCATTTTTTTGAATTCATACAACGAATTTTTTTTCCTTATTTTATATCCAAATTTTATTTGATGAATTCATCCTAATTTGCTGATCAATATACGAGTAAGCTGAGTTCTTTGAATAAGTTTTCCAATGTTTGTACGACCCAATAAGTAACACTAAAAATTTAATACAGTTTCATTGTATATACAATCAAAAACAATTTGTCCTTAAAAAAAAAATGTAAATTATTTAAGCGATTCGAATAAACTTGTGCTTTATATGTGTTACATTATAGAATGTGTCGTTTTATTCTAAAACCCACAACTCTCCTAGCAACCTCTGTCTCGACTTTGCATAAGAAATATACGTGCGTTAATTAATTTCGCTCGTTGAAAAATAATTTTTATTGGCAAAGGAGCTAACCAAATAGAATTAAATGTAAAAAAAATGAAAAAAAAACGATTGGTATCCCAGTGTATATATGACGACACGATCTGATTCGGTCATTTCATGCCATTTTTCATAAAACACCGCGAGCGTTCAGTAGTAATTAATTGAAAAAGAAAAGGAGTTAATCAATGTATTTAGTAAATATGTGTATAATTATAATAATGAATAGCATTGAAATAATTAATCGTAGACATGATAGATTGCATATCTGCTTTGTGTTTCTCAGTTTGAATGAGTCGTGCCGTTAGAGAGGCGTGCTTTCAAAATTTTTCTATTTAACTGCTGCGTTATACTATAATACTTTCTCTGCAAAATTTTTTTTACTGCTTACATACTTTCCTTTGTAAAGCACAACCTCACTAAGTAACTTATCAACTCGCCTCTATCGAAATCAGTAGGAAACGAAAAGCGTATATGCTGGTGTACCATGAGAAGTTTTTCTGTTAGCCGTCTGTAAACATGATATAAATTTATTCATAATACTATTATTGTAAGGTCACGTGACAAAAAGGCGTAGTTTAAGTTGGAGCAATCGTGTATAGTAAACGATTGATGAACAAGCGTAAAAAGAAGAAAAATGTTAAGATTATTATACCAATGATTCCATTATTTTGATTGTAGACGATCCTTAAATAATATCATTATAACGATTTTGATTTGGATATTATATTTTTATTAAATTAATAAAATTCTATAAGGAATATTTTATTCATAGTGTCATCATATATAAATATATAAAAAAAAATATTGTATTTGATCTCACATGACCACTATGACATTGTGTTGGAAAGAAGATTTAAAATAAATAATAAAGTAAATATATACATATAACGTAAATAATAGATTGGCCTTTTTACCGCCATCTTGTTGGTGTAGATGTTCATTTGTTTTATATGGTCAGCAAATGATAGATGACTATGAAATAATAAGTTGAACGGTTTGATTTCAATATTCAGTTTAAATAACTTTGATGGATTTTGTGTGTAAACCTGTAATAAATATTATTTCCAGATATTCAAAAAAAAAAAATAAACATAAAATGAATTGCTAAATAACCCAAGACTTTCCTTTTCAGTGGTTCGTTCTGTTTCAGCGGGAAAGTGAGTGCAAGGTAGGTATGCCGTCGCGAGGCTAGGGTTTCGCCAAATCCGCTGAGGTCGGTTTCGCGTCGTGCGCGGTACGCGGTACCTTTGTAGTTTTGACATTTTGTTAGAGTAGTCTTCGTCGGGTTAATTTCGAGTAGCATACTTTTCGGTACCGCGTCGGAAATTCGGGAACGCGGAACGGAAATTAGATTTTTGTACTTTAATTGGCTGAATGAAGAAATACGGAGTAACGTAAAGTAGGTTCTTCTCCGTATGGTTTTGTTTTGATAACGCGTTTTGAAAACGGGCATGTTCAGGTGGCTGAAAATATTGTAATTGAGCGTAACCCATTCGGAGCCCCGCGACCGAAATCCTCTCCGAACTAGCTGGCCGACAAGCAGCCACCGCGTGAATGGGTTACGGTGCACGGATTGGTTGACCTGTTGGTACCATCCGTTGGCACTACTCAGACTTAACGTCTCGAACCGATGAGAAGTCGGTTCCGCGTTGGACTTAAAATGTTGAAATTTAACAACGTAACGTTTGTTATTGAAGTGAACGCTAGCCATACATAAACCTAGTATAGTTAGTTTACTGTTTTTTGTGCCATTATACGCATTTAATGTGTCGTTCATTTGTATGTCGTCAAACCGGGGCAATAAGTCTTCCTTTATAATACTTATATGACTTCCAGTGTCCACTAAACAGTTCGCAATTACGTTAAATTCCAATGAATAGCGATCCTCACGTAACACTTTAAATTTTCGTATCCTAAGAAATCCGAAATCAAAAAAAGTCTGAAGTATTCACACAGAAAAGTTGAAAGCCTCCTAAATATTCATCACATATGCATGAAACAAAAGTATGATTACATTTATTTACCCAACACGCAAACACCCTTTCATTCAAGTTCACCGTCATTTACTATGATAGAACGTTCCTTAGGGGTACAATTCAAGAAAATTTCGTTTCCTTTCCATCATGTCTTTCGGGGATTTGATCCTAGATTCCCGGCACAATCGTACAGGGGTGAATTTTGAATTTTACTACTCGTATTTGTTATTTTGTTGTCTTGTTGTCAGATTTTCCACTCGACCGATTACGACAATCTCTAGCTTGTAGCACGTCGATACCACAAAGTCGAGGCAAAAGTATGAATCGTTGATTGTTTAAAATATACGAAATCCGATTTGCAGGGAATTTCCACTGGGATGATGTATATCGTTTTCGAAACGAGACCAGACCATGAAAATTGTTGATGGATTCGAATACAATTGGATTATTACACTCGATGAAGCTGATTATGTCGTTTGATGATATGATGTGCTGGCATTGTCGAAGGGATCGACGGGAAGGGTTCTGTTGAATTTGATATAATTTATTGTCAAAATTTAGTCGGTACGTTGAAATTAAATTTAATTATATTGTTTGAGGGTAAATTGAAGGCAGGGATGCCTAATTGAATTAAATTCAGCTAATCATTTTCTAAGAATTAAAGGTAACAATTTATTATTAAGAGTTAGAACTCTCTATTGTGTCAAATTTTATTTCAGTAAGTGCTGAAGTAGGATGTAAAGGATCATTGACTTCCCTGTTCTATATTCACTGTTAAAGCTTTATTTTCCAAGTATAAACTAGCGAGTGTTTACTCCTTTTGTTGGCAATTAAATTAAATTACGGTACGAGGATTTTGAAACGCGTTCATATTTTTCGTACCTCAATTTTCTGTCATCATACTAATCTTGGCATTTGTTAGCCTTTCACCATTTTTTGTGATTGTAAGTCATTAGTTCCAAAGGAAAACTGCGGTGACACTAAGACCTCAAACACATTTTAGAGTAAAGAATAGACTGAGCAAGTGGATAACATTAGAGAAATCAGGTATCTCAATACCTACACCAAAAACCACGCGTAAAGTAGTCACATAAACAAAAAATACTCTATTTGAAACACTTATGCATATTGCGATTACTTTAAAAATAAAGAGTGGAGAAAGATCTTGCGAAGTGTTAAATATCATAGGAAAGAGAACAAAGTTGAGGATAACTAAGCCTATACTACTAAAATTAATTACTTAATTAATTGATCATTGATATAGAATAGATAAGTAAAATGAAATAATATCTTAATAAAATGAATAAAGCCCAAAAATGCTGACATTAGTGAAAATACCGAGTGTGAAAATCTTTGGGACAACCTCTAGTTGGAGTGCTGTGACCCCGGATCAATCGCTGGGGAACATCCGTCAGCGGCACTTGCTCACCTTATTCCCCTCAATTTACCAAGCAGGATCAGGACTCATTGGATTGTGCCACTAAGATTGAACCAGCATCTGAGGCAATGTCCCAAAAAAACTACCACTTAATCAGCTATAGAAAATACCCCAATCAAAAACAAATACTTGGAGCGTAAACCACACAATTTAAAAATAAACACTATTTAGAAAAAAAACTAATCAGAACCGTTGACACCGATTCGGGTGAATCAATGTTTAAATAAATTGTAACTGAGCTTTCACTAAACTTTAAATTTTTTTAACATACCCAAACCAAGTAAACAAAAATGAGTTAACCATTTTAATACAGCACCCTAAAAAAACGTTGTCTCTTCAAT
Organism: Odontomyia ornata; assembly: GCA_963969285.1. Lineage (NCBI taxonomy): Eukaryota > Metazoa > Arthropoda > Insecta > Diptera > Stratiomyidae > Odontomyia > Odontomyia ornata. Next base: position 194,700,721 of record OZ017741.1, read on the forward strand.
TTTTCAATATCTCACCTACAGAATTTTTGCCTTCATTATGAATTTAAAGTATTGAAAATCTTGATTTAAAGCAACTTAAACCTACATTGGCAGAAGGGAAGGCCATGGGGAATTAGTGCCAATATTTCTATTATTGCTTTCGACTGTCTTGAGTAGTTTGAAATCCTAATAATCCAAGAACAGATGCACTTACTTCAAACTCACCTTCCCGCTATAATTTTCCTGTAAAATGCTTGGTTCTTTTTATCACTTCAAAAATTACACACTATTCTCGCCATGAAACCCCCAGGGATTCAAAAAAAAAATCTCAGCAGTACTCGCCATTCGGGCGAATAAAACCTTATTTTTCATGCATCCTCCGCTAAATTCTACTTTCTTTCCACCTCAAATATTGGGTAAAGATGGGAATATGGTATTTCCTTGAAATTTGCCTTGTCTTATTGAGGTCGGTAGAAGTATAGAATGCAAACGTCTGTTGTTTCATTATTATTTACATTTATTTTACATCGCATTTTAAATATGCTCACTCGTCTTGATATACCAATTCGTTTTTCACATCATCACTTACCCTTACCCTAGCTGGCACTTGAACCTGGCATTTCAACTAACAATACACCAATCCCTCGATTTACATAGAAGATAGGTTCCTAGAATTTCCATAGAAAAACCGTGTAAATTGAAAACAGTCGAAAATATTAGCAAGAGTAATTTTCATTTTAACGTAAAATAAAACTATACCGTAAATATTATAATAAATAACATAAAAACAAGTTGGGTAGACAGACCTATGCTCATGTCAGAAGGGTTTTGTGCTCAACTTACAAAATGCAGTAACCAGCAACGAATAAAATCAAGAAACATGTCAAAGACGATGTTATTGGGGGAAATGTGAAATTCGAGGATCATACTATTATTAACAAAGTTGAAAGAGTTTTGACTTCTGAGGTATTTGTTAGAGTTATACCCATAAATATCTCCTTTGATAATTTTTTAAGATTTTTTAAGATCACGGGTGTCCATTCGCGAGGGAGGAAACACATTTTTCATGTATTTCCCCCCCCTGTGCCCCCACTGAAGCAAAAACTGTCAGTTTGAGAACAGTTTTGAAAAGCTCTCATAGAGAACTTTCAGTTGATACTCATATCGACTACCTTTCATGAAATTTTTTTCCAGGGGTCACTTTTCTGTACTGTAATCATCGATTCATGGCCTATTTTTTCGAATCTTAGAATGGTTACAAAGCCCTTTTGCTAGGAGCTCTCTCCTGCCTCTTCGACTTGTTTCAATTATATGTACTCATCTTCATGATACCTATCATTCCTGCAATTTTCATGCAAATCCTAGCAAAGCTGTAGTGTCTAAGTCGGTAAAAAGCGCATATGGCTCCATAGCCATATGTTTCCATAGTAATACAGGGCACATTGTTCCATAGTAATACAGGAAAATTCAAATCGCTATAACTTCGTCAAATACTATTCGATCTTTATGAAACTTTCAGAAAAGATCAATCCTATAAAAAGTCATCTGTTTGCAAAATTTTATTGAATTTAAGGATACCGTTTAGATTTTATTCAAGAAAACATAAAATCGATAAATCATACTATTACTAACAAATTTGAGTGAATTTCGACTTTTCATGTATTTGTTGTTGTTGTACTCATTAAGGCCTACATTCATGATTTTTTCCAGATTTTTCGGATGGAAGGTGTCCAATCGCGAGGGGGGGTACGCGAAAAGTTCGTACATTTCCCCTTCCCCTGCCCCCCTCGGTACTCATAAGGCGATTTTAAGACCTGTTTTGAAAAGATCTCATTAAGGCCTTTCCAACGACACCCTACTCGACTACCAATGGTGAAAAATTTTTTTTGAGGGGTCACCTCCCTATATGGGGAGACCCCCCTTAAACCCCTTTGAAAAATTTTTCACCCTTGAACTTTGAAGAAGTCACCACTTCTGACCTTTCCACAAAGTTTCATGGCTGTAGCCTCTATAGTTTCGGAGAAAAAGTGCTGTGACATACAGACGGACGGACGGGCGGACGGACGGACGGACAGACGGACACAGGTCGTGATTGCAATAGGGTTTTGTATTTTAGTACAAAACCCTTATGAAGATCCTTTGTAGTGTTTTAATGGAAGGTCCGTTAAGGACTGCAGCGATGGACCGCTGCCTCAACGAGCGGAGATTTCGGTGCTTGTCGAAATTGGCCTTCTCTAATGACGCGTGAATGCACTTGCAGGCTAGCGTTGCGGTGTCGTGGGGTGGGTTTTTCCCCAGTACAAAGGCAGTCCACAAAAAAATTTCGCATTTACGAATAATACGATCAGAATATCCCGGTTCGACGGAGTCGAGGCAGAGATAACCTATCGAAGGGATTAACTATTGAAAAGCGAAAGACTGAGCTCGATTAACGGGTGGAGGGTGCGGAACGATTTCGTCCTTACACCGAACACTTATGATCCCCACAAAGCGAGGGGGGCATCCAGTTGGAAGCTGTGCCCCCTCGCACCCCTCATCCGAAACAAGATCGATTGTAGACGCGGCCATATACGTTACATTTATATGAAAAATGAACTTTTTCGGCAAATGCAAAATAAAATGTTTCAGATTTTTATTAAAATTTTATATGATCGAATTATATCAAACTTTACCATAAATAAGAAGCAAGTGGAAGGCCACTCTATCCAATCAAGAGCACCTGTAACAACAAAGACTCAATTTACATCGGCCGTTAATTGTATAATTCATATCAGCAGCAACAAAACGATGGTAAATACTATTCTCTCTCAAATCCTTTTATCAAAATGTTCGCGGTTTGAGGACCAAGTTGAACCCAATAAATAAACCGTCAGTAAGCTGGATCGCTTCTTCTATAACATCAGTTAATGAAATTTCCATTGATTTTTCGTCTTTCTTGTCTCTTTGCTCCCCCACCCAACTCAATCTTGTATTAGATGCAAACAATCCCTTGACCTCATTTTATCAAACAATCCATCTTCCGTCAGTCTAATTTCTCTGGCGGTGTCGTCATATGTTATACCGGATACTCATCATCTTTCACGAGAAACACAATTTGCGGTGCATTCAATACGTTTACACTGGAAAACAAACCCTCGTCGTTTTAACGCTTTTAAGCAAACTACGAAGGAATAACATCAACGCTTGCAAGCATTGATTGGGTTTCTCTTTTGGATCCAATTAATCCCGACCTTGCTGTACAATCTTTCTGCTCCACCCTGGTCAACATTTTTGCTCAGTTCACACCATCGACTCGTACACCAAGTCATAACCATCCAGCCTAGTTGCACAAGTACTGCGTGTAAAAGACAAAGCCCGTAAAATCTACCTTCGATCAGGATCCAATATAGGTCTTTTAATGTACAAACTTCTTCGAGCTAATGCCCAAAAAGCTATTTTTCAAGTTTCACTTGCCTATTAACAACCTTCAATCCTTTTGGTCATATATTCATTCACTTAAATCTTCATTATCATTGCTTAATAGAAAAAGCCTCTAATGATCAAGACCTTTTTCATCCAATTTCAGATCTTCATTCAATCGCCATGCTCTTCTCTGAGTTTTCCTTTATCCTTGATTTTTAATTTGAGTCGTTTGACTAGCGTTTTCCCAGATGCATGAAAACGTGCTAATATTTTCCCCATCTATAAATCCGGCAACCGCGATTCCGTTTCGAATTTTCGGCCAATGTCTCTCCTCTCATCCTTTGGCAAAATTTTGGAGATGATTGTACAATCCAGAATTTACGATGCTTTCCATACAAATCACTCCGTTGAGTAGCATACGTTCATAAAAGGTCATTCAACCATTACTAATCAATTGGAGTTTTCCGATTTCATAGCTCTTGATCTAGATTCCAGTTGCCAAATTGATGTGATTTATACCGATTTCGCCAGAGTGTTCGAGAGCATTGACCACCAAATATTAATAAACACACTTGGTCAATACGGAATATCCGGTCGCCTCTTTACCTGGATCAGTTCCTTTATCCGTAACCGCTGATTTGGAACGGGTGCTCTTCTACCCCCTCGCCCAGACTTTTAGCATGCCACAGGGATCTATCCTAAGCCCTCTCCCATTCAACCTTTTCATCAATGACTTTCCTAGTGTTTTTACTTCCAACTGTCTTCTCTATGCCGATGAACTTAAAATCTTCAGGATCATTCGCTCGATAAATGACTGCTTGATACTCCAAAATGACATTAGTGTATTGGACGAATGGTGCCGTCCCAATCGTCTTGCTTTCAACGTTCCTAAATGTTTTCATTTTTTACCTGCTCTAAAACCACCTTGATACTCCCCAATAATACTTTGAAAATATATTGTACGCCGTACAAAGTACTGATATGCCTCTATAATTTTCGCACTGTAACTTGTCAACTTTATTGTGGATAGGGAATATAATTGATTGGCTCAACTCGTTCGGCATATATTCTTGTTGCCAAATGTGCTGGATGACTTTGTGAATAGCTTTATGGAACACAGCTGCTACCATATTTGATGAGCTCTACTGGAATCTCATCGATGCCTGGCGCTTTATTATTCTTTTGGGCTATGATGATGGAACACACTTCATCCAGAGTTGGTGGGGCCAATGGAGGCTCTTCGCAAACATCTAAGGACTCCGATGTTCTGGAGCTGTGCGGAGGATCAAGGAGGTTCTTGAAATATGATGCCCATCTTTCCTTAATCTTGGTTTCATCAGCGATGATATTGCCAATGTCATCACGACAGAGCGTGGTTTTGGGCTGATAACCAAAACACTTTAATTAGATATTCAGAATCTTGAGGTAAATCCAATTTTTCAGTCAAATTCAATACGAACAGAAAACAACTACAACTGATCAACTGATCAAATCTCGCACATATTTTAAGCGACAAAAGGTTAGTTTCAAATTAATATAACAATTATTGGATTCAAATTGTTGCAACACAAATATGGTGATTCATGTAAAGATACGTTAACTTCATTATCGCTGAATATATCTGTTTCAATTCCGCTTTTTAGGGTTTCGTAAAATAATTTTACAAAACCCTACTAGTCTCGCGACCTGTCTGTCCGTCCGTCCGTGTGTCACAGCACTTTTTCTCGCAAACTACTTAGGCTAGAAACATCAAATTTTGTATACAGTTGTAAAGTAGTGCTCGCTTCAAAGTTCAACTACAAAAATTGCATTAGGTATTTGAGGGGGGTCTCCCCATAGAGGGGAGTGGCCCCCGAAAAAATTTTTATCAAAGGTCAAATGAAAGGTCTTGATGAGAACTTTTCAAAACAGGTCTTAATTTGATACTTTTTGCTTCGAGGAACGCGCAAGGAGGGGAAATACACGAAAAATTTGTGTCCCCCCCTTTCGATTGGACACCTGTGATCCGAAAAATCTGTGGTAGGTGGTCATGAGTACAACAACAACAAATACCTTAGAAGTCAAAATTCGCTCAACTTTGTTAATAATAGTATGATATTCGAATTTCACATTTTCCCCAATAAAATCGCATCGGCACCCTTAAACTGAACGAAATTCAATACTTACGTAGTCCTACTAAGGTTTCTTAAACTTTGTAAGTTTGATGAAAATCGAATGATATACACGGAAGTTATAGCCATTTGAAATTTCTCCAGTTGCAACAACAATAACACATGATTTTGGTATTTTATGGACTTTCCATCGAATCAGTCCATGAAGTTTTGACTTGATCTTCTTGAAATTTTCCAATAAGGTCAATAACATTAATATTTTTGAGAATTCATGATTTGACTGATTTTTGTCGGTTTGCAACAAAATGGCGGCCGTTGAAAGTAGAAAAACAATGGATTTTCCTTTGAACGTACACATTTCTTTGACATATTTCTTGACGTTATTCATTGCTGGTGATTGCATTTCTGAGAAGTTGGGTACAAAACCCTTCTGACATGAGCGTAGGTCTGTTTACTCAACTTGTTTATAAATGCATTCCGATGTTTCGGGAGTAATTGTAGTGAATAGATAGTTATCAATGTCCGTAAAGGACTGCAGCGATGGTCTGCTGCCTCGGCGGAGGAATATTTTGATATCGGCCGAGAATGCCCTTGTCTGGGAACGCGTGAATGCGCTGGCATTGCGGTGTCGTGGGGCGGGTTCATCCCTCGAGCACAAGGACCCACTTCAAAAGAATTTCGCATTCACGAAAAAAACAGGCGACCGAAGCCGAAAAATTGTAGGTAACTACAAAGAGATGGAATGACTTGTTCAGAGAACAAGTTGAACAAACAAAAACGGACGGACTTAGGGTAACCTCGTCGTTACCCGACTACTATCATGGCCCACAAATAAGAGTGGGACAACCGGGTGGTGATGGTGCCCCCTCGCACCCGCACAACCGGATCAAGATCCATAGATTTTGCAATGACCAAGTATTTCAGACAACATAACTTCTATGAGCCTTCCCATCAGAGGAGAAATATCCTGGTGACCAATTTATGTTATAGAGTTATGCAATCGGATCACATAACCCTATGCCATAAAAAGGCACCTTGCTCGGGGGCACTCAACCCGCGAGAGTTCCTGAAACAAAAAGTAGGTTATTTTGTGCCCGATGGCTGGCTCATGTTAGCTGGTGAGAGTTTTCCACCGTACCGGGTCCTATAAATGATCTGACAAATCAAAATGGAAAGACCGAAAGGTTAGTTTAGTAATTCATTTTAATATGCGGAGAACTTCAGGAACAATTCAATATTTTTTATAAGAAAAATAATTTAAGTAATTAAATAAAATATATTAGAAATATTAAAGATATAAAATAAGAAATTTAAAATATATATAAGATTTAATAATCACATTATTTAAAAATATAAAATTTTATAAAATTTAAAAAAATAAAATCTATTCATTAATTAATTTTTTTTTTATATAATAATAATAAAAAAAATTTTTTTCTAAAAAAAAATGTTCGAAAAAAAATGTAATAAGTACAAGCAAAAGATACTTACATAACTTGTCCGACGACGAGCGCTCGTTGACGATGCAGGGGATGTATGTCCTGGAAACATTAGATAAACACAATTTTTGAATGCCGACAACGGTTGCTTAGAAAATGATGACAGTCGCCTGTATAAAGCACAGTGCATAGATACTTCGGGATGAAAGCAAAATGGGCGAAATTCACAAATCATAAACGGATGTGTTCCTTTGCTTCCTATAAAATATGTTGACAATTGCTACTTCCCCCAAAACCCCTCACCACTATTAATAAATAGTCGAGTCTATTTGGCCGAATGTAGCAAAAAATTTTGTCGTATGGATTTCCCGAGCGAATAATGGCAATTTGAGTAACTGTACAGGGAGGACTGTGTAAGTCCACGTTCGTCCGTATCAGTACATTGCACGCACATTCTCCCTAAAGCCAGCGATTAGACTTCATGATCTCAGCTTATTGACACTAACCTTTCCGCCCCACGCTGAACGTGAATATCTCCATTGCCTTTATCCACACCAAATGAATAGTGTTGCGGTTGATTAGCGTATAAAGGAGTGGACAGTGTCTGCTGATATTGTGGTGAGTAAAATGAAGGCTGTTGCAAAGTTGCCCGAGAGGAACTCAATGTCGATCCGAACTGGGGCGTTTGAATATTAGAGTGATGTTTCGAAGGTATTAGTGAAATTTTCATCAATCTGGTTATATTCCTTATCATCTACGCTAACGATTTTGATGGATGGTACTTGTAATGTCAGCCTAATCTGTTTATTTGCGTCGCTTGCTCTGCTTTTAATGTTTAATGTTTCGTTTTCAGTGGTGTCTTGAGCCTCAATTTTATTCACAAGTTCATCGACTTTCTCAGTGTTTAAAGTTTTGATGTTTTCATTCCACGAATTGTTAGTCTCTCTAGATAAGATATCAGCTTCATTATATGCAATCCGTTGGTCACTAGATGGATTCAGTGATTCGACTAATTCTTCTGGATCTAACTTTTCAGTTGATTTCTCACTCTTTGTTGAACTATGTTTGAATACACAATGCGCCTTTTTGCATCCAAACGGTGTGTTTTCCCAGAAACAGGGAGTACGGTCCCACCATTTCCCAATCAACTTGTGCCGCTCCTTACAATGAAAATCTTCACAACGCCTTCCAACCACCTATTACACATCACTTCGTGACCTAATGCTGATGGCTCATGGCAATATTGGCAACTCCTACCGTTTTTACAGGCACTGTAGTAGAAAAAGTAGCAATCTGTGAAGTTTTTACGCTGTGCATCAACAGGATGATAGAGGTTATCTAACTGCCAACAGCCCTGAAATAACGGCATATTGAACTTAACGTATCAAAGCACTTCTCACAAATATATTTTATTCCACCGCAAACACGATATCGATTCAAATTTCTGATTTGAGTTGACGTGACTTCTATTGTTTTGGTCTTACCTTGCGTCTAGATAATGATGTTGTGGTTGTTGGAAATTTGAGAATGATGAATGAGAATTATGCCACTGTCTAGATTCCAGTACGTAACTTTCGACTACGTAACATGCTCTACACTACATTAGCACTCCTAATGAGCAGAGTTCATTATCACTTGGACAATTATTGTATCAACCTAATATTACCCTCTGAATCAATTCATTAACTCAGAAACTACCGATAGAGGGCCGTCAAATGTCGGACATTAGTGACATTTTCAATTTCTAGCACTGACTAAATTCCTTTAGTTCACAGCATAATATGTCACTTCACGCACTTTATAAACGTTTATTGATGGTTCACCATAGAGGTTTCAAGTCGATGGCATATATTTTACGTGGAATTTCATTGATGTAATTCTTCTATAATTGATACAACAATTGACAACACCATGCAAGAGAAGGACGCAATAAACAACACTGACGTCTTTCCACCTTCGCCAACTTCGTACATCCGTCGAGGAACGTAAAGACGAGTCAGCGTTTGCGTCGCCGTAAGCATGCACCACTTCACTCTTATCTTTCGATGCAGGCCTCGAATGAGTATGCATATTGTATTTTTTATATGTGTGGGTGCGTATAATTAATAAGTATAAAGGAAAATTATGGACGAATAAACAGAATTGCTTCTTGGTGGTTGTTTGTGTTTTTAACTAATATTATTATCATACGGTTTTATTGATAAATTTGAATTCATTTTCAACGTAAAGATACAATAATAAATAATGCGTAATAATATATCGCAGTTTTTTAGTGATATCAAGTTGATTTGAAACAAAATTGGTATGCAAGGTGTTTGTTAGTTCTTGATCATTTTAACGAAGACATTAGATATTTAAAAAAAAATTATAAACTGAATAGTCATTAATGTCTACTTGTCGCCGCCTATAGCAATATGCGTTTCATTGAACTGTCTTCGCTTTTTCTAGTAGGAATTTCAATTTTCTTGATCACCATGCTGTAAGGGTGAAGGAGATAGGTAAGTTTTAGAGGAGTTTAATTAGGTAACTGCTCGATTACTACATAATTTTTAACCACCACGTTAATTATCTTCTCCACAATCAAAACTTATTTCGTTATGCCCACTCAAGCGGAATTCATTCAAAAATGATCTACACAATTGATTCAAGCGTTTAAATTGCAACCAGCTGGAGCATGTAAAGTTGTTGATTGGTCTCACTGAATAATATGTAAGCAAAGCGAAACAAATGACTGCATTGCCACTTAATCGAACAAGTGAGACTTTCGTTTCAGCAAACTAACAAGCGCCATGGAACAAAGTAGAGCATGGCGCGCACTTGTTATGAGAATGTTTTTTAACGTTTGCGAAATGGAACGATACGGACGTGCTTCTTTGCACCAAGAAAACAATGCAAAAATGACGATCAAACTCGCGCGGTACTGAGACAAATGGGCAACAACTACTGTGCACACTGCGACGACGCTCACTTGGTGGGGACTTTGCGTATGTGAAGTCCTTAAATAATACTAGTTTCAACTTGTCACAATTCCTTATTAAATTTTCAATTGGAATTTTTAAATACACTGCAGCACACAACACGTACGCATTGGCCCCAATCACGAAAGGGGGCGAACGGGCTCTACTCGCGTGAACTTTTTTGCTATCTTTTCCCGAGCACTTATCTATGGTGAACTAATTGTTTCTCTGTGAGGGTGCACTTTCAATAGGTCTTCCACTTTAGTTTGCATTAAGAAATGGGACACATTGTGAAATTGCGAGGAGCGAAGCAATTCTCTTTAAATACACAAATAAAACAAATATTAAAAGAAAGTGCGACCCAAGCTAGACGTGCATCAATTTCGTGAATCCGTGCTGTTCGTGCTGCGCCATTGCGGGATCAAGTCCGCACCCATCCTCCGTTCCCCTAGATGAGCTCTCTACCTCTTCTACTTGCTCGATTTCTCGCCATGGCGGTAACGGTGGATTGTGATTTTGTTGATCTCAACATTATTGTTAGTTAATTGAAACTTTCTTGAATGCTCATTGAGTAAGGATCGGAGAAACTTTTCATCGATGATGGTAGTGGTGATAATGACGGTGTTTATTTTGGGTTAGTACTACTAATATTACTAAGTTGAGTATTAGATTGTTCCGCACGTATTGAGCAGTTTGCCTAGACGGGCTGCTCAGTGACTACACCTTTTATAATACAGTAAATGGGAAATTAATTAAAAATGTTTTGTAGTTCATCCTTTCGTAAAACAGCAAAAAGAAAATTTAAATAACTAGCAAGAAATAATTTTTTAACAAAAATTGATGCAATTTAATGGAATGTATAAAATTAAAACTTAAATAATTTTTTTAGGTTCCTTGCAGATCAGAGGCATAGAAACCTTTGGAAGTGTCGACACGAACACAAATTTTTTTATTTTTCAGTGATTGAAATTAATATTGTGGTGAAAGAATAGTTGAGAATAGAAAGATTGACATCAGAATAATTTGGCCGAGCTTGGTTACTGTTCCAGTATGAGAGTTTGGGCGTACAAAGTAACTGTCAAGAGAATATTTTAAACTAAAGAGCGGAATGAAATTTGAGAAACTGCAGGATATTATAGTTTCATTGCGCTGAAGAAGCACATTCTCCAGCAGACCTCCTGTTATATATAGTAGTTACTTTTCAGTATTCACCTACTCCCCTCAAGCGTTTTCTTTTATACATTTCATATACATTTGCATGAAATTTCATATACATTCAAATTTTTTTGTACTGGCATCAACATTTGATCTTCATGTAAACTCTGCAACAGAAAAAAATATAAAGTAAACCATTAATGAGCCAAAGCTGGCCCTCTTTTTTCCCTTGAAATGGGTAAAGAATCGCAACGAAAGGGGATACATCTTCTTATGTAGACCTTATAAGTTTGCCTTCATTGATCGTTGAAGCTAGGGGCTTTCACCCCAAGAGATGATAGGTCCCTGAAGATGGGCCATGTTATCTGGATTTCGTTCTCGTTAGGAGGGTGCGTGGGGGCATCCAATCCACCCAGTTGGCCATTTTCAGATGAAGAATGACTCGTCATCAGTAGGTTAGGCACGATAATAAAAGACCCAATTCAGTTTCTGACAGGCCGAGTTATATCTTCAATTTGTACGCGTGAAAATAATTTTGTAGTGCGTTCCCTGCGTTGGCGAGAAGAACCCGCCCCATGACAATGCAGAAATCTAGCTGCCAACATAGGTACGTGTCGTCAGGCAAGGTCATTCCAATGAAGCCTAAAAACTTAGCTTGCTGCCGTAGATACCATCGCTGCTGTCTTTCAAGGACTTTTATAGAACATGTTTAAATACTACATAGGTCAACTTTATATTTAGCTACCACTTTATAAGATCTCATTGCATTTAAGTGTACATATCTGATTGTATAGGGGGAAACGTTCAATTCGTAATACTTCTATTATTAACAAAATTGAGCGAACTTTGACTTCTGAGGTATTTCGCGTTGTTGTACTCATAGAAAACTATCTCCATGGTTTTTTTTCAGATGTTTCGGTCCACAGGTGGACGTATTTTTTCGTATTCTTCTGATTTCCCTGCCCGTTGATGATTTTACAATTTTAAGGCCTGATGTCAAAAGATCTTTTCAAGACCTTTCAATTGAAACTCAATTTGACTATCTTGGATGAAAATTTTTTTTAGGGAGTCATATCGTTATTTGGGGGACCCTCGACTATGAAACTTTCATAAACCAACAAAATTTGGTAGCTCTAGCTTCTCCAGTTTCTGAGAAAACTTGCCGTAACGTAGTGGCGGACAAACGAACTAACAAATGGGAGGACAGACAGGTACCGTTTTAATAGGGGCTTATAAAACTATTTTTCCTCCAAACATTAAAACTGATGCTGTTGCTAGTTATGTTCATTACATTAAGCGTAACATGTTTTTAGCAATACAAAAAGAACTTATTACAGCTGAGTGGACGAACTCACGGCCAAAGCATGGTACTTACTATATCAGCTTCCCGAGTGCCGATATATTCGATCAAGATAATGAGATACTTTAACTATATTTGTAAGCAAAGGCCCGAAAGGGGTTGTAGTGCTAAAGCAACAAAAAAAATATATATTAAAAAGAATGGTATACTTCGCCAAATTATATTTCCCTCCAGAAAATAATGTTAGTGGAATCATGTGTGTCATTTTTGTTAATATTGAAAATGCGATTTTATTATTTATTTCGTAAGTAAATTCTGCGCGTGTTATTTGCTATTGCTGGCATAGCAATTCATTGTATACGAATATTTTACAGGTATCGAATTTGATTTCAATACTAGAAGACGTTGAACCAGATGAGAAATTCATTCTCTGATGTTTTTAAAAAATCTTTAATTTATAAATTAAGTTAAATTTGTATTTAAGAGTACCATAATCACAAAAATTTATTGAAAAGCAGGCAGCGCGTAGTATGAATTAAACAGACACCGTATTGCAGAATTAGAGTAACGTTATGTTGAATAGGAATAAAAACTTATAAAGAATTGCCTGCTAGAAATTCTCGCAGAACAATTGAAAATTTTTTTTTCATACAAAATAAATACCACTATATAAAATATAGTGAGGTAACAATTTGCCGATGATTTAATTATTTTATAAATTCTTTGTTTTTTATGTAGTGGAAACAAGACTTATCAATTATCTTAGCCTAGTTTGATAAAAATTATGGCTGTTATTGGCACAATTTTGTTATATTCACCTTTTTTTCAAAATCCTCAAAAATATATACATAAAATTTTCTCACAACCCTCAAGTCATTAAACAGTAGGAAATCTCTACAATTATCCTAAATAGCAGCAAATGAACGAATCAACTTGACTTCAATATTTGTCATTTCATTAAAATGGAATCTCTGCATTAACCCCCAAAGCTTTCAAGTTAATTTGAGCTTCAAACAAGTTTCAATGAGTTTCCTCCCCATACGTTCCCAATCCACCTCTGCAGGATCTACCTACGAATCAACTTATCCTCACTCATTTTGCAACTAATTTCATCTTTTTTCTCATTACGCTGCAAAATGGTCTCAAATGTCTGCTCATCCTCCATTCGCCACCTACCCTCATCGATTAGCCTTGAGGATATTGTTCCCATTCTCTCGAAGGGTGTCTGTTAATTAGTCTCACTTAGAAAATAAACTGCAGTAATTAAACGTATCATCCAAAGGGAACATATAAAAACGGGAATGGTCCCACTGGAATTCTAATTACGAATCAACCGGCAGGCAACAAACGCCCTAGGATCTCTTACATTCAGACTGCCTCCCACAATTAGGTTTCTGTCCTCGACAAGGGATGAAATACCACCTACCATTCCGTTATGTAGGAATGAGTTTTCACAAAAGTATTTTCTCGTTTTTCTTTCGTCTATCCTGTCCCTGTGACCATCTTTGATTCCAAACCACCACCTTTCCCCAACGTGAAATTCACTTGATCCTCGAAGCGCTTCATGAAAGCTCCTCCCTTGAATGTAAAGAATCGGCCTACGAAATCCTTGCAATGGGGAAATATATCATCTGGATAAGTCTTCGAAAAATTGAGGAGGAGCTTGGTCGCGCAGTCGCAGCTCTACAGCTATAATATTGAAAGTTTTATTTCAATGGAAGGGATGCGCATTATTCCCAAGAAATTCAGAAAGTTCATAACATGGGGAAATTTTGTTTTGTACAAAAAAGAGACAAGCGTACTCCCTTTGAATGGTCGTTCAATCCGAGAATGATAGTGTGTCGGAAAAAGAGAGAAGACCTCAACCTGAACCTTAAAGGACAAAAAACATAAGCGAGTGTCTTTTGTTTTAAGTGGATTCCCCAAAGATGAGGATTAAATTGATTAGTAATGAAATTTTCTACGTTTGCCACTTGTGCGGACACAGTTCATATGTTGGCGTGAACTTCCGTCCAAATTTTGCGTAATGATAGAGAGAACGACACTACTTTTGCTATTTGCGACCATTTTCAGGATTTATGGGCCATTAATTGTCGGATGAAATACACTTAAATTTATTATTCGTAACCACCATCGTTTTACGTATTCACCATCAGTTTGTCCCGTACAATGACGTACTAAATGGGAATTTTACGTGCTTTTGTGCTGGTAGACCGTATGTCGTATGAAGAAAATCAAAAGGATAATGGCAAATGAAAATAGAATAAATTAAGTATAAAGTTATTTGCAATGTAGAGCGAGCTGTTAAAGTTAAATTTATTGATGGGTTTTGAAAGGCTTGTAATAATATCAATTGCGCCAGGCATTCTCCAAAAGAGGATAATAAATAGTTTAAAAATGCAAATTTAATTTATAGATTGGGTTTATGTTTTGTTTATAGCATTATACATATGTTATTACTTATTAAAGGATCTCAAAATATTCCACTTTTAAAGCGACTGTAATGAAATCGCCCGTTAAGGATGTAATACCATGAATGCGCGATGTCGCCGGAATTGCCTTGTCTGAGGACGCGTGAATGTGCTTGCAGGCTAGCGTTGTGGTGTCGTGCGCGGGTTCTTTTCCACTGTACAAGGGATCACTACAAACAATTTTTGGCATTCACGAATTATGCGATAAATAGCCAACGGTTCGATGGTGTCGACGCCAAGGTAACCTACCAAAGGGATGAACTATGAAAACCGCGACTGACTGGACTTGATTAACGCGCGCAAGACGTGGGACGATTTCGTCCTTACTCCGAACACTTATGACCATCACTAAGAGTGGGGCATCCAGGTGGAAGCGGTGCCCCCTCGCATCCCTCCTCAACCAGATCAAGATCCATTGTAGAAGTGGCCAATTATTATTCATTTAAATTAAAAATTCATACAAAAGCCATTTATGTGAACTTTTCCCTTAAATGAAAAATAAAATGTTCCAAATTTATATTAACTTCACCGTAAATAAGAAACCTATGCGGAAGGACACTCTACCCTGCAAGAGTACCTGTAATATCAAAAGAAATGGGAAGAGCATACCCGGTGGCTAGCTAATGAGTGGAGGGGCCAGCCAACGTGGCGGGACTTATACCCGGTCAGAGTTCAAACAAAATTAAAAGACCGAGTTCTTCTGTTTATCTTTTCATACGTTTTTTTTTTCTTTACCTTCTTTAACATTTTATTATTTTATTTAAAAAAATATGTAATGTTGTTTTTTCCTTCATGCAATCGCAAATTGTTAAAACCACTTCATAAAGTCAAAAAATAGTATCGAATATGAATAATACTTTATGGTTACTTGGGAAAGAAAACACTCTCATATCGATAACCTATCGTCTTCCATCAATAACGCACAGTACACTCTTTATTGAGTTCCTCGCTCCGATTTGCGATGTCACAGCTTAAAATGTTTATATATTTAAACCAGGTAATCTTACTTTCACTACAGTCAATGCGTTGCTACGGACACACTCTCGAACTTTGATTTCATTCATTTCGTTATGCGCACTCTAACTTTCTTCATTTATCACTTCGGTACATTCAAAACAGGTAGTCCGCGTGACTAAGTGGTTAAAGCACTAAGCCCGTAAGCCAAAGGTCTCTGGTTCAAGTCTCGTTCGTGTCAACGAGATTTAGTTCGAGTGGTTCTTCGGACGGACTATAAGCCTATTCAGTTATGATACGTGCTGGTTTAAAGTCAGAACGTATCGCAGCTGGGTGGACGAACACATGGCATAAGCGTGATAATGATCATATCACCTTGTGGACTGCCAATACATTCGACAATGACAATGAGATACGCTAACTAATCTCTAAGCGAAGGCCTTAAAGGGATTATAAGGCTACAAAGAAAGAAGAAGACATTCAAAACAGCCCTGTCAGAACTGTGAACGAGTAGTAGCGGAATTAATTCAAAAACGATCCAAACAACTAACTCAAACATCCAAATTGCAATCGGCTGGAACGTGTTAAGTTTTTGATTAGTTTCACTGACTATGCGACTGACACGTTTTGCACGTAACTGCACTTTTGCACTTACATAATATGCAAACAAGATAGAACAAATGACTGCTTTGCCCCTTAATTGAACAAGTGAGACTTTTGTTTCAGAGAACTAGCAAGTACCATGGAACAAAATAGAGCACGGCGCGGTACTTGTCATGGGAATATTTTTTAATGTTTACGCAATGGAAAGACACGAACGTGCTTCTTTGCACCAAGAAAATAATGCAAAAACGATGACGTTCACTTGGTGGGAATTTTGCGTGTGATCTTTAGCAGACTGATTTCAAAAAATTTCCACACAGGTTTATGTGAAATCCTTAAACGAACTAGTTTCAAGTTGTCACAATTTCTTATTAAATTTTTAATTGGAATTTTTAAGTATGTTACCCTGCAGCACACACCAGTCCGTTTCGTTTTTCGTCCCATTGCGTGGATGTTGCAGAACAGGTTCCACGCTTGTAGTATTTCCTATATTGTAAACGTCATTCGTGCAAGCATACATTTATTATGCTTTCCTGTGTTTGCGGACTTGACGATGGATGATGTTACCGTTGTTGTTGTTGTTGATATTCTCTGGGCAAATTACCATTGATACATTGAAGTGATGCTGGTGCATACTTCCGGAAATGGAGAATCAAGGTAAATGCAAAGAAAAGTGAATTAATTGTGTTCAAGGGCGCCCACAAAAACTTTAGTCATCGCGCAAGAGGCATCGGTCACTCCAGAATTAAGTTGAATGGGCAAATGGTGCACTGCTTTAGGCAAACGAAGTACTTGGGGGGTCATTTCGATAGGAAGGCTACCTTCAGTGCTCACGTTGACAAGATTTTGAAAAATGTGACTTATGTGTCCCAGCTTCTGATTTCTTTTTTCAGTAAAAATTTCGCCTATAGGACGCTGATTCGTCCGAGGAAAATTTTTGGCCTATAACACGCTGATTCGTCCGATCATCACATATGCGGTGATGATATGGAAACGAGCTCCAAAACCAAAATGGCACAAGATAGGATTAATGAAACGAAAAATCCTTCGGGCTTGCTCAGGGCTTCACAGAAGGGAGGACGGATGGTTTTTCCCCAACGAGGCGCATTATCAGAAAGCAGCGACAGATACAATCAAATTATAAGCGGAAAATCCAGTGGGATCAGCATTTACGAGAATAGTGGAACACAAGGCCAAAGATGTTAGGGCAACGACGGGTAATTGTTTAATGGATGCGGCGGAAAAATAGTTTTAAGGTAGTCTTAAGAAAATAGTGTATTTGTTTTTAAGAAACTCAATTTTCAGAAATTAAATTCTTTAAAGCTAATCAATTTAACACCTATTTTTTATAATCTTTTAATGTTTGATAATGTTGTGGTTGTCAACATTTTAAAGCTTTAGTTAATTGAATCGATTAATATTATAAGCAAACGAATCGCCTTATGTTGGAAAATGAGTCTATTATCTTTTAGGATATTGTAAAATAATATTTATGATACCCAACTTAATGGCCACCTATCTATCTGTAACCGTATATCTATTTGGCATCTAAGTGCAGTAATTCTAAGAAGCTACAAAACATACTATCACCGTACTTAATAAAAAACTCAGAAATGGCAATCTAATCAATGTTTTATTATTGAAAACAAAACTTTTCGGGAGGTTTCCCCATGTAAGGATATATCTTCTTCATCACTGCAAACCCAAACGTTTTAAATTAAAACGCCTAAGCGTTTTAATTAAAACACTTTTAGTGTTTTAAATCAATAAAACACGTTAGGCGTTTTATTTTAAAACGCCTACCGTTTTATTTTAAAACACTAGATGTTTTAATTAAAACGTCTCAGATGTTTTACTGAAACAAACACTTAAAGCGTTTTAATTAAAACACCTGAGTGTTTTAATTAAAACACTTTTGGTGTTTTAATTCAATAAAACACTTTGAACGTTTTATTTTAAAACACTTACCGTTTTATATTAAAACGGCAAGCTTTTAAATTAAAACGCCGAAAACGTTTTATCGAGGGAAAAACACTTTAAGTGTTTTAATTGACGCAATTTCAAGAAAAACGTTTTAATTAAAACGTCAGGCGTTTTAATTAAAACACCAGCTGTTTTAATTAAAACGTACAGGCGTTTTATTGAAAATACTTTCATTTTCACGTCAAAATCCCTCTGTCAAATGTGTTCTACAGTAATTTCTTGTGATATTGTACAAAAAGTAATGAAGTTCTGTTTAAAGCAGAAGAAGTGATATTTAAACTTCAACAGTTCGTGGCTATAGCATTAAAGTACGAGGAAAAGGTATTGTGGCTATATATTGTGGAGTGATAGAAAGTTTGGTTAAGTTCATGGCGAAATACTTATATTTGTCTGTCAATTTGTGTTCTACAGTGATTGTTTGTGAAAATAGTGCAAAAAATAATGAATTTTTGTTTAAAGCAGAACAGTGGTATTTCAATTTCAACAAATTTGTGTTTCTAGCAGTGAAGTATGATCAAAGGTAATTGAAATTTGTCATTAGCTTTTTTAGGGCTTTGTAAAATAATTTCACAAAACCCTACTAAAATCGCGTCCTGTCTGTCCGTCTGTCCGTCTGTCTGTCCGTCTGTCTGTCCGTCCGTCCGTCCGTCCGTGTGTCACAGCAGTTTTTCTCGGAAACTACTTAAACTAGAAGCATCAAATTTTGTATGTCGGTGTAAAGTGGTGTCCTCTTCAAAGCTCAACTACAAAAAATTTTCATAAGGTATTTAAGGGGGGTCGCCCCGTATAGGGGAGTGCCCCCCGAAAAAAAAAATTCATTGAAAGTAGCCGATATGGGTATCAAATGAAAGGTCTTGATGAGGACTTTTCAAAACAGGTCTTAGTTTAGCAAAGTTCGCTTCGAGGGGCGCACAGGGAAGGGAAATACACGAAAAATTTGTGTCCCCCCCCTCGCGATTGGACACCTGTGATCCGAAAAATCTGAAAAAAATCAGGAATGTAGGCCTTGGTTAGTACAACAACAACAAATACGTGAGAAGTCGCAATTCACTCAACTTTGTTAGTAATAGTATGATTTATTGATTTTATGTTTATTGAATAAAATCTTAATGGTACCCTTAAATTCTATGAAATTCGGTACACAGATGACTATTTATAAGATTGATCTATTCTGAAAGTTTCATAAAGATTGAATCATATTTAGCGAAGTTATAGCGGTTTGAATTTTCCTGTATTACTATGGAACAATATGCGCTGCATTTATTACTATGGCAACATATGGCTATGGAACAACATGCGCTTTTTACCGACTCAGACACTACAGTTTTGCTAGGATTTGCATGAAAATTTCAGGAATGATAGGTGTCATGTAGATCTTTGAGAATCGGTTCAGCTAATGGTATCAGTAATTTGAAAACAAAATAGTGGCTGTTTTAAATGCGAAGATTGGATAATTTTGAGTTATTTTTTCCCAACTTCAACGTTTAAGGTGCATGCTTTGAACACTTGTTTCAATTTAATGAATGACTGAAGATGAGTACCTGCAATTAATGCTCATAAGTGAAACAAGTCAAGGAGGTGGGAGAGAGCTCCTAGCAAAAGGGCTTTGTAACAATTCTAGGATTCGAAAAAATTGGCCATGAATCGATGATAAAAGTACAGGAGAATAGCCCCTGAAAAAAAATTCAGCAAACGTAGCCGATATAAGTATGAGATGAACGTTTTCATGGGAGCATTTCAAAACAGTTCTTAAACTGTCAGTTTTTGCTTCAGTGGGGGCACAGCGGGGAAATACATGAAAAATGTGATATTTATGAGTATAACAATACCAAAAACCTCAGAAGTCGAAATTCGTTCAACTTTGTTAATAATAGTATGATCTTCGTGTTTCATATTTTCTCGAATAAAATAGTGTTTGACATGTTTCTTGATTTGATTCGATCTGGTGACTGCATTTTGTAAATTGAATACAAAACCGTTCAGACATGAGCGTAGGTCTGTTTACCCAACTTGTTTGATGTACAAATGCTTCTGATCCAATGACTCTCCTCTAGTTTATATGTTTGTATTTTATTTATATGATTTATTTTTTCATTTAAATTATCGAAAATATCATGCATATCTTGTACAAAATTATTTCAGAACTTGAAATCTTCTAAATGGTTTTTAAGAAAGAAATATGAATAACTTACCCTATTCTGCTTGATCATTGTAGTTTAAATAATTTCATTTGAAGCAGTTCTTTAGAAATAATAAAACCAATACATTTGAAATCAGCATAATTTATATTTATCCGACAAATTCACGTCTTTCATGATTGATTAGTGAAACATAACGAACGTTTCGAATCATAAATTGCGGTAGAGAATGTGGAAAGGTTAGGTGTCTTATATTTAAAGCTTGTGGTGAACTCTTACTTGGCCGTGTTACTTCATAAGCATTCAATTTACATTCGAAATACATAGTCTCAAGACAAAATACTACGAGCAAAATGTTGCTTGCTAGAACATACGAGTATATTTGATCCACTTCTCAAAATATGGGCATAGTATCCTCTTTACTCTCTAATAATACAATACTGTTACGATGATACGTTGTACCGTGGACTTTGATTTTAGGTGATTGCATAATTCTACAGGTCGGCCTCTCGGACTCCTTGATGTAATCGCAAAGCAATTCGGCATGAGGTGAATTCATCAATAGTAGGGTTGGACCCTCACTTATCTTATCTCCTTCGTATAAAAATACTTTAGACGAGTGTCCAGAAGAAGAAGAAGAAGCAAGTCGTGAACAAAGGCGTGCTTGATGACGATACGACATTGTGTATGGCATATTTTTAAAATTTCTTACAACATGCTTCTTGATTTGATTCAATCTGGTGACTGCATTTTGAAAATTGAATACAAAACCCTTCTGACATGGGCGTAGGTCTGTTTACCCGACTTTTGGTGTTTTATTTCTCGTCCCAATTTTAAAACACTTATTAAGTGTTTTAATATTTAAAACGCCTAAGCGTTTTAATTAAAACGCTTAGTGTTTTAATTAAAACACGAGGCGTTTTAATTTAAAACACTAGGCGTTTTAATTAAAACGCCTAGTGTTTTAATTAAAACAGTAGGCGTTTTAATTAAAACGCCTAGTGTTTTAAATTAAAACGTCTAGGCGTTTTAATTTAAAACGTTTTAGGTGTTTTAATTATTAAAACACCTGAGAAGTGTTTTAAAACTGGGACGGGAATTAAAACACCAAAAGCGTTTTAATTTAAAACGTTTGGATTTGCAGTGATAATGTATGTTGTGATTCTAATTTCAATTTGCACGAAATTCGTAGCGTGGATAATGATATTTCATTTCAAAAATTTAATTTCAAGCGACTAAATGGAATTTCGCTTGTCGTCTCCTTAAGATTCCATATAAGTTGCAAGGGACCACACCATTTTATTTGCTATGAATGTCAACACGACTCAATAAATTCACCGACGACGAGCGAGATGGAGTGGAACGGACTGAAAACAACACTTAAATGTGTGTGTTGTACATAATGACGAGCAGACCAACTAGCAGATACTCAGCACACCATCTATCAAAGACATATAAATAAATGGACGAGCAACGAGAATCTGTGTACTCGTCCATGTGGGAAGCAAATTTAACACATAAATAACTTAGGCTCTTGAAACTATGTATATGATTTCTTTGCTTCTCCTGCCCCTTTGTTTCCAGAAAGGTTTTTCTTACCAATCTTCGAAAGAATCACTTCCCCCACTGAAATTTCGTTTCACGTGCACTTGATCGCGCCTTCGTTATCATTCGTTGAACAGTTTGAGTACAACACAACAATCGTTCTCTCACTGAAAACTCGGACGTCAAAGCTGATGAAATTCGTAGAGGCGAGAAAACTCATTTGTCAAACCTGATGGAAAATTCGTAAGTTTTTAATAAAAAAAGAGTATTAAAGTGCCAATTTCCTACACGCGATTTTCAAAGCTAAAAATTTTATAAACGTGAATGTGTTTCGGAGTGAAATAAGTGCTAAAACAAAAAATCATATCACTTCAAACCTCAACTTCCCACAACTTTAGCGAAGGTTACTAATTGCTTCAGCTCTTGCGACCGGTTGCGGATCCAGTTCTCTCTAATCTATGCCATCGATCAACAGCTTGCACACACTCGCAGGATATTTTCATACGAGTATGGTTGTAGTGAAGTAGGTATATAAATTTCCATGCAGGACTGCAGCGATGGTCTGCTGCCTCTGCGGAAGAGGATGTTGGCATCCGCTGAGATTGGCCTTGTCTGAGGACGCGTGAATGCGCTGGCAGGCTAGCGTTTCGGTGTCGTGGGACGGGTTCTTTCCCCCAGCACAAGGACCCACTACAAAAGAATTTCGGTCAAATAGATGTCGACCGAAGTCGAAAAGGAGGTAATCAACTAAGGGTCGGAAATTGCTGACGCAAAGGACAAACTGGACCTGGGGAAGACAGAAAGACTTATAAGGACTTCCTCATTACCCGACGATTCTTATGGCCCACAAATAAGAGTGGACATCCAGATGGATGTGGTGGATCCAAACGTAGACGTGGCCATATATTTCCCATTTGAGTGGAAAACTCATGCAAAAATAATTTGCACGAATTTCCCCATCAAATGAGAAATATAGACGTGGCCAATTCATGTTATAGAATTATGTGATGGAATCACATAACTCTATACCATAAAGGGGCACGCAAGCAAAAGGCCACTCTACCCTACCTAAGAAACAATACTTTCTACTACAAAGCGTTAGTGACATAATTTTCATACCGATTATTTTATATAAAAATAAACTCGATTCTTTGCTATTGCGTTACCATATACTCGTCTATAATATCGATCGCAATCACTTTGTAATCCCTGGATATAAACTTTTACAATTTACGTATATTTAAAAATAGTTTTTTTTTGAATTGGTATTACTGATAAAATCTAAATTAAATCATTTATTATTTCATCAATAACAATAGCATTTTCTTTCATATTAGCTTTTGTATATCATTATTGTTTATTGCCACTTGTCAGGTACATATTTAATTGAACAAGCTACGTTTAATACACTTTATGTTCTGTTCACTTATCATGTATAAGAACGAATTGATCAACAATATGAAGATGGAAATTTTATTCTCTCTGGAAAATTTCAGATTGTGGTTTAAAAAGTTCACGCCTCTTGGAAAAGAATGCAGAGGAAGTATTAAAAGTGTTATAATATCACCTGAAAGTACATAGATAACACAGATACTATTTTAAGAAATTCGTTTTATCTCATTTGTGTAGATTAAACACTTCTATGACATATTGTTATTGAATGAGAATTACTACTAGTTTTTTTGTTCTCTTCTCTGTAGTTCGTCGTAATGTAATTATGTTGTTTGAAATGTATCTTTTAAGTAATTGAATTTGTATGAAGATAATTTCATTTTAGTTGACAGAATGTTTGTGGTAAATTTAGAATTTTCTTTAATTATTTTAAAGTCTCTTTTATTCTATCATTAATTATAAATATTTCAAAACATCTAACGATCAAATTGACCTTAGAAAGTTTCACAGGTATTATCGTACTACACATTAAACTAAGGCACCTACATAAATTCATTTTTCTCACTGTTATTGTACATTCTTAACTACTAGTTCAGAAAATGGGCTTGTTGTAGTAACAACACTACAAATCTAAACGTTTTAAATTAAAACGCTTTTGGTGTTTTAATTCCCGTCCCAATTTTAAAACACTTTTCAGGCGTTTTAATAATTAAAACACCTAAAATGTTTTAAATTTAAACGCCTAGACGTTTTAATTTAAAATACTAGGCGTTTTAATTAAAACGCCTAATGTTTTAATTTAAACGCCTACTGTTTCAATTAAAACGCCTTGAGTTTTAATCAAAACACCAGCCGTTTTGATTAAAACGCCTGGTGTTTTAAATTAAAACGTCTAGGCGTTTTAATTTGAAACGTTTTAGGTGTTTTAATTATTAATGCGCATTAAAAGTGTTTTAACATTGGGAGGAGAATTAAAACACCAAAAGCGTTGTTGATAATATGTATTTGATCATACTGCAACAGGTTTTACCTTATTCAACAATGGAGTGGACGAGGAAAAATGGCAAATGTGGTATTCGGTCAAGTAGTCGAGAAGTCATTGTGCTTACTTTGTGCCTTTCATGAAAAACGTACGAAATTTATCACTTTAATATACTCAAAACACCTTTGCTCGTACTTCACTGCTTTAAAAAGGAAGTGCCAAGATTTAAATACCACGTCTACTTTAAATAGAACTTATTTGTTGCACTATTAGCACAAAGAATTACTGTAGAACACATTTTTTTTTTTGTGGTAGGGAGGTGAAGGCATTTATGCCCGCCGAGTCTGGCAGTGTGGGACTCCCATGGAGGATACCTTTGGACTACCCACTAAACACCTCCCCTGTCAATCTGAGAACCTAGCCTGGAACCGTTTGACACATTACTTCGGGCCAGGTCTCGTTTTGTTACGCCGTGGGGCGCCTTCAAGCTGGGGAGTCCCTTTCCTAGCGGGAGGGGAGGGGGGAAGAGGAATTGTTTTTGATCGTACTGCAAGAGGATTTATCTTATTCAACAATGGAGTGGGCGAGAAAAAAATGCAAATGTGGTATTTGGTCAAATCGTCGAGAAGTAAATCACTATGCTTACATTTTGCCGTCATGAAAAGCCTACGATATTTATCACTTTTATATACTCTAACACCTTTGCTCCTACTTCACTGCTTTAAACAGGAACTGTCAAGATTTAAATACCACATCTGCTACTTTAAACAGAACTTCATTATTTGTTGCACTATTTGCACAATAAATTACTGTAGAACACATATTGACAGACAATTTTCACAAAAAAAAACACATGTTAATATGTGTCTGTCAATTGACAGACGTGTGTTGACATGAGCGTGAAAGCATGTTCAATAAAATGCCTAGGCGCTTTAATTAAAACATCAGGCGTTTAATTAAAACGTTTTCCTTGATGTTATGTCACTTAAAGTGTTTTTTCTGGAGAAAACGTTTGAGGCGTTATAATTTAAGATTTTTACCGTTTTATTTAAAACACTAAGTGTTTTAATAAACACCTCAAACGTTTTATTGAAAAAACACCAAAAGCGTTTTAATTAAAACGCTTTAAGTGTTTTTTTCAATAAAACGTTTGAAACGTTTTGAATTAAAACGCTTAGTGTTTTAAATAAATCGGTAAGTGTTTTAAAATAAAACGCCCGAAGTGTTTTATTGAATTAAAACACTAAGAGTGTTTTAATTAAAACGTTTTAAGCTTTTAAATAGATGTCATAATCTGCTTTTAAGATTATTTACGCCAATATGATATTATAGTCTACAGAGACCAGTTGATTAAGATTTCACCGTAATGTAATTAATCAAATTGCAACATTCGTTAACGTTAATTGTTTCTAAAGAAATCTACGAATCATCTACCAAATCTGGTGGAATAAAAGATTGGTCATTTTAAGTTTACTCTCTGCAATATTACAAAACTAGTCGAATTGACGTTATTTCCTCTTGTAATGTACTTCCGATATTGTTAAAATATTGTAGATTTTCAGTTCAACTGTATCTAGGAAGCGATCATTCAATAATTCAACATAAATGACTTTCATTCGCTATAAACACTTAAATGTTTCGAACAAATTCTTCTAATACTTAATATGTACTGATACGCTCCTTCGAATATTTCAATCAATTATTATGAAAGATCATCTTCCTCGTGCAATTTACAATCTATAATAATTAAACAAACTTCAGACCGTATATGGTGTTATAGTATAATACTTCGGGCAAACTATATAATAATGAATGAATTTCGTCATTGCTATTAATAGCGTTGAATAAGACCCTCATGCAAATTACAGTTCGGCCCTATCATTATGATTATCCATATCATCTTTTATGGGTCAAACGACGAATTGAAATCAAAGCTCAGGTAAGATAGGAAGGAATTTGCATATGTGTTTTTATGTTTTGGGAAGAAAGAACAGAATATGACGGTTTGATGAAATATATTTGTAGTAATTTTTTATTAGTATGTTGTTCAAGCATTAAAGAGTTGACAAGTCTCGCCTTCGATAATCTCCAATATTTGTTACTTAAAAAAAATGATTCACCAAAATTCAACCACATCCGACAACAAGTGTGCATCGAAGCGTAAACAATTGCACTCCATTCATTCGTTAAAAATCTTCCAAACTTGACAAATACAAGAAACTAGCCTCTGTCAGCTGATGTAATCGCACACGGGTGACGTCATCGATGCCGCTACCAAATGAAGCAACCATAGCAACATCGAGGCCGTCATTTCAAAATAATACTTTTACGATCAAAATGACCCCAAATGCCAATGAACTACCAGTCAACTGGTTAACCTAGTTCATTGATATAATTAAAAGCAATTTATGTAAACACATCATGTTTGCAATTGATGAAATTATCGCTTAATCAATTAATGTAAAGACAGCATATTTGCAATCGAGGAAATTATTGATTGCGAACTAATTGCAAATATGCTGATCAATATGTGTAAGCATAATTCGAATTGTAGTATGTAGGTCAGTATTAAGAATAGCTGTAAAATTAAGAATAGTATGAAATGTAAAATTAGTTCTGAAGAACCCCGGAATGAATAAAGTTAATTCGCTAAAGCTCAAAGTGTTATTTTTTTTCTTTCTCAATATCAACAAGATATATTCGTCGCGTGCCTACCTTCGGTGACAGCTATTTTTCGCGTTCCGTAACACACTCCGCGCTGCTTTGCAGATTGTCACTAGCAATAGTTGCAGGTTTCCAGTTACGCGTCAAGACAACTCTTGGTCGCGGCGCATCGCATGCATTGTGAACCTGTATCGCACCAAACACCTCCCACTCGTTAGAGGCGAAACCTCAACAACAAATGCCTTCAAGAACCAACAGAATGCAAAATACTGTTCGAATGGGGCTCACGTGACGGAACGGACTCGGATCATTTGTTCGAGTCCCAGGAATCCAAGGATTACGCGCAGTGGTTAATTGATCGAATGGTTCGATTATGGGTTCGAAAGCGGCCAAAATTCACCGTTAGAAGTTTGCCCAGGCGGCACGTTGACAATTGAAGGGATTCTGAAGATGTAGGCAATTTAATTTTTAGGAAACGCTATCGGCACAGCTACTTACCTAATTTTGACAGAATTCGCGCGGAAACTGTGCGATACTTGGGTCCATGGCACCTGACGTGAAGCGGATCCCACTATAATTTGATTTGTGTCGACTACAGATTCAGGAACAAATTTAGCGCTAATAACCCTCACAAGATTTGCACAAGCAAGACAAGGAAATGTTTCACCGTCTAGCAGGAGCTGTGTAACGCCAGCAAAAACGGGGCACATGACGGCGAGGGTTGGGTGATTGTAGGAGGCCACGCCACAGTGACTGCAACGCTTCGAATCCACTTTATCTCATTTGTGTCCAAAGACACGAACGGGCACTATTCACCCGGTCCGCTTACCACCGGATCCCTCAAATTGACGTAGACGTCACTCGTATCGGCTCAATTCCACCGTTGAGGGGTACTGAATCAGCGTTCCTATACTTAAAACTTTATGTGGCAGATTTTTAATTTTTAAAAAACTAAATTTGACCGAAGTAAAGAAAAATGAAGAAGATTTGAAATAATTATAAAAGTTAAATCTCATAATGAGCTTAATTAGAGAGAAACATTTAAATTTAATATAAAGGAAAATTGATATAAAATTACATTTAATAATAATAAGAAGAAGGAAAGTTATTTTACAAATTACGACTACGGATGGACATAATTACATATTTTTTCTAAATCTGCCATAAAATTTTGAGTAGGGGATAGGAAGGTTTTCGAGCAGTTTGCTTGTGTGATACTCGATTAATACATGGTTTGGTAAATTTTTCTACCCC
Source organism: Odontomyia ornata (assembly GCA_963969285.1). Classification (NCBI taxonomy): domain Eukaryota; kingdom Metazoa; phylum Arthropoda; class Insecta; order Diptera; family Stratiomyidae; genus Odontomyia; species Odontomyia ornata. The sequence continues at coordinate 194,729,050 of OZ017741.1, forward strand.
ACTCCACAATGCTTTCAATCATATCCTATGTAATTATGAATTCATTCACCCCACTCTTAAAACACGGCAAACGATCTTATTTATTTCCAATTTTTATCTAATATCCTACGCATGGGGGAGCTTTTTTCACTTCATTCGATAAACGACGCTGCGGAAGGCAGCACTTGTACAGGTAAGTAGATATGTATGTTCAGAGTTGTTGGAATTAATCCTGCAACTTTAAGAATTTGTCTTTGATTTACGTTTTAGGTATTATGCATTTCATTTATTTATCGGCAACTAAATCAATGGACTAGCAATACAGCCAATTGAATTGATTGGCGATAAGGAACATAAGCACAAATCTATACAACGCACACGTCTCTCCATCCAAATATAAGAGTGCGGGGCAAAACGTGTGAAAAGTTTTCGATAAGGGAAACGCACACGCATTCCCACCGACGAGAGGTAAAAAGGTGAATTTTTCCCAAAGCTCTTTTAGGTTTTATATGAATTTCCTAATGAATGTAAGTAGTGCATTCAATACTTCATGGTTTGCTGGGATAACTTTCCTCTCACGGTGACTAGCACTACAATACCATTTGTTGACAGTTCGTTTGACTCCGTTTCTCCATCCTTCTAAAGGCTCCGGTCATACAAGCTTTGGTGTGACCTTATCGTACCTGCCAAGTGGCGTCACAAGTGATGTCTTCACCTAAGGAAGAAAGCAGAGGCCCACCTCACTGCGCATGGAAACTCTGAATGTGGCGGGGTTTTTATCACGAACCCGTATTGATTTGCAGTTCGACCGCTATGGCATAGCATTTATTGCAAGTAATTAGTCCTGTGGAATTCAGATAGTTAACCTCCGCGTATCGATGGCTGGTAAACCCCACCTCAGATTATGGTTTACAGTGAAAGTTGTGCAAAGACGTTGGATCCAAATTAACATTTTAAGTGATAATAAGATAAGTCTGTGTCTCGTTGCGAAATTCCCAACATGGAATTGAAACTTACTGCCTTCGCAGGCGAGAACATTTAGGGTTCAAAATCCAAGTCATCGGTGTAGTCCCGATCTCGTTTACGTTCAAACAAATCTCGTAATATAAATAATGAAAAAAGTAAAAAACTACTTTTTAATTTTGTAATATTTCCAAATCAAAATTCAAATAACATTCTCGGTCAAACGAACATGAACTAAAGTCACGCTCACGTTCTCGCTCGAGGAGAGACTCACACTCATGCTAACGGGCTCACTCCGGCTCAGAGGATAAAGATAAATCCTAATCAAATCCTCCAAATGCTTATGAGCGGGATCACCGTCCATTTTCAGATCATGGTTTTATTGACTAGTCCGCGAAATTTTTGCTGATACTCCTATATTGATTATTTGGTGACAAGTCAAGAAGCCTCCACAGTCAAGACTCCCTTGAAAAAAAAATTTAAGGATTGAACCGTTCTAGAAATCACTGTGTGCTGGTTTTGTAGATGCACCGCATAGTTGAAATCTACTTTCCTAAGTATATCATGTCACAGTCCTTGCATGTCAGTTTGTACTCGTATATGCCGATGTTCTTGTATATTGATGTGTCATTCCAGTTTGTGCTCAATGTTTTTTGTAGTAAACATAAGCAGTCATGCAGCTCTTTGGTGATCAGGAGTGGCTGCTCCCAACGAGATATGCTAGTCACCCCCTCGAAACTGCTTAGTTTGTAGTTTTACTACATTATAGTTAACTAGGCCCGTCAAGCTTTTATCATTTGGGCAGAGATGAGCTGTTCACTGAAGGCACTTTAATTTCATTCGGCTTGACATTTGCTGTGCAGCGACTTTTTTCAGAGAAGGAACTAAGGTTTTTATTTATTTGATGTTTTCATTCGTCTCAATCCTCCATGTCCACTTACCTTGGTGGGACAAAAGTTTTGAATTACTGTAGAGCAGCTTAATTGAAGCATATAAGAAAATTTTTAAAGATATTAAAATTTGATCGGAACATCTTGCAGAGTAGAGTGCGCGTGATAAATATTTTGCGCTATATGGTCCCGCGAATAATTAGCCGACAAGCACGCGTACATGGTCGTAAACCGAAGCTGGCTTACTCTCCCTTGTGCCAGAAAAGCGGCACTCGTGTTCTTCATGAACTTAAATATAGGGTGATTCATAACAAGTGTGCTCATTTTCGTCGAAAAAAAACATAGTTTTTGCAAAGATTGAGCTGTAATGTTTATTTGGTCCCTTACAATTAAATATGAAACATTACTTTGGGCATATGTGCACCTCGTGCTGCTTTACAGACTATTGACTTATTGAAGACCAAGTTTGGAAATCGAATAATTTCACGAAATGGACTCATAAATTGGCCGGCGAGATCGTGTGATTTGACTCCTTGTGACTTCTTCATTTGGGGATTTCTGAAGGATCGTGTTTACGCTGATGCTCCCCAGACTACTGAAGCATTAAAACGCCTAATAACGCCGGAAATGAGCGAAAATTTCATCGAAAATCACAATCATCGTTTGTGTCTTTAAAGCAGCACGAGGTGCCCGAAGTAACGTTCCATATTTAATTGTAAGGGACCAAATTTTCATGATAAATAAATTACAGCTCAATCTTTACAAAAACTATTCGACGAAAATGTGTACACTTGTTATGAACCTCCAAAGACATATACAATAATTGACGCGAAATGAGCTTTTTTTCATCCATACGTGAGTGAAGTACTTTTACTACATACATGCCTTCCTCTTGCATGCGAAATGAAATCCCCCTGCCTTTGACGCCGCTAGAGAATCCACACATTCAAGTTACTCTCACGAAAATCCCACTCCTCTGATACTTTAACCCCCGAACTATCAACAAAATATCAACCATATGATTGAAAACATATGATTTGTGATAATTCAACATTGATGGGAAACGTCTAATCATGTTGAATTTGAAATTGTACACAAAACAATTTTTTAAGATAAACCGTGTTGAATCTAGTGCAAACGCGTGGCAAATGTGATAATTAATCAAACTGAAAAGTTTGTTACGGATCGCGAGTGTTTTTGTGTCGAAAAATGAAAAATGTAGTGACGTGCGCGGGATAGTTAAAACAGCACTAGGAAGCGTGTCAGGGACGTATCCTTCGTAGGGTAAGTCATGTGCAATCTTTTATATAGTTCAAGTTAGAATACCCGCATAGAAAATTGATTTAGTTCAAGATGCGAAAATTAATGGGAGACGTCACGTCAAATTCATTTGAAATTCGAATCAACAGCTAATAACGCGCCAACTTCACGCTACATGATAAAGTGCTTCAATTCTCTCGATGCATTTCGTATCCATTCTCTCTGACATCTATGTGAACCTCCCTTTAATACGATTCACTACATTTTGTAAGTTTGTTTGTCTCTTTACCTACGTATGTTAACGAAATTCACTGTTGGTTGTTCTTGTGCATTATACGAGTATATACACAAAAAGTAAACGTTGTCTTTTTAAATTCAGTTTCGATATTCATAAAGCCAAGTTGTTGATATTTCGGAAAATTGCTAATTCACCCTTAACTACTTACCCTTATTTGTTTATAAGATCTCTCTGACTGAAAGTGTAGGAGTTTCAAATTATATTTAAAAATGTTTGATTGCTTATTTCAGTACAAACTTCACTTTTGTGCTCTCTAGGAGAGGCGACAATACTTGCTAGAAAAAGCGCGTTCGATCGTTTTAAGACAATCAGTTCTAATGCATCTTCAAATGATGTTGCATGAATCCTCTCTTACTTTAAAAACTAGTATACATGCTATCTTGATGCACTTGGATAAGGATCAAACTTAAAGTTGATTCTAATTATCTAATAAGTACTCCTAAACTAAATGCAGCCAACATCGTTTATCGTAATTATTTGACTGCAGAAAGGGTTAAATTCATAATGAATTTTAAACTTTCATTCACTCCCTACAAATATTTAAAAAAAATTTACAATAAATTTCACAAATTCACTGGAGACCATTTATCCTATTGCAGTCAATTTGCGAACAATTCATTAAGCAATTGCTATTGAATATTGTTGCGGGTTGATGGGTTTTCTTGATTTAGGGTTGTGCCCTTATCCGAGACAGTTTCATGTTTACACACATATGTCGCTAATTTCCCGTTCAATGGTTACCCATTACATGCCAATAATCCAAATTGGTTTCCTTTCAATGACAACGTTACGATGTCTCTGCTGACATCAATGCTATCATCGATTCCCGCAAGGATAATAGAATAGGGCAGAAGAGACTGTGATAGGGTGTTAAATGTACTTAATGCATTGCCATTTGATGCAAAATCTTAAGGAGTTTGTATGGTGTGGTTAAAGATATGAACACTTTATTTGAAGTTTGATTAGGAAGCACCCAGCTATATCTTAGGAATGTCATTGGTCTTGAATGAATATTTTACTCTTTTTACCCCTATACCCTAAATCTAGAAGTTATAGCTTAAGTCTGTTTTCTACTTCCAGGATACATGTTGATCCCCCTTAGTAAAATAGACAAATAGTGCAGAATTATCAATGAACGTATCAAGTTCACTAACGACAGGGTATCATAGAAAATACCATTAAACCATTAGCACCACATATGTGTATATGCTTGGATGTCAGTATACACATTCATTCTCTGGTCACCCTCATTTACACATTTTGGGGTGCACTTGCTTCAAACATTTTATCGTTATTAGCCAAATTCGGCAAATCGATTCGAGAGCAAAGTGCATCGACAGTTGGACATTTGATTCCCGATATTCATTGGATTTTATTGCCGAGAATTGATCCAAGGACTTTGTAAATGCATGCAGATGAATATTACTTAAAATAGAATTGATATGCAAAATATACTCGCATATTGAATAATTTGATGTTAAGATATTATCCAAAGGGATATTGTGTTTCGTGTTAAATTTATGAATCATTTTATGGCCTGATTTTATTGACGATTTATTTTAACTAAATTTTATTGCAGACAAATTGGATCGGTTAGTGAAAAATATCAATATTTAGAAAATTAAAACTAATCTTCTAATAGCATTTACAGTTAGAAAACTATGCAATCATATGTTTTATTACATTTTTGCGTTGTTTAGATGTTTGGGCTATGATTTTAATTTCCATCAAATTGCAAGGCAATATTTCTGAATTAAAATTATATATTAATGTCTGATTGCATACCAAAATGGTTTAATATGTCGCAAAGTTGCTCATTATCGCTTACTCTTACCAAAGACCTAGACATCTTCTACTCTCCCTCTTATAAATATGAGCAATCAATGAGAGTATATTTTATTAGTCGCATAGGAGACGTTGACTAGTCAACATCTCCTGCAATATCAAGTGGAAGTTGAAAGTGAAATTGAAAAGCATAAAGAGTTATAATTAGAGATACTGCATAGGAAGGAAGAGATAGAAGATAAAAAGAGAGGGAAGTAAATGACAGAGGGAACTAGAAAATAAACGATAGAGTGAGAAAGAAGATATTGTTGCGTGTTATGGTTCGCGGCCAATAATTTTAATGTTCCGGGAAAGTGAAAACGCAATGTCTTTTTCAATTAAGTTTAAAAGAGCTTATTCAAAAGAATGCACAATTATTAATTTCACTATTAAAAGTCTAACTTCCACTTGTCAATAAATTTCTATTGCAATTGTCTTCTCAAATCCCTTCCCAATTACTCAATCAATATTGCCTTTACCTCGCGCTTCACTCTATCGCAGTTTTTATTATGGCGGTTGTAACGAATGAGCCCCCCGTTCATTCAGCTCGCCTTTGTATAGGGTCTCTAGCCATTCAACCCATTTCTCGTACAGTGGCGAATGTTCTGCCGAGATGTACCTAGTATATTCGAGCAGCTTAATGAGTGGAGTGACGTCACTTTCAGATGTTGATCATGCTTAGTGGGTTCTCGTGGTTCCGAGTAAATTCACTTTGTTGATCATGAGGTTCTTAATGGTTGTGAAAACAATTGCGACAGTAGCTCGCGTAATTCTTCGTGCATGTAACACTGCCCCCACCTCAATTCTTTTCGCCCCAAAAAGATGTGTCGCCAATTGTAGTCAATTCTCCCTGGGTGTAATATGGGGCAAGACGGTCCAGATGCACGATTTTCATTTTGGCTCTCGGTTTACGGTGTTTCTGTTTGCGGTATACGACGTCGTTGATTCGCTTTGTAACTCGGTATGGTTCCTCCCAATTATGTTGCAAGTTTGGAGACCTACCCTTCCGCCGTTGCGGGTTATATAGCCACACCAAGTCATCTTGCTGGGAGCCAGTAGAATTAGCCTTTAGATCATACCTGGTCTTCATGCGGTCAGTAGCCGATTCGAGGTGTTTTCGCACTGTCCGATGTATCTGGTTCAACTGTTGCCTTAGCTCACTTGCGTACTCCGAGATCGTTTGGGGTTTCTCAGGGGGTGTTCCGAACTTTATATCAGCCGGCAGACGAAAAGTCTTTCCAAAAATGACTTTGGCTGGGGCTTGACCCGTCGATACATGTTTGGCAGCCCTGTATGCCATCAAAAATTGTGGGATATGTCGGTCCCAGTCCCTTTGGTTCTCGTCAACCATCTTGGCCAGATGTTTATTGAGCGTGCCGTTGAAACGTTCGACCATTCCATCGGACTGGGGATGCAGCGGTGCTGTTCTCGTTTTTCGTATTCCCAGCAGCTCACACGTTTCGCCAAAAACCAGTGACTTGAAGTTTCAGCCTTGATCCGAATGTAGTTTCCAAGGTATGCCGTACCTACTGAACCAATTTAACACTAGCTGTTCGGCTACAGTACTTGCTTCCTGGTTGGGAATAGGGCAGACCTCGGGCCACTTGCTGAAATAATTGGCCACAACTAGCGTATAGCGATTTCCCCAATTGGATTCAGGAAAGGGTCCTGCGATGTCAACTGCAATCCTTTCGAATGGCACGCCCACGTTATAGGTTTGCATTTGTCCTCTCAGTCGTCGCTTTGGACCTTTGACGGAAGCGCAAATTTTGCATCTGCGACACCAGTCCTCTACGTCTTCTCGAGCGTGGAGCCAGTAGTACCGTTCCCGCAATTTCGCTAAGGTCTTGTTAACACCAAGGTGGCCTCCCGAGGATCCTTCATGCATTTCCTTAACCACATCGTGGATTCGGCTTTTGGGAAGTATAGCTTGCATCCTATAGGAGCTGCCATCCGCCGCTTCCCATTTCCGCTTGAGTACGCCACCCTCCACTTCAAGGGAGTTCCATTGTGCCCAATAGCTTTTCAGGGTTGCGCCATGCATTGAAACGTCTTTCCACTCAGGTCACCCAGTTGTCTCCTTCCATATGAGCAATGGTCCGATGTCTTCATCGGCTAACTGGGCATTTCGAATCTCCTCCGATGACCAACCTTCATCGAATTCGGCCGTTATCAATCGCAGATCAACGGGTGGTTCCTTTTCCTCAATCCTTCGGCAACGCTTGCAGTTAGCTGAACATAGATGACGAGATAGGGCGTCAGCATTTTCATGAGCTCCGCTCTTGTAAAGTAGTTGATGTCTCACTATGTCTGGTCAGATGATCGATCGGGTTGCACTAGTGTTGCTTGTTATGGTGCAGTGTTCATCGTCAACTTGACCCGGAAGGCTTAAGTCTGCTTCTCCGCGATGCAGCCTTGACATGGTGACGGGGGTGCTAGGGACGTCGATCCTCCTAGCCAACGTTCGCCCGAAGAAGTTGGCCCCTTTGGTTTGATGGGCTTCCATTCTAGGCTCCTGACTCGGTCTGGATCTCCACCACCCTGGACATTAGCTCCGTCTTCTTCCCTTCTTGCAGTCTCTTTCCAGGTGCCCTTTCTCTCCACAATCCCAGCATCTAGGCGTACCATTCACCTGCAGCTCTCGCTCAATTCCCACACGCTCACACCTGCAATTGTCTGCCACAACCTCGCGGACCCGGGCAGCAGTACGAGTCACATTTTTCGCTGCCTCAAAGTTTAAACTATAAGCCAATACATTCTTGACTGTTTGCTTTTGAGCTAAATGCACAGCTTGTGCAATGCTTCTGTTGCTGCGTCATCTCGATGCTGGATAAGCCAAAAGTGCCAGTCGCTCAATGTCTTGGGCTAGCTGCTGTAGGGTTTCGCCAGACTTCTCCATCCAATGACGTAGCTGTGACCAATAACTCTGCTTCATATGATCGCCTCCATAACGCATCTCGAGTGCATTCAGTATAGTAACCGGGTTTGAGTGTAACTCAACGGGGATAGTCTGCAAAAGCTCGGCAGCTGGGCCTCTTAGAGCAAGAATTAATGCAGTTGCTCGCTGCTGCTCATTCCAGTGATTTATCCTAGCGGCAGCTTCAAACTGGGTCTTGTAAATGCTCCAGACCGTTTGCCCGTCGAATATTGGTGCTTTCACATTTCTGGATGAGCTTTGTACTGCGGTTTTAAGCGGAGCTGGTGAGGTGGTTACTACTGCTTTTGCTGCTTCCAATTCTTTTTTCATGTTTTCCATCTCGTGGTTGATTCTCTCTTCGACCTGGCTGACCTTTTCCTCGACCTGGTAAACCTTTCCCTCGATCTGGTCAACCTTTTCCTCGACGGCTTTAATTTGTTTGTTCATACTACCGAGCTCCGCTTTTATTTCGGATGACTGTTTCTCCAGCTTTTGTGTGATGTCTGGCTTGATTTCGATCGCTTGTTGGTCCAGCTTCGCTGATTGTTCATTTAGCTTCGCTGATTGCTCATCTAGCTTCGCAGTTAGACTAGTTCATTTAGCTTCGCAGTTTAATTGAATGACTGTTTTTGCTGCTCTTTCTGCATCAGCAACAACATTTGCATCAGCGCATCCTTTGGTTCCTTTGATTTTGGCGTTTCTGCGTCTCCCCTAAGCTCCACCATGGTAAATTCATTTATTTTCAAATGTCAGCTTCGCGGTTATTATTTATTTTTATTATTTCGGCTTTTATTTATTTTTCCACCAGTTTCCACGTTACGTTTCACTTTTGTGCAATTTTCTTATTTTTTATGTTTAAACGTTTTTTCAATTGCAAAATTTTCTTTCTTACTTCTTGACACCACTGTCGCATGTTATGGTTCGCGGCCAATAATTTTAATGTTCCGGGAAAGTGAAAACGCAATGTCTTTTTCAATTAAGTTTAAAAGAGTTTATTTAAAAGAATGCACAATTATTAATTTCACTATTAAAAGTCTAACTTCCACTTGTCAATAAATTTCTATTGCAATTGTCTTCTAAAATCTCTTCCCAATCACTCAATCAATACCGCCTTTACCATGCGCTCAACTCTATCGCAGTTTTTATTATCGCGGTTGTAATGAATGAACCCCCAATTCATTCAGCTCGCCTTTATATAGGGTCTCTAGCCATTCAACCCATTTCTCGTACATTGGCGAATGTTCTGCCGAGCTGTACCTAGTATATTCAAGCAGCTTAATGAATGGAGTGACGTCAGTTTCAGATGTTGATCATGCTTGGTGGGAGTAAATTCACTTTGTTGATCATGAGGTTCTTAATGGTTGTGAAAACAATTGCATCAGTAGCTCGCAGAATTCTTCGTGCATGTAAAAATATAGTGAGACAGAAGATAGAGTGAAATAGACGATAGAGAGGGACTGAAGATAAAAAGGAAGAGATAGAAGAAATAAATTGTGAAGAATACAGGGGACTTTGGGTAAGTACTTGGTATTCTTTTGCTGATCTGGGTCAGCTCCTGTCATATTTTGTTGTCTTTTATAAATTTTGAATTTTTTATATTATTGAAAGTTAGTTATTTGGCGGATATTAAACAAATAATAATATATAGATTGTTCTCTTTTGGCGGAGAGAACGTCGACGGACGATGACGTGGTTGCCCGACGTAACATACCTGAATAACACGAGCAAATTGCTTCACTGGATGCCCAGCTTGACAATATTACACTCAAATTAGATCAAGTATTTGTAACACTGTTGCAAACATAAGAAACACTCGCGAAAACTAATGCCGAGCTGGTCGACCAGCGAAAAAAAAACGTATTGCTAGCTGCAAAAAATGCATAGCTAGTTTAACTGTTGAAAAATAAAGCTGAGACAAACGGGAAACCTCAAAAAGACAGTCCTCAGATGAAAAAACGAAAAGCGAGGACATCTTCACCTCCAAAGTCTTGTTCCTCTTCTGAAACTTCAGAAAGTGAGATGGAAGTTGATGGCATGGATAGCAGCAAAGAGGATAAGATTTTTGCCCTTCCACCACCAAAACCAGCTACGACATTTACAGATATGGCCATTACTCAGAAACTAACACTACAAATACACAACCCGCACCACAAACACAAGAAATAAAACAATACCAATCATTTATCAAGAGCCCTCAAACTGGTCTCAAACACTTAATATTATGAAAACACAAAATGTCTCATACACATCCGGTATAAGAGTCTACCTTGGCATACAAATCATACCAACAACACCCACAGATCACAGACGGCTGACAAAAACACTAACTGAAAACGAAACACGACATCACACCTACATACTTCCGGAGGATAGACAGCTGAATGTTGTGATCAGGGGCCTGTATGGCCTTTCAGTCAAAGAAATCAAGGAAGACTTACAGTCTCAGGGCTTCAACCTCATTAATATACCCACACTTCAAAAACCAGAGGCCACTGCAATCAAGGTGCGAACTGATTTTCTAGAGCTCATTGTCATTTTCGCTTACAATCCTCGAGGAATTAGAAATCTCTTAAATGATCTTTGAATACTTGCTGTATTTGAAGGCCCTCTCTTCACTGCAGGAGATTCAAATGCCATACACAGCCTTTGGCAAACTTTGAAAAGCAACAAAGCTGGGACCGAGCTCAATACATTCGTTACACCCAACCACTTCAGCCTACATATCCCAACACATTACAGATTAAGAAATGGCTTTGCACTGGACATTGGATATAGCGGGGTTTCACACAATATGTTCGATTAAATGTCCTCGATGAGCTGACTTCCAATCACAAACCAGTCTTTTTCCTCATAGAAAATATCTTCATTGATTTTCCTATGCAAGAGAACAAGATAATAAACTGGAAAGCGTTTTAAGTCGCATTGGCCAACGAAATTAATTTTCAATCACTTGAAACGGCCGACGACATCGACAACATCATTGAGAACGTAGCTCAGAAAATTTTGCAGGCAAAAGAAGACCAAACGGTCATAACTCCGAGAAGGTAAACGAATCCCTATGAACTCCCTCAGAACATCGAATAACTGATCAGGAGAAGGAATCAAGTTCGAAGGAGAGCTAGATTTACAGGTACAAATAAAATGATTTCTTGGCTACCGGAATCTATCCGGTCCGATTAGTATTTCACAAGCACTTACTGACATTATCAATACAATATTTCGTTTGTGAAAGCATCCCAAAATATGGAAATCAGTGGTTATTATTGTCTTTCCGAAACCTCAAAAGGACCCACAATTTTTACAAAACTGGAGGCCCATCAGTCTTCTTTCATCATTGTCGAAAATTGCGGAAAGGGTGATTCTGCATCGACTTAATGAGGTTGCGTCCGACAAGGATATTATACTGGAAGAACAATATGGCTTCAAAGGTAAACACTCTACTAAACTCCAGTTAGTTAGAGCGGTACGGTTTCAATCGCAGGAATTCAACAAGGCTATTTATGTTTGACAAAGTTAAGGCCTTTGATAACGTCTGGCGTGCAGGACTTATCTTCAAAATACATCAATTCAATATGCCACTGCAGCGTACTCAAATTATTGGCTTCTTCTTGGAACGCGGAACATTCCATGTCAGAATTGACAAACATCTCTCAAAACGGAGAACAATTGATGCTGGAGTTCCTCAGGGCTCGCCCATGTCACCGGTCCTATATAATATATTTACTGCAGACTTTCCCACTCTGCCTCTAAAAGTAAAACTATCACTATCACTTTTTTTCGTAGCACTACAGCCCCTTTCGGGACTTCGCTTAGAGATAGTTAAAGTATCTCATTGTCATGATCGAATGTATCGGCACTCCACAAGATGATATAATCATTATTACGCTTTGGCCGTGTGTCCGTCCACCCAGCTGCGATACGCTTATGATACCTGTATATTTATTACAGCACGACAAGCGAGATTCATCACTTCAAACTTGGAACGCTCAAGAAATATTGGATAGCCTAAAAAGTATTGAGTCTTTTTTGTCACTAGATGTTGTTCATTGTTATTGCGTTCAAAAGGTGACATTCCAGTCTACAATTTTAATATGGACAGTTTTGTATTTCGTCATTCGTGTCAAAAGTTGCATTCATTTAAAAACGAGTGAAATTTCTGAAAAAATCGTTGTATTTTACAATATCAATAAGATCACGGTGACAATGCACCGCAGGCTTGCGGAAAAAGATTAGTGGTGTCTACGGTCAAGATACTTTATCAAAAGCCACAGCCAAGAGCTGGTCCGCTCGCTTTCGTTCTGGAAATTTCGATGTCAAAGGTGCACCTCGCTCAGGTCGACCAATCACTGAAAAAGTCGATGGAACCTTACAAAAAATTGAAGAAGACCGACACAACATCCGTCACCAAACTGTTTTGAACCATTTACGTAAGGCTGGATACACAAAGAAGCTCGACGTTTGGTTGCCGCATGAAATTTGATCGACAGAATTTCCATTTGCGAAATGCCAATAAAACGCAACGGAATCGAGCCATTTTTGAGGGGGTGATGAAAATTGGGTAAGATACGAGAATGTCGTTTGAAAAAGTTCCTGGTCAAAAAAAAGGTGAATCATCACAAGCAACTTTAAAGTCAGGATTGACACCAAATAAGGTTATGCTGTGTGTTTGGTGAGATTGGAAGGGAATCGTTTATCATAAGGTGCTAGAATCTAGCCAAACACTCAATTTGGCCTTGCACTGTCAGCAATTAACCAGATTGCTACAAGCAATTCAAAAAACCGGCCAGAATTGATCAATAGAAAGGACTTTGTCTTCCATCATGACAATGCCAGACCACACACATCTTTGATGACCCGGCAAAAATTTACAGAGCTTGTCTAGGAAGTTTTGATGCATCTACCGTATAGTCTGAGCCTTGCACCGTCAGACTACCATTTGTTTCGGTCATTGCAAAACTTTTGCAAGGCCTGTGCATATCGCTGTCGTTGCTCAAAGTGTGGAGGAAGACCCGAATTTGTCGATTCCTCGACGTGCTCAACATTTGGGCTTGTCTTATGGCTCATTGGGGCGGATTTTGCATTTGGATTTGCATCTCCATCCGTACAAAATCCAACTCACTCAAGAACTTAAGCCTCAAGACCATACACAACGCAGAATGTATGCGAATTGGGTGATTGAACAACAAGCCATTGATAACGATTTTTCGAACAAAATTTTCTTTAGTGATGAGGCTCATTTTTCGCTCAGTGGTTGCGTAAATAAACAGGATTGCCGCATATGGGGCTCTCAAAATCTTCAGGTGATCGCAGAAAGGCCTTTGCATCCGGAAAAAGTGACCGTTTGGTGTGCATTATGGTCTGGTGGTGTTATTGGCCCGTATTTTTTGAAAACGATCAAGGAAGAGCCATCACAGTCAATTCTAACCGCTATGGACGGATGTTAACCGATTATTTTTGGAGAGAAATTGAAGATCAAGGAAGAGCCATTACAGTCAATTCTAACCGCTATGGACGGATGTTAACCGATTATTTTTGGAGAGAAATTGAAGATTATGATCTGGAAAATATGTGGTGCCAGCAGGACGGAGCCACAAGCCACACAACACAGGCTAATCGAGCACGCGTAATTTCGAGATTGAGTGATGTCAATTGGCCCGCAAGATCCTGCGACCTAACACCTTTGGATTTCTTTTTATGGGGCTATGCGGAAGATCGTGTTTACGCGAACAATCCTCAAAATCTTGAGCAATTGAAAACCAATATTCGTGAAGTTATGGCCGAGATATTGCCGGAAATGTGCCGAAAAGTCATTGAAAATTACCTCAAAAGGATTGAGGCCTATAAGAGGTCCCGTGGAGGACATTTGAATGATGTTGTGTTTCACGTATAATGGCAAGGTTCAATCTTTATAATAATTTTGTTTCCATCTGAATATTTTATGTGTTTTCTTTAGCTTTACTTCCCCAAGCGTAAAATGGATAACCCTATACCTTGGAATTACATTTGAAAAAAACCTCACATGGAAACAACACATACAAAATAAACGGGGACACTGGATTGGACTTCTCTTCTCTCTATACCCACTCATTAAATCCAAAACTGCTTATATATAAACAAATTATATGACCGACATTACTATGTGATAGTTTTGCTTTCTAGCAGATGACAGAAACTAACAAAAAAAGCACTCCAGTCCTTCCAAAATAGAATTATTAGAAAGATTTTAAGAATTCCATGGTACTTTAGAAACGTTGACATATGCAAGGACCTAAAACTGGCAGCAGCTGAAAAATACGTAAGTGACAAGGCACTGAAACTCTTTGAAACTATTGATAACCATACTAATAGTACCCTGGCATTCCTTCGAACTGTACGGAACGGGGACAAATTAAGGTTCTCAACTATCTGATAAATAACTCTTTAAAATTTTTTCCTTAAAATCATAAAGTGACTGAAACTGGCTCAAGAAGGTAGACGGGTACTGAAGTACTCACAGATATGAGGGAGTTGAGTTGCTAAATGGCACCAACTTCACCCCCACATTTCGCCAAAGTACACTTTACGAGCACATTTCAGTAATGTATAGGATTCCAAATGCCTATTCTTGTTACTAGTTCAATTAGTCTACCTGAGGAAAGATATTTCATAATTTTTCGTAATAATTGCTGGTGTTGTTTTTGGATAATTGTCACGTAGCTCTTGCCTCTGCAATGAGTATTAAAATTTGTATTAAAACAGGTAAAATTCCCTTGAGCCAAGGTACTTTTGAAATTTATGCAATTATGAATTGACATACTCAATACAGCACCAATTGCAAACATAGCATGTAAGTTAGAATGAAAGCAGCCATCTTTACAACCACAAAAAAGCAGCAACAACTATTCGCAGCAGCGGCAGCAATTCGCCCACAACATGACGAACTCTATGAAGCGAAAAAACTCCAAACCTACGTACACGCACAAAAGCAATCGAACATCAATTAAACTAGGTGTGCAATTAAATTGACTAGTTCGTTCAAAACGAAACTTTGTGTTGGGCTGTTTCATATGAAGATAGATTTTTCTATTCATGACGGTAGTTTAATTAAAACTGCAATTACAACAGCATCAATATTAGTTGCAGCGAAAGATAACAAAACCTACCCAGCAGATGTTGGAAAGTTGGGTACAGTACGGGCGACACCTACACAAACAAGAAGTCTTATCTTTCACGTTCGTATCACTGAAAGACGTAACTTGGCATTTGTGTTGAACACTCCATTCATCCCTGCCCACGATGCCTCAGGCTAACCCGGGAAATTGGTCATTGAAGTTGGACAAGCGTAAATTATAAACAATTACCTCTAATTATCGAGAAATGTTCAGCAGCCTTCGACAGTAGCCCCAACTAACGCAATAAAGAGTCCTGAGCGGAGTGTAATGCCCGTGCAGTTTTGATGGCCTATTTCACTACCATATGGAAGATATTTACGCTGGTCTAGCTTCTAATACATCAAACCAGCGATCAACATCGTCAACTCGGAGCTGCCAACTATGAAGGAAGTAAATATAGATAAACACTAGCTGACACGTTACTCTGACTCAGTAGGTATAATAAATTAAATTAATTTTTTATTCATTATTTTGATACAACCAAATTAATACTTGCTAATAAAGTTGAAAAAAGTGTAGCCCATTTTAAATTGTATAGGAGTGAGAATTAAACGTTCTGTCAGAACTTGAAAGTGATAGGTAAAATATCAGAACAGTGTGAAGAGACACAAACCAACATACTCGTTTTAAATCATCGTTTTATTTACCTTATTTTTAGGTATAGTTTAGAATCAATGGCTTATATTCAAAAATATACCAAGTAAATTAATAACACATATCAATTAAATTTTATAGAGAAAGATAACATTAATTTCGAACTATTATTTCCATTACTTTAAATTATTAAAATTGAAAATTATCTGAGCTGTAATTGGTGTACAATATTTTTGGTTAATATCTGTTGCTAAATCGAATAGATTTTATGGTATTCCCACACGTGCACAGGTGACATATAGTTGTCCATGGGAGAAACACGTATTTTCCAAGTCCAAACCACAGGTAGACATTGTTTGGCCGCTTTTTGGAGAAGATTACTCAAGTCTGGTGCCTTAGACCGCTCGGCCGTCCTCTCTTCGTGCATGTACTAGTTTTTGTTTTTTTTTGTGGTAGGGAGGTGAATGCTATTTATGCACAGAATGTGGGACTTCCATCGCGACTGGACTACCCACTAAGCACCTCCCCTGTCAACCTGAGAACCCAGCCTGGAACCGTTTGACACATTACTTCGGCCCAGGTCTCTTTTTGTTACGCCGTGGGGCGCCTTCAAGCTGGGGAGTCCCCCTCCTAGTGGGAGGGGAGAGGGAAAGAGAAAATGCCAGAAAAGCGATCCCCCAGCCCCAGCCCACTGCTGCTGTGAGTCCCTTTTATATTTTAGGACTGCCCGAGCATAATTGTGCCACCTGGTTCCATTTGTCAACCAATTCGAGCATCACCGCAGCTATATTATCCGGGGTGAGCTCTCCCGTCTCCCTGTAGAGTTCCCTTCACAGCCTGACCCATTCTGTACACGCAAAAAATGTGTGACAGGCATTGTCCTCCTCTCTCGGGCAAAACCGACAGTCGGGAGACCGTGACTTACCGATCTTGTGCAGGTAAGACTGAAAACACCCATGCTGGGTCAGATAGAAGTCAGTCTCACACTGCCTTCGATTCCGCCACGGTCTCACATCCGGGATGAGGCGCGCAGTCCACCTTCCCTTCGTGCGATTCACCCAAGACTGCTGCCAATCGTTGAGCGAGCGCTGTCTCTCCTCGCGGACAACTATCTCCCTCGCATCCTCGTTTCGGCACAGGTAAATAGCGTGGCGCTCTCTAGCAAGGAGGGCGACAGGTATCACGCCTGCAATAACTCTCACCGCCGAGTTGGAGACTGTTGGATACGAAGATGCAATTCTCAGTGCTCCTCTTCTCTGTACCTGTGCCAAACGTTTTCGGTATACCTCCTTGCTGAGAGCGCCGCCCCATACCTCTACTCCGTACAGTAGCACTGACCCTACAGCACTCATCAAGAGGCGTCTTCTTGATGGGCTGGGTCCCCCTACGTGGGCCATAAGTCGACTCAGAGCCAATATTCCCGAAGAAGCCTTCTCAGCCGTTGCCCTGATTTGCTCAGAGAAACTGATCTTTGAGTCGATCAGTAGCCCCAGGTACTTCACCGCTGGCTTCGATTCGATTCGTCAGTCGCCAATACTGATCATCCTTACTCTAGGGATTCTCTTTTTTGCCAAGATGACAACTTCGGTTTTCTCCAGTGCTAAACTCAGCCCGCGAGCAGTCATCCAGTCCCTCACTCGGCGCATTAGCATACCTAGCCTAAGTTGCGCTTGTTCAACGGTGCGTCCAGCGACCAGAGCCACAACATCATCCGCATAGCCGACCAAGCGCGACTCATCTGGCATCTCAAGTCTCAGTAGCCCGTCGTAAGATACGTTCCACAGGTCCGGACCAAGGATAGATCCCTGGGCAACACCCGATGTAATTTCCATGCTTCGTTGGCCCTATGTCGTGTCATAGAACAGGCTTCGGTCCTTTAGGTAGTTGCTCAAAAGCCGCATTAGATATTCTGGAACTTGAAAAGAGTTTTCCAGCGTATCCAGAATATCCACCCGTCTAGCGAAGTTGAAGGCATTCCTGATGTCGAGTGTCACCAACAGGACGATCCTTCGCTTGATGCGACTATATGCCTCTGCCTTTTGGACCGCGTTCACCACCTCTGAAATCGCATCAATGGTAGAACGTCCTGCTCTAAAGCCATACTGCCAAGGAGGTCCCCAGCAGCACGAATCGCGTCAGTGAGTCTTCCCTTGATGAGTTTCTCTAGCACTTTCCCAGCCGTGTATAGCATGCATAACGGGCGGTATGCAGACGGCGATTCGGGATTTCCCTTCCCCTTGCTGATCAGCACCAGCCTCGCCACCTTCCATCGTACCGGGAAAACCCCGTCACGTAGGCAAGCGTTGAATGTACTGAGCAGCAAGTCAGGACAATGGTGATAGACGAGCCGCAACACCTCAGCTGGAACACCATCTGGACCTGGAGCCTTCCTCGCTTTCAAGGAGAGGACTGCCTCCTCCAGTTCCAGCTGTGTGAAGAGTGGGCACTCGACTGCTGTTTCACCATGGACAGCGTCAACACGGACGGGATGGGTGGGGGAGAGTCTCCACACTATCGCGTCCATCTTTTCCACGTCAAATATACAAGGCTTCCGTAGGGCACCAAGTTTCCCCATGACCAGCTTGTAGCCAAGGCCCCACGGATTCTTGTTCACACTGTCCACTAGGTCTTGCCAGCAGCGAGCCTTGCTACTGTTGATCAGTTTGCGAAGGCATTTCCTGGCCGACTTATATGCTGCCACCCAGTTGCATGCCTCGTCACGGTTCCGCGCCCGTTGAGCCTCCCGTCGAAGCTTGTGGCACTCCCTTCGCTTTTCAGCGATTTCAGTTGACCACCAGTACACTGGGGGCTTGCCGTGCCGGGGCCTTTGACGGGGCATAGAAGCGCAGCAAGCAGTCGTAATGATGCTCATAGTAGAGTTCACCACGTCTTGAGCTGCCAGTTCTTCCGTTCCCTCCGAAGCTCGCTGCAGCGGCTCACCTGCTGTGAGAACCTTGACGAACCTCTCGACGTCCATCCTTCCGATGTTCCATCCAGTTGTAGAAGACCGAAAGCACGGACGCCGGGAGACAGCATCACTGATCTCAAGCAGAATGCACTGATGATCACTGGCTGAGTAGTCCTCTAATACTTTCCAGTTGTGTATCCTCCGTACTAAGGACTCCGAGGTGAATGTCACGTCCGGTTTGGTTCCCTCACAGCCAATATGGCGAAAAGTCGACGAGGGCCATCCTGGCCGCCATTTCCAGGATTCGTTTTCCCTGCGGATCCATCTGAGGGATGCCCCATTCGATTGCTCTGCGTTCGAGACAGCGCCCTCCAAAGCATTAAGCTTGGCTTGGAAAGATGATATCGACTCGTTAGGCATTAGATACACACTAAAGAAGGTGATCCCTTGTTCAGGAATTGTTTGGCGTCCATTTCGGTCAAGACGGCTATGGCCATGAGTTGTCCCCTATTGTTTTCTGGTGTCAGTCTCGCTTTGATGCTTCCCACGCTAGGGAACTCCCTTTAGATGATCTCTTCTACCTCGGCCAGATCTGTCACGCAGTCAATGTCTCGTATTTCGATCGTTGCCATCGGCTCAAGCGGGGCTATAGTTGCGCTTTTGCCGAGGACTTTCTTTACTGCGTTACAGAATGCATCTTTATTGCCGGCCTCTGCCTC
This sequence comes from Odontomyia ornata, assembly GCA_963969285.1. Taxonomy (NCBI): domain Eukaryota; kingdom Metazoa; phylum Arthropoda; class Insecta; order Diptera; family Stratiomyidae; genus Odontomyia; species Odontomyia ornata. The sequence continues at coordinate 194,748,553 of OZ017741.1, forward strand.
GAATTCTACTAGTATGTGGCCCGACCGCGTTGGTTGTACTACTTTAATGGTAGTATTGGGGTCTTCGGGCCTTACGTTTTCCCTAATGTCCCGCAATACCTCCGCGTAGGATCGGCCATCTTGGGGCTTTACAACCAGTGCCTGCTGCCGGGGTCTTCGTCGGGGCTTCTGCCTCTCCTGTTTTGCATCAGGTCCTTTTTCTAATTGGGCACCCATGCGAACTTTACTTTGTGGCTTTCTTTGAAGGAGTTTCTTTGCGGCTTTCTTTGCCCCTTTTGTAAGCACTGTCTTGAACCCCTGATCTGGTGCTCCAAGCCCATCAAGTGCCTCTTCCTTCCTTCTTTTATCCCGATCACCTTCGATTGGGCTAGACGCCATTCTTTTGTTGACTTTTAATGGTGGAGCTATCTGCATGTCGTCTTTAGATTTCGCCCCAAGCGCCTCTTTAGCCTTCTGTTCGTCTTCGGCCCTTAACCAGCTCCTCCGATACTGCCCTATGCGGGAATTTCCTCGGGTACGTGGGGGTGGAACTCCCGGAAGAATGCTAGCCTCCGAGAGTGCTCTTGTCGACCGGCGTTCCCCCTGCGGGCGTATGTACTAGTTTGAACAGAAAGCTTAAGACGGATTGGAAACATTATATATCGAATGGAAGAATTTATCAAACTGCTCAAGTGACAGGAGTCGATATCTTCATATTGAAACTTCTTCGGAATCATATCGCATGATCTGTAACTGTGTTGAATTTCACAGCCGTTTCACGCTACAGACGGGTATATTGCGGCTTGCCTCGCTACTGGCGAGTTCCTCCAGAAGTATTCGTGTATTTGGACATGAATCGATGTTTTTGATCTGGACGGCGTCCCAGTCATATATCACATATATCGACGGGCCACCGATAAGAAGATAAAATATCCTCCGAATTCGAGCTCACGAGACCAACGATTCCAATGGAGGTACTCATTTGCTAGATTCGTTGAAGCTGATCGAGCTGAGACGGAGCGATCTAGGTATTAGTGGCTGTGTGACAATGTCTAAATTATTCGTATTTATTTTCAGTTTTAATGTTTTTCGTTACCTAGTTTATGAGTGTCCGCTCATTATTGCTACATTTAGTGTTGTTGTTCATTTGTATTTAAAATTAGGGATAGGTTAGGTATATGCTACGTTTATTTTATTACGTTAGAGATAAGGTTAAATGCGTAGGTTAGGCATATTGTGATAGAATTTTTTAGTATAAGATAAAGTTTTTTAAATTGAATTTTTGTTAGAATTAGGTTATAACATATAAGATTAGGATCAAAGTTCATTATTGTGTTACAATTATAAATAATTTTGGGATAGTGTTGGTTGATTTTTTCTCCTTTTTCCAATCAAATCATAAAATATGTAATAATCTTAATTAATTTGAATTTTTTATAGTTTTTTTGATAAAATGTGTTTAACTAACAACGTATAAATTCAGAGAGCCATTTGAGCCGATAAGTTTTTTTATTGTTATTGTTTAGAATTTGCTTTACATTCTTTTAAAATTTATAACGATTAGTATTAAATAAAGCGGTTTTGACTTTGACTTTGACTCTATGCCCTAAGATACTAAGCTCATAAAAGCAGAACTACAGGTCCACGCCTCAATCAGGGCTGATTAAATGCTCCCTTGGTCTTTTCTTAAATACCAAAAGTGAGTTTGCTTTCTTAATCATTTCTAGTAATTGTTATATATAGGCAGAGTATCATTCGTTGCATTGTTCTTTAGACGATCCGTTCTGGCAAAAGGTATTACGAATTGATCTGGACTTAAAATCGGTAAGCGTTTTATCTGATGATGAAGGCTTCTTTGACTTAATTATGATCCTTTTCTGGGAAACCACATGAAACTTATCCCATCACTGGGTGAGCTTCCTCAACAGGTCTCCTGCATTTACCACATTTGCCCTTCGGTGCTTTTGTGGTCATTATCGGATTTATTAATCATTATTGAATTTTTATAGTTATTAATCTTATTTAAAATTCCTCGGATGTAATTATTACTTTTCCTCAAATTTCACTTCATGATCTTCTTTCATAAATTTTTCTTCCATTATTTTAAAAAAAGTTTGTTATCCATTTTTTTTATTAAATGTTTGAAAATATGTATTATAAGTAAATAATGTATTTAATTCATTTGAACTTATCTAAGTGTAAAACTAGTTCCATATGAAGAATTTTTGTCCAAACTAATGAAAACACCAGCCACAATTATTTTTAAAATTACATGTTCGCTTTATTTACAAATTATACAAGAAAATTTATCCCATGCATGGGCTGGAAGTGTGAAGTTTCAAACATTGGAATATATGAGCGTAGCAAATACTCCAGCCAGTAAAAATCCAATGAATTCAAATAACACACTTCCAATACCAGCGTGTTTGATATATGGGGTTGCAGTTTTGAGAATTTTATCCAGTTTATCGACACAGCCTTGCTTGTATGCCTTCTCCTTAGTGCACTCCCACTTTTTTTCTTTGCAACAAGTTAATGTTACTTTCTCATCGCCGTAGTCATTGGGACCCGTTCTTCCACAGCAACGTAGAGCAAACTGAATACCATCCATAGTTGAGAATTTGACACCAGGTACCATCGGCTTCTTTCGATTCTTCCACACCTCTTCCAGGTTTGACCTCACCATCTCTTCCAATTTATGGTCGCCCTGGAATAGCATTACTGTGACAATGATGGTGAAAATGACACATGCCAGCAAGCAGATTGCGTAAACTATCGATACTATTAGTGAATCAACGGCAATGGCAACAACTCCAAAGACACATGTTGCAATTATGAGTATTCCCAAGCAAAGAAATGCAACTGCAAGCTTGTCAGCACCAGCTTTTTGTGACAATTGCTGTATTTCTGCCGTTTTCCCACCTTTTGCTAGAACGTAGATGCCAAGAGTTAGGCATGCTATCCCGAATATGACGAAAACAACAATGAAAATCAAGATGAGGATTTTCAGCAATGACCGAGGAAGCATTTCACAATTTTAATCTAAAATTTTACAGTAGTCACAAAACCACAATAAATTTAATAAAACATCATTTTGTTCCTAAAATAATATTTCGTCAGAATTTTAAGCAACTTTGGAGAGTCAAAAATGTCAGGGATTGATACTACAACGAGAAATTTTCTTCAAATTTGGTTCAAATGATCAGAAATCTAAAAATACGTCAAAACTTATGTTTTGACACTGAAACCGAACAATAATTTGTCATTTATTACAGCACGCATGCTTGGAGAAAGAATATGCAGAAGAAAATTGATTGTCAAACTATTTTTTTTTTAAATACCTCCATTCCCTACCACTCTCTCCATCACTCTTCCTTCGTCGCACAACGCTCGTTCGATGTGCATTCACATTACGTCGCTTGGTCCTTGTGCCACCCAGACAATGTACTGTTTACTTGTGAAGTTCTGAATGGTTGAATATGTAGTCATTGGATCACGAGAAATTCAGGGATCACCTTTATACACATATTGTAAATGATTGTGCATTAGTCGCCATAGATCAACTTCTCATTTAGTTCTCAACAGGACCAAAAAGAATGGCATTTGAATAGAAAGATATTAGAACTTAGTCATGCTTTAGTCGTAATTCAGAAAGTTTCAGGATCGTGTAGGGTGAGGTCCTTTGAACAAGGTCTAATAAAGCCCTATCAATTTCCGGTGCCATGGGAGGTACGGCTTCTACTGTCATTTATTTTAACTAGCTTTGGCCGTATATATTAAAAAAGGTGCAATGTACTGAAAATGCATTGAAAATAACACAGTGATCAAAATTAAAGCAATCAAAACTCTCTTTGACAAAAGGGTAAGGGTTTCGGTCATCAAAGAATCTGCCAGCAATTTGTCGGACGCAGGAATTTTGGAGGCCTCAACCTTATCCTAGCACGACTGAGGGCAATGCGACTACTACAAGCCCGAAACGATGGTGAAAACTAACCTTTTGGCATAAGTAGTAGTTACGGAAGAAGCTTCTGAATCCACAAGCACCCAGGCAAAAGGAAAGTTTGTTATAGAAAGAGATGAAGCTAAAGGTGAAACATAGAAAACTTAAAAGGGGTAAAGGAACAGGGGCTTTGACGCAAAATCAAATAAAACCAAAAGATTGAGGTCTCAGGCAGAAACCCTTGCCCAAGATACAATCGAACGTTTCTGGGATGGGTTACTCCCTTTGGAGAGAAGATCCAGCACATTTGGGAAAGTTTTCGAAGAAGTACTTTATAGCTATAGTGCAGAGCTATTATTTAGAGCAGAAACTAGTTTCGGTTTAGTCTCAGGATGTCCAAACAACTATTTAAGCTGAGATATTGAGGTGTGAGATAACTAGGTTCATAAAAAGCTCCTCTAACAAAGCCATATAATCATGACCTGTGCAAACTAGACGACCAATGAACGACTTTTATGGACCATCCCACTAATAAACATAGGGGAGCGTGCCGTCCCCTATGTGGTGAAGCTAGGAAGTTTGTAACCGCCTAATAAGTCCTGCTCTAGATACCAAAGGCTGACATTCTAGATATCAAGGATTCCAAAGAACCAGGATCTGGGTTAGTTATTAACATTGCAATTTCAAGAATGGGGTAGGCAGGGAAAATGAAAGAATACGAAAAAATGGTGTGTCCCCCTTAGCGTTTGGATATATGTGGACCGAATCATCTGAAAAATCATGGGTGTAGCTCTTTGTGAGTAGAACAACGGTAAACACCTCAGAAGCTAAAATTCATTATACTTTGTAAGTCATAGTATGATTTGTCAATTTTACATTTTCTAGTATAAGATCGGAAGCGTAGCCTTAAATTCAATGAATTTCGAAGTCCAAATGGCTACACGTAAGACTAACCAACCATGAAAGTTTCAGAAAAATACAAAAGCATATGTTGGGTTGAACTTCCCGGTATTACAATTATATTACGTGGCTATAGGGCAATATGCGCTTTTAATCAACATCAGACATTACGGGCCTGTTAAAATTTGCACCCAAATTCATTAAGGCTTTATAATTATCCTAAATATCTTTGAGAGTTCGATGAGTGAGCGACATCAGCAATGGCGGCTATTTTAAATGAGAATATTGAGTAAATTTGTGCTATTTTTCCAAAACTTCAGTATTTAAAGTACAGTCTATCGACTCTTCATGAAATTTTTAAATATGTATAAGGTTTTCCTAGTAAATGCATGTAGATACCTTTTTATTCATTATAATTTAAGCGTTCCAAGAAAAGGTTCTGATACTCTATCAGATTCCAATAAAATCAAAACGTATACAGCAGTTTGAAAGTTCTCCTATTGCAATGAGAACCATGTACGGGGTTTCTACATTTCGGACTTTACACCGAACCAGACACTACACTTTTGATTGGATCTTTTCAATGTTTTCAGTTAAAAGAAATAACAAAAACGTTTTTAAAATTTCATTCAATCAATGGTTGTCAGTAATATACCAACAAAATAGCGGCAGATTAAAATGGAGTAACAAAGGTTGAAATGAAATAGAAGTAAAGGTAAAGGAAGTAAAGGTTGTGAATAGAGTGACAAAGCGTGTCGCTTCTCGTTCGAAATTTTCCGAAGGAAATCTAAGGTGACCTCTCATCGGTTAAAGACGTGAAGTTGTGGAGCACATCAACGAACTGGAATTTTACAGGTTTTTAGCTGCGTAATGATGGATTTATGGCTTCTTTTTGGTCTTTTTGGGCGAAAGAACTGCTTGAATATTGAGTAGAATACCATTTTGTGCAATTGTCACTCCCAAGAGCAATTTGTTCAATTCTTCATCATTGCGGATGGCCAATTGAAGATGCCGAGGCATGACTCTGGTCTTCTTGTTATCACGAGCAGCATTTCCTGCCAATTTTAAAACTTCACCCGCTAGATATTCCATGACAACTGCCAAATAAGCTGGAGCACAAGCCCTTATTCAAAAACCGATGGATACAGCCAACAGGAAACTGTAATCCAGCACAATTTGAACGGGGCTTTGCCTTGCTCTTAACTTTTCCGCCTTTACCACGTCCTAAAATCTTATCGATTAGTAATTAATTCTCGGCACTTTTCACTCTGATCTCGTCGTCGTCGCCACCGCCACTTTATATTCCGTCTACTGTATGGTGGCTGCTTGTCAGCCAGCTTGTTTGGAGAGGAATTACATCATGGGTCTACATGAGGTAGACTAAACTCGAATTCAATATTTAAGCCACCGATTGAAATTGTCCGTATAAAATGCGGTCTAAAATGTTTTGGGAAAAATTTTGATATTACTCTACTGCAGCCTTTGCGAAGCTTTCAACAACTCAACAAGAACAAAAGTCAACCTCATGCGTTGCCGATCTACACATCGACACGGTGCCAGACATAAGTTATCTACTCTAATCTTGACCGAAATATTCTATGCTACGTAAAAATGGTCAAACTTCAAATTAAGACATCGCATAACCGAACGAAAGCACTGAACCTATTAGTCGCGAATTACGTCAAATTCCACAGACTCAACAACATACTCACCTTTCGCTTCCATTATTGCTGAAATATCTCTAACTACTGAAAAAATATGTTTAAAATTATTATTCTTAGGAAAGTCTAACAATATAAATATTCGTCATAACATTACGTATGTACAGTACGCCCCCCCTCCCTTTACATGAGGGGTGCATTCCATAAAAAGTCGTGTTAAGTGAAATTCGCGTATATCGGGGCGTGAAATTAAATGCAGTTAGTCGTATTTTTTAGCAGTACATACTATATTTAAAAATACTCTAAGTCATGTATGTGATACTTGTGTATTTGTGTTTTGAAAGAACAAAGCAATAGTTTTTTGAGTTGTATCACGTTTATGTTCTTGTTATATATATTCATAGGATGGAACACTGTTTTTTATTGACTGATATACATTAAAGTCATTATCGTCATTATCGTCCAAACTCAATGGAATCTCCAAGCCAGAGTAATTTTTTAAATAAAGCATTGTGTGATCCAGAAGAAGATAACACTTTATTTTCCTCACTATTAGAATTGTGCTGCATCTCAATTAAACCCTCACTACTTAGAGGCTCATGATGTGTTTCTATCAATTCTTCTAGGTCTTTGATAATAAGATTCCCCAATCTGGGGCCCACGATCATTTCAGTAATGTTTTGAAGCACTTGCCTATACCTCTGCACACTTCTACTTAAAGCATCTACAACATTAGGCCAAAGTTTACGCCATACGCCCTTTATGCAACCATTCTCCAGGCTTCGTCAATATCAGCTTTCATGATGTTGTATGACTCCCACCACTCTCGCATTGATTGTCTAACTTCAACATCAATTTAATGAATCAGCTAAAAGTACAATGTACAATGATGGTAATAAACCTTGAAGTTTGCAATTGCTTCCTGGTCCATGGGTTACAAAATCGACGTAGTTTTTGGTTGAAGGAGCTTCACGAACATTTCCAGCTCTGTAGATGTTTCGAGAGCTGTATGGTGTCCAGGAGCATTATCTAAGAGTAACAAAACTGTACGCGGGAGTCCATTTCTATCATAGTAGGATTTGACTGATGGACAAAACTGTTAGTAAACTAATCTTGGAAAACTTCACATGTAACCCGCACCTTACGGTTAGACCGCTAGTCAAGTGGCAAGCTATCTTTATCTGTTTCTTTCAATGCACGTGGTATCTCTAATTGATATACCAGCAAAGACTAAAGTTTATAATCACCAGTAGCATTTCCACCCAACAGGAGTGTAAGTCCATCTTGTGCAACTTTAAAACTGCTAGCTTGTCGTTCTTTTTTAGATAGTTCTTCAGTGCAGTAGACAGTAGTTTGCTGTCGAAAGGGAAAATTTTTTTAATATCATTTATTAACATTCCGCTACACAAATTTACCGCATATAACAAAATACAAAAATTGAAACTTTTTTAATTCGATCCCAAAATAGCGCAACATAATGTTTTGTTTTCCATGTGTATGAATAACCAAGTGACTCACTGTATATGCTTGTCAGCTATTCACAAAAATAGATGTTGCAAAATATTACTTTCTGTATCTTTCAGAAGCTTGCAGCCAGCTTGAGTTTTGTCTTTAAGTTACATTCATCCAAGGATCGAGCTAAATTATTTAAAAATTCAGTTTAAAATGTATTGCAACAAGCTCTCGATTATAAATAACTTCAATTACATAAAATTAAGTTTTTCTATCAAGAATCCTTAATACGAAATATTTACTATTCATCTTTCAGGAAATGTAATTAAATGTACTCTTAAATATTAACCTATAGATTTATTGGTTGATTGATTAATTTCCATTGTTGTCTGAATTTCTTCCGAAATTTTATCTTTGTTGGTTCGCTATTCTAGATAAAAATTCAATTATGTTTGGGTTTTCTGAAAAAGAATTTTCGGAGGGCTTTTTGTTTCTTTGCATTTAGTGAAATTAAATTGAGCAATCTTTAATTACTGATTTTACTACTTGTAGGAATATATTAGTAGATAACACATTGATCACTATAAGGTTTCAAACCCAAACAAAATATGAATGGAAAACTGATGCCGTTCATATTTAGATGGTCTCCACTGGAATTTTTGTTCGGGTAGCGGGGTACTAGCAGCGAAAGATGTGGTGAAATTAACTGTGAGAATCATTGCATCTGCCTGCAAGTCTTCCATGCCTCATCAAAAAACCCGGCACTGCACTCCTCCAGTATACTGATGGTCCTCTGAATTCACCTAATAAGCGAAAAAATTGGCACTAGCTCCAACAAGAAGCCCCGTGAGCACGGCCTCAAGAAGATGCAGTTACCGATGCAACTGCTAGGAAATACCTCCACATACTCATCAATAGCAATAAGGCCAAACGCTGGCAAGAATCAGTAGACGACATGAACCGGAACCCATGGAAATAAGTCTACAAGCTATTCATGCAGAAACTCAGTGCTCAAAGATTAGCCTGCTCGTACAATGCGGAAAAGAAAGACGAGATTGTGCGGGCTCTCTTCCCTATTCATCCAATCTTTATTAAAGCTATCCACAATGAAATACCAAAGGAATGCCCACTTTTCATAGAGACGGAAGTGGAAGAAGCAGTGCGTTCTCTGAAGTAAAGAAAGGCCCCAAGAACAGACAGAATTCCAGCTGAGATGCTATAGATGGTTTACCAATTCTGCCCTGACTTGCTGCTCAGTATGTTCAATGCTTGCTTGCGTGAAGGTATATTTTCAGAGTGCTGCAAGTTGGCGAGGCTCGTACGGATCAGCAAAGGTAAGGGGAATCTCGAGTCACCTTCTGCATAACGACCACTATGTATGCTAGACACAGCCAGAAAAGTACTCCAAAAACTTATCAAGGAAAGACTCGCTAGTTACTCTTGGTGTCAGAAGCATTTTCAATTCAACCAGATGGGTGGATATCGTGAAAGTGCTGGAAAGTCAATTCCAAGTGTCACACTGCCTGTGCGAATTGTGAGGGACTAATTGAGGAACCATGGTCTACTCTACACCACCAAGGAAGGGAGTCGAAGTATGGCTGTTACATTGGTTATTGCTTAGCGCTTCACCGTTGATCCCGATTTTCGGAACATCTTGTATGACGGGCTACTGAGACTTGAGTTGCCGAACCGAAATCAAGCTTGATCGACTACGTAGACAATGCGCAATTCAGACTTGGTACGCTGATGCGGTAAGTGAGGGACTAGATGACTGCTCACGGCTTCAGTTTCGCACTGAAGATAACCAAACTGGTCATACTAACTGAGAAAAGAGTCCCCAGAGTAAAGACTATCAGTATCACGCACAGGTCGAGCCGAAACTAGTAGTGAAATACTTGGGTTTACTGATAGGCTCAAAGATGAGTTTCTTCGCATAATCTGGAGCAACAGGTAAAAATGAGGCCGTACAGTAGCAACACCTACTTGACTGATGGCACACCAAGGAGGATCTGTTTCATCAAGCAGACTGCTACTAAAGAGCTCTGTACAATCTAGCCTTCTCTAAGGATCAGAAATATAACGCGACGCTCTATAGAAGAAGTCGTACTGAAAGTGGTTGGCACTGGTGCAGAGATAAGGAGTGCTGTGAATTGCATGCGCATACGAAACAGTCTCCAAGCCAATGATATTGGTGATTGAAGGTGTGATGCCCATTGGGCTCCTTATTAAGGAGCGAAGAAGTGTCTATCTGCGCAGAAGCCAGAGTGACAGAGAGGCGGTTGTTAGGGAGGAGAGACAGCACTGTGTCAGTGATTGATAATAGTCCTGGGAAAGTGATAACAGAGGAAAATGGACTACTTACCGGATCCCTGAAGTGAGGGTGTGGCCCAATCGAGTGCACGGTGAGAACGATCTCTACCGAGCTCAGCTCATGTATGGGCATGAATGTTCCCAATCGTTAAGATGCTTACATCAGTTGACAAATGGAACTGCGTGTCACATAATCCTCGGGCAATGCTGATGGTTAATACAGGCGTGCCGGACCATTGGAAGGTGTCGAGAGTGGAAGGATCCTTTTTCTAATAATTATTTCCCCGCCCCTCCTTTCAGCTAGAAAGGGATGCCTGCATTTCGAAGGTGCCTCTATATGGAAGAAAAGGTCTGGCGCGAGTCGCTCGTTTTCATTTCTCCCGATTTAGAGGACACTCGTCAAGGACACGTGGATGATTCAATGGACAAAGTCATTTTCTCATTCTAAGAAAAAGAAAGTTTCGGGACGATCTTGATTCGTTAAATAAACTTTGCCGCGACAAATCCAACTCAGACATGATAAATCGAATCAATCAACAAAATCCAAGCATCCGAGAAATACGACAGGAAAATCGCGAAGTGAAGGCATCACTGGAAGATCATCAACGAGCTTTAGAACTTATTATGCATAAATACCGTGAGCATATTCATCATAAAATGTTAAGTAGTACGGTCAATCTATACGATACATACAACGCAACACTGTCTGAAGTGATAAAAAAACAAGCCGATAAAATCAACGAAATGGTAGCAGTAATGCAAAAAGTGGCTGGAATTGATGATGAAGGAGTGAATCACGAATTGGAAACTATGCAACGTCTTCGCATCGAGAATAAAGGATTACGAGAAATGTTACAAATATCACGAACATTCGGTTCGACGACATATTGAATTGGCAATGACGAAAAAGCTATTCAAAGCGAAAATGAAGATAGTAGCATAATAAATAGTACAGAAAGCCAAAAGGATAAAAAAAATATAGTGTACGCGATAAACACATAGAAGATGCAAACCTGAAACAAAAATAAGGAAAGGCGACGGTGATACAATTATAGTAAACGGACAAGATGACACGTTCATAGAAAAAGAAACGTCTTGATAAATAGTCGCAGTAGTCGTAATAACTCACCATATCGTCATTATTTAGATATATTTTATATTAGATACTAGTTGAAAGCATGTGAAAAATTTTGATGCTATTATCATCCCCACATTTCTATTCATCATTTGCAATGTACTCGTATGTTCTGCTTTTGATTGTCAAATTAATCTGCGAAGTGTGACACGCTAACCCAAGCAAACGTTCGCGTTTCATTCGATGTATCTACAAGCTGCTTAACTCTTCTTCAAATGCTGTACGTTATGAAGTGGCTCGAACTCTCAGCACCCTTTTCTCAGCTCCAACAGAGATAAAAGCAGCGGCTAGATGTTAGATTGAGCTGATTGTAAAAAAAGCGATAATAACACTTGTAAGTACCTTGCATAGCTGTTCAATCAAATTCCCTCACGTTGCTGCAACAGTCATTGCAGTCCTTGTCGGATTCTTGTCAGACAACAATGAACTTGCTGCTACAGATGTTTTGACATTGATTCGTGAGGACATACATAAGTTCCCATCACTCCGCTATTTGATTGTAGAAAAACTGATCGAAGCATTCCCAGCTACAAAATCATCGAAAGTACATCGAGCTGAAGCTTGGATCTTGGGAGAATATATTGAAAGCAGTAGCCGAATCCTAGACGTGAATTGACATTTACGAATGACAATCCTTCGGACAATCCTTCGATGAAGCGAATGTGGGACCTAGGAGCGTACCCGATGCACGCCAGTTGGGGGGTCGCTGATGCAAGCCAGTGCCGCAATCAAAAGTTCAATTGCCTCGAACAGAGAAATTAACGGCTCGCTGGTTTGAACTGAGCTGACGAGGAACATGCGGATAAAGAACGGTCATTTTTGGGTGGACGAGGATCAATAGCAAAGGACCAACAATGTGACGTAGTATCAAGGACGAGTATCCTAATCAGCAGCTCAATGGAGAAATAATAGGCAATTGGGTGGGATTTCATCAGCGACATAGAATTGTGGATCTGGAAGTTTGTCAAGTGGTGCGCTGGAGCAGATAACTTCACGACGCGACTTAGTTTGGGGGGCTCCCAATCAGGAGATTAGAAACACGGACAGGTATAGTGGATATATTGTTCATTTTTACTATAACTAAACGGTGAATTATATTTTGCGATTTGTTTTCTTTTCAAAACATAGTCTTGCGCATTTGAGCGAAATTATTTTTGTGTGGATTGTACACATGGCTCAGATGTGTTTCAGTATCCTGATTAAACTTTCAGGGGGTTTTTAATTCGACTTACGTCGGGGGACCACATACCGGGTAAAGAGTGTGAAGAGGTCGACCCGTCCTTGAAGAATTGTTCTTTCTGTGTGATTCCTATCGGAGAAGCTCCGCTAGGTTAGGGTAAATTGATTTCAGCTTTATGAGGGGTGCTTCGGCAGTTACACTTCTTGCTTGGCAGTTACTTGGGATCAAGGGACAAGCAAGTGAAACCTCCTACGACCATCTCCGACTGGCAAACCGGGTCCTAAGTCCGAAGTTGAAGGATGCTCTAAATGGAGGGTAAAAATTTTTAGCGGATAATCCGGATGTATTGTGATCTTGATTGTGCATAAATAGCATTCACCACCTAAACGCAAAAAAATAATCATATTTAAAAGGACACAGTAAGCAATTTAAATTAAAATTGGTAAATTTTTTGGTTGTATTACTTTTGAATTTATTCACCAATTCCGTTAGTTAAGCTTCAATTTTCACAAATTTAGTTGCGATAATTTTTCATAATTTCTTTTTTTTTAACCAGTTTTCCTTTTTTTAATCAGTTTTCTGGCTTGGATGCTTTAATTTCTAGCTCTGCTATGAGAATTTTCTAGGTAATCACACACAACTATGAGCTTTATGAAATTTTTGACAAGCCAGAAGTCTTAACGATTGTTAGACTATGGAAGCTGCAATGGCTTGGCTACGTGAGTCGTATGGATGAACAGTGGATACTCAAAAAATTATTCATTCAGTACATCGCTCCAATTATTCTCCTTAAGACCTTTCTTTCGAAGGGTTCAATATGTTTGATGATGCTTTGGTAAGGGTCCATATTTCCCACCCATAGCGTAGCGTAGCATTTATTACAAATTAGCAAACTTAGAGCTTTCATCCCCTTCATTACCGGATCTCGTAATTTTGGCGCCTAAATACACACATTTGCCCATATTTTTGATACTGTATTCGCCAAGTGTGATATTTTGTGTATTTGAGGTATTTTTCTTCGACTGCGTCATGAGCTTTTTCTTTATTTGTCGCCCTACTAGTTTTTCATGGCCATCGAATTTTAGGAAAAGTTTTTGGCAGTTACTAACGACCATGATAAAATGTTGATGTCATCCACATAGGTTACAACTTGGCCCGACCTGTGTAGTAATATAACATAACTCTTGTACCGACAGGTAGCATTCCTATGACATATTCAAGAGCTTAATTGAATAGTCCTGGTGCAGTAGTTAGAGCGCTCACCCCGTAAACTGAAAGTTCTTGGTTCGGGTCCAATTGGTGACAACGAGATTTGTTTCGAGTGATTCTTCGGACGGACTATAAGCCCGTTCAATTATGATATGTGCTGGTTTAAAATCAGAACGTATGGCAGCTATATGGACGGACACACGGCTAAAGCATGGTACTGACCATATCCCCTCCTCGAGTGCTGGAACATAATATCAGGATAATGAGAGTATCTCTAAGCGAAGCCCTAAAAAGGACTGTAGTGCTAAAACCAAAAAAAAAAATTGAATAGCAATGGAGCCAGCCGATCTCTTTATTTTAGTCCCATATTTGTGTCAAAGGCATCGATGAGTTGGTCATGATGTGGACCTGGGAGGTTGTCGACGTCATTTTTATTTTGGTAACATGGGCTAATATGATTCAAATACCAAAGCAAAACATTATTTGATACAGTATATTACGATCAATACTGTCGCACGCTTGCTTAAAGTCAACAAAGACTCTTCTTGAAATATGATGCCCATTTTTCCTTAATCCTGTTTTCTTCAGTGATGATGTTGTCGATGTAATTACGGCAGAGCATTACATTAATACTTCTCAATTGGTCGTTATAGTATTTTCTTTTCATAATTCTGATGACCTTATTCACTACTCTTCTGAGATTTTCATAATGTTCTCTCTTCGTAGTGATTTTGCTACCTAAATATTGTTTGTATACCTGAATATGTAAAACTAGGGAGATAAGCGCTTCTAAGCGGCCTGGATACTACAAAAATGCAGATTATTTAGAAAATTTCGGAAATGGCTTGTTATATCGGTATGCAGCTAAAAAATTAGATCAGTAAGATTCAGACAAAGTAATGGTAAATTTAAATACACGATAAACACATGTTATTTTTTCTATGTAAATTGAAGGAGTGAAGCAATCTCCTGCTACTTCAACTTATTATAAACTAAACTTCCCACAATTCGCCGTCAGTACTATATACGAGTATAGTATACTCATATAGTATCCACATTTACCCAATGTTGCACACTTTCTGAATTTTCCCAGGGGCCTGATCACTTCGCCGGAACCGGACATGTTCAGATGTATTGTTTACATTAGGATTATTGCAGACAGCAGCTGTGTGCACTCTTAGGCACCCCATTCACGTTTAATAAATTGCGCAATATTTTTACAGTGCAATATTATTGAACACATTCTTGCACCACACACGTTCAATAATATTTAGTCAATAAAATTGACAAAGCATTCGGGTTAATACTCTCGTGTGAGAAACATGTCAGATGATGATGTTTTGGCAGTGACCGCGCTGGTTATTTTATTAAAAAAAGAAAATGATTTTGGGTTAAAGAATTGTTAAAAAGAAGGCCGATCTATACCCACGAAAGTCTTTTAAAGGACTTAACATTGACTGCAGAAAAGGACTTTCAAAATTTTATGGGAATGGATATTGGAGTTTGAAGAATTGTTTCAGTTAGTGAAGCCTCTTATACAGAAACCACACCTTCAGTTGTCATTATGATTATTTGTGACCTTTCACGACCGCGTCCAACAGAAATCTGAAAAATATTGCGCAACACATGGTGCTATAAAAAAAATATTGTGCAATAAAATTTAATCATTATGCAACCGTCAATACTATCCTTAGACGTTTAATAATATTGGGCAATCATAAATATTGCACAATCTTATTTAACGCGAATGGGGCGGGGTGCCTTACATTTAGCGCTTGCCAAGACCAATTGCGTAGAAAATTGCTTCTACCTGCTTTTGAGCACGTGGTGACCGCTGTTCGGTTTTTCCGGAGCCTAGGTTGAGTGGTGGATACTGTGTGAATGTACCTAATATGATCAGTACTACCACGTTCAGTATATCAGTTGAATGACTGGTGCAATCACCCCACCAAAATTGGAAGCATATCGAGTTCACATGTAATACTCGTACACGTGAAGCCATTGAGCCTCAACATGAATTTCGGCCAGCATGTACAGATGTCAAAATTATCTGTTACAAGAGACTGGTTAGACCAGTTTTGACATATGGATGTCAGATCTGGTACAACCAAAGTGCTAGTACTATGGAAAAATTAAGAGGTTTTGAAAGGAAATGTCTTCGTGCATGTACTGGTTTGTACAGAAAGCCTGAGACGGATTGGAAACATTATATATCGAATAGAAGAATTTATCAAACTGCTGAAGTGACTAGAGTCGATATTTTCATATTGAAACTTCTTCGGAATCATATCGCAAGATCTGTGACTGTGAGTGAAAACCCTTGGATTTCACAGCCGTTCCACCCTACAGACGGGTATATAGCGACTTGCCTCGCTACTGGCTTCATTCCTCCAGAAGCATTCGTGTATTTGGACATGAATCGATATGTTTTTGATTCTGACGGCGTCCCAGTCATATATCACATATATCGACGGGCCACCGATAAGAAGATAAAATATCCTCCGAACTTGAGTTCACGAGACTAACAATTCCAATGGAGATACTCATTTGCTAGATTCGTTGAAGCTGATCGAGTTGAGACGGGGCAATCTAGGTATTGGTGGCTGAATGACAATGTCTAAATTATTCGTGTTTATTTTCAGTTTTGGTGTTCTTCGTTATTTAGTTTTTGAGTTTCAGCTCATTATTGCTACATTTAGTGTTATTGTTTATTTTTGTTAAAAATTAGGGATAGGTTAGGTTTATATTATGTATATTATATAAGGTTAGAGATAAGGTAAAACGCTTAGGTTAGGAACATAGTTATAGATTTTTTTAGTATAAGATAAAGTTTTTGATTGCATTTATAAGAATTAAGTTAAAACAAATTAGGTGTAGGATCAAAGTTCACTGTAGTGTTAAGATGATAAATAATTTTAGAATAGTGTTGGTTGTTTTTTTCTCCTTTTTCCAATTGAATTTTAAAAATATGTAACAATCTTCATTGATTTGAATTTGCTAGAGTTTTTTTTTTTAAATGTGTTTAATGATAACGTACAAATTTAGAGAGCCATTTGGGCCATTAAGTTTTTTATTGTTATTGTTTGGATTTTGCTTTATATTCTTTTAAAATTTATAACGATTAGTATTAAATAAAGCGCTTTTGACTTTGACTTTGATGTGCGAAGTTATTGTGGAGTACGTCAAACAAAAAATGTCTAGAGCCACATACCCATGATGTAGATAGTGTCATTTCTACATTCATTTTTTTGGCAATCCGTACTTACAAAAGGAAATTTGAATTAAATTTTAAGCATTTGGAGATAGCCTCAGCTTTTTACATTATAATGATTTTGAGAAAGTTCTATGTTTTCATCGGTAAGAACACTAATTTCCTTTATATGAGCATTGGAAGATAGTATAAAAGCTTGAAATATGCCATTTAAAATCAGATTTAGACCGAACTCTACCGTCTAGTGATTACAGCCATTTAAAAGCTTCGTCAAACATACTTGCAGCTTGTGACAGAGTTTTCAATCAACTACATTTTGTTATCCCAACCGTCTTTTTGACGTAGCAGTTAAATCAGAGTTATAAATTTACCAGCATTTTTCCTTGGATTTTCAAGCTCAATGCAATAGTTTCAACATGTTAATTCATTGAAGCATATCAGCATTTGAAATTTTCGTAAAACTTACAGTAATTGCATTTAAATAAGCTTCAATAGTGTTGTGAAAGTGAAAGATAAGGAAAATGTTATCAAGAATTTTAATAAAAATCGTCATGTCGATTGTCAATGTCATTTTAGTAGCACTAGCATTGGTTTTCCTAACATTTGGCATCTTGTTCATCACCAAATTCGGTAAGGCCAAAGGATTTGCAGAGTTTATGACTGCTTATGATGCTCAACCCCTAACGTATGGAGCGCTAATGCTGGGTGGAATGCTGATTTTCGCATGTATACTAGGATGTCTTCTGTCCTCGTGCAATTCACACATACTTGCAATTATATATGCAATCATCATGTCAATGATCCTGGTTTTTACCATTTTCTACAGTGTTGCTCTGTATAGGAGCATTAAAGGGAACAAGCCTTTCATTTCAGCGAAAATGGACGAGATCTGGGAGAATCGAAACAAAAAACAAGATTCAGAAAAACTTTCAGTTCTGGATGTTGTTCAGTATTCGTTGCAATGTTGTGGCAAACACGGGGTTGATGATTATAAGAAGGAGCCGGTACCTAAATCCTGTTATAAACCTCTTTCAAACCAATCAAAGGAAAGTTTGTATGAAGAAGGTTGCGAAGCTAAAATAAAACGGTTAATGGACAAATACTCAAAGCAAATGGGAATTTTTTGTTTGTTTGTAATTTTGTTTGAACTAGCGGTAGTAGCTTTTGCTATTATTATGGCTACTTGTCTTTGATTCTTTTGTTTAATGTGTCGATTGATAAATAAATTGATTGTAAATTTAAAATTTTATTATTTACAGCTTATTGTCTAAAAGTAAATTAAGTAAAGGAAACAATTGATTTGAGTTATTTTTCACTGATTCTAAAGTCAAAGTCAAAAGCGCTTTAGTTAATACTATTCGATATAAATTTTCAAAGAATATAAAGCAACTTCCAAACAATAAGCATACCAAACCTTAATGGCCCAAATGGCTCTCTAAATTTATACGTTATCATTTACACATTTTATCGAAACAAACTCTAGTAAATTCAATTAATTAAGATTATTACATATTTTTAGAATTCAATTGGAAAAAGGAGAAAAAACCAACCAACACTGTCCTAAACTTATTTATAATTTAAACACAACAGTTGTAATGATTTTAAGTTTACGTGCGAACGCGGAACCGACCTCTCATCGGTTCTAGACGTTAAGTCTGAGTAGTGCCAACGGATGGTACCAACCGGTCAACCAATCCGTGCACCGTAACCCATTCACGCGGTGGCTGCTTGTCGGCCAGCTAGATCGGAGAGGATTCCGGTCGCGGGTCTCCGAATGGAAGGCGGAAGGCTGCACTGAAAGAGTTCCAAGTGGGACGTGGCGTCGACTCCTTAAAACTCCAGTACCAGTCGGCAGCGTCACCGCTGAACAACAGATGTGCATGCCGGAGGAAGGCCGAGAAATCACCTCCCAGGGTGCTGGATACTAACGCCTGAGTCCGGAAAAGGAACCGGTCCGCCGATATCATATCGTTGAAACCCGTGAAGTTCAGGCGCCAACTCTCCATGATACGAGGCGTCGGGTCTCGGAAAGGTGTCCATGCGTTCCCGGGGGGAGTCGCATCCTCGATTGACCTGTTGTAAGGAACTGCCTCGGGGACTGGAGGTACTAACGGAGGTGCGGTACTGTGTCGTGGTCTATACTCGGGAGCTCTGGGATCCATTCCCGCGTTTCTTGGAGGTAGGGCCCATTGATCAGATGGTCGAGAGTGGGACATAGCCACACTGGAATTGGGCTCCCAGCCAAGCGGTCACACGCGGCTGGGTGGTTGGCTCATGGGGAGGTTCTGGAGCCTTCCCTCCAAGTTGCCAATCCTCTCCGACATATCTCGCATTAACGCCACGAGGGTGTCAATGGAGTGGGTGGAAGGCGCGGGTGGAACCTCAGACGCGACAACTGCAGCCGGAACTTCACCGCCCACGGCTCCTTGCAAGTCCATCAGTGATTGGGCCGGTTCGGCATCTGGAACCCCTTTCGCCACTGCTCCACGCGTGGGGACGCGCGTTCCGAGGGGGAGGTCTACGGCGGTCCGCTCTATGGGTCGCCGGCATAGTGGGCAAAGTTCGGACGTGAGGAGGAGCTGTTGGACACAGGCACGATGGAAAAGGTGTCCGCACTCCAATCGCACGCTGTGTACGCCCTCCACTACGTCTTCAAAGCAGATCCCACAGTTAGCTGGTTGGACCGTTTTGGATCTGGTCCAACGCTTATCTGGGGTCCGCTTAGTCGCCATGTTGATGTTTAATGTGTGTTGCAATGGGTATTCCTAAAAAAACAGAAAGGTAGATTACTCCTTCTACTAACTTAATATATATGAAAGCTTAGAAATATATTAGTGGCCGATAGTGGCGAGCTATTTCTGTAAAATAGAAAAAAAAATTCTTTTAATACACACTTTCCCTTCCAGCAGTCGACTCCTCCAAAGGGAAATGAGAGTGCGTGGTAGTCTGCCGAAGAAAGGGTGCTTTCGGTTGATTTACAAAATTTATCCCCTAAACCCACATACATTACAAAAACCGTCTCTAAACTACGTTAATTGACTCGACGAGACAAGTGGTAGAGCTACCGTAACGGTTTTGCACGCGGTCAAAATTCCCGACGCGTGGAAGCATTCCGGGCTCCGCAAGTCCAGCATACGCCACCGAACGTTGAACCGATACCACTCGTCTATCACGCATACGAAATAAGTAGAATCCTTCCGCGACATAAAGGTAAGGTAGCCTTCTATTTTCTTGAGAGTCCAGGCCGACAGGAGAAACCCCATCTGGCTGACAGTTCCATCAAGAAAATAGAAGGTCCTTACAGGGGTTAACCTGGGACAATACATCGGAAGGATTCTGTCGCGAAAAAAAAAATCAAACAAAGGAGAGCGGAAGCTACAACTCGCGTGAAGCGACTGCTAGTGTGTATCACACAACTCCACTGCTCCTGTTGGTGAGGCTCGAGTACCAAAGTACCTTACATCCTCCGTAAAGGACCAACTCATCAGCAGACGCTAATCTTTTATCCCCTTAGGATGTTTTGGGCCCCACGTTGGGCGCCATTTGTAATGATTTTAAGTTTACGTGTGAACGCGGAACCGACCTCTCATCGGTTCGAGACGTTAAGTCTGAGTAGTGCCAATGGATGGTACCAACAGGTCAACCAATCCGTGCACCGTAACCCATTCACACGGTGGCTGCTTGTCGGCCAGCTAGATCGGAGAGGATTTCGGTCACGGGTCTCCGAATGGGTTGCGCTCATTTACATATTTCAGCCACCTATACACGCCCGTTTTCAAACGCGTTACAAAACAAAACCATACGGAGAGGAAACCTATTCTACGTTACTCCGTATTTCTTCCTATAACCAGTCAAAAGAACAAAATCTAATTTTTATTTCGCGTTCCCGAATTTCCGACGCGGTACCGAAAAGTATACTACGTTAACTCAACCCGACGAAAGCTACGTTAAAGAAAAATCAAAAACAACTAAGGTACCGCGTACCGCGTGCGACGCGAAACCGACCTCAGCGGATTTCTTTCAACCCATACCCTCGCGACGGCATACTTACCCTGCACCTCATTTCCCGCTGAAAAGCAGAACTACTGAAAAGGAAAGTCTATTTTTTTCGTTAGTAATTCATTTTGTTATTTACATAAATATCCATGAATAAATTTGAATACATAAAGCTTATTACACTTTTTCTTTCGATAATATGTGCAAAATATTTAGGTAGCGTGATCCTAGAGGTATAAGACATATAGAGTGTGTATCCGAATGTGTTCCAACTTTTTCTCACTGTTTGTAAAGTGTAAAAGCAGTGGCGGATCCAGAGACGATTCTTGGGGGGGAAATTGAATTTATTCTTCGATTTGGGGTTCAAACTTATTATTGCGAGAGAAATACAGTACAAATTATGAAACAAAAATTATCAATTCCAATTTTTAGGTAAACAAAGTGGTTATATTCGAAAAGTCAACCATATGCATGCATTACAGAGTGGCTCATTTTATTAGAAATTCAAACAGAAAAATGTTTTTACATTGCGTGTTTCATAACGCAAACGATGGCTGCCAAGTTTTGCGAATCTTTCAATGACTTCTTCGGCGGTGATTTCGATGTCATGATGCGTATGAAGCAACGCTAATCCAACTAGTCTTTCTTGAAGCATGGTCGTCCTAAGCCATGTTTTAATGCGGCGAAGATAAGAGAAAGATCGTTCAGAGCTCGCGTTTGTTACGGGAAGTGTACATAATACTCGGAGATAGGTGTGGATTGTTGGGAATATGTCGACATCACATTTTCTTAATGTTTCCAGTGCAGAAGTTGGAATTTCGCTGCCTTCAATTTTTTGTTGCTGCTACCAGTGACATTGCCAGTAGCTCAATTCACCTTTGAATTTCAATTTTTGTACGCTTTTGTCATCATCCAGAAGATTCCCGAATGTTTCTATCAAGCATCCGATTAGATCATCGATTTCGTTTTCTTTTAAAAGACTTGCTTTTTCTGGGAGCAACACACTCAATTGGTAACCATCCAAAACTTCTTGTGAAAAACGAGCTTCCAAATCTTCTTTGATGGTATCCAGCAGAGGTATGTAGACAGAGACCCTGTAGTAATCTTCGCAAGTTTTCACGTCGTAATTTTCGCGTTTCGTTTGCCAACCACATGTTCTCGGTTTCGCTTCGTCAACATCGAGTTTTTCCGCCATTTTCTTGGCATCTGAATAAATCAGTCGGAATATTTCATCAACTTTTTCCCTCTTTTTTCCCAACGTGGCAAGCAACGTCCTAATCATTTTTGATGCCTTCGCCAAATCTATTGCTTCCTTCTGAAGAACTACGCTAAGCGAATGGGTGAGCGATAGAATGTCGCTAAGACAGAAGAGCCCGACGATAAATTCGAACTTGCACAAAGCCGATATGAGAATTGTTGCTTTGCCAGCTGTTTCTCTGTTCTTCCACTCACTGATTTTTGACAGAGCTTCGATGATCAACGGTAACTTCGCAACAAATTGAAGGACAGCATCGTGTCTCTCTACCCATCTTGTTTCACACAACTGGACAATTTTTTCACCAAGTAACTTTGCTAATACAGTCACACGTTTTGGAAATGAGTTCTTGAAGAATTTGTCGACTTCTCGTATGGCACTGGCAACGTTTTCGATTAATCGTACTTTCACTGACTTTGAAATAGTGTTGTTGAGTTTGTGCGAGAAACACGGAGTCATGACAGCATTTTTTGCTTCTTTCCGAATTTCGTTGACTGCTCCAATATCTGACAGCATGACCGCACATCCATCAGTCCCTATCGAAGCGCATTTGTCCATTCGGAGATTCATTTTCTTCATGTCTCCAAGAACAAGCCCCCCGATGGCAGATCCAGTTAGAGACAATTCTTCGTCGGTTCGGTCATTTTTTCCAGCAGTCCTGTAAGCCATTAATCCATCTTCATCCTCGCTTTCTTCTGATTCTGTGCCCTCCGCGAGAGTATTCTTTGAAAGTTGACCGAATGCGTCCAAAAAAGATACAAAGTCTTCTCGTATGCATGCTTCGCCAGGAGAAAAATCGACGTATCTGAGTACAACGCTAATCTGTAACGAGAAAATCATTCTTCTGTAAATTTCTGTTCATTTTCTTGAGAACAACCTCTATCCGATAGTTCAGACAATAGGCATCAATTATTATTATTAATAATTGGCAGGATTAAAGTATTACCTGAGCTTTTCCCGACAGATCTGGAGATTCATCGAAAACAATCGTGTAAAACTCAGCACGAGCCACTCGTTGCAAAATTTTGTCCAGTATCTCTGCCCTGCAGCATTCAATTAGTTGGTTCTGAATCGTTTTACTGGTATAGGTCGCTCTTGAAGATGTGGTCCCAAGGTGATGCTCCAGAGTTGTGTCACCTAAATCGATTCTGAATCTCAGCAAAGCCCTGAAATTCCCTTCGTTTTGCACGGGCGTTTTATTTTTTTGAATATCTCCGTCATCTCTATGCCCACGAAGTGGAATGTTGTGCTTTCCGCAAAAAATTACCGTGTTCGCAATGGGGATGAGTCGTTTTCTGTTCTCTTGCGTTTCCGAAAGATGGTTTTCGTCGAGAAGATTACGGACGCTTCGTTGTGGATTGTGATAGTTTCTCACGAAGTCCTTCCCAGTTGCCATTGCATTCTTATGGTACATATTTTGAGAATGAATTTCTAACACACCCTTGATCCCAACCAAATTTTTGAAATCAGTCAACGGTTGCGTGACAAGTACCCCAAGCGGAGTATTCCCCCGATAACCTCCTTGATTTCGAGGCGTAAACCATGGACAATATTTGCAGAATAGCCCTTTCTTCACGTCAGATAGTACGAGCCACTCTGCATGAGAATCCAAGTGTTTGGAAGGGACGTAGTGTTTTATTTCTTTGTCAGAAACAACTCTCGACGAAAATGGGAAAGTATAATTTTTTGGAGGAGTCCAGGGATTTTCAAATAAAATTTGTTTCACGTGATCGTCAATTTTTTGTCCCACGAAATTACCAACATCATTGGAAATGTTTACAGCAATGGTAGAAACTTGTACAATGTCGGAGTTTCTGGACGAAGACGGTGTTTCGCTGCCCGAATTGTCAATGTCTTCAGCATGTTTAGGTGAACTGGTCGTCATTGCACGAGGAACCTCGTTTTCTTCTCGATGTACTGTCGCAACATCTTCATCTTCATCTAGTTTTCTTTTTTTCGCAGTTGCAGAGTAAAAGTAGTCGAGATGGACTTTTGTCGAGATGACTGTAAAATAGGAATTATAAATATAAATTCAAGTTTCAATACTAATCATTCCGCCGGTTTGAAATAATGAGTGTATCTAGGTATAATATGAGAATATGAATTATGAAATGTATAGATTTTAAAAATAAAGAAAATGACGTCGAAAATAATGTCGAATGACTTTTTTTTCAAAATTCTCGTTCTACGAGGTGTGTTCAAAAAATATCGTGAATTTTATTTTTTTTCAAAAATTATTTATTTATTCATGAATATCTATTTTGTCCCCTTCAAAGTAATCCCCATTAGATATTATACACTTCTGCCAACCGTTTTTCCAATCTTCAAAGCACTTCAAAAAATCATTTTTTTTAATCTTGTTCAGCTCCTCCTTCGATGCCGTCTTTATCTCGTCAAGCGTAGCGTAACGTCGTCCTTTCATGGGCCTCTTCAGTTTAGGAAACAAGAAAAAGTCACAGGGGCCAGATCTGGGGAATACGGTGGCTGCGGCATCATTAGTGTGTTGTTTTTGGCCAAAAAGTCGCGCAACGATGTGTGAGCAGGGGCGTTATCGTGGTGCAAAAGCCAATTTTTGTTCTCCCACAAATCCGGGCGTTTTTGGTGGATTGCTTCGCGCAAATTGCGCATAACTTGCAGGTAATTTTCTTTATTGACCGTTCTTCCCTGTGGCAAGAACTCATGATGCACCACGCCCTGCAATCGAAGAAAACTGTCAGCAGAACTTTCACATTCGACCGAACTTGGCGCGCTTTTTTCGGTCTTGGTTCATGCGGCAGCTTCCATTGAGATGATTGAGCTTTGGTTTCCACGTCATAACCATAAACCCACGATTCGTCACCAGTTATGACCCTCTGGAGCAAATTTGGTTCGTCGCGGACAGAGTTTAACATCTCATTAGCAATGTTCATGCGTCGCTGTTTTTGGTCGCAATTGAGCAATTTTGGTACGAATTTCGCGGCGACCCGTCTCATGCCCAAATCGTTGATAAAAATCGAATGGCACGAGCCAATCGAAATGTTTAGGTCCTCAGCAGCTTCTCTAACGGTGATTCGACGATTGGCCAATACCATTTTCTCCACTTCATTAATTTTTTCGTCTGTTGTTGAAGTGCTCGGGCGTCCGGCACGCTCTTCGTCGTTCACATCTTCTCGGCCTTCTAAAAACATTTTGTACCACCGATAAACGTTGCTTCGGTCCAAGGTAGCTTCTCCGTATGCCACAGTCAACATTCGGAATGCATCCGCGCACTTAATTTCGTTTTTCACACAAAATTTGATACACGTTCTTAACCCGCGAAAATTCAAAATTCGCGATACTTTTTGAACACACCTCGTATATTGAGATTCCTGAAGTTTGTTACGGAACACGAAGTTAAAACACGGATTCTATATGCAAAATTGGCTACTGCTATTGTTGAATGAGCAAACCTAACCTAAATTTAATGTAAACACTCGTTTGTATAATGTCAGTAAAATTTCACCACGCACAAAAATGAACAGTAAAATCGAAACAACATCGATACTTACCATTTTTTGGCGAGATAAACGGATTTAAATAGTACCAATTGTACTCAAGACTTCGACTCTTTCTCGATTCAGAATTTAGTACTTCCGCTGTGAGTCGCCCAGAAAAGGGTTAAATAAATTTAGGCAGGTCATATAATGCAATTTATGATAGTAACTTGTTGTGATTTCCATAGCGTATTTGGTGAGAAGAGTGCACTGATCTATACTACACACTGGATAGGTGACGCGTTTAAGCTACACGGAACCACTAGATGCATTTTGTAAGAGGATCTGCGACATAATGTATGCGTTTTGATTGGCTGACGACTATCAGCTGGCCGAAACCAATGATATGTATGAAAGTGCGGATAGGGTACATGGTTAAAATGACAGGGCTCCAAACGAACTGTTTTGTATGAGGAGCTGACAAATTGCTTTTACTTTTCTTAAATTAATCATAATTTTCAATTATATATATCATTTCATATCTAATTATAGCATATATATGATACTAATTGAAAAAGCGCCTCTAAATCCGTACTTTATTGAATTGATTTCAATGACACTTCATAAGACGATTCGAATTTCGCGCCATTCACATTTCAGAATGCAAAAATTCCTCACGCAACATGGCGCTCAAAGTGTCCCATCGCTGTTATAGGCAGAAGCTAGCCGTAGCCTATCCAGTGATAAATAGAGATCAGTGGAAGAGTGTCACTGTTGCATTTTCATTTTTTTTATTGCAGAGAATATTTTTCTAGCAAACAAGTGAAATTTTCAGGTTCTGCGGTTCCAAGGGGGGGGGGGGAAATTTCCCTAATTTTCCCCCCCCCCCCCCCCCGTGGATCCGCCACTGGTAAAAGCTGTGTCAACTTGAACATTCGAATTATTTATAATGCTGTCAAATAGAATTAATGAAGACATGGTTTTAAGAAACAAAAGTTTACTTTTAAGTGTAGTCATAAATTCGGAAAGACAAATAGTCTACAATAATTGTCTATACCTTAAAGTCGCTCCTAAAATTATTAAAATACTATCGTTTGAATGATAGCCAATATAAGCAATGAATACTGAACATAAAGCATTTCTAGACAAAGTTCAAGAATTAATGATTCACTACTATAGTAAATTGATGCATTGATGAATTTGCTATTTATTCATGAGGTTCGGACACGGTTGATGAGTATGGGGCTCTACTTTATCTTATACTTCCATGGGCGTGATCGATAAGTTATCAATTAACGCTAAATGAAATTGAAAAATTATATACGATGACATTTCAGTCTCTCTTTACACTTTTAACTTTGCAATAATTTAAGGATTTTTAGCACTAAATTTCTACAATATCATTCTGTTAGTTACGGTGTGGGACCTTATTAAAACATTTATCCAAATTAACGATAAAACACAATAATCGCTTGAAAGAAATCCGTCAATTGCACACATTCCAATCGCCAATCTGAGCTAGTCAACAACTCGATTTATTAAAAATTCACGTTTCTATTAAGATTTGTATACAAAATCATAAAGTTTATACAAGTGCGACTGAAATACGAGTATGCTTCGTGCGAACAAAGTTGGGAAAACTATTTCTTGATATTACTACGCAAATTGTCTCTCGTTCTTTTTTTGTTTAGACACTAACGCAATTGACAAAGTGCCGAGAAAGATTTCATTCCCTTAAATATATATGTTTTTTTTCTTCACTATAAATTGTTTACTTAACACTATGCTTATTTTGATATTTAGAACAACATAAATATGAATAATGTGAGTGCTAATTAAAGGTTTATCTAATTATTTGCATTTAACTTATAGACACTATTCAAGACTTTGCGCTTACGATATTTTTATAATTTAGTTTTTTTACTCTTACTCTCTCGCGGCTTAATTCGTTCCACTAAATTATACAACTACTATACGAAGAGCTACAGCAATATATCTCTACTTTCCGTCATTTATGTATACATTTTCTGCTCGAAACTAAATGCAAAACAATTTGCTTAATTTTCTCAATAATCCTAACGAAGATTTAATGCATAATATTCTCTGCTAACCATATTAAATGAATATCAATAAATGTACGAGTATTTTGTGCCTAAAAATAAAAAAAAAAAAAAAAGGAAACGATAGCTCGTGGCAGTTTGTTTTGGCAGGGTATTAAAGAATTTAAGGACTGTAGGGATTTGAACTCAATTGCTACTATTTTGTCAGAGACCATTCTATCGGAATGTCTAACGTTAGAGAACTCACAATGTACTCTCTGATGTGGAGCTCTTGCGTTGAATTAATGAATTTATGTGAATAAAGTTACACGCTTTGTACTCAGTTGGTCCCTAAGTTTCAAAGAGAGTCGAAAATCCTGAAAACCTGCGTATTTCATGACAGAACGAGTCTAAAGGAGAACACGTTCGAAAAATGGATATTGAAATTGAAGAGATTACTGTTCTTTCGCTCCAGCAACTATTCTGCGGGGTATTGTTTTGTTTCGATAAAATAAATCGCCAAGTTTATGATTAATTCTGCAGTCCCCGAATATAGAATATATAGCAAATTAAAATAAATACATTTCAACAATGGAATTGATAACAAATAAAAACGTTGCACTAATTACAACTTATGAAACAGAACGGTCGTCGTGGCTGCCCTTCATTTTACCTTCATTTGACCAGTCCCAGTCTTTTCCTTTTGCGCGGAATTTCAATGATTTGTGATGAATTGGACTCCCCGATCGATGACGCCCGTCTTCCTCTCGTTGATCGCCACCATATCCATAGTCATCGTAGTCGTACTCCCATGTTCGGTCTCGGAACTTTTTCTTGTAGTGATTTTCGGATGATTGTCGCTGATACCTGATTGGAATCCTCCGAGCATTGGGCTGCGTTTGAGATACGTTGGGGGCAGGAAGAGGAGAGCAGCAGCGAACTCGCAGTATTTGAAACAATTGGCAATAAAGGAGGAGTTGCTGGTGATGGGGACGGAGTTCTGGGTAAACCTGCTTCAGACAATGGCGGGCTATCTATAGGATCAGACGGAGAGGTTTTTATCATCGGCACCGTGTCAATGCATTTTGTGCTGTCGCTTCTTCGATCGCTTAAACTGCTGCTTCGTCCAGTGGTGGAAACGACTGGTCCAACTGCGATGTCCAATTGCGACGAAGATGAGGATCATGAAAGAAGCGTTCGCGTATCGCTGTTGCTTCCGTGTGTGATTCCCGAGTCTGGTGATGTATTACAGCTGATCGAAGGGACCGCTTTCTATTGATCGTCTTGTTTTGTCCAGTTTGGTGGAAGCCAAGGCAACTAGGCTATCACATCCAGAGCTTATACGATCCTGCCAATGCGTCTCATCCTCCGGTAAAACATCATCTACTTTCGTTTATCGATAAAATTATTTTCTCCAGGATATACGAGTATGTGGGTGGTTAAGGCTCAAATTACCATTAAATACATGTATCGAATCTAATGATAAGTGGATTCTAATATAATTTCGCCTGTTTGCTTCTCGCAGGTGGTATGTGTCTTCGACAACTTTTTCTTATTTTATTCACTCATATCTATTGACTTTGGAGTCCCTAGAAGTCTCTTCGTTTCTTTCTTTGTTGTTTTTTTTTGTACGAGTATAATCAAAAGATTCACTAATTTTAAACGCGCTTTACTAACCTCCAAAACTATGTCGCAGAAATTCTACATCAAACTGGCCATTTTTTCCATCCTCATTGCAATCGTGGCCGACATGTGTCGAGCGTATGAATTTCCTATGACGGACCGGCGAAAGCATCACATCTCCATCGCCTTCTGATACACGACCACCCGCAAATTGGCTAAGCATTAGCGGCGCACTGAGTTAATCGTTCTAGCGAGAATTAAGAACTAAGTTACATCACCAGTTAACCTCGTCCAAAAGCATATTTACCTGACGTGCTCACGTTTGGGTTCAGGCTGCAACACAAAATCCTCACTCCATCCCAAAAACTCACAATAGAATTTTTCACCCCAAAATTCCGCTGCGATCAACGCAATCGCTCTCGATGGCGCTCACTACCCTAACCACACACTCTGCCACCATGTGGCTGTCAAACTTCTGTTGGCATCCCACGATAAAATAGACGTGGGATGTGCACTGGTCGCAACCAACGTAAAATGACAAGCCACCTAGCAGCAAAGTGTGTTGGTAGTGGTCACCAGCGGCGTCGCATGACTCATTACACAGTGAACTTTGATCCTACACCTAATATGTTTTAACTTAATTCTAATAAAATGCAATCAAAAAACTTTATCTTATACTAAAAAATTCTATAAGAATGTTCCTAACCTAAGCGTTTAACCTTATCTCTAAACATAATATAATAAATATAACATATACCTGACCTATACATAATTTTTAACAAAAATAAACCACAACACTAAATTAGCAATAACGAGCTGAAAATCAAAAAACTAAATAACGAAAAACACAAAAACTGAAAATAAACTCGAATAATTTAGACATTGTCATTCAGCCACCAATACCTAGATTGCCCCGTCTCAACTCGATCAGCTTCAACGAATCTAGCAAATGAGTATCTCCATTGGAATTGTTGGTCTCGTGAACTCAAATCCGGAGGATATTTTATCTTCTTATCGGTGGCCCGTCGATACATGTGATATATGACTGGGACGCCGTCAGAATCAAAAACATATCGATTCAAGTCCTAATGCACGAATGCTTCTGGAGGAACTCGCCAGTAGCGAGGCAAGCCGCAATATACCCGTCTGTAGGGTGGAACGGCTCTGAAATCTAAGGGTTTTCACTCACAGTCACAGATCTTGCGATATGATTCCGAAGAAGTTTCAATATGAAGATATCGACCCTCGTCACTTCAGCAGTTTCATAAATTCTTCTATTCGATACATAATGTTTCCAATCCGTCTCAGGCTTTCTGTACAAACCAGTACATGCACGAAGACATTTCCTTTCGAAAACTCTTAATTTTTCCATAGTACTAGCACTCTGGTTGTACCAGATCTGACATCCATATGTCAAAACTGGTCTAACCAGGGTCTTGTAACAGATAATTTTGACCTTTTGATCAATGTATTTGGAATGAAAGAGTCTTCGTAGGGGCATGGCTACTTTTAGTGCCTTACTGAGCATGATTTTCACATGTTCAGTATAGTACAGATACTGATCGAGATAAACACCGAGGTATCGAACACAGGATTTATGTGGAACCCGTTCAAGACTACCCTTGCCAGCCATGATGTGGAAATCTTTCCAATTACGTTTCAGGTCTTGACTGACCCCCTGCAGCGTTGTCCGAAACAAGATTGTTTCACATTTCTGCGCATTGATTTTCATTCGGCAATTGTCAGTGTACAGCTGTACATCATTGAACATTTTTTGGTGATTGCTCTGAACTATTGTAGCTTTTCGGTCTGCCGTATAGATGGTCAGATCATCAGCAAACGCTACCAATGATATCGCGTTGGCGAGATGTTAAAATCAAAGCCGTTCAATAGCTTGCGAATGAAGATTGACAAGAGCAGAGGAGCAGAAACTGTTCCTTGCTGTAGACCATTCAAGATCTTGAATTCGCGCATTGTTGTCAGATTCCCATCAGTTACAACAAACGATTTCCCGTATAACATATTGCACATCATGGCGACAAGGTATCTGGGGAACTTGTGCTAAAGGAATTTAAAAATTAGTCCATCTAACCACACCGTATCAAAGGCTTTCTCCATATCAATGAGACATGCTCCAACGCATTGTCTATCATTTAGTTTCCAACAGATGTCTGAGGATACTTACGTTATTGCATGTGTGGTCGAATGCTATATTTGGGGTCTCAAAAAGATCAAGGCTCCTACAATCGATGGAATACTGACAGAACTGCTCGAAGCCCGGGAAACACACCTACACAATCTCCTTCATTGGTTAAAATATGGGGTATGGACAGTGGAGCAGCTACCAGAAGACTGGTAGAAAAGTGTTATATGTCTTTTACAGAAAAAAACGAGACTGGCCCTGCTGTGAAAATTACAGATTAATTTCTCGGTCGTGCAACCCATATAAGCTGCTTTCGAAAGCAATCGAATGAAGACTGGAACCCTATTATGAAAATATCGTTAGAGAGTACCAAAGTTATTTTTGAAATGGACGGTCTACGATTGATCAGATATTTCAGTAAAATTGGTGCCCAGAAAGTTCTGGGAATATAATATCGATATACGTCAGCTCTTTGTAGACTTCAAGCAAACATATGACAGTGTTGATATAAATCACCCCTACAATATAATGCTTGACTTTGGCGACCCAAGTAAGCTTGTCTGCATGACAAAGGATACAATGCTGAATACTGAGTCTCAAGTTAAAGTTAACAAAAATTTGACAGAAAGCTTCGCAAAGAACTCAGGCTGAAAACAGGGGAATGGGCTTGCCCCAAGGTTTTTCAGTATTGCTCTGAAATATGCGGTCAGGAAAACGACAGCAGACAGCACAGATACGTTACTCAACAACCCCCGTAATCAATAGCGTATCAGACCAATTCCAGATGCAAAGGAAGAGTCAGAAGTGAATCAAATTAGGCATTCTCATCAATGAAATAAAATTGAATTTATGCTCAAATAAGAAAATATGCGCTTATATGACGAAACTAGATCTTAGGAGACTATAACCCGGAAAGTGTAGATATCTTCTTATGCTTAGGAGTCCATCTTGATAGAAAGGACATAGAAAATAGTGAAATACGGAAAAGGATAAATGCAGCAAACAAAGCGTACTTCTCAGTACTCTCTTTACTAAAATCCAGAGATTTTCATAGGGAAAATAAAATTCACATATTCATGTCACTAATGAGATTTGTGCTGCTGTGTGAATATGAAACCGAAAAGGTCATGAACGAATATGAATGCAAAGAGGTCAGGAGGATATTTGGCCCAGTAAAGCATGGATCAGAGTAGAGTCTTCATTACAATGATGTGTTGTATAATCTTCATGGCAACCTGCCTATATTCGCAAACGTAAGGTAGCGCTATCTATAATGGGGAGGATATGTGGAGAAAAACGAGGAACACAGGCTCCCCAGGCGAATGTTGAAGGATGGGAAGATTCAATAGATTCTGACAGCAGATCCGTATTTCCAATTTGTAATGCATTTCCACCTTTCAAGTCCAACGCGGAACCGACCTCTCATCGGTTCTAGACGTTAAGTCTGAGTAGTGCCAACGGATGGTACCAACCGGTCAACCAATCCGTGCACCGTAACCCATTCACGCGGTGGCTGCTTGTCGGCCAGCTAGTTCGGAGAGGATTTCGGTCGCGGGTCTCCGAATGGGTTACGCTCAATTACAATATTTTCAGCCACCTGAACATGCCCGTTTTCCAAACGCGTTATCAAACAAAACATACGGAGAAGGAACCTACTTTACGTTACTCCGTATTTCTTATTATCACCAGTCAAGAATACCCAAAATCTAATCTCTATTTCGCGTTCCCGAAGTTTCGACGCGGTACCGAAAAATATGCTACTCGAACTCAACCCGGCGAAGACTACTCTAAATAAAATAACAAAACAACAAAGGTACCGCATACCGCGCAAGACGCTTAACCGACCTCAGCGGATTTGTCGAAACCCTACCCTCGCGACGGCATACCTACCCTGCACTTCCTTTCCCGCTGAAAAAAGAAGAACCACTGAAAAGGAAAGTCGTGGTTAAATTTAGCAATTCATTTTAATCAAAAACATTCCTTTAATTCATATAAAAATATAACCTAATTATCCGGGAATATAGTCAAAATAATTGACATGAAAATTTCATAAACCAAAAATAAAATGTATAACATTTAACAACTTAACTAAAATGGAAAAGAAAGTAAACAAAGGCACTTTAATTAGTATCAAAGCTACTTCGCCACATCAATCGAGAATTCTGAACTTACAATAAATTCTTACAAGTTGGTGATGGATGGTTGCAACAATTCAGCACATTTGTAAGAGCATCAAATTTTAAATTTTACAATTTTTCTAGTATTTACGTGCTATGTCTTTCGCTATTTGCAGAGATGCTTGTAATGGCTTTGCCTTATAATTTTTCTTTTTTTATTTCATGCCTTGGTTTTTCTATTTTTGCGCAGTATTCTTTTAGTAACACTCCGTTATTTAAAAATTTATATCGATATTGTGTTATTTTTCTTTTTTTTTTCGCTTGGCTTTAAAATACTACTGTACGTTATTTTTCTATTTCCAATCGGGTTACACAAATATATATACTAGTGTATAAAGCAACTTTCGTTTAAAATATACGAGTACCTCTATTTTCGAATTAATTTGTAGGTGACTTCTCCTTAACGCTCCGGTAGTGAACTATCGTTTTGTAATTAATTATTAATTACAAAACGATAGTTCACTACCGGAGCGTTAAGGAGAAGTCACCTACAAATTAATTCGAAAATAGAGGTACTCGTATATTTTAAACGAAAGTTGCTTTATACACTAGTATATATATTTGTGTAACCCGATTGGAAATAGAAAAATAACGTACAGTAGTATTTTAAAGCCAAGCGAAAAAAAAAAGAAAAATAACACAATATCGATATAAATTTTTAAATAACGGAGTGTTACTAAAAGAATACTGCGCAAAAATAGAAAAACCAAGGCATGAAATAAAAAAAGAAAAATTATAAGGCAAAGCCATTACAAGCATCTCTGCAAATAGCGAAAGACATAGCACGTAAATACTAGAAAAATTGTAAAATTTAAAATTTGATGCTCTTACAAATGTGCTGAATTGTTGCAACCATCCATCACCAACTTGTAAGAATTTATTGTAAGTTCAGAATTCTCGATTGATGTGGCGAAGTAGCTTTGATACTAATTAAAGTGCCTTTGTTTACTTTCTTTTCCATTTTAGTTAAGTTGTTAAATGTTATACATTTTATTTTTGGTTTATGAAATTTTCATGTCAATTATTTTGACTATATTCCCGGATAATTAGGTTATATTTTTATATGAATTAAAGGAATGTTTTTGATTAAAATGAATTGCTAAATTTAACCACGACTTTCCTTTTCAGTGGTTCTTCTTTTTTCAGCGGGAAAGGAAGTGCAGGGTAGGTATGCCGTCGCGAGGGTAGGGTTTCGACAAATCCGCTGAGGTCGGTTAAGCGTCTTGCGCGGTATGCGGTACCTTTGTTGTTTTGTTATTTTATTTAGAGTAGTCTTCGCCGGGTTGAGTTCGAGTAGCATATTTTTCGGTACCGCGTCGAAACTTCGGGAACGCGAAATAGAGATTAGATTTTGGGTATTCTTGACTGGTGATAATAAGAAATACGGAGTAACGTAAAGTAGGTTCCTTCTCCGTATGTTTTGTTTGATAACGCGTTTGGAAAACGGGCATGTTCAGGTGGCTGAAAATATTGTAATTGAGCGTAACCCATTCGGAGACCCGCGACCGAAATCCTCTCCGAACTAGCTGGCCGACAAGCAGCCACCGCGTGAATGGGTTACGGTGCACGGATTGGTTGACCGGTTGGTACCATCCGTTGGCACTACTCAGACTTAACGTCTAGAACCGATGAGAGGTCGGTTCCGCGTTGGACTTGAAAGGTGGAAATGCATTACAAATTGGAAATACGGATCTGCTGTCAGAATCTATTGAATCTTCCCATCCTTCAACATTCGCCTGGGGAGCCTGTGTTCCTCGTTTTTCTCCACATATCCTCCCCATTATAGATAGCGCTACCTTACGTTTGCGAATATAGGCAGGTTGCCATGAAGATTATACAACACATCATTGTAATGAAGACTCTACTCTGATCCATGCTTTACTGGGCCAAATATCCTCCTGACCTCTTTGCATTCATATTCGTTCATGACCTTTTCGGTTTCATATTCACACAGCAGCACAAATCTCATTAGTGACATGAATATGTGAATTTTATTTTCCCTATGAAAATCTCTGGATTTTAGTAAAGAGAGTACTGAGAAGTACGCTTTGTTTGCTGCATTTATCCTTTTCCGTATTTCACTATTTTCTATGTCCTTTCTATCAAGATGGACTCCTAAGCATAAGAAGATATCTACACTTTCCGGGTTATAGTCTCCTAAGATCTAGTTTCGTCATATAAGCGCATATTTTCTTATTTGAGCATAAATTCAATTTTATTTCATTGATGAGAATGCCTAATTTGATTCACTTCTGACTCTTCCTTTGCATCTGGAATTGGTCTGATACGCTATTGATTACGGGGGTTGTTGAGTAACGTATCTGTGCTGTCTGCTGTCGTTTTCCTGACCGCATATTTCAGAGCAATACTGAAAAACCTTGGGGCAAGCCCATTCCCCTGTTTTCAGCCTGAGTTCTTTGCGAAGCTTTCTGTCAAATTTTTGTTAACTTTAACTTGAGACTCAGTATTCAGCATTGTA
Source organism: Odontomyia ornata (assembly GCA_963969285.1). NCBI lineage: Eukaryota > Metazoa > Arthropoda > Insecta > Diptera > Stratiomyidae > Odontomyia > Odontomyia ornata. The sequence continues at coordinate 194,784,694 of OZ017741.1, forward strand.
TCCTTTGTCATGCAGACAAGCTTACTTGGGTCGCCAAAGTCAAGCATTATATTGTAGGGGTGATTTATATCAACACTGTCATATGTTTGCTTGAAGTCTACAAAGAGCTGACGTATATCGATATTATATTCCCAGAACTTTCTGGGCACCAATTTTACTGAAATATCTGATCAATCGTAGACCGTCCATTTCAAAAATAACTTTGGTACTCTCTAACGATATTTTCATAATAGGGTTCCAGTCTTCATTCGATTGCTTTCGAAAGCAGCTTATATGGGTTGCACGACCGAGAAATTAATCTGTAATTTTCACAGCAGGGCCAGTCTCGTTTTTTTCTGTAAAAGACATATAACACTTTTCTACCAGTCTTCTGGTAGCTGCTCCACTGTCCATACCCCATATTTTAACCAATGAAGGAGATTGTGTAGGTGTGTTTCCCGGGCTTCGAGCAGTTCTGTCAGTATTCCATCGATTGTAGGAGCCTTGATCTTTTTGAGACCCCAAATATAGCATTCGACCACACATGCAATAACGTAAGTATCCTCAGACATCTGTTGGAAACTAAATGATAGACAATGCGTTGGAGCATGTCTCATTGATATGGAGAAAGCCTTTGATACGGTGTGGTTAGATGGACTAATTTTTAAATTCCTTTAGCACAAGTTCCCCAGATACCTTGTCGCCATGATGTGCAATATGTTATACGGGAAATCGTTTGTTGTAACTGATGGGAATCTGACAACAATGCGCGAATTCAAGATCTTGAATGGTCTACAGCAAGGAACAGTTTCTGCTCCTCTGCTCTTGTCAATCTTCATTCGCAAGCTATTGAACGGCTTTGATTTTAACATCTCGCCAACGCGATATCATTGGTAGCGTTTGCTGATGATCTGACCATCTATACGGCAGACCGAAAAGCTACAATAGTTCAGAGCAATCACCAAAAAATGTTCAATGATGTACAGCTGTACACTGACAATTGCCGAATGAAAATCAATGCGCAGAAATGTGAAACAATCTTGTTTCGGACAACGCTGCAGGGGGTCAGTCAAGACCTGAAACGTAATTGGAAAGATTTCCACATCATGGCTGGCAAGGGTAGTCTTGAACGGGTTCCACATAAATCCTGTGTTCGATACCTCGGTGTTTATCTCGATCAGTATCTGTACTATACTGAACATGTGAAAATCATGCTCAGTAAGGCACTAAAAGTAGCCATGCCCCTACGAAGACTCTTTCATTCCAAATACATTGATCAAAAGGTCAAAATTATCTGTTACAAGACCCTGGTTAGACCAGTTTTGACATATGGATGTCAGATCTGGTACAACCAGAGTGCTAGTACTATGGAAAAATTAAGAGTTTTCGAAAGGAAATGTCTTCGTGCATGTACTGGTTTGTACAGAAAGCCTGAGACGGATTGGAAACATTATGTATCGAATAGAAGAATTTATGAAACTGCTGAAGTGACGAGGGTCGATATCTTCATATTGAAACTTCTTCGGAATCATATCGCAAGATCTGTGACTGTGAGTGAAAACCCTTAGATTTCAGAGCCGTTCCACCCTACAGACGGGTATATTGCGGCTTGCCTCGCTACTGGCGAGTTCCTCCAGAAGCATTCGTGCATTAGGACTTGAATCGATATGTTTTTGATTCTGACGGCGTCCCAGTCATATATCACATGTATCGACGGGCCACCGATAAGAAGATAAAATATCCTCCGGATTTGAGTTCACGAGACCAACAATTCCAATGGAGATACTCATTTGCTAGATTCGTTGAAGCTGATCGAGTTGAGACGGGGCAATCTAGGTATTGGTGGCTGAATGACAATGTCTAAATTATTCGAGTTTATTTTCAGTTTTTGTGTTTTTCGTTATTTAGTTTTTTGATTTTCAGCTCGTTATTGCTAATTTAGTGTTGTGGTTTATTTTTGTTAAAAATTATGTATAGGTCAGGTATATGTTATATTTATTATATTATGTTTAGAGATAAGGTTAAACGCTTAGGTTAGGAACATTCTTATAGAATTTTTTAGTATAAGATAAAGTTTTTTGATTGCATTTTATTAGAATTAAGTTAAAACATATTAGGTGTAGGATCAAAGTTCACTGTGTAATGAGTCATGCGACGCCGCTGGTGACCACTACCAACACACTTTGCTGCTAGGTGGCTTGTCATTTTACGTTGGTTGCGACCAGTGCACATCCCACGTCTATTTTATCGTGGGATGCCAACAGAAGTTTGACAGCCACATGGTGGCAGAGTGTGTGGTTAGGGTAGTGAGCGCCATCGAGAGCGATTGCGTTGATCGCAGCGGAATTTTGGGGTGAAAAATTCTATTGTGAGTTTTTGGGATGGAGTGAGGATTTTGTGTTGCAGCCTGAACCCAAACGTGAGCACGTCAGGTAAATATGCTTTTGGACGAGGTTAACTGGTGATGTAACTTAGTTCTTAATTCTCGCTAGAACGATTAACTCAGTGCGCCGCTAATGCTTAGCCAATTTGCGGGTGGTCGTGTATCAGAAGGCGATGGAGATGTGATGCTTTCGCCGGTCCGTCATAGGAAATTCATACGCTCGACACATGTCGGCCACGATTGCAATGAGGATGGAAAAAATGGCCAGTTTGATGTAGAATTTCTGCGACATAGTTTTGGAGGTTAGTAAAGCGCGTTTAAAATTAGTGAATCTTTTGATTATACTCGTACAAAAAAAAACAACAAAGAAAGAAACGAAGAGACTTCTAGGGACTCCAAAGTCAATAGATATGAGTGAATAAAATAAGAAAAAGTTGTCGAAGACACATACCACCTGCGAGAAGCAAACAGGCGAAATTATATTAGAATCCACTTATCATTAGATTCGATACATGTATTTAATGGTAATTTGAGCCTTAACCACCCACATACTCGTATATCCTGGAGAAAATAATTTTATCGATAAACGAAAGTAGATGATGTTTTACCGGAGGATGAGACGCATTGGCAGGATCGTATAAGCTCTGGATGTGATAGCCTAGTTGCCTTGGCTTCCACCAAACTGGACAAAACAAGACGATCAATAGAAAGCGGTCCCTTCGATCAGCTGTAATACATCACCAGACTCGGGAATCACACACGGAAGCAACAGCGATACGCGAACGCTTCTTTCATGATCCTCATCTTCGTCGCAATTGGACATCGCAGTTGGACCAGTCGTTTCCACCACTGGACGAAGCAGCAGTTTAAGCGATCGAAGAAGCGACAGCACAAAATGCATTGACACGGTGCCGATGATAAAAACCTCTCCGTCTGATCCTATAGATAGCCCGCCATTGTCTGAAGCAGGTTTACCCAGAACTCCGTCCCCATCACCAGCAACTCCTCCTTTATTGCCAATTGTTTCAAATACTGCGAGTTCGCTGCTGCTCTCCTCTTCCTGCCCCCAACGTATCTCAAACGCAGCCCAATGCTCGGAGGATTCCAATCAGGTATCAGCGACAATCATCCGAAAATCACTACAAGAAAAAGTTCCGAGACCGAACATGGGAGTACGACTACGATGACTATGGATATGGTGGCGATCAACGAGAGGAAGACGGGCGTCATCGATCGGGGAGTCCAATTCATCACAAATCATTGAAATTCCGCGCAAAAGGAAAAGACTGGGACTGGTCAAATGAAGGTAAAATGAAGGGCAGCCACGACGACCGTTCTGTTTCATAAGTTGTAATTAGTGCAACGTTTTTATTTGTTATCAATTCCATTGTTGAAATGTATTTATTTTAATTTGCTATATATTCTATATTCGGGGACTGCAGAATTAATCATAAACTTGGCGATTTATTTTATCGAAACAAAACAATACCCCGCAGAATAGTTGCTGGAGCGAAAGAACAGTAATCTCTTCAATTTCAATATCCATTTTTCGAACGTGTTCTCCTTTAGACTCGTTCTGTCATGAAATACGCAGGTTTTCAGGATTTTCGACTCTCTTTGAAACTTAGGGACCAACTGAGTACAAAGCGTGTAACTTTATTCACATAAATTCATTAATTCAACGCAAGAGCTCCACATCAGAGAGTACATTGTGAGTTCTCTAACGTTAGACATTCCGATAGAATGGTCTCTGACAAAATAGTAGCAATTGAGTTCAAATCCCTACAGTCCTTAAATTCTTTAATACCCTGCCAAAACAAACTGCCACGAGCTATCGTTTCCTTTTTTTTTTTTTTTTATTTTTAGGCACAAAATACTCGTACATTTATTGATATTCATTTAATATGGTTAGCAGAGAATATTATGCATTAAATCTTCGTTAGGATTATTGAGAAAATTAAGCAAATTGTTTTGCATTTAGTTTCGAGCAGAAAATGTATACATAAATGACGGAAAGTAGAGATATATTGCTGTAGCTCTTCGTATAGTAGTTGTATAATTTAGTGGAACGAATTAAGCCGCGAGAGAGTAAGAGTAAAAAAACTAAAATTATAAAAATATCGTAAGCGCAAAGTCTTGAATAGTGTCTATAAGTTAAATGCAAATAATTAGATAAACCTTTAATTAGCACTCACATTATTCATATTTATGTTGTTCTAAATATCAAAATAAGCATAGTGTTAAGTAAACAATTTATAGTGAAGAAAAAAAACATATATATTTAAGGGAATGAAATCTTTCTCGGCACTTTGTCAATTGCGTTAGTGTCTAAACAAAAAAAGAACGAGAGACAATTTGCGTAGTAATATCAAGAAATAGTTTTCCCAACTTTGTTCGCACGAAGCATACTCGTATTTCAGTCGCACTTGTATAAACTTTATGATTTTGTATACAAATCTTAATAGAAACGTGAATTTTTAATAAATCGAGTTGTTGACTAGCTCAGATTGGCGATTGGAATGTGTGCAATTGACGGATTTCTTTCAAGCGATTATTGTGTTTTATCGTTAATTTGGATAAATGTTTTAATAAGGTCCCACACCGTAACTAACAGAATGATATTGTAGAAATTTAGTGCTAAAAATCCTTAAATTATTGCAAAGTTAAAAGTGTAAAGAGAGACTGAAATGTCATCGTATATAATTTTTCAATTTCATTTAGCGTTAATTGATAACTTATCGATCACGCCCATGGAAGTATAAGATAAAGTAGAGCCCCATACTCATCAACCGTGTCCGAACCTCATGAATAAATAGCAAATTCATCAATGCATCAATTTACTATAGTAGTGAATCATTAATTCTTGAACTTTGTCTAGAAATGCTTTATGTTCAGTATTCATTGCTTATATTGGCTATCATTCAAACGATAGTATTTTAATAATTTTAGGAGCGACTTTAAGGTATAGACAATTATTGTAGACTATTTGTCTTTCCGAATTTATGACTACACTTAAAAGTAAACTTTTGTTTCTTAAAACCATGTCTTCATTAATTCTATTTGACAGCATTATAAATAATTCGAATGTTCAAGTTGACACAGCTTTTACCAGTGGCGGATCCACGGGGGGGGGGGGGGGGGGAAATTAGGGAAATTTCCCCCCCCCCCCTTGGAACCGCAGAACCTGAAAATTTCACTTGTTTGCTAGAAAAATATTCTCTGCAATAAAAAAAATGAAAATGCAACAGTGACACTCTTCCACTGATCTCTATTTATC